>OY282512.1:120835022-122097522 GCA_958296145.1 Hydrotaea cyrtoneurina
CCATGAATTAAATGCAAATTTAAATATTTCTCTAAACCTTGTTCACTTCACCAAGTACGGCTATCATCATTCGTGCAATTTTCTGTCTCTAATTTTTTACATGACTCAGCAGTTCAGAGAATTGTGACATACTCGTATGTATTGTACAATTGTTGTACAGTCACCAAACATAAAATGGTCGGAAATGATGTGTGTCAAAGCGGTTAAACAAACGTGATGTTCAGTATAACAGACCAATCAACACTTCCTAACATATTCCGTAATAAGGATATATGAGGATGTATGGACACAAATCCACAAGGATACAACGATAACAACAGTTTAAGCATGATTTTCCATAAAAAACGAACAATAATGGTGGTGTCAACTGCAACATATCCACAGCACCGCAGCTGTGAGTATATGCGACTGGAAACAGGGATGTGGAAATAAATTAATTCAATTCTAACTTGAGGGTAGCTCAAACGTTGCCATGCTCACGTGAGAGTCATAGGCCTCACAATAACTCTGAACATGCTAGATCAAGGGCAACATTGATCAAAAAACAAAATCCATTCAGGAAACTGATAAATACAGAAATAATTGTTCAACTTTTACAATTTGTGTTAAATTATTGCAATTTGTACAAAAGAAATTTGTACAAACGCTTTAAACATGTTACAATGTGTGTAGGTAACACTTTACTTGAGAAACTAATTCACCCTTAATTTACTACAGGATCCGCCAAATAACTCTCTTTTTTGAAAATTCTATAAAAAAAATTAGTGGATATTTTCTCAAATTTCTTTTTTTATTTGAAAGTACAATCCTTCCGGTTAATATTGGAAAATAATTTCATTTAAATGGCTCGCAGTAGCCTAACGACATCAGCGCTGTGTGGCACGTAGTGCCGCCCTGTTGAACCCAAATGTTGCCAATATCCTCCTCTTCAATTTTTGTAAACAAAAATTCGTTCAACATGGCCCGTTAACAAATAACGAAAACGAAATAAGCACTAGTTGACAAAAAAAAACGTTGGATGGCGGACCCTTTATAAACCTAAAGGACCTCATCAACTATACCTCTTTGCTAAGCCCTCTAATGTCCATACATGTCCATACAAAAGTCAGATGTGGAATATATGTATGAACATTGTATTCAAATTGTATTTGATTTGGTCACCTTTGGCAACTTTTAATCATGACACGAATCAAGATAAAACACCTGGTCCTGATGTGTGCCAAATAATGATGTGCTACATGTAGCGCACATATGTCTTGACTTCATAACAAAAGTACGAAGAAGATGAATAATAAGAAGAAATAAAAATATATTTGTAGTGAAAGTGTAAAATTAAGTACACTGCATACAGAATTCTTCTCTTGGCTAAAGAACTGAACGTGAGCAGCATTCGGTATGTGAATAAGTTGTGCAAGTTCAAAAATCAAACAAAAAGAAATGACTTCACACGCATACAACCACTCGAACATACACACACAGCCAGATCGACACATGCACACAAGTGGATAAATATCCTTACGCATCTCAAAAGCACAGATGTTTAGATGCCCACTTGGACAATTATTCGTAAGCGAACGAAAGCTGGCTAAAAAGAGCAATTTTGGAAAAGGGGGATCGCTATAACCAACGATTCTCAAAACAAAATTAGGACATGTGACCTTTTATCCTTACACATCCCAAAAGCATAGATGTTTAGATGCGCAATTGGACTTATGCGAATATGAGCGAACACTGACAAAACGAGCAATTCTCGAAACAAAATTGCTGGTACATTTAGTGAAGTATTTTTTTTTTAATCATGTCATTGTGTCAGCTCGTTCCTGCTCAAACATGTGTGAGAAAGCCAGTGTTTTCGTGGAACGAAATAAATGCTTTCCGCTTGTCATTGTGTCAGCTCGTTCCTGCTCGAAAATGTGTGAGAAATCCAGTGTTTTCGTGGAACGAAATAAAAGCTTTCCGCTTGACTACTTATTTACTTATTTCCCTTAACATTCCATGAAGTAACAGACGGGGAACTTCTCTCGAAGCAGTGAGCTGTGTACGATAAAATTTGTATACTCACTGACCGGGACCTACTGTTTAAAGCCGGCTCCGAACGGCTAATGCTTTTTCTAGAGAACTTTTTACATGGCTTAGAGATCCCTCTAAAAAGTCGCCAACATTTACGAGGTGGAAACAGCCGCTGAAAAATGTTTAATGGTCTTGCCCGTTTTTGAACTCGGGTTCTTCTGTGTGATAGTCGCACCGCTTGATTAACATTGTCAAAAATTGAGATCAGAAAACTAGCAGGTGTTGGTCGAATGTCCTGACAATTTTGGTACGGACTTTGCTGTCAGAAAATCCATTTCGGTTGATGTCGTTAGACTTTTTGTTGACCTTACTGCAAATATCCAGAAACCGGCACCAAGGTCAGTTGAGTTATGTCAATTTGTCTAAAAAAATTCGACCATTTTTGTTCTGAGGGCACCAAAGTCCATCAGAATTGTATAGTGGTTATTCATCAATATTTTTTTTTTGCATAGTGAATTTTTAGGAATTACTACAAAAAAATACGAGGCATTTACGAAGTGGAAAACGACGGCTAAAAAATATTTTAGACATTTTTTCGAAATTGGCTTACACATCTAAGTTTTTGAGCTTCTTAATTAAAATTTCCCGAGCATGTACTATTTAAGATAAATTGGAAACCATACGTTGGAAAGCTTTTGCGAACGAAGGTTTTGCAGTCCCAAATTGGCTCACATCTATTTTAGTCATTCTCAAATGTTTTATACGCGAAACTATCTACAAAAGCACAATTGCGATAGCAGTAGTCAGGTGGCTATATGTGTCAGTGGGTATACATATGTGTGTGTGTGTGTTCAGGGTGACGTGTGTATAATCACCAACACGAATTTGGACAACTTTAAGAAAATTAACTTCCTCTTCTTCTTTTTCAACGGGAAGAATTGAGAAATCCCCGTAAACCCACCCTAAATACAGATAAAAACAAAAAAAAAAAAAAAAAAATCATATGAAAGGATACTTACAAATGCTGGAACACCTCCCTCGCCATGCGTAGTATCACCACCAGCTTCCGTGTGAGCCGACCAATTAATCACGTCATAATTGAAAATCGCATAAGTGTACACTTCATCGGTGGCCAGGACCATTTGGAATGTGTTGGTCTGAAACAAAAATACAAACACATGCATAAATAACAGATTTAAAATTTCATAAATACGTTTCAGTTTTATTTTTTTAAATTTAATTAAAATTATCCGCTACCATAATGAACATTTAATTCACGGTCCGCCGTCAGGTTAATTCAATTAAAGCGTATTCTCTGGTGTTGGTGTCGGCGTGTCCCCGTTTATCCGTACCGCGAGCCGTGAGTATACCACAACAACAACACCAGTTCATTAAAGCACAAAAGAAATATTACACATTCGTGTTTACTCGAGTAATATGAAAATTGCCATTATCCTGCCAGTGTACATGTAACTGACAGTAATTTTCATAGTAAGTAATGACACTATTCGAGCGGGCCGGTTGCGGGTAAGGTCGGACGGAAAGGCATTCAGTTACATATACTGCGGTGGTTCTCTCTTACATTACGGCAGAGTAATTGCACTTATTGTTTCGTGTGCACGACAGACATTTTAATTACGACTCTTATTTGAATATGATTGACATTGTAAATGCTGACATTTACACTCGAAACGGAGTAGCAAACGTTTCTTTGGTTTGCCGTTTGTTGTCGATGTTGCCTAATTGCAAAACGTGTCAACATTAAATTATACCACGTGTAGTTTAACAAATATTTCGGTAAATATTAACATGGAATAATAATATCCTTTGATGTTGTAGGAAAGGTATGAAGTGAAATATTGGGTAGGCAGGAAAAATTGCCATTAACAATGTCTAAGGGATTTATAAGAAATGGATAACTATTTCCTTAAAAAGACCCTCCGTTTCATTTAAATTTTCCACCGAATAGATTTCAATACACAAACTACCATTGCCTTAAATCCAGTCTAAGGACGGTGCGTTACAATTGGACACGTTTCTTGACTACACTCTCTCTCAATATTTTTGCGAAAATACGTATGCGTATGTTTTATCAAACCTCTGATCGATATACACAAAAACACATAAATACAAGTTTCTGTTTCCGCTTCCGTTTCTGTGTGGAGGACATAAATCATAAATTTCGTCTCTGTCTCTTCCTCTCTCTCTAACTAGCGAACATGGTGGCAGCTGTGCTTCTGTTTTAGGCCTCTACTATTTATCAGATAAATCATACGTCTTTTAACTTTTATGAATGTGTGCTTGTGATATGGGGAGCACACACATTATTTGGGTAAGATAATTAAATTTATGGAAATTTAAAGAATCAAATACAAAATAGGTTTCTTTCGAATTTCAAAGCGAAATTTTTTGAGTTGCTGGACTCAAATTTGAAATTTGCACCACTCATGCCATTTCAGAAAGGGATCTGCAAGATATTCCAGAAGATTTCCTAAGGGATCTACAATGTTGCTGTATTGTACACCTATTTGTAATTAACCCAAACCAGCATCCGTTGGAATTTTCAGCCACAATTTTGACATACTATCAACTGGCCTACATAAACAAGGAGAATCTAGAGGGCAAATATAGAAGTAATAGGACATCGGAATTCACAGGACGAAGATTATCGAACAGGAACACGCAACATCAACAACTCCACCATTACAAAATGTTTGTTAGATCAAAACACTTGCCCTGTAGCAAATAAATTTGAGTTTGACACTCAAAATTTGTTTGAGTTCAGATTGGGGCAAATGAGTTTTTGACGAATTTTGTCAAATATTTTTCTATGTACGTTTGACCGTACGTTTAGAAACGAACAACGCTTGCAAATCGAAATGTGTGATATGCGAAAAATGCTTTTCGCAAATTACGACGAGGCTCATTTTAAATGAATGGAATTTCTTATTTGTTTCCAAAGAGCAGCCAGAGGCCATGACCCTAACCAAGCCAATTTTCCACTGTTTGAATACTGTAACTACTCTCACTTCACTTTTATGATCCGATTTAATTTGACCAGGTGTATTACTCACCGTTTTCAAACTGGTTCAACTTGAATTTAATAACCAGCTCTAATTGGCTATGATTATTATTGGCAATTGTACTCAATTTCCAATTAATCTTTATTATCCCAAGGTTGAAGCCCTTTAAGTATAATTAGCACGAAAATCTCATCAAATATCAATCATGTTCCAAGTACAACTTGTTGAGTTCAACTATGAATGCCATGGATAGAGAAGGGGGATTCTAACGAAAGCGTACATGAATGTCTGTATGTATTCGCGTCAATGGAATTACAGACAATTTCACTTGAACGATATGAGCACATTTTGCAAATATGCTGAAATATGATACACACTTGTGGGTATTAATACAAATGAAGCACAAGTAAGTTCTTCCTCCACTACTTGCCATGTTCCAAGGACCTAGTACCAAGTATCGTGTGTGTATGTACGAGTATGCATACATGCATGCATACGTCAACATGTAAACACAATTTTGACAGGTTACTTACCGTAAAAAGCGAGTTATCAATACCACCGGCAAAGGAAACATTCTTCCATGTTGTGATCACAACATGTTTGGGCACAAATGTTTCGGCTCCCACCACACCATCACGTATGTCCCACATGGTGCGTTCACGTACCTCAACGCCGAATCTGTCAGTGCGTGTCATCAGATCACGTTCCATGCTATAGTGATGGAAAATACACGAAACAAAAAAAAAACAGAAACGTAAATAAAAACACATATGAAATCATAAAAACATAAATTCGTTAAAAATCAAAAAAAAAAAAAAAAAAAAAACATAAAAAAGAACATTTATGCGCTCTGCAAACACTGCTCGCTCCCCGGTACCGCTCCCAGTCTAAAGATGAATTATAAAATTTGACATGCAAAACGGATGTTGTTTCACAGTTTCTTTCCAAAGGGGAGTGAGATGAAAGCAAAAACACCCCCTTTTTCCGAAACGAGCGTATATTTTTTCTACATAAAACAAACCAGAAACAAACGGAAAACATGGAAAAATGTATGGGATATAAAAGAAAAACCTTCTGACAGTATTTTTTAAAAATAAAGATAAATGATTATGATTCATGGAAGTATCTGCAAACCCGCTAAACACGATTGTATGTGCACAGATTAGGATCGGTTGCAACGACCATGCGTTGACAGGAGGTGTCACATGGACAGCCAACGTGTAGAAGTCTTTGCAAAATCAATGATAGACTTAAAAATATATTCAAATTATCCTTCGGCATCATCTATGCGTGTTCAAAGATGAACACGTTTCATGTGCTGTGTTTGGATTGTGCTGCATTTATATTTCGGAGTGTGTACACTCAAAAGACATTCTCACACATGGTGACGACCAAGCAGATACAGGAGAAATGGGTCTGCATGAAGAGCGAACAGATACAGCAGAAAGGGTCTGCGATACGAGCAACAGTTTTCAATATTAATAAAGGGTGTTTTTTATTGAGGTATAGAACTTCGAATTGAAATAAAACACAAGAAAATCGTTTTAATGTCCATAAATTTGGCTTTATTGGAAGGATAATTTTATGCCATTAATGTTTAAATATGATTTCGGGCATGTGGCCGCCGCGGCTGGCTCGAATAAAGCCAATTCTACAGGTCCAATTTTCAACCACTTGTTGGAACCACAACTCATCCACATTCATGCCATCCAATTCGGGAACAAAATAGTCGGTTATCATGGCTCTATACCGGTCTTCATTAACGGTAACTGACTCTCCAGCATTATTTCGGAAGAAGTATGGCCCAATGACTCCACCAGCCCATAGAGCACACCAAACAGTCAGTTTTTGTGGATGTAATGGCATAAAATGGACGGAGCTTGCGGTGAACTTCGCGAACTGAACCATTACTTTCGAAATAAATTTGCACGATTTGCATGCGTTGTTCTTTTGTAAACCTGTTCATGATGAAATGGCAAACCAAACTAAATATTAATCACTTGACAGCAGACAAAATGGCCGCCAGTTAAAAATGTGATGCCAACTTAAAGTTCTATACCCCAATAAAAAACACCCTTTACCTTAAAATAATCCTTCACTCCTTTTTTACAGAAGTCAACAAATTTGACTACAACAAAAGTTACAAACTTTTGGGCGGTAAAATTGGTTTCTGGACCACTGTGCATCGGTGTTTATTCGTTTTTTTTCGCCAGAATTGAATACTAACTGCCTGTTTCCATAAAACGAATTTGTTTGTTCGTTACAAATCGTCAATCTTCGAAGAGTTATAAAATGGATTTTAGACATGATTCAATTCTGGTTTTCAGATATATGTTAGATATGGACAAATGGAACACAATTCCAAAAACAATAAGCTCGCATTACTGATAAGAATCTATTTTATTTAAAAGTCATTTAAAATATTCTTAGAAGTTCCCGTAGTTTTCGTTTTTGTTGTATGTTTTGTTGATTTTTTGTTCTCCCATTCATATCGACTAAATCGATTCGCGCAAGCAGGGGATTAATTTAGATCAATGAAATAATTTAGAATCACCTGTAGATTATATTTTTGCTATAAACTTTGCCAGAAATGAATTTATCCCGCCCTACTGTACACACTATACTCTGTAGTAGAGGGTAAACATTAGGGTGGAGTGAAAACATGTTTTTTTTTTAATTTGAAAAAGTTAACCTCGGAAAGAGATGTAGTCTGGGGTCCTAATGAGGGGAAAAATAAAGAAAAAAATTTTTAGTGGTCGCGCCACTCCCTGGAAATTTGGAAATTATCGCTATTTTGGCGTTTATTTTAGAAAAATCAACATCTCTTTCCGAGGTTAACTTTTTTTTTTTTGAATTTCACTCCACCCTAGTAAACATGCATACATTTATTCCAAGCACCTTCACTACTGTTGATATTTTTATTTGATTATAAATTATTTTAATTTACAAAAAAAAAATTTTTTAAAAGAAATGTCAACACAAAAAAACAATTTTAATGGATCACGTGACACTTGAGTCCTTTTACTTTTTCTGTACCTCAACATGGGTCATCGTTACCACACCACACTTATCAGAGCTCCTCTTATCCAAACGCCAAACTATGGATAAGCAGGAAGACGAACAGGACGACGAATCGAATAACTATAATTCACTGGTGTCATATTTCATTGCGATGTCATAATAAATTATTTTCCTTGTGACACTCTCCTTTTTTCTTATATTCTTTCGTTTCCTCTCTATCCACATCACAAGGTGTACTGAGCTTTGATACTGTGACACACTAAATCAATTCAAATCGAACAAAAGAAAAGTCAAAGAAGGTAAATAAGTGAGTCAGAAGTATTTTGTTGTAATGTTGTTGTTGTAAATCATCTTCATCCGGTTACTTAATTTATTGACACAGTTTGCATTTAATCAAGTAAATATAATTGTGTGTTTGTGTAAATAGCAATCGCATGCAACTGGGGCAGGGTACAACAAATCGATGAGAATCGTTTGGATGTAATTTCACACACCCTTGTCATCAGAAAGAAAAGCAAGGAAAAATGTTTTGTGGAGCCGATGTAAATTGTGCACGAAATGTACAAAAAACAATTTAAGGATATTGATGATTTATTTGAATTGTGGAAATGAAATACACAGATGCGGCGTCTGGTAGACAAAGTACAGGACGGAAATATTAAGTGATCTCAACCAAACTTGGTACTTTACTTTTAAGATCTCGTTTCTATTGGGTACTGTTTTATCTTAACCCATTAACGTCCGTTGTACTATAAATACACAACTTCAAGTGGGAATAAAAGTTATCTAATGCAGTTTATCTCTCTGACAATGATTGTTTCGTGTTAATAAGAGCCCATACAATAACCATGTACTATCTATAATATACAATTTTTTCATTTTATAGTATTTTAATACTGATAGTAAAACTGTTCATGGATGATTTTTTCCTTTTACAGATGAGAAGTAGAAGGTGTAAAATGTACTAAAATTAGTTAATTTTCGGTCGAAACCCGTTCAAAGACAATTAACATCAGCTAAATAAAAGGTTTATATGTAAAAACTATACCTCCCAAAATTGTAGATAGGATTAACAAAATCCACGATTGTCCATGACCCCTGCCTGGGGAAGGAGGGGGAAAAAGGTAGAGTAGATGTTGAGGTAGCACTTAGAACCGTTTGGCATTATCGATGAATTCTGTTAAGGAAGTCAGCGGTACACTGGTCAGCTGTTCAAAGTTATCAAGAAATCTGTCCCCAAGATGACTGAATGGACGTTCATGTACAGGTCTACGTCGTTGCAGGCTCAATGAGTGATACCGCATTGAATTTTAAAATAACTTTGAATTACTTCCCAACGTTGTTCAAGCGTATATGGATATATTTCATTCCATGGAGATATGATACTGTTAAAATAACATGACTCAAAAAGAAACCACTAGTTGGACCACCCGCTATATTTCGCCCCGTAAACAATTGGCCAGTATCCTTGCAGCCTTCATCAAGCCAAGCATTCCATAAAGCCAACTGTAGAATGTTGAAAGAAAAACAATGTTTGTGTCATATCTGCAAACTGCGACTTAATGCCCAATTTGTGAAAGTGACACTTTAAACGGCGTCTCACAAACACTTTGCATATACTGAAAAACACTAAGCCCCACAATCCCATTAAATATGAGGATCATTCACACAACTCCCATGGAATCTCGCTCGTTTTTTTTAAATGAAAATTCCTAAAGTTTCGACCACTTCTTCAAGGATGCCGTCTGTGGTGCATGGCTTTGGTACTTTGGTTAAAACAAAGAATGCCGGTAATTTATAAAGATTAACTGTTGATGCAAAATTTCTTAAATAAACTAAACTCACATTTAAATAAATAAACACATACATTTGTTATACCACCGACTCTATGCTTGTGTAGATATACTTGGAGCAAGAATCTGTCAGCTTCTTGTTTATGTCTACTTTGGTTTTGCTGGTTGGAAATTAATGACACAAATTTAATATTTAAATTAAACATTTTTTTGTTGGCCCAAATTATGCTCATCTGGAAAAATGTCTTTTCGGAAATGGACGAGCCGACAAAGCATAAACGTTTATCACTTTAACCTCCTTTCCCCACCTCCGCAAATTGTATGTTAAACTGTTAACCACATTCTGGGTTGTTTGTTGTTAACCTTATGCAAAAGACTTGGCGTCCAAAAAATAGATTACATAAACTGAAAAACATTCTTGGTTCATGCCATCGACTGTCACCAGGTTCAGGTACGTTTATGTGTAGAGAAACGACTCGTCTGTCCTGGTTGTGTGATTTGTATTGCAAAAGGAGTGAGCAAAAAAATAAACTGCTTTTCACTGAAAGTAGATGGCAATGAGCATAAGAAAAAAATAGCTTAAGAACTGTAACCCCCCGTTTAAAAATAATTAACATCTGCTAAGAAAAATGGCTTATCTGTAAAAACTATATTGAACTAGTAAGTTGTAATGCGCCTATGGCGCCCGTTGAAATATGTGTTAATTTAAAATTATTAATAATTGGAAAAAACAAATTTGTGGAAAAAAAATTTTTGTTGAAAAAAAACAATTTTGTGGAAAAAAAAATTTTTTCTTGAAAAAAAAATTTTTGTTCAAAAAAGAATTTTAGTTGAAAAAAAAAATGTTTGTTGAAAAAAAAAAAATATTTTAAAAAAATTAAATTTTAGAAAAAAAAAAATTTTGGTAAAACACAATTTCTGTACAAAAAAAAATATTTTTTTTATTATTTTATTATTATTATTTATAGAATTATAGAATGCCTATTTAAATTCCTATGTACTGCGTGACAGAGTCAGTGAATCAGTGTCGAGGGTAAA
Source organism: Hydrotaea cyrtoneurina (assembly GCA_958296145.1). Taxonomy (NCBI): domain Eukaryota; kingdom Metazoa; phylum Arthropoda; class Insecta; order Diptera; family Muscidae; genus Hydrotaea; species Hydrotaea cyrtoneurina. The sequence continues at coordinate 120,845,908 of OY282512.1, forward strand.
TATATATTAAGATGGGTTGACGAAATCCATGATTGTCCTCATGTGCAAACTTCTGTCTGGAGTAGGTGGGGAAAAAAGGTATAGGATGATGATGAGGTAGCATTTTGAACCGTTTGGTATGTTAAGAAGCAAAACATCATCTGGAGGTCGAAAAATACCCGCACCTCCTCGGATATTCGAGCTTGCCTCGAACAAAACTTCTATGGAATATCTATGGAATATCAGAAGCCCCCGGAACTTGTTCTGGGCTGACTAGAGGGTGCAGTTCTTTAGGGAGAATCCTCTGAATTGATACTGACGGATTGATCTGATTGTTGCGCCTAAAGGGACGCACCATGGAGATCAGGCCGTCACGTAAAATTCAATGGTCATCTTCCGTAGGACCTTTCCTGTAATTTGAAAGCCCTAATCACAAAGTCGATCCGTACAACAGCAACCGCTTGGAACACTTTTTAAATTGCCCATACAAACATTACCCACTGTTGAAAATAGCCCAAGGAATCTGGGAGTAGGTTGGAGTGGTGGTGATGGTTGGAAAATATAGCGATCTCTGTCAAAAGGCGTTTATCACTTGTCAACACCTAATCCACATTCATCCCCCACACAATATTCGTCGCTGTTTCAGAGAAAAATGCAAAAATTACAACGAACACAACACTCAACGAAGAGCTGACAGCAGCAACGAAAACAGCTGTAAGCGAAAATGCCAGCAAAAGTAGATAAATTGACAAGAAAGAGATGAAAAATATGCAATTCAAAAGAAGCTGGGAGGAATTACTTTATATCATTTGACACTGCAACATTATTAAGTTTATTATCTGGAGACATGTACATTAGGGAGTATCGATTATTTTACTGTTTTATTTTAATCGTTTGTGTCGATATGGTAATAACCTAAGGGAACAATTATTCAAAAAATCCTATACATCGGTCGAAGGAGATGTATTCGAAATTAAGAACGGAATTAATTAAAAAAAAACATTGCCACAGATATAGATAAAATACGAGAGTTTTGCATCGGTACAGGAAGTGAAGAGTGACATTTGCGAATGATTACGATGTATTTGTGGCATGAAATAAATTTATCCGATTATTAATTTTATTAATAAAAAAATGTAAACGATCTTCTCTGATCTTCTGAACTACACCCGGACTATTAGATAGTGTCAACAAACGCATGTTTGAATACAGGCAAGAACATCTAAAATTTTTCAGCAAACGTAAGAGATCAATCACTAAAGCCATCTGAAGTTACTCCAATAAACATTTGCCGTTAGGAGATGCATTTAACAAGTTGGTTCCAATCAGCACAGCTCACTGATCTCCTCTCGTTCATTCCTTTTCGAAATATTTAGGAACATTTTCAATACGCCCTAATTGTATATTTTTGGGTTACCTTAAAAGTATTCCCCGAAGTATCCGCCATAGAAGGCAGAAAAATTCATAGCAGGTCATTGGCAATTACTATGTATGATACATTTCGTTCATAAGCTTTAAAAGAGGACATTAATATGGGGGCTATGTAAAAGATTTTATGTAATAATCCTACAAATGTTCCATCCCCGCAGACCGGTAATAAGGATTACTGCGAGAAAAAAACAACATAATTTGTACATTCTAGGGAAATGAAGAATTCATATAACATCCCAGATAAATTGATTTCAAAATATTCTATAAACTATCTAATTTTTGTTGTTGTAATTCTTTTAGTTATTTTGCCAAACGTATCTTTCGACTTAACGCTTTGGGGCGTTAGCCCATGGTCGCTCTCTATCGGTACAGCCTACTGAAACTGCATAGGATTTAATTTAATTACCTCTTCATACTACAACCTTCTCAATGTACAATAATGCACAATCTTCTTCCCGCATCGATTGTTAACACTGCAGTATAGACGTCCATTATGTGACTAATGGCCTCAGAGCTCAGGTCCTTAACTTTTTTTTCCACTAAACAATTTGAGGAAACTGGTGATACTTACAAATTGAAGCTAACAGTATGAGCTAAGAACGCTAAAAGATCATTTGTCCGAAATAATTTTCAAATTATCGAATTCGTTGCCCGGAATTTTAACAATACCAAAAATTGGTCTATTGATTGGAAGTCAAACAAAAATACTTCCCACTATGGTACTACCCTCAAATGGAAGTAAACAACGCTAATAGGACATTTGTTAAAAACAATTTTGAGAAAATGTTCAGAAATTGTTTTTAAAGTACCGGAGATTTCCTCCTTTTATAGAATATAATTTCACTCACATGAAATGAAACCATTCCGCAAGAAAAAAGTCTGTCTGTCAATTAAATTTACACAACTCATCATATATTTCAGTATCTATGTTATTCTGACAAATAAGGATATCATTTCGAAGGAAATACAAAAAAACTGGCACTGTAATGTAATACTGCTGCTCCACATGAGTGACAGTGTGCAACAGACCATTTAGAAAACATTTAAATTATGAAATACTGAATATTTAAAGAAATACATACTTCATCCATACTGAAACCAAAACACATCAATGCGTTCATTTCTCCTATCATCCGGCTATCGCATTCATTCGTCGAAATTTTTTGTTTATTTCACAACACCTTCTGTTTGTTTGTCATGGATTTGTCTTTCTGTCTTTATTCGTTTATATAGACGCAACAATAACGAAATCAAAAATGGAGAATTTGTTCAGATCGGCATTTTAGAGAATCAGCAGGTACAATCGAGCCCGACCTAATATTCGTTTTGATCCAAAAGTGCCCGATGCAGAAAATAGTTCAATACAGGCAGATGTAGAACAATAGTTTCCTATAATAATTTAAGCACGAATTCATAATATCCTGTATTCCAGCGTACAGTTTGGTAGTGTTACTTGAAGCTTCGACAAAATCGATCACAAAGAGCAAAAACACTGACTATAAAAAGCGAAGAAAGTACAAAAGGATTGTATACTTTCTATCAGTGATACTCACTTGTATTTGTTCTGATAGAACAAAGAAGTCCCTTGTAATTTTTCCCTGATACAGTCATCTCCCTGAAAATAACTGGAAATCATCCCAGTTTCTTTCAGTTAGTTTTTCTCTGAAGCGTCATTCCGATAATTAAAACGGGTTGCAGTTAATCGAGCTGAGTATTCGGAGCGTGTGCGAAGTTATAAAATGGCGAAGAAAGAATCAATTCCTTTCTTTCCCTGATATACTGTGCGGGTGAGAGCTAAGCGATAAATAGCGAAGAGAACATCTATTCCTTTTAAAGTAAAATGGAAATGATTACATTTACTTAAAAAGAAGTATTCGTAAATTGAAACTCCTGCAAAATTACCCATTAATAGCATATGACATCAGCGACGACTGGCGACAACAACCCAATATATTTTAACGTAAATAAAACTCCGGGCCCGGATGGTATTTCCGCACTTGTCCTATGTAAGTGCTCTTCGACGCTAGCTCGTCCATTGCGCAATCTTTTCAACATGTCGTACCGTGCTGGTATTTACCCTTCACGTTGGAAAGTTGCCAATGTTCAGCCGATCCCCAAGTAAGGTGAGGCTACTAATCCTGCGAATTACCGTCCAATTGCAATATGTTCTGCGCTCTCGAAGGTTATGGAGAGCATGGTTAATCACCATCTTGTAAGGTATCTAGAGTCTAACGGCCTCCTGAATGATCGACAGTATGGCTTCCGTAGAAATCGATCTACTGGAGACCTGATGGCGTTCCTTACGGAGCGATGGAGTCGATCCATTCACCGCCTTGGTGAAAGTAAGGTCGTGGCTCTGGATATCTCCAAGGCGTTCGATAGGGTCTGGCACGGAGCACTCATATCAAAACTTATTGCATTTGGTGTCGGTAGTACCTTCTCTCGATTCATATCGAGTTTTCTCAGGGATCGCTCTATACGAGTTGTTATAGATGGGGTCTCATCCAACGAGCATAGGTTGACCGCAGGAGTGCCACAAGGCTCTGTCCTCTCTCCCTCTCTATTTCTTATTTTCATTGACGACCTGTTGGGGCAGACTGTGAACCCAATCTACTCCTTTGCGGATGACAGCAACCTCTGTCATTCGTACTCATTTGATCATCGGCCAGGTCCTCTGGAAGTCGAGGAAAAAAGGCGAACGATGAACGACTCACTTAACCGCGATTTGGCGACGATTTGTGAGTGGGGCCAAATGAACAGAGTAGATTTTAATGCACAAAAGACCCAGTGCTGTTTGTTGTCACACAAACGTTCCACTGATCCAGCATCGCCGTCAATATCTATGGGTGGTGTGGATATCGACGAATCAGACACTCTTGATGTTCTGGGCATGAAGATACAGGGTGATGCTCGCTGGGCTAGCCATATATTCGAAGTGTCGAAAGAAGCATTCAAGTGTTTAGGCTTTTTAAAGCGGTGCAAGAAATACTTCACCCCATCTGACCTCGTCAATATTTACACCACCTACATCCGGCCTAAAATGGAATACAACTCGCATATATGGGCAGGGGCTCCATTAACCTCTTTGAAGCTTCTGGACCGTGTACAGAGGAGAGCGGTGGTGATGATAGGGGATGGTAGGGTATCCAGCTCTATTGTCTCCCTACAGCATCGCCGAAATGTGGGTTGTGTATCGCTATTCTATAGATATTTTAATGGTATCTGTTCAGAAGATATCCGTCGTCTGGTCCCTGACGTTAGAACATTTAGCCGGAATACTCGGCTATCCAGGGTCTCTCATCCGTTCATTGTCAAATGGCCGGTTGACCGGACGACGCACTATAGAGAAAATTCGTTCTTTAGCCGGACTGTTCGTTTGTGGAATAATCTTCCTGAAAGTGTTTTTCCTGCCTGCTATGACATTACCAAATTCAAGGCCAACGTCAACAAACACTACTCCCTCTTTCCTCCCTCCAATACCCTTATTTCCCATCGCTAACACAGTGCATTGCATTTATAGGGGGCATCCCCTGAGTGTTAGTCAAAAAAAAACGAAACGAAAGTCGCCTATCAATTAAAAGGTCAATATTTGAAACTATTACAAGGGCTGAGCAATTACCAATCCAGGTTTAAATTGTGTCAAGAGTTCAAATATTGCTTTAAGAGAAGTTCGTGATATTTTACGTACGGATTGTCGTAAGATTTACATGATTATCACCGTGAAGACCAAAAGTACGGTGCGCCGTCACACGTGGCCGCTACAATCGCTTCCCAAAAATACCATGTAAACCCAATAAATTGGGTACAGCTGAGGAGCCAATTCGCTATGTGTTCGAATCCTTCCTCTTGCTTGGGTTTTGAGGCATACATCACACCTCTGCTACTCTTTGGGTCGTGGCAGAGATCTCAGCTCATGACCACTCCCGGTAACATACTCCGGTGAGGTAGGAAAATACGTACAAAATGAATGATGGGAGTATTCAAATTTGTCTATTCCCTGGTTTTTATGAAATATTCGGTTTCAGCTTTCTATTCGGTTTCAGCTATATATTCGGCTTCGGCCTCTAATGTGTGCGTACAAGTATGTGTACTTCTACGAAATATGAATGTGAGAATTGTTTACAACCGATATACAGCAACTAAAACATACATGTAGTACAATGTGCACAAATAAGTATTCATTAATACTCACCCAAAGAAATATTTTCCGTGGTTATGTGAGAAACATTGCTTTTGTACAAAGAATGATATAAGAAATATTTCAAAATTACTGTAAAATTGTTCATAGACTGAATGAAATGTTTTAAATACATATTCCATTCACAGACATTCAGTAAAGTTTCTTATATCATATGAAACCATTTCTTTGGGTGAAAATTAATGGAATATTTTCTTAGATTGGTATGATGCTCATACATTTTTTCAGTGTAGACTTGTATGGCTTCATGTGATATACAAATATTTTCAGAGTGGGACAGAAATTTTAAATTGATGTAGAAAAGGTAGAAACTCAACACAGTGGACCATGTGGCTTAAGTCTACTCAACATTTTCAAAAACAAAAATCGTTCTGATCGTTGAACTAAAAAAAAAAACATCGCCGCTGTAAGAGAAAGCAAAGGAAATTTGTACACAACACCATGGTTTGGCTGAAAAAATCGTTTCTTTAGACGAAGCTCTCCAATAAAATTGTCACAAAAAATTAGAAAATCATTCGAATAATAAAAAATAATCTTATGTAATGATGGACACAACGACATGTAAGGTCTTTATGTATAACTGCTGGATTTTGTTGCTGAAAATATCGCCTTAGCCAAAATATTGAAAAAGAAACTCGAAATATTGAAGACGTCGAAATAAGCCCCAATGAAAAAATACTTTATAAACTTTGTTTCTTCTTGCCGGCAATGAACTTTTGGTGCAGAAGATTTCCCACAAACTGATGATCACCGACCAATTAATATGAATGCGTGTCTGTGTACGTATAAATAAATAAACAAGCAAAGCGTAAATATGAATAAATTATAAAGGACATAAAATATGCATATGGATTTGTGCCTGCATCCGACCGTTCTTATTCGAAATCAATTCATATGAATACGTAAACAGACATCCGGTTTGTTACAAAGGACACCAGCACGTGCGTTTCCATGAATGTATTTAGTATGGACAAAACACACACACACTCATACATATATGCACTTGAACCAACTCCCATATGTATGTGCGTGTGTTTTACGTACAAACATAAATGTATATGAATGTGCAGACTTGCACACAGATACATTTGTATACAATACAAAGCGAGTATGCATGGAAAATATTCCCATACATATATATTTGTTTGTATCGTAATTCAATATTATTATTGCGTTATATTTTTTTATTTTGCAACAACGTAACAACATAATTCGGTTTTTCTTCCTACCCATACACTCCCGTTGAGCTCATTATAAACAGGAAGTATCTGTCACTTGACAATGGCTGAGTGGATGTTCCGGTTGGGACATATGGAAAACTTTATCATTTTCAGGTCAAAACTTTTTCAAAAAAATTTTTAAAAATACATTCTTGATCCCATGTACACTTTCAAGTCCCCACTCTTTAAACAGAAACATAGAAACACTATTAAGACACGGTGTCTGATTGGTTGTATTTGTCATGACGGGACTCTGTCTGATTGGAAATAATGCAATGCAACTGAAGATTACCACTGACGAGTGTTGTAGGGATACGATTTTACCTACCTAAAATTCGGTTACAACGATCGAAGTCAATTGTAATCACAACAGATAAATTTAATAGTGCAGGGGACTTCCAAAATTCAGTTGATGTCAACTTCGGTAGCAAGGACCGACAAAAAATTGTAAACACAACAATACAGCAGACTGCCCAACATTCCGTTTGGCGCCAAATTCTGTAGCATATGTTATCAGTGTGGCTCCCAGGGATGTCCTAATAGTGGGCCTTCATTTAGCTGCTGGACTGTTTCACAAACACACACTCACATAAAAGGCCACGAATTAAAACCACTGTGTGCACACACACACACATTAGCATATTGCAAATGCATTATCAATATAAGCGGAATACACACACATATTTGTAAATATTTATTCATTTATTGCCACATTCTATAAGCATATATTGGTTGTTAGTATTTGGTTATGTACACACGGATATGTGTGTGTGTGTGTATTTGTCATGAAATGTGTGTGCTTGCGTTAGTGGTCTATTGTTTTAATTCAAATGTCCTTTAGAATACAACACACATCATCTGCAATCGATTGTATTTGATAGCATTGCATTGTGGGTCACTTTAGTTATTTGCTCGGCATAATTTAGTTTTATTTAAATTTCATATTATGGCACATACATATATGAGTCTGTCAGGGGTGTACGTGACTCTGGGTATTTGTTTAAATATATGCTATTATTATGATTATTTTCTACTTGCTATTGTTTAACATTTAAAAAGTTAATAACGTGTTATGAAATAGCTATACAAACGAAATATATATTTGATTTAAATTAAATGGGAAAATATTTTGTTGAATTGTTTTGGTTGACTGTGTGCAATCAGTTATGATTTAGGTTCGACTTTAGTTTTAACTTTAAAACGACAAATATAAATATTTACAAGCCGGATGCAGTAGATTAAAAGATAATACCAACTAACTTTAAAATTGTGCAGTTTAAAAAGGTGGTGGGAGTAAATGTTGATGGTATTGTTTTGTCCATTGCGGACAAGTATGTAATAAATTAAATTACTATGTATTTGAGAAAATAACACCGAAAAATGAAATAGTATTCTGGCCAGAATGTATGTACAGTCGAGTCCGGTTATAACGAACTCCTGTGCACTCGACAAATTGGTTCGTTATAAGCGAAGTTCGTTGTATCTAGGGCAAAATAGGGCAGAAGCAAAACTCTTGGGACTTAAAAATGTGTTATAACCGGACTGAATCCGTAAAATAAATTAGGGGGCCACGTCCAACTGTATGAAAATCTAAAAAAGCATGCCTACACTATATAGATAAATAATTGGGCTTCAGATTAATATGTCAAGGTGTTACAAATGAAATAACTAAATGTCAATAAATTCAAACCTACAGTGCAGAGTACAATCGTAAATTGAAACTCCTGCAAAATTACCCATTAATAGCATATGACATCAGCGACGACTGGCGACAACAACCCAATATATTTTCGCAATAAGTTTCCAGAATTGCACTTGTTATTTATATCAAATCACATACACACACATGCAAACGTGAGTATAAAGCATGTATCACTAAACAAACTTACCGGAAATATACGCCTGGTGTACGTTGATCAACATCCGTGGGATAAATACGCCCAACGCGGCATTTCGAAAAGAAGATACCAATGAAAGAGGGATCTCTTTTCTTGGGCCAATCCTTTACGGGGAATATTAAAGGATATGTAAAATATTCTGGTGGATCTGAGAATTCCAGATAGCCATTAAGAGATACCTATAATTGGAATAAACAAAAATACCGCATTTGTAATTAATGCTGTCACATATCAATCGAACAAAAACAAGTTGACCAAACCCCTCATCTCACAGTGAGGGGTTACTTACGCGCGTGTAATTGAAACGGAAACCGTAGAACGGCAATTGGAAATTTAAATTTTTATGAATTTGCGTTGTGGACGCATGTATGTCAAACTGATAATCACCGCGACCGCCGTACATATCCTTATCGAAATACCAGTACATGAAATATGAACGTATTTCAGCCAAACGTTGTGGTGTTATAACATAACCATTGGTTAGAGAATGGGATGGTAGAGTCGGTGGGGCCATGGGGTTATTGGGATCTGAAATATAAACAAATAACAGACGTTAGTGTATGCATAAACATATGATACTATAGATATATTATTTATATAACACTATTATTTATATACTACTATACAAATTCGTATAAGTTTCACTCAATTGGACATCCAAACCAATCCGCATCCGTAGAGTGCGTAAGAAGATCCACCTGTAAGGCTTAAGAAGAATACAAAAAATACGGACAACGAAACTTTCGTATATAATTTGCATCGACTAGGATCGGGACAAAATGGGTGTAGATGACAATCATATCGAAATACCTTTTTTTAAATAATTTGTTGTATTTATTGTAATACTTCCGAAATAGTTTGAAAGGTTAATGTACATCTGTACGTACCGAATAAAATTGGTTGAAAAATATAAAAAAAAAAATGTGTCCTTAGTATCAATAGATTAGTATTTAATAGATTAACGGTCCAAGTATGGCCATTTATCTTTAACGTACAACAAGAAATACATACCCTCACATCTTGAATTTGAGCCCTTTTTCATAAAAATAAAATTGATGTCGCCACGGAATGGCTTAATGGAGTTATATATGGAAAGGTTCTTCGATATTCTTTCCTACCATACCCATTTTGTCCCGATCTGATGTAAAACAAAGGAGTTTGGGCTAATTATATCTCCGAAATTTCGGAATCCGTATCTCGGAGTTTGGACTTGAGTATCTCCGAAATTTCGGTATCCGAATCTCGGAAATTTTGGACTTTAGGGTTGTCTTTCAATAAATCCCTTACCCGCTAAAAAAAAGAAAAAAATTTAAACAATGGCGCTATTGTAAATTTGTTCCCAAGCCCCAGTTTTAAGCCGAATTTCCTAATATTGGCCGAAGAGCGGATACGCTTCAAGATACTACCTGAAAAATCCACGACTTGGTGTGGTTTACGGGCTGCGGCAGCATTGCACTGTACTTCTTCAAAGACAATGCTGGCAGGAACGATCACGGACTTTTTTGTAAATTGGAAGAATTTAAAAGGAAGAATTTACAGGTGTGTTAGAACTATTTCTAACTATAACTATTCGGAGAATTTTTTTTAAAATTAGCGGTTAATGAATCAAATACTCAAAATCTTAACATCTTTGTAACTTTTGCCGAATCTTGAATTATTTATTAGTAATGTATAAAATCCCGAAACGAACAACCCGAGAATTAATTGACATGTAAATATCGATAATTAAGTGGCAACAGTGGAGCAGAATAAAGTTGCCAGTTTATTCAGTGGGAACGCACACGGTTGCGAAGGAGGGATCGAAGTGAAAAAGAATAACAGCTGTTACTATTACGAATGAAAATTCAAAAGTGCCCTCCAATTAATAATAATAAATAAAATTTTCATTCGTAATAGTAACAGCTGATGGGAACAGCTGATTCTCATTTCCATGAGATTGTTTTGATTCCCATTCTTTAATTCCTATATTTTCTGGATCAGTGATGCCAACTCTTGACAAAAAAACGTGTCAACCTTCCTTGTTTCTAGTTTTCCTACTCAGTTCCTTTAATACAGACAAAAACCGCCAGTTTTGTAGCAAAATGAATTGGGCAAGGTCCGCGAGCATAACGTTGAAGAAATTAAATCCACACAGCGATTTTATTATTAACATATATTTTATTTCGTATTTTTAAAGTCATACTTTAATTTTAAAATCTAGTAAATGCGTGTACTAAGTACACTCCAGTGTTGGTAAATACTTAAAAAAAGAGACAAAAAGTTTCAAACTTATAAAAACGTTTCTGTCAAAGCGAGGTAGATGAGCAAACCAAATAAAGGTAGGAGCAGTTCGGAGGCATGTTGATTGAAAGGCTACCTATCCGCCGAAGTCAGTTCCAGAAACTGCTGCAAGCTATGCCAGGACACCTTGGAAATAAATGGTTTGTGGGCAGAGCACTTGCTGTTGCTGTTCGTATTTTCAACACTCCATCATAATGCGCCGTTCGTATTCTGCTACACGTAGTTTGACGGGCATTACCAAGCTTAAATCCTCCATAACGGCGTGCATTTGTGGTTTGGTACCACTACCGACAGTTGAGTTTTGGCGTAAAATGGGGCGTCGTGATTTTTCCATGGATGGTTTACGACGCAACGAAGTTTTGCGCTGTGCCGTGGACGTGGTAGGTGTATTGCTGTACGAAGTCGTGGCAGAGGATGAGGAAAATGAGAACGATGATATTTTTGGACATGATGTTTCTTTAACTGCTGTGGATGACGCTGCTGATAGATTGTCGGTCGCTAAAGTGGGTGATGGTTGCTGGAGATGCAAATCTATGTGGGTGGACCATCGTTTTGGCTTGGACGGTGTTGCAAATGGTGGCGTATTCGGAGTCGTAGTGCTGGAGGCGCATGGTTGGATGGTTGCTCTAGTTTGAGTATTTGAATTTTTCAAAAGATTCAGGAAGAGATTGCTGTTGTTATTGCTACTGATTCCAGAAGAGGTAAGTGTATTGAAGTAACATATGCGTTCTTTAACAGACTGCGAGGTGTCTTCATGCAAGCTCTCACCAGTGGCATTTGTGGTGGTGAAGGGAAAAGTGTTATTAAGAGGGTTGATGTTGTTTTCAAATGTTGCTGGTGCCGCAACTTCCGCTTGATGATGCATGCCCAAGGATTTATTTTGTATCCTTTCATACGCTCCGGCATTTACTAAAATTCTTTTGTTATTGCTGGCGCTCACTGGAGCTTGAAATGCCGTTGTGTGGGATTGTGTGTCATCAATGACTCCTGAGTTACGTTTGGTCATCTGCAGAGCCTTTTCCCTTATTGCACATGACCAACTTTTGCGGCCATTATGAGTTTGTGGTTTAAATTCAAGCTCTTCCAATTCGGGTGATTGTTTTTCGGCTGTCATAGCATTAGCTGCTGCAGTACTTTCCTCTTCGCTGCCCGAGCTGCGTTTTGACATTTCCAGTGCCTTGGCTCTCAGTTCCGTAGACCATCTCTTTAGGGGAACATGTAACTTTGGACGTAATTGCATTTCTGCTGCCGCTGTGCCACCAGCAGTCAGACCACCTGAATAAATTGATTTTGGGGTCTCGTTTCCATCCGTAAAATAATTTACACCAGTCGTTGTCATTGGCTTTGGCGTTACGGGCATCGAACATATTGGCGTCGAAGTCAGCCAAGGCATGGTGGCGGCATTAGTGGTGGGAATGTTGCCGGTGCTGCTGCTATTTGCCATCATGGCGGAAGCTCTCGGTGGTTTAGGTGGTGGCAGGGACATGTCAATGTCATCGACATCCATGCTATCGTGGTGGCTCATAGCTCCTGGTCTATGCGTTGGCATGTTGTATGAATAAAATTGAAAGTTGTATGCGGTTAAACTCATCTTTTTTTCCGAAATTCAGTGAGTCTTCTTCAATTGAAAATTATATGTTCTGCTTTCTTTCAAATATGTGTTTTCGTATTTCTTGTTATTGCGTTTCTTTGCGTTGACTTGTGGTCGTTGTCACTGTTGAAATGCGTTTAATGAAATTGTCAACCGGTAACTGCATATTTATACCCCTGATGTTATAGTTTTACACCCACAGGCACTCAAAGACACAGTTACCGTTAATCCGTTCCCTCCCATACCTGTTGATAAACCCACGAAAAAAGGACTCTCACACACACATTCTGTCCTTAATCCCGATTGTATCGCGGCACACGTGTGTTGTTTTACTTTGTAAACTCTGCAGCCTGCATACCTGTTGCTTACTGTCCATGTGTGTGTTTTGGGATAAGGACCAAATTTAAATTTGACGAAAACAGCGCATGACGTCTCAATGGTTGTGTGTCAGTCCGTCTGCCTAGTCTAGAGCAATATTTAGTTAATTACCTTTATAGTCGTTACAGTTTTAATATGATTAACGACTGCTCATAAATATTGTTAATTTTTGGTGGCCACTATAGCATATCGGCTCAATTTTGGTTGACGGTTGTTGCGAAACACAGCTGGGAATTTTGGCCAAATATTTAACAACGTCGATTATGTTCTAAGTCACATCGGGGTTATATTTAATGGCCCGATTTAAAAGTATTTTTCTTTGTGGAAAGTACGGATTTAGAATTTTATTTAATTAAAAATTTCCCTAACTTAGGACTCATAGTAATTTATTTAATCCAATGATTTGAAAATATGTATATATCCACGTAACACGACCACCAACTGTCACGTACATTAGACTGCAGTGAAGAAGGACAAGGGAATTGAATGAAAAATATGTAAATGCAATATTTTTGAGAATTTGTAGCATAACATAATTGGCATTTGTAGAGTATGAAGTTCGTAATTTGAGCAATTTTGAGATGGAAAATGTTTGATTATGTTCTAAGTCACATCGGGGTTATATTTAATGGCCCGATTTAAAAGTATTTTTCTTTGTGGAAAGTACGGATTTGGAATTTTATTTAATTAAAAATGTCCCTAACTTAGGACTCATAGTAATTTATTTAATCCAATGATTTGAAAATATGTATATATCCACGTAACACGACCACCAACTGTCACGTACATTAGACTGCAGTGAAGAAGGACAAGGGAATTGAATGAAAAATATGTAAATGCAATATTTTTGAGAATTTGTAGCATAACATAATTGGCATTTGTAGAGTATGAAGTTCGTAATTTGAGCAATTTTGAGATGGAAAATGTTTGATGGGGAATGTTTGATGTTCTTCCCATGTATGAACGTGGATTTGTTGCTTCATAGTCTATGATACTATGACATGGTACCAAATTTTATCCTCTTTTTCCTGTATAGCTCTTCCAGGCGTTAATATTCCTAAAGCACATATTAGGCTAGTCCATGTTTGTAATAACAAATTTCTATAAAAACGGACAAAATGCGTTGCATCCCTAATTGGAATGACGATGTGATGGAAAACGTTTCTATTGAAAATCGATTTTACTAAAAAAAACTCGAATTCGTCTTCATTTTCCGGTTTGTTATAATAAAATATAGATTAAAAGGTTGTGACAGAAAACGAAATTTGATTAGATTCACGGATTTAAAACGTTCACATTTCTGAAAATTGTTTTGGATTTTTTTGTTGATAAATAAAGTTCGAATATTTAGAATAAATTGCAAAGACTATACAGAGGGCAGACGTACCAAGTTGTTCGAAATTTCTAGAAAACGAAATTTGTTATCTACACGGATTTAAAACGTTCACATTTCTGAAAGAATTTTCTGATAAATAAAGTTCGAATATTTAGAATATATAAAATTAGATTTATTTAGTGTTTCAGGGGAATGCATGTGAATAGTCGATAAGAAGACATGCTAATATAATTCATCGAAAAACATCCTCAATTCGCCAAATCTCACAAGGATACTACAAGATGATTTACATCTTATATGTTTCAGTGCGGGCTATGGGATTGTATTATTAAACAATTAAATTAAATTTAAATATAAACATATGAAGCATTGTCGATCAGATACTAAAGAGCTAATTCTTGGATTGATAAGTTTCATTCCTCTGTTAGAACGTGCAATATGTAGTCGATTATATACATACTCATGTGCATTATTGTAGATAATCTTGAGTAGCAGTTAAAGGCAGTTCATTTTAAGCAGATTATCGACAGAAATATGAAATAGTCGGTGGGCAAATTGGGTGATCGTGTTGCTTTCGATTAAACGCATATCATTTTCATTTCAATTCAGTTGGTAACTGAGCTTGCTGAGCTGATATCTTGCTACATCATTGTAGGCCACTTTGGGCTTTGTTCTTTCTTTAGAGTCACAATTTGTTAAGATTTCAGATCAGCAGCATCCTTATATGGAACGGGGTAGAAGTTTTGACAGCCCATAATACATTTCTCATCATTCCTCGAAACTTACCAACAGCGCAGTTAATAAGCTTGAACTTAAAAGTCAAACCCAGATTGGATGAGATCGCACAGAGTCATTTAATGAATTTCCAATTATAACGCTGTTCTATTAACGTCTATTGCAGTTCTTCTTGGTAGTTATTACTGGCCCATTTGAAAATCATATCTATCGGAATCGACGAAATTCATTAACTATATGCCGCAACGATGCAGTGAATTTAGTAAATTAGTGATAAGTCTTGATAACTTTCTTGGTTTAATATTTTCGTATTTGTTCCATTAATTTTAAATTGGTTGCTACGGCAAGTTATATTACTAAACCAATCGTAAACAATACCAGACAGATTTCGTTTTTGTTTATGAATCACATGGAATTTAGACAAATGTGAAAAATGAAATCGAACCGATTTCCATCACACCCAAAACTGTTTGGTTCGTTTTGAATTTTTGAGAATGTTAGAGAATGAATACGTCTGATTAATCCGAATTGTATCGACCAAGTATGTTGAGTACATCTTATTAACAGGCTGATAGCCTTTGTTGCTAGTGCCCTTATATTTTAGTTTATTATAATTGTAATAAACAAATAAAATAACTTCTTATACCTTAGATACATCGGACGTTATTAATTTAATAATTTCTCATTAAGGCAAAACATCTCCCATTATTATTATCTTCATACGAAGTGCTGTGGCCAGTTTTAAACAAATTAAATTGTTGTCAATCTTGTGCTCATTTTATGAATCTGAAAAAATACATTTGTGCCAAGATGAATCAGACGTTATTATCAAATCTAATTTGTTTAGTTTTCCTGAGAGTAAAAAACATTTTAAGGAGTGCGAAAACATCATTCTTCCTACGGCATATTTGATTCATTTTATATGTCTAGGGAATTTTGAATGCCATTTACTACGAAGGAGGCCATAAATAACATTTTAAAAAAGTAAATATGTACATACATAAAAAGTTAAATGAATTCCTGGAACAATTTCGCTTTAACATTGCTAACAAAAACAACAGGACTATGTATAAAATCCGTATCCCATTATTGGCGAGTGAGTGACATTGGATTTTCTTTCGTAAGATTGCACATAACTTTCGCACAATTAAATTCGAATTTACAAAATGCAAGCAGCAAAACAACAAAAGAAGTCAAAAAAACGAACAACTGAAAATCCTTGAAATGTTATCGGTGTTTCCCATTGATTTTTCGTTTCGCTTTAAACGCAAATGTTTCGTGGAAATAATCGTCCGTTACAATTGTTCCCAAAAGAAACAAAAAAAAAACAGAGGACATAAAAAGTCCACAGTCTGTAGTAAAAATAAAGACTCACTTACTTGAGTGAGCTGGCAGTTCGCATGTATGGCGAGATTGTTGGTGTTTTCTTTTTACATGACATTAATCTTGCGGATTTGAAAAGTTGTCAAATTGCAGCTGCCGGCAAAGTTATATGGCCCGCCTGATGTCCTACCATACTTGACAATAATTCAATGTTTAAATATCCGCTCATAACGTTAAACGTTCGCTAATCTTTTTATGAATCAAAAAGTGTCTGTATGCAAAATGTGTATGAGTGTGCCTGTGAACACAACTACAGACCCAAACAAAACGAGGAGATTAGTAAGGATTTGCTAATCCTTTTTTGTCACATTTATCATGTAACACAAATCGCATGTAAACTGCTACCTACTCCAGTCTAGGTGTGTGCGTATGTGTGGGAGTATTTGTGCTCGCGAACACAGTAATTGTCTGAATTTTTTGTGACACTTAAGTAGAGGCCATAAAACCCCTCTCCTAACATTCACCAAAGGCTTTCTTTAGCTGTACAACGCCATCACAGTACATTTGACCAGGTAGTTGAAATACAACAGTTCCAGTTGTCAGTTGCCATTGTTATTACGGATTCGTTACAAGAAATAGCAACAACAACAACAACACTGCGCTTTAAATTACACAAATGGGTGGGTTTTTCCCTCGGATGCTGTCAGTCCTCATCTCTCTGGGAGAGTTCATGCCATCACGAACAATTCGCGGTTCACATCATTCAGCACGATTCTTGTTTTGCGAACGCGAGTAATTCATCATCACTTTAATGTGCAAATTTTGCGTTATTACACAGTGGTTCGAAACGAAAAAAAGTAGTAATTGTAGTAGTAGTAGTAGATTGTCCGACAGAAGATTGAATTGAGAGAAGTTATCCGGTAGGGAAATACTTACCATGGAGAAAAACATTATGTAGGACATGGGAAGGGATGTTTGATTTTCTTTGTAATAAAAATGTAATAATTTGTCTGTAAGATTGTCCGAATATAATTAAACAAAATTTATAAAGCTGGCCATTTGTTTGGGTGATACCACAAATAATATGAACTATTTTTATTCAGACAGTGAATCTTGTAACGAATCTTGTTACAATTTTCTGTTCGGTTCAATTGTTTTGAAAGTTTAGCCAGTCAGATAGTAGACGGGGATAATGCTCAAATGATTCAAAGTGTAATGAATTGGATCTTTAGTTAGGGGCCATAAGTGAATTCTACGACACTTATTGGCCATACTAACTGGTATATAACTTAGTATGTAGCCAAGATTTCACCCAAATGTACAGCATCATTTATACATTTCCTGATGTGAAGCACTATGTTCAACATTTTTATTATTGATGTTGAAATTTGTGTGACCCGACTGACCATTGCAGTGCCTACTGTCAGCGATTCTAGCTGGAAACGTTTGTTAGCACCCTTAGTTGCCGTCTCACGATTCAGGCTGGATTTAATGTGGCGTGTAATTAAATGTATGTAACTTGCATGAATTGTTCTTTTCCGATTTGTGGCTTTTAGTTTTTGTTCTGTTTTTCTCTGGGAATGTTGTGTAAGAAATATTGACGTTGAAACTTAAATGCTTATTCCGTATTTTCAGGTATATGATTAATGACAAATTGTTTCTATTATTCGTTTAGAATAACAATTAGTCAAATTACCTACAAATGTGTGGCAGGCCGTTTCGACCGTAAGTTGCAATTCAAAAAGTATTTCATCGCTAGTCTCATGTAGAAAGTACAGATATATATGTAAATTATTCGATGGCAGAAGCATAAATATATAAAAACCGGAGATGTTTAGCTAAATGCGCAAAGTTTTTTGATATATGTACATGGTCCGCCAAATAACTTTTTTTTATGAAAATTCTATAAAAAAAAAACTACTGGATATTTTCTCAAATTTCTTTTTTTATTTTAAAGTACAATCCTTCCGGTTAATAATGGAAAATAATTTCATTCAAATGGCTACCTCAGCTGGCCATGCAGTAGCCTAACGACATCAGCTCTGCGGCTGATAATGCGATCTTCAAAAACAGGGCGCAAAACATCGAGTGAAGCTTCGGCTGTGTGGCACGTAGCGCCGTCCTGTTGAAACCAAATGTTGTCAACATGGCCCGATAACGAAATTAACGAAAGCGAAATAAGCACTAGTTGAAAAAAAAACGCTAGATGGCGGACCCTTTAAAAAATGTCTGCAACCGTAGAAAAAATTTGGAAAACATTGTGATTTATATAGTGTCATCTGAAGCCTTGGCACAAATATCGGTACAAAAATGTATAGTCTATTTTGGAGCTTTTGGCGTAATTAAGGACTGTCTACCGATCATACAGTATTTTTTTTATTTTGTCAAGATTCGATGCCGTCACCTATGGAAAGAACTTCAAAATATTGGAAATTTACAAATTCTGGGACAAAAATTTTAAAAATACTCAAAAAAACTAGGTATAGATCAATAAAATGGATAAAGGATTTTCCCTCACATTAGTAATTTTCGGATTTTCATTATTTAACAAAAATTGCTTATATTTGTTTACAACTCCGAAACTGTACTAAACAGTAAGAAAGTACCAATCGTAAAGATTAATGACAATTAAGTGATCAATTTTTTATTAGAGCTCTTATTAATATCTTGTGATGCCTTGGAAATTGTCTCATCAATACATTCCTCAGAAGACAATGTGTTTCTGTATGATCTTTAGACTCATTCAGTTTCTCAAAATGTTCAAATTAGTCTTGTAGACTTCAAAAATCCAATCACTTGCCTAGAAATGTACGAGTATGTACCCGCACTACCAATTCGTGACCGATAATTTGGGTGCAAATATTTAATTTATACGTTTTCTATCATTGCGAAAATCGCTGAAAAGTTTAATGAACTCCAGATTTATTAATATAATACAAAAGTTACAAATAAATTATAATACGATTGTATAAAGTATTCATTGCATTTATTGAAATCCGCGTAGTTTTAATTTTAATATTAAATTAATTTTAAATATTTAGAACCTAAATAGCGGAAACAAAAACTGTTCATTTGAAATACTTTATTTTGTAATTTTAATTTATTACAGTTTAATTCCACATATAGGTATTACCCAACACCAGACATCGCTGTTTCAACTTTGATTTGCAAATTTATAAAATGGTGACCAATATAAGTGTGTGGCGCCAACAGAGACGATAGGGTCAATTTCAAAAACTAATATAAAGTTACTATTATTAGGTCGACCAAAAAGATTGCACTTCACTTCCATAGACAATCTAGTCATCAGAAGTTGTCCGCTGTTGAAAACATAAAAGGAGGCCAAGCTAAATGATGTGGGTTTATTTTCAATTAAGTGGACGAAATCAACGCAGGTGCAAGATAGACTTGCTTAAATGAACTAAAAAATTACACGCTAAACGTTTAAACGTGCCCGCAAGAATCTATTTTAGAATAGATTAGCTTTTCTTGGTTGGACTCAAGTCAACTGTCGGACTAAAAATAAAGCAAGTTTTATGGGATTCCAGTGGACGATTCCCAATATGGAAAGAGCGCAACCACATGCCACATTATTTGGCCCGAAAAGAACTCATTGAAATTTCATATGAAAGAATCTGCATCTATTTTTAATATGTGATTCGGACCTATTGTGCCATGGACATAGGGATAATCAAAGCACACGTGTTCAACAATCCAAAAATGCTTAATTTTTAAGGGTCAGCTAAAATTGGACCGGGGTCATACTCGTATGTGACCATACTATCCGAAAGAACTCATCTAATTACACTAAAACATGGTCATTACGGGTTATTCAATAGTAAAGACATTTATCCCCTGCTCTTATTAGAAAATGTATCATTTACGAAAAAGATTTCGGTGTACGATTTTCTGAAAAGTAAAATGTCGACCCCTTTTCATTTAGGAATACAATATATAGTGGGGGTTTCAAAAGACCGACTAGTGGACTAATTTTAAAAGGGTTTAGTGGTTTGGTTTTGTAATAAAAGCCTTTTGTTATACAAATCTTTTGTTTTTGGCTTTTGGTCAATGATAACCATTTATTACCACAATTTCCTGGAATAATAAACATTGCAATGAATTCGAAATACCTGCATTCGTATCATTTGTTTTGGAGTGATTCAAAAATGGAGAAACAAAAATAGACATTACTCATACAACTTGCTTTATTGAATTTCAAAATATTGTCATTGTAATTTCTTAATGCGGGCAGTACAAAAATTGATAAATCCCCCCACTTACATTTTCCCAGCCCCCAGCACATTTGTTAAAAATAAAAGGTTGTAATCACTTCAGTCTTTCTTTTCACATAAATACATGATAAGATAAGCGATAAGATAGGAATAAGTATTACTAATGTATAGTTAACTGAAAACCTAATCAGAACTGATTACTAGGCCCGCAAACTGAATGAGTGTCAACATACAGAACCATGTACAGCGCGAGTCATCCATTGGTGTTTGTAGATATGTACCATGAACATTGTACGTATATGTGCTGTTAAACCGATATCAACAGGTGAAGACGTGATAAGATAACGGTTTTTTTATATATATGTTGTCGGAATGTTTGTTATTTTTGTTGTATTTTTTATGTAGTTTTCGTTTGTTTCCCTTTTAAAGTTAAATTTTTGTGTTTCTTACCAATTTGGGTCATAGTCATGAACGATTTAATAAATATTGTGAAACATTACAACGAAGGTTTATGCAAAGAGAGAAAGAGAGGCAGTGAGGCAGACACTTTGATGCTAATTCTTAAAATTATTTTAACTATCGATAACAAATCGACCAGATAATTTTGATCGTTTTTAATTGATTATTCTATTGAATTGAACTGCGAATGTAGGAACGAAAGGAGTGCATTGGACTTGCGAATGGAATTTGTACAAATATTTTTTGTATATAAAAATAAGCAAACTCAAGCCAAGCTCAAACGATCTCGCCAAGTTTTGTTGCGACATCCGCTTCGGATAAACGAGACGAGTTGCTTTAAATTAAGAAAAAGATTCTGATTCGATTGCTATAATTGTGGAGAACAATTGAATAATAGTTTGTTGTGGTGGGGAGATGAGACATGCCGCTGCCACGGATATTCTAAATTTTGTAAAAATAAAAAGTCTGAAAGAACCACGACTTTTTTAGATGTAAGTGTGGTACATATACTTGTATCCGATATCGCATAATAAGAAAAAATATAAGAGAAACTAAAGACATTGCCAATTATAAAATACATATTGTAATATTTTAACAAAAACTTTCAACTTACACCAATTGTATCCATTGTCACTGTTGATGTCATAGCCCAATTCACCCAAATAATCGTCATACATTTTGAAAGCACCAGATCGTTGCTGTGACGTGATGTTGCCCGATGCGAACACAATCGGTGTGCTGGGTATCTTAGATACGGCTGGTGGCTTTTTCGGTTTCGGTTTAGCTTGTTGTGGTTCGTGGACGGGCACAACCTCAAACATTTCCACCGCATCATTTGTGTTCAACACTGCACTTTTCGGAATGCTGTTATCTTTGCTGGGGCTGCTGGCATGAATACTTTCCGTTTCACTTGAGATGTTTTCATTGGCAATAACATAAGCAATGAAGCCACAAGCCAGTAAACTGGCTAAGAAAAGTCTAAAACGCATTTCCTTTTTATTTTCACTTAAAATTAATAAAACGTCGTTTTGGAATATTCGATTTTTCGTTTATTTGTTCGTTTTTTTTCAAAGCTGTAATTAACTTTTCGCTAAAACAAAGAAATTACATTAAAATTGTAATTGGAATTTCAAAATAATAATTGTGACATTTTAAATTTATGACATCATTTATTTCACAAAAAATATAAATTATTTTGGGAGGTTCAATACGAACTATTCGTTCACTAAATGTGTCTTGTCTTATCAGCGTGTTGTATTCTAATACTTTCTTATCAGACCGATAAATAGTCTGGGCTTTTTTAAATATCTTTATATTTTTTTTGTTGTTTTCCGTTACACTTGACTATACCATTTATTTGGAAAATACGTTAACACAGCTCCACCAGTAAATTTAGACTAAAGTCGGGGCGTTGTCGTGCAATGGCAAGAGGCTTTGTTCCACTTGTTCATTTGAAAACTTTTTCATATCTTATCTTTGGAATATATGTTCACCGTTAGTTATGTATAAGGGTTAGGTACGATATTATTGCACATTCATTCACACACGGACGAGCTTTTCCCATTATTTTTTTGTGGGTATATTGTTTTTGTTAACTGCACTCACATCCGGCATATTTTTGCTTGTTCCTTAGTAGCGCTTTTGACCTAGTACTATCTGTAGATGGAATGTTATGAGTCATTTTCGATACTTCGCATTGTAACAGTGCTAGTCAAATGATGAGCCCACCTGTTCGGTAATAAAAATATATCTGAAATATGAATGTCAGTGAAAGAGTAAAATTCAAGTGGAAACTTAAGGTCTAAGGACGGGCTCAGTAATGCACACATTACAACCGAAATGGATGAAAATATCTTGACGAATCAATATTTACAACTAAAAAGAGTCTGTTTGTAATGAATAACCACTATATAATTCCGATAGTCTCCTGAGTACAAAAATGGTCAACATTTTTTTCTATGGGTAGAAAATTTGGGTAGCTTTCACCGTTAACTGAAATGGTGTTTCCAGCAGTATTTTCAAGGAAAACGGTGCAATGATGTCTCTGCTCCAAGTTCCACACCAAAATCTCGCTCTCTGAGAATGCATAGGCTTCTTGACGATCACGTGTGGGGGTTTTCGATCCCAAAATGCGGCAGTTCTGCTTATTTACATAGCTGCCTGAAAATGCGCTTCGTCAGAAAAGATGAAGAATGATTGGTCAGTACGAGCTGATTATCAAAAGCGGAAACCAAATCGAAGCGAATGGATCGTGCGTCTTCAGCCTTCTTCAAATTCTCAAAAAGCTGGTGCGGGAAATGTTGACTGTTGTAGAGATCGATGGGACTATTAAGCAATTTCCCAATTCCAATATTGATTTTCCTAATTAATTTATTTACTTAATATTACAAATTACTTAATATATTACCATCTATCAGACCGCATGATTACTTTTTTTCACTTTCATGGCGTTATGAAAGTTTTTTTTTTTGACAATTTACGTAAAATCCTCAAAAAATAATTGAATATATGGCACTCAACCAAAAAATAAATGCCAAAATATATGATTTACATACATCAAATTAAAGCTTAATTTTTGAAATAATGATTCGAAGACATAAAAATGTTTTTTATTAACAAACTTGTGTTAAAAATCGAAAACTATGGAATTCGAATTTGTACACGATAATACAATAGTTTCACAACTTGAAACACAATTATTTCAGGACATCATCATTATTTGAAGCGTTCTCGCGAATAACGTTGTAAGCGACAACTGTTTTTTTTTTGATGAATTCCTATTAAAAATAGTAATTCTAACGGAAAATCATCAAACAAATAGTTGTCAAAAAATGTCGCTTACAACGTTCTTCGCGAGAACGCTTCATTTGGTATTCAGTCTCCTATATATAAAACGTGCAACGTACAGTAGGGGAATTCGAAAAAAATTTGAAGTGTGTTCTAGGGTGACATTTTTGGAAAGTCTTTTGACTTCTTGATAAAATTCAAATAGTTCAGAGACATTGACATTAACTCCCCGCTTCCATAAAACGAATTTGTTTTATGGAAGTGTTATAAAATGGGTTCAGACATTTTTCCATTGTGATTTTCAGATATGTTTTAGATGTCGACATATGGAACACAATCCCATGCGAATAATCGCTCATTACTGATAAAACCCCATTTTATTGGGCATTCAATTTTGACAATTTGCAACGAACGAACAAATTCGTTTTATGGAAACAGACAATTTACAATTAAAATCGATTTAACGATCTCGAATTACATTCCAATGCGCCTAAAACTACTCTGTGATTTGTTTGCAGTAGTTCAACACCCTCCATACAACTCACATTTAACTTAAGAGAAATACCAATTGAAATACTCTTAGTTGGATCTTCCACATAAATACGTTTGCTCTTAAGCGCACACACATATTCCAGGAAGCTCTCTTTGGCGTTAAATTTCTTATCAACCGCAAGCAACAACTCATCCGCACAAACAGAATTAAAATGTGCGTTTAACTAAACATGTGTCGGGAGGAATGGTATGCACTTCAGTACATTGGCGACTCTTGTGGGGTACGGGTTTTGATACGAAAGTGAAAGTGTAGGGACGCACGTTCAGTACGTAGTGGTGTGACAACAGATCAGCACACAGTTTGTGTACATATAGAATAATTTGAATAAAATAAATTGCAAATCGTGAGTGTGTGTGTATTTGTTATCACAAGTGGAGACAGAAACCAATTAAAAAGAAACTAACATGCTACGTCATCTGAGGCACCAACAAACAACATCGGGAGCATCCGCGTATCTTTTACAGCAATGGCAACAGCGTTGTTGTTATCACAGCGAGAAAGGCATCTTCGGCTACCGACCTCGGACACGGCGTGAATATAAAGGTAAACATACACAGGATGATGAGGGTCCTTTTGTTTTTATACAATTTTAAATAATGGCGTGTCGTTGTAATCAGTGTCAATCTAATCTAAGTGTCAAAGTAATCAGAGCCTCCATAAACACTTCAAACGATAACAGATCTTAACACCGCAACGATAAGTTGTTTGTTATTTGCTTATGTTGTTGCTCGTGGTTGTTGTTCTTGTTTTTTTTTCTCATAATCTTAACTGCGAAATCCATGTGTGTTGTGAAAAGAGATCATGAATGTGGGTACAATACAATGTGTGTTCTTCTCCCACTCCCTCGCTCTCTCTCTCTCTCTTATTCTGTGCACAAGAACTCTAGAGTATTTCAAAGATAATCAAAATATTACTGTTATATGAATGTTCCATTATGTATTGTAGTTTATTTAGTAGAGTAATTGTTGCTGTTGTTGCTAATGTGGCAGTGGCCGACGCTGCAGCAATTGTCGAATGATAGCTTAAATAACAAGTATCAATTGTTATGATGCTTTTGTAATTTGTCGCTTGCCACAACCCACAGGTACGCTTTCTCGGTATCGGTGTAAACTATTGATACTCATAAAATATTCGAATGCAAGTATTCAGTTGTACAAGAAATAAAATACATCGATATTATCGTATTCTGGTTGGCACATTCGTGTCCATTCCTCGGCATTTGTCATATTATTTTTTGAAACAGATCAGATCAGAATTTCCATCAGCAGGTGGGACTGGCGTATTAAAGTTCGATCTACGTTTAATCATCAAAAGAATAGTGAAATTAATTGGTTCTAATTTTTTCCGAAAAAATATAAATTCAATCTATTGCCCCTTTAACAAAAAAGTATTAATATTCCTAACTTTATCTATGAGTTACTGTTGGTCTACCCCGTAGATGTAAAAACTGTCAAATAAATCTTGTTGAGATTTATCTCCGCAGCAACATGGCTTATTCTTACCAAAGGCATTATCTTCAAAGTGGTTTGGAGACCTCTTAGCAAGAAGATGATAGATAAGGAAATTGTGTAATTCTACTCTAAAAACAAACCTCTTCAAGACGATTTAGGAAAGTTTGGATTTGGGAGCTGTCGACTATATTTCACCCTACACCGCAGTCTTACTTGTATTTTGATATTGAGACGTGGTATCAAAACATAATCCGATGTGGTCCAATTTCTACACATTGATATTTGTCCATTTCAACGTACTGTGATTAAAGATGGACGTAATGTATGGCTTCTAGAGCTGTAGTGTCTCAAACCGGAAGGGATCTGTGCATGAGAACTATATAAATGCAAAGTCCGGTATAGTTCAATGACAACGGTGTTGATCAGGTGTGTCGTTTGTATGGGGCTTTATGAACAGATGGACCAACATCAACAAATTTATCTAAATAGATTCTGTTGAAAAATAATCAATGCTTGTGAACAAATGTAATGCGTTGAGTTCTGAAATTATCCGTCAACGCTCGTTAACAAAATACGGACAATTCAAGCAAACCGTGTTGACAAATTCGGAACATCGTTGAAGATTTGGCCTCATCCGTGTAATGATAGACTTTCGTGCTGTTATCCAGTTTATGGTTTCTATCAGTGTAGCTCGTAATTTTCTGGTTCATTATAATGAACTGTACGAAATTTAATCCAGATCGGTCACCATTTGTGACTTCCAGATCGGTAAGATCTCAAATGTATAGGGTTATCCATTTTGCTTTTTTACAGCAAAATGGATAACCCTTAATAAAACGTAAATATACATTTTTTTTCATGATATTTCTTTTTTATTCTAAAGTTTGAACGTTGACATTATGTGTGAAACACTACATCATTTAAATGACCACCACGCGAAGTGTTACAAACATTGATTCTTTTGAGGTAGTTTTGGACCACTTTTTGGCACATTGGAAAGTTGATGTCGCCGCGACGAGAAATTACGCGGCCAGGAAATGTCTCTTGCAATAAAGCCATAATCGCTCGAGTTGTGTGGCATGTGGCACCGTATTCTCCAAGTCGTATTCTGCAATAGCAAGCAAAAATAGTCGGTTATCATACGACCATAACGCTCCGAATTGACGGTGACAGTCGTTCCCTCGTCGTTTTCGAAGAAGTAATATCCAATCACACCATCGGACCAAAGAGCGCACCAAACATTGGCTTGTTGTGGATGTAATGGCCTCTCTTCAATTACTTGAGGATTCTCAGAATCCCAAATACGACAATTTTGTTTATTAACCTAACCACCGAGTTAGAAATGTGCTTCATAACCATAATCTCCTCATAAAGCACGATATGTGGCTGTGCCAGAATCACCATTTTTGTCGTAGGTTTTAATAATTTTTCGCGTTCTGTGATAGTTAAGCGATACATTTTCGTCAATGTCAGACTTGCAACTGAAAAGAAAAAAATGTGTTTAACAACTTAGTTTGACAGATGTCGTACATTTGAAACCACGAAATGGATAACCCTTTATTTATTGTGCTAATAGACTTTTTTATTGATGATCAGGAGCTCTTTGTATTTTTTGTATAACTGTTAAAACAGTATTTCTGTTTCACCGATCCGTTCACGTAATTTTGACTGATACTCCATATTTGTAAATAACTACGGCATTGACAGATGTAAAAGTGCTTACCATATGTAATTATTTTCATACAAAAATAGTTGTAAGTCTGAAACCGTGCACTCTTTTTTTTCGTGTGTAGTTCAGAGAGATCATCAAGTGTCGCTCAGTGCGATGAAAAGATGGTATGTATCGATTTGTTCTCTGTGGATCTTGTCCACAATTGGACCTACATGTAATGCACAATTTTATTAAAAGTGTTCGGTTTTTCAGCATCAGCTCTTGTTATCCATTCAGCTTTTGATATTTTGTTTTAACTGAAGTAACCTATTACTTTCGAGCTTTAGCCTCTGAATGTTTCAACAAAAACATTCGGTAGTTCTTCAACGTACGTTGCTGATATCCGTTTGACTTTAATTATTGAACTAACTTATACTTGTAATTTGTAAATGTCAAATACTTAAGAAAAATTCACCATTTGGTGGTTACACATTGGTCTGTGAAAATTTCGTCTTTAAAACGTCATCCACAGAACTAGTAAGACGGACCATTTCAGCTCAGTGTGAATTGTTAACAAAATTTTATTAAAATATTAATTTAGCCAAAATATTTTTTCTTCATTTCCTCATCGGGAAGATTTAACTACATAATGAAACGAAGTTCTCTTCGAGACTTCCACAAATCACCTTGTGTTGACACAAATATCCTAACCTTAGTTTTTTTTATTTAAATAGTTTTAGTTGTTTCGAAAATTTATAGTTATAACCACCGTAAGGCCTGGTATGGATTCGGTGTTGTCTGTTGATCCATTGTCTTATCGACAGCAATAACATTTTGATTATTTCACTGACATAACTACTGCCCAAAACTTATCATTCATTCATCGTTAACAAATATTATTAAAGCCAGATGGGAAAAAAATAATTCTGCCGAAAAAAAACTATAAATTGATTGTTTTCCAAATGGTTTGTCACAATAAAAAAAGCTACAAAATTGTTATCACCACACAAACAATTGTTGTGATAAGAAGTCGTAACTTATATGTATTTGTATAGAAAATGTGAGATTATGCATGAGCATGTCGTCAAAAGCCCCCCCAGCGAAGAATAATAAATCAATTCCGTTGCTATTGAAGATGTGTTGGAGATAGAATTCACATATGAATTTAATTCTTTTTTTGTTTATTTTAAATTTCCTTTTATTTGCAGACAAATTTGTGTTAAAATTACATTAGAAAAATGTAAATTAAGGCTATGACGCGGTGGTATTAGATCGAAATCTGAACGAAAAGTTTTCTTAAATTAAAGCTAATATTAGGTGGCGACGAATTCGATAGTCTGAAAAAGAAATTTCAGGCATATACAGTTTTCAAAAAAAAAAAATTTATAAATCCTTCTTTTTGATATCAAAAACGTCTACTTCATATATCGATTCGAACCAGTTACCTCTTTCTCAGTTGTTAACAAATGCAAACTAAACACAATTGAAAATAAACACACAAAAACAACACCAGTACCTATGTATATATAAATCAATATTGGCAAACCCTCCAACGGATGAATATTTCAATTCTATTTTGCATAAAATGTTATCGGGCCAAAACAGGCAAACACAAAGCATCAGATAAAACCAGGAATGTTTAAAATAAATTTGGAAAACAATACAAAGAAATAAGTCGAATAAAAAAAACTATCCACATTACTGGAACAATAACTAGAACTAATACAGCAACAACGACTGCCACAGTTACCATTCAATACCCAGGATACCAAAAAAAAAAACCACAAACCAAAAGAAATTCTTCTCCATGAAACCATGACTTTTTGTTGTTGTCTTCTGACCGAAAAAGTCACAGAAATTCACACATATTTGCCAGCTTGCCGACACACACAGTAACACCCATTGACGGCCACTTGGGAAACATGAACGAATGAAAACATCCTTATTGAACTCAACATAGAAGAAGGAAAATTGTTCTGCTCTTCCTCTGTTTGTTTATATTGTAAACAAAAATAGCCCGGAGTTGGAAAGGCAGCAGTGGGAGCAGGACCAACAACAGCAACAACGATGTGAACATTTCCAGCTGAATAATACATCTGAACAAAAATCTCAATTTAAACAAAATTTTCTGAACACGAATCAGAAGCAACAGAATCATACAAAGCAGGATGTGGAATACAAACCACATACACATACAAATAAATTCGTAGAAAATTAATCTGTCCAGTGTAAGCAAAATCAAGAGACAATACTTAAATTCAGAATGGATTCCTGGATGCCCTTGTTTAGAAAGACTGACTCGGAACATTTGGTTTTCGAAATTTTGAGGGAAAAAATTCCGATATCTCAGTTGCCATTAAAATCTTATTGCCATTAAAATCTGTTTTTGTAATTAACAAAAAATTACAGCTTTGGCAACTTTTATATTTATTCCTTAGCTTTGTCTGAAGCAGCCAACACTTTTATGTTTAATCATTAGCTTTATTAGAATCGGCTCATTTTCTGTAGCTGCACACCAATTATTTGGAAGTCAACTTAAACCGACTTGTATCTCCCAAAAAATTACGAAAAATGCACTGTTTAACATTATTGAATAGTCGAAAGTTCGAAAATTCAACTTTTGGTTGCAACTATATGAATCTACCTCTGACGGTAGTCTGGCATATTTTCCACCACTCTACTGGGACGGACACCCAAAATGCGTTGAATAATTTAATAACAACTTGCACGCGTTTTGTTTTCATATTTTCAAGAGTTGTATTTTGCAGAGAATTTAAATAGTGTATGTTATTAAGTTGATTGCTAACAAATGTTCCAAAACAACAATAAAGCAGGACTGAAAGCCACCATCAAGCCTGCTTTTATATGTGCATGTACGTGTATACAAATACACTTTAGTCACAAATACAAACATGGCTAAATGTAAATTGATTCAGAATCATTTTAACATGATGTTCTGGTCATATGGAAATTACACAATAGTTCAAACCAAATTGTAATTTGTCTTCATGTATGATATACAATTTGTGAAAATTATATTGTCAATCGTAATCGTAAAAGTTCGACGATAAAAAGAAGTGGAAACTGTTTTTAAATTATATATCCTTGAATTTCATTTTATTCTTAAAACTAATCGTTGAACTAGACTGCCATGGCTTAACAACTTAAAATTGAATCCATAGAAGTTTTGTTGCTGATTTTAGGATACTGAATTCCTCAATGCACACGAAAAATAACTTAGTTTCCAGGCAACATTTTTTTTTTTGGTTGCATAGTGTTTCAGTGATCATATATAGCTCCAGGTCTTTATAGTAGATCCCGAAATCTATCTTCTGAATTCGTTTTCTCTTGTCAGTACTACTACTAGTAACTTGAAAATAGGTTTATCGCCAATAAAGTGGTTCTTGGACACCCAATTGGACCGATCATGGTAAAATTCGAACAATATAAAATTATCAGTCATGAACTTGTTGTCGCAAAAGGTACTCACACAACTAACGATTTTAAACGACCATATCTTCTAAACCATTACAGTCATTGATTGTAAAAAATGGAGGTTTACAATTTCCCTTTCTGAGTTTGGAAAAACCAAAAGGCTTTCCCTCCTGTTTATTTGTGTGTATGCGTATATAGATAAATGAATAGATTCGCTTAGAATGACCGACGACATCTACCCAAGTATAAATATCTCATTTCATATCATAAAGAGTGTGTGTGTGTGTGCACAAAAGTTAACTCTTTAACCCCGAACATTTCAAGTATCCTCATCTCGTCATTTGTTTGGTTTGGTCTTTGGTCCACAAGCTAACATATTTCCCGGCATAGAAACGTATACGTCATTGTTTATGTTCACAGTGCTGTCCTGATGTCCGGCTCAACATCAATGAATATAACACAATTGCTACCTACTCGAAGATGTTGACACACGAGTAACCAACTATTCCACATGACATGGATGTGCAGACAAGATGTGTCTTTAATGCATCGGTGTTTGTACATGGAACGTATACTAACGGATTAAATGAACATAATGGTATATATGTACCACCCCACAAACATGCCCACGCACGCACAGACATTATCAATAATCTCCTTGGCACACTTGACATCACAATCATGTCATTCGATAGTTTTTGATTAATCAAACATTTGTTGTACACAATGCTCGTAGTTATTTTGAAAATGTTCTATTGAAAAGCTTACATACGCACACTCACACACGCACTCATCGCTTGACAGGACAATCAATTGAGGACATCTTGTATCGTTCATTGCATTTTTGCCTCGAGCTAGGCAGTTTAATTGTAGTACTGCTTGCCTTAGTGTACAAACAAAAATCAGAAATCGCATTCAAATTGCAGCCAGGTTTTCAGGTATTCCTTTGATAAGGCCAACTGTGAATAGATGTAGAGTTTATACTCTGCTAACCAGTGACACAAACATCTACATTCTCTATTCATGGTGTATATGGAGCGTAGACATCCTTGATTATTTCGTAAAACTTAAAAATAAATTTATTGCATTTTCAATCAAATCGGTCACTCTGTTAGGATGGATTTGCATCTCGGCGATCACGTGCGAGTTCTTCGGTCCTCAAACGCTCCTAGATGAAAATGCGTGTGGGCTATTTCGAGCTGCGGATGATGATAAATTGTGGAAGACTGAACACAGTCATGGAAATTGTGTTGTACTTCAAATTCTGTATTTAGTAATAGAAAAAATTGAACCCACTTCTGGTACCACCCCACTTCTGGTACCTACCATACAAATGTACCAATCCTCACACTTTGGAAATCGTGTACTTAAATTGTTTCTCTAAAATTCGCCGTTTCGCGTAGTTATAACATTTTGACCACTTTTGGAATTCGGATACTGTGGTATAAGAAAATTATATGTTATTACTATTGCAGGTATTTCAAAATAATAATGGTAAAACCTGACCACGAATTGTGATTTATACGTATGTAAAATGAAAGAATTGGGCTCCGCATGATGAACCCATTTGGACTTTGTTTTCTTTTTATCGATCGGCATGGCGAATGGAACTAACATATATTATGCTGATGCGCACAATGGTGTAAAAAATGTAACTCTTACCTACCGTTAACCGGTTGGTTGTAGTATCTCACATCATTACCTTCTACCAGCACACCTAGTGTTTAATGACCGCCAGGGTGGGTGTATGTATTTCTTTAGTAACATCACCCACTCGCATGTCTGCCACTTCACTTGGCCGTATCTTAATATATATTTACCCTCGACACTGATTCACTGACTGTCACGCAGTACGTAGGAATTTAAATAGGCATTCTATAATTCTACTAGTAAGTTGAAATGCGCCTATGGCGCCCGTTGAAATATGAAAAAAAAAATTTGTTGAAAAAAAAAATTTTTTGTGGAAAAAAAAAAATTTTTTGAAAAACAAAATGTTGTTGAAAAAAACAATTTTTCTTGAAAAAAAAAATTTTGTAAAAAAAAAAAGTTTCCAAGTTAAAAATGAATATATAAAGGAAAAAACTTATTTTTTGCCTAAAGATTTACATTTTTTTTTTTTTAAAAATCCATAAAAAATCCAAAATGAAAAAAAATGTCAAATCTTATTACTTTTACGTAAAGTCACATAACCTATGAGCAAAATGAGACAAAGATCATGAAAATCGATGCACGCGTTTCGCTTTTATTCGCAATTGAGTAAAGGTATGAATTTCAAAAATTTGCTCGGCATATGCACAACTTTGTCCATAGTAAGGTTTTTTCTTTTTTATTACAAAAAAAATTAAAATTTGTTGGGTGACAAAAATATATGAAAATTTGAAATTTTTGAAATTCATACCTTTACTCAATTGCGAATAACATCACAATTTCAAAAATTTGCTCGACATATGCACAACTTTGTCTATGGTAAGGTTTTTTCTTTTTTATTACAAAAAAAATTAAAATTTGTTGGGTGACAAAAATATATGAAAATTTGACATTTTTGAAATTCATACCTTTACTCAATTGCGAATAAAAGCGAAACGCTTTTGTCTCATTTTGCTCATAGGTTATGTGACTTTACGTAAAAGTAATAAGATTTGACATTTTTTTCATTTTGGATTTTTTAAAAAAAAATAATTTAAATCTTTAGGCAAAAATCAAGTTTTTTCCTTTATATATTAATTTTTAACTTGGAAACTGTTGCTTGTATAGGAAAACAATATATGAACAGATTAAGGGAATTGTAATTTTAAATTTTTTAAAATTTAATTCAATTAAATCGGGCTAGTGGTTCCCGAGTTATGCCGGACGAAACAAATTAACCAAAAAAATTTTTTTAAAATTTAAAAAAAAAAAAATAAAACAAAAACCAAACGAAAAAAAAAAATTTTTATTGCCTTTTTCGAGCTCATGTCAAGGTTATCTACACAGAAAAAATTATCGCATCCCGAGTACATTTTGACTGTTGACTAGTGTTATTATTTATAGAATTATTGAATGCCTATTTAAATTCGTACGTACTGCGTGACAGAGTCAGTGAATAAGTGTCGAGGGTAAATATATATTAAGATAAATAATAATAATAAAAAAAATATTATTTTTTTTTTGTACAGAAATTGTGTTTTCAAAAAAAATTTTTTTTACAAATTTTTTTTTCCATTTTTTTTCAACAAAATTTTTTTTCTCAACCAAATTTTTTTTCAACAAAATTTTTTTTTTCAACAAAAAATTTTTTTTTCAACATTTTTTTTTCAACAAAATTTTTTTTTTCCACAAAATTTTTTTTTTTTAACAAAATTTTTTTTTCCACAAATTTTTTTTTTCCAATTTTATTTTTTTTCGAAATTTTTTTTTACAAAATAGTTTTCTCAAAATATTTTTTACAAAATTTTTAGAATTAAGTAACAAATACTTTCTCAAGCAAATTAACGGGCGCCATAGGCGCATTACAACTTACTCGTTTTATATAGTTTGGAAAGAAATGAACAGCATGAGCAATTTGCATGCGGGATAAATGATAATCCGTTGCGAGGCAGAATAATCCATATAGACCAGAATTAATACCGCTATTACGATTTTTTACGATTACAAACTAATACATCTGTGTTCCGTTCTTTATTTGTCTTTTTTTTTTTTTTTGCATAAATAACAATCCGATGACTGGCGAAATATGTTTCTGCTCGTAAATATCTAGTGCCGGAAGCCGTGGCACAGTCCAGGAATGCCCAAGGTAATGTGTACCGTTGGGTCGAAGCATATCGCAAGTATGGCCACAAATTGGCAGCCGTAAATCCCATCAGCATTAAAAGTCAACAAAGGTAAGTAATAAAGCAAGCACAAAGTATGAAAACAAAAATAAATCTCCACACAAACAACAACAAAAAACAAACCAAAATCCTTAAGAAGGCTCATATCACACACAAGCACACTTCCGCTTAAAGCAAATTCGCCAAATAAGCAAACAATCATTCCATTCATTATTTCCTATCCCCCTCACACCCACCAATCCCTGGCAAAGTTTGGCTCTACAGGACATTCATTCATCGGCTAAATGAAAAAAAAAAAACATTTGTTGTTGTTTGGTTGTGCATGCTCACCGCTAATCAGAGACCCCACCTCTCCAAAAAAAAAACAAAATGTTTAGTCATACTTTGTAATCGTAAAAAATGTGAAATGTTTTAAATGAATGTCCTTCCTCTCTCCTTGCGATGTACATGTGTATGCGTGTATGTATGTATGTGTGTGTACTCGTGTAACAGCTCATTGGATGAATTAAATCCGGCATTTTATGGTCTTCAAACGAAGGAGCCTGTAAAACCTCAGGGTCTATTAAATGCACCGGAATTGGAGAGCACGACGGCGACGGTCGAAGATTTGGAGAGAGTACTTAAGAATATTTACTGTGGCACCACAGTAAGTGCTGAATTTGCATATGTTGAGGTATGTTTGTTTGTATAAATTCCTGGCGGTTCGCACTCCCACATAGAGCAACAATATAGGCTACATGTGTGGGAAATGACGCTGTATTTTATGGCTGAATTTCTAGTTAAGCGATTGTATTTGGTACATTATATTTGGAGTTGAGTTGCCATTTTTTCGTAAGTGTATAATTTTGTCAGTCGAAAAAAGTATATAAGTTAAGTACTGAATTGAAAATATAACAAAAAATCTCACTTTATATTGTTAAATAGCAACTCTATCTCTCTCTTTCTATAAGCCGGTAATCAAATACTGTTGCTCATATTAAAAATATACGTTTACACGCTTATAATATGTGTGTACACTGTAGCCTTACTCGTATACACACATTTAGCTTATTCTGAATTATTATTCTCATCGTTCTAGAATTTGGAAGAACGCGAATGGCTGGCTTTGCATTTCGAGCAGCTTCATGCAAAGTACGAGGAGTATCTTAGCAACGACAATCGCAAACAGATTGCTGAATTACTAATTAAGTCACAGGCATGGGACAATTTTATGGCAACAAAATTTCCAACTGTCAAGCGTTATGGCGGCGAGGGTGCCGAAAGTTTATTAGCATTCTTTTGGCAATTGCTGCGCAATAGCGTCCAAGGTAAACTTTTTATTCTTTATTATTGTACTTTCTTCCAAGTCAGTCACCTTTGTCCTCATCCTCATGACCATCACCTTATCATTTTCTGTTCATTTCCCTTTCACTTGTTCTGTACTCCAATGGATGAATAAATGAATGTTGACAGTGGCAGAAACTACTCGCACACACACATAAGTTGGGGTTAGGACCCCAAAACAAAACATTTGGTTCATGTTTTATGCTCTTTATCTCTCCGTCGTCCCTTTACCCTTAAATTGCCAAAGGAATCAAATGTCTTATACAAATTTAATGAAGATAAATGGTAAAACAAAACAAAAAACTTTTGTAAACGATAACAAAAAAAAATGTGCGGGGTTTTCTTTTGTGTGTGTGCCTTGTTTTTTTATTTGAGCTCTTTCATTAAAATGACTATGTACTTGCTAATTTTTCCATTTCCTTCTTTTAAAATTAGGGGATATCTTTGGTTCGTTTGCCATATCGAGGAGTATGAATTTGAATGTTGAGCAATTTCTGTGAAATGCTTTCAGTTTGTACGGTTTAATTAAATGATTTATTTTATCACTCATACGCCACACTGAATTTTCAAAACGCGTTTCAGTTTGCTCTTCCGCAAAGCTCCAAGAAAGGACGATAATGATCCTCATCGCCAATGTGACATTGAAATCCATTGGGTACTCTCAACTTTCTACCCGCTGCATTATATTAGACTGGTTAATTTATTACAAATTCCCACTTTTAACTTTGGGTTCATATATATTTGTTTACATATCGGTGTAAACAAAGCACTAAATTTACAATGAATTTGTCTTTCGAATACAACCGACACAGCTTTACCTATGTACGGATAGAATACGAGTATGCCGTTCTTTGGCTGTTTATCTGAGCCTAAATATGTATCGACCGTTCAAAAGAACTGTTATCGTCAAAGTATTGCAACGTAGTGATATAGCTTTGTATTCTTTGTGTTTATTGATGTTCGGATTTGCAGATTCTCCAACGTATAACGTCCTCTATTTTCTCTTTGTATAGTATTTTCTGACATTTAAGTCGGCTTCATGTTCACTCTCTTTAATGTGCTGCGCTTGTACTTTCTCGGACAAGCATACATTCTGTCAGTAAAATCGTATCTGCCCAATAGCCGATGATCGTTTGATCCATCTCAAGACAATTTCATTTGCGGATATAATTAGAGCTGTTATTTATAGGTGTACATATTAGAACACTTATTTTCCTATATGCGTTTTTATCTAGTTAACCTTTTAAAATGCATAGTAAACTGTCTACCAGCACACTGTTTACCTCTCACCCATTATAAGCGGGTGACATTACATCTCAATCATTTTTGATGATGAACTTTAACGTATGTCAAAACAACAACTCGTATTATAATTACACGTAAAACCGTTTATCATTCCGACCACCTTCGCAGTACCTGGCCTGGTACTTGAATTGACGATGTCCATCCTCATACACATAATTAGACATTTTTGTAATTTTAAACCAACACTAAGAGCCATGACATCAACCATTAATCAGTTGCCAAAAAGCAAACGAGCTAACCCAAACAATGAATGCATGCACATGAAGTGAAGTAACTTTTTGTGTCCCCCCCTTTATCATCACCGTATTTTACAGATGATCTCCAGCATATTGTTGTTGCAATGCCTCACCGTGGCCGGACGTCGCTGCAAACCATTTTGCTGAACATGAGACCGGCAAAAGTTTTTCGCAAACTGAAAGGCGAGTCGGAATTTCCAGATGGTTGCCCAGCCATGTCAGATGTAATAAGTCATTTTCGTAAGTGTTTATTACAGATGAGTTCAGACACATTTATGTGTCCCATTGTTTCCAACGAACGAGAATATTTTCTAATATCCATTGTGTACCACAGATATATCGGATGACTTAAAGGTGGACGGCAAGACAATACATTTTAGTATGGTGAGAAATCCGTCGCATTTAGAGGTAAGTTCTTCATGATCCTTGTCCGGTTTAAGCCGTTGTTATTAACCCTCATCTCATTCCGTATAGGCTGCCAATCCAGTTGCTATGGGTAAAACACGTTCCAAACAACAGACCCTAAAAGATGGTTCCTTCAGTGATGAGGCTGAAAAACCTTTCGCTTCCTCGGTAATCAATATCATCTTGCACGGTGATGCTGCCTTTGCTGGCCAGGGCATCAATCAGGAATGTCTGAATATGTCTTATGTGCCTCATTTTGAAATCGGGGGCAGTATTCATTTGATTGTCAACAATCAAGTTGGTTTTACAACACCCGGCGATCGTGGTCGTTCTACAGATTATTCGTCAGATTTAGCCAAGACAATACAATCGCCCGTTTTCCATGTTAATGGCGACGATCCTGAGATGGTTGCATTAGTCACAAAATTGGCATTTGATTATCAGCGTCAATTTCGTAAGGATATTTTCATCGATATGAATTGTTTCCGTCGTTGGGGTCATAATGAGTTGGATGATCCAACGTTTACGAATCCAAAGGTGTATGGAATTGTTAATAATCGGAAGTGAGTATGGCTATATGAATATATAATACGACCACAATGGTCACTATTTGAAAAATCATATTGTTTTATATTTTAAATTTGAAAATATTTACTCATGCTATACGTTGAACTTGTTTTATGTGAACCTAAAACTAGCTACATTTCCACCAGAAAGTTTGAAGCTTTTTACAATAAACTTACGTTTTATCATTTGAGCATTTCAAAAATAGTGTTCCACTGAATCGGTATAGCGGCAGCCCCTGGCTCCACGAATAAATCGGTGATGAGATTTCAAGTTTCGGTAAGCCACCGAAAAAGTACTAGTACCTAACGAATCAACACAGAATTGTAATGGGATGAAATGGACCATATTTTTTGATGTGAATTTGCTCGATTCCTAGTTTTATTTACTTACATTTTCCATAAAATAAATTAGAAAACAATCTGTTAATAGACTTATAAAATTTGAAATATTTTCGATTACATGAATTATCTTTTGGTTACAAACGCATCGCAGCGTGAGAACGGCTGAAGTCGGATAGATATCGGAACTTATGAACCTAATATACAATAATGATCTTACCCAATAAAAAAAAATTTTAAATTATTCGCTAAGAGGATAAATATACACCGAACCAATTCCACAGGGTGATAGCATTGTTACATGTTTTAAACGACATTGTTATGCCACTCTGTAAGGATATTATTTTCATTGACTAAATAAATGAAATACTTCAAAATTTTCTCGCCGATTAAACACGAGGGATGTTTTTGGTATTCCGTCATATGTCTGCCTCCTACGTTATATTTTGTAATATTCTGTATACGTTATGTATGTTATTATTGTAAAATCGATGAAAAATAGTATAAACTTCAACGTACGGGAACAAACCAAATAACCTATAAAATATCTATAATTCTAACCTTACTTATTAACCTGTCACACATTTGTATAAATATCGTTAAACATTAAAAACATTATGGTGTACTTTTATCTTGTAGATCCGTTCCTGATTTATATGCCGAAAAATTAGCCCAACAGTCGATACTAACCACAGACGATGCTGCCCAAATACGTTCAAAGTATTTTGATTACCTCAATGAAGAATTATTGTTGGCTCCGACATACCAACCGGAACAATCGTATTTCCAAAAGCAATGGCAACACATAACCACAGCCTCTAATGACTATCTAACCTATTGGGATACAGGTCTGGATTATGGTCTACTCAACTATATTGGCCAACAAAGTGTGGCATATCCCGAAGGCTTTGTAAGTAAATGTGGATGAATCTGGTGTAGACATATTTTAAGATAAACAAAAATAAATGATTTAAATTTAAACTGAAATGAAGGACATTTATAACGATGTTTTCCAACCTACCTCCCACTACTCTGTTTGATTTCACAGAAAATACATCCACACCTGAAGAAAACTCACGTCGATGGTCGGCGTAAAAAACTTATTGCTGGTGAGAAAATTGACTGGGCAACGGCTGAGGCTTTGGCCATTGGCAGTCTTATGTATCACGGTCACAATGTACGCATAAGTGGTGAGGATGTGGGTCGTGGTACCTTCTCTCATCGTCACGTCATGTTGGTTGACCAGGAGAGCAATGACATGTTCGTACCTTTGAATGGATTAAAGGAGAGCAAAGGTGGTAAGCTGGAAGTGGCTCACAGTATTCTGTCGGAAGAGGCTGTATTGGCGTACGAGTATGGCATGGCTATTGATAATCCAGATAATCTGATTATATGGGAGGCACAATTTGGCGATTTTGCCAATGGGGCACAGATAATCATCGATAACTTTATAGTATCTGGTGAAAGTAAGTATACAAATGGTATTTTTAAAACCTATTAAACTTAAAAGAAATCAATTTATTTTTATTACTGCATAATTCTTAACGTCTTAATCTTTAATACTCTGTTCCTTACATATTTATTAATATTATCTCTCTTGTCTCCCTCTTTCTAGCAAAATGGATGGATTCCAATGGTTTGGTTATCCTACTACCCCACGGTTATGATGGTGCCGCCTCAGAGCACAGCTCTTGTCGCATCGAACGTTTCTTGCAGCTGTGCGACTCTAAAGAATCCGCTCCCGACAGTGATAATGTCAATGTTCAAATTGTTAATCCCACAACACCAGCTCAATATTTCCATGTGTTGCGCCGTCAAATGGTGCGCAATTATCGCAAACCTTTGATTGTGGTGGCACCCAAAATTTTGTTACGTTTATCAGCTGCCACATCCAGTTACACTGACTTCGAACAAGGTACACAGTTTTTGAATGTTTTGGGCGATGCAACCACTAAACCAGATGCAGTTAAGAGGGTCATCTTGTGTTCGGGCAAACATTACTATGCATTGGCCGATGAAAGACAGGCAAAGAATGTTCAAGATACTGCTATAGTACGTGTGGAATCTCTGTGTCCTTTCCCAGCATATGAATTACAAAAGGAATTGGAGAAATATAAAAATGCTTCAAGTATGGATATGTTTATAGTCCTTTTAAAGACAACATTGTAAATGTATTTATTTTCGTTTTTTAGCATTTGTCTGGGCTCAGGAAGAACATCGCAATATGGGAGCTTGGAGTTTTATAAGGCCACGTTTTGAACATCTGCTTGGAAAGGAGGTTTGTAGCATTGGTTATATTTAGTTTCATAAAATCCGTTTGAGTCCTTAAGATAATTTGATTTGAATGCTGAAACTACTCGAAAAGTGACACGCTGCCGAAGACCCTTAAGTCTAACCTCATTTTATCGATTCACAAGGTCCGAAAGTTTTATCATATCAGTCCACTTCAGTCTGTCTCCTTATCTACAAACCCACCATATTTTGTTCGAATGGTTCCGGAGTTTCTGAAAATGTAAAGCGTGATTTTGTAAGTGATTAGGTCGACAGGGGTATATCTTACCAACGACCCGTGGAATACATATTGTCTTCCAAGGAAACATAGTGTTCCTATAGACGAGAGATTTCACATGCGCTCACAAAAATAGAGCAGTTTGGCACCGCCCTGTTGAAACCACATGTCGATCACATGTTAAATTCTTTCATTTTGTCCATAGCAATTAAATAAGTACGGTCCAATAATGACGACGGTCACAAACCGCACCTAACATAGCCTTTTTCAGCGTACATTGCCAACTCTTGAAGTGTGTACGGCTTCTCTTCGGATTAGCTTTGTCGTACGCATTGGGACATCATTGAACGACTGATACAGGCTTTAACTCCTGCACTAGTTGTATTTTGTATGGCTCCTTACGTAACATTTTCCAAGTGTTCGAATAACACGAATTTTGCTCTTTGATAATTTGAGAACGTTTTTCGTCTGACGACATGGCAAGGCAAACTGAATATCTTCCTTCACACCAAGCTGCAAGAACTTCTGCATTGCGGCATTATTATGGCAAACAAATGTTTCAATTAAGAATCAACTTTGTCCTTTTGAAAACTACAAATCTTAACGGCACAATTATTGCAATGTTTAATCATTGTCATAATCTTATTTACGACTTAAATAACTTACCACTTAATTGCTGAATTTAAGTTAAAATCTTGTAAACACATTCTCATGTACGCGGCCGTACCTACACATTATTTCCGCAAATGCATCTGTCGGCAACATCTTGGGTTCTCATGCAAAAAATAAACCCATTCATAGACACTATTTAAGTTGTATCTAGTATATCTTGCGTTTGTTCTGTTGCTGATTTTTCATTCCTTCCATTTGTTCTGCTCTTCCTTTTCGCAATAGCTGGTGTTCTGTGGACGTGTTGAGGCGCCAACATCTGCAACTGGCATTGGTAAAGTGCATAAACGTGAAGTCGAAGAAATTCTACAACGACCCTTTCAAATGTAATGCGGCGACCAACCGACCACAATAACGATGACGACAACAACAACAACGAGTACATGAGTGCAAGACAGCCAGCCCGCCAACTGACCAACTATTCTACTACTATCCGAAGCCAGCCAGCAGTCAACAAGCAAACCATATACCCTGATGTAGCTTCCTTTGCCTGTTACATCCTTCAGGCCACCGTTGTTAAACGGAAATTTAATAAATAAGCTGGGGAGAGAGTGAGAGAGAAAAAAACCGGCTATAGCCCATATACCATGCAAATGTACAGGATATCATAACACATTCACTCGCACACACATACCGGAGCAGGACCGGATGTGACCCTGACACTGCCCCAAATAAAAAGGAATGCTGCTGTGGTGGTGGTATTGTGTAGAAAGCGCCATAAAAAGATAATAATTTTTTAATAGCTTCTATGATTTTATATTACTCCGTTATCTCGTATAAGGAAATGAGTTGTCTGTCCCGCCGGTTTGCAAAATGTCCCTTCCGTCTGTTGTGGCAATACCCCACATACATACATACATATTAATTTAATTACAATGTTGTTTAATTTTAAGAAAATTGTGCATAATTAAAAGTGAAATTTATGAAATTGGAACAAATTATATTTACTCCTTTCGTTTTAACCGCAATTTGTTATGCAGTGGCGAGACTGTGCCATAAACCATCTATTTGCTAACCGAGAGGTCATAACCTATGTAGTTTTTAAATTAACGTGTTTGACCAGTCAGTCTATTGTGCATTATGATTGACATATGTACAATTTAAAAGCAGCCAGAAAATTTTAAGCCTTTTGAAGCTTTTCTTCTGACATTTGACATTACTAAAAATGGAACGATACACGCTTCAACAACGTATTGAAATTATTAAAGTTCACTACACAAATAGTGAAAATCTTGCAGTCACAGTTTGCAAAACTAAAAAGTTTCCGGACGTGTTATCCATCGAAGAGGTGATCACAATTGGGCACAGAGATCTTGTAATTGAACACCTTGCGACTTCTTCCTTTGGCGCAACATGAAAGATAATGTATACGCCAATAGCCCAGCGTCGAGTCAAGATATCAAAGATAGAATTTGTGAGGCTATCGACGACATAGGTCAGCCACTTTGCGATTTGGTTATGGAAAATTTCATGGAAAGGATATGGTCCTGTAAGCATGGTTGTGGTGGCCAGTTGGCTGATGTTGTTTTTCATTATTAACGGCATAACTTCCTCTTTATTATGAAATAAACATCCGATCATTTATCTCATTTTAATACCAAAATAGCACCTCTTGTTTGAAAACCCTGTACAATTATTTCCAAAAAACACGTATACGCTTGAACGTATAATTTAAATTAGCCACATTGAATTAGATAATTTGGAAAGTCTGGCAGCACTGATAACGATGTGTCGTTAGCGCCATCTCTTGAATAGGGGTTGGTCGAAATTCAACAAAATCAAAATGCATATTCAAACACTCATAACTCGTAAACGGGAGTGGCTATTTAAGTAGTTTAAACAGCTACGTGTAGGTCAGAGAACGATTTATTGAAATATAAATTTGACCACGCCCTATTTGACTATGGTATTAATGTGGGCGTTATGTATAGATCCATAGTTTTTGTTCATAGCGACTTTTGTTCATAACTAAATCTAAGTCATTTTGAATTGATAAATAATTAAGTAATCATTCTTTTTTCCAGAAATGAGTACAAAAATATTTTTTAATTTATTGTTAAAGTAATTTTTCATATGTTTAGGATTGAATTGTTTTAATATTGCTACAAAAAGGTAATTCATATTAGTTTTTGAGGGACATTTTTCGTAATTAATAATCATTTGTTTTAAGACTTTATTTACAAACAATTTGTATCGATGACAATGTACGAATAAAATAAAATTCCAAAATATACCTTGACTTACAGCCCATTATGTGTTTTAGTTGTCTAAATATGCATTACATTTTCCAAAGCTTATAATCGTTAAACTTCAGCAAATATCGACTCTAATCAGTTCGTGTTCGATAGAT
Organism: Hydrotaea cyrtoneurina; assembly: GCA_958296145.1. Lineage (NCBI taxonomy): Eukaryota > Metazoa > Arthropoda > Insecta > Diptera > Muscidae > Hydrotaea > Hydrotaea cyrtoneurina. Next base: position 120,890,356 of record OY282512.1, read on the forward strand.
GTGGGCGTCTGCAGTTTGTATAAAATGATGTTTCTCTCCCATTCTACACCTGCACCACATCAGCACCTACAGCTCTGTTGCTTTCTAAAATAGTAATTTTGGCCAATGAATCGATTGATGTGATTGGTTATATACTGGAATGTTACACCAGAAACCCAGGTTGATTATATGGCATTATTAACACCCGTATTTATAAGAATAAATGTTTGAACATTGTATTCATATTTTTACTAATTAACAACGAATTGTAAAGCTGTTTTAAGTAAGAGAGAATTAGCAATCACCATGGGCTTCAGTTCAGTGGAGTAAATCATAACTCGAAACGTAACAGTTTCGAAGATATAAAGCTTTTTAGTAGATTTCGTTGAATTCCAATATGTAGGCGTGGATGTGGGCGTGCCATACTATAAACATCCGATATCCAGACCTTTGCTCTATCTCAGGGTAAAAATCGCATCTCGATTGCTGCAGTCGTTATCGAGTTATAGCGTTTTTAATTTGAGTTACATGTAAAAAATCACCTACTACAAATTTCTGGGCGCCTGGTATCAGAAAAGGGAGAATTGGCTGTTTTTCACTGGTTGTGGTTTTTGAGTTCATATGAAAGTGTGTGTTTGTTACTCAACAAATTTGTGTTTCTCAACAAATTTGTGTTCCTCAACAAATTTTTGATTCTCAACAAATTTATGTCTTACATTTTTGGTTCTAAGCTGTTGAGTAAATATTTTGGGAAATAAACTCTAACTTTCTCTATTTGGACGTTAACCTTTTAATAATTGGCAAACAGTTAGCAATAACTATGGGCTACAATTCATTGGCAAGAATCCTAATGATAAACTCAACAGTTGCGAAGATATAAAGCTTTGTAGTTCATTTCGTTGAATTTCAATATGTAGGCGTGGATGTAGGCGTGCCATACTGTAAACCTGACCTTTGCTCTAACTCAGAGTAAAAGTCTCATCTCGATTGCTGCAGTCGTGTACGAGTTATTGCGTTTTTAATTTGAGTCACGTGTAAAAAATCACCTACTACAAATTTCTGGGCGCCTGGTATTAGGCTGTTTTTCAATGTCAATGTAATACGATGTAAAATATTTTTCGGAAAAGTGGGCGGTGCCACACCTATTTTAACAGCAATTTTCACAGTGAGTTACAGTTGGGCAAGAGATATACGCACGCTATATGGAATCAAGTTTTGAAAATGGGAGTGTATCCGCCAGCACAGTCCATCTTTTAAAACAATCATATCACTGGCAAATGTAACTAGAAGTTTCATCTGATATATCTTTCGTAATGATGCAAAGATTTTCAAAATTTGAGATTTGAGAAAATATCGTATGCAAACTTCCACTTTCCATCACTCAAGATTACGGACCAGAGCCGATTGAATTTATTGTCTAATGGACAATACAGCCATGCATGGGCATACATACATACATGTTTAAATTCGTAAGGTATTCTATTTCCATTTGAGAACCCATATGACCTAGCTTTTTTGGATCCATGTAATAATAGTCCTTCGTGCTTGTTTTCCCGAGGGTTGTAATGAAAGGAAGTCCAAAGCTTATTGGGTTGTTATAAAAATGCAGAATATTTATATATTTTTTTTTTGTTGAAAACTTTTATTTGAGAATAAACATTGTATACGTTCTTTAAAAAGCGTTGTAAATATATGCATGTATGTTTGTAGGCTAAGTAGTAAAGTAGCGTTTAAAAATTCGTTTTGATTTTTTTTTGAAATATAGTATAAAATGGCTAATAGAAGTAATATATGTAAAGCAATAGATAGATAAAGGTTATATATAGGATAAGTGTAAGCATATAAAATTGGTGTTGGTATGAGTTTTATAGATGAAATGAAGATTTTACGTTTTTTAAGAAACATTGCTGCAATTACTGTAGACTGCAAAACCCAACCTAAAGTATGTGACAAATTATACTGATACAAGAATTAGGAATTTACAAATACAAGGAATAAAATATAATATAACTTTTGGTTAAGTACAATAATGATTGTCCATTTCGTGTTTCTTAAAATTTAGTTTTATAATATCTGATATGTCGAGCATATTTGACGTTGTAGTCTTACTAGTTTATTGTCTGATATTTACGAAAAAGGGTCGTTAAGGCAACACCAACGATTTTTTATGATAGGTTTTAACAATATATAAAGCTTTGCTTTATAATAGAAAAAATGCATCAACATTTCAATTGTTTATATCTTTAAGCTACGTTTGCTCTTGAAACAACGAAATGGATTTATTAAAGAAAAAAAAACTTAAGAAACAAAAAAGTCAATGTTAATCGTCTCTAAACATATGAGTGGCTGAGGCTGACTGGATGTACAGGCATTCCAATGAGATGAGGATGAGGTGTCTAAATAGTTCCATGTTCCACAAGTGTTCCGGGGGTAGGGTGTCCAAAGTTACATAATATAGTCCAGAAGGATATTCGAAGAGAAGAAAGGTCATCTACTGCATTTGTTGCTGTGGGAAAAGAAACAACGCTTTTTGCTGTTGTTTTGCTGTTCGACAACATTAAAAATTATAAGCATTCTTCTCAATAAAGAATTCATTCGTTTTTCTTATTTTTTTCTAGAAATCATTATGGCCATAGACCTTCTCTAAAACATCGTAAAAATCCTTTGATATATTATAAACACAGTACAGGTGTCACAAAAGAAACACCATGAATACACATGAAAATACGACGACAATAAGGGCTTCTTTGCATGTGGTTCCATCCCAGCCACATTCCAAATCGAACTTTAACGACTGCAAACAAATTAAGAAAATCGACATTTGACATTAAAATTCCAATTGTATTCTGAGAGGTTGTGTCAGATATGTACCTCCATTAATTGCTGTCCGCCTTTGTTGTCGCAACGCGTTTCACGCAAATCATCATCGTGTTCATCACAAGCGTAACGGCCGTACACTTGGCACGGTGAATTCATAAAAGTGCGGAATACAGTGTCGGTCCATATCTGTGACGAGCATATATATTGTCGACGTTTACGTTGCCAAAATTCGACCCAGCTGAAAGTATAAAAATTGTAAAATTAAGGTATACCAATATTCACTGCTATCGATTATTAAATTTTCCCATATCACTCATATCAACTTTAAAAAAATCCCTAATCGAGTGAACCGTTTTTGGGTAATTTTTTTTTATACCTTGACGATACCCCGAACTATAAATGTAATTCAGTAATTAGTTAAAACCTTTTTGGTTGAGAGGATGAAGGACAACCCGGAATTTGATGGCTGCTTGTGGTCCGTTTCTGATGTGAACTGGTTTAGGAATTTTATGGCCCAGTTCCGCCAATTAAGATAACTGCCAAATGTCCATATTAATTTTAATAACTTGTTAACCCAAACATTCTGTAAAAGGCATGATCACAAATTGCATTCTTCTCTACTGTGGGATATGTAATCCATTTAAGGCAAAATGTAACATCCAACAAATATAGGAATTTTCCCAAAACTTCGCTGACTATTTATTGTACCATCGCTGTCTCTCGCAATACCCTTTTGGTAAGCATCTTCTGCATAAAAACGCAACCAGATGATCATAATTCTGAGTTAATTTGACCGTGTAAGCGAGTAATACGCTTCACACTGGTGCGTGAAACGTTGAATTGAAAGTAGATGTTCCAGGAATCGTACACCCAAGCCTAGGACAACCACTTTGTCGTCAGAACCATGAGTTTTGTCCACTAACATGACAATCTCACGACTACTTTTAACAATCTTGCCTACAGAACGCCCGACGGGTGCCTCTTTTCGGTCGAAAAGTATTTTAAATAAACACATAACTACACCGCATTGACTTTGGAAATATTTTTGCATTATTTCCCTAAGTAGCTCAAGAGTAAAAGAGTAAAGCAATTCCTTCGTTCCACAGAAAAAAAAACATCTATATTTAACACACGAACTTCTATACACGCAGTATTAGCAACTTTATCCATTATAAATACATTCGATCTTATCGTTCAACTTTGCACTGTGCAAACATAACTTCATAACTTACCCCAAATCACAATCACAATTCAAATCCGTATCGGACATTTTCAATTCCGTTAAAAACACGCTATTGGGCAAATACGGCACAGTGCCAGTATTGGGATTCGGGATCTTCTTCAGCATACGGTTATTGTAACGGATATCCAAAGAAATATTACGTACTCTGCCCATATTTTTAAAGAAATTCTTAGGCAACTCCATCAGGGATGTGTTGTATATTTGAATATACAGATATGGTGACTGCATACCCTGCAAAAGAAATCAAAAATATATTTCTAAACTATACCACCCCTTGGCTGACTTCCCCCACGTAACTTACCTTTAAGATATTTTCATTTAATGTTGTAAATTGTGGTCCACTGAATGTGATATTCGTCAACTTCTGTGGCAGATGACCTTCCATTTCTTTTAATAAATCGGTGGGCATACCCATTTGCACTGTTTGCATTTCCTGATTTGGTCCCGAGCCTTTCTTTATTATCCGTATGAAGGGTTGTGGAGCTTCTATCCACAGCTCTCGAATGTTGTGATGATTTTTCAACAGGTATGGTATATTAAAGTGTTCCAGATGCGAATAAGCAGTTAATTTCAATTGACGCAAATGTGGTAGGGCATCCAAGCAACCATATTCAAAATAATGTAAACGGAAATTTGATATGTCGAGCATTTCAAGATCTTCGTTGACTCCATCGAAGCTGTTGTTGTTAAGCGATGTGATTGGATTACCAGAAAGCATTAATTTTCTAAAAAGAATAAAAAATATTTGATTATCAGCTTAAAGATTAAGATTAAACATCTAATTGGTTGAATGATTAATTCAAAACCTTATTGTGGCAGAGCAAACATTATGAGTACTCTGATAAAATGGGTTTCCTACTTGTGAATCATTCTACAAAGTTAAACTATCAACTTGAATCTTAAAGCACATACTGATTTTTTCAGCGTGGGCACCACAGCTTTATAGTATATGCGATAATCAGGCACAAACCCAAGCTCAAATGCTATTAATATATTCAGATAATGGTAGGAAGATGTATGTATACTCACCTCAAATGTGGTAAAGACTGTGTCATCAATGGTACATTGGTCAAATCATTATTCGATAAATCCAACATTCGTAGATTTGACATATTATGAGCCAACTCTTGGGGTATTGATGGCAGCTCATTATATCCCAAACGAAATTCACGCAAATATCTCAATCGAATCTCGGGCACGGTGCTCAGTGAAACATTTTCCAATCCCAGCTTTATTAAACTTGTCTCCAGTCCCATGAACGATTTATCCATAACTTTGAGATCTCGATTGTGTGACAAATCCAAAACTGCCAATTTAGGCATTGTGGCAAAGACGGCATCGTCAATGCGCAAAAGGTAATTGTAAGATATATCTAAGTATCGTAGCGACTGTAAAAATACCATTTATTGAAAGGAGAATTAGTGAACCTGCTTCAGAAAGTATGGGTGAGTAAAAGTGAAAAGGTGTTCACCCGATATTTATTCGGCTAACAATGGGTCAAGGGTTTGATTTGATGGGGTATTTTTATTTAGATAAATTAAGGAAATTGAAAAGAGAGATAGTAGAAATTACTGGATAAAGAGGTAGGCGTAGTTATTTAGGAAATGTCTCCCACTCACTCTGAATTTATTGGAAAGATCCATGCTGTGTATGGTCGATATGAAATTATTGGACAAATGTAATTCACACAATGTTAGGGCTGCCAGACTTGATAGTGACGATGATGGAATCTTCAGAAGCATATTGTGGGATACATCCAATCTTGAAGGAAAATAATGATATATTAATAAGCTATGATTAAATTGCAATTCTCTACCCACTTTTCCATGCCGCCATTGTAGAATAAATTATCCGGCAAACCACGCAAATGATTGTAAGAAAAGTCAACCACTCTTAAGGCCCTAATGGGTTTAAAGACTTCTTGAGGTATATCCGTCAAACGATTGTAATGCAAATAGATCAACTGAACGATACAAAATAGATATGATTTAATCTATCCATCAAATAGTCCAACTAGGCTCACCTGCAATTCTTTAGTATTCTTGAAAGCATCAAAGTCCAATTCGTGTATATAATTATGTGAAATATCCAACCACTGCAAATGAGGCATATTACCAAAGACATCACGAGTGACATTCTAAAATTAAAAACACACATTAGCTTTTGTAAAGTGTCCACTGTCCCGTCAATACCCTTACCATTAAAGCATTGTAACCCAAATACAAATGAGTCAGCGAACTTTCGGCGGGCCTAAAGTATCCCGGATATATTATCGAGATGTTGTTATGTGATAAATCCAGCAATTTGATATTCGAGTGATACATTGAACCTGTAATGAAATTTACAAGATATCTACATGTATTACATCACTATTAAATGCTTCCATTACCATGATCACCTCTTCCAGTCCATGACGAATTGTGCATCAACATTTTAATTTGATTGTGACTTACATTCACGTTCAGATTTGATAGGGTCCCCACCTAAGTAACATGCATAATTAGAAAGACAATATCCGGGAGTTTTTCTTAATTTGTACATACCTGGTCGAAATAATCGAAATTAAAATTAGGCAGCATATTAAAAGCCATATCTAAGACTTCTAACTTTGGTAAATTCTGAAACAAAAGATATTGTTTTTATATAACAGTCCACAAGATTTATTTAAGGTCAGAATTTGTAATGATTAAATATTGTATTCAGTTCAGTAAAAGACTAATTACAACCAATTTGGGAACTGGATCTATCATTACGGGGTCCCTAAACATTCCGTGAAGGACAGACGGGGAACTTCTCTGAGATCAGTGAACTGTGCACGATTCTTATACTCACGGACCTTTCTGAAGAAGGTTTACATGGCTTAGATATTATCCTCTTACTCGGAAAAAATCGCCAAACGGTGAAAACGACTTCTAAAATTTTGTTTTCAATGAACTTAAAAGGGTGCAAACCTGTGTTTGGTCTTATATTCGCACACTATATCACCACAGCCGATATACAAATATTGGAATACTAAAAATTTTGTTGAGAGTCGTAAAAAAAATGTAATAATGTGCCGATCTACAAATACAGGGTTCTCAAACAAGTGGTGTTATTTTGAATCAATAGAAAAGAATAGAAAATCGATCTTCTCAAAATTGCAAATTCGAAAGTTCCTTCAAACTATTTATCAACGGCTTAAGGTATCGAAATGGGTGTGGTATCAGAAAAAAATGTATGAATCTGGCCATCGGAATAATGTAACTTTATATCGATTAATCAGTAAATTAACAATAATTAACTAACAGAGTAGTTCGATACTTATTTTCTCTTAGACGGTTTGACCATATTACTTCATATGTAAATCAATTCTTGGGTTGCTCCTTTCGTGATTTCGTAAATTATCGGTCTCTTCTGTTATTTTACAAAATTTATAAAAATCAATGTCCCGCTTTTCTTGTTGACTCATTTACATTTTGTCGTTCATCGCGTGTTAACCAACTAATCATTCCCAGACCAGATGGTCATATAGATAAGTCCTTTCGAGTTAGAATAGCCAGATTGTTTAATTCACTTCCCAGTACACTGAAAATATTTTCACTGACTAATAATACAGTCCGAAAAAAGCTTCTTCAATATGTTTCATTCATTTGGAAACTTTAAAATTTGATTGTTTCATTCATCATTTTTCAATACTGATGTACGCTTTATTGATATCTTGTATTTGATATGTAAATTGCTTTTTTATATTTTATTTTGTATAGCTATATTAGTTTTAATTCCACTGTGTTTATACGCATATTTTGAATTGTTTTTAAATTAACTTAGCAGTAGTATTCAACATGGACTAGTTTTTATTGTAATTTGTTACAATTGGCCGTAAGGCTTTAAATTACAAAATCTGTGCCAATAAATAAATAATGTCTAAAATTGATGACTTTTATAAAAAAAAAAATACAAGGGGGTTTCCATTCCACGTTATGTAGATAAATTAAATCATATCTGTAGAACAGAAGATGCATACGAGAATCGTTGTTTGCTTATTGGAGTGGAGACGTAAATTTATTTCAATGTTATTAAACTATGATTTGGTAAATGGGAATGAGAATTTTTTCTTGCCTGTTAAAAAAAATATTATTTAACGGGCCTTGTCGCAGTCTTTGCAATTTTAATACTTTTCATATTGAAAAATTTGAATTCATCTTTTGAATTTAACTGTATTACTGTAATTTTCGGGCGTATGGGTAAACCGTCGAATAGTTCGAAGCCACATATATCCAATTTTTACGCCGTTAACTTAGCACGAAGCATAAACTTTTGCTCTCACCTCTCTCTTTTTCTCTATCATCTGAGGCAGCTGTTTTTACAACTTTGACAGACTGGCTTTTTATTTGTTGAAAACTTGCCCTCACCGTATACAACAACAATTCTACAATAACAAATTAATTAAGTAAATATAAAATTTATGCATTGCATACATAACGGAATGGAGACATTAGAAAACCACACCATAGCAGCGGCATATAGGGGGGGAAATAATTGCCGGTTTTGTGGGTGTGAGGATGAAAGAAATGTTTGCATTTTCTCTGCCAACAAGGCATCATCCTGGGAAAGAGGCAGTGAGGATTTGGTAAATAAAATATCAACTGTTTATCCGTTTGTGGTAAGTAGTAGTGTATGTTTTTAAACTAGTCTTTAAGCGTACTGTTTTAATAACGTTATTTTCAAATTCTACTAATAGATGTATGAAAATGATCCGTTGCCTCAGTATATTTGTCTGAAATGTACTGAAAATGTAACAATTATGTATCGAGACATACAACAAGTGCTGAGACATCAAAAAATGCTAATGAACCTGATAAGAGCCGAGCAGCCGAAACATGAATACTTTCGTATATTAAATGAAATTGAGGTAAACTGCATGTTTAATGTTTATAATAAAAACAATATCTAGTCTCTTCTATAACTAGGTTTGATTTGTCTACTCTTATCCCTAGGATAATTATTTGCATAGGTGTACATTAGAAATGCCCAAGTACGCAAAGTAAGATATTTCAATATGATGATAGTCATGGTTAGGCGATGCTCCTACGCAATTACTGTTGATATTATACCTCGTTGGACAAATGACGTCTCTCAAGTTAATAGACGTTCTTACATTTATATACAGTAAAAATGTCCACTGTTTTATCGTAAAGTAAGGACATCTTTTAACTTAGTTTTTTTTAAAATTTTATATACCAAGGACTTTCAATTTATTAATGTGCCAAACCATTTATGCAATATCTTTCTCGGTTGAAAATCGTTCATAGTTGGGAGTAGCTCTCCGTTGAGACTGTGAAACTTTGCGAATGGATATTCCCAATCGACCAGGCTATACAAATAAATAGAGTCTCCGGTGTGACTGCGAGCATTACCGCAATGGGTTTATATATAATGTGTTCATGTCAACTACCTGCCATTTATTCCGATGTATATAAGTACTTATTTTAATCTAGCATGGTGCTATTTAATTTCAGGACACTTCATTTGAGGATTAATGCAGGGGATTAATCTAGGGGTTTCAATTGACACTAATCTCACGAATGGAGTAACTAAATATTTATGAAGTATGTTATACACACAAATGTGCGAACCCATTTCATTTCTATTATCAATAATTCCGACTTGGGATCGTTTTAATATATTTAAAAAGTGATACATCTCGAATGGGAAAAAATATATCGATATTGGATTATTACTCGAATAAGCTTTTTCAAAAACCGAATTTCATTCGTGCTTTACGTCTGATTTTATCTTCAAATTCATTTGAATATCCATTTTGTATTTTTTGATGTATTGAGCTTGGACACAAAAGGAATTTTTAATGGGTCACGGTTTGCTATTAAGAATTAGTTACATATATATTATCTCAGGAAACCGCCTAAACTCTAACAATGCAACAACCACAATGCCCCGATCAGTGATACGAATTATATCGCGAACAGATCATTGATTAAAGAGAAGTTCCCCTTCTATCTCTTATTGATTGTTGGCGAAAGTACGTTCATACATTTTTATCCAAAAATAGCAGTTAATTTTTTATATTTAAAAAAACTTTAGAATTAATTTTTCTGCTTCAAAATTATTTATATTTAACAACTCTCTTTTTCTACAGGCATCATCGAAAACTACAAAATCGTCTATAAAAGCTTCCTATAATGTTGAGATAAACCAAAATACACCTATAAAACTATTAACCTTTCCAATAAACGATAATTTGGATTCGGACGAAACGCCGTGTTCTAATGCCAATAATATTGTTCAAAAGCCCATTAATGAAAGGCTAGTTCAAAACATACAAACAAAATTAGAATTGAATGGATTTACAATCAAACGTATTAAAGTAACACAATCTGAAACTAAATCAGAAGTGTCTTTAGAAATACCTGATGAAGAAGTTAACTGCCTTTACTGCGATCAAAACTGTCCATCTCTGAAGGCATTAGCTCTACATCAAGTTTCGCATTTAAAATTGTCCACCGATAAAATATTTGAAAAACGTCTACTTCCCAAAAATTTGAGACGTGGACGTCTCATTACCATAAATAAGAATATACGTTGTCTTAATTGCTGGCAAGTCTTTAAAGATAACAAAAACATTTTACAACATTGGTCATGCAGTGACTGTTATTATTACTGCTTCATTTGTGGTAAAGAGTTTCCACATTCGCCAAAACTGTTAAGAGAACATATGCCAAAAGTTCATGATATCAGTTTTCGCTCAACAATGAAACAATATATTGTTAGTCGTTCGACACCTACAGTTAAAAACTCCATACTACAGGAATCGTTGTGGAAAATACCTTCACTTATAACTCAATCGTCGAGACCGCCCAAATTAATTATTAACCCCTATAGGAAGAAGAAATATTATAAACAAGCGAAGGTATTGCACGTGTAAAATGTAATCGAAATTTATATAACTGAAGTTGTGATATTTGTTTTATTTTGTAGAGCTCCACTAAAAATGATGATGGGACATTTTCCTGTAACATTTGTCACAAAGTCTTCACCAACTACCGATCCAGTAATTCCCACATGCGCATTCATAACATACCGGATGTATACGGTGGTGCAAAGAAGGACTATTACTCAAGCAACGATGAGATATTGCTACCTGATGACCCACCCAGAACTCTTCTGCATAGGCCACCTATGTCATTACAATATGGAACAAAGATGTCCATCACTCAATCTGTAAGACCACCATACAAATTTATAACCAATAATGGTCCATTGCGTGGCATAAGAACAAAAATTGTTCAGAAACGTAACGATTTTATAGCAAACAATGGTAATGGTGGTTTGAAAATAAAAACTATTGAAGCCGTATGCACAAACACCTCATCGTCCTGGTCGACAGAAGAAACCACTCAGCAACACTACAACTGGTCGCCGCTAACTGAAACAGATGCATTCGGTACATCTGACTCCAATGAAATGTGCAATAAATCCAGTGATGGTCCCAAGTATACGTCGCCATCAACAGTAATTAAGACGGAGCCGGTGGATAATTTAAGCAGTGACGATTACAGTCGCCCTTGGACTTGTTTTATTTGCAAGGACAATTTTGCCAATTCAAAGGAATACGAAATGCATGCTATGTTTGTCCATAATATAAACTAAGTACTTTTTCCCCCATATTACAATTTTAGTATTTTAATGTAACTTATAAGGAAACATATTTTTTAATATAAGCCCCAAAAAACCTTTAAATATATAATGTGCAATTTCCTTTAATAACAAAATAAGAATTTTCAATGAGATTTAAACGATTGATCGAATTGAGTAACACGTAGACGAAACGAGTTGGTTGAGTCTTATCGGAATCCCTAGACACCAGTATCCGACGAGGCGTTCTAAACGGTGGGATGCCATACTCAAAGTAAATAGAATTTTTGTATACTAATATACAAGAGTTTAATTAGCAATAAGAAATTCTATACCAAATAAGACCAAAAAGGCTTTTAAAGACCATTAATATATCGAAAAAATGGGTGCACTTAAACCACCTTTAAACCATTGCTTCGATTGAATTGATGGCTCAAATTAATTTTTAACATGGTAAAACATTGTTTCAAATTGCAACAATGCAAATTTTAATCCATAGCAAATGAAGGTTTTCCAGTTAAGTCAGTCGATAGATCAATGGTGTAAATCAATTAACCGCACTGTCTTAGGTGGTGTACAAATGTCATTACTTGTATTACGTTTATAATTTTAGTCCTTAGCTTTTTTTTTGACTAACCCCCTATAAATGCAATGCAATGTGTTAGCGATAGAAAGAAATGGTATTGGAGGGGGGAAATGGGATTAGTGTTTGTTGACGTTGGCCTTGGAATTTGGTAATGTCATAACAGGCAGGAAAAACACTTGCAGGAAGATTATTCCACAATCGAACAGTCCGGCTGAAGAACGAATTTTCTCGTCGTCCGGTCAACCGGCCATTTGACAATGAACGGATGAGAGACCCTGGATAACAGATACCATTAAAATATCTATAGAATAGCGGTACACAACCCACATTCCGGCGATGCTGCAGGGAGACAATAGAGTTGGATACCCTACCATCCCCTATCATCACCACCGCTCTCCTCTGTATTCCATTTAGGCCGGATGTAGGTGGTGTAAATATTTACGAGATCAGATGAAGTGAAGTATTTTTTGCACCGCTTTAAAAAGCCTAAACACTTGAATGCTTCTTTCGACACTTCGTATCTTCATGCCCAGAACATCAAGAGTATCTGATACGTCGATATCCACACCACCCATAGAGATTGACGAAGGTGCTGCATCAGTGGAACGTTTGTGTTACAACAAACAGCACTGGGTCTTTTGTCAATTAAAATCTACTCTACTAAAATCTAAATCTACTATGTTAATTTGGCCCCACTCACAAATCGTCGCCAAATCGCGGTTGAGTGAGTGTTTGCCTTTTGTCCTCTACCTTCGAGGGATTTGGCCGATGTTTAAACGAGTACGTATGAAGAGGTTGCTATTATCCGAAAAGGAGTAGATTCGGTTCACAGTCTGCTCCAACAGGTCGTCAATGAAATAGAGAAGGAGAGAGGACAGAGCCTTGGGGCACTCCTGCGATCAACCTATTCTCGTTGGTTGAGTCCCCATCTATAACGCCTTGGTTCTATATTTTGCTTCTGGGTGAAAGTGAAACTCTTTCCCATCGTATGTGTAACAACTTTAACTTTCGTTTAACTTTTAATTCAAGTCGTCTTTATATTTTATTGTCAAGTTATGCCACTCAAACTGAATTTAGGCGGTCATCTATGCTGTACTACAGAATTATAAATTAAAGCAGCTAATATTTAATATCAATTTATTTTTAATCCTATGAACATATTATCGTGAACCGAATTTCTTTTAGGCAATCATGTCATCGTTGAAGCTACGTAATAGAAAAAATGTGGCAAATCAATGTTGTTTCGTTAACAGCTCCTTAAAACAATTTCAAGACCAAATGGTATAGTTATACATACTCAGTGTTCCTGTTCGTTTCTCTTCGTCAACATTATGACAAATTTATTTATTTATTTATTTATTTATTTATTTATTTATTTATTTATTTATTTATTTATTTATTTATTTATTTATTTATTTATTTATTTATTTATTTATTTATTTATTTATTTATTTATTTATTTATTTATTTATTTATTTATTTATTTATTTATTTATTTATTTATTTATTTATTTATTTATTTATTTATTTATTTATTTATTTATTTATTTATTTATTTATTTATTTATTTATTTATTTATTTATTTATTTATTTATTTATTTATTTATTTATTTATTTATTTATTTATTTATTTATTTATTTATTTATTTATTTATTTATTTATTTATTTATTTATTAATTTATTTATTTATTTATTTATTTATTTATTTATTTATTTATTTATTTATTTATTTATTTATTTATTTATTTATTTATTTATTTATTTATTTATTTATTTATTTATTTATTTATTTATTTATTTATTTATTTATTTATTTATTTATTTATTTATTTATTTATTTATTTATTTATTTATTTATTTATTTATTTATTTATTTATTTATTTATTTATTTATTTATTTATTTATTTATTTATTTATTTATTTATTTATTTATTTATTTATTTATTTATTTATTTATTTATTTATTTATTTATTTATTTATTTATTTATTTATTTATTTATTTATTTATTTATTTATTTATTTATAATTTATTAATCAACTAACGCCCTTATGGACAACGTGTTGATAGGTAGTACAAACAGAAAAATTAAAAACAAACAATATTAATATAGAACGAAGAAGAAAAGTACTACTACAGCACGGAGGTATTAATAAGTCGTCTAATCAACGACGAAACGCGCCTACTTAAATCGAAACGACTTATGCGATTTTGTTGAAATAATTTGTGAAAAATTGTGTTTAATCATATTTTTCATATGGGCATGTTCATCATCGAACTGGCTTTTCATATCCTTTTGAGAATTGTTTCTTTGATTTTGCCTTTTTCGTCAGATGTAGACTATGATTTTGGATGAAGGCGACTGATACAATATAAAGGCAATTATGTAATCGCACAAAATGTTCTATCTAAAAATAATAATAAATATTTATCCGGCCTGAAACTGAATCCGATTTAAACTTAGAGAAAAATCAAGACTTTATTTAAATTTACTACATAGCACCGTGAGTAGTTTTCAGTAGAACAGTGAAAATTAGGTCTTAGGTCTGTCTTGTTAAATGCATGTTTCATCATTGTATTTATTCTGTGTTTTTAAATGTGCAGAATGTTAATAAAAAATACCATAACGATTTATATTCCCTAATGCCCCGATTACACGAACATCTACATTTGAAACAGTACATTTTTTAAAGGAATTGTGGCTTTCAAGAGTACCATCAATTAAATTTATATACTTGATAATGATACATGATACATAATAATCGGGTAACGGAACGAGATCAGCAAATACGACTTACGGATTAACAGCTCATCTTATTCTAAAAGGCTACAACAAGACATTAAGTGGCGTTGATGGTCCCTATTTTTCGACACCTAATAAGTGAATTCAAAATTGTTCAACCTTACCTGGAAGGACTCCTCAGCGAGATTGTTCAGTTTGTTAGCCCTCAGGCTTAAATGTTCCAATTCGTCGAGATTCATAAAAGCACGACGTTCCACACGCTCAATCTTGTTATCATCCAAATGCAATTTTCTTAATGCCTAAAATAAGAAACAAAACAAAAAATATTGATCTTATTTAAACTCTTTCAAAAAAATCCACAAACCTCTAAATCGAAAAATGTATGCTGTGATATTTGGGTCATGTGATTGAAACGGAATGAAATCTCCTCCAGTTTTGAATGAATATCTCCCTGTGAATAAAAATAAAATAAAATTCAATCAAATAATAATTTCTACTAAACGACCACTGTATTGTAATTTCTCACCTGAAATGTACCTTTCATAACTTGTTCTATACGATTGTCATGTAATTCCAACAGCCGTAAATTCTTTAGGAAATGAAAACTCGTATCACTCATACTTTGTATTTTGTTATTGCTCATGTCCAATTCTTGCAGCGAGGTCAAATGACGCAATGGTTCAGCCGGCAATGCAGTACCCGAAAAGCCGTGTGCGATTTTTAAAGATATCAATGAATGGCCAATCTGCAAAGGATGAGAAATCACAAATCGATGTTTTACGTTTCTGCAATATCCACCTACCTCATCAAATGCATCATTTTCTATACTTTGTATTGCATTCTCACTGAAATCCAAACGTTTCAGTCCTCGAACATGTTTAAAAGCATGCGCTTGTATATTGGATAAGGTGGCACGAGTTATT
This sequence comes from Hydrotaea cyrtoneurina, assembly GCA_958296145.1. Taxonomy (NCBI): domain Eukaryota; kingdom Metazoa; phylum Arthropoda; class Insecta; order Diptera; family Muscidae; genus Hydrotaea; species Hydrotaea cyrtoneurina. Next base: position 120,906,284 of record OY282512.1, read on the forward strand.
TGCAAATCCTCCAGTTCAACGCCGAAATCTTTAAAATCATCTGGTCCTATTGATGTTGTACTCATGCGAGACATGGACAGTGAACGCATATTCCTCATTCTGGTCATACTTGTTACAAATGAATAAAAAGACATTTTTGATAGTGAATGGGGCAAATATAAAACTTACTTGCGCAGAGTTTGCAGATTTGTTGGATCATTCAAATCACCACTTAAATCCAGCTTGAGCAAAGTATACTGCATAGCATTAAATGTTTCCATGGGTTGATCAATTTTAATTTTGTTATCACGCATGCTTATTACCCTGTACAGAAAGATAAAAGGAAATTAAATTGAAATTTACATTTAGAGTTAGTAAGAATAGTAAAAAAAAACTTTAACTAAGCCCGTTACAATATCTCTGTCCTGAAAACAAATAATTAGCTTATCGCTGTTTTCCTGTGATTCCAATTAGCATAAGAAAATCGAAGCAATAATAACTATAAGTATATAATTTGAAAACGAGTCATAATATTGATAAAAACAGTGTGGCATTAGTTCGTCGAGGGTGACTTGAACAGGGTTTCAGTTCATTTTATTGTGTTAATATAAAGGGTCCGCCATCTAACGTTTTTTTCAACTAGTGCTTATTTCGTGAGTGGTAACACTTAGCTCAAGTCTGATTTGACAGATAATTAGTTTTATCCTTCCGCTGAACGAATATGGTTCTGTATACGCTGAAACAACGCTGGGAAATATTGCGACATTACTTTGAAAATCATGATAATGTTGCAGAATGTGTGCGAAAATTGCGTACGGATTTTAGAAGAATAGAAGCACAAACTGGCATTCTCATCGATAAACCAAAGCGTGAAAAGCCAAGAACAGTGCGTACACCCGAGAATGTTGCTGCTGTGGCAGAAAGTGCGCATGAAGTGCCATCAACATCATTGGTGAAATACAGCTGCTTAAAAATCGTGTAGGCTACTGCATGGCCCCTTGGAAATGAAAATGAATTAATGAAAATTATTTTCCATTATTAGACAAGAAATCAAACAGAATAAACTGAACAGTAGATTTAAACATCCTCTCAATTCTACTAATTCCGTTTTTGAATATGTGCCACAGCTGCTGTCTTTTCAGCAGTAGAACAATGTGCTTTTGTCGATTTCTTCTCGATGCTACAAAATGTTCTTCGATGATGCCTATATTGGTCATTGTTCCTGTTTTATTAGCCTTTTCTAATAGTTTGTGACTCAGAATGTTGAAGAAGATGTATACATGTAAGTACCACCGTGTCAGAGGCATCATGCTTCCCATTTTTACTGAAGACCTTTCTACAAAGTACTTAGTAGAAATTCTATCCGAAGTCGGACTATAAATGTTCAATGATGACCATGTCGTTTTTATTGTGTGTTTGGGTTACTTTGCGACATTTGTTACATTTTTCCGCCCGGCAGAATGTTTAAGATGCACAAGTTTATGATGTCGTTAAAGTGGCTGCATTTCTGAGTGTTACTCTCACCAGTGTATAGGTTTACCGCAGGAGTGCCACAAGGTTCTGTCCTCTCATCTTCTATTTCTTATTTTCATTGACGACCTGTTGGGTCAGACTGTGAACCCGAACTACTCTTTTAATAAATCCCATATGTGAACATGGGCTTTGCAGCTTCTGGACCGTGTACAGAGGTGGTAATGATAGGGTATCGAACTCTATTTTTCACATCAGCATCGCCGGAATGTGGCTTGTATATCGCTGTTCTATAGATATTTTAACGGAATCTGCTCCTCAGATATCCGTATTTTCCCTGATGTAAGGGACTCTTACTCGTTCTTCCAGCAAGTGTGTTTCCTGCCAGTTGTGACATTCTCGGAATCAGGAAACACGACTCCCTCTATCCTCCTTCTGATACCCTTTTTTCCTTCCGCTAACACAGTGCATTGCATTTGGCATCATTTGCTATGCAGTCGGTAAATATCGCACTCGGTTCATTGATACTAACAAATATTACAAAATGCACGTCGAGAGTAACCCAAATAAATCAAGTAAATAATATGCTTAAATGAACAATTTCAATGGGACACACGAAAGTCCAAAAAACTATTTAACCGATAAATTGTTGGGTTAATCCAACCTAATATCACTAATTACTCTTGTAAATTAGTTTATTTTGGAAAAGTTAGTGAGTAAATCAACAAAACTAAATTGGACATTCTTCGCCATATATTGTCCAAATAAGGCCGTGTGTACTTCTAGACCCACATTAGGAAGCCATACTTTTGCTGTTGCCAATATTAAAGGCATACACACACACACTTACTCACACACAAAACATAAACGTGAATGAATGATAATACAATTTCGCAACATTTCACCTGGATTCACAATACGAACGTTGACTGGCACATCGTTCCATTCTTTTGTCTAGTGAAACACCACGTTTTCCTAACAAATGTCTGATGAGTATGTGACGAAATCGGCTTAAGGGAAAACAAAGACGATACCACCTTTGCCGGTTAGAGGCGAATGTACGTACATATGAAGGACGTGCAAACAATAAACACACGTATTAGACTGTAAGTATCAGCAAATACTAGACTTATTTTGATTTTTCCGCATGGGCATTATTATTATGCCAAAGAAGGGGTAAAATAAGCTCTATTGCGGTTCAATAATGTCTTGAGTAGGTGGTGACGTCAGGACCAGAGCGCACATACATAGTGAAATAAGTATTTGCATTCAACAACTTTGTGGTGCATTCAATGATCAACACAAAATATTTAAACAAGTTAAATTGAACATAGCTTACCTTAAAATATCGAACTTGTTGAACAGTTTGTGGTCTAGATGTGTTAAATTGTTGCCAGAGAGATCCAGTATCTGTAGACTACTTGTTAAACTATCAAAGGCCATGGGGGAAACGTCAGTTAAGCCACAATAACGCATGTATATTTCTCGTATTTTCGCAGGTTTGAAAGCATCCTCCTGAAAGAAAATGATCAAATTGTTAAAAAAAAACAACCGAACATACAATTTTTTTAGTTGCTCAACGAGCTTTAGAATATTATGGGTTCATTTCTAAATGAGGCAATTATTCCATAAATACTCCAAATATAATAGTTTCAAATTTCATAATGAGTTATTTTGGCTTGAGATTTGGATAAATATACATAGCTAGGCAGTAGTTTAAGAAAACGCAAACCAAACCTACCCAACGATGAAATCATTTTATCGGCTATATAAAGAATGCCCCAAATGAAAAATGCACCTTAAATAAAAAAGTAACATGACCCAAAACAAATGCCATACAGAATTGGGGTATTCTTCATTTTGAAAAATACTCCCAAAAAATTGTTTTTTTTTATAATTTTTCGTGATTCATTTTTTAAACAATTTTGATGAAATCTCCGTTGGGAATAGTGGAAACGTTACGTTGGGAAAACATTTCGAAGCATTATGGATTGACCTTCTGGGGAATTTTTCATCTAATTTGGGGAATTCTTCATTTGGGACATTCTTAATTTTTTGTTGCAACATTTTGCATTTATGGCATTTTTCATTGACTCTAACTCTTTATAACTCTAAAAGGTTTGTGGTAGCCGGCATTTATATCGGTTTTCCGAAACGTAATAACAAATTTATAATAAAATCGTGTACTTTACAATAACACTGTCTTACCAGATCATATTCCAAACATTTTATAAGCACACATTGTGAACAAACATATTTGCCGAACTATTCTTACCTTCATTGTATGTATTGGATTTCCGTCCAAAAAAGTCCGATTAACAACATCAAAATATTTAAACGAATTCGGTGGCAACATACTGATATTATTATATTCCATATGTAAATTGTCCAAATTTAGCTTTGTGTTTGCTTTTATCTCATACGTCTCATTGCCGCTCAATGACCATATCACATTGTGTGATATGTCCAATGTACGTAGACTTTTCAGCGGCCCCAAAGCATCGTATGGTATCTCCGATAAAATATTATCCGTTAACAGCAGTTTCATTAGCCGTGGAATACCATCCACAAAGACATTAGGATCAATTTCAAATAAATTGTTGCCACTCAAATCCAATGTTTCGAGGATTAGAAGACCCGAAAAACTATGAGGCTGTAATGTGGAAATGCAATTATCGCCCAAGAGCAGGGTTTGCAGTGAATCTTCTAGCCCACGGAATGACTCATGTTGTATGTGAGTGATATGATTGTGACCCAAGTTTAAATAGCGTAATTTTTGTAAATGTCTAAATGATTTCGATGGTATTTCCACCAGATCATTTTGTAGCAGTATAAGTTCCCACAGCGAACGTTCCAGGCCCGCAAAGGCATCATCGGGTATTTCCGTTAAATGATTCCCTGATATTTTCAATCGATACATGCCTAAAATAAATAAACACTATTAACACTCAACGTTCCATGAAAATATTCCTCTTCAGCCATTGTTCTGACCTGTTGATTGTAAAAAGTAGGGTTCGATTTCGCGTAATCCTGTATTTTCCATGTGCAGCATGAAAACCTTTTGAAATTAACTTTTAATTTTTGGATTTTAGGGCTCAAAATTTCAAATATCTTCATTACCTTCGATTGGTTGACCATTCGTGGCAGTGCGGGAAATGGTACATTTTTACAGTGAACTATACCCAGATCTGTCGATGATTTCGAACACGTACACAGCGCATTATATGCACACGGCGCATATCTTATTTCTTCCAGTTCCCGATGGCTGTATAGCGATGCCCTTGCCAGTGACATCCATATTATTATTATAAGCGTTACGATTATGTACACATAACCGAATTTAAAAAAGAATTCCTATGGTGTAGTCAAAAAATAAACGTTTTATAAATATTAACAAACTACTTATTATATCTACTAAAATATAGAATTCGAATATTTTTGTTTTGTTTGAAAAACATCTTTGTGAAGAAAGTGTGCTTGCTCTTATCGTAGTAACATTAGAATATTGATTGCAGATCTTCGCTGGCCTAATAAAATGTACTGCCTGTTTCACCATGACGATCGGAAGGACTAATCAAAAACGTAATCGTTTCAATACAAATTTTGGTTTCTGTATACCAAAATTGACAAGTCGAACGACGAGTCACATTCGATCTCCTCTTCTTACTCCTATTACTTCTCACGCTTCGCACTCCTCAATCGTTTCCTTCTACGTGTGTGTTTTTCTTATTTCGCTAATCAACCGGAAAAAACAGTATGGATGATAGCTCTTGATGGTGTGATTTCACCTTTTACATTTTGTATCTTGTCCTAGACAGATTTACAATTCAGATATTAAGTGCATTCAAAATTAAATGATTATCACCTGGAATCAATTGGTTTGCTTAGCAAATTTCCAATATAAATAAATAAGTCCATTCTGAATGCACTCTTCATTTTGCAAGAAAAACTTCCGGAATTCGGCGTGGATCATTCCATCCTAACATTTCCTTTTTGTTGTGTGTTTGTGTTACGTTGCGGAAAGAAGATGCTTGGCAAGCTAAGCGGCCATGGGGAGAAATTACCATGTTATAAGACCTACGGCCCCCACAAATTCATCTGAGTCCTCTCGAGTACTTTTGATGATCAAAAAGCGAGATTAAAAAATGTCTCTTGTTTATGCTTTTAAAGTTCTTTGAAAGTACAATCACACCTATATGTTTGAAATATTTTGCCCAACTGGATGATCGTAAAGCTATCGTCATTGTGTTTCTTTCTGTTTATAACGGGTTACTTTTTTTTGTAACTGAAGCAAGAGAAGTCGAGTTGTGGTACACGGGAATCATATGAAGAAAGTGCCTGCGATAATAGCTACGGACCATACACACTCACACCAGAACTATTAATATCTGCTTTAGAATGTACTTACTGTCTGCTTCACGATATCGATCGAATGTAACTTGTTGTTCGACTTGTCGTTTTCGACAGATATTGTTTGCTTAATTTTATTTAAAATTTATTTCAAGTCGGTTTCAAGTTATGATAAACTAAATTGCAAAATTGATTTTTAAAAAAAAATCCTTAAATGAATACATCAGAGTTGTATAGTGGTTATTCATTGCAAATTATTCATTTGTTGTCCAGTGTTATTAGTGCTACGCGAGGCATGTTAAGTTGCCAAAATAAACACGTATATTGTTTTGAAAATTGAAAACAGAATTTATTAAATACAGAATGTCTATGAAATGCAAATTCGGGTTCGACTGAGACAGTTGTCGTTATTCGAGTATGTCTTACAATGTATCACGTGTCCTTATTTTGAACTAAGTGTTATGTTATGAAGGACGAAAGGGCATTTCAATAACTTTTTATAAATATGTTCATGTCATTCAGTTCAATACCAAATTTTGTCTTCGATCCTTTTCACTATAGTTGTAATTTAATCTTTAAAATTGAGTTGCAGTATTTGTTTTACATGCGTTCTACATACATAAATACATATACAAGTACATGGGGTATTATTTATCCAACAGTAGGAAGCCATACAAAATCACATATACTAGTTGCAAATTGCATTAGTAATTCTGTTTGGTATATTGAAAGTTTACACTAAATATTTATAGTCGGGGTGAAGTAGCACTTTTAAGATTTCTATATTATTTTGCAAACACCATTTCAGATTCCAAACTTTTTTTTAACATACAAATATTTTTTAATTGTATCTATATTTAATCATTTTATTACAGCTTAACACACTGGTTATCTTATATGTTTCGAAAATGTATTTATAATATATATTACTATTTAACTTGAGAAATTTATTTAAATTCATTTATATACACACCATTTTATTTATTGGATTAAATTACTACAACTATATAAAAAAACTGTATCAAAATTTTCATTCACACAAATAATTGTCATTTATTTTTAATATCCTTTTTATCCTTTGAGTACTATCCTTTCCAGGATATAGTTGGCACTGATAGCAATTACTTTTTTTTTTATTTTCAAAAATATTTGTCAACGTTTTTAATTCCCGCTATAGTGCCAAGGCACGTCCGAACCTTAGCACATGTAAGGTATTTCTGAGCTAAAATTTTGATAATTTGAACTCAAATAAACCAAGATTCATTTAAGTACGTTTCTAATTGGATTGTACCACATTTCAATGAACTAGGTGTTCAAAACTAGACTAGTTCTTCCCTAAACATTTGTAACTACCACTATTTAAATCATTCATTTCCGTTTAAGATTTACCGTCAAAGTTTACTAACCTTTTGAAAGAGCGCATGTCTTGAATTGAGCGCAATGTCGTTCTCTTCGACATGGGCGCATATTCATGAAAATTGTTTGGAAAAGAGCGAACTAAGTTTACGAAAAGAAACCCCAAAGTAAAAATTAATCAACTGAATGATATTGGCAATGGACATAAATCAAGAACATTTAAATATACATACATGAATATACTCAGAAATATTTGCAGCATTGAATTAGGAACTGAATGCTTACAAAATCTTAATTCCATAATCCGAAACCCTGTGTACATACACTCACTGTCAGAGAACATGCTGTGTTTTCAATATGTATTTAAAAATAACTTTTCTGTGCGTTTCTAAAGGTTTGTTAGCGGGTTCTTCTTAGATGAGAAAAAAAAGTTTTCGGGTTGCAGCGAGTAAATATTACCGCGCCCAAAATAAAATACTATTTGTTCATTAAAACGGCATCATAGAAAACATTGCACGCAAACTCCAACTAAAAATTATTAAAACAAACAACAGGTGATCGACGATACGGCTCGTAATCTTGAGCTGGGATGAGAAAGCTGTACAACAACATTACATCAAAGCAAATTAAAACAAAAGGTTTTTACATCAGCCTTAGATATGCGAATGACGATGATACTGATACTCTTAAACAAAACGAAATGATTGATTTAACCGCAGCGAGTAGCTTTTTTGGCCAGACAATAACCTTAAAAAGACTAAGGCACTTTAGCGTTTCGGCAATAATAAGACAGCAGTCTTAACATACTGTACGATAGGCAAGAAGTCAAATCGTATGGGTATGTCTCGGGATGACTACTGTAGAGCCTGCAACGACGACGAAAAGAAAGAATTAGTCGAACATTTGTTATGCATGCGTCCATAGCTTGCACAATTATTGTGATCTCAGAAAAACAATTACTGTTTGAGATTACTGTTATGCCGATTTGTGATTTATTTTTAAATAGGAAGCAACAGAAAACATTTAAAAAAACTGTATACAACTTTGTTAACAATGTAAATAAATAAATGAATTTTTTGTTGTCTTTGAAATGACACAAGTTTTGTAAAAATCTATGCTTCAATCATTTTACGAATTAATGCACTTAATTTTTCTTTTATTATTTAGTATGGTTTCTTATATTGTTTGTACCAAATATTTGGTAGTTTGGCTGAAGAAGTTAGTTAAAATATGTGCAAATTACCTTTCTCATAAGGTATATTTTGTAGCCATCAGAAGCCATTTGGATATTTCCACCTAACCAGTAAAAACTTCAATGTAACTTCGATTCAAATTATCAGATATATACTCGTTGAAATTACAGGAGTAACGACACCCGTACCTAACATAGATAAAGTTAGACATTGTAAAATGTATATTTGTTCAACACTATATCTCATATTCTGCAATAGAAAATTACAAATGTTTCACTTACTTATGTTATCTCTATTACCTGTTGTTGTTAGTCGCCGGCTTAATAAATAATTACGGCCTTGTGCGTGCTTCCTACAGTTCGTGATACCAACGATTTGCAGGTGTTCTTGCACCTGGTCCTTCCACCGGAGTCTTGGTGTACCCTGTTGTCCACCGAAAGTTATTCCACCAGTGATTAATGTTAAAAATGCCGTCCTTCATAATGTCGCCTTTCTGTCGTCACGACGTTTGCTTAGCAGTTGTCAATCACAAGTTGTGTCTTGGCCTCGTTCACCATCTTCACCGATTCCTTCTCGATTCTGGGAAGTACCAGTAACATATTGCTCTATCTTTCCAAAGATTAGAAATGTATTAAAATTATAATATACCATCATCACACATAAACTTAATATTAAGTTGTAGAATCTAGTGGGATATTACGTTTTGAAATATCAGGTCAATATAAGGAGATGATGCATTGTGAAGTTTCTTCCTTGCTGATTTGGTTTTATTTTTCGACCGACTGAAATCAACAAGAAAGAAACTTCAAGATGCATTATCTCCTTATTGAATGGTAAAAAAAAGCCACTAATAAATAGCCCAACAAAATTCGCCAAGTTGTATTAATGCACGTTTACCTATGTAACCCTGAAAAAAAACAAATGTTAACAGACCCCCGTGAAGCTTTGAACACACGTACAACATAATTCGATTTTAACTTGCCTTCGCAATCACGTTAGTAACATCTAGAAAGCAAACATTAAATTCAAATCGGTACTCAAAGGTTACCTAAAGCTCAAAACATTTTTGTAAGACTTCTTTAAAACGTTAAAAACTAATTCGCGCGTTTCAAAACAAAATAACAAGACGACATGTATGGTACACACTCAAAACAAACCTTTTTCCGGTAATCTGTTAAAGTGAAAAAGAATAATATATTGTATGGAATGTACATATATTTGATTTTCATATCCTACCTTTCCAAATCTCTTTCTATCCATTAAATGGAAAACGTTAACTCTATAAATCCTTTTATTGATACCCACAGCCCACTTGCTTGTTTGTTGGCTAAAAAAAGCACATTGAACCAAATCCACTATTTTGTAGATTTCATCATATTTATTGATTGTAGTCTACAACTAAAAACGTTACAAAAGCATGTACCACAAGCAATGTTCATGCATGGAAACGAAACGAAGTACAGAACTGCATTTAAAATGTTATAAATAAATACAATTACAAAATAAATACGTGTGTACAAGTGTACAACAGATCTTAAAACATACACATTCACCTATCACTGCTCAAAACGTTTACGTTCCCGCTCAAGGGCTTTTAACTGTGGTTATTTTACGATACAACCAATTGTAATACAGGTTTTCTTTGCTGTATTCCCTTTCTTCGGCAGCAAAACATTCGGAAATGTTGGGAGGACAAATGTTTTCCATGCTAAAGAAGAATGTAGTTTTGACTTCGCGCAATTTGTTCTTGGATTTCATTGTAATACGTCGCGAATGGGGATCTTTGCCCTCTAAGTGTTCGCGTATGTAATGGGCTGACAAGTGTATTTCCATTTCATCGACTAATGAATCACCAATGGTATCAACGACACGAGGTGTTTTTCGCAAAAGTTGGTCGCATACCTCATAATAAACACTACTAATATTCAAGTGTATATGGATCATGAGCAGATGTTCTAAAGTGCAATGTATTTGAAGAAGTTTTGAAAGAGTCTTTGCTGTCTCAAGTTCATCAAAATAGCTATTCTTAAATCCGAGTATATCATTCTTTATATTGTCGCCAGTACTTTTGACATCATTGTGCAGTAGAGTTTTACGCATGGCTGCATTATCCTGCAACACAGCATTGCGTAAGGATTTGCGGACATTTGGTACGACAGCAGCATTCTCTTTATTATCATTGACAACGCTAAAAAACAAATTACCAGATAGATACCATTAAAGATATTGGAGCACTAAAAATATACATACCTTTTATTTTTTAGATCATTGGCACTACATATTTTACTCTCGACAAAAATATATTCATAATCCTTGTACAATTTCTCCAAACCAATTTCTAACAATAACTCCAAAGGCTCCGAGCCTGACAGACAAGGAATGGCTAGGCGACGATTGGCAACTTCTGTTATAATTTCCGCCAGACGATTCTTGTTTGTAGGTGTATTCTAAAATTCATTATAAACGATGTTTTCTTTAATGATAAGTGATTGTGTAAAGTAATGAAATAAGTTGTTTCACTAGATATTCTTGCTACATTCCTTACCACAATATTACAACGCGCAGCACACTGGAATAGTATATTAAAGGCCATCTTTAAATCTTTATAGGAAGAGCATCCTGGAAATTATAAGTTTTTATTTTGACTCTAGTATTTGTTGTATATTACGTTTGTATTTTTACGTTTTAATATATCCCACAACTTGTCCGTTAAATCTGTTAAACGTCTTAATTTGGCACTTTGTATGACATCTTCAATATCACGTTCAGCGCCGCTACTTGCATCAATTTCCGAAATTTCGGTCATAACTTTATTTATATTTTCACGCAATTCACCCATTTCAATGCCACTAAAAGGAATAGTTTTCAAATAAAATAAAAAAATAGAAGTCTGTATTTCTAAAATAAAACATACATATACCATTATGGAAACACAAGATGATATGATTATGTCTGGAACATAAACAATGGTAATTATAATAGACGGACAACGATATTTGCAGTATTCGACATCGTTCTGTATTAGAGAAATCACAGTATTCTACTGTCATCTAGAGCTTGCAAGCGATGTACGACAGTGTCATAAGGCAGTGGCATTGTCTCTGCAACTATTTCTGCACATTTTACAGTGCTGCAAAAACTAATGTTTGCATCTCGATTATGAAATAGTATTTTCAACATTTTGTTTCTGGGTTAAGGATTATAGGGCTAACAGATTTAAAACACGTCAAAAATAATGATTTTTGGGATACCTTCCACCTTTGCATACAATTTATATCAATCCAAAAAGGTCAAATTTTGTAAATCGTCATTAAACATTCCAAGTTTTATTTTGAGGTGAGAGTGACATGTGATTAAAAACCAACTTGGAACAAACCAAATATGGCACTATTACAAACTGTGACCAAAAATTAATCGTTCATGAACTGTACCATAATGTCAGTCGTTTTTCATTCTAAATTAAAGCATCAATTTTGAGGGCCAAAAAAATGCACTGTGCTACGAATCAAACTCAACTGCTCCTGAAACAGTTATTGGAACTATAGCGTACTATGTCCGATCTCCAAAAGGAGTTAGGAGTTACTCTAATTTGCAAAATACCGCGTAATATGACATATCAAAAGTGTACCTCGTTTAAATTTCCCAAACGTTGACTGAAATGTGAAAAATGTGTACCATGTTGTTATGAGTAAAATGTTATTTATTGTGAGGGCTGATGTGTAAGAGAGGTACGAGCAGATCTTTGAAGCATGTTTCAAAGATTGTACCTTAAATTGAATCTCAATTGTACCCATACCAAGGATATCACAAAAATACATTCGGGTGGCGTTGTAGATGTTTAATTCCTAATAACGGTGTAATGGGATTTAAAAAATAGAGCGAGAATAGAGCGAAGGAATGGGCAGGAACAAGACCAAACATATCAAAATTCAGTTTTTATTTTTTTTCAAGAAGAAGCTGTATATCTCTGTGTTGAGTTGTCTTTTGCTCTGCAGTTTATTATACAAACATGTGTCAGGTCTCTAGTTTATTCGGCCTCTATTCCTATAGTTTTTTCCCGGTATTACCTCAGTAAGACGCAATTGAAAATTTTAAACGACTCTCTTGAAAAAATTACGCAATTGAAGCCATCTGCCAGAAAACGACGCGTCTCTAGAAATGCAAAGTAGCGTTTGTCTGCTTCGGTTCCACCATCTTTGTTTCTTAAAAGCCAATGGGCTATTCTAATACTTTCGTAACCTTAATACCACGCTCTCATTCGTCGTTCTGTATATAAATTACTGTGGGACATTTTTGACAAATATAACTGTTTTGTTTAATGTTAGATGGATATGCGTAAAATAAACGCATGAGGTCATGTAAAAACCACTTTGTCTGTAACAATATTGATTTTCCATTTATGTACAGACGATTTTAAATTTTGGTCTCAGTTCTAAAAAAAGTAAATCGTTTTAAAACTTACATGCCACATCTGTATATGGGATCCTTAGACATATCGGCACTCTCCGCCTCTTTGTATGACAAAATGTCGTCACGAATGGTCACCAGTATACGCAGTTGATTTATGAACACCTCCGTGGAAGATGTGGATTCACTTAAGCGATATGTTTGCGTTAAAGTAACCTCGCATGTGTTCAGATCGATCAAAGTTGGCATCATCGATATAGTTGACCATGAACACTTCAGCGAAATATTCGATTTGATATGATAAGTATTTTCTATGTGCGTCTCGACAGGTGCACCTTTTCCAATTAGCGAATAATGTTGCTGCAGCAAACTCTGCGTTGTTACAGTATACGATGGTATAACACCTATGTAATTGATAATACCACGAATATAATGGTTCGGAGAGAAGTCATATTGCAACAGCAGAGTTTTCTGTGTATCCGTGCCGGAACAAAGAAACCACACAGAACCGAGCGCATCCTTAGTAGATGGTCCTCGTTGAAATTCTTCGGTTGACATAATTGACCTGGCTTTTTCTATAGGAACGCCTCTATGGTATTCTTCTTCCAATTTCCAGGAATTCGTAGATAACAAATTCAAGTCAATTGACATATCGCCCAAAGCATCCACTTCACAATCATCTTTCAGAGGACTGCCGGTTAAGTCCATATCAACGACCGTAGACTTCTTAATCATCAATTTTGAAGGAGACATGAAATTCATGGTTTTTACCTTGGAGCGATCCTAAAATTAAAAGACTTAGATTTGCCTTCGTCAGAAGAAGTCACACACATTACCTCTACATAAAAAAATACAATCTTTCCTGAATTTTCACTCTGGCCTATCAACATATTGAGATATGTGGGCGAGGCTGAATATGTTATCATATAGTTCGTATCATACTTTCGTAATAAAGATGCATAAATATTTGCTAAATTTGATGCGGTATTCATCATTAGGCGCTTTTTTTAAATTACTAATAAAGAATGGAGCCGATCTAAATGTGTCGAGGCTGTCAAACTATCGATACATTTTCTCGTCGTTGTCGATAGTGTTTTTTGTGCGAAATCGATAGTATCGATAGAAATGTCATCACTTGCACATATGTTATTTTTCAAAGAAATTATTGAATTACCCAGTAATTTTTAATTCTGATTGTGATTTCAGACTGTATAGACCCGATTTACAAGATGGCTTGCCCCCAGGTTGAAAAGCAGGACGTTCGACGATTGTTGGTGAAAGGGATAGTCAATACACAAAATAAGAATACACTTCAGGGACAGGCACGCGTGTTTGTCTTTACACAGTCAATGCTCATGACTACGAAAAGGTTTCAAAAGAAAATGTCAAGAAAAAATCTGATGAAAAAGTCACCGTAGAAAAAGTGTCAGTTTTATTCTTGTACAGGGCCCATACATACACACCCATATATTAGACAGATTACAGATGAGATTTGGTACATATGTAATTGGTTCAAAAATAAATAAATTCTGGGAAAAAGTGGGTATTAAAAACCATCCAACAGCCGTAACGACGTAAATATCCTCTTTTTACTATGACCTGGAAATTGTCGTAGGCTGTCTAAGGTAATAATTTGAAGGGGCGGGGCACTTATGCAAACACAAAGTGATGTATGGTGCACGCACATTAAAAAAATATTCGGTCATTAGTGAGCGACAATATATCAACTGTTAAAAGTGTAAGGATGGCATTGGAACTAAAACATAAATATACTTGGGAAATAATATATATAATACAACTAAAATATATAGTATTTACTCTCGCTTCTCTAAAATCATGTTTTTGGGCAGCTTACCGAGTTATAGTTGGGCACAGAAATATTCATCTACCAAAGTACTATTTTTGAAACCCAGATGCCAATAGAGTGAACAAAATCAGATTTCTGCGCGTACTACTTCAGTTTATATGGGTGCACCTCTGAAAAAAATTATGCTATCCCGTTGCTGGATCGTGTTGTCAGAAGCTGTAAAACAAGAAAAAATATTTTTAAAAAATACAAAATTAAGTAATGAATATTAGGTTTTAATTGTTGATGCCACGCCCCTCATAGACTTCAATTTGGCATGTGTATTTATGCAGCCGTCAGTCACATTGGTTTGCGCCTGCTATTGTGTTTAATACGAAAGAGAATCAAAATCTCTTTCGTAACAGTAACACAGCTGTTATTCCTAGCTCCAGTGTTGCCACATAAATATTTTCTCCGACGACAGGCCTAGCCAGCTGTTGTTTAGACGTTGTTTGGACGGCTCAGCCAACCCGCAGCCGCCGCCGCCAACGAAATTGCTTCGACTAGACTCTCTGCACACGTGTATTTGTTTGTGAAATTTTTATTTTGGTTTTGATATTGATATTACTGAAAAATGACAGAGTTTATGCAGGAAGATACAGATTCTGAAGTTTACTCAGACGATGAATCAGAGACAGAGGTAGTATTAATAAAATTCAGAGTTGTGTGGTTTAAAAATGTTTTTTTTTTTGTAGTTACAAGAAGCATTTTCTCGTGGTGACTTGAAACCAGGTCTTAATGTTGAATATGAAAAGCCAAAAGAAAAAGTCAACAATATAGTAAGTTTGTACAGATATTACATAGATGAATGGATTCCCTTAATTATTCGCTTTGACCTTTCTTTGATTTAGCCCCGTCTTCTGGCCAAAAATGATGAGATCAAAAGCGACCTGCCATGGGAGGAACGTTTAGACATGATTAACGATTTAGCGCCCCTAGCACCAGAATTGGCTATAGCATTAGAAAAGCACGAACAAAAACGGGCTAATCTGTTTAAGGGTAATGCGAAACTTCCATTTGTGCGACCCGAAGAAGATCCAGTTCTTAATGATTTCAAACGTGAAATGTTGTTCCATCGACAAGCTCAAGCTGCAGTTTTGGAAGGTATTCGTCGTTTACATGATTTAGGGATAAAGACGAAGAGACCAGATGATTATTTTGCTGAAATGGCCAAGTCTGATGAGCACATGCAAAAGATCCGATCAAACTTAATGGCCAAACAAGAAGGACAAGCCAAATCGGAGCGCATCAAGCAAATAAGAGAACAACGAAAAATGGGTAAATTGTTGGCCAAACAAACCAAGGTGCAACGTGAAATGGAAAAGAAAGACATGTTGGACAAATTAAAGAAATTCCGTAAGGGCAAATTGAAGAATTTAGATTTCTTGGACGATGCTAAGGAGCTGGAGGCCAAAACGAAGAAGTCAGCAGAAAAGAGAACTCAGCGTAATAAGAGATTTGGTTTTGGTGGTAAAAAGAAAGGACAAAAACGCAATACAAAGTCCTCAGCAGCAGGATTGGACAACAACAAACAACCCAGAAGTCGCGTAGGTTCTAAGGCTGCTCCAGGCAATAAACGTGTAGGCAAAGCAAGACGTATGAAAAATAAAAGTAGAAAATAAACAATAGATTTAGACAAATCGTTTTGCTTTTTTACTTATAACTCTTCAATAAATTTAATGTGTAGCCAACAATATGTTATAATGCATATGTTATTTTTAAGTTTTCTGTCGGAAAAACTGGCCAAATCAGGATACCTTCGAAACTGAATCGAATGAGTCCAAAATAACAAATAAACAATTTAATTAGAATATAAAATATTAATTTTATCTAAAAAAAAAACTACAACTTCCAGAGAGAATCCAATCGAAACCAAATCAAGTGAAGCCGGCAATCGTCTGGAATTATTCTCCTCTTAGCAATTACATCACCAGTTGCTGGAGAAAAGGAAATGTTTTCATTTGAATATCCATTATTGCATCCCTTTTGTACAAATATTTGTTTAAACATTCGTTGCATATGTATACTTGATCAAAAGTGTACAACTATTTCACTTTTTTAAGAAAAATGAAAATAAGAAATCCCCTTTGCTAATTCATGCTAAAAGTTCAATATTAAAACCAAATAAACCTCTGAAAAAATAGAAATATGCAAATTATTCCTTTCTCACAACAATTCGAATTTAGAAAACTTCTCAACTGGTATGATCCTGGTGACATAAAAACTGTTTTTAATTCCGTTTGGCACAACGGACCGATATACAAACTTCGCAGACTTGATTTTCGGATTGTAATTATTAAAATCAATAGTTTTTTAACGGATAAATACAGTGTATATCTATGTGTTGTGTATGCTAAGGAAATAGTTATCTCCACAAGGATCGTGCCTTCTCCAACTCTTAATAATATCTTTACGGCGGATATATCAACACCCCCGAGCATGCTGCATTTCGATATGTTGCCGATGTCTATACTCTTCTGATATTGTAAGTAAACGGGAGTAGCAATGAATTTGCCCAATAAATACAATCTTTATAAAAAAAATTAAGATATTTCCATTTGCAAGTATTTTGGCTGGGAATTTAATAAATAAAATGATTATATAAATATTCTGCCGTTAAAAAAACAATTCTAAACTTCATTATCCGACTTACATTATTACCTCGAACGATGGAACATCTTGGCAAACCCTGAACAAACACAAGCTATTTATTTCACGAGAAAAAGAAACATTTTAGATTTGAAGATCATGTTCCTTATCTTGAAGATAAACTCTACAAAACCACCAGAATGATGTACCTATCCTCTTATTAACTTATTTACTCCACACGAGGCTTACATACGATGACCGGCCTAAATCGTATGAATGTTAGAATAAATATATTCGCAACAAACTCTTTTAAGCGATGCCAAACTTTCTCAAGTTTATGCTACTTTATGAAAATTTCTTTAAATAGGTTTTATAAAATGTTTTCTTCCACTATGCATATATCGCTCATTTACTTGAATAGTGTCACAATTCAAAATTCACTTCCTATTTTTTTGGTCTAGAAAATGATGTAAACCTCTATTTTAAATTGACTTTTGTTCTGCAGAGTATTATATATACATATGTCAGGCCTCTATATTGTTGGAAAACCCTATAGTTTTTTTTTCTATATTTCTATATAAATAATGACACTATTCAAGTAAATGAGCGATAAATATATACGCATCATAGCTGCATTTTAATTAAAAAGTAGAAAAGGACATTCATTTCCTAAACTCTTTAGTTCTTTCTATAATAATTATAATGAAACTAAAAAAATGATATTTAAATAGTTTTATCCAGAGTTCTATGAATATAACGGCAGAATATCTATATACAAAATTTATTTATTAGATTCTCCAGACAATAATACTTGCAAATGGAAATATCTTGATTTTTTATAAACATTGCATTTATTGGACAAATTCATGGCTACTCCCGTTCTGCTTTCGTCTTCTTCTTCTTTTTCTTCTTTTTCAGAATATCTCCCGTGATGTCGTTGCTAATTTCATTGTAATCACTGTCAGATCTTTTCTTCTTTTTTGATTTTATTGTTTTCTCAGTTCCACTCAGGTCCGTCTCTTGTTTATTCTTTTTTGGCTTTGGCTGAGAATCGCAGTCCTTCTCAGGAATTATGTTAGAAGCCGAATCACAATCCTGATTATTTGGCTCATCAGGATTCGAGTTGTTTTCCACACCTACTCTGCTTTTCTTCTCATCGGGACATTCTTCATTATTTTCCTGGGCTTCCTTGTGTTTTCGTTTCTTTTTCTTCTTTTTATTTTCAGAGTCCTTTGTGGATCCATCCTCTTCCTCATAATGTTTGTCATCGTCATTTTTCTTCTTACATTTTCTGTCCTTTGTCTTCGGAGCGGTTAAATTGTCTTCTTTGCCGCCATCTCTAGCTGCCATCATTTTAGCAAGAAGCTCTTGTTCCTGCTGCTCCAGTCGTAATAATTTTCCGCTCAACGTTAGACCATGACGCGCCCCTTTGTGCGCTGTCCTGCCACCGCATGCTTTAAACAACTCCTCATCAGTTAGCACCTTGATCTTGGCTACCTCAATGTCACAAGCTTCAATGCGATCGGGATTTTCAATTTCACCTCCGAGACTGGTCAAGGTAGCTGCTTGCAGGAAGTTTTCATATGTACTTTCCGCAGCCCTACTCCTACTCTCTTTGGCCTTTTTTAATTTTTTCAGCGAGTAGCCTTTCGTGGATATCTCTACGACGTCTTCCCCACTCTTCAAGTCCATGGTTATAGATTCCCCAGTCTGGTTGACTTCGACATTGTTCGCAGCATCGTTGAAAACCCGTTCCCACCAATGATTATTGAAATCAGACTCGGCAAGATTTGCCCCAAACCCAGCATTATCAAACTTCAATGTTGCTCTCAATGGTTTTGCTATGCCATCGCTATTTTTGCCCAAACCCTCGCCTTCTTTCCAGCCGTATTTACTGAAATATTTCTTTGCAAAATCCATTATAAATGGTAAAAATTGAAAAAGAAAAAACGAAAAAACGTGGAATAATAATAATAATAACAATTACCACCGCCGACCGACTATTTCAATCGGCTCGGTTCTTCCATTCTGACCATTCCTCCATTCCACACTTACTGCCCTCTCCGATTCCTCCATTCCACACTTACTGCCCTCTCCGATTCCTCCATTCCACACTTACTGTCCTCTCCGATTCCTTCATTCCACCCATTCACAATCAATGTTGGTATTTCGGAAACTTTAATTTGTGCCGCAAAACACATTAAAAGTGCCCAAATAGGGCCAATAGTGCCGCAAATGGGCAATTGATGACGAAACAGATCGCACCCTAAATACAAAAGGGGCACAACTCAAAATTCTCAATTATTCAGTAGAGGCAAAAAAATTTAAAGAAAATAGGGTTCCATTATGAAAAAATACAATATTGAAGAAGGTTCTGCTATTTTTTTTTTTTCAATTTTGTATTATGTTTGCGGAAATAAAACAAAATTATGATTTGTGACTCTTTCACTGAAAGTTTTTCGGTTAACTAGTGATATTATTTAATCAAAGGAGGCACATAAATAAATAATACTGTTAATTTAACTCACTTTTTACAGTTTATGGGAAAAAGTAGATTTTTGAGTTGTGCCCCTTTTGTATTTAGAGTGCGACATCCTAATGATGACTAGGAAGGAAGGTTGGAATACTGATTAGTTTATAGACTTAAATTAATAAGGCCCATTATCTCAATGTCCGATTAAAATTTATCGTAGATATACTACCGGTTAGCACAATATATAAATTAATTAACGACGACGACTTGATGTGAGGACATTTTCAGTTCCTTTATCGCCATATCATAGAATCAAACAAAGCCATATACCTTTTCAGAATGTATAGAAGGGTCCATATGAGAACATTGAGGGTAAGCATGAGTCCAACTTTGTAGTCGAACTCATGTAACAATAATAGAACAAAAATTCAGATACAGACCTGGGTATTTTGATTCTGATATATAAATGGCAGACAGTTGTTTTGCGAACTATAACATTATTTTTAATAGTTTTGAGAGCCCCAAAATTCGTTGTTTCATTTTTTGTATTATATGAATTGAAATGTAAACTATGATTTTGACAATCAAAATTCTGTCAGAATGATACTACGTTTAGTTAATGTGCCATGAGTCGTACTCACTCATAATTTCTTGTTACAGCTCATACCAAAACACATTTTTGCATTGAGGCAACATTGCCGATCCACTCTGGAGCCAAATTTGAAGGGATCATTTCTCACATTATAAATTCAAAAATTAACCCATTCAATAACCTATATATTTATATGTATTTAGCAATAAGATCTTATTTTATTTTTATTTTCTCTGACACCATAGATGAAATTTAGTAAACGAAAAATAATAAAATTTCCACTTTTAATATGAATGCTTTGCGCGATTGCGTTGTTATGATTATATTACCGAAGGACGCACAGCAACCAAGCTCAAAACTCCCAATTCCGTAGAAAGGAAGAACGAATGACTCATACCCATTGGTATACATTTGAATGGAAAACCTTTACATTCACGAAGAAACCCGTATCTACAACTTTGAGCTAACTTATAATTTCCAAAGGTTAAATCTCTGTAAAATTTACAAACTAAAAATATGCAATACTGCATGATTGAATATTCAATCGGTTAACAGAGGTTTGATTCTGAAAATCGTTTAAAGCCAGAATTATTCTTCGCTTTCGTATGACTCACATCACATGTTACTACGATTCAATACAATTTAATAGTTTAATATTTTTTCTGCGGATTTAAATGCAATAAAGTCGAAAATTTCAAATAATTTTGTGATTTTTTTTGTAATTTATGTCAATGAATTTTCTTAATAAATTGAATGCAAAAAAAAAACCTTCCATAGGACTACAGTTCATCAGAATTGTATTTTGTTGCAGTGTTATTATTATCTTTAGACCCAAACTACCACTTCAATTGCATACAGCACAACGTATAGATCAGTTGATGACTAGGGTGATATTTCCGGAACTGCGCCAGCTTGTCTTTGTGAATATAGATTATTTATTGCATTTTGAGTGTCGGCAATTATCGCCAAAGCCGCAAGTCGATCCCAGTTCCTACAATTTATGTATTACTACGGAACTATATTCGCATTCACACGCAGCCACTGTGGGAGACAAACATTGTCGGTCATTGTGGCTTTAAATCATCTATTTTAGTTTCTGTCAAACGTACGGTGGTTTTCCATTTCATAATAGGGAATATTACATTTCCTAAATGCATTCTGATCACCCGCACAACGATGTGCATTAGTTTCATCATTTATTTCTGTTAAGAGGAATAAGAAACAAAACTCCCCAAAAGCAATTAACTAAAGTATAAAAGTTTCCCAAAATCGGATTGGCATTAAATAAAAAAAACATGGTTTTCATTCACGAATCCTTGAAATTTATTCTTTTTCGTTATTTTCAAAACACGTTTTTGTACAGCAGTTGACGTTTTTTTTCTAATTTCATGTATAACAATTTAGAATGTTATAAATCGATTAAAATACATGATACAGATTATTCAAGAGAAGTTTGTTGGCTAGTGTTTTTATCTTCGTAGAGTAAAAAATAAAAACTAAAGACGAATAATCTTCTTTAACAAATGTGTGAAGTTATTAAAAAAAAAGGGGGAAAAAGAAAACTTACTAGAATACACATTTCAAATATAACCAGACAAATTCATCAATATCAAACGAGATACAGTGGATAAATTCCCATGAAATGACCAAACAAAAGCATGGTGGTTTTATTCGATAGTGATTTAATCCTTTTTCCTTATTTAGGGAAAATATGAGAGCGCGCAAAGGATTGATACTCTACAAAACATTTCGAATGAGAATGTCGCCGTGTACCTTACTTCATATCGTAAAGAATTTGTTAAAACAATAGAAAATTCTCCGCCTATTGGAAATAGAGTAGTGCAGTCATTATTAGATCATAAGAGTTTGACCTAGCGGCGGACGATATCAGGCATACACAAACTCAAAACAAAAAATGCAATCTTTAAAAGAGGCGGGTTTGTAATATTATCGTTCTTCATTCGTTTGAATAAAAAATTGAACAGCTTTTTGTAATTCTATCCATAATAGTTTTGTTGTAGTTATTGTGTTACATTAAATTTGAAATATTTTGGTATTTTTCGAATTTTTTGTTATAGATTTTTGTTTTATTTCCGTTTTAAACTTAAATAAAAGTGTTGCTTTTTTATTACTCTTGGATGTTTTTTAAAAACAATAAAGATGATGGAGCTGTGGTTGTTTTTGTTGTAGTACAGATGTTAATTTACTTTTTGTTATAATTTTAAGATTTTACGTTTTCGTAGGACACAAATCCACTTTAGAAAGCGAAGAGGAGCAAGAAGGCCATCATAAGACAGAAAAGACCCATAGCTTCAGAAAGGGCGAAACCCAAGATAGCGTAGGAGAACAACTGTTGTTTCAATGATGGATTTCTGGCATAACCAATGATGAGGGAACCGAATACTGTTCCGATACCGGCACCTGTTGTATTGGAAGATTGTGATGTGAGGAAAAGAAAGAGAGAAAAAAACAATAGATTATAATTTGTCGGTTTAAAATAATGCAGCAAAAAAAATACGTTTTTTGAGTGACATGTTCTGTAACACAATTTCTTTAAACCCCAAAGTGGCAGTCAGTAACAGATTAGTCTGAATTGAGTTCTGTTCTTTTTTAGAACAGCAAGCACATTGCACTAAAATTGCTGGTCACAAAAGATTTCAATGTATTTTAACAAAAATACAGAATTTCTTGTCCTTTCGCCTTTCAATCATACAAGTTTCCTGCTAGAAAATTTAATACCGTCCGAACACCACACAACTTGGTGTTTTAATGAACTGTTGACCAAATCTCAGACCTTCCCGAGGCAATTGTAAGAGTAATCAGATACTCGTTTGTAAGCCCCAGATGCTAGATTGCAACTGACTTAAAATGAAATCGATAAAAAAAATTGTGTTATTTCTATTCAACAAACTCGTAAGATCTTTGCTACATTTTGAAAAATTATCTGAATTATAATATAGTCTTCCAATACTAACCGGAACCAGCTACACCGACTGTTGCAGCACCAGCACCAATGAATTTGGCAGCTGAATCAATGTCACGTGTGACAGTTGAGGTCTGGAATGACCTGATTTGTGGCAGTAAAGCAACTGGGGTTGTGTTCTGAGCGGCCAAGGTTTGGCTTTGGCTAATGACTGCGCTGCTCAATGGTCGCAAGTATTGCTTGGTACCGTTAAGGAGCTGTAAGTAAAAAAATAAAAACAAATTGTAAAATTTACATAATCACAAGATTTGAATAATATCAACTTATATTCTAAACTCAGAAAGTGATAACGAGAAAAACTCTGTTAGCGGCGAAAATATAAATATTTAATAAGTTAATTTTTGATTTAATTTTTCTACGATCATTTCCTTTCCTTTTTAGACATTCGACCAAAAAGAACCGTCACATATATTTCGTAATACTTTGTGATTTCACTTGATTCACTGTTCATTTTTTTCTAGTTAGAATTTTAGGCTTTAGAAATAATTTTAATAATTATTGAGGAGCAATGTTTTTGTTTCCACATAGTAAGTAACTTATTTAATTTTGGATAATTCCGATGTTTCGTTTTGTATTTTCTTAAGACTACACTTCACTTTTATGACAGAAAAAATTGATTATTACATGACGAAAATGTTATATAGAACTTTATGTTCTTGATAAAATTTGATTGACGCTAACTGCCGAATTACAGACGTAAAATGAAGCAGGTGTGTTTAGTTTTTATTTCTGTTATTTAAGGTCCTAAATCATTTATTTCTATTAGTAGTAATGTTACTAAAAAAATGTCTATTTGTTGTCATGATTGTCACTAAATCCCTGAATACGTTCAGTAAATGATACCAGTTATCATCGATTAATTCCACAAAACATAATTGCAAAAACGAATCGTTGAATTAAAAAAACATTTACAACTATTAAGTAATTCACTAGTTGTTGTTCTGACACTAATAATAAACGCCGCAGTAACGAAGAGACCGGCCGATTACTTAATGCTCAGACAAAAGTATTTATTTAACCTTAAAAGCCATTAGTATTAAACATAGGAAGAAGGCTGTAAAAGAAAAAGTTACATGTGCGACCGACTGACAAGAAAGTTATGCAATACAATTTGGCAATGGAAAAGAGGGTGGGGTGGGGGTGGGTATTGTATAGTGCTACAAAGTATATTGAATAAAAAAAATTACTATCTTCAATCAATTGTATATAGGGTCAGCAACCTGCCACCTATTATTTACATTTAAGAAATAAAACATTACCCTGTATTTGGAGTTCCAATAACTTAAAGACAGCCTTATGTAATTAGTGCAACTCTACAGTTACATAAAGAATAAACAAATCAAAGGTGTTTTATGTTCTCCAACATATGAAACAATTATACAACAATATCATAGAAACATCATGTTATACCCCAGTTCGTCACGCGGATATTATTTAATAAAACTACTCCAACGACACCTCCCCTATAAATAAACAAACATTGACGCGGTAAACACATAACTTTTGATTTTCTAACATGTAAATCGTTCCTATGATTTAAAAAATCTCTACTTTTTTTGTTATAACTTTCTAACTACCAAACATTTTTTTTGGTTTAAAAAAAAATCATCACCTAACCTCAAATTGTCTTATGTAACGTTTTTCTCAGATTTGACAAATACACCTTAAAAATGAGAGCAGTCATTGGAAATTCACCACTGAAAAATGGAACTAGAGAGTAAAAACATAATGCCAAAACGAGTATTGGCTAACGAGCGCCGCCGCTAATGATAGAAAAAATCGATTCTCTAACTTATGTAATGCGAAAATTGCATTTTAATTAAATTCCAAGTTATTTTTCTTTGCAATAGCAATACTTACAGCGGTCCTGGCAACTGGGGCAATACGGGAGACTGTTGATACGAACATATTGATTTGTTTTTTTTTATTTAAGTTGAAGATCAACAAGAAATTGAAGCTAGCGCACGTAAGCTCTGAAAGAAAAATTAAATATTAATAAAGTCCAAAATATATAATCAGCAATCGCAATAAAAAACCGCATAAAATATTGAAACGTGATGAAAGTTATTTATCTTTGACCAGTATAGAAGAAAAAATTAACCCTCTTCGCGAAAATATCATCTCCGGCCACTGTCTGCATAGGTTACGTAACCCATCAAACATCAGAGTTAACATTATTCTCAAAGACCGTTAAATATTTTCAGAAAATATTCTCAAAATTATTTGTTTTCATTTAAATAATTATATTTTTAACACTAAACAATTCACTTTTCTTTCAGTAAAATAAAATTGCTAACATTTTATCCCACAATCGGTGAAGAGTTGCTGAAAGCCGCTGAACTTGATTCCAACTGACAACTACTGTCGTGTGCAAGAATGGCCGTAGTGTGTTCGGCAAATATTGGAACTATCTCCATCTCATTCTCGCAATTCACCAGAAAGACGACAAGATGGCCGTTCTTCACCTCAAATTCACCACCCGTATCACCAACTCAACTCTTAACACCGATGAAAAATTTTAGAATTCTTTTTCCATAAATTGATATATTTTTTTTTTATTAAATTACACTTATTTTATTTGAATGATTTAATGTTACTTTCTCAATGTAACGAAACAAGAAGAAAATAAGCATAATCAGTACACTTTCTAATTGTCACATTTTTTCTTCTCACACAAGTGATTATTCAATCCAATGTGTGTTTGGTCGTAGATAAAAAGAACTTTATTTTCTCCACCTTTTCTTTCTGTATGCGTTAAGTATTGCGTGTACTCACTTCGAACGAACCCTGACAACAGTGGCCAAATTGAAATGAGAAGAATTGCAATTGTGCTAGCCAGCAAATGTCTGCATTGGAATTTCTCAGGCAGTGGTGTATTGGAATAGTGACAGCTATTTTCCGGCAAATGTCAAATCCAAAGACTGTGATGGAAATCTGTACAATTGTACGAAATTTAGTACCATTTAATTGTTTTGTCGCTCGGCAATCCCCATATTTGATACATTTTACTCCTGGTCACAATAGACTAAAGAATTTTATGGTCTTTAACCCTAGAAGGGTACGGTTAAATTGTAGGCGCTTATAGGTACCGATGAGTAAATTTTACTCACTTCAGAATTTTAACGTTATTATTATTAACGTTATTTATTATTAAATTGTCCACAAGCGCGATAAATCAAACAATACCATTCAATGCTTTCGGCAGCCGACTAATGACAGAATGGGGCAAGCACTGCTAGTGGCTTGACTTTCACTGTGGACAACCTGCTGATTTACGATCAAATCTATTCCTTATGTGAGTAAATTTTACTCACAGTACCCTTCTAGGGTTAAATTGTTATAACTACTAAATTGTAAAAGTTTGTAAAAAAATATAACAGATGGAAAATTGTTTTTATTTATTCATTCATATTGTAATACTAAAGCCTTCAAGACAAAACATTGTATTACATGGCAAAAACAAGTGAATAGAAACTTTAAACTACATCTTGAAATATATGCTATGCATTTTAAATGATTTGAGTAATAATCATGAACAAGCGAAAATCTATTAATCTTGTGAATTAAGCGAATACAAAAGAATTACAAAAACGTACATCACCCAATTCAGTGTACTCTCTCCTTGCGGGCACCTCTCATAAACCGACACTTTGTTCAGTACCAATCCGCTACAGACCTCTTGTGTACTTCTCTCCAAAAAGCGGACACCTCCCATAAGTGGACGAAATTCTCAGTTCCTTAGGTGTCCGCTTGTGAGAGAGTATTTGTATCATGTTTGTTTAAATATGTTCCAGATTAAGGTCAGATCGTCCCAGGTTCCATGTAGTTTGGAAATGTAAAATTATAATTCAGAAGATGATACATCAAACTGACATTTTCCGAACGAATTATCCAACAACCGAGTAATATGCAAATTTTTGGTTAGGTATATGTATTTTGTAATGCAAAATAATTTAATGTTTTTCTGCAGAATTTGGAACCAAAGTATTTAGAAAAGTATTGAACTATATTATTAATGAAAATTTTTACCATTAGGTACAATTTGAAATGCCATCATTGGTAAATGACGACAAATAGAAAACGTCATTACAATTCGTTAAAACGCCAAATATAAACTGATATATATAAATTATAGAAAAATATAAGTTTGATAAACAAATTCTATTAATAAATTAATTATTTTATTAATTCTTAACATTTATTTCGTTCTAGAAGTGGCAACATTGCTCTGTACACGATCTGGCTCAATGGCAACACGTTTATTTCTTCCAATATTCCAATACATTCATAAAAACTTACCAAAAAGAGTGTGTTCATTACATAAAAATCACACAGAGTTGAATTTTCATAAGTATTAACAACTCAATTGAGGTATTCATGAACTGGTGTATCATTGCTATTAATGCGATTATTTTTGTGTATATGAGGAATTTTTGGGCCATAGAACTGGTAAATGGCCTCCAATTGCTAGACGACAGTTAATAGTTAATAAGCTCATCTATTCGAACTGTGAAAATTTAAAAATAATAATTTGAATGTAAATGTTGATGCAAGCCTGTATATGAATCACACTCTGTAAGATATCTAAAATTAAATTACAAAGCAATTTATTCAGACTTATGCGAGACATGCAACGTTCCAGATAATGAGAAACATCTCATTTTCCACTGCAACAAATACACAATTCTGAGAACAAATTATGAAATCTTCCAAAACTAATTAACTAAATATTATTTTGTCTCACTTTTGGAACAATATATGTGTTTTCCTCTATTTCTAATGAAACAGTTCAAGTGACTTAATTGCCTGCCCACAATTGTATGTGGTTATCAACAATGTAGAATATAATGTCACCAGTGGCAGAAGATTTAAGCAATTTGTTTCGGCCTGTCGGAAGAGGCGGTGGCGAATCTGCTACAAACGGATTCCAATTGTCATTTTTTAAGACATCCAGAGTCTCAGACTGTTTCTGGCAACAACTAGCAGTATCAGTCATACGTTAAAGTCCTTTTCATTAATCAGCTGGTACAATTCCTGGGCAAAAATCGCAATGTTGCCGACAATCTAGTTGTTTTCAAAATAAATGTTGATTCTGATTCTGGCTTTCAGGTAAGAATTTATTGGTCCAGCACATGCATATAGGTTGCTTTAATAACTTTCAGAGCTTGTAAAGAATTTGCCACTCACTTTTAATTTGTAAATTGAATATACCGACTCCTGTCTCGGTACTATTCTTTGTTAAAGTCGATTTTGTTTATTTTCTGTGTCACTCGAAGTGGAATCGGAATCAGAAATAAAAAATATTTCCCTATAACCACACCAATCCAAATAAATAAGCAATCTAAGATGACAATTTGTTTATGCAAATTATCGGTAAACAGTCGACTGAATTAATGTCGACAAGAAGTGACGTTGACTTAAAAACGACGATGTTAGTTGATTATATTTTTTTCAAACTGACTAAAACTGAGAAAGTTTCTCGATATGGAAGGAAAGAAAAAGCAATGTGCAAAATACATGCAAATTCGTTTCTGTTTTCTATCCGTTTTTTCTCTCTATATCGCGACCTTAGAACAACAAGGTTTGAACTGCACCCAAGTAGTTTTGATAAAACTTAACATCAATGTTTCATATGTTATAGTTCACAGTCATTATTTTTTTCAACCATTATTAATTAGTCTTTTTCAACATTTGCAATTTTAATAGTAATCGCAGGATATTACCCGCTATAGTAGGATATGATATACAGGAACATTTTCCCAAAAATTATCAGTTAGAACCTTGTTGTTCTAAGGTCGCAATATGTGTAAGTGGCTATCATAAATATCTTAGTTGATTTTAACCAAAATTCAACTACATATGTCATAGGTGAAATAACACTTAGTTGATTGAAATAGTTGATGTTAACTAGGTATTTTGAAAATTTACAATTCAAACAAGTCGTAGTTGGAAGTACAATATGCCAAGTACATAGTCGAATATAATAATAATTGGCCGTGAGGCTTTAAATTATGAAATCTGTGCAAATAAATGAAAAAATGAATTAATTAAAAAATTGTATGTGGATCATAGGAACTAAAAAATATATGTATATTTAATATGGATATAATTTAAAAATAAAAGCTGCACCAATTGACAAAACGTAGTTGGCAAATAGTAAAGCGGTAGTACACTTATTTTCAAAATCAACTATACAATTATTTAGCTACCCTACTGTGGACTATTTTTGGTGTATGCTGATTATTTTACTGCACTTTGTAATACAGCATATATGTCTCTAGTAATTCATGCATATCATACATGTCCTGATAATCACGTGATTGACAAATCACGTGATTGATCTGTTTACGTGTTTCGAAGTTCTGCGCCAAACACACTTGTACGTGTGTAAACTACATAATTGACAAAATAACTAAAGTTATAGTCATGCAAACAGCTGATTAAAATTGTTTAATTTTGACAGAATTTTGATTGTCAGAATCATTGTTTACATTTCAATAATACAAAAAATCAAACAACGAATGTTGGGGCTCTCAAAACTAATAAAAGTAATGTTATAGTTCGCAAAACATTGTGCCGCGAGTTGTAACTGTCTGCCATTTATATATCAGAATCAAAATACCCAGGTCTGTATCTGAATTCTGTTATTGGGCAATTGCCACTACCTTATATTATTGTGCCACGATAAGAGGAAAGAAAAAAAATTTATGGAATGCATTAGATACATGTAAATAAAACGTTGTGTTAGCACTCCTTAAATCGCCAAATTGATCAGAAATAAATATTGGTTGGCATCACTTCACATCCCTGTAAATCGTCCATCGCACTGCAAATATACATAAAGTAGGGGGTAAAATATTAAACATAATATTGAAAACGTAGTAAAACACAAGTTCATTATTGTTCAATTTTTGAATTCACCACTTAACAATGAGGGCCTCTTCTCTCTCTCTCGAACACATACATGTCGTGTGTATCCATGAAATTAGTCAGTTTGTATTCGTATTTGTATCCTAGTTAAATGTATGGCCATTTTTACGCTTTCTATCGGTTGAGAGCATGACACAATATTAGATGGACGCCTGCAAACAGCTGATTAACATTTTTTCATTTCGACAGAATTTTGATTGTCAAACTCATTCTTTACATATCAATTATTTGTTTAGTGTTTTTTCAAATATCTAATACATTTCGTATTAAACATTTAAATCAAAGAATTGGAAAACAAAACGCCACACAAAGAATTTTGGGGCTCTTATTTATCAGAATTTGACAATCATAATAATTCGAGTTGTATGTGAGTTTTTGTTGTTGGACAATTGCGAATACCTTTTATGATTGTGCCATGGTTGAGAGTTGACATCACTGCTAATCAAATGAAGCAGTTCTCTTGTAAGACTCCGCTGAACGACGAGTGATGGGATGTAAAATGAAAAGTGGATAAACACTTTTCCAACGAATATTTTCATATCAACGAAGCATATATAAATAAATTAAAAAAAAAAACTAAAATATGAATGTAAATAAATTCCGTATTTTTTATATATTAACATAGGAATATAATGTAATGAATATCGTGTTGAGTTGCATCCTCATAATCATCATAGTAACCCACTGTAAAGTCCAATGTTGGATTCTGTGTCTTCCTGCTGTTCTCCAGAGCCTTCGCGTATTCACCTTGTAGCCGTTTCAGTTCTACTTGAGTACAATTTAATTTGTTCGTTGCAATTGTCCTTTGTGTGGGATTTCAGACGCGTATCTCAAGACCCATTTGTTCCAGTAAATCCTTCGATACTGCATAGTTCGAATCGATTTTCGCACAAACTTGTTTGCGTTCGTACGCCAAGCGTTATTTAAGATGAAGAGTATGATGTTTTATTAAAAAAATACTGGGGAAAATAGGATTTAACGAGAAAACTAACAGCATAATGTCGGACGACAACATTGGCATGCTTTTTAAGAGACAAACAGTTGTTTAGCGGCTTTGTCGTTCCATTGTTGTTCGACATCGTGGCTTAGGCGATAAAGTGGCCGTCCGTAAAGCAGCTATTACACAGGCGTACATGTCTATAGAGATGTATGATGGCATACGTTGATGTGCGCGTATTGTGTAATTGCGGAAAATTTCTTTAGGAGCGGTTGCTTCTAATTCCCTCAATAAATTTGTATGGGAAAATTTCTTTCTTTTTTGCAACTATTCCTTAACTCTTATTTTCTTTTTTCTTCTCTTGTAATAATATATAGTTGACAACAATAGCCTTTTCATTGCCATGCTTCCGACAGCAAAACGTAAAGTATGCCATTATACATGTCTACAGACATGTACGTCTGTGAAATAACCTCTTAACCAACATATTCACACTATGAAGTCTACCACACAATGAATGCATTACGCCGCGTACGTTGAAAGCTTCATGCATATGTACACGAGATTGTTGTCATGTATTTTGGCCGTGTAAAGGGCGATTTACATAATTTGTGAGAATTGTGAAAAAGTGCCAACTATAGATTTGAATGTGCCACGGGGCCAAAAATGGCACAATGTGCCACGATTTACCATCACTGGTCAGTTTGTATTCGAGTTGATAGTGTTTATTTTTCATTGCGCATTCGAATCCGCAGCGTCAGCAAAAGAGGTCGCGCGGTCGTGAGGTGTTTTCGTCTTAGCAACGCCACCGTTCGAACATGTTCTGGCTTGGGGATTATTCATTATAAAACGCCCTCAATTAAATAAAATCTTTAACAAAATGTGGTAAACGTTGCCCGAAAAGACTACAAAGTATTCGGTTTTAGAATAAATTCGTGTAAAAACTTGAAATATTCGTGTGTAAAGTTGAAAGATTGCTTGTATGTTGAGTTAATATCCTCCAAATTATAAAATTGCATAACAGCGTCAGTGTATATGGTCGTAGCTTTGTGTGTGTTTGTGTGAAGAGACATTAGTGCTCGTGAGAAGAGAGGGGATTCGTTGAATACGACGATTGTTGTATATCGGGAGACACGAACAATAACAACTATTTTTAATACCGTAGAGAGAGCAGCGGTATAGTGTGTTTGTTTATTGTTACCAAAAGAACTACAAATTCACCACTTACACAATTACTATCGTTTGTCAGCAGTCACTAAATCGCTAATTCGAAAAGTCATACACCGCCAGCAACTGTCATTTTGAAGAGTAAAAAGTCGAGTTTTTGGAGAAACAATCTCAAACTAATAAAATTCCGTCCAATGTTTAGAACAGTGTGCTCCTAAACTCATACATTCGATGTACCATTGTTTTTTTTGGTTTTGTATTATTACACTCATTGTTTTGAACTGCACAGCACATCTGCCAAAAAAATAAGAAACATTTAATAAGAACGTAGTCCAGATGTATGAGACACATGTCGGCATACTACTTATTACAACACAATGCTGAATTTGGATATAGCAAGGTAATGAATGACCAGTTATTTAATAATTACTACATACAACGTATAGAGTACCTATATACATATATACGTACACACGAGTACGATTATGGGGACAAGCTTTTCTAAATTTTCTACACGCTTTATAAAACAATTTGTGACTCGTAGATGTTTTCAAAAACTAACAATTTGTACACGACAGTTTGTATTTTGGACAAACTTAACTTCAACTAGACATTTAATTTAATGCATATTTTATGAACAATTTCGATTCTGCTTGGCGTTCATGTGACTGACTTCTTATTATAGTTTCCCATATTTCCTTTTTATGGTTGCGAGTTTATCTCAAAATGATTATCTTTGAACCCGTAATACCTATTCTATATTGTTCCTAAAGGCACAAAAACCGGTCCATAGCAAACATGAAATAAAGCTACTCAAATAGAAGAAAGTTTATTTGCAGTTAAAAATAAACACGGATCTATCTTGAAACATTGGAATATGCTAGTACGACTTCTTTTTATGACAGTAGGCAGAGTTTTTCAGTAGGTGATCAATTGTTTTCAGTGTTAGAAATGCTCACATACTCACAAATTATACCTACATATATGGGCGGATTGTCATAACAGCGTCGAGTTGTCCAAACTAGTAGCTTGTTAATATTGGTCCTGTCGCCACAATATGTTAGATCTTTAAGTTTATCGACCATGGAGTTGTTATAAACTACATTATATCAAATCTGAATAAGAACACCTATGCTAAATACCTACA
Organism: Hydrotaea cyrtoneurina; assembly: GCA_958296145.1. Taxonomy (NCBI): domain Eukaryota; kingdom Metazoa; phylum Arthropoda; class Insecta; order Diptera; family Muscidae; genus Hydrotaea; species Hydrotaea cyrtoneurina. The sequence goes on from OY282512.1 coordinate 120,939,703, forward strand.
ATACTTAAGTATGTTATTAACTTAATAGTACGATTATTTGTTATACAATTCCTGCGAGAGTTGTCTCCCATTAGGAGGTCCATGAACGAGGGTATATCTAAGTACTGTACACGTATTCTTTTACAATAGTATACGTATTAATGATGATATGCGCCAGTTCATCACTGCTCCAAGTTTATTATTTTTTTTACACAATAACACAACAGATTTGCTCAATATTTACTGCATACACTGAAATACATATCGTTATTATACAGCGGAAACCCCTCGGGCACTTTTTTCAGTACCAATCCGCTTCACTCCTCTTGTGTACTTCTTAAAAGCGGACAAAATTCTCAGCCCCTTAGGTGTCCCCTTATGAGAGAGTACACTGTATATGGTGCTCTTATAGAAATGCACCCTAATTGGTGATCTCAATAATCGTTCTTTAATACAGGAGCCACTCTAATCACATATGAAAATTTTAGTGTAGCTTGTGATTAGAGTATGATCATAAATAATATCACATTTTCATCGTGAAGTTTAACTTTTTTGGGAACATATCCTCCATTTCTTTAATTCACCTTGTTGTTTCCGGGAAATAAGATAATGGAATTCGTTTCTAAAATAAAATCTTGCACACACATAGTGTACCATTTTTAAAAGTGATGCATCGACCCCCTGAAAATGTCACACTTTCCATGATAACAAGGGAACTAATTTACTTAAACCGTAAAACTAAACAATCGCGACCTCGTTTGCGCTTACATTTTTAATGTATACATTATGCGTCTGGATAGAGTGGAAAAACTGTGACATTTTCCCACTCATTGGAGGCAACACTGATAAATGAACTTTAAATCTGTTCTCTGCAATATGCAGAAAAATGCAAAATTTCAGCGATGTTGTATTTGTGTTTTAGAAAAATATAGAGAAAAACACAACTACAGTCGAATTCGGTTAAGAGGTTTTTCAAAAAACAGGACTTCGGAAAATTAAACCTTCTTTCATTTAAACGAACTGAGTATATACTTTTGAAATTGTCCTATGAAACAAAGATAGAATCTTGTGGCACAACTATTTAAATTATTATTCAATATTAATGAACATGGATGAAACCAGTCACTTATTTTCATTTGGTTGAGTTGTCTTAAATGTGGTTGACAAACAATTTTTTAGATTATTTGTTTTGCCCGTTTTTGTCGCACTTACAATCAGAATATTTCTCTTAAGCGGTGTTCGTATCATATAAATTGGTGTCTGCATTAAAAATGTGTTTCGCATAAACGATTTTTCAATACAGCGGATTTTTATTTAATACAGTGATTTAATACGAAATACAGTGCATGGAAAATCATCCAGAACAATCGTTACAAATACCTATTTTTAATTAAGCGATTTTTTCAATGAAAAGGCGAGCGCTTATTCGAATTCGGATGTATAAAATGTTTATAGAGTAGTTAGATATAAGGTTATCCATTAAACGAAATAGGACTAAAATCATAATATCATCAGTATAGGGATCATAATACTTTTTTCTGAATACTCTTTTTAAATTTGCTTTTGACACATATTTCTCATTTTTCAGATTTAAATGAATACGGAACAAACACAACTCAGTTTCTTGGAGAATACAACCCACCCACCGCTAAATTTAGAAATTTACAAAAGAAAATTAGAAAATAATTTACAATAGTAGTTTGGGAAAGCAAACACAAATCAAACGAAACGTGGAATTGGATCAAGACTAAGAAAAATAAAAGAAAATCGGTCAGGCCAAGTGTGTGAACACAAATAAACAACCAGGAAAATTTATTCCCAAACGCTGACAAAACAGCAGCCGAAATGATGGGGTTGCAATGAATTGTTGAGAAACTGAACCGCAATATTTAAAAACATCGGGAAACAAAACATCCCACACACTCAATCGGAAACAATAACAATAGAATTAATAGATATTAACCGACTGCTGCACTTACATATTCACCACAGCCGCTCAGGTGTAAATTCATTCGGAAAGACTACACAAGTGAGATAACACACACAATAGATGGTTGTTCTCTCGAGAGAGCAAACAGTCTCGTGAGCGAAACAAAACAAAACGACGAATGTAAGATAAAAGTTAAAGAAGAACAAACAAGAACGAGTGGCGGAATAATAAAAAAAAATAAAAACAATACATTGGAGCATTCGAGGAAAAGCCAAATTAGAATTAGCAACGTAACCAACAGTATTCTCTCAAACGAGTCACTCATGCAACGCACGCAACCACGCCAAGTGTGTAACAGAGACGGTTATATATATTGAATACACAACGTCAACAGATACATACATCAAATATATAACCATATTCACCACTGTAAAACGAAATTTACAAGTTGCGCGGCAGAGGATAGAGTGTGAACGAGAAGACAATATAGAGCCGACAGCAGAAACAAAAAGACAACCACCATTTGAAGCAGACCGAGTGGATCGACTGTTCGTTCGTTTGTTTTTGTGGTAGAAGAGCAAATAACGCAGCAATTTGTTGGCGATTCCGCAGTCTGCCTTAGAAGGGACATGGCCGTCTTTTTGCTCAATATCTGTAAATTTAATGGCTGCGGAATCACATTTCCAAGTTTAGGAGATTTAATACAACACATCGAGGACACACATATTGGTAAGTTTATTAACAAAAACAAGAAAGAAACATTAAAAAAAGATGAAAAATAATCCAATGTGAAATATGTGGATATTTTTATTAGAAAATCAAAGTTTTACATATTTTCGTGTATACACAAAAAAATGGTGGCAATAGTTTTTCCTCTAAAAGTAACAGACTTGAGTTCTCTATATCCTGAGTAGACGTCAAAGCGAAGATCTGGTGTCGCGTGATTTGTTAATTTTTGATGTCACTGTGTAGTTATTGTAGTGTTTTTTCCTATTGAATTATATTATTAAACGAAACGAAGAAAAAAAGGCATCTATGAAACCCGTACAATGTCCAACGTAAGCTTTTTAAGTTGTATATACCACAGAAAATTTTCAGTAATGCAGAGCGAGTGTATGTGCGTGCGTGCGTTTGTGTGTGTGAAATGTGTATAATATGATTTGGAGTGGGGAATTTAATTTACATTGACTCGTAAATATAGTAGACTCGGAACAGAATTCATCCATCAATTCTATGCAGTCAGGGCCTTTTTTGAATCCAATATTGGTTAACTTTTCCTATGATCTATGGCTTCCGGAAAGAAGGATTGAAGATGTAATTTTTTCATTCCTCACACTTTTTCTTAAAAAAAAAGTCCACCCTTAACGTCGAATTCCTTCCTCCCCCTCTGGCTTTGAATTACATGTAGTGTGAGTACTAGTAATATACGTAAGCGTCAGCTGTGTTTGGAAAATCGATATTTGTATTAGTGAGTGTGTTTATTCTATGTATATGTGCTGTCTCTCTTACTCTTATTGATTTCGGTTTTCGAGCGAGTGTAATGCACTCTGTTGTTTTGTACTTCATTCATTAAATTCTTAGCATTAGTGGAGAAGCCGAAATGCTTGTTTTTTTATGCGCACATTTTTTTTTTGGTTTATTTTAAATCGACATTTGGATTGTATAGATTTTGTTAATAAATCTTGCAAGACAACAAATGATAAAAAAAAAATGAATGAAAACCTTTGTTTTGCGGTATAAAAGATATATATTAAAAAGGTTTTCATAAAAATTCACCACTTCATCTCATTTTGAGTATTTTTGTGCTCACTCTCTTCACCACATTTCATTTATGGGAGACAGATATAAACAATTTTTTATGCCGGTGTTTTTTTTTAAACACGTATCTATACGTACCAGTCTAATGAGAGCATTCGAATCTCGAGACAGAAAAAAAATTATAAGTCTGAAGGAAAAATAAATCAAAAGTCCAGTTGGTACTTCTACATTTGCACTAAGTATCGAAAGCAGTTTAAAAAAAAATATTTCTATGAGTAAAAATTTGCACTTTTTATTAATTCAAATAACGATAAAAATCTAAGCATTATTACAATACATCAGAATCGTAGGAGTTTTAGTGTACTCTAATATTAACAAAAAATATATTTGTTTTACTTCACCTACATTTTTTAAATTTGGACTATATACAATAAAAAAAAAACATGGCTACAAGAAAAATGTGAATGTGTGTTATGTCAAAATTGTGAGGATGTCGTCTAGTCTTCCCGCATAGTGTATTTTTTTGTGCAACTTGTCTGGACTATATAAGGTGCGTTCGCACTATAAAATTAATTTAAAAGGGAACACAAACTGTTGGTGCGGAAGTAATATGAAATAAAAAATTGTTTAAATCGGTAGTTGTTTTATTTTGTTTAATAAAAACTAGACTAAAATAAACCAAAATTATATATATTATAATTACGATTATCTGAACGATTTATCATTTAAAAATTATTGATAGTCAAAGTATTTAAAAAAGTTGTCGCGAAAATGTCTTCAAATGTATCTTAACGTTTTCTCGAATCATACTGTGTGCCAGACAAATTAATCATATTTACTTCCAAAGTTCGTTGACCTGACATTTTGATGAGTTTCAAACAACAAATCATGAGATAAACTTTACCATGTGACATGGCTTTAAAATACATCATTCCGCAATTTCAAATCAATTTAAAATACGAAATTGTATACGTTTACAGGATTTTTAATTTGCGTTAATAGATGTATTTTTCGATATAAAGCAAATATATACGATTTATCCCAATAGAAAATGTACCGTGAATGTTTTGTATGATGGAGGGAGTTTTCAGACTATCCTTTCCTGACAAACTATAACGCTGCTCTAGTCCCTTCATGTGGTACAATTATAACTTACATTTGAATTTGTGGGATGACAGGACTACCATCAGATATGTAAATGGGGTGATTCTAACCCACATTTTAATTTCCGCTCAATGAACATTCATTAGAATTCGGATGATAGAAAACCCAAATTGCTCTATTCGGTCGGAACTTTTTTGATTGGTTTTTGTAAAGTTCGTGAAATTCCACATTTTCCAATATTTTTTTGGCATGTGTAAATAGATGACATACTTCCTGAGTCGTTACAAGTTCGACTGGGATCAACTCACACGAATAATGGGCCAATTGACAGTACCATAACGTGGAACGCTGCATCAATTTTGATAATAAAACTCTGTTCGTGATCAAACAAGCTGAAACATATTTTGAAATTCCATGAAATCCTGAACACTAAGCTTTTATATGATGCAGTAAAAAAATTTCAACAAAAGCAATGTTTACTTGTCTAAGTATTCTACTCCGCCTACAATCAGTTCGTACGCCTGTCCGTTTTTTAATATTTTCAACTTCTGTTTTTATGTTTACTTAAAAATCTATGTTTTGGAGACAATGTTTATTGTCTCCTTAAAGCTAAAAGTTTTATTTCTTAGAACTAATAACAGATCAAAAAAAAATTACAAAAACAGCAACTTAAATTCTATATTAAAAAAGTTCAGCGATACGAACTGATTGTGAGCGGAGTATTACAATATAATACAAAAATATAGATTTATCCCGTTAATTAGGTCGTTTGCTATTAAAACTGCAATTATTTCGAATCTTAATAACGTAGTGGTGTTTCGGCTAATTACTTGCTTTTCTACGGATGAGACCGGCCAGTTAAAATGCTAAAAAATATAGGGTGTCCCATGACAAACACACAGTGCTACCAGTTATTCTTTGGAACGATCTCCTTGGCGGGAGTTACACAATATCAGGACTGGTCGAAATGTAAGCCGTTTTTTAATTTTCCCTTATCGTAATATGTATATCAACATACATATATTTGTTTGCCATTCGGTGCTTGTTGAAACCGAGCGAGTCTTCTTGACAGACAAATAATCGATAAAATTCAAATTCAATATTAAGAATGTTAACAAATTGAAACATTTCCTGTTAGTGTCGGAAATATTATCAAAACTTACTTTTACGTTGAGTTTTTGCATAATTTGATGTCTATGGAAATTTATTTATTTATGGTTTATTTATCTCTATTTTCTTTTTTTTAACGTTAATATTTTCGCCTAATAATTTTATTTGTTTTTTTATTTACATATTTGCTTCATTAATTTTACGCTGCATAAAACTTAAAAAAATTGTCGAAAGAAGCAGCAGACGTAAGCCTATTTGCATTAGTAATTGTAGTCGGAGAATGTTAGGTTACCTATGGGTATATATTCGTATATGCCGACATATATGATGTATTATAAATTCTCGTACACAATAGATTCCGTCAGTTTGGTATATTATACGTTTAATTGATACGCTTAATATAAATCACAAACTTTAATATCGTTTAGTTTCGAGGGGGAGGGCCCAGGAATCAACTAAAGAAACAAATGCGTCAATCCACTTGTTCGTCCCACATAATATGGAAATCTCTAAAGTTAGATTTGTCAGCACTTGTAAGGGGATGTATTTTCGGTGTTTTTCTAAATTTCTATGATAACAAATGATTGTGCTTTTTTGATTTTCTTTCACAACACAAAACTTTGGTAAACAATTACAAAATTCAATATTTTTTTCTATAATTATTGTTAATAGAAGAGAAGCTCCATGATTGTTATATGATAAATTAATTAGTTTACTTTAAGTGCAATTATTAGCTCTTAGTAGGTTCTACTTACATATTCTCTAATTGAACTCTGTGCTATAAGGTATATGTAGATCGTACGTATTGTAAGAAAAACATTCATATTACAACCAACAACAGTCACTTATCATATCACATACTAGCTAATTACGCCATTTCATATATAATATAGGATATTTATGAATATTTAATTATATATATACATACGTATAGGCAACGAATCTACCTCTACCTAACTACTTACCTACCTATACTATTCGTATTCTAACCCTTGAACAAAAAACTAAACAACTTTTGTCTAACGTTTCTAAATTTGCTAACTTTTAAAATAAACTACTAAGAAGAACCAAAAAACAAGAACACCAGGTAGAAACTAACCACATAAATACAACATGTGCCTTACATTCCCACACACCTAGCAGCAGGGGAAATTGTGTTCCTTGTTAGTCAAGGGAGGAAGGGCACATGTGTCCTTTAAGGGTCAGTTATATTCAAAAAAGGAAAGAAATTACTATTAAACAACCAAAGTATATTTGTATGTATGTATGTATATTTATAATTTATGTATTTATCACTTTTTTGTGAGGTAGAGAACTGTGAACTGTGACTACGGCGACAACTGTCCCCGATAATAATAAATCAACAACAACAACAATAGCACCATTAAATGTGCCACCACCAACATATCAAAGACTACCTTCAAAGTGTTAAATTATGTACAATTTTCTTAGCAACAATAATAATATCCTAAGAAAAGTTCCATAGAAGAATGTATAATGAGGAGTAAGACATTCAAAAAAATACAAAATATGAAAACCGCACACAGAGCACAGAGCACATACGGCAACCAACCCAACGGTGGCACAAAGGCGGAAAATACAAGAAAATACGATCTATATATCTTGGACTGATTTTGTGATTTTGTTGAATTGGTAATTCTCAATAAATAGTGAATGTGGAGAAGAGTACGCCAGGACCGTGACTATGGATACTTTGGAACATTGGTTTTCAAGATATCGGATGCTAACGTCAGTTAGTAGTCGGCCCCTTTGTTACATGGCTTTGAAGGATATTTCTTAACCAGCCACAATACCACCGCCTTCTTTGTTTGTCTATATGTTGTAGATATGGTAGAACATTTGCTCATGTTTTGGCTAAAACCAAACAGTTTAAAAATGGAAAAAAGCTACATTGCTTCGTTTTCCCAATTGGTAATCCTTGATAGCTTAGAACGTTGGCAGTGTACGGAATTATAAGATATTTTAAAATGTGGACCGTGTACTCTAAGTTACATAGGAAGGGTGTTTTTTGTTTTGCCTGATAAGTTACACAATCTTACTTAATGCAAAATAAAAAACGATTACATTCAATTTTTCGATTTTTTCAGTTTAAGTACACAACAGCAACAAAAAAAAACACCCTTCCATCATTTGAAATAATATACCATCATCAAATAGTGGTCTGAATACCCAGTTTCGTCGTTTCGTTAATGATTAAATAACAAGTAACATTCTATGTACCAAAATTCATCAAACTATTTGTTTTACATATGTGAGTCGAAGGAACTTCGAAATTAATATAAAAAAGTAATGGTTTTTCTTTAAAGGCCATTTAATTTTGTTCCTTGCTTTGCCATTGTTTTTGAAATCTAAAGTATTGAATGATTTATTGCCCAATTTGTTTTGTTGCCTTCTCACACACCTTCATGTCCATTATTCGTCATTAGTGTCGGTTGTGTTTCCAATGTTAAGTTTACGTTGTGGATTTTGGTACATTTCTGTTTCATGTCTTAGGAAAATAACACTAAATTGTAATCAGAGGAACAATTTTGGACCGAATTTGCATATAGTAAGCCAGACTTAATTTCTTATAATTATAATCGTATTAATGAAATTTGGTGCATAGTTGTTCTCTAATTGATACAAAATAAAGGAGGAAAGGAGTTTAATTTATTTTACTTGCATACTTAACGCCATTCCATTTAATATTTTTGCAGTTTATAAAGGTGGGAACACTATATAATTAGACTCAATTAGTTTGTACTAACACACACATTTTTCTCTTATATACAAAAATATCCCTTTAGTTATAAATTTATTGAGTGTTCAGGTCGCAAAAATGAATATATTGGAAAGAAATTTGGTATATCACAATACAGGGTAGATTTTGTATTGTGCCGATGACAGGTTACATTTCATCAAACGTTTGTTCAATTCCAATTGCAAACAAGTTGGCTTTGTAAGATAAGCAAATAACTAATGGTACAAAGAACCTTACAGTTTGTAAAGATTAAAACGTATATATGAAATATATATAGAGAAAAAGAGATACGGAGGCAGGGAAGAGGGACATAGCAAACTCTGTACCTAGTGTGGGTGAATGGGATTGAGAGTCTTTTGTAATTATTTTGTTTGGATCAAATAATAATGTCTGTGTACCAAATTTCATTCAAATATCTTCATATTTAAGACCTGTACTTTGATTACAAGTATCCCCCTATTTTCCCCTATTTATTTCCTAAACTGATCCATATGTTACGGCTATATTTTTTGTATTTTGTCTATTTTAACAGATCTTATGAGGGTCCTTTTAATGATTTTGTACTGTCAAGATTGCGTTTATCGAAATAGTGGGCGTGGACGCAGCTTAACCACGCCCATTTTTAATATATAAAAAATCCTATCCTATGCACACACTATATCTACAAATCGGTCGGAAATCAGTCCTCTAGTTTAGAATTTAATGAGGTTTTTTCCAACTTCCCATACAAGCTGAACGAACCAAACCACACTGTACCGACGACGTTATTACAAAAAATAAAATCGAACAGCATAAAAGCCTAGAAACAAAGCATCCACTGTCATCAGTCGGCAACACTCTCACATTGAAAATTACAATAAAAAAAGAGTGTAAAACAAGAGTAATCTTCACAAACAGAAAAGTGGTGGAGGAGGAGGAGGAGAAAGGAAGGAAGAAGGATAACGAAATGCAAAAAACAGCCTGCTTTAGTGATGATTATGTTTCTAATGTTTGTCTAAAACATCTAATGCGATCATGTATTAATTGTACTATAAATAAGCAATATACACTTAGTAAAAATATATATTGTCCATTAAAAAGGACAACCACGACGACAACGTCTATCAAGATGGTGACGATGGTGACGACGACAACGTCGACGAACAGTAACAGTCACCTCTACAGTATGTGCAAAAGTCAAGGTGCAAATACTCAATACCAATCGACGACTAAACAAACACCGTATACTAATACAGTAATTAGGGCGCCATCGACATTGTCTTCTTCAGTAATAACTCCAGCATTTTCATCATCCGCATCAGAATCTGCATCTGCATTAGCATTAGCATCTGCGTCAACAACAACATCAGTATCAATATCATCACCATATTTACATACAGTATATTCCAAAAAACACATGGGACGGCGAAAACCTAATGACGCAAAGGATGATGGTATTAATAGTTGTTTAAGGATATTATTAATAGTTTCATTTATAAAACCACTTAATATGTGGTACCATTTTATAAAAAGCGTTATTTTAACCTCACTTAAACCAACAGAAAGACTACACCACAATAAAGGTTCAATACAGAAATCTTCACTGCCATCATTATCATCATCTACATCTGCATCACCAACATCAACCATACCAACCTCCTCAACTTCACGTAGCAAATGTATACGTGTCTTGCCACCCATACGAACAACATCATTTATAACATTACTGACCATTATTTGCTTGGAGACCATATTACTCTCCACCATGTCGAGTTGTGCAAAAACGTTTTATATGCATTGGAACACATCAAATAGTATATTTCGCATTGACAACACCGATCACATAATCGATGTCAATAAAGGGAATCTAGCTTTCGAGTTTGACCAGGTGCACATAATATGCCCAGTGTACGAACCTGGCACTTATGAGAATGAAACTGAAAAGTATATAATTTATAATGTATCGAAAGTCGAATACGAAACATGTAGGATAACGAATGCGGATCCTCGTGTCATTGCCATTTGTGATAAGCCTCAAAAGTTAATGTTCTTTACCATTACGTTCCGGCCATTTACACCACAGCCCGGTGGTTTGGAGTTCCTTCCTGGGAATGATTACTATTTCATTTCGACGTCATCGAAAGACGATTTGTATCGTCGAATCGGCGGCCGCTGTTCGACGGATAATATGAAAGTCGTTTTTAAAGTGTGCTGCGTCTCGGATGAAAAGAATAAAACAATTTCGAGTGTTGGCGGCCCCGGAGGGCAGGGCGGCATCGACGGTGGTGCTACAACGGCGGTTGGCAGTTCGGCACCAACCGACACAACAGGAGGAAGTGGTGGGCTCGGGGGTCCTGGTGGCAACTCTATGAGTGGCGAAGATATTAACCAGTCGACGAATATCAATCGCAATCAACAATTCTCCAATCATCCCCATCATGTTAACAACATCAATACAATAGGTATAAATGGCATTAACACGGGCATGTTACCCAATGGTGTAATGCATCCTGGGCAAGGCGGTAGTAACAATTATGGACTCCAACTGAATCCAATGTTAAATAGTCCTAATGGTGGTGCGACATCCATCAATACAAACATAGATCAATTTAATCGAATACCCATGCAGTCAAATGGCATCAATGTTTTGAATAATAACATTGGTGGCGGTCTGGGCCTGGGGTCCCACGGTGGTTCGGGTATTATGCTGACGCCAGGTGGTCATAATGGTATCACTATGATATCCACAGGCGGCGGTGGTGCGGGCATGCCCGGAATACACCAGTATCACGGACAGACAGGGATACGCATCAACAATGTGCCATCAACTCATCACACCTATCTCAAAAATATCAACAGCAATAACAATAACAACGATCACGACCACCAGCACTACGATAAACATCCAAACGAGGTTGTAAAGAACGAAGAACTCACCTATAACAGTGCGGCATCAACGCTCTCTACACCGTTCTCGTTCTTCAGTTGGCCCCATTGGGTACGCCGAATCGGCCCTGCGCTTACAACGGTTAATATCCGAACAAAGACACACTACAGCAGTTTATTGAATTATGTGTTAAGAATTAAACAATTTGTAAATTTTAAGTCTATTTTATATAACAATTTAATTTATAGTATAATTGCACTTTTTGTAATTTTATTAATACAACAATTATTAAGATATCATTTCATACTGAAGAAGATCACCAATAATAATAATAATAGATCATCATCACCATTATCATCATCAATTACAACAACTAAAACGAATTTCTTAACGTCCTATGATGAAAACTTGACACACAAGAAATTTAATTACGAACACACACGGTGAACTTTCTTATAATAAGATCATTTATACGTATACCTTAAATAATAATAATAAATAATAATTAATACTTGGACATAAAACAAAATAAGAGGATAAGAAGAAAACAAAAAAAAACACAAACTGACGTAGAAGTAAATGAAAAAAGAATAGCATATAAATAAAGCTTAAAGCATTTCCAAAATATAAGTTTTTAAATACTGTGGATCGGACCATATAAAAAATTTCCCTCCAGATATCATTCATCAAAACACAACACACCACACACAGTCTGGAATCCATAAAATTGTATGAATTTGAAAGAAATTTCGAAAATGAGCTTTCATTGGATGATATCAATAAAAAAAATTAGAATTGCTTAAACTCAGAAACATCAAACACAAAAAGGGCTTAAAAACATGCAGAGAAAAAGGAAATCTCCCGAAAAGAAAACACAACAGTGTTTGTATTTCTTTTGTAAGCTGCGGTAGCAACTGCTATTTTTTATTCATACCATCCGTTCGTTGTGTTGATATTTAGTCAGGATAGTACCATTACTGACCGACCCCCGCCCCCCTATAGTATAGTTTGGTATAGTTTTAAAGTAAACCATTACATGCGGTTCCACACCACCCGCCACTATCGCATACCAGTAGTTGGTGTGTGTTTGTATGTGAGTGACTGTGGCAGCTGAACACAGTATTGTAGAGAAGGCAAGAAATATATTTACTGCCATATTATTTAAGTAAGCGGCATTTGTACCACTTAAACAAGCAAAGCAACCACTTAATTACTATACCAAGCTCCTCGAATAGTAACCAATATAATTATAAATAAATCAAGAAGAAAACAAAAGTAATTCTAAACATATGACAACAAAACACAAAAAAATAAGTAAAATAATCAGAAAATAATGATATTTTATAGAAATACAATAGAATACTAAGTAACAACTTGGCAAATTTTACATCTTAGGTAACACTCTCTCTCAATCTCTTTTTTAAAGAAGAAGAAGATTATGAAAGAAAGAAGCTTAAGAAATACAAACAATTCTCTTCTAATTTTTGTATACTTTCTACTTTTTTTTTGTTTGTTTGTTAAATTACCAAGAAGAAGAAGAAAACCCAACCTCCCCTCAACCAACAACACTACTCGTACACAGTAACAAATATAAACCAGATGAAAAATTGGACTTAACGAAAAGTTTATTGAAACAGAAAAAAAAAACAATAGGAATCAAAAATTACACGGTGCTACACCATACGTAATCAAGTATACTTTTCTAGTGACATAGTATAGGGCAATGGAAATGTTTTATGTTGATCTTAAAAGAAACCCCCGCATAATACTCGGTAATTTTTCAAATATTTTTTGTTATATATTCTGTACTTTGGCGCCTACTTAAAACAAGGTGCGTTTAATTCTTCAAGAATATATGAAGAAAAAGTATCTTTTCAACTGTTTGGAAATTATCCAATAATTTATAAAAAAATTTTGAAATATGTTAAACAGTTTACTCGTCTACCACCTACACTAGATCGTGCGAAAAGTATACAATCATGTAGCACTATGTTATTATTCATAATAGTACAATAATGAATTAAGACAATTTTGTAACTTTTGAAACCATTGAATTCCGTTTGTGTTGTACAAAAGAAACTCCACCACAATCACTACCACCACCAACCACAACCACCCACCCATAAAAAATGTTTATTATGGTATATTTTTTTCCTCTCATGTATACAGTGTGTTTCATGATTATAAAAGTCACTTCTATTGTATGTATACATATAAATTATATACTATATATACCGATTTTAAAGAAATTTGTAATAAAAAATTGTTGATTTGTTTATATTGGAAAGAAAAGAAGAAAAAAATGAATATTTCGATATTTTCACAAAATTACATGTTTGGTTTTTGTTATTTAAGAAAGCATAATGAATGAACTATTCTCGTAGTAATTGGGCCTTCATCCGATATTTATGTAGCATAGTCGGGTGGTCGTATGATTTCAGATCAGAAGATTGGTAAAATTTTGCAATTCTAGGAGATTGGGAACCAGAAATATTTTCCGCAGAGAATGTACCTACATATATCCAGTGGACAGAAAAAATATGTAATAGAATTGGACAGCCACTCCCTTCACAATATTCGGAAAAAAAATTAACGGAACAATTCTGGCAATTCTTTGTGGGCTTAAATAATCACAACGGGAAGTAAAACGTGTTATTTTATATTTCTTTCGCTTTCTCTGAGATTACAAATTGATTGGAAAATAATATCCCTAATCTGCTGATTAGTATTTCCAATCTGCCAACATTTGCGGATGTCAGTCAGAGCAAGGCTGATTCTAAGAGTTTATTGATACATTTAAAGTGCTGTCCAAATCTTCTAACTGTACAGTAACCATTGCGGTCCTGAATCTTGTCTGTCCCGTTACTATTTTTTCCGGTTGTTGTGTATTATTTTAGGAAAATTGTACATCCATCCTCATCTATTATTTCTGAATGATTTTAACACATTTTTGGTCGATATTGGTGCTCGGTCAAATTATCACTGGAAAGTTCTTTACATCATTTGCTGGAAGAAAAGCTACAGTTGGTACATTCTGGTACGGGTTTCATATATTTATGTACATACAATGAGAGATGTGTTCTAGTTTAACGTGAGTACCTGCCTCGCCGGCTTAAACTCACGGTATATATATAAGAAGGGAGTAGAGTATGTTCGTAATGAGGGATGTTGGTCCTTCTTCCCACAATAAGACATACAGCGTTATGTATGCTCGAATACAGCCCCCGCCCCTGCCCCCACCCTCACTCCAGTGACTAGAAGATTAAGACTACAGATTTTTAATAACATTTTTTTATTAAGAGTCTATCTACATAGACACACATAGAGTTATAATTCATTGAGAATAGTGAACTTAGGTAATACATACAATACACCATGTTGTGTTCTGGCTTCAGGAAATCACATGATAGTATGGACGATTTTCTTTTAATGATTGTAATAATTATATGTATGTACAGCTGTATCAAATAGATGACAACAACAACCTAAACATAAATGTATATATACATAAAGTATATACATATGTATATATACACGAGCTACGTATATATTTCCAACCATATGAAGTAGATTCGTTCACTAGCCTTTCTGGCAATAGGAACTTCTTTCTCAAACAGAAGGAAGAAAAAGAAACAAATTGCACGACTAACATATTTGTTATATTTAGGATGTGTTCCAAAATTTGTAAATATATTGGTCGATATTTGAGGACACTTTTATACACATACAACAAATTCCTGCATACTTCTCTTAGTGTGCTCGTGAAATAGCAAAATTTTTAAAATATAAAGAAAAACTTATTTGTTTCATAAAATTTATTGTTTTTTTATATTATATTTTTTTTTGTAATAAACTTCAGATTAAAATTAGTATAGATAATAGACTGCCTGACGCCATAAGCAAGATAGAAAGAAGTATTCATGAAACACACTGTATAGTAAATTTCTTTTATTTTTGTTTTGTTTTTGGAAATTACCCTTCAGTCAGTGATAGATACACTCCTCAAAAACTCATCCATCCATCTTGTCAAGTAGCAGTCGTCGTCATTCAGTGTGTGTTACTACTCTCTAAGTGGAGAAGCAAAAAAAAAGAAGCGAAGTAAGAAAGCAGAATCTCATTTGTATTATTGATTTCTACATTCAACTAAAATTTATTGTTGATGGAAATGTTCAAAATATGGTTAAAATGCATGCTATTTTTAGAATGTGAATGATGAAGGTATATAAAAACGAAATATTTTAGTGATTAAAAAATATTAATTAAAATTACAATTATTTCTAAGAAACGAAAAAAATACATTTAAATGACTTTATAAAATATCTTAAAGACAAAAAGTATGCATAATAAATTTGATTGTAAACACTTCTGAAAATCAAACATGGCTTAAATCATTTTTGAATGAAAGGAGGAGGAGCAGGAGGAGGATTAGGTGTGTAAGAAGTTCATACATGCATATACATGGCATTGTGTTGGGTAGACATAGTATATATTTGTAGTCACATGTCATTATAGCCTCGCATATACGAAATCGAACTTCGTTACATCCCTAGAATAAACGCCGACATTTACGAAATCGCCGCTGTAAATGTCTAATGTTCTTATATAGATTTGAATCAGCGATTTTGGCGGCAGAGTCAGAACAAATTTGACAACCCTGGTGAGGATGACAATTTATCACCAAACAGTGCATTTTTTCCTATTAGACGGAAAACCCAAACAGAAAAAATCCATTAAGTTTCAATCTAGAATGATTTTGTTTCAAATAGAGTGATGCTGTGTGATCCAGAAGTTCTATATGGTCACCAGAAATCCAAAATGATTCATTACAGGAGAAGCAAAAAACGTTGTAAAATCTTGTTATGTCGTTTTGTAATTCGCCTATAAAATTGTATATTGAATTTTAAAATTTTGCTGAGACATGTATTTGCCATTTAACCAGAAGTTACCTGAAACTTTTCTACGAATCATCTGAAATACGTGAATAAGAAAAAAAAATTGTTCGATTTTGAGATATGGAAATAGTTCTTTGTCACACTGCCGGGCGGGCAAATGTTAAGATCGTTAAAATAAAATAATAAATTGTGTGTAGTAGAGAAGTTTATGAGTTTTCTGCAATGAAAAATGCCACCACTTGTATAGGACAATGTGATTGGGCCTTTAAAAACACCCTTATCTTATTGTTATAATTTCCACCATTCTGATGACAAACGTTTGCCAAAGAAGGGGGACGCACAGAATCGCCTGCTAACTGAGAGCTTTTAGCAAATTTCTGATTTTCCCTACACAGTTTGAACAAATATTTTGTTGAATTCCAATCGTCACTGGCTTCCCTTCCACAACAATCACCACGCACACACACGAACATACATATTTGTCATAGTCATCATCTTTCAAAATACGGTTGTTTGAACTGAAACCAGTTTTATTCTCATTTATTTTTTTTTATATTATTTTTACTCCCCTTATCATGTGATTCATGTATGTATGGATGTACATACATACAAGTAGATATATATGTATATATTTGTATGGCACTATGCGTTGTATTTTGTATACCCTCCACCACCATGGCTAGTATGGAGTGTATATTCAATTTGTGTTATGGTTTGTAGCACCTTGAAATGTACACCAGAGACCATATAACGTATAGTTACACTATTTAGGATCCTCAAATTGTATCTTATTGAGAACTTATACTCTGCACAATAGATATCCGAAATTCGTTCATGATGTCTGACTTATAAATAAAGCTAGTGGATTCTATTGGAGCCCGACTTCTGGAAATAAAAAACTGAGTACGCAGTTTTACTTTCCACGATCCCTAGTTTCACAGGTTTGTTTGCTTTTTTAGGAGGGAAACTTGGAATAGCTGTTGTTACTAAACTAATACAGCCAGAAGCATGAAATTGAACAGCATTGTAATGGCTTAAACATATATTTTTTCAACCATAAAAATTGCAAAGGACATCTTTCTCATTGCTCTTAAGCCCAAACTGAGAAGCGATATCGAAGATGGTGGCCTTAATTTGCTGAGTATATTGGACCTTGTAAGCGAATGATCAGTCGACAGCGAGTGGATGTTTCAGGACTTAGTCACACAATCTCGACACATCGACGTAAGGTACTAGCCTCACAGAATTTTTGTACAAAATTTTGTACAATTCAAACTTCCTGTAAAGAAACTTCCTGGAAAAAGAAAGAAACTTCCTGGGAAAAGAAACCACTAGAGGGACCACACGGTGTGTGTTCCCTTTTACACAGTAGTGTGAGGATCAAACCTGCGAATGTTTTTTACACCGTAGTCGAGGGTTTATAATTCGTTCAGACCGCACGTTAGTAAATGCGTATATACTTGATTGTTTTTTTTTCGTATGTATGCATATACATACATACACATGCAGTAAGTATAAATGTTATGTATGCTTAAGTACGCATATTTTATTTATATACATATATATGCTTGTAATGCAATACGACAATGAATATGTTTGTTTCTTTGAAAGTGTAGAGAGAAAAAATATTGTATTTATTAGATTTTGTTTTGGTGATGTGAACTACTGCTATTTTTAACATATTCTCGACGTATAGCATTGCAAAAACGTCTACAATTGAATCGTAACGTAAGAGCACACGTAATATAAGCTCGTAACACTTTCATTTCGTAGTACATTTCAGTGCTATTTTCAGTGCTAATACTAACTTCAAAGACTGTGGTTGTTTAGATGTTTACGTACATATGTACCATATGTCTGCATAACTTACAACATTCTCATTTTTTAATCTAACCAACTAAAGATGAAGACTTAATAATGAATGTGTACCCACATACCTTATATAGATCTTTAAAAGGTATTATTTAAAAATGCCTGATATTGGGAAAGGAGGGTGTGTATTAGTTACGTATTTAATTACCTTGTTTTATGGGATAATATCGGGGGAATTCCCTTAGGAAATTTCATTTCACATACACTTCGCCTAGAGGATTCTCAACATACCCATTGCATTCGATCAACGTGCTCAACCCAGACCGCTGAATACATATACTTTTAAATACACCCAGCATCGCTTCATCTGTTTCCGCTAGTACCCATGCCTCATAGTCATAACGAATTGCAGATAGAATAGGCATGTTGGAAGCGGTTGGCCGTGGTCTTTCAATTGCTGAGTCAATTGGACCTTTTAAGAGAATTATACGAGGGTTTTGGACAAAATTCACATCAGGCTGGTGTCTGAAATGCTGAGATCGATGGCGATCGATCGATGTTCCAGGACTGAGTCGCACACTCTCGTGGCTACGGCCACAACGAACTCGATAGTACGCGCCGTGAGTGTTGTCCACTAGCATGCCAGTCTCACGAACATGTTGCATAAACTTGCGCACTGCATAGATAGCTGTCATAAAAGTACATGAAAAAAAAACCGACCACAAGATGATTTCGTCTTTACTCTGTTTTGGCATTCTCATTTAGATACTATTGAAAACAGGAGGGGAGGCAACGTTAATTTATTTTCGGTAATGTTTACCCAAACAATGAAGTTGATTTTTTGATGAATTCGTAGCTACTTGAATTGTAAACATATTCTAAACAAACACATTAACCTTTTGTTGTTTTTATTAATTTAAAAAAGTGTTACGTTCTGTGACAGATTTGCAATGCTTTGCAAAATGTATGTATGTACATATATTCGGAATGTACTTCTTATCATTTGGTGTACATGCATATGTACCATGTACATTAGGGTGCCTACACTTCAGGAAAAAGTTTCAGTAATCTGTTGAAACCAGAATTTAGATCAGAATTTTCATGGATTTATTGTAAAACAACGAATTTGTACCCTGTTATCTGTTCATCGTCGAATATCCGGTTGATTGCACGATACCTCAGAGAACATTCGTTCATCAACCGAACTGTACGTATGTGGAATACTCTTCGAGTAAGTGTCTTTCAACAAACACTACTCAAATCCAATACTTATTTCCAGTCGATAAAACTATTTTTAGAGGGTATACCCTGAGTGTTGGTCAATTAAAGAATGCTGTAACATTGTAACGTTGAGGCGCTCTAATATACATATGCATGTACATACTTACTTCCCAGACATCATGGCTTAGTCAACTTACGGATATTATTATGAACCAACCAACCTCGACGATACCTACGCATATTTATGAGGAGATTAATAATGGAGTATTGTTTTTATTCGCCAAGTGAATTCTAATTCTGCTCATGGTTTCTCAAAGAAAAAACACATTTTACTTCATCATAAAAAATGATATAAACATTAATTTTAGAAATATAAATGTCCAGAAATATAAGACTATGCAACAAAAAAATGTTGTAATAAATAACCACTATACAATTTTGATATACTACTGGTCCCTGATTACTCAGGAAGATGTTTTTTTTTATAAAATGCAATTTTTTGATACATGAATTGTAAACGAAATCGACTGTCCGATTTTGTTCAAATAGATTTTAAACGATTTTCACTAAATTAATCTGAATGACAGTTAGTACATTTTTTGTTGCATTATGTTGTGTTATCATTACACAATATAAAATTCTGTATTGAAACTATGGCATTTAACGTAAAATGTATTTTTCTTGAGCGAATTTTAGTTGTTATCAACAAAACTTACAAATTCGCATAAAACGATCACATTAATAAATGTAGTCGAGGTGTATCTCGACGAAGTTTGACCTATTCCATTTGATAATTTACATTGAAGGATCAGATCAATGTCTCTTTAAACCTGGAGAAACTTGATTCTTACCATGTCGAGGATCCCGATTAAGAAAGTTTTTTAATCAGATCTGTGGATGACTTAATTACTTTCCTGTCATTGCAGCTAGTTTTAATAATAGACATCCATAAATATTTTCACTTCGACATTTATTTTGTTCACCCTAATATAAATATTTACATCTACATCTGTATGTGCCGACTTACGCATTGTGTCGATATTTTACCTTTTCCCAATTGCAATAACATTTATACGAATTGCACACTTCCAATTTTTGCTCTTTCTGTGTGTGCGTTTTAAGTGCTTGTCATCAATAATTACAAGTATTTTCAGTTGGGCTTAAAATATTTTCCGTTAATTTGGGTTAATATTTTGCAAGAATTTAATTAAACCATGGGGGTTGGTAACTTTTATATTTGTGAGTTCATGAGTGGTTTAAAAATAAAAAAGTGGCTGAATATGTAACCGATTAAATATTTTTTATAAACTGTTTAATTTTTTACGTGGAGGTAATGCTGAATGTGACTGTAAAGCTAGGTTAACAATTGGCAAGGTAACAGCTTCTCGTGTAACTTCCCGACCATACAGATGGAGAAATATTAGAAAAAACTGGCAGGCACAGTCAACACCAAATATTTAGTAGGAATCTAAACATTTATTGGACAAACTTTATAAATGTCATTTAAATTTCTAAAAATCCAAATCTCGGCAACCTGAGATTTGGCTTAGTGGTCAATAAAAGCTAATATTAAATAGCTTTGTTGTTTGAGGTCTTGATGTATTAAGTTGTGTGTGCGACTATAACTCGACCAACCTAGGATTTCACCCTGGTAAGACCATCATAAACATATTTCATCTGTCGTTTCCACCTCGTAAATGCTGGCGACCTTACGAGGAAGTGAGTAATCTCTAAACCATGTAAATCAAACACACCTAAAATGTACTATTGGGTTATCAAATCAGTGCAGCATTGTCATGATTGAAAATGGGCGGTGGTTCTAATGACAATACTTCGTTATAACAAGACTTCGTCATTAATCAAATGCCATCGAGTCGCATCTTGTATCAATAAAAAAAATTGTATGCATAATAATATCGCCAGATACACATACATAAGCATTTACATCGTTCCGTCAGTCCCTTTATCATTATTATCTTATCTGAAATAGGTAGATAGATATTCCATAATCTTCAAAAAAGGAATGTTTACTTTCACTTAATATCTCCCACAAATACCCGCCGTCGTATAATGTACGTGCCGGTTAAAAATATTCTAGGCGTTTTATAATGATTTTCTTTCTGAGCGTAGTTTTATGTGCGTTTAGAACGCACAATGTACACAGCATTTATTGTACATACACATGTAGGTGTAATTATGTGTGTATGTGAATATATAATGAGTGATACGATGGCTGGTATTCATCAATATACATACATGCGTACATGAATATATATAACCATATACTTATACATACTACTTGCTCTACTTACGAGAACAATCACATTTGAATGTTATATTATCACAAACAGACTTTGGGGCTTTACACGCAAATGTAACTGGTTTCAGTTGTTTGTTACTGTAGAGAGACAAAAACCTGAGACCTGGAGAGCAAGGTTCAAAATACTCATTATATGACATGGTACTAAATGCAAATATGACAACAAGATCATTTCATCGTATTTGGCAAAATCGAATTAAAATGTCGATTTATGGTTCGATTTTAAAGTCTTCTTAAAACCCATTCTTAGCAGCCATTACTGAGTTGACCACACTGACCGACGGACCCAATCGATTTAAAACGTTATTGGAATCTTATAATCCAGGCATATCCACATATATGCACACGTTACCTTAGTTTAATACTCATAATTTATAAAGCCTGTGGAGTGATTGATAGAAACATACACATAATCTACAAAATCGTCAGGTTTCATATATATTTTGTTTTTAAATTAAAGTTAACAAACATTTTTTTATTCGAAATAACATTATTTATGGAACACGATTTCAATCATGTGACTGCCTCGCTCGGTTGGCTTTGTACTAGCACATCTTGTCAAACCAATTTTCAAAGAACTTGTTGGTGGCAGTTACCTTTTCCACAACTTTCTAGCTCTATGTCACGAATGGCTTGCGCGATATGTAAATATTCGCCTTAACATTGGAACTTCATGGTAACCCACATACAAAATGAATCGAACGGGGTCAAATCGCAGTTCCGATAGATTGTGGCGTAGGCTCTGTGACATTGCGCGTCATTAGTCTCAACCTCCTAAAGTGTGAAAATGGGTTAAAAAATGTGATTAAGAACGTTTTAGATCAATAAGATAACCGAAACACGAAACAGTCTGATTCTCAACACATTTGATATCTTTCATATGTTTCCTTAGTCTTATAGTATCATTAGTGTTTACGAATTAACAGGTAAGGGACAGATGTATAGCCCGAATTTCCATGCATTACTATTTTTATGCGTTTAAATAATACTGATTTTCATACCATACATCAGGATAAATGTTTTATAACGGAAAATACAAAAAATCGGATTCGTTGTCTAAAAATAATCTACTTCTAGAAAATTAATTTTTACGTCTACTTCTGATGTTAACATTTCAACTGTACTAGATTATGATCTGGCACTACAGTGGTGACCGATCTAGCACTACGTTGCTAGGTCGATCTGGCAATACAAAGTCGGTAAGGATAATTGGCATTACTTTGACAAGATATCATATGTTTCCGGTAATAAAGTAAGCCTTTTTTACAACGTAAGTGAACAGGACTCAACGTGTTTTATTAAAACCCTCAACAAAAAACGTATTTAGGAACGCAATATCCTAGTCCTACACAACCACGCTTGTTTTGATGCTGTTTTTCAACTTATCATCGAAAAATGAATTGTGTGTCTTCGTTGGGGTCAAGAAAGGGCTCGTGGGGTTTGTCTATGTTTGACCACTCATCTCGGAATATCCGATAAATATCCGGCTGAGGAGCTAATCTTCTGCCCATTTCGCGACATTGCATCCCTGCACACAAAGACCGAAATTGTTGTCCGAGGAGTCTACTTAAAGCGAAATGTTGTGCGACACAATGTTTGCTATCTTCGATTTCTCTCAACAAAAAATAAAACTCCTTTATTTCATTTAATTTATTCTCGTTAATTGATTTTTACTTGACGTATATTAAAAATAAGACTTAGCAACTTGTTGCCATTTATTTGATGCTCAACGATTCTTTGGAAGTTTGCGGTGGGCCCATATATATTTTTTTTAATTCCAAGTAAAATGTTCGGCACTTTTATTTTTATTGTAATATGTACACCAAAATACAATTTAAATGGATTAATGATTAATGTTTTACATAATGTAATAAATTAAATATATTTAAATTGGATTTAGCTCATTATTTTATAGTTTTCAGACTTCCGCATAGAAATTCTCATTTAGGGCTATACATCTATACTATTTATAAGACTAAGGAAAAATATGAAGCAGATAAAAGTGTTAAGAATTAAATTTAATTAAATTAATTTTTTGTGTACACCCGTCGGAATCGAAGATCGTCCATTTACAGAAATGCCTTGTCCAGTAATATTTTTCAAGAATAAATGGCAATTTATTCCGCCGCTGCTATAGCTTTTATTAAGAAGTACATTAAATTCATAAATAGTACATTAAATTCATAAATAGTACATCAAATTCATAGATACTTATTTACAAATTGTTGGAGAAGGCCGACACAGACACAGGTTACTAGATTAACCAATTTCTTACCGCCGTGTGTTTGAACACACGTTTATTATTTCTCGATTTCGAGTAAATATAAGAAATAGATAAAAGTGAATAAATAAAATTGTGTGTTCTTATATTAGGTCAAAAAAGTTGTTTCTAAAAATGTTCGCAAGACCCCTCCTTTTAAAAAGTAGAGTAGAGAAACAATCATTAATTTCATCAAAAACTTCCAATGATTAAATTTTTGGAAATTAATGGGTTAATCGATTTTCAGCATTTGCATGCCAATATACTTGCGAGTTTTTAAATGAAAACTAGAGTTGCCAAAAAGGCATTTGTTTCACAATCACTCTGAGACTATTTACATTGTCTGCATAAGAGATCAGGTCTTACCATAGCAGATATACTTTTCGTCATAATCTGCGCGATTACTTTTTTGACAGTGGTGAGCAAGGTGTATCACCTTCAATTGGTTCTATCAGTTATTTCCACAACAATTCCTTCTTTCAGTTGGTCAGCGCGTTCTTCATGAGCCCAGAAGTCATTTATCAGACGGTTGAGTAATTTTGCAAAGATAAACCAATAAATTTGCGTCCAGTTTTAAAATATCCGGGTGAATTCCGTCACGGGCAGGTGCTTTTTATGCTTGATGGTTTCCGACAGTATGTCCGTCCTCAATGTATGGGAACCTCAGCTACATATTATGTTTGTTCCTGTGGTATGCAGTTTGAGCCCCATGCCCCTGAGTCGCCGGATTTCAATTTATTTCCTCCTGGGTTCAACGTACCCTACATGTTCTTTGCAATTATAAAAGATATATAATTTTCTACGAAATACACGGAACAGACCGTTACTTCTCTCAAATCAGTGAGTTGTGCATGATATAATGTGTATACTTGGGGCTTACCGACCGGTATCGAGCATGTACTGTGTAAAATCAAAATCTAGATGGCAAACTCAAAATATCCTTAATAAAAACCGAGATAAGCGGCATAACCATTCATTAATGAGTAAATTCGAGTCATTAGAGTATGTATTCCAGAATATATTTATGATGTGTTAAAAACTTCTGACAAATTGGTCATTAAAATTAAGGTGTATTGTTTTAGCAAGAATGTTCCTATTCCTATTATTTACTTAACTCTAAATAACGCCCTTGATGATCACATTTGGTCAAAAGGTAAGTCTTAACAATTAAAATTGCGTTGGTCTAATTATAAATGCTACGAAACAAAATAGGCACGTCGTCGTTCGTTGATGATGTACACATTTACCACCAACAAATTTCTTTATCAGCTGTCAGAATTACGTGTTTTCGTCATATGACATTGTAATCATAATGACCACATAAGATAATTATTAGCACAACATGTTTTCTATTTATGCAATAAAGAGTCTTTTTTTCTTTCATATTTTAATTTGATTAACAGATTATGATCCTAAGGTAGTGGAACAAAAAGAACAGGCTCAGCCTGCTTGTTTGCCGTTGAGTTACGTGTTACGTTTTATATCGGACGATGCACGCAAAGAGAGCCCCTTTCTGTCGGCAAATGCTGCGGGCGCTGAACTCAAGCGCAAGCTGGCGATCAAACATCACAGTTACAGTATGTCTTCGTCAAATCGCAGTAATACCCCAACCGGTGAGCAAATTATCTGAGTCCAAACTATATAAACCCATAAACCAAGTCAGTTCATGATTCGGTGGCAAAGTAAGATATTCGTGTAATAGTGAAAATGTCATTATTGTCCATATTGCAGGAATATTGTTCGCTATTGCAAGTGCCATGCTTAGAAGTATTACATAAAATAGCTTTGTTCAGTTTTACTTGCAATTTGTGTTTAACAAACATTTCAATTTAATTTTTAGGTAGCGAAATGGATGAAGATG
Source organism: Hydrotaea cyrtoneurina (assembly GCA_958296145.1). Lineage (NCBI taxonomy): Eukaryota > Metazoa > Arthropoda > Insecta > Diptera > Muscidae > Hydrotaea > Hydrotaea cyrtoneurina. Next base: position 120,965,577 of record OY282512.1, read on the forward strand.
AAATGGTTGTTTCCGAGTCGGAAGATAGCAATGATTCCTGGACAACCGAAGAATTTAGTTCCGAGTTTATAATGCGCTACGGCAGCAGGTGGGATTGGCTTGATGCCAGCTATTATTTTTGCTCAAGTTCAATGTCTATTTAAAAAATAAATTTGTAATTGTTTTTATGTTACCTCTTTTTGGTCGACGTAAAGGCATTCCGGATCTGGGAGCAATGGCACTCCAGGCAATGAAAAACCATTTGCATGTCCTGTTCCGGGATGTAAAAAACGTTATAAAAACGTCAATGGAATTAAATATCATTCGAAGAACGGTCATAAAAAGGATGGAAAGTAAGTTAGTTGATCACACAAAACAAACCAAATTATAGTTGGAAAAAATCACTCGGTCAGTAGTATAAATTAAAATATTTGGAGACATAATCTAAAAGCCGGGATTTTGTTATGGTTTTTTCCTCCTATAAAAAATACAGTATCTTCTCTCTTGAATAGAACTCAAAGAATGTAATTTCTTTTTAGAGTGCGTAAAGGATACAAATGCCATTGTGGCAAAAGTTACAAAACCGCACAAGGCTTGAAGAGCCATGCATTAGTAGCTCATAATTCCTCACCCGAAAATGTGTTGGTAGCACAAACGCTTGGGAGCGTACTTTCGACCACTGGCGGAGGGGTACTTATGCAACGCAGTAGCTCACCATCTCAATCATTGGGTTCATTGAGCCCTTCAAGTATTAGTAATATGTCTAGCGGAGCTAGCAGTTGCCATGGAAGCGGTGGCAGCGCCGGCGGTGGTGCTGGCAATGGTGGCACCCAAAATCTAATGCAACACTTCTCGAATAGCAACCATAGTTCCAATGGTCCAACAGTGAATTGTCTGGCTCAAGCTATTAGTGGAGGTGGAACATTAAATTTACAACAGCAGCAGCAACAACAATATAATACAACTGCCAATAATCATCAACAAATTGTAGCTGCTGGTGGAGGGGCACTAACCAACACAATACCATCAACTAATACATCAACAGGTAACAGCAATAATCTAATTCGCAACACCATCAATTTGGTGTCTTTGAAAGCCTCAAATGGCAATCACATCAACAATAGTGGTAGCAATATAACAGTATCTAAAACAGCAGCAGCCACAAATTTATTGGCCGCTAATGCTGCAGCTAGTAAAATTTTAAAATTAGCCACCAATGTTGCAGCTGCGGCCAATAACACAAATAACAACAACAACGTTATTGTGGAACATCAACAACAATATGTGGGAAAACAACAAACGATATCAGCATCAACCACCACGCCCACTAAAATAACACTACCGAATTTGGTAAACCTAGGCATTTTGACACCGGCAACATCGCCCACAAAAACAACACAGTCGTTGACATTCAGTCAACAACAGCAGCAACAGACGCTTACAAACGCTCTCAGTAGTCTAACGACAGCAACAAAAACAATGCAGAACCATAATAACAATGGGAATTCCAACTCTACAACTATTACCACTACTAACACCAATAACAATCTTTCAGCCGCGACAAACAAAAACAATATACTAATTGTGGAACAGCATCCACAACAACAAACACATGTACCATCATCCCAATCTCAGACATCAACAACATCATCATCATTATCACAACAACAACATCTTCCATTAACTCCCATTAGTCCAAATAATGTAAGTTTATCTCAGAAGTCAAATGTTTTGAATGCGTCATTGCAACAGCACAAGAATAAACAACAACAACAAATTGTTGGTATTCACTTAACTCAAATAACATCCAGCAATGGTAATATTAATAAGCAACAACAACAGCAGCATATAACCGCTGCTTCGCCGCCGCCCTCAATGGTAAATTCGCCCAATAGTTCAAATAGCGTCGGCGGAGGAAACGGATGTCCAAATCAAACAACGGTTTCCACCGATGTTGTTGCTTTGACTGTTGCCGTTGCTGACGCTGGTGTTGGTTCTTTAAGCGAGGAAACGTAGCCTATACTAAAGAAACTTTTAATGCGTCGAAAATTTAAGTAGATTTGAGTTTAAAAATGTACCCCTCTTCTTCTACTTCTTATTTCCTCTCAAACGTTGTGATACTTGAAGGAGGCTTGTTTTTCTTTTCTCTCCTGTTTTCACATTTATTTATTAGAGATTTTTGTTTGATATTTTATGTACACAAATATTGACGTGTCCATTTGTAGACTTGCAACATATATTTTTAGTTTGTCGTTTTTTGCAGTTAAACGAAATTATAAGGAGCTATTTTCAAATCGGTGTGTTGCATCATTATTCCAATTTAAAATAATTTGTATTTTAAAATAATCCAAAATTAATTCCGAGAATTTCAAATTGATAACAGTGTACTACATTCGCCTCTGTATCAGAAAAGGGAGTGTAGTTAAACTCGGTTCAGAATTCAATAGTGGAAAATATCATGTCAACATTTAGGGATACCTCAATTTTTGATTGTCAAAAAGAAGAAGAAGCTACGGAATGCGCTTGATAAGGTTATGGTATTTCGTTTTTGCCACAAAAGCAGAGAGGGGAATTGTGCAACTACTATATCATGTACAGGGTAAACAAAATCATGAATCTCATGTTTGAAATGTAATCCAATTTAGAGAGAAAAGTCTATATAATGGCATTGTCTCTCAGAATTATGACATGATTTCAGTCGCCCTTTGGTGTCATAATCCATGAGCTTACAGTAAGAAATTCCTACAAGATGAAACCAATGTTGTTTAGTAGTTTTCCATCAATAGAATGGTTGTCTTTTTGTTATTTTTCAAAAATTTAGGTGTATTAAGTTCAGCATCAAATACATTTAAAACACATCTGTATTACTTGTTATATCATTCTTCGGACAATTGTGGTTTGATTTTAATGCAGAATAAATATTTCAGAACCGGGTTTAATTATTGGCTTTTGAACATTTCTTCATTAATTCATTTGCACTTTTAATGTTATATGGTAGTGAAATCACATAGCCGGTTCTGGTGTGATGGGCAGTAGTTTGCGTGTCTATCACACATAAATCCTGGTTTCAGCGATCATTTCGTCTCGTAAATGCCAGCGACATCGACGAGTAAAAGGTTCATTTCCAAAACCAGTAAAGCTTCTCTAAAAAAAACAGCAATTCAAATCCGATTTTAAATAGTAGGTCCCGATTAATGAGTATAAAAATTATATTTTGAACATTGATGCTGGAAATGCAGTAACTAAGACAGTGGTGCCCACGGTCTATACTCTCGATGGTTATTTCTTTCTTGGAAAAACACTTAGCATGGGCAGTATATTCTATTACACACACACACATTCAGCAATATACGATGTACGTCTACACATTGTTAAAGCAACAAAACGTTCATATGCATTACAAATAAGAGAACTAGAAAATTTTTTCTTGTATTTTGATAGTAGACACTTGAAGACATCAGTATGAGTTGAAAGCTCAACGTTGCAGAATTATTCACAAGTTGGAAACAGATTCTTTTCAGTGTACTCATAATGTGTTATTGGTGTTTGCTCTGCCATAAGAAGGATTTTGGCACTGTCCTAAGGCATGAACAATTTCTCTAGAAAAGCATTATTTGTTCAGAGTTGGCTTCAAACAGCTCACTGAAGTGAGAGACGTTCCCCGTCTGTTATTTAGTGGATTAAGGGACCTACGTATGTACGACTTCTAAAAACTAAGAAAGTTTCCCACTTATGCAGTGATGTTTATTTTAATTCAAATGTTAATTATTTTCCATATTACCCAAAATACTATAAACAACTTGAAATTCTCAAAGACTCTAAAAATATGCTCTGAATCTTATGCTCTCGAAATTAGAAATGCAAGTTATCTTTGTCGTTTATGTTCCCTACACCAATTTTTTTTTATCGCCTTTTTATAAAAATCTATCTGTAACACATTATCGAAAGAACTTTGCATTTAAAAGCTTTAGTATACGATTTGTAATAATTAATCTCTTGACCTATTTATAAAAAAGAAGAAAAAACTGTAATAAAAAAAATAACAAAAACACTCCATACACTAACCCCAAGCAAATATTCTTCGTATAATAATAAATATTAGACTGTTAGTTTAGTTTATTTAGTTGTCATTTTTTAATAAGTGCAATATATTTTTTATTAAGTTATCTTTTACATTATTTCCATTAGATTTCTATGTATTACATAAACGAATTCATGTATAATGAACAACTATTGATCTCCCTTATTTTTAAAATAGAACTTTTATAAAAGTCATTCGCAAGATAAAAAAAATCTATTGGTATTGATTTCTCTATGGATGGATATTTTGAAACAACAAAAACAGCTTTGAAGTATTATTTCTCTTTATTTGTGACATTTACAAATTTATTTAAAATAATTTAGAAAAAAAGATACTAAACTATTAAATTGTTTTCATTTAGTGAATACCAAACCATATTTCGTTAATGGTATAAAATAACTACAACAATTTTTTTTGGTAAATTGAGTTTTTTAATAAGAAATTTTAGTGCAATATCCTTATAAAAATAACAAAAAAAGACAAAAAAAAAATATTTTTAGTTCAACATTAAATTTTCAACTTGCATAGGTCTCCACAATTTATGAAGCTATTTGTCGAATAATCTATATCTTAAGCAAATGCTAGATTTTAACCAGAACGTAGAAGTTTCTGTATTCTTCTACTAACAGTCAGTTATCCACAACGCTATAAAGCCTGTTACACAAACCCCTACAACAATTTAATATTTTGTTAAGAGTGCAGTGAGTGTGGCTTTATAAAGAAAATGGTTTGCCAGATCGGTTTCACAGAGAAAACCACGTATGCCTAAAAATAATAACAGTAATTTAAAATGTTATTCACATTTCGTGAAGGACCATACGATTTACCATCTTTTCCAAAGGATACTAAACCTGTTTTTGGTTAATGCTTCAGCGACCAATTCATCTTTGCCGTCCGATAAAATGTAAATCATGTTCGATATTGTGTTTAAAGTCAGTTACAGAAACCAGTTTTGATTGATGAATTGGGATAATTCCCTACATTTGGCCGCTTAATTTGAACGGTGGATGATTTTCAATTACGTTTTGACTTATGAAACGAGATAATTCCTTTATTGTCCCATTCTTGACTCATTGGTATAATTTGACGATCTGCTATATAATTAAGATAATTCTCCATGTACATTCTTTACACAACAACTAAATATAAAAATTTTGTTCAGCATTATATCGATTCATTTATTTATAAATCTGCCAAGGTCCCTTTCGGAATGACATAAACAATGGCTTTTTTCAACTGGCTATATTTTTATTTGACATATATCTGAAACGCAGTAGCATTTGTACAGCATGTTAGTTAATGCCATTGAAAAATAGAATCCGCTTCTATTAATAACTAATATGTCGTCTGCAACTGAACACATTTCCTGTTATGCCATTCATTGTCTGACGCCACATATACTTTTCTAAAGAACAGCACTAATTCTGACTTCGCATCAGAGATAGTCCATAAGAATATGAATTCTCTTTTTCTTCTAACCGGGTGTAATTTAAATTGGAATTCAATGTTTTTTAGGCATACGTTAAGTTTTCACAAATGATTTTAAAAAGGTGAAATAAGATCTGCAATATTGTACAATCTACCCCTCATCATATCACTCCCCCTACCCGACGACGTAACAACACTATTTAAATTTGTCTTCTTCTTTTTGTGTGTATTTTTTAAATGTGTTTTTTTTTATATTTTAGTTGGCTTTTATAGTTTTCTTTTTTTTCTGTTTCATTATTACAGAGTCCTCCACCTCCTTTTCTTTTAGTGGACAATTATTAGCCAATGCTATGCAACAGCAACGTTGCGTCTCATCAACTGCTGCTGGTGGCAGCGGCGGCGGCGGCAAAGGTGTTGGCGGAGGTGGTGGCTGTATCGTTGGTGTTAATAATAATGGCAATTGTTTTTATGCGGCCACAGCTCCTCCGATACAAACAACATCAATGTTACCGTTCGGTAGCTCAGCTTCAAATGGTGCCATGGCACCCCATCAACAACAACAACATCAACCACCTGCCATATCCCCAACATTCATAGAACACAAATATTCGGCAAATACATTCAAAGAGAAATTCTTAGCCAATCTGAGACAAAACCAGCAAAATGTGACAAATAAATTGAAATCTTTGACTCCCCCGACCATGGATAATCCAAGAACAATAACAGACACTGGCAGTATTAATAACGAAACATCAAATGTTGTAACAAAAACATCTTTAGAGACTGAAGATATTGATGATAACGGTGATGGTGGTGATGACGACAATGATAAAGACAATGACTGTAGTGCGGCGTCATCACTCTTTATCGGCGGCGGTGGTGGTGTTAACAATGGAAATTCGGACAAGTGTTCCATACAACAGCAACTCAATGAATCTATAAAAAACAATTTATATAAAAAATCTATAAATTGAGAACGCGAACTCCTTGATGAGCGACTATTTCTAATTCATGTGTGTGCGTCTGCCTCTATGGAAACACACCCACCTGCCCGACCTCAACGCCCCTTCCCCCTATCTCTTATACAAGGCTGTGATGTGTGGAATAAAATATAATAATTTTAGAGAATAAAAGGCTTTAGTTATAAATGAAAATATAAAATAATAATAATTGTCTCGTTAAGGAGAGTGATGATGAGGGATTATGGAAAATACTGACTAAGAAACTAAACGGAGTGTACAAAGCTGATAATGTTGTGGAGGCAAATGCAAGTTTATATTTTAAGTTTTTTTTTATTTAATATATAGCTTGTTTTTCGTTTTTATTTTAATTTCGTTGTATGTATTTATTTATTTGCCTTTTTGTATAAATGAATTTTTGTTGTTGTTGGTTTTTTAAAAAAAAAGAAAACGTATGACATATAGGGATCATCGAAACATTTGAATCTCGATTGAGCTTCAAATGAATTGTTTAGTTTTGTTTGCATTAAAATAGTGTTGAAACCGCTTGAAGGCAATGTTTTATTTGATGTTATTCATAAATGTAGTAATTTAATTTAGCTTTCAATTTAATGAAATTTCAATTCCGTTCCCCCATAATATTCGAATCATTTAAGGAATTTAAAAAATTCTCTGACAACGACTACCATAGTGAGGGTATTTTTTTTAAATTATTCCTAAATTGAAACAAACCAATTTTTAAAAATTTAATATTTTTTAAATGTAAAATAAAATTTTTAATTCCAAATTCTTTTCCACTATTTTGGGTGTTAAGGAATTGTCAATTTATAAATGATTCTATAACCATTCAAAGTTTTTCATTCTAATTGACCAGTCTAAAAATGCATAAGCCGATTTGTTTTCTTCTGCATTTTTTTAATTCAAAACGAATCTTTTAATCAAATAAAAAACAATTTTTTGGAGTTTCTCGTGAAGTTCGTATACCAAAAAAAAAAAAACGGACATAAAATACCATAATTTTTCATTGTAACTTTTGAAAATGGTTTTATATTTTGACATTTTAAAAACAAAACTGAATTGAATTAACTTTTTCTAGAATACTTCAATCCTTCGTATTTGATTTATATTAAAATGGAATATATGGTTACCCAATTTTGAAACCAATTACCTCAGTGTATAATTAACACTGGCGTTGCATCGTATTAATTCCTTTGAGGATATTTACAAAATGTGGTTGGTTTACATTTCGAATAGCAAATTTTGCAAACATGAGTTGGAAACATATTTTCTAATCCAATTTTTATTTAAAAACGGAAATAAATGTCATTGAAAGAATTACTTTGGTATGTGTCATATTTGGTAGTAATCAATCTATTTTTCATTAAATGTGGTTTTTAGTTACTAATCTATTACCAACATCAAATAAAACCTAAGATTGTTTCGGTTGATTTTAGATTTCCCACAATATATAACAACTTCTGTAATAAAACATTGCTTTTAAATAATTTTGTGTTTTTTTTTTTCAAAGAAAACTAAATTTTGCTCTGATCCACTTATATTACATAATATTTAAAAAAAAAATATATAAACAGAAAAATGTTTGGTTCCCAATGCTCTTCAAAATCCAGCTTAATTTGAAGTCCTTTAACATATAAAAAAAAAAACAATTTCTTTCATATCGTTATGAAAGAAATTTAACTTTTTATTAAAAAAAGAAATACATAATTCTATAAAACAGAAAATCAACAAAAAATCATTAAACACTCGCTGTATGTATATCCTAAAATAATTAATAAAAACAAACTTTTCTATACACCTTCTTATCCAACCTAGACATCTCCCCCTTCTCAAAAGTAAACAACAAATGAATAAATAAAAATAAACAAACAAATAAAAACAACTAAAAAAAATTAGTTACTAACGCTTAAAAAATCATTGTCCACATTAATGTTTACATATAAGATTTTTTTTAGCAAAATATTATAGTAATATTTGTAATCTTATTAAAAATAACAATCCTAAGAAACTTAAACAAAACAAAAATGTTAAAAAAAAACACAGTAGTTAAAAATATTTATTTATAATTATGCTACTTCTTAGCGTAATTAAATAAAAAAAACGAAACAACAAATATGAAAAATATTTATATAAACATTTTTGAAGATTTATTTTCTTCGCCTAGTCACTATCGTATACATATGTAGTTAAATTAATTTTTTTGTAATTATATAATAATAAAAAAATAAACAAAAATTAGAAAAATCAAACAAATTTTATATCATTATGATTTTGTTTTTATTTTCGCTCACAATTTTTTTGTTTGAATTGCAAAAACATCAACTTACGCTTGAGGAAGTCTTTAAAGAATTGTGTTTTAAATCATTTAGTTTCATGTTAATTTATTTATAAATTGTTGTTAATTACTATTCTACTTATTATTAAAATAAGAATGCAAACAAGTAATTATTTATGTACATATGTACAAAAATTTTCGTAATTGGAATAGTAATTGAATTTGTTTAGATAGACAAAATTTACTTATTTTCATATCAAAAATTTGGACTTTTTTAGATTTGAAAAAACTAATTAGATTTGTCGCTCTTTTTTTCGGTTATAAAGTGTGGTTTTTGCCTTTATTATGGCGTCAAATCGTTGTTTTTAAAATTACAATTCCTTAAACTTGAAAAAACATAATAAAACAATAAATAGTATAGGTGTTTACCTATACTATTACGTTGTCAATAAACTTTTTTATTGAAATTAAATGAGGAATAAAAAAGGTTATTGACAATTTTTTTGTACCTATATTATTTATAACTTTATCAAGTTTTTTTCCCCAGAGTTTGGACTTTTTACATAAACGAATCTATGATAAAAAAATACTTTTTTTAGATTTTCAAATTTGATTTGTTAGTGCCTTTTTGTATTAAGGTACGATATATACAATATTTCTATATCCAATTGTCCGATTTTGCCTTATGCCACCTCACACGTTAGAAATGTACAACCAGTTGTAACGTATGAGGGCTAGTTGGTCGTCGTTTGGATGAACATCAAAATATTTTGATTTCAGTTCAAGTTGGCCAACTTGGTTGGTACGTATGAGGGCTTGTCATTCAACTTCCTAACGTTATTCTCATTTTGTCATTGAATAAATGTGCGCCGTTTTGATAAATACAAATTTGTGAATTCCCAGGAATTATTGGCTTTATTGAGGGATATTAAAATATGCCTGAATTGTCGTTTTTTTCTCCTCCGATAACACTTTGTCTAGAATTAAAGCAATAACATATGTGTCCATGTTGATGCTACAAAAAATATTTGCAAATGTGATTGGATAAGAAATTGGTTATAAAATTATAGAGTGTGAGGAAAACGACCCATTTGGTTGTTCAACTCAGTTTTACAGCCAGTTGTATCGTGAAATGGCCGCGGATTTTCAATGGATTTAATGTTTTAATCTCAAAGCCATGTAATCCCGAAGCTTTTAAAGCGCGGGTCTCGATCATTCCTTCTTAAGGAAATAGTTTTTTAATGATTCACTATATACTATTCTGATGTACTATACAAAATTTTGAATTTTTATTCTTATGGCCAGAATTTTTTTTTTTTTTTTAAATTTTTTTTTGAAATGTGGTATGTCTAAAAATTCAGATCAATATTTTATTCAATCGTAGTATCTTTTTGTTGGAGTTTTTTTGGAGTTGTAAACAAATTTAAGGCAAAAAAGATATTGAAGTATGTACAAAAAAGTTTGAACAAAAAAACAAAAATCAGACTTGTATAGTGTTGTCCAGTGTTATATATAGCTGGAGACAAAGACTCAACTGCTGCCAACAAATAAAAAAGTAACCAAATAATATGGTTTCAAGTTAAGATGGTCTAGTATTTTTATTATTTTATAATTTTGCAGTAAACTATATAACTGTGCTGATCTATAAGACTATCCACTATAAAATTCTGTTAAACTATGGCCCCTACAAAAAATTTGCCGAAAATGTTCTATGAAAAGCTTTTCAATTTAAATACATTTTTTCCGACATGACAACAAAAAATGAATAAATTTAAAAAAATCTTAATCTTAGAAATAATTTCGTAGGATTAAAAATAAATAATAAATAGAAATAATAATTAAATAAATAATTTTTTATGATGTTTTTTTAAAAACATTTTTTTCTAATAAATTTGTTTGAATCTTTTTGATTGGTACTCAGATTAATAGCCAGAGATAAAAAATATTTTATTGATCAATATTTGAAAATTGGTACAAGCCGTTTTTGAGTTATCACAATTGAAAATGTAATTTTTGTTCTCTGGGGGCCACAGTTCATTAGAATAGATACTCCTCAAAAAAAAAATTGGTTGCATAGTCTACTGCACGTCTAGAGTTTTTAATCAATAACTATTATACTTATATTGGAAATAATACACTAAGCTTTTTTTATTCACAATTGACTTTTCTGTTCTGATTAAGTAGGTCATTGTGTTGAGAACTTGTTTCATTCGTATAACACAATTCTTTAAATTATGAATACATTAAACTGAATTAATCCCAACTTAAAGAATGAAAGAAAACTCAAAAAAATACCAAATGTTAAATTAAGAACAAATGTTTTTGTAATCGTTGCTTAAATATATGTGTGTGAGTTCGAATTTTCAATATTTGTATGTAATAATTGTTATTGCTAACAAATAAAACACGAAAAAACAAACAAATATAACCTGATTGATGATTATTCGCTGCTTGTAACAGAGCAGCTTTTTAATGTAGAATTAAGTAGATTATTTAATTAATATCAACCAACAACATTCATGTACACAAAACACTTCATACATGCAGATGAAATCTGTACGTACATACATAAGTATGTATGTATGTATGATTACACATTCCAATAATCCTAACAATGTGCATACATTAACAACATCTTTAATTTCTTATGACAGTGTTAGAACTATCTCTGCAATTTTATCAATTTGTAGTCCAAATTAAACAATTTATTTATTAACAATTAAATGCGTATTAATTAAATACTTACAGTTATGTGAAAAATAATAGCAACAGTTTTATTAAAGACGCTAATTTGGCTAAATACCAGTATACTTTGACTGCAGACCTCGGCTACATCACCTAATTTAATATTTATTCTGCAATAAAAAGATTTTTTTTATGTTTTAATCTTCCATGGGCTTTTATTTTTTATTTATTGTTTTAAAAATAATATATAAATTTATCGGGTTAAAAAATAGGGAGGCCTCTGGGAAATTATATTTATGCTGCAAACGTTTTCAAAACGTGTTATATTTCTTTGAAGATCATTTAGGTCTAGGTCTGGTAGTCGACTCCGTTACGGCAGAGTGAAAATGGTATATAGTGCCAAAAATTCTTCAAAAATTTGCGAAACTCTATGAGCTCTGGACGGACATTCGTCTCTTATTCAAGTTTTGACGACATTCGACATATTCTTTATGGATTTATGTTTGGGGTCGGTTATGTTTATTTTGCCGTGTATTTGGTATCATTATAGTGTTGAAATACCCTTTTAAGTTGCATATTATCTTTAGATTACTATTTTGAAAAATTTCAATACAATTTGAAGCTTTCATGATGCCCTGCATGCGATATAAGGACCTCAAAACTTATGGGAAAACAATACCGAATCCAAAATACTACCACCACCATCATTGACAGTTGTAATGCTGTATTTGCGGTTGCTCGCTGCACTAACTGGTCTTTTAATGTCATGTAATCCTCGATCTGACTAAACACATTCACGTTTGTTTCATCATACCAAAGGATATTATCCCACTTGGCTTCAGCGAAAATGTCAACCATTGTTGATTATTTTTGATTACAATATCTTCACAAATAAGTACTCCTTAAATAGTTTAAGTAGATGTAATTTTTGGTTTTGTTGCAGATGTTTCTGCGCTGGCTATCCATTTTATAGCATTTTGTATCAGATCTTTCGATATTTCTCGAATAGTTTCCATAAAGAATTTCCCGCGAAGCGTTTTTTCTGTTGCCAGGTTATGGGTACACAATATTATATTATATTTATTTTCAACCTAAACACTTATTATTACCTTTACACGAACAGATTACTCCTCTGTATGTCCTGTGAATATTAACATTTTTGGCGCTTTCTGTTGAATTTGAATGAATTGACTTGGTGTTCCTTTTTTTAAGCACAGCCAATTAACGTACTTTGTGAAAACAAAAATAAATCTTCTTATGAATTATTTATTCGTTTTCATCAATTTCAAAACAGAATTCGTTTTTACAGAGTCTAAGCAATAAAAAAAGTCTCTCATTTTACTTGATTTCGCTTTGATTATGTGATTTTTCATATAATTCTATATGTATATTTTTATGACCTCAGTCAATTTCATATAGGGTCAGTTAATACAGACCGAAATTTTTTCCCCGAAAAGTTTATAAAATAATCTTATAAGTTGTATTTTTTTGTGGGGGTTTTTTAGATACCCAAATAATTTATTTTTAGGCTTTACCTATATTATGTAGTCAAATTTTAATCTGTAAAATTTATATTTTTTCGAAAAACTTAAATTTTGTATTTATTTTCTTAAATTTTGATCTCATGCTCATAAGTCTACCTAATCCGTTCTTAGGGACCCCGTAATTGTTGAGTAGTCGGACAAGACACTGACTTTGGTCGCGACCCATAGCATCATTTGCACTGACATTTCCCATAACACAGTGCTACAAGGTAAATTAAAGGTTAATATTGTGATGTAATGTTTAAACAGTGGACAACAAAATTATACAAAAAATATCATAAACAATTGTAAACTTTTTTTTAAAATTTTTTTCTGAATAGCTTGCCCTTATTAAAGCGAACTAGCCATATTTTAAGAAAGCTGGAAAAATGTGGAGGTTGTGGCCATTTTTGTTAATGTATATTCAAGCATGACGAAAACAGTGCTATTAGTATGCATATGTTTCAGTCCTTGGCCCTGTACCTTTTTGAAAGTATTTTGAAAGCAATGATCAAAGTTTGTAGTATATTGTGAGAGTTATTGAAATTATTTGCAACAACTGATAGTTTTCGTAATAAATCAGCTGTTTCGAAGATTAAAAAGATATTTCGGGGAAATAGAGCGTATGCCTTATATTTTCTATAACGTTAAGTTCAATGTTTTTTCATAAAATTGGCAGGTATCCAGAAAAACAATGCAAAAAATATTATAATCAAAATTATATACATTTTTTTCAAAAAAATTGGCGACTTCCTATCTCAATGTATTCGCCCTTATGTCTTCCGCTTCTTTCGCCAACATTTTAGGAAATTTGTTTCATCTGAAAATATTGAATATATATTGCTATTCTATTTAATCGAGCAAAAAAAAATGAGAAACAATACTATTTAACTACTTCAACATTTATTTTAACGCCTTTAACTGATTTTAAGAAAAGTTTATAATTTCAACATCCATTTGTTGTGATGTGTCAATTCACTTTCTATTCATTGGTCATTCGCTTGCTTTTATACTGTATGCCCAGCCGATATTCGAAAGTCTGAAAATGCGGTGGTTTTTCAACTAGTGCATATTTCGTTTTCGTTATCGGGCCATGTTGAATGAATTTTTGTTTACAAAACTGGAAGAGGAGGATATTGGCAACATTTGGTTTCAACTGGACGGCGCTACGTGCCACACAGCCGAAGCTACACTCGATGTTTTGCGCCCTGTTTTTGAAGATCGCATTATCAGCCGCAGAGCTGATGTCGTTAGGCTACTGCATGGCCAGCCGAGGCAGCCATTTGAATGAAATTATTTTCCATTATTAACCGGAAGGATTGTACTGTCAAATAAAAAAAAGAAATTTGATAAAATATCCAGTAGTTTTTTTTTTATAGAATTTAAAAAAAAATAATTGGCGGACCCTGTATTACAAACCCATATGTAGTTGTTTGCAAAAAAAAAAACAGTGAACCTGAAAACGTCAAAAATTTTATTTCACGTGAAAGCTGTCACCGGTAACTTTCACTTTGGGGGAATGAAAGTGGAAGGTAAAAAAATGGAACAGGTCTGTATATGTGGTTCTAAGTACATACATTATTAATTCAAGTGAAGCAGATTTGGAAATCCGAAAAAATAAAATTCAAAATTTTATTTTATTTTACAACTTTTTTTTTGAGACTATTCCTCTAATTTGTCGAAAAAGTGATAGCTGGAACGGGGCTAATTATTTTAATTTTGAAAAAATAGTTTACTTATTCTGTAACAAAATTTTAATTAAGTATTTAAAGTTCAAGCAAAGTTATAAGTTCGCTTAAGACCGCAAATCACACTTGAAGCGTGGATTTAATGGACATGAAAATTTTTGGCAATGGGACAGAAAAGTACCCAGCCTAGGATACTTTTATCCGATTGTCTTGTTTTCGGCGTATTATTATATCGAATCGTAAAACGTACAATGTTTCACTCAGACACAGCAAATCACGAAACATTCACTACTTACCTACCTAACCTATCGAATATTCTGCAGAAATTCTCGTATAAACTAATAAAAATAAATCTAAAATAAAAATCTAACAAAAAAATATGTCATCTTATATAAGACTGCTGTTTTGTTCGTAAATATTAATTACCATATATACATGTATTATTAAAAAAAAACATAAAATACAAAAAACTGTAATTTACTGTAAATGAACTACAGAAAACTGTTGTAGCAGCTAATAAATAAAATAATAAAAATGTATTCCAAAATTTATAAGTACACCCATTGTATTAATCAATATATATACATACATATAACAACTACTAATACATCAAACATACATATGTACATTTAAAATGTTTCGTAACAACTCTAATCAACTGATATTACGCAGGTCCGTTCCGAGGGCATCTGGTGCCGTTTGGTACATGATAAATCTGTAAAAAGAAAATTAAACTTCAAAATCGGCCAAAATACCTCCTCATTTACACTTTTTCCACATATTAATTCTCTCATTAATAACATTGGACATTTAAAAAATTATTGTAATATATAGTCACTGTACAATTGTGATGTACTAAGTATAAAATGGTGGAACATTTTAATCAACGGTTAGGATTAAAATATGTTACAATTACAATGTTACAATATATCATTCAAATCGAGGAGGATTTTCGCTTTTAACCATAATTTAGTGAATGGGGAGTTTGAGATTTCCTGATATATGTACATACTCGTACGTTAGAACGCTGCTAATTTTGAGAATTCATTCATTTATTTAGATGATTTTGTTTGATAAAAAAACAATATTGATTGATTTTAATTAAACAAATCCATCAACATATATAACATATAATAATGATATTCTGCATTTTACTCTCAATCGAAACTAAATTGTATTGTGTTCAATAAGTTCATATGTGTATCAACAAAAACACATCAATCACAATTTTTCCTGGCTTCATTCATATTTTATAATAATCAGTACATTCTTTGAGATGTGCTTACCATGACATCTTTTCTATTTCAATACAAATCCATTATCCATTTAAAGTGAATTGCTGAACACATTCAACGAGAATTATTCACATAATGTTGATTAGTGTTGTTGCATGCCTAACTATATTTTTGTTTGAATTGTTTTTTTTTTTTTTTGTAATAACAAATGTGTATTTTAAATCAGGAATACTAGAAATTGATAAATAACAAAAATGAATAAAAAAAAACAAGAAATAAAATATAGAAACGAAAAATAATTAGTAAAATTATTTTCTTTATTGCTTTTTGTGATCTAATCTACATATACATACACAATTCATAACAAAATATATACATATACAAAAAATATGACATATTATATATATATGGATTATAAGAAAAATAAATCCTTAAAACAGAAACTGATCTCAATGCGTTTTCTTTATAATGGTCCTGCAGTTTCGAAATAATAATACTTTTGGCGTACTACTTGTAAAAACCCATTTTCTGTAATGAAAAACAATTGAGACTTGGACCCAATAGAGCCAGTGATACGATAGTCTGTCCTGTGCTAATCTGGACTATTTAAGATGATCCGACTACTATTAATGCTATTACAACGGTTTCTTTATCACTGCATCATATCAGATGTATATAGACCAAACCTTCGTTTGGCCCTTTGAAGATTCGACGCGTGTGGTCGAGGCCACGCCCACGTTATTTATAAAAAATCAAGTACCTCAATTTCACCAACTAACATAAATCTGTATTCAGTCAAAAATGTTAGAAAGATTGGGCCGCCGTTTCGAGCTCTAACACGGTATACAAGTCTCACCTCAATAGCCTACTTCGTTGGCGAGTTATGACGGTTTTCAATTTTTGCGCCTGGAATCATGACATTGGTAAATTGATCTGCTTTTTCTGCTGGCAGTGAATGCGTTTTTTTTTTATTTTTGCAAAGCGCAATGTTAGGCCTCCATTTTCTGATACCAGGCGCCCAGAAAATTGTAGTTGTTAATTTTTAACATTTGACTCAATTTTAAAACGTTATAACTCGATAATGACTACAGCTATAGAGATGAAACTTTTACCTTGAGTTAGAGAAAAGGTCCGGCAATCGGATTTATATAGTATGGTACGCCCACATATTGAAATTCAACGAAATCAACTACAAAGCTTAATATCTTCGCAACCGTTCAGTGTATCTCTATCATTATTGCCAGTGAATTGTAGCCCATGGTGATTTCTAGCAGTTTGCCAATTATTAAAAGTTTAACGTCCAAATAGAGAAAGTTACAGTTTATTTCCAAAAATATTTACTCAACAGCCTAGAACCAAAAATGTGAAACAAAAATTTGTTGAGGAACACAAATTTGTTGAGAAACAAAAAACAACAACCAGTGAAAAACAGTCAATTCTCCATTTTCTGATACCAGGCGCCCAGAAATTTGTAGTAGGCGATTTTTTACATGTGACTAAAATTAAAAACGCTATAACTCGATAACGACTGCAGCAATCGGGATGCGATTTTTACCCCGAGTTAGAGCAAAGGTCAGGCTATCGGATATGTATAGTAATGTACGTCCACATCAACGCCTACATATTGAAATTCAACGAAATCAACTACAAAGCTTTATATCTTCGGAACCGTTCAGGGTATCTGTATCATTATTGCCAGTGAACTGTAGGACATGGTGATTTCTAGCAGTTTGCCGATTATGAAAAGTTGAGAGAGAAACCAACTAAGAACGAAAAATGTGTGCTCAACAGTTGCTCAGCAAACGAGATACAAAATTGGCGCTTATCTGAGAGAAGCAAAAAATGTGTGCTCAATAATTATACATCTGTTATCTGTAGAGAAACAAAAAATTGTTATTGTTAACACAAATGTGGTTTGCATTTGCCCCTTAGAGTTAAATACATATGTTGCATATGCATTTTTGATGTCTCAGGTTAATTACTGTATTGAATTAATCTCCTGCACTTTTTCTTATAACAAACGCAAAATTGAACTTGCTCTGAATAGCATAGTGCGCTTTGTATATCGACTCGGTCATTTGGAACATGTCTCACAGTCGGTGATAGATTTTTAAGGGGTGGTTCTTTGGTACGTTTTATTGAGTTGCGATGTTTAGTATTCTTCTATAAGACTATTAGAAATCGGTTGCCGGATGATCTTGTCTCTAAATTCTTGTTTTCTAGGTCAATGACGAATTCTAGGTATAATACCTACTATTTTATGCTCAGTTTTTGAAAGATCTTTTGTAATTACAACAGCGAGAATGTGGAACTGCCTTTCTATTGCTCTAATTTTGCTCTAACTGAAACTGGTTTCAAAACCCGACTTGCCTGCTATGACATTAACAAATTCAAGGCAAACAATAACAAACACTATTCCCTCTTTCCTCCTTCCTCCTTCCAATACCCGTCTTTCCTATCGCTAACACAGTGCATTGCAGTTATAGGGGGCATCATCTGAGTGTTAGTAAAAAAAAAAAAACCATAAACGACAGACAATGTTTTTGTTCTTATCCAGTGTAACTGATCACTCTCCTTTACGGAGTTATGTTCCGGACATAAATAATCCATATCTAGGTTATATCGTCCCCGCTTTGCATGTCGTATCAATCAACTGAAACTTTATATTTATTTATTTCGACAAGTGTAATACAGACGACATTTTCACCAGTCCATCATCATTCGCCACCAAATGTTTCACATGTATATTATGTATTTTATAATTTTATTATATATAGATTTATTGTAAACATGTATTTTGTTCATTTCTTAGATGATAGCATTGCAATATATGTATTTACTTTTTCCAACAGTTGACGATTACCCAAAGCATTCGATTTCTGTTGAACCACATACAAAGTGTTGAAATCACGCTGTTCAAATGCAGTATCTACAGCTTCATCATAAAGTCTATGCACATTCAAATAGAAACGAAAAGATTTAAATTAGAGGCAAACACAAATGCAAATAAAAGCTAACATACTCTGCTCTAATATACCAATGTG
Organism: Hydrotaea cyrtoneurina; assembly: GCA_958296145.1. NCBI lineage: Eukaryota > Metazoa > Arthropoda > Insecta > Diptera > Muscidae > Hydrotaea > Hydrotaea cyrtoneurina. The sequence goes on from OY282512.1 coordinate 120,984,492, forward strand.
ACTTTCGGTCATCGCGACACTTTAAAATGTATTTGCGCGCTTCGGTAAGATTATTTTGCTTAAGACAAACTTCAACGAATGGTTCATAACCGATGGGACTTTTTTTACTTTTGGAGAATTTTTCCAAATCTTCCCATTTGTATTTGCTGGATAAGCTTAAAATTCGCAGCCACCAAAATCTATATAAGAATTTTTTAGTCAGGTATTTAAAGCAAGAGGAATCATGAACATGTGTTACCTTCTATCTGGTACTTTAAAATCACTCTTAATTTTTTCCGCTTCCTTAAGTTCTCCCAATTCTAATAATTTTTCGATTGTTTCATGTATTGACAACCCAAGGAGTGTTACTTGCCCATATATATTGGAATATCTTTAAAGGAAAAATAATGTTAACGGAAGTACCCAAGAGTTTTACTAAATCATTTACTTGCTGTTGAGGGACTTTTGTATTTTCATCAATTTACTGGTATCCGAACAGAGCTCGGCTTCTATGTACTGTTTGCCTTGGGTGTATCTATTAGCAATTATGGGTAAATTGGATTCTAAGCTTTGACTTTCGAGAGCATTGTGAAACTCATATTCCGCTATGAATTTATGGTCATCGACGGTATTGTAAATGTCATACAAAGCTGTACGACTCCATTCGTTCATAATCTTATTGTAAATATTCAATGCCATGGGATATTCGCGTATAATCATCTGTAAATGTATGGAATAAAAAAATGTAATTTAGATATACACAGTACTATTTAACTTACATGGAAATTTGTTAGCATCATTTTCTTCTTGATTTCCAATAATACCGTAGCGACGAGATCAGTATCACCTGATTGGGTGGCACTTTGTATCGCACGATCGTAGTTGCCTAATTTTAGCAACAGGGGAACTTGCAGCGAAGTTCTTGGTTCCAGCTCTAATAGCTAGTGACGAAATAAACCTTTTGAAAAATGTGGGTAACAACACTCGCTATGCACATTACCTTTATGGCTAACTCATCTCGTCCAACAACGTGTGCCTTTTCCGCAATATTACAAAACGATATACCTTCAATCGAGGGGTTTTTGAATTTTTCAGTGATTTTCCGGGCCACCTCAGTGTCATCTGTAAAAGAAAATAAACTTCAAGTACTTCCGATTACAAAATAAGGTGCTGCAATTCCCTTCCCTATCCAATGGATCGTGATGTATATATTTGAGAGTGGGCCTTATCTGTTGCTCCATGGTATGTTGAAGATATACTGATTTTCGTGGATTTCATTTACCACTAATTGTTAAAGTTAAATTTAGGAAGAGTAGCAACACAAACAGCCTATAGTTGGATGAGACTGACAATGCTCACGGAGACTATGAATTAGCCCTACATTGTGCCCGGAAGTCAGGTCAAGAAAATTTTATAAATGAAATGGGAGAAGATTTCATTATGAGCGAAGACCAAAAAATATTGTATGGCCAAAATAGGTGAATAAGTAAGTAATAATAAAAAGTACATCACCCAACATTGACCACACAGAAGCCACGAATATTGAACTTGGTGGTTGTACTTTTACAATTCATGTCATTTATACCGCTTTGATGGTCAATAAGAGCAATGGTTATTTTAAAGTTATAGTAAATCAACAGATGTCGCACTGTATGAAACTTATACATTTATATATATGTACATTTAATTATCGGACCAGACATGGGAAAAATTGGAGTAAAACAAAAAGAGGCAAATACAAATTGTAGAATCTCCAGGTCCGAATTGTTTATCGATCCGCAGTTTTGTCGTGACGTGTTATTCAAAATGTATCAAAACTATTTACCACTAACTTCTAACTATTAATTTCAATCTTGAATAACTCAAGAATTTTACGTATTCGACCAAAAAAATATGTGGATTCAGAATTTAAAGTCGAAAGCGGTGTGTTTAGTGTTGATAAGGTTATTTCTAGGTGTTCCATGTTCCATTAGAATTAATAAGATTAGTCTGTTCAGATCGATATAACTGTTTTTAAGACATACAGATCCTATTTGCATTTAGAAAGGTATTGCATAAATTACTTGATATGAATAATTCTTACTCTTGTCATTGATTACTTTATGGTAAGCCCAATGTTCCAAAATCCAGGACTCGGGTAGTTTTAAATGTTTAGCCACTTGTATGGCTATGGCATAATGCTTTCGGAATACCAGACGTGCCAAAATAAGCTCAGGTTTCAAATGCAAAAATCTAAAATACAATAATAAAAATTATAATATTTGAAGAGACCAACAGTCAAGTTGTCAGCGACACTACTGAAATTTATTTGTATTTTATCTAAAGAAGGAATTTTATATAGCAAATTAAGACCAACAAATTTACTATACTCGTATAGTCGCAGTATGACTACTTATTATTGGCATGTTCAAAATATCTGATTAAAAAAATACAAAAATTTTGTGTTTGAGCTAAATTGAACCTAAAATCTGATTTTAGCTGCCCACTTTACCTATCCGCCTGACTAATTCATAAACTTCTGGTATATGATGTAGAACGATCGTTTCAAGTTTCAAGAATTGTTCAACAGTAGAGTTGAACCTTAAAGTTGTATTAGGATTATTATTTTTTTATTGCTTGTAACCAGTGTGGTTTTTGGATAACTTCAAGCGAGATTTGTTGACGTATGTGATGCCAGATACCAAGCAAAGTCTGATGGTTTTAAACTTCGCAAAACTCAGAACATGCCTTCGTCTTTATCAGGTGGTACCTATGTAGGTAGCATTAAAAATCCGTTAAGCTTTACGACATGTGGCTGGGGCACCTAGTCTTTAGGATCAAACGGTAGATGAACGACTGCCCACAATCCGAATCAAGTAGAAATATTGGCCTAATATGTTCATCTGCTTCAACAAAAAACAACTGCGATGATGCCAAAGACGACTCTTATTAGCGATTGCGACAAACATTCGACTGCTGCTTAAGCCATAACATTAAAATAGTTTTTAAGGTTTTTAATGTATAAATATGTAGGCAAATTGTTGGATTATAATACCTAGGGTAGATGATATATCCTAGATGATGTTTGAAAACAAAGACTTTACTGACTGTTTATGGGTCTCTTGAAGTAGCTCAACTGAACTGAATCTAAAATATAACAGTGCTATATTTACTAATATATACGATGACAATATATTTTAAGAAACCTTAATTACGATACTTTTATGCAAAGCTGTTTTTAAGGCATAAATATGACTTCTTAAATTTACACCGTTTGTAACTCATATCCGCAATGAAATTAGATTAACTGATATACTTTATAGCTGTCGTATTGACAGTGAGTTTTTAAAAAACACTACCAACATGACAAACATCCGGGAGCGGAAATAAATACTCTAAACCGTATTTCTAAATGGTTATTATCACAATCCCCCATCAGTTAGACGAAGGAGAGTATATTGAAATACATTTGTATTAACGTAACTCTATACTTACTGTTTAATTGTTAACGGCACAGCAATACGAGGATGTCTTAATGCATTTAGAACTCTTAAAATTCTGAGCATACGGATGTATTCATCGGGATTGTGGGAAGGTATGAAACCCTTACCAAAATATGCAGTCTGTAATAAAGAAATAAATATAAGTTGAAAATACCTCGTACAAAACCCTCGTCGTTACAACTTACTTTCATTAGACTTTTCTGCGTAATAGTGCAAAACTCATAACCAGCCGCCTCAATGCATTCATCTACAGCCACATTCATTCGACCTTGGAATAAACGCAAATATTCATCGGCCTGATGTGATTTTTCCTGAAATTTCTTTTGTGCTTCAAACAAAAAACTGGATGGTTCCTGGCTATTAATGGCAAAAATATTATTAACAACTTTCGGTAGTTTTTGTATCATTTCATGTGTTGTATTCGTCAAAATACGAACTCCATCCATTTCAGCGACTAGGAAAATGGCCGGATCATAGGTGAATAGGTTTTTATCTCCGTTCCTATTGACGGCCAACAAAAAAGATGGATACGCTATGACTATAGCGTCAGATTGATCATTGTCAACATTCATAATCCATTCAATTTGTTTCGGTATATCCTTGCGGCCTGTATCGAATTCACAATACTTTTGTTTCATATCAACACTACCCATCCAGACGATGCCATTGTTGGTATACAGAGCTAAATTCTGATGATTGTATGAAACAGACATTAGTATGATGCGTTCAAAGGGTTTATCGATCAGATTGCGTGTTATGGATCCAACAGATTCTCCCGAATATAGTTTAATAACTTCACGATCACGCCCCAAAAGACAGTAACTATTGCGGTCTTCGGTGATAATCTCCCAACATGTGCAACTGGACATTGATTCTGCAATATAAGGAGTATGTTTATTTTGCATTTGTACAAAGAAATAGATTGATGAATTAATGTTGTTATCCCTCATGGATAGTCTAACTCACTTGGTATCTCTGGTAAGAGACGCGATCGAAAATCTTTGCTATTTGTAAGTTTAAGAAATATTCGATCATTTGTTGTCATAACTGCTATTCCAGTACCGGCAGATGATTGAAATACTTTTGCGTCTACGATCTTGGTTACGCTGGCTTCTTGGCCAATGCTGTAAGATTCCTTTTCATTGCCGAACATATCGTAAATGAAAACCAAGGCATCGTCCTGCACACATATCAGTTCTTCAGAGTCCGACCAACCCATGGTTATTAGTCGGCCATGATTCCACTAAAATAAATATGAAACAGAAATCATTAACACTCATGCACATATTCACAACAATATAAAGAGGTATTCAGCCATTTGTATTCGTTACAAATTAGAGTGAAGTTATGTAGGTACCTCTCTGTAAAGATAATCTCAAGTATCCTACATCATATCAACTACATATCAATATTAGATCTTGTGTAATTCAAATACGACTGGAACAAACATAATCGTTGCTCAATTAAGTTCAGCAAAAATAAAACGTAGTTGTTATACTAGTAGTGGTACAGTTACTGACTAGTTCAAGTTGGTGAATCAGTGTGATCTACTGTATTTCAAGTCGTCGTACAGCCATTCACATGATAACCCGTGTAAAACTGTGATTTTGACATCCTATTGAATCTTTGTTTGGTATTGATAATTTTGGGGTTAGGCAGATGTATTTGAATGAATATTGGGAAGTGGTCACTTTAATTGAAAATCTATGTTTCAAGTTGAGAGAGGAGGTATGTCAGCAGAAGCCAAAGGGGGTTCAACATTAGTGAATTATTTCTAGTAGAATGTGTGTCGCTGAGCCGTTGTTTAGCAATATCATACAGCGTGGCTGATGAATTTATGTACATTAAGAAACTCAAACAACTTTTTTTTAATTCATATAAATTATTTTAACTTTGTCATTTAAAAACTATATGTGTGGTTAAATGTTTTTTTGAAAATACTACTAGGCAACACACGTGCCACAACTTATTTAACTGTTTGCAATAATCGCACATGAAAAAGTCAGGTGCAGTAAGGTCAGGATACCTTGGGGCCAACGCAATGGCGAATTTCTTTACTGGAGAAGTTTCGCTGCAATTGTCATCACAGGACCAGCTATGTGACAAGTTGCACCATCTTGCTGAAACCACACGCCTCACGGTATTGAAAGGGATTCTCTTTCGGCAGAGTTCTGTACAAAACAACTTTCTATTGACCGTAACAATACAACTGTAGCAATATTCATCAGCCACCCTGTACTTGGAGAATTCCAAAAAGTAAAAGGGGCTTTAAAATCACCTAACCGGATAATGAGTTGATGATTATTAAAAAAACTGATAGTTCTGTGGTTGGTAAGGCAGCTGGTGGAAAAGGTGTTTCCTGTAGGAGGATAATATCAAATGCATTTTCTCCAATTAAAATTTGAAGTTGATGGAGGTTCTTATAGAATCCATTTAGGTTTTAATTTACATGATATATATTGATAGAATTGTGGTAGGCTGTTGTATTGAACTCCGATGGAAGGACCAAAGCGGAAGGAAGAACATATGCAGACCCTGGTATCACAAACGCTCAAGACCAAAGATCTTCAAAATTTATTTAAACTTAAGTAAGTTAGTAAGATCTTTGATCCAAATATACCTTTGAATGGCAAATTTACAAAATAGAAATAAAAATAATCAAATTTATATATTTAGCAACTATACTGACGCCCCTAAAAGACCCAATTTAATATCCACTTATAACATGAACTAGTTGGTTTTTACATACCCATATCTTTCCCAACTCCTGTCCAGCCGTATCAAATATTCGAATATTTGGCTTTGCTGTACCTTTTACGGGTACAATTTTGTTGGGATCTCTGGTAACAGCAACAGGTCCGCCGTATGGAGCGCATGCCACTTTCATATATTCCAAATCCAGATCAAGTGGCCATTCCGGTGTATACAAATCAAATTTTCTACATCGAATATAAACAAAAGAAATTAGTGGGTGGAACTTTTTTCGGGTACCCATCGAGGTACTTCACCTGTAAGACGTCGGTCGCAAAATGAACCAGTCTCCAGTATTATACATGACAGGCATCTTAAAAATAAATATTAACTAATTAATTAATTAATTAGGAATGTTACAAAAAAAAACAACGATTCAAATGATGATGAGTTTTTGACAGTCAGCTGATTAGGAGTGTTACAAAAAAAAGATTCAGATGTGCTTTTGACAGTCAGCTGATTACGTTTAAACGTACTGAGCCAATTAGTCAGTCAGCGACGCGACTATAAAAGCCGTTGCAGAATTGTATAGCTACGTTTACATTAGAGAGAGTTGTGCTATTTTGATACATTGGCCGAATTAGGAGTGTTACATTGGGGGCATATAAAACAATATTTTTTGGTCGCTATATAAGGTACCTAATAAAACAAATTACCGTGTTCGTTAAATGCTACTGTATATCATAATTTAAAAAGATTTAGTTAACTTGAACCAATTCAACGTCAGTCAGTGCTATTTCACCTATAACTAAGACATTTTTACACAGAGTTATGAAATTCATTTTAGGATTTGACGAGTCGAATTGCCAAATTGAATCTATATTCACGTAGGAAGTAAGATGTTCACTTATAAGGTGGATCACGGTAATTTGCATTTTTGGGAATTAAGCATTTAAAAAATACGCTTCAACCCAAAATGACCTCTCCCAATGATGGCAACTGAAAGGCAGACGAGTACAAATCTCCCGTCTGTCACACACACTCTCCATCAACAGTGTCGGCACAGCCTGCATTGCAAAAAAGCAAATTCCTGCGCTCCGCCATATACATATGATGTAAAGCGCCTTGGAGACGATCAAATAATTCCATCAATCACGTGCATATGTATTAGTGTGTGCCTTCGTGTTTTGCCCGCATACGCACCACAAAATACGTCAATCATCACTTTGTGTTTGACTTCGTTGTGTTCGGTTGAAACTTTCATACTACTTTTGCTGCACTCCGCTAACATCACTTTTTGTTCGTTTTCGTTGTGTGTTCGTTTGATATGTCGTCGTCGAAGGAAGAAGATTTGCTTTTGTTAGCATGTGCTGCAATTTTAACCCTTTCGGTGGATTTGTCAAATATATTTGACAATTAATGTACTTACTTCTATAGACTTTTGCAATATATTAATTTACAGTTATTATTTTTTTTTTGTTTTAAATGAAATGCCGATACTTATGCTATTTAGAAATGTTATCGTAATAGGTCTTCGCTTTATTTTGTTATTTTTAAACGAATTGTTAAGAAGTTGACACTTTGTTTGTAAAAACAGCCAAATTTTGATATTTTTACAAACACAAAAAATAATATATTGAGTCATCGAACGATATCGACCAGTATTAATAGCATTGATAGAGGTATAAAAAAATGTTTTCTAAATAAAAAATTAAAAAAACATAAAGCGGGAACTTTTGGTGGTTGTTTTTCGGTTCTCGACATTTAGGATTATCATCCTCTAAAAGCCGCTGTGACCACCAAAAACAAAAATTATTATTTTTCCCAGCATCAGCGTCATCATATTACACTAAATTCAAATTTTCGCATTGTTAGCTCGACTAAAATTTTTTTTGACACGGAAATAATAATAAATAAAAGAGAATAATAATAAAAGAAAAAGAAGTCCAGAAAAAGAAAATGTGGATGCAAAATTGGTTCAAAGAACCACATCGGTTTACGCACGAGAATCTTTTGGAGAATCCCGCGCACTTGTCCATCTCGCACAATTTTTTACTACTAAATGAGTCATGCTTGACAATCGTAACTGGAGACCATCAACGAAAACACCATCAACGAAAATATCAAAAAATTTTGTTTTTTATGTCAATCATTGCCGACGTCGTGTACGTGTAGCCGACGAAACCCGATTAGAGGCACACACACAACTGATTGATGGAATTATTTGATCGTCTCCAAGGCGCTTAAGGCGGCAAACATTTTGCGAATGCGAACATGGTATAAGACAGACATTATAAGGTTGGCAACACTATTTACCAATTCTGGTTGTGAATGGGTGGAATGGAGGAATCGGAGAGGGCAGTTTGGAAGAACCGAGCCGAGTCAAATAGTCCGTCGGCGGTGGTTGTTATTATTATGTTTTGACGTTTCAAGAAGCTCGTTCTCGATGTCTTTGGTTTAATTTCATAGTTTGTGTTTTCTTTTGCAAATAATACGGCACATTTCTTCGGCTTACTAACTAAAAACACGGTAAGTTTTTAACTATATATATGTATCTCCCATTATTGTTGGACAGCTTTTCGTCAAAGAAATCATTCATTACTACGCATAAAAGTCACTCCTGTTATGATACACATTGTAATTTGTTTTTTGTGCGTTGTATGAACTTTAAAATATAATATAATAAATTAAAATAACAGTCACAACTGTATAAATACGGTATATGAATATTCCCACGACCGCCCTCTCAAAGTTTTAGATATGCGATTCTATCGGAGATGGTTGTTTTTCTTAGTGTACCATTCAATTTCACTTCTAACAGTTAGTAGGTCTTCTTCATATCAACAACAAATAGCAAGATTTAATCACCAATCTGTCCTGGTTGGTTAGCACAAACTTAAAAGTCTTAAACGTTCTACTTATTTTGTTAAAGGTGGTACAATAGTTACATTGTGATCTCATTTCCGAATGCCCACAACCCCACTTCCATTTTTTTTAGAAGTAAATAGAAAGGCTGCATTCCTCCAGAATGTTGTCATACAGTAGGCCAGAACTCATGATATATTCCATTATAAGAATCTACTATGTTTCCTAATTTCAGAAGTCTTGTCCATTCAGTTACTTTGTAGACAGTGCGAGATGACCTGTATTTTCAAAAGACTATTCCCATAGCCCATATATCGCATATACATATGTCGCACAGTGGTTTCTATTAGAGAAAAGTGGTAATAAACAATAGTCCGAACAATGAACTTCAGGAGACAAAAATAAATATCTTTAAAATTATAGGTTATATTTTTTAAGACATTTAATAGTAACGTATAATAATATTCATGAAATAGGAAATGTTAATGTAACTGAAACTTCACATCTTCACTAATCTGCTTAAATTATATAAAAAAAAAAAAAATATAAACTATTTGAACTGGTTCAGCCAATATTAGAACTGGTTCAAATTATTTAATTTAATCGCCTACGACGGTCTATTTTTTTTTTTGCAGAAACACTAGTACGGCTGCAATATACAGCTGCGACTAATTCGTTAAAATAAAATTAGTAATACTAGCGTCTATTGGAACAATTCGGATGTTTCATAATAGGTACCCTCTATATTGTCTTTGGTTTCATTTGTAATAAGTTGGGAATAATGAAAAGTCAACTTTTCCAAAACCAACATATTCAATTCTCACACACAGTCTTTATTGGAAAACAATCTCTGCGTTCTATTGCGTACTGTGCAATTGTCCCTCGTATAATTTTGTATACGTTAAATGTGATCGTCATTCCGATAATTAATTTACCAGAGTATTCCATCGACAACATCAAGACAAAATGGCATATCATGAAGTATTTCTATGTGCGTATTCCGACAAAAGATAAGTAAACAGTAAAATGTGTACATAAATGAAAACGGAACCTTGTATATTTACATGCTAGGTAATGGAAACATTTTCAAAAAAATATTTCACCCACGTTAGAACATATAAATAAACAGTTATATTCTAAAAGCAAACTATAAAATAGAGCACAAAATTAAAGTTGTTCTCGTATGTGCGTATTTTCCTTGACTTTGCTGTAACGAACAGACGGGGAACTTATCTAAACTGAGTGACTGTGCATAATATAATTTCATAATAATTCAGTTAAAGCCGGTACCGAAATTCTAATTCTTCACAGGGTTTCGTATAGTATGTTCATTAATTTTTATTCCTCCATCTTTGTGAATTTCGAAATGGACAATTTTTATATATTTTCTGTTCTTCATGTTTAAGAATCAATTTATTTTGCTATGAAAATTGAGGGTAGCAATTTACCCTCTATTTCGGGAATCTCCCTTAAGTTTGATTTCTATAACTGTTGGTTATCTCTAACGGAGGATGAGTATGATGATAATGGAGGTTAAAATATTAAACCAAAAAGCGATTTCGGATAATCTAGAATCGGATAATTTATTTTCTTTTGAACTTTTATAAGTACGTACGCATTTCTCTTACCATTCCATAAAGAAACTGGCGGGGAACTGGTCTCATAGAATGATCTGTGCATTATATAATTTGTATAGTCATTGACGATGGGGATCTACTGTTTAAATCCTTGTCGAACGGCTAATTTTTCTTCTGGAGAAGTTTTAGAAGTGATTATGAGTGTTGCTCCTGGTTGCATTATGACATTAATGATATTTTCGTTCCTGTTAACCAAATACGGTTAAAAATTGTAAGATTTCTATATAAACTAATAACATTTTCCATAAAAGGAACTTAAACAGAGAAACATCGCGTTTCTCCAATTTTACAGGTTTGATGTAGTTCGATCTTTTTTTTCTTATATACGTTTTGTTCAATTAAGCGGATTACATTTATCCGCAGTCGATCAAATACCTTTAAGAACATATAATTTTTGTTCTGTATTTTATTGGTTTATTCGAAAGAGCAAACATTCCCATGACATATGGAACACGATTTCATGCTTATGGCTGTAGCAAATCCTCGCCTGTCTCCACAATTTTCCAAGAACTTGATGTCGGTTTCAGGCTTTATTTCACGAATGACTTACTTGATGTTCGTCTTAAGTACCCGGATTGATATCGAATTGCTAATGGAAGTCTAACGGTTTAAAATCGCAGGTCCGAGGTGACCGAAAGCTACAATACTTTTTTAAAATGATAGTTTGTAAGGAAAACATTTTACAAAACGTATAACAATTGAGAATAAATGGAAATTAATAAAATTACTTAGCTTGTTTATTCTCTTTAATATGACACAAGTGTGAACAAATATATCCAGGGCACTGAACTTTTTCCTATTAATTTTTCCTTGTTCATTTTAGATTTTTAAACCTCTAAAAAAGTGCAAAAATATATGACTGGATCGTTCCTACGATCAGTTTATAACGGTTTATAAACGTTCTACAGCTGTCATTGTAAAAATAACATATGATTCAGGATGAAATGACTAGGCGCCCACTGTTATACATATTTCAAATTTAATACAAATTATGAATAAATCTGACCCGTATTTTTTTATATCCGCAATTAACTAATCAGTTAAATGGCATATCATCAACAAAATTATTTTAGACATCACTCCGTGTTCTGCTCTAATGAGACTTAAATTGTTGATAGAAGGTTTCACTGTGCATATTTGATTTTTTTGGTCATTTAGTGTTCTTGCATTATTTGTTTTACAAAAACGTAAATTCGTATACAAATATGTATATTCGTTAATTTAGTTTGAAAGAAAAACAATAACTGATAGTAGATATCCAAACCAAAAAAGTGGCTTATAAATAGCTTGTGCCATTGTTTCTCTTTCCTTTACTGGCTACGTCTATCCATGTTATTGTTTATAGTTTATTAACGAATAAAATGACGTAGAGGAAAAAAGTAAAAAAAGCACGCGATTAAATACAACAACAGACGGCGGTTGAAAATTGTCAAATCATCATGATCGGACGCAAAACCAAAAGAGACCTAAACATACACACCACACATACTTGTACACACACCATTCAGCCAAAATAATTAAGTTTGTGTGTTTTGTATTTAAATCAGAGTCTCCATACATTGGGACGGAGTATATTATCAATTTCGAAAAAATTGCAAACGAAACAGCACTGTTAACTCAAAAATAAAGATTGATTGAGTGATTTTATTAACACATAGCAAACAAATAACAAATCATACCCCTTCAAGACATAAACCTACATACGGCCAAAGAACCAAAGTCTACCCGCCATTCTTTTGGGTGGATGTGTATTTTTTGTGGGTTATTGTTATTTACAGACGAACTTCCATAACTCGAATATTGTCTAATTCGAACTAAATTTTTTGTATTATCATGTTGCTAATTTCAATATTTTATATTATTTATGTATTTACTGTTAAGTTTATACAGTCGAGTCCGGTTATAACGTACACCGGTTACAACGAACTAGCGTCTATAACGAACACTTCTTTAAGTCCCAAGAGTTTTGATTCTACCCTATTTTACCCTGGATTCGCTTATAACGAACCAATTTGTCGAGTCCCCAGGAGTTCGTTATAACCGGACTCGACTGTACTATTATTTCAAGTAAAAAGAAAGAAAACAATGTACATATCGCACCTTAAATACAAAAGGGTCACAACTCAAACTGTTCCAGAACGGACTTTTTTCCATAAATTAATTCAGAGTACACATCTCTAACTACTGCAAATATTTCTTTCACATCCAATCTATGTTTATCTAAATTCTTTAAATATTACAAACATTTTTTTGTTTCCTGTAAATTTTAGAATCTTGAGTTGTGACCCTTTTGTATTTAGGGTGCGATGGTATCCCAGCTAGTACGGTCTCATCGATTTTTATAATTAAGGCATCAATTACCACGGAGTTTCAATCTCGATAGCGTTCTAAAATTGAATATGCACTTTTAAAATACTGGGGAAATATATTATTGTAAACTGATAAATGCCCGGCACATCCAAAAAAAAGTCGCATAAAGAAAACTGCAATTTTTCTCCGAATATGACCTCTAAATTACAGCCGGTTGATCAGTAATTCAAAACTTAAAAGTTTCCTAACGTAAAAAAATCAATAAAGAGCAATGAGAAAAACCAATAATAGTCAGCAATTACATCAAAAAGCAGCATTTAGTCATTACTCTGATTTGGAAGAAGAAGATGACATACATCTCATTTTTTTTGGGTTAATATTGATGAATATAAAAATGTAATTGAAGCTGATTACGAAACATGGTTAAATGCGAACAAAATTATTTGCAGTGTTCGGGATTATATTGAATTAGATAATGAGTTTTGCACAACTGACCCTCCTAAATACAATGATATTGATATTGTTTAACATTATTGTCCCGAATCAGATAATCCAATCTTAAGCGGATCGGAGAGTTGTGCCGCCTTCCAGAAATAATGTAAAAAATGTTTTTAGGACATTAACTGCCTGTTTCCATAAAACGAATTTGGTCGTTCATTACAAATTGAGAGCTTATTCTTTTGAGATTGTAAGTGTGTATTTGCAAACGAAGGAAAATAAGAAAAGGTTAATTTTTTTAAATTTGAGTTAATGTACGTACGTATAAATATATATATAATAATTTTCTGAATTGTACTTTCTATCAATATAAAGCCATTAACGGGGCATGGGTTGATGAATATCAATAATAATAATAATTTTCAGTCACTAATTTCTGAATATTTTACTTCACTGTAATTTATTTTTACTTCCTGTAGGTGCATGTATTAAGTAAAAAAAAATACATACGAACAGGTTTGCAATTATGTTTTCTTTCAAAAAAAACAAAAAATCTTTACCTCGAAGTCTGCAAGTCGAAGTTGTTTTTTTGGGATAATGGTGATTCGAGTTCTGGAAGTTCGACTGTATTAGTTATTATTATTAAACTTGAAATTCTCATTGTTATTAAATTTTGTATTGTATTGTAAACGGATGCCGCATGCTAAGATTGTAAACGGAGTTAAGGTTTTTTAATCGATATTGGAAATGGCGGTTTCATGTTAAATTTCAATTCATATTAAATTCATATTCCAACACACATCTCACTTAGGGAAATTCTGATGTAGATTTTTGTCAAATTAGTTTAATTTGCTTAATTAGGATTTTAGTTCAAATTGTTATTATTACTTAATACGAATATTTTTTTTATTAATCTATTGTTATCACTTAATTAAAATAACCTTTTATACATTTTTTGTAATGTAATATTGTAGGACGAAATTGTAATTCGGAATAAGAGCTTAACTCAAGTTAGGAAAATAAAATTGTTTCTTTGTTTTTTTGGATTAACGACTTAAGTTGATTTAGACAATAATGAAAAAATAATGTTTATATTTGTTGTAATCCTAAATTGACTTAGGCAGTTATTCCAAAACAGCAAATCTGTGAATAAAAGCAAAAAAACTTCCATCGATTTAACGAACCAATATTTGTTTTGCCTTAAATTTGTTTATAATTCCAAGACAGCCATTCAAATTAAAAGTGAATAAAAGACAAGGTTAATCTAAATCTTAATTACAAATTTTATTTATATTCCAATTTTGGATCCAAGGGTAAACCGGCTGACACAGATCATATGGGTAGATTTGCAGCGACAGACCAACACACACGCAGTTCGGGAAGCAAGCTGCCAACTCGACCACCGGGGCGCTTTAATTACAAATTTATTTGAACAAAATTGCACAATACGCTATGGAGATATGATAAATTAGTTCTCAAAAAATTTAGATTTAAATTTTGTAAGAATAGAACTTTTTCTAAAAGTGGAAACTTTTTCTCGTGTTCTATTACTCATGGGTTAAAAAATAATTTACTGAAATATATATCATTCAGGTTAAAAGCAACTAATATAACTTGATATCTGGAACATAAAATGTATTTAAATTTGTTTTCCAGTTAAGACAAATTAAGCGTCAGCAAATTTTATTTAGAAAAATACAATAACCAACAAAGAGTGAAGAAGATTGACCAAATGTGCTTCGCTGTCTACACAACCTCCATACATTCAATCGACCTATTGAAATAACCTGAAGAAGAGTGACCAAATGGGCTTCGCTGTCTACACAACCTCCATACATTCAATCGTAGTAGTTTAAACTAATTCATTCGTTCGTTACAAACCGTCAACATTTGCAGCATATTCTAGTTTATTGCGCTTACAATACAAAACTTAGCAATCGAATTTGTTTCATAGAAACCGACATTAGATAACTATGCTTTAAAGTGTATTTATAAAACTACAAGATTTCATATAAAAAATTCTACTTGTCGAATAAAAACTTAACATTTCGGGGAAATGTGTATTTTCGTAAATAGATATTTGGTTTTCTAATTATAGTTCGATTTTCTGATGTACAATATCTGAATACCAATAGTCCAAGTACTATGTTTTTGTCTGTTTAATCATATTTACTATAATATTATCAATCAATATTATACAGAAACCAAAAAAGTACAAAATAAAACAGGTACACTGTTCAACTACTTTTGTCAAAAAAATTTTTGTGCGGATATGCGCTTCTAAAAAGTAGTTTAGTCACTAAGAACCATTCACTACCAATAATTGGTTCATTGCACACCGATGGTACCGATGAAGATGTGTGGTAGCTTCAAAAGCAACAATTTGAATGCTTTGAAAACCAACCTTTTTAAAAATATACAGTAATCCCTTGATTTACGTCGTTTCGATTTACGTCGTCAAAAAAATTGTTCCCATTAATTTCGATTTACGTCGTCATTCGATTTACGTCGTCATTCGATTTACGTCGCCTCAGTAGTTAAAAAAAAACCTTTTTTTAGTCGATATTAAGTTTGTTTACATTGGTGTTGTTTATTTGTTTAGTGTAGAAGAAAATGAGCTCAAAACGTACAAGTAATCAAGTTTTTGGTTCCCATTTAAAGAAAAAACGCAAAATTATTTCACTAAAAACAATTATTTCACTGGAAATTATTTGCCGATATAACAATGGTGAGAAGGCCTTTAATATTGCCAGTTCATTGGATTTTCCACAGACAACAATACGATCCATAATAAAAATTGAAGATAAAATTCGTTCAAGTGCATCTGCAGTTGGAGTTAGTTCTCTCGAAAATATAAAAAAGAGAAGACCGGTTTTGTTAGAAAAAATGGAACAGGCGTTAGGTTTGTGGATAAAAGACTTAAGCGAAAAAAATATTCCCGTAACCACATTAGTTATTCAATGAAAAGCTGTAAGCTTGTTGATGAAAAAAGTGACAAAACCGAATTCAATGCCAGTGGAGGATGGTTTGAGAATTTTAAGCAAAGAACACAACTTCATAATATAAAGATCGTGGGAGAATCTGCAAGTGCTGACGCACAAAACTTTCCGCAAAAGTTACAAAAAATAATTTCTGAAGGTGGTTACACTGATCAGCAAGTTTTTAATGTCGATGAGACTGCGTTATACTGGAAGCGCATCCCTGGACGAACGTTTATTTCAAGAGAAGAAATCGGCAAGAAGATCAATAAGTGTTGGATTACAGTACTACAGGGACTTGCATATGCAGAAGAAAATGTCTTTGCCTCAGAAGCGAATCGACTCATTCTTTAAACCAATTCCACCAGAAAAAGATGTAGAAGCCTTGGGAAGCACTTCAGGTGGCGATGTTGAAATTCTCTTATCGGAAAGCGACTCGGATTCTGACTCTGAATATTAATCGACAGAACAAAAATGTTTTCCTATACATTTATTTTTTATTTATTACTAGCTGACCCGGTCCGCGTTGCTGGCCCTAAGCAAACATTAGTGTTGTATTACACATATTTATATAGGAAAGGGGAGTTTTTATCCCTTTTGCCATTTTCACCCCCTAAATGTAGATAAATCCAAACAATGTGTAGCCTATGTTACTCGCGGGGTTATTCGGAAGATTCCCTGAAAATTTCATCAAAATCGGTCTAGCCGTTTTCGAGTCCATACGTTACATACATACACACATCCATTTTTATATATATAGATTTATTTCGTTCCTTTATGAATTAACTAAAAGATTTTTTTTTATTTTTCTTTATATGCGAAAAGGTAATTGAAATGTTTTTTTTTACCTATTTTTTAAATATATAGTTGATACCAACAATAAAATTGATGTTTTAGGCGTATGAGGAATTTGAATTTGGATTTACGTCGTTTCGGTTTACGTCGCTGTTTTTCGGAACCAATCACGACGTAAATCGAGGGATTACTGTATCTATCAGAAAAGTAACAGACAAAAATATTTTTTTTCTTCGAAAAAAATACCATAATAGGCAGTCCCCCCAAATCGTTTTCTGACATATTAGTTCGGCTTCGAACTCTAGATGCCAGTAATTAGCATGGAATCATTTAAAACGAATTGGTTTTCTAAGCATATGAAATTCTAGGGAAATTCTTACAAATTAGATGAACCACATAAGACATAGATCAGGAATATGTTTTGACATAAACTACCCTCAAAAGTGTTTTCTGATATAGGGTCTAACCCACCTAAGAAATTGTATTGCAATTGTGTCTACTTTGATTTGTGATGTTTTATACACACTATTTTTCGGAAAGTTCGTTGTTTTCGGGTTGGTCGTTGTTTTTCTATACGATTTCAATTACAACGCATCTGTGAATTTATATTATTAATTTGTGTTTTATTTGTGTTTCGGCCCCCATGCGAACATATGGCCATACGGTATAGCGGACCTAAAAATGTGGAATTTAAACAAAGAATCAATTTTATATATAAATTACAAGTTAGAAGAGATACATACAAATTAAATTAAATTCAGTCTGTGTTGATATTGTTCATGTTAGACGAACCATACCCGTTTGAGAGCTGATCAAGCTAAGACGTCTGAAAATAAGAAACAGTACCGATGAAAATAAGAAACACAACCTTGAGAAAATCCTGCGGTCAACATATGCACATTGGGTGAATCCCCATATGCCCATACAGCCATCTATGAGAAAACTTGATATGAATCGAGAGGAGGTATTACCGACACCAAATGCAATAAGTTTCGGATGTTTGGCTACATGGCTCGAGTATAATGTAAAATTTAAGTAATACTTCAAGGGAGTGATCCATTAGTTTGGTTTTCCCAACCATTTTTGAAATGACTGCAATAACACCCAACATCTATTTTTCTGTATTAATAACCCTTTCCATTGCAAGAAATTTACTACGTCTCCACCAAGGAAAATACATTTCTTAACGTATTTCTTATAAAGAACACGGATAGAGTAATGGAATATTCATAATCTACAACCTGAACACTCAATAATATTTAAATGTAGTCAGTCCTATGTTCCGTAATAGAAGATGGAGGAAAACACGTGCGTCTATATAGTCTCAGAAATACGTACGCACATAGATTAGATCAGTTTACAAGAATACTCTTGATGTATCACCTCTTCTGATTTCTGATTTTAAGTGATTACTTCGAAGCGTTCATAATATCCAGTCATGCTAGTTGGTCATGTCACCAGTAATATATCGTGATAGGTAACACAATGCAACAGATATTTGTCCAATGGTCATTTTGTAAAATTGTCTTTTTTTCGTCGGATGTTCCATTATTTTTTTGACTATAATTCTAAAAAGAAAACGTCCGATAAACTGCCACATTTATCCATAGATTTTCTTCTAATACTTTAGTTTGTTTAGAATTTATTTAAATTTTTTTATTATTATTTTTTGCCACCAACAAATTATTTTTCCAAACAAAACATTAGTTTCCAGACAAAAATGTTTTATTTTTTGTGGCATAGTGTAATTATGGTGTTTTAGACACAAAATCGCTGAATAATGCTGCATATGTTACAACCATAAATGACAACGCATTAATAAACGAACGAACACACGGTGCGTGAGTTCAGTATGCAAACGATCAAATGACAAAACTTTGCAAAAGTGTGTCTGCTTACAAAAGATATGTGGAATATTTATACGACGTAATGGCTGTACATCAATCTGCCGAAAACTTCTTTTGAACGAAAATTTAGTGTACTGTATTTACGTCAGGTAATAAATAAACTAAACTAAATAGTGATTATATTTAGCGAAAAGCAAAGAATTTGGAAATGTTATCTCTAATGAGCGAAGACGTCATTTGCAAACTTTGGACATTAGATGGAGACACGCGTAATTTCGATATCATGTTAAATGCGCGAAATCCGATTTGGCTGGTACTATCTAGAGCTTGTAGATGTAAAGGCAGATACGTTATCTTCGGAAATAGATATTCAGTATCTGCAAGCTGATGACCCCTGTACGAACAAAAAAAATGGTAGAATTGGTGGTGTGGGCTGCAAGTTTCGAGTCGTCTAAACACTGGGGCAATTGGCAAAAAAAGGTCTTTGTCTTTTCGGTTGAGTGTACCGAACAAAAATTTTGGTATTCTTAATGTAATTTTTATGGAAACCTGAAATTTTATATTAAGAGAATGCAATACAAAGCAATAACACAAATTGGGAGTTACAAAAGAACTTCTGTAATAATGTTAAAAAGATAACAAAATGAGTCTCAACATGTGTAAGATTGTCCGGCTTTTCTCAATTGATCCATCAAAAATATGAATGACGTTTTTGAATAAATTTGAATTTATTCTTATCACCGAACCGAGAGAGTACATGATTTGGATATACCTCATGCAGAAATGTAATTGCTTTACGAGCAGTATGTCACGTCGCACCGCCTTGTCTAACCATAGACAATCTAGAGGGCAGACGACTAAATCTAGGTTGATATTTGGCAAATACACAACCCAAATATGTTTTTCCGTGTTTGCGCAATGTTATCCTCTAACAGCCAATATCTCGAAACCTAGATCAGATATAAAAAAATGTGTTTAATTTTTTGTTCTTATTTAAGGCCGATTTATATCTGGAGACTACGGCTAGTGTCAAAAGAGAGGCGATTATTTTAAGTTGAATTTTTGTTTGATGGCAAATAATTTTATTTCTCCACAATCAATGATTTCTTGTTTGATGTTCAGATTGTGACGAGGAACTATTTGACAAAAAATTCACTTTTTTAGCGGGCGCCCATAGCCCACATTGGCTATGAGAGCCGTAATGACATCTAGACATTGCCGCCGTACTATTACTTGTTAAAATAGACTTAGGTCGCCTGCCCTCTCGACTGTCTATGGTTGAATCTACATCTAGTCATCTAGTTTTGGCAGAAATAACTTTCGTATGAATCCTTACTCAGTATTGTAATTGTGTATCCAAATTTGTGTAATTCTGGGGTTTTAACTACGACCCCGAAATTCACTATTTTTTTAATTTTCCATTGGGTCTGGGTCGGATTTTTTCTCTTTATGTCTAACTATTTTTTTCACTCCGCCTATAGAAAGAAATAATGTGACAGTCACCAGTACCATTTATGCCAGTTTTATATCCTAGGACCTACAAATCCACTTATCTATATCTAAAAATTATGCTTGAAACGCCTTCTCGACCAGCAGAGTCTCTTGGTTGTACATGATTATCACCGTAAAGGTCCAAACTATGTTAAGTAACGTATGGTGTAACTGACACCATCATGTAATCGCAATAAACTACCTAAATCAAACCAGGCCATACGTGATTTTGAGTTGTGGCCTAGTCCTTCTACTTCGTTAGGTGTTGTAACCATCTCACACCTGTGAAATTCTATGGACCGTAGTACTCAGCTGAAACCACAACTTCGCGTCGAGGCTAACTCCTCCTGCGATCTGGATGGTAGAAGGCAACCCATTTTCTACGTGCACGATTTACACTACTTTACACTGCGGATTTATTGTTATTTTCTTTTGATAACCTTTCCCCTAATTTTGATTTCGTGTCTGTTTTGCTTCAAAGACCATACAGAGGTCAGACTTCCCAAGTCGTTTGCTGCACATTTCCAAGAGGGTATTTAAACAGTATTTTTTTAAAAAAGTAGGTATTTGTGTTAAAGGAAACATTATTTGCTTTGAAAAACTTTCAAATATTGCCATGCCAATTACTGATATCTAGAATGCATGGTACAATAAACAAGGTAAGGCCAAGCAATCAGCTGATTTACAATTTTTTCTCGCAGCGCTCTAAATTGTCAAAGTTGACATTCGATGTGTTGCAAACGGAATAACAAACCCATCCTATGATAGAGGGTATAACAAATTATGAACATATTAATGATGGAAATGTAAATATTTTGTATCAAATATTTACAACAATAACAAAAATTAACTGTCAGTAACTTTATGTTATATTCTTGACATATACAACTTTGACAATATAGAGCACCAGAGTTGTATCTGATTATTTGTTGTTGGGCTAATGACCTTACCTTGTTTATTGTACCATGCTAGAATGTGTAGTCGAACTAATGTGTCAAAAAAACAACTTGGGACGTCTACCCTTTGTATAGTCTTTGCTTGATTCTCAACCTCAATCGCAACCAATAATCGAAAGTCTTGCATTCTCACCCTGGTTGGAAAGTCATCGTAAAATCGGGTTTATCAAATGTGTATTTGATTTAAGAAAGAAAGATGTTCTCATATTTTGAACTATTCTTATAAATTTCGTCACCAGACTTGTATTTTTTATAAAAATAAAAAATCTGTGTCTCGTTTTCATTTCTTTTCCATTTATTTACATTCAGTTGGTAACTGGGCCTATTTAGTTATAAACTACTTCATGTGAAAGTAATTTAATATCTGTTGTGGTAAGGCCTTCTTATGCCCTCTCTCCGCCGCTGGCACGCAGCAGAATATGAAATCATTAAATACCATATACCACCGTGACTGTGCAGATACTTCACTACTCGAGCAATAAGGTGTTAGTTAAGCAATTGTAGAGTTTTCTATTCAAAACAAAAAGAAATATGTTTGGGTGTGCGTTGTTTGTTGATGAATTTTTCGGCTGCTTCGTTGACGAGGTACGACACGGTCCGCACGAATGAAACATTTTCAGTTGGTTTCGTTCTATCGGAGTAGTAATATTAATGCCAGGCGGAAGACTGAAGCATATTAAGAAGAAACACAATACAAAGCATTTAAAAAAATTTATCGGCGAAATCGAAAAATACTCCGAAACGACAAATTTGCATTTGATGAGAAACATAAAAATAGCTCAATTAACGCTAACAACCAAATATTACTATAATCACATTCGCAGTGTATTTTAATTCGTTGCGGTTTCCAGCATTGATTCTCATACACACTACAAATATTATTTATGTACACAAATATATACTACATATCACGTATTCAGTATATAGAGCGTAGATTATAGCTTTAGTTTGTGATAATACATTGATTGTTATGTACTTGCGAAAATCTACTACAACCGTGTGCCAGTGATCAAGAAATTTGCAGAGTGTCGCTAACTAATTAATGAACTTTGATCATTAAAACACATTCCCACGAGTTTGCGAAGCCAATAAAATAATTGAGGTTTTCCCTCAATGAAGTGTATTTACATAAAAGTTTCAAAGTAGTGGTATGTGTACAAAGCGTAAATAAAACAAACGAACGACGATGCCTCAGAGTCTGGAAAACAGTATTGCTACACCTAATATTTTATCGAATTCGCCTTATGCTTCATTTGAAACTACAAATAATTATAATAGTAACAGGCGACAGAGGAATAATATTGGATTTTCACATCATTCCGCCATGGATTATGAAGGTAAATAAGAAAAAAAAATAGACTGCCCTCGAACGCAAACAAAACAAAATTCATTAAGAAACGACTAGAGTTATGTGAGACTGTCTACACCATATGACCAACTCCAAAACCAAAGTGTTTTGATAAGCAATTTTTTTTATTAACGATTGGTGTAATTCTTAGAAATGTGTACAACAAAATAGATGATTGTTAGTTGTTCAGTTTGATAGATTGTTGATATTGACTGACAATACTGTAATAATTAAAAAAATCTCCGAAACATGATACAATGCACGGACAATCTTTTCAGTACCAGTCCGCTGCAGTCCTTTTATGTATGTAATTCTTAATTAAAAATAACCGGACTATTTTATTAGTCACTTAAAGAAACCTTACTCTGGCAAGACATGTTGGTCCACAGTTTTTAAACAATTCTAGAAAATCTAGCTAAACTTATTTTCTTTTTCTTGTCTCCAGTGTAAATTTTACACACAACTACAAATACTACTTGATGTAGCCTTCGAACTGAAGAAATGGTAGTCCGACATCATCGTACATTATAGAATATGTTTGAGCAAACATGAAAATATCGAAGTCATTTTTACATTCATCCAATATCTAGGCTGAAACATAAAATTTCGCGTTACAATATCAGATGTCTTCGTAAAACACAAATGTTGGGCCTTTAGGTATCCGCTCAAAAGATGGATTACACTGTATATTTATTTGATTGTACAACAACAATAGTTTTATTTTGGAATATGAATCTTTCTGTTGTTTTAAATGTTTTGAACCCCAACAATGTTTAAAACTGTTTAGACAGTTTTACACAAACAATGAAACATAATAAAATCAGGTGATTATGTCATATAAGTCATGAGAATATTTTAACAATTCAAAGTAGGGATGGGATGTAAGGAATTTCGGTTTAGCGAAAGCGAATATTGAAATCTATTTTTTTTTGCTAAAGCGAAATCAAATATTCCAAAAAACGAAAATTCTGCATTCCAAGTTGATATTATTTCAAAACGTTGTGGGATTGATAACATTTATTATTTTGTTTATAAAAGGAAGCAACTTATTTTTTTCGTATGAGAAAGTGAATTTTCCAAAAAAATTTAACGCGAATAATTCGCATCCCCATATGCGAAAGAGAACTTCGTTACAACCCTTATTCAGAAAGATTTCATGAATTTAAATGCGGCTTAAGACATATTTAAAACGGTTGTGAACATTCCACATTTTTAAACATTTTTGTTTTTGTTAATTTTGCAGTCTTTACGTATTTCCCCTAGCATTCCTTAAAGGAAGACAAGGAAAACTTCTCTAAAATCAGTGCATTATATAATGTGTATATTTAATGGGTGGGGCATATGTGCTAAAGTTATACGTGAGTTCCCAACCCGCTGGCACACAAAATAATGTCACACGGGAGTTCCGAATGAGATCATATATTTAACATGGCCTTTTCCATGGTTAGGAGCGGAGACTATCTACACTTCTACCGTTCTATGGATCAAGGCAGCTGGTTGCATCGCAACCCCACATCGAGTTTGCACTCTTCCCGCTGATAAAACACCAGTTTTATTGGTTGGGCTCCTCCGAACAGCAAATGCTTTACAAAAGATGTTTTACATGGCTTAAAGACAATTCTACTCGTAAAGTCGCCAGAATTTACGAGGTGAAAACGGCCGCTGAAAAATGTTTGATGGTTCGTACCAAGATAAACACCTGATTTTCTGTGTGATGGTCGCCCACACAAGCATACCCTTCTTGCTGGCGGAATATCCGTTTTTTTTTTCATTGTTAATTAGTACTGTACTTGAAAACAGATTATTTAACTACATAAAATCAGTTATAGATTTATCAAACCTCAAGTAACCCTGGTATGAGCCAATGAAGTACTTGGCATGTTTCTTCTGTAATTGGAGCATTCCGTGAGTAGGTTTTTTAGGATGTTGAGATTCGAAACGATAGCGAAGCTTTCTTTCAACTATATGCAGCAAAAAACACCACAGCTGGTAGACTATCGAAGTCAAGTCATCCAAGACCGAGATTTTTTCAGATCACAATATAAAAAGTATTCATGAATTCTTACCATTCCTTCAGTGTCTCGATCGTTCCATTTTGCGATTTTTGTGGTAGGTGTTATTTTTAAATAGAGATTGATCATCGGAACGAGGCATGCGTTAATCAGCGCAATTGCTCTAATTTGGTGCACTCGACTCGAATCACGGCAGGAAGTAATTCAACCTGTTCACATTTCTTTCGATGTCTGTATTCTATATTAAAGTCTGGTTTTCGACAGATGTTTCTATCAATACCACTTTAACTGCTATCGCTAATAGTCATCTCCGATTTTTATTTAGTCCAAGATATCAACAATTTTCTATCATCATTGGAGGAGCTCGATGTAAAAAAAAGATATTTCTAGCATTACACCCGATATATCGAATCGAAATAACCTGTGGCACCAATGTGTTCGAATTAGGCATCCACCCACCCTCCCCCCACCCGTTTTAAAAATACTTTTTCTTCAGTTCTAAACGCCAATTGTTCATTATTATACAAACCTAAGAGAAATTGACTACGTGCCGCTAGTCCAATAAATGTAGGCTCTGATAAAAAATATAGTTAGATCTGACGTAGGTATATTAATGTTTATTCACATTCCCGTGACCGTAACATGCTCAAATTATCTCATGTTTTTTATTGAACTTTTTTTTAATCGCAAAGTTTGAATTTCGTATGTGAAGAAAACAGCTGTGTTCGAATTCTCGTAGCAGCATTCATATTACATAGATGATGTATATTTCATAATCTTTCGTATTTGCCAATTATTCCATATGACAACAACAGAGAACGGCAGCGGCAGACCCACAACCAGTCCGTAGCGTAGCTGGCGGTGTTTAATTCATTTCATTCATTTGATTGTGGTTCTTGCCCGTCAACAACTACGTGAGCGTGACATAGCATTTTAGTTGGAATTTATTTAACAACAATTCTTTATTGTATCAAGAGAAAACCGCTTGAGTGAATTGTGGGAAACCACGGCATTGTAATGCTTTATTTGTTATTATTGTATATCTAGCTGCTCAAAGGAGATCAATTTATTTGTTGCTGTACGAGTACTTCTGTCAAAAAACACTATTCATGTTGTATTGAAACCCACCAGCTGCAGAATCGTTTTATACGTTTTCTGCAAAATTTTGAGTTGTGCCTCTTTAGTAGAATGTGTGGGATATGTACGTTCGAGTAATAAACTGATAAAAAGCAATCAATCAGCCATACATACTGTTTGAATGGAACACAAATGTATAATTGGGAATAGTGATCTCAATTTTATTCAGTTCATACATAATTATTGTTACCAAATTGGTGCAACAGCGTTTCCCAAAAAAAAAGTTATTGTACATAATTCTCGTATATTGGATTTATGGAGAGAAAACACTGTTTCAGAAATAACGGGTGGTCCTAATTAGTATTCGCAGTCGCTCTGTCTTGTTGAATTCAGTAAAGAAGTAAATAGTACTCAGCTGTAGTACATTGTACACATTGACTGAGGCCTACTGTTTAAAGCCGGTTCCAAACGACTGATGCATACCTAGAGAAATTGTACATGGCTACGAGATTACTCTCTTAGTCATAACGTCACCAGAATTTACAAGGGGGAAACGACCGCTGAAAAGGGTTTTCAAGGAGATTAACCTTTTTTCTTAACAAAATATGAACTTGGGTTTGGTATGTGATAGTCACATTAGCGGGAGCTAAACAATTCTATTCATCATCAATAGCAAATGTCTTTTCAACAACAAAACTATGCAACGAAACAAACAAAAATTGTTGCAAAGGCTTCTTCAAACCAAATAGCTCAAGAATGATTTTGAATAAAACTGAAAGTTGTTGAAATTAATCTCAGAATAAACCAACAAAAAGATATTGACAAAGCTTTGCATATAATAAAAGATTAAAATAGCATTACAAATCATTGTTAAGTTAAATGTCTGAAGATTATATTCATATTTTAACACGTTTAACTTGACAATGTGTTTCAAAACTGTTTTAAATTGTTATGAATACCGGGGTTAGTGTGCGATTTTCAAAAGCTACCAATCAAATTCAATTCAATTCAATTTCAATTTATTAATCAATCAACGCCCAGCCGAAAAGAAAAATGGACCAAAAATGTGCGAGGTTTCCGATCTCCAAATGCGTCAGTTTTGCATTTGGCAAAATGAAATGAAAATGAGGCCCGGACCGATAACGAAACCGATATTCGTGTACCTGCAATTACTGGGTCTATGAGACCCTGTAAGCGAACATTTCGAGGTCTTCGTGCACAATTCGCATCGGGCTGGTGCGAGGATGATGTCAATGGCGAGTCGCACACTCTCGGCTATTATAGACCTTGACTGTTGTCCACTAGTATGCCATTCTCACGAACGTTTTGCACAATCTTGAGTACACAAGGCGCGATGGGTGCTACATTATCAATGAACGCTCTGTTTAGGACATATCATATTTACTTTGGAAATACATTTGCATTTAATTACATAGTTTTTCAAGAGTATATTGCTTCACTTCGTTCTACGCAAATGTGAATTTGACTTTCTGTTAAGATTTCGAACAGGAATGAGGTGTCAGGATCAAAATGAATATGGGTTTAGCAAAGGCGAATATTGAAATATATTTTGTGCGAAAGCCTATATTCTACAATGATGCGAACAATTCGCATATGCGAAAATTCGTTGCATTCCTAGTTTATTTTTTTATAAAAAGAAGTAACCTTAATATGTTACGCCAAAAGCAGTCTTATTTTTTGCGAATATGAAAGCGAATACTTAAGTTTTTTTTTTCGAAAGCAAATATTCCAAAAATATTTTTTGCGAATGTTCAAACTGATGCGAATCACACATGATTGGACAGGCACTCAGCACAGCATAGATAAATTCATTGTACAAATAATTTATTAACACGAAAGTGTGTGTCTACGATTTTGTGTCGAACTGAATACATTAGAAATTATATTCACATGAATTAATTGATCCTAACATAATTAAATTATTGAGTTATTTTTATTTGTATTTTGTTGTTGCAGATTCTGACATGGATGCTACATCCGATAATAGTAGTCGAGCTTTGCCCAACTGTCAAAGTGCCTGCTCATACGGATCATCAACACTTGATGAACACGATGATCTCAATGCCAAAGATGATGACATGACATTTTGCATGTCAAATTATGCAAAAGAAGCTCTCAAAATGATGTTTATGATGCGTTCCCACAATATGCTAACCGATGTGATACTGGAAGTTAAACAGGAACTGTTTCCGGCACATAAAGTAGTCCTGTCGGCGGCATCACCCTATTTCAAGGCCATGTTTACCGGTGGCTTGAAAGAAACGGAAATGTCTCGAGTCCAATTGCAAGGGGTTAGTATTGAGCCGAAATGTCATGTGCTGTTTTCAATAAATACTATTGAAATGGACATTTAGCAATTCTTATCTGCTAACATACACAAAGTTATTTTCTTTATTTTGCAAAAATTAGGTGTGCCCCACAGCTATGGGTCGAATTATATATTTCATGTACACCGGTCATATACGTGTTACAGAAGTTACTGTATGTCAACTGTTGCCCGCCGCCACAATGTTCCAAGTGCCAAATGTCATTGACGCATGTTGTGCCTTCTTAGAACGCCAATTAGATCCGACAAATGCCATAGGTATCGCGAATTTCGCGGAACAGCATGGTTGTACGGAGCTACAAAAGAAGGCCAATCATTTTATAGAAAGACATTTTACACAGGTAAATAAATACAGCTCGAATGTCCGTCCAAATACTAATCCTGCTGTTGTTACTACTAGGTGTGCCAAGAAGAAGAATTTCTACAATTATCAGCCTATCAACTGATTGCATTAATTCGTCGTGATGAACTCAATGTTCAGGGTGAACGAGAAGTTTACAATGCCGTCCTCAAGTGGGTGAAATATGATGAAGAGAATCGTTATCCCAAAATGGAACATATTCTATTTTCGGTTCGTTGTCAACTTTTGACACCCACATTCCTGCGAGAGCAAATGAAGAACTGTGATGTATTACGCAAAGTGCCCGCATGTCGAGAGTATCTCGCCAAAATCTTTAAAGACTTAACGTTGCATAAACGACCGGTGGTTAAAGAACGCAAGCCAAATACAACCCGTATGATATTTGTTGCTGGGGGATTTTTTCGCCAGTCACTTGATATATTGGAAGCCTACAATGTGGATGATAAAACGTGGACAACATTGCCAAGTTTACGAATACCACGTTCCGGTTTGGGAGCTGCATTTCTGAAAGGTGTTTTCTATGCGGTGGGCGGCAGAAATAATTCGATAGGCTCCTCGTATGATTCCGATTGGGTGGATCGCTATAATGCTTTGACGGAACAATGGCGACCATGTGCCCCAATGTCTGTTCCACGACACCGAGTCGGAGTTGCTGTTATGGATGAAATGATGTATGCAGTCGGAGGATCTGCGGGTTCGGAATATCATAACACAGTGGAATAGTAAGTATTCCTCAATATGCACATATGTATTGATAAACATATTGTTTAGATAGGCTGTTTGTTGAAAATCTTATTTTGAGTTTTCAAACTCGCAGCTTTTGTTATTTATGTATATGGAGTTAAATGTGTTGTTCACTCTTTGTTGGTGTCAATGAAAGCCAGCCTATTCAACAGTTTAAATAGGAGAATAACTAATCAGTTGTGAGCATTCGAATAAGTTATATTAGGTACCGGAAAGTCCGACATTTTTGACCATAACCATATAGATGATGTATTGTTATTTGGATTGTTTAGAATTTTATGTATATCACAAAAAAAAAGAATTACCTCGAGAACATTGTCGTGCTATGATTTATTGCGATCTCCGGTGTGATGGCCGTGGTGTGGTAGGTAGTGTGTGCGACTATCACACAGAAGAACCCGAGTTTAAAACCGTGTAAGACCATCAAACATTTTTCAGCGGCTGTTTCCACCTCGTAAATGTTGGCGACTTTACAGGTAAGAGAGCAGTCTCAAAGCCATGTAAAACTTGTCTAGAAAAGCATTAGCCGTTCAGAGCCGGCTTTAAACAGTAGGTCCCGGTCATTGAGTATACAAATTATATCGTACACAGCTCACTGATTCGAGAGAACTTCCCCCGTCTGTTCCGTCATGTAATGGAATGCAGGGAATTAAGTAAGTTTCAGGGGTGGGTTCCAGGATTTGGTTCCAGAGTTCAGCCAAAAATTACTTTAAAAAAACGCGTTTCAATTTTCATTCGAATTTATTAGATGTAGTATATACAAGTAGTTCTCTAAAATCTAATATACAGAATATTACAGAGTGGACGTATGTTTCGGATCATTGTCCTGGTTACAATGGTCGTTGGTCAATATTACGGAACCAGGCAAGATATCAAAGACCTACATGGGGTGATTTGTACCCAGTTTTCTGTTTATAGAATGAAAGGCCTTACTTAAAGTTGTTTTAAGCTATTCTCCTCAATTCAGCCTACGTGTATGAGTTTTAGGTTTTGATTTCACAAGGCTTTTATTTTGTTTAAACTAATCCAAATCATTCAAAACAAATTTTTACTAACTTTAGATTTTTTTCTCATTTTAGTTACGACCCTGAACATGATCGTTGGTTCTTGGTACAGCCAATGCACGCCAAACGACTGGGCGTTGGTGTGGTGGTTGTGAATCGACTTCTGTATGCTGTTGGAGGCTTTAATGGCGCAGAACGTTTAGCCTCTGTAGAATGTTATCATCCGGAGAATAACGAATGGAGTTTCGTAAAGCCAATGACCTATGGTAGAAGCGGAGCCGGAGTGGCAGCCATTAATCAATTCATCTATGTGGTGGGTGGCTTTGATGGCACACGACAACTTTCGTCGGTTGAACGCTACGATACCGAGAGTCAAGTGTGGGAACAAGTGGCGCCCATAAAAATATCACGTAGCGCTTTATCTCTCACCTCTTTGGATGGAAAGCTCTATGCCATCGGGGGTTTCGATGGCTCCAGTTTTCTCTCAATAGTTGAAGTGTACGATCCTAAAACCAATACCTGGGAACAGGGTACGCCTCTCAGTTCCGGTAGATCAGGGCATGCCTCAGCTGTTATCTACCAACCATCCTGTGTGACCAATTTTATGGATTGTATTGTGGATGAAAACTCTAGAGGTGGCAATGGTTCCGACGACCGTTCTGAAGATAACTCTAGCGATCAGCCGGGTGTTAGTGACGATGGTCCTCCTGGAGGACCTACACCATTTGTTGGTTTTCAAACGTCATTTGGCAGTAGTGGCTGTCGAAATTGTGAAAAAGAAGTTGAGGCGTGTCCACATGAAAACAGTGATGAGTTACCATCTGCCGATAGCCAATATCCCCTTACAATTCATTTACAAACAAACATTCCACGTAAAAAATCACGCAGTCGTTGGTGTAAAAAGGCGTGCAAATTTAGAAAATCCACTCAGGCCAATGGCGAAATGAAGCAGCCACAATTGTCTTCCGATAATCTGCCTATTTGTTCACCAGCATTGGTCGAGCCGGAAGCCGAAACTGCGACATCATCCACAAACCAAACGCCTGTCAAAAGAAAATGTAAATTGTCCCATTGTAAGGAAAAATGTTTCGTCGAAGCGATAAAGAAATATACAAATGGTCGGGCAATTCTGCAGGGGTTCATAGAATGTCTTCTAGAGAAACATCCGAAAAAGCTGGTAGTCGTATGATACGATAACTTAATTTGCGAGTGAATTTGTTTAGGATGTGCCGAAATATTTAAAATACCCAAGTGTTCCCATTAAAATAAACAAAAAAATGTGATATAATAGATCATACAATACCAAGAATACTTAATCAAAGTCATGAGCAAAAGCACCCTTTGGATATTATTGAATGCATTTCAAGCTTAAATGTGATCAATGAATCTTCAAACTGAATGAGAACTTAATGCTCGCTCATATAGTCGGTTAACATTTCTGCTGATCTACGTTTATAGTTAAATGACGCATTTCAATAGTTTTTAAAATTGAAACTATTTCTTAAACATTGACATTTCATTCCACCCCAATAGTTGTTACGATTCACCCATGTGCTGACAATTAGATCCTGTATGTTATTTGCGATTTTTGAAAACAGAAAATTGATGTAAACCTTTACCGAATACCGGTAGAAAAACTATGTTAAAGATCCAAGAAATCGATACATACATATATAAAATGTATCGTTTTCTTTTAAGCAAAAACATTTTCATTAAATTACATTAAATTAAAAAATAGTTAATGGTTTCATTATTCTTCGTTATATTTTTCTTTTCCAACACTGACGACTTAAAGAGTACACAACTGATCCAATATCCATTCAATTTATAAAACATACGAGGTGTTCCAGAACTTTATCACTTTCTCAACATATTCCCCTTTAGCTGGATATACGTTTACCATCGATATTCAATACGGCCATAGGCTCCTGAAAATAGCATTCAAACGTTGGTTCCTTCTTCATTGTTGGCAAATCTTGCTACACCTATTCTAGAAAAAGCATATATTGGGCTCAGCTCACTCATTTTAGAGAAGTTTCCCTTCTGTTCCTCCACGGAATGTTAAAGGAACTACGTGAGTTCCGCATTAAAAAGGAAGACGATATAAGACCCTGTGTTTATTATACCCATCGAAGTCACAATGACATTAACTTTAAATATAAATTCGGCACAATATGGTGAAATGCTATCGCACCATATAAATGTGCAATGTACATATAACCAACCAACCACAATGGAATTGATATCGGTGATATCTATAAAGCTTCCATACAAAAATCCCTACCGAATATGATGTCGCTTTTTAAGGGAACGCCCTCGTATGTCACCACACTTTCTTGATACAACTTCGACCCAAAATGTATTGACGCTTTGCAAATTACATGTGAATTGTTAATTTCATAATTGTCAGAACATGGGCTTTTACGTTTCCTTTCATTAACTATTTTAAGTATACTACTACTTATTTCAGGTTAAGTTTCGCCTCTAGTTTTAAACAAAATATCCTCCATCCCTTTCCGTTAATTGTTGTTTTTAGTTTATTTTTTTACTTGAAATATTCTGTATGTTTAAATATAGAAAAATAAGTAGATATATTTAATAAATATTTTATATATTGATTATCTTTAATTTTTATTATATTTTCCTTTATTGAATGGTACAACAGTTTCGAAAACAACAATTTTTCTGTTAACAGCAATTCCTTACAAACTTCTCTGCTTGCGTGATCGCGGAGGATTCCATGAAACAGGCGTGTTATCGGTTATGGAAATAATATTAAGACCGCTCATTTCAAGGCCTTTAATGGCTGACTGCAATAAAGAATACATTATGAAAACAGAAGAAAATGAGAAGGGACATCATTAAATATGTATGTATGTATGTATATTGAAATTTCATAAGATATAGAAAAAAGCTTAAAGTGAATGGGAAAAAGATACTGGATTATAGTCTTTTAGGGTAACAGCTTAGGGTGGTAAGGCATAAATCCTAAAAGGCGAACTTAACAGCGGCGAAGATATAAAGCTTTATAGTTGATTTCATTGTATTTCAATATGTAGGCGTAAGTGTGGGCATGCCATACTATATACAGCCGATAGCCAGACCTTTACTGTAACTCAGGGTAAAAGTTTAATTTCAATAGCTGCAGTCGTTATCGAGTTATAGCGTTTTCAATTTTAGTCCCATGTAAAAATCACCTGCTACAAATTTCTAGGCGCCTGGTGTCAGAAAAAGGAAATTGATTTTTTTTCACTTTGGTGATTTCTTATTTTATAAGCGAGTGTGTGTGGTTTCTACCGCAACAATTTTTTATTTCTCAACTAATAATTGGTGTATATTTGATGATCACAAATTGTAGGCTTATCTTAGATAAGCACACACGTTGTGTCACGTTCGCTGATTACAAAATTTGTTTCAACTGTTGAGCACAAATTTTTGGTTGTAAGCTGCTGAAAATATTATATTTTTTAAAATAAGCTGTAACATTCTCTATTTTGACGCCAATCTTTTCATAATTGGCAAATACCAAGCCGTCACCATGGGCTACAGTTCCCTAGTATAAATCATAAAGGCAAACTTAACAGTTGCGAAGATATAAAGCTTTCTAGTGGATTTCACTGAATACAAATGTGTAGGCGTGAATGTGGGCGTGGCATATTATGTACATCTGCTAGTCAGACCTTTGTTCTAACTCATGGTAAAAGTTTCATCTCGATAGCTGCAGTCTTTATGAAGTTATGGCGTTTTCAATTTGATTCACAAGTAAAAAATCGCCTGCACCAAATTTCTGGACGCCTGGTATCAGGAAATGAAGAATTTGCTGTCACTGGTTGGTGGTTTTTGATATCATGTATGTGTGTGTGTTATAACTTACACTGCAATGCAAAGCATACTTTAAGGCTGGAATGTTAATGCTCAGGCCTAACATTATGCTTCGAATTACTTTCACTATTGTTTTGGTTCCATCCAATGCAACAGTGGTGGATTTCTTCATTTTCCCGGCAATCCGGAAAAATTTCTAAATTAGATGGACATGGCAACCCAAAATATAAATAACGAAACAGCGAGTTAAATTTACCAATTTCCTGATACCAGACGCCCATAAACATATTTTGTGCACCTAATTAAAAAACTGTTTAACGAAGTAAACTATTGACATAAAATGTAGATGAATTGTACAAAGCATTGAAATTATTAAAATTCACTACAAAAATGGTGAAAATCTTGCAGTCACAGTTCGCAAAACTGAAGCATTTTTGGGTAGTCGTGAAGCACCTTGTCGAACCGCAATACAGAAATTGGTGCAAAAATTCGAGCTGTTGGGACACGTTAGGAAGAATAAAACCCGTGCACGTCGCTCAAGAACAACAGAGAATATTGCTGCTGTAGCCCATAGTGATGAGGAAAAGCCAGGTTTGTCCATTCCTCGTCGTTCTCTGAAGTTGAGCATTCCACAAACGTCATTACACCGTATTTTTCATAAAGACTTGTAATGAGACTATTGTTGAGAAGCCTCTCCATCCTCAACGTGCGATTGTTTTGGTGCGGTTTATGGTCTGGAGGGGTCATTGAACCTTACTTTTTCGAAAATGAGGTTGGATCAACAGTTACGGTGAATGTATTGTGCTATCAAGAGATGATTTAACGATTTTTTATAGTCGGAGTTGGATGATATTAATCTGGAAAACGTTTACTTTCAACAAGACGGCGCTTCAAGACCTCAAAGAGGCTATCGAGGACATAGGGTAGCCATTTTGTGATTTGGTTATGGAAAATTTCATAAAAAGGATATGGTCCTGCAAGCGTGGTGGCCTGATGTTGTTTTCATTATTAACGGCATACCTTCTTCTTTATTATGAAATAAACATCTGATCATTTATCTCAAAAAATGTAATAAATAACACCTATTGTTGGAGAACCCTGTATAAGTAATTCCATAACTCAAAGACTCCGTAAGTCAATTCCACGGGATAGTGGTGGTTCAAGTTTTGGAAGTTTGACTGTATCTTCATTGTTTACCGATAAGATCTAGAAATACGTGTCGTTAGATATCTTATGAAAATGCTAACAAGCTATAAAATGTAGGTCGATTACAATTTTTCCATATTTTCTATCGGATTTATTTTTCGCATCAGAATAAGAACTCTTACCACCGGTATAAATTTGAAATAAGTCTGTGATATGTAGCTAAACTGTAGTTGCTCCCAACTGTTCTAATGCAAATAGGTCAAACCCCTGATAGAAAGTTGGAAGATATATTAGGTTCCTGGCATGATATTGTAGGGTCAGGCTTTAAATTAAATGCATTTGAGATGGAATTTTTATTGTATTCAAGCAACAATCGCTGCAGCGCTGTCGCAATTACAATATGACCGCCTTACTGTCGTCAACTCCAAAGAAGCACAACATGTTCAAGGCCTGCATATATATTTTTGTTAGAAATTGTCAACAAGTATCTACAAGAAGTATTTGTGCGACAACCGAAATAATATTTAGTTGACATTTTCCATATACAACACACTCCCTTAAAAGAAGAATATCTAAATCATAATCTCTAACCCTTTCTCTGCTTACTGATTCGAGAGGAGTTCCCAGCCTATAGCTTATTCGAATTTCCTACGAAATACGTACATACGTATGTGTTTACCCAGTCTAACGGATGAAATGGGCGCAACATTGTTTAGCGCACTAATGCTTGAAATGCAATGAATGAATAAACAGGATTAACGTATACTAACCATTCTTCCGGGTCCCAAACCACGCACTTTTACTCGAATTGTCTTCCAGCCTAATTCAAGCGCTTTCTGAAATTTGGAAAATAAAAATATATACACACATCTATATAGTTAAGTGGTACACCTACACTTCCAATTGTTATAGCGGTCGCTTGGGCTGCAATGTTGGTACCTTTGCGTGTATTTTTGAAACCTTCAATACCACATGAACGTATCAAACGGGTTACACCTGAAACGTGGAAATCAAATACCCATTAGTAAAGTAACTATCAATTACAATGTCCAACATACCTTTACTGTCTGTGAATGATATGATGGTGTTGTTGGGTGATACCCGAACATTGGCAATTGGCAACTCGCAGAATGGAATACCATTGAATAGTTGATTGGGTGTGCCAGCGTCGGGGAAGAACTTCTCTTTTCTAGGTTTACAAAAATAACCATATTTGTTATGTACATAGGTATATAATACCAATTTACTCACTTTCCCATTAAGGTATCAATATCAATAGATTTCTCACCGGCAGTACCTTCGTCTTTGGCTGGCATTGAAGCGAGCATTTCTTTCCGGTCTTCAACTTTATGCAAAGTTGAGGTGGTGTGCAGAGCAGCGCTCCATGGTTTTTGCTGGACCACAGACCGCCTAGTATTTTGTAATACCAGTGAAAATAGTGTTTTTAAAGACATTCTCTGTTAATATTTGTTGAAAAAGAAAACAGCAAAATACGATGGCACACTCGAAAAAAAAATATAAAATTACATCACAGTAGTCGAACAGCTGATTGTCCATATGGGTTGGGAAAGGCCGTCCGCGTAGAAATTAAACACAATTGGACTCTCCAGTCTCAGCGGCTGGTGGCTATTTTGAATAGGTTTAAAAACACATTTCGTTACACGAATTAAAATACGATGTTTGTATTTACAGCAGTTGCTGGTAATCAAAATTACGTCCTTATGCTAGTGAAAAATAATAAACAGTGTACTGATAGGAAACCAAACACTTTAAGGCCCATTATCTCAATGTCCGATTAAAATTTATCGTAACGATATACTACCGGTTAGCACAATTTCCTTTTCTCAATATCTACTTAGCGTTTATCGGATCGATAAATGATAACCGGCACTTGCCTGCCGGTTAGTCGTTTATCATAACGAAAACCATGAACAGCTGATGTGATGACCGTGTGATTAACCGGCACTTTAATCGTACATTGAGATAATGGGCCTAAAACTGTTAATCCTAGAGTTGTTTTTAAAGAGAAACTTTTTATTGTAAAGGGACTTCTGAACTTTGACATTTAATATCTTCATATTGTTGAAGCTGCATATGACGATTTTTCTGTCATTTATGCGGTCTGTTTTCCAAAATCCCAAATTATAAAAAAAATGTTATCACAATAGGTTTTCTGTTCGGCTATTAGAAATAAGATCCAAGAGCATCCAATGCATCCCTACAAAGTCACTGTTTGGTGGGGTGGTGGCGTTATCGGTCCATATGGTCGGAGGTGCAAAGGACATTTGCACGATTTTATAGTTCATACATAATGCCATCGGTAGGCCTGTCAAATTAATAAATACACACTTGGGTTTATTCCAATTTACAGATAGAAAGCTATCATTGAAAGACCCAATATTTGCTAATAATTGGAAAATGAAATGTAAACACAATATATATGAAATACCATTCATAAGGTTAAAAATACATATCCAGATTTGGTGTGCATAGCCCCCCAGAAGATTGATTGTATAAAATCACATTGCCGCATTGTTGTGTTGGGGATCAACACTTAAATATAAGATTCTGTGTGACGTCCATCTGAATGGGATATGGCAACTCTTTGTTTATTATGCAACGCCGGCGATGGTAACTTGTAGCACATTGTGTCATTTTTGGCACAATCAAGTGTTGATGGGCACATTCAAATCTATTTGGGCACTTTTTCACAATTCTCACAAATTAAATTATTATATAGGCTGATTAACAACATAATTTGTCAGCGGTTTTTAAAAATTGAAAACATTTGACATCGTTGCCTTTATCTCATGCAAAAACTCCAATCTGGCAATACCGTGCCTTCTGGGAATGGAAGACCGAGCCGAGTGAAATTGTCCGTCGGCGGTGGTTATTATTGTGTTTTGACATTTCGAGAAGCTCGTTGTCGTTGTCTTTGGTTTAATTTCACGTGTTTCTTCAGTACGTCGTTATTTTGATATTTACCTCTAAGAGATGGCTTTAAAAAAACTAAAAAGTATGGATAAATTGATAAGGATATAATGTCGGGGTGTTGGTAATTTATTACTTTTTAAATCTTCTTTACAGCTAAAAAGTCAAAGCGGATTACGGGCAAACTAAAGCACAAAATTGAGAAGAAGGTTCGTGAGCACAACAGGAAGGCACGCCGCGAAGAAAAAAAGAATCCCAAGAAGGGCAGTAAGAAACAAAAGCTAATTCAGATTCCCAACATATGCCCTTTCAAGGAGGATATACTTAAAGAGGTAGAGGAAGCTAAGAAACGCCAGGAGGAAGAACGTCAAAGGAAGCGCGAAGCACTGAAGTTTGCAAATGATCAAAACAGATTCAAAACTCTGGAAGCATTGGCCGATGATGCCGATATGCGTGGTACTGTGCACACCATAATGCACGAGAATGATGTGGTCGGCGGGGAGGTGGGTTACCTTTTTTCGTGATATTCGGCTATTGCTTTTCAAATCGTAATTTTTTCAGAAACAATACAAGGGAGCCGATGCCAAAGAGCAATCACTTAAACAATATTTCAAGGAATTCAAAAAGGTCTTGGAAAATGCCGACGTTGTCTTGGAAGTTGTCGACGCCCGTGATCCCTTGGGAACACGTTGCACAGAAGTTGAACGGGCTGTGAAATCGGCACCAGGCAATAAGCGAATTGTTTTAATATTAAACAAAGCCGATTTGGTTCCAAAGGAGAATTTAAATGCTTGGCTCAAATACTTTAGACGTCTGGGTCCAGTCACAGCCTTTAAGGCTTCCACACAAGATCAAAACACAAAGCTGGGCAGACGCAAATTCAACCAAATGAATTCGGAAAAAGCTATGCAGGGTTCGATGTGTGTGGGTGCAGAGCTGTTAATGTCTATGTTGGGCAATTATTGTCGTAACAAAGGTATAAAGACATCAATACGTGTCGGTGTGGTTGGGATACCAAATGTGGGCAAGAGTTCAATAATAAACTCTTTGACGCGCGGAAAATCTTGTTCCGTGGGTTGCACACCGGGTGTCACAAGGTAAGATATATTAGATGATTGATCAGAATATAACCCCATATTTTAAAAAAAAATAGAAAATGTTTATAGCTACGAAATAGGACAAATTCGGCAACAATTTGTTGTAAAAATCTATTTCAATTTGCATGTAAATTGGCAGATAAATCAAAGAAAAATAAGTTCCTATTATTTTTGTTTGGAAATGCGAACAAACCACTACACCACATGGTTCTTAACTTGATAACAAAAATTACAAGAAATCCTACTATTTTAAATCGAATGGGCAAAATTGATTACTAAACTTTTTCTTCAGTGTCACAGAAGTCCATTTAATTATGACCATGATTTGTGGAAGATATCAGAAATTATTGTGTTTTGAATAGTTTCAATAAAATTAGATTTTTGGCTCTTCCATCACATTTATTATTTTTGAAATAGATTGGTTTTCGAAACTCCAGGGATTTCCATAGTCTTTAGAGAACCCTTTTTCAGTTTGCATTGAAATAAACTTCTTGTTATCTTTAAGTTTTGATAAATCAAACTAAATATAATTTTACATTTATTTTCTAGAGCCATGCAAGAAGTTGAATTGGACTCCAAAATAAAACTAATTGATTGTCCCGGCATTGTGTTCACAAATTCTGGTAAGAGTGACAATATGCCAGCGGTTTTAAAAAATGCCCAACGTGTTGGTGATGTCAAAGACCCCTTCACAATTGCCGAAAGTGTCTTAAAACGTGCCAGCAAGGAATATTTTTGCAAATTATACGACCTTACCGAATACGAGACTTTCGAAGAATTCTTTGCTAAGAAAGCCGCACGAATGGGTACGTTAAAGTGTGAATCCATCCACAATTACCAATCCTATTAATCAATTTGTAACTCTTCATTACAATTAGGTAAATTTTTGAAAAAAGGTGTACCCGATGTTGTTGCTGCTGCGCGAAGTGTTCTAAATGATTGGAACACGGGAAAAATTAAATATTGCACTCAGCCACCAGAGGTTGTCGAAAAGACTGACATTCATGTGAGTGCGTCTATTGTACACGCCGAAGCACGTGAATTCGATGTGGACAATTTTGAAGCAATGGAAACAGAGATTCTCAACAATTTCGATGTTAAAAAAGATGATGTTATGGAAATTACATCAACTGGACCAGTAGAATATAAACCGGTAGATGATGAAGACGACAAAGGGGAAGAGAAGAGTACAATAATCGATGAAACAGAAGTGCACAGTAATAGAAAAAAACGCAAATTAGATGAGGGCAACAAAAAGGCAAAGATAGATCCTACAATGGAGTTAGAAGGTAATTGTAAATATTTTTTAAATGACATGTATCACCGTTCGTTGGTCTGTGGAAACATGTGAATATTATCAATTGCTTTGGATTTATTTTAATTTTTCTTTATCTTATTTTACCATTTAAGGAAATCAAACACTTAACAAAAACATTAAGGAACAGCTAAAGAAAAAGAAGAAATTAAATATCCGCAACGAAAAGAAAGTCTCCAAAATCGCGGATGTTTTGGACAGTTTCAGCATTAGTACAAAAAAAGATGATAAATATGACTTCGATGAGGATTATGTTATTGAATAAAACCTATGATGGTTTGTTTCGTAGAATAATGGAATTAGTTTATATTTAATATATATGTATACATAATATATATGTATACATGGAATCACTATATAACAACTACTGAGTCAATAAAAACAAAACAATTATTCATAGGAGTTTATTTTACCTGTTTCAAAACAGGCTGCAAGCTTAACGAACATTTTCGTACATTTCGATATATTCCGGGATAGCGCTCAATACAAACTGAGTTTTAAAACAGGTAAATTGTGAGACGTCCTTATCGTGTTGTCGAATTATTCATAGATGCTCCCTGTTTTTTTATTGACTCAGTTATTTATATTTAGACAGAATGTAAATTGTATTAAAAATTATGTTTTTTATATGTATGTATACATAGACGGAATTTGAAGACTTTAAAATGCTTTAGTGGAAATAAAGCGGCAACAGCTAAATTCATATTACGACGAATATTGAGTACCGAGTGATCCATCAAGGTGGTTATTTGTACAGGAAAGAAATGTCCCGCTAGTAATCTTGACAGAAAATAAGTACCATATCAGTATATGAAACGAAATTAATCGCTCTGCGATTAAAGAATGTTGGGAAATAATGTAAACTTGTTTCCAAAGTAAGTGCAATGACGAGAATGTGGCTGTAGTCACCGAGAGTGTGCGACTCAGTCCTGGAACATCGATCTCAACATTTTACGCACCAGCCTGATGCGAATTTTGCGTAAAGTCCTCGCAATATTCGCTTGCAATGCCCAATTGAAGGCACACGACCATTCGCATCGTTTTAGTTTCATAGATTGGGCCTTAAAAAGCAGCTCGAAATGGGCAATGATTTTGACATTGTCCCTTTTAAGGTCCAAGTCACAGATATACGGAAGTACGTAAAGATGCCACATTTAAAACGGTTGCTGAAAAAACAAATGCATTGGAATCAACGTATAGTTTTGTCCTACAATTGAACAATTGTTTTTTCCATCTTCTATTCTTACACTTCGACGACATAATAAAAATGAAAATTGTCAACTTATCTACAATGTGTGGCAAAACAATTTTCTATATTTGGAAAAGTATCATAACGTAAAATAAAATGTTATATTTTGTTAGACAGAATTTACGTTCATTTGTCAAAGAAAACTGCCGCCCAATCTATTGCATTTGGTATGGCCGTCGAAAAGACAGTTGGAGGAAAACCAGATACTTCAGTAGTGCATTCGCTGGAGCATTTTGTGCGTTTCTCATATGCAAATTAATGTTTGCGTCATTTGTTTTTCCAACAAACTCTGAGAAATATGTGTTAGCACTGACCATCGTTGTTATAAGTAAGTAAAGTCAATAGAGCAATATTTCAATTGGTATCTGCTAACAACTAAATCAATGATATTTTTCTCATTAGGTTGTGGCTTTGCTTTCACCGACTCGGTAAAGTGCGTCATATTTTTGGTGTTTATAGCGCTTATGGGCAAATCTGGCCGAAGTTATTTGCGGGCATTATGTTTTGCTTTCATTATATCAGGTTAGTATGTATCATGTAAAAGATGACATATTTTATTTTTTAAATATCTACGAAAAATATGTTGAGAAAAACTCATCCTATCGATGTTTGCGACAAATGCTCTTAAATGTTTCAAAATCTAGTGTCAGCCCAGTACGCCAAATTGGAATAAATTCGGTTCACAAGTGTAAAAGTTATAAAAGTATTACTTGTGGATCAGATAGAGTCCGACTTCTCATGTAACTGCCAATTATCAGTATGAATAGCTGAAGCCGGTTGATTTAGACTACTTGGAAGTTGAATGGTAGAGAAATAAACTGACAGTACCAAAAAAAGTTTTTTAATTCGTAAAAAATTTCGGGCATTGTAGTTGAATTTATGGTTTCTGTATCAACGGTTTTCTATTTTTGTGAAAAAGTTGGTGTAACAATACTAAGGACATCTTCGATACAACAGACCGATCTTCGGTACTACAAATGTTGACCGCACCAAATGATGTATTGTGCGGTCATTCTTCCTCTGTCTTGTTATCTAGCTTGAGTTCAGTATAATATTAAATAGAAAATGATAAATGTGAACCGGATTCGACTCCAACTACGAGCAAAATCATTGAACATCAATTCAGCCTAGGCCAGTTCTGTATCCTAATAAAATTACGGTAGTGTATTAAGTTTTAATACATTTCTAGGCCCAATTGAAAACATATCATCAAATGCTGGAGAAATCGTTCGTATATTTACATGTTCAAAAATATTAACGTTCAATTTAACGCGAACACGCTTCGATTTGATGACGAAACCCTTTCAGAAAACACTGGTTCACATGAAAGATGACATAAAAGAAGTACAGAATACATTCAATGAATTTCGAGATGTCACCAAAGCAATACACCACGAAGTCATGGAAGATGATCCGCCCATATCATATGAGGATTTTGAGCAGCTGTCAATGAATCAAACAATGGACAGTCAGGCAAATAACACAACGGAGTCAAATACTACTTTAAAGGAAAACAATTCAAGTCAAGGGAATATCTTCTCCCACTATGATTATGATGTTGTAAAACGCCAAAACAATGATTCCCAACAATATCCGGCAGAATATGTCCAACAGCGATACAAGAATAAATGTCGAAAGCGTTGCATACTACAACTGGACAGGGGCAAAGCACGATGTCGTAAAGCTTTTTCCAATTCGTTACAAAAGTGTCACGAAAAAATGCCATACATTCTAAAAACTCTTGCATGTTGGCCTTTCAAAATAGACTTTATGTGCAACGTAAATATATTAGGCAATCCCGATAAGATTTGTGATCCATCAGATGCCATACCCAATGATTTTGGTGAAACTTATATTGAGTTGGCCCATACAGAGGATCGACTCTATCAAAATAGCTCCCATGTTAAGGTTCGCTATACAATAATGAGCCACGATGATATGCCAGAATTGCAGTAAGTGTTGGAATGGTTGTTAGAATAAGTGTTGGAAGTAATAATGATTTGGCTTTGGTATTTGTTTAGATCGGCGAAGGAAACTGCTAAAGCTGTCGCACACGAGTTCACTTTGAAAAAGCGAATATTTGATTTCATTGTAAAAATACTTCAACAATTTTTAGCATTTATGCTCTTCAAAGTATTCATTGGTAAGTTCAGCGTTTGTCTTGACAGCTAATTATCATTATAATTCAATTGCAGCAATACGTGATGGAGAAGTGTTGATAATTGGATAGGAATTTTTGGTTGTTATCCTTTGACTGAAAGAGCTTTTATCATTAGTTTATATTTATGTTGCCCTAGACTTAAATTTAATTCCATTGAACTGGTGTAGATTATTTTTACACCCAGGCAACGACCTGTATAGGCCTCTATTGTTGTAAATGTAATTCGTTTACTTCAAACCGTTGTGGCAGACATTCTAGTGTATTCATCAAAGAGAATTCGTTTCTGACCCATTTAGACGAACTGTTACACGTGCTATGTGTATATGTGCAACATTTTTGATCAATTTTGTTAATTCATTAAAAAAATCTGTCATATGATTGTCGTTGCATTTGTAGAACTGGCGCTTTCTAAAATATGTGTGCATCGCTCATTAATAAAACGTCATTAAAGAAGACGATTTTGTTTTTTAAAGATATTTACAATATTTACTGGTGTTTTTTGGCGTTCTAAACCCGAAAAATATATTTTCAAACAATTTTATTGATAAATTTTGAAGCTCAGACTACTTGCAGAGTTGCAGTTTCTTGCAGATAAATGGTATATAGGCAATATACCAGAGAATAACTGTATGCCTTTTAATAAGGTGGCTGCAGATTAAAAGCTTAAACAATGAAACGGAATCTCTATGTCTGAACAGTATCCCATTTTTCGTTTCGTTCGTATTTTCGCTGTAAGGT
The DNA here is from genome assembly GCA_958296145.1 of Hydrotaea cyrtoneurina. Lineage (NCBI taxonomy): Eukaryota > Metazoa > Arthropoda > Insecta > Diptera > Muscidae > Hydrotaea > Hydrotaea cyrtoneurina. The sequence goes on from OY282512.1 coordinate 121,029,313, forward strand.
TGAGCACAACATACGAATTGATCGCTCAGCTACTGAGGGTCAGTATGTGAGCTCACTTTGCGTTTGTCACATGTTGTTGCCTTAGATATTTCGTCAGACGCAAAGCATCAAAGAGGAAGGGCGCTTAGTTCTGTGCATAATTCTATACATATATAACAGTTTCTTTATATTCGAATTATGGTCAATAAGCAACGGACGATTTAGAAGTATACAATCCTGTGATACTTTACGGATGCGTACGTGACATTAGAATATCAATAAAAATCGAATGGAATGCAAAACATATTTCATAAGAAGAAAGATGTAACCAATAACTATGCATAAAAAGTACAAGCAAAGAAAATATGCAATATAAAGTGGGCAAAATCGAGATTGAGTAATTCCGATTTGCAGTCAGTTTTATCTTCATGACAACAGTGTAGGCTTAAAGAATAATACAATTTGGATATTTCTTTAATATAATATGAGACTAAAGCATATTATTTTTCGATCTCGGTTAACATTTCTGTTGAAATACCCATATGTTTTATTTTCCTACGTATTTTTGAGCACTCACAGGAGCACCCGCAACGTCTTAGCAAAGACCATTTAGAGGGCAGACGTCGCAAGTCGTTTTCTGAATATTTCCAAGAGGGTATTTAAACAGTATTTGTTTTACAAAAGTAGGTATTTGTTTTAAAAAAACATATTTTTGCTTTCAAAACTTTTCAAATATTGCCATGTCAATTAGTGGCATCTGGAGTGTGCTTCCGAACTAATGCATCAGAAAACGACTTGCGACATCTGCCCTCTGTATGGTCTTTGGTCTCAGCAAACATTTTCGCCCACGAATCGCCCGGAAGAGTTCTTAAATCGCTGCAATTGTCATCTGATATTCGTTTACGAATCGTCTATGTGATCAGATGGCTCTGTGCCGCGATTCGAATGCAATTCTCCAAAGCGATTCAAATAAAATGATGACTATTTTTTTTTAGAAAGAATTATAATACAAATTGTTAACATCTACTTATTTATTTCCCTTAACGTTCCATGAAGGAACAGATGGGGAACTTTTCTTGAATCCGTGAGGTATTCACGATATTAATAGTGTACATACTGACCCGGACATAATGTTTAAACCCCGCTCCGAACGGCTAATGCTTTTTTCTAGAAAAGTTTACTAATGTTGAAAATTTTTATTGAAAACAGTTTGATGGTCTTTCCAGGTTTCGAACCTGTGTTCTGCTTTGTGCTGTATTTGTTTAATTTAAGAAACAAACAACGAAAGACACAAAACCATTTTTGCTTCCTTAAACAACTTCCAAATGATGTTTAGACGATTCATCGTCAAACAATTGCCAAGAAGATAACAAATCGCGGCAGCGATAAGTTTTTCAGCAAGTTTTAAATGTTGCTTAGAAGATGTGCCTCAGAATATTCCAATTGCTTGCTCGGGTAAAAACAAATGTCTATGCCGTAGAAGTGTTTAATTGTATTTTATATGTGTATAAATATTTCATTAGAAATAAATTAGAATCAACTGTTCTTTATGCCAAAAAAAAGTGTACTCTGTCTTAAGCTGACACCTAAGGACTGAGAAATTTGTCCGCTTAAGAGAGATCTCCCTTAGGAGAGAGTACAATATTTCATACATAATTACACACACTAAAACAAAACTGTTGCCATTTGAAACGCTCTTATATAATTTATACTATAATTTTAACTATAATTTATACGCGCCCCATTTATCTCTTTCAGCTTGCCTCTCATATCATAAACACTACAACAACAGTATTGATCATGACAACATTTACATCTCGGAATACTTCAAACGTATCGATCAAGACAGAAAAACCCATGGCAAGAACTCGATATTGCCATTGAAAAAGGTATTTTTAGAGCAAATGAATGTGTCACAATTTATAAAAAAATATTTGTTTGCGGCTGTTAGTACGAAAAGAGAAACTTAATAGATGTCGACAACGTGTGGCAGCGTACCATCGAAGAATCTCGGGCAGTCAAATTTCATCTGTTACAATTCGCCCTGGAAACGGTGACAGCCTTATTTTTTCTGTTCCTGGACTACATCATTGTATCGGTGCTCATAGTAATACGAAAGAATTCCGAGATGTCATTCGTGCAGGAGGGTGAACATACTATACATTTTTCTGTAAGTCAATCTATATAACGGGTGGCGCAAAAGTAATCCTCCTATCAGAAAATGCTATAAATTTTGCGATTGGCCCCTAATGTCAGTGGCAACTCTGATGTAAAAAAAATTGAAAGACCAAATAAAAATAAAAAAAACATCGGAAGTTTACTTTTGCGCCACCTGTTATTAGGTATTAGGGAAAAGTTTATTGATATTTGTATTTTCCTTAGATTAAAGGTACCGGTTTGATAGCTCGACTTTTGAGATCTACTATGCGCAATTTCAATATGCACGAAACCGTTTCAACCTACACGACCAATGAACCTTGTTTGCCGAGACCAACTACTTTGCCAAGAAGGTAACTCATTTTTAAGTCAGCGTACAATACTCTGTGTGCAGTCTTACCGGTTTTCACACAACGATTTTGTTCGTTACGAATGGTCATAATTGGAAAAGTAGTAAAATGGAGTATTTCAAAGTCATACGACTACTCGTCCGTTCTCAAAGTTTCGGTTTGTATCTCAGTAACAAATTGGCAAAAAATCGAATTGGGAAAATACATATGGAAACATGCTCTCCCCCAACAGTGAGAGCGAGTTAATGATAGAACTCCATTTTATTGCATTTTTAATATTAACGATTCATAACGAACGAAATAATCAATTTTATGGAAACCCGCATGAGGGACTTCAATAAACTGTTCCTTTTATTTTATTACTTATGTTGAATACAACCTGTTGTTAACATTGGCCGGCTAAGCAAATTATTTCTAACCACTTTGGTCTATCGTGATACCAAGGATTTGTAAGTCTTCTTCAACTTGGTTCTTCCACCGGAGTTTCGGTCTTCCTTGTCTTACGAAGTAGTTGTCATCCAACGCCTTTTAGGCTGGTGCGTTTGTATTAATTCAATCGACATAGCTCGGCCTTTTTTTAATGTGGTTAACTACGTTCATTTAAAGCCCTATTTTATATTATGACCCCTTCAAAAAGAAAATAAGTTTTTTTCCTGAATTTTATAAAAACAAAACTGTTTAAAAAAAAATCCAGTATTTCTGGCTGCATGTGTAGTACCTTTCGAAGAAATTATCATTGCATGCATTCTGGATATTTGCTAGTGTGTTAATGTAGCCAATGCGGGTAAATCAACTGATGTTCAGTTTAAAGTCGCAGAACAACCTGAACTATTTGGTCCGTCAACGGAACGATTTAAACTGTCGTGATATGATGAAATGAAATCACAAATAATATTACTGATAAAAACATTAGTTCTTGCAAAATCTTCTTATTGAGTGATTTAATGAAAAATTATTTATTTTAAATTGGTTTAGATTGGTATTCCAAAAGAACATTTGCTTTGGCATTGAGAGATTTGTGACTATTCGCATGTGCTGTACAAAAGCGTACTGAATCTGCAGTCTTCGATAGTACTTAGGGATTTGTATTCTTCTGGACTATATGAGAAACACTTAACCATTCCGTTTGGATTTTAGCGCAGTTGGCGAATTTTTGAACACACCAGCAGGGCCCAATAAAACCATTATGTGTAGGCGGCTTTTGTAGGGACTTAATAATTTTAAACTTCTCCAGAAATACATTAGCCGTTCGGAGCCGGTTTAAACACTTACTTTTATTTTCATTCTATAGATTTGGTCGCCAACATTTTTAAGTTTATTCTTTAGCTTTAGCTGAATCAGCCAACACAACCAGCTATTGTATATAAGCAAAAGCTAAATTTTTTTTTGTTGGCTGCAATTTACCGATTTGCGCAGCTAAAAACCAACAACAGACTATAATTTTGACAGCAATAACGATTTTTTGGGAAAAAATCACTACAGTTCGTCACTGCACTGCAGTCTGACAACAGGTCTGCTAAAAATTAAACAGATGGAGAGAATATAATATAGAAGCAAAAGTGCACGAATTTAGAAATCGATTATTCGATTATGTATACTGAATAAACATTCTCAACGCGTTTTTACTCAGAATGAGTATAAATGGTATCGATCCAAAGAAACACAAAAAGGCGAAGGCCCTTTTGTGTTGGTTATGTTGGTTTCTCATTTTTTCCTGCATATTTTAATTGATGATAACCAAAAGATGTGTTGAAGAGACAAAATTTTATTGCCGCCAATACTCCTGCGAACACAAGTATCGTTGAATTCAACATTGTCGTAGCCAACTAGTTTTAGGTTAAGATTATCTAAAATAAATTATATACTTCTATATAACAGCAAATAATTTGCATCAACTATAAATTATTAGGTCAACCAACCGGTAGCATTGATCTAGGACTAACACATTTATTAATTGGCCTTTTTGGTTCTCGATTATTCTACAAATGAAAATGAAAAACCTTTTAATATTGAATTTACAGCTTTTATTTAAAATTGTTAGGCTTATATGCCATGGTCATACTTTTGATATATCAAAGTGCCACATTTCTGCGTATGCGTCGCCTAATATGCGGCTATTTCTACCGGAAGCGTGAAAAGCAGCGAATCATTTATTTGTACAACTGTTTGCTGAAACAAAGGCGATCCGCGAAGGAGGCCATGATGAAACAAGCTAAATTCAATTTTGCAAATCGAAAAATACGACTAAAAGCGAATATGTTTTTGGTAAAACACCTAACATGTAAAAACTTAGATATTATTAAAATTTCTAAACTTGTATCTTTTTCCTCAGAATTTACGTTTACGTTGGCCTAAATATTTCAATTGGCTGAGGCGATTTAGTGCTGGTCGCCGGAAATGTGTTATATGCGCGGAATTTGAAAGTGACTACTTTATATCTAAATGTAAATCGGATAAGCAATTTATATATCTTTTTCAGGTGACAATTTTGTCATTTGCAATAGTGCTAAATGTGGCGTGTCGTATTGCAATGATTGTTGGCGAGACATGGATAATGAATGTTTGGTTTGTAATGATGTAATATCGTTTGAGATTATTTTAAACTTTGACGATTTCTTTGAAGAATTTGAATTTTTGTGAATATTTATTATACTGTTATACTAAACTGAGGAGCAATTTATTTGGCAAAAAAGAAAAAATAAAATAATTCAGGAAAAAACGACAAATTATTTTCATGGTAAAGTATCAAATTCGGGACTGTGGAATTTGGCAAAAATGGGACGACACTCTGACCAAGAGACATTTATTAATGCGATCTCAATTCAACAACAAATACAACAGTACATCAACAAAAGACAATTTGATTAGCCGGTCTGAGGTTTCGGACTTCATGAATCTGGCTTAGATTAAACTGTAAAATTGCCTGTTATGTTGTGGATGTCGTACTGAAGAATCATCGAGAAGAAAATAAGGCAAAACAATAAAATTGTAATCCACTATACAACTCTGATGTACAGGGTTGGCAATTCTTAATTTTAAATTTGAATCGGCTATAAAAAAACTTCTGAACATTTTTTCAAATTTCTGGTTTTATTGTCATTTAATAATGGAACACAATATCATTTATACCATGACTGGCCTGTTATCAGATGAAGCTCATTTTCATCTCAGTGGCTATGTCAATAAGCAATTGGGGTCAAGTGAACCCACACGTGACTATTGAGAAGCCAATGCACCAACAACAAGTCACTGTTTGGTGTGGATTTCGGGCGTGCGGCGTCGTTGGACCATTTTTCTTCGAAAATGAATTGTTTCCAAAAATTTAGGAGAATAACATGAACGACATAGTTTCAACATGACGGGGCCACATATCACACAGAAAAAATTTTTTTTTTTGGAATTGCCATAACTCGAAAACTATTTGTCCGATTCTGTTCAAATGAGTAAATAAGTTTAAAAATTATACGATTTAAAATAAGTACACAGAATTTTATGTAATCCCTAGCAAAATTTGATGTTTCAAAAAGGCATTGTCCGTATAGGTGTGTGGTTAGTGGGGTGAATACCGAAATTTGGTTACTCAAATATTCCGATCTATGAAACATTACCTATATGTAAAAAAAACCATAAAAATGGGACCAAATAAAAATCCCATATGGAATATTTTTCAGAATTTTTGGGGAATGTTTGAGAATTTTCATTTGGGGATTTTTTGCCTCCCTTTTAAGAAGCACCGGGAAAACAAAAATTAAAGAATGAATCTAACCACACACCTATACGGACAATGAATCTACGAACTACTGTCTTGTAACATCAAAGGTACGTAATCGACTAAGTGCCTAAAAACACCTACAAAAATTGCTTGACGTTCAAATGCAACACATCCGACACATCGTAGTGATTTTTTACATAATTATCACTGTGAAGTCCTAAACCATTGTACGCCCTTTAAGCTGACCATCCAGATTAAATTATATATATATATGTATCATGGCTTCCCTTTGAGCCGAAACTCTCCACAAACTACTCGCCGTGGTGTCGACTTGTGATGGAAATGTGAATCTACTGGGGTTTGGGAAGAACTTACACCAACTGTTGTAGACGTCAGGTTCTAAAGAAAATTATGTATGCACATATATCTTTTAGTTTGTTTTATCCAGACATCGCGGAAGTGGGCTTAGATTTGTTTCTGTGAGCACTTTACACAGAATTCCTTTATTTAGACTGCATTCAAAGCAAAAGATAAAAAAAAAAGTTACATGACCCGAATATCCTGTCAGGATATGACAATTGTAAATTCTGTGGCTCCATATTAACACTTTAGCGCCACATTAAAGCAACGCATTTTCCATGACCACACAATCTCATGAAAAAATAACAAATTCGAAACGAACTATTCAACTTCTGTTTTCTACCCCCAATCTGTTCGTTGCCTGACATCTCGGCTTCTAATGCCAAATATTTGCTGTTTGATTTTGTTTTTCTTGAAATTACTGCAGCCACACAGTATTCTGATGCTGCCACTGAGACTTTTCACAGAAATGTTTATTTACAGGCACATAAGTGTGGCACCAAATTGATGTACCCTACTACCACTCTGTGGTACTGTGTTGCATTGTGATAACTTGGTGCTGATGAAAAGGTAGACCTAAGATTCGATCTATTAAGACGCAATTTTCGAATGCGTGTAAGCATCAAAGCTGAATCCGATAGAAGTAAAACGAATAATCGACATATTTAGACTGCATTTCTATTTTAACCTGTTGCACACGAATATTATTCTAAAGAATTGCATTGGAGTCGCTGAGACTTTGCATCGACTGCATAGTACGATCTTCGACGTTAATGTGACAGGAAATTGAACTGAGCTGTTGAATTAAATCATGTAGGAACAGATTCACGTGATTCTGTAAATACTGGTATGTTGTTGATACTGTGATAATATCAGTCCGCTAACTTAGCAGATCAGTAAAATAGTCTAAAATGGACTTAACCCCAAAAAACAAAAAATTAAAAGGAATTACTCGGAAGGGTGGGATAATGCAGTAAAAGATTGGGGAAAACAGCTACTTACCATAAAAGAGTATTTAATCCGTGCTTTTGCCAATGCTCATATTTGCGATTTTATTGTTATATATTATATTATATAATATATATTGCGATAATAACTTAAATTACTTGTCTGACGATCCTTCTTCGGTGAGGAAGAATGATCGTCCGCCGTCTTTCGAACGTTCTTTGCGATTTGCTTCTTCTTTTTAACTTTAAACAGCTGATTTCGTACGACAATTAACAACCCTGGACAACAAATTAAAATAATTTTGGCGGAGCTTTGAAGAAAAATAAATATAAGACAGAAGTAAAATGCTAATAATATCATTTAATACAAAAAAAAAAAAACGCATCGATTATTCAATTGGTTGGAACACTGCCAAAGAAGTGAACGACATTTTATTCAACCAACCTCGACTTTGTGACAGTGGCCGAAACAACCACACGGATGAAGTATGAAAGTTAAGCCAAATCATCCGTGCCTACATCTAAGAATTTTTCATTTGAACTGGAACTGGTGCAAGGCATGAGAAGAGGACATAGAAAGGATGGAACACTCTCCGCCATTGCCCATATTCTGCAATATGGAATGCACAAACATCACTGTTCTGAGTAGCTGGCTTCAGCAGGAATCTGAAGATAGACTAATATACCTCACCGTAGTCTCTAAATTCCTTTGGACGAAAGTGGAACCAGTGAACTTCCATCAATGAGCATGTGTGAAGTACAAACATGTGGATTGACCATCCAATGCATGCCACGATAATGCAATCCGAACAATCGTAAACAGAGCTGTACTATTTAAGAGCCAAACTGCAAACTGATAATTCTAATGGAAATGTATGCGTCTGTCTGGCAATAATTCGAATTTGTGGTGTAATAACCATGACGGGCCTGAAAGACTGTGTACTCTGAGACTGTGAAGAATACATGCTGTATTCTTCATCATTTAGGTGAGTCCGAATTATTTTATTTCTCACTGTGTTCGTTATCATTTAGTTGAATCAGAATTATTTTATTCCTGTTTATTTATATTGTGGTTTTTTTGAACGTGCTAAGGCTCATCTCCAAACTCTTTTCACTTACTAGACATTGTTTTGCGAAATAAAAGTAGATGTAGACATGAGTCTGTAAACTGGTACCGCGCTCATGGCTCGATCTTCACGGTATGGTCGTGTAAAATCAAGGGCCTTAATTTAATTTCATTTATTAACATTCAAGTCTGTTGGCCTTATATGGTTACAAACATCCACTAAATATATTCTTACAAATAATGAAAACATTATGTACATATGTATGTAATTTGTTGACCTAGAGGCTGAACATTTCTGACTTTTTGATAATGGATTTTCGGATTATACATTCCATATCTTCGAAGAAACATTAGAAATAATATACATGTTGTGGGTTACTATTCCTTGGAGAATAAAAAAACACGTTTTACTATATTTCAGCGCCACCATTAATAAATAAAACTTCTCGTAATTATCTCCCCACACATTGACACCTATGGTCTCGATGGTGTAGGGTGTCATGCACACAGTTTAAACCAATTATAAAAAATATCAAAAACATATCTTATATTTATAAGAATACGATAGTTTTTCGGATGCCCAAACCAAATGAAAAGGCGTATAGATGGCTGGATGCCTGGCAGTGACAACAACATTATCGACATCTTGGGTGGTGGCTTGTTCCGAAGCAATTCATTGCGCGCCATTTTTCTTGTATTATTTTGATGTTAAAGGACACAATATACACAACAACAACAATGAGAAGACAACGATAATAATGTGCCAAAGCAAAGCAACGCAAAGCAAAGGCGCCAAATGCGTAACAAGTGGCTATTTGGGAAATTGTTGCAAATTGCGACAACTTGTCGGCAACGGATCTGCTGCCACATACTTTTTATCGTTGATTGTTGCTAGTGCAGCGCCGCAGCATTCACACAAACACGTTGATATATCGTACAACTCGAAATCGTAAACACAAACTAGAAAACCAAAATCCAGCGTGGCTGACTGTCTGTCTGATCAGAATAAAACAGACAGCTAAAACGACAGCAGCATCACCCCGACTCTCTCTCGACCTCTATATCCCTGCCTCTGGCCGGATAGGCGACAACAAAGTCGCGTCTCATAACGGCACCGTGGAGACACACGTTCGTTGTTTATAATATTTCAAGACACTGCCGCAGCCGCCACAGTCATCACGCAGGGTTTCAGTGTTTTTTTTTTGTTCTCGCTCGCTGTTCATTTCTTTTCATTTTCAAATACTCGTAACGTAAAATTCACATTAGAAATACAGTAATTTGTCGCACAAGGGTAGTTATTGTGGTATTTAATATGACGACAGCGATAATGGCGACTCTAAAATACAATTGGAAAAGGGGATGTAGTCAGCCAGCCAGTCAGTCAGTCCATCGTTATACGAATCTTTATGTTTTTTTGTTCATTTATTTTTTGAGTATTATTTTGAATAAGTATGAGGTGATGTTAATGTGGGTTATTTTTCTTTTTCATTTGTCTTCTGTTGGCATTTCTATCGGTTGCTTATCATTCCTTCATTTAACATTCATTTCAGTTCATATGAGTTCAGTTTGATACTATTGGTGAGTGGTGTGTTTATTGGACGCCAATATAGACGCCAATTGTCGTCGCTAAAATCATGTCGCGTCACATCAGAATATTTCAGTCACCCCAAAAATGTTGAAATCATAATTTATGGATCTTCTATGGACATGGATATGTATGCGTGTGTGTCTATGTGTGGACTTGAAGGTATGACACAATTATATGAAGGGTCCATTCCCATCTTGTTTGTTTGTAGTGTTTACATCCAGAAAAATAGTGAATCAAAAATAAGTGCAGATTAACTAGGCTATAGAAAATACGTATACCAAGATCATTCAATTAGTTTGTAACATAGGCTTTAGCCTGATATAAGACTATCTGCACTCGACAAAATCAAGCCACACAAATACGAAGTTCTAATTAGAGAAAAGTAGACAAAAAGATGTATTCACACGCCAGGGCCTCTTAACTAAACATCCCTTATCTCGATGCTTTTATTTAGATTTTTTTCAATATTAATTGGTATTATTTAATTATGCGAGAGAAGAAAAAGTAAAACCTGATGATCAGGGCTTGTTCTACGGAAATTCAATCTAATTGTTTGGTTGCCAAACTTTATGGGATGTTTCAATTTGCACATCAAATTACGCACCGTACACCCATATTATTTGCAGTTCCAATAAGTTTCCCAATACTCGGTGTTTTGGAATACTGTTATTATATGTTGTAACAGAAAATGACAATTAAATGTGCATGGCATTTACAAAAAATGAAAGTATGTGTGGTGGACGTAAATATGTATTTGCATCTCTTTTTTTTAACAAATTGGAAATATTTCTAAATTTCCCGGATCATGCGAACATTTTAAATTGGTCAGTTGCGGACGTTACACTTTCTTCTAATACCTGTAAATAAAACAAAAATTCATTTATTTCAACATTCTTTGGACGTGCTAGTTTAATGCTGGAGGTCATTACAATGGGATGAAAAAAAAATGATTTGAGTTCACACCAGGAATATTGCATTGTGGTTTTTATGTCGTTTTACAAACATATATTAAAAAAATATCATTTATTTATACGCTTTTGCTAGTACGTTAAACATTGTTGTTTTCAATAAATTCATGCCATTTTTTTTTTAAAAAATTACAAAAAATACTAAAAAATTCAAATTAGTTATTCAAATTATCAAACATATATATTTCATATAATTTAAATGCTGGAAAATGACAACTCTCCTGTACGCCTACCTCTCGCACCAAAGTACTTTGGAATACATCACTACGTTGACCAGGGTTTATATTTAAGTGTTGTCAGGAAATCACTACTTTTTGGTTTGAGTATAAGGCGCCCTAAATAATGTTCTCGTATTTACAGTCATACCACGGGTAAGGCAGGCACGCCTTTCTATTTTTGTAACCCCAATTGACTCTGATTTTTGTCGTGTGGTTGTTATTATTGTTATGAGTATTGGAATGGGATTTAGTGAAAAGTAATGACTAAATCATACACGTATTGACAAAGTGATTATGTTTCGAATGTTGCCTTCCGCCCGATGTGTGGGGATGTGTGTATGGTTTTCCTTCGATTACGCGGGACACGATGGCGTTGTTTTCCTTTTTGGTTACAGAGGTTTGTTTTTGTTGTATGTATTTCGTACGGGTATACGGGTGTTGCTGCTGTTCGAACGACACGACGATAATAATGATGACTGGCGGTGATGGCGTTGACGATGACGACGTATACGGCACTCTGGCTATGGCTAGCTATTGTCGTTGTCGCTGTCTGTTGTCGTCGGACGGATGGATGGGTGGTGGTATGTTTTCGTATAATTTTGTTATGATGATGTGTTTTGTTGTATTGAAGCGCAGAAATTCGTTAGAAGCGTCTGTGAGACATGCCGGCAGCCAAGAATCTTTAAAACTGAAACAAGAAACTACGCCACACAGATAGATTTTCATTCGCATTCGACACCACGGGGACTAGACGATAAATGTCGCCATATTAGCAGCAATAGCTGAAGCCACCAGTGCCACTCGTAAAATAAGAAAATGAGGAAGAACATGGAAAACTACGAACACGACCAAGAAGGATTTGTTTTTATATTACACATTTTCATTTGTTTCTTTCATGTGTGTGTGTATTTGGGTTGGCTTTTTGTTCTCTCTCTCGATTTTAATATTTCTTGTTGCTGTGGCTATATTGTGTGTTTGTTAGTACTCCGACACGAGAATCCGGTGAATCTCGAGCGGTGGCGGATGGCATCAGAATAGTTGCCATAATTATTTTGACTACACAACTGTTGGTAATTTGTTGTTATTGTTATTATTAGTGCTCCAAAGCTGTGGTCACATTTGACTCATGCAACCCATTCTATTACAACTCATCGCTTTATATCACATCCCATGCCACCACCACCCCAACTTCACCAGCACCCTAATTGTCTTCACCATTTTCACGCCGTGCCGCCAGTGATGGCATTGTTCTAGTGATTGGGGAGACAACAACGACGACGGTCGTTCTCCATTGCGCCAAAGAATCGTATCGAGTGGCGACTGTCTCTTGTTTTCTAGAGTGTGATGAAGTTTTTATTTTCGTTTTTTTTTCTTGAGCTCACTTTTTTGGCCCTGTTTTCTATTGTTTGTTTGTTTTTAAGAAATCACAAGAGATTAAAAGGGAGAGAAACATAACAAAACGCACACGTTTCAAGACAAGTGTCTCAAAAACAAGAATTGTCCGATTCAAATTTGCTTATAATGAAGATGTTTGATTCGTGTTTTCGACCAAATTAAATAACCACAACTAAAATGTATGGATGTATGACGATTTGTATTCTCCTATTATCACGGAGTACTTCTGCATTAAATCGATTACATAGATCCCAGCCCTATATTTGGTACTTGTTGTTTGGGAATAGTGTGTATCGGTGATTAGGTTCTTTAAGGTATTAGGCTGCCTCATGAAAACGAGAAATTACGCGGCCAGGAAATGTCTCTTGCAATAAAGCCATATTCGGCGAGTTGTGTGGCAAGTCGTATTCTTCAATGGCAGGCAAAAAAAAGTCGGTTATCATACGACCATAACGCTCCGAATTGACGGTGACAGTCGTCCCCTCGTCGTTTTCGAAGAAGTAAGGTGCAATCACACCTTCGGACCAAAGATTGCACCAAACAGCGAAAGGGACCCCAAATACGACAATTTTGTTTATTAACATACCCACCGAGTGAGAAATGTGCTTCATAACCATAAACCATAATCTCCTCTTAAAGCACGTTATGTGGCTGTGCCAGACTCACAATTTTTGTGTAGGTTTTAATAATTTTTACGCGTTTTTTTTTAAGGCCAACACTCAGGGGTTGCCTCCTATAAATGCAATGCATTGTGTTAGCGGAAGGAAATTAGGGTATCGGAAGGAGGAAAGAGGGAGTTGTGTTTGTTGACATTTGTTTTGAATTTCTGAATGTCACAACTGGCAGGAAACACATATGCTGGAAGATTATTCCACATGCGAACGGTTCGGCTAAAGAACGAATTTTCTCTATAGTGCGTCGTCCGGGTAACCGGCCATTTCACAATGAACGGATGATAGACCCTTGATAGCTGTGTATTCCGACTAAATGTTCTAACTTGAGGGACCAAACGACGGATATCTGACGAACAGATACCGTTAAAATATCTATAGAACAGCAATATACAACCCACATTTCGACGATGCTTAAGGGAGACAATAGAGTTGGATACCCTACTATCTCCAATCATCACCACCGCTCTCCTCTGTACACGGTATGGGAGTTATATTCCATTTTAGGCCGGATGTAGGTGGTGTAAATATTTACGAGATCAGATGGAGTGAAGTATTTCTTGCACCGCTTCAAAAAGCCTAAACACTTGCATGCTTCTTTCGACACTTCGAATATATGGCTAGCCCATCGAGCATCACCCTGTATCTTCATGACCAGAACATCAAGAGTGTCTGTCGATATCCACACCACCCATAGAAATTGACGAAGGTGCTGGATCAGTGGAACGTTTGTGTTACAACAAACAGCACTGGGTCTTTTGTGCATTTAAATCTACGCTGTTAATTTGGCCCCACTCACAAATCGTCGCCAAATCGCGGTTGAGTGAGTCGTTCAGCGTTTGCCTTTTGTCCTCTACCTTCGAGGGACTTGACCAATGTTTAAATGAGAACGTATGACGGAGGTAGCTATTATCCGCAAAGGAGTAGATTGGGTTCACAGTCTGCTCCAACAGGTCGTCAATGAAATAGAGAGGGAGAGAGGACAGAGGACAGAGCCTTGTGGCACTCCTGCGGTCAACCTATGCTCGTTGGATGAGACCCCATCTATAACAACTCGTATAGAGCGATCCCTGAGGAAACTCGATATGAATCGAGAGAAGATATTACCGACACCAAATGTGTATTTTTTCTCTATCTGTGTTTTGGCGAAACCCGGCTCATTTCGTGGGAAGGTAAATTCATATTTTAGATCGTGGCGTATGAGTGATGCAGACATCAGCTAATTATTAATCATACGATACAGTAAATATTGGAATATCAAATAAGTTGTGGCCACTAGCCAATGCTCTTCTTCATCATTTAACATTTGCTATCCCAAGTAAAATGACAACAAACTAAGAAAAATGTCGATCGGAAACCGTGATCCAAAGAACTCGAAGCATCGACAATTATGTCGAACATCTTGAACATCTTGAATCCCGGATGTTATGTTACGATAAAATTACATCAATGCAATTTTAATTGTTTTTGCATTAATGACATCTCAATCTACCACGGTTACTCGTACCATTCCAAATTATGTATTAGCTGTAAATAGATAAACTTCTTGAGAACAAATTCAATCCCTAGCCATGCTCCTTCTGATACCTCCCATACAAATCATACCGCCCACATTATGAATCGTGTAATAATATTACATCGCCTGACAGTTTTGGAGACAAACTGGAACCCTAGCCGCGTACCTCCAATAAAATTGAAAAATTTTTCATTTAAACGAACTGAGTATGTACTTTTTAAATTGTTGTATAAAACGAAGATAGAAACATGTAGCACAATTATTAAAATACATGTCTGTAAAATTTAAATTCAATATTAGTGAGTTTGGATGAAAATAGTCACTCATTTTCATTTGGTTAGGTTTCTTAAATTCGTTGCCCGTTTTCATTTATTAAACTTGTAATTCAAAGCCCATTGGCCTATTAAAGCTAAATTACAATATGCATCAAAAATAGAGTAATCTACTTGATAAAGGTACAGTAAAAATAAATAACTATATATATATATTAATAATAAGCCCTATTGCACAGGCAAGTGCATATGCGTATAAGTGGCAAGAAAAAACAAAAATCTCAGGAAGGCGTGAGAGAAAACCAAATTAATTGAAAGATATATTATAGGTTACTAGTGGAAGAAAAATTGTTGAAATAAGTGAATGCAGACCCATTAAAAGTTTTTATGCTGCAGGGTAATACGTTATATAAACGGGCTACTCTAACGAGGAAGGACCGATCCATGAGGGGAGTTACTTTTGGAATAATTAATTGTTTATTACGAACAGAGTGACTGAATACAAACGAATTAGCAAGGAAGAGAGGAGATTGAACTTTGTGTATTTTATAGAAAAGGCCTATACGTTCATAATATTTCTCTTAAGCGGTGTTCGTATCATATACGTTTGTGTCGTTGCATTAAAAATGTCTTTCACATAAACGAATTTTCAATAAAGGGATTTTTGTTTAAGCGAAGTACAGTGCACTGAAAAATCATCCAGAACAATCGTTACGAATATTTCTTTGCAATTAAATGATTTTTTCAATTAAAAGGTGTGCGCTTATCCGAATTATTTAATTGTCTAATGTCTATTAAGGGTTATACCTTAGTCGGTTCACATCGACGGCATCTTATTATTTTTTTTTGTTATTAGTCATATGACGTTAAATAACTGTCACCACTCAATGTTTATTGCGAGGGGGTGTGATGATTTATACAAAACACTCCGAGCAAGTATCCTAAATGTGTGTTTGTTAAAATTAGTTTTGAGTATACAAATTGGTTTTCCTCCCGGCAAATGAACGAATAATGAAATTAATGCAATACTCAGCGTTAAATAAGGACTTGATTAATCCGCACACAGATTTGTGTGCACATCAAGTCCTTAAATGACTGTTGGGAGGGGGGGTGGTGGTGTTGGCATGGAGGACATATCCAAAGGATTGGTCTAATAATTGTTGTCGACTTTTGATCACTGACCGACCGCCAACCTCATTAACATGCGACTATAATCTTTTATTCGATTATTATTATTATTATTGTTGTTTGTGTTGTTCTTGTTATTATTGTAAGTTGTTGATAATCTATCTTGGGTTTTGTTGTTGTTTAAAATTGTGTGTGTGTGTGTGTGTGCGAGTGAATGTATGCAACAAACATTCTAGCAAAACAATATGCCATCATTGGAGAATGAGACGGAGACAGAGCCGTTATATGATGGCGACAAAAAGAAAACAAAAAAAAAACATCCTGCCTGGCTGCCACTGTGCGCCATCGAGTCAGTCGCTGAAATTCAGGAGTCAGGATGAATGGCGACCGGCAAAAGGACGCTATACTTACCAAACATATCGTAAAAAAAATCCTTTGTGAAATGTGCTCGCCGCCGCCGTAGTCGTCGTCGTATCGACGACTACGTTGTTGTCGTTGCCATTGTCGCCGCACATGTACTGCTACGGACAAGGACTAAATGTGACTACAAGTTTTCCCGCGCATTCAATAAAGCTCTGTACACAGGACTACGGCCACGACGATGATGACGACGACGAAAACAATGATAATGATGATGACGATGGTGTGCCTTATGCCATTCTCTATAAAAGAAGCATCACATCAACGACTCCTGTTTAGTACACATGCTAACATGATTAAGATAACTTCGTCCTTTCTGTTCTCTGTTCAATTCCAATAATCAAAACGAAGACCAATCTAACTACGAAACGCAAACCAAAAAAAAAAAAAAAAATAGAAACAAACAAACAACCAAAGAGTCCTTAATTGATTTTCTTGTGATCGCCGCACGTGAAGTGTCCATGAAATGTTAACCTGTTATAAATAACAACATAAAAATAAAAAAAAAAATCTTACTAATCATAATGTGGGTGATGAAATCGTAATGTCGTATGAATTGTGATTATAATTTCTAGGAACAAAATTACATTTTGAATTAACGGATTTTGTGTGAATCATCATTTGTTGTAACTGTATAATCTCATTAACGGTAATTCGTGTGATTAACTGAGCCCATTAAAGGTAAGTGCCAGCACAATCGGAGGAAAAGTGTTAAAAACAACAAGAAAGTGAATACAAATGCATGGTATTTTTGAAAAAAAAAAAAAAAAAAAAACAATCAATAAGGTCTCGGAGTGGACGTTTTCGTATTTATATATTATTTTTTGTAATTATGGAATTATGGTATTATTTTTTAAGTTTGAATATTTTATCCTATTTACTTATTTATTTATAAGATATGTCCTTCTCTGTAAGTATCTGACGGATCTTAAATTTTTGCCCAAAATTGTTGTTAACCGACAGATTAATTATTGAAACTTTTTAAATAAAATTCTCATAATTTTTAAAAATATTTTAAATCAATGTCGATTTTTTATTTATCGAAATGAAGTTTCGGAAAATTATGAAATTTTCTTTTCTTGATACTGAAAATAGTGAAAAAAATAAGAGATTTCAATTGGAAGATGTCAAGTCAGGACAATTAAATGTCAACTTTTGGCAATTAACACACTGCACAACAGAAATTAAAATGGTGATGTTAATCACAACTATACAAATTTGAGTACAAAGTTTGTATTTCTATGGCAACGATAATTTTTTTAATTTTTTTGAGACGTTTTTTTATCATAAAACGATTTATATTGTTTTTTAATCCGAAAGTTATAAACAAGTTTAAATAATTTTTTTTTAAAACTCATGAAAAATCGGGAGCATTAGACATATACTTGTGGACACACAATTAAGTCACTTGAACAATTTCGTTGAAAATAGAGTAAAACCCATATATTTTTTCAAAAGTAACACAGAATAACCTTTTATTAATTTGAATAAAAGCCTTTTAAGAAAATTTAACACAAAATCAAAAAATAATTCTGGGTGTTTCATTAATTTATATCAGCTTTTTGAATTCATATTGTATTTAATGTGGACATATAATTAAGTTATTAAATTTTTTTGTAATAATGGGCAAAGCATTGGTCAGGAGTTATTCTGTTCCATTTTCCATTTACTCATTCCGAGTTGCTACTATTCCTTATATAATTCCCCATTTATTTTCTATTGGTTTTATATCCGGGTTTTGTGCTGGCCGCTTAAGAACCCTTATTTAATTCTAGTTTAACCAAGACTATCCTGGCTAATCGCAAATCTTCAGCATATACCCTATCAATATTGTTTAGCAAGATGTCTTAAAATATTTCACCTACCATTTTGCCCTTAATTTTCACTATAGGACTAACGTCAAATGATGTAAAGCACCCTCCAAACCACGAGACATCTTCGCCAATTCATTGTACATCAAAATTTTTTACTGAATAAGTTCCATTAAAACTTGATTAGCTGAAATTTGAATACTTTCGTACGTTTTCAGTTATTTGAATTCGATGTTTTCAGTGTAAATAATCAAATATATTTGGCTTTGAGCTCGTAAAACAATACCTTTTTTTTTGTTCTTATTCTTCATTTGGCTCTACAATCTGTTTTTAGTCTTGGCCTGCATAATGAATGATTTCCAAGCTCTTCGGTATTGTGCGTGCTTTCTCGGAGTCTCGGTCTTTCGTGGTAGTTTTCGTCCGAAGTAGCGTCTATTTGCCAGCACGATCGATCACGTTATTTCGATAATGAAATTTACCTTTTTCTTCCACCGCACATTGGTCCAAAAGCAAATTCCATCGGTCAAATGTCGGAAACTTGTGATCTAGTCAATTTTTTTGAGTTCTGTAAAAAATTGGTTGTAGACAAGAATGTTATTTACAATAGTTACTACAGCCAAACTCTGTTTGGTACAAACAAATTATTTTGACGTCATAATAAAGATAAGAAACCACGATTTATAATAAAGGATGAGGGGAATAGCCCTCAAAATATATGAGACACAGTTTGACAGAGTCAAAAAATTTAATTAAATTTTTAAAATTTCAGAATTTGAAAAAGTTGAACACTTTTGATATGATGGAAAAATATGTTTTATGTGCAATATGAACAATTTCGTCACATTGTGTAAAAATAACCTACTAACCAATAATATAAAAATTCGTTTCAACCCTAAAATCGTAGAATACGAAAAGTACTCAACCGTGAAAATATGTCTAAAATAATCTCTCCAGCCTATTTTTTTACAAAACTCAAAAAGTTAATTAGATCTGTTAGTCGAAGGACCACCGTCCGTCGGCGCACCTTACACAAATTAAGCTGATACACAAGAATGTGTGGCCAGCAATTCGTTAGCCCAATTTGGCTAGCAAGAAAATCGTAGCTAAACCAATGTGAAATTTCCTTCAAAACACACCAGTCATTTTGAAATGACAGATTTGTCCATGTTGACCACCTCAGTTGCGACAATTTTGTTCCGACTTAACTAGTTTTTTCAAATCAGATCAACAATGTCGTAAATTGAGTTATGACGATCTTCTTGCAAATGAACGATATGCCCTTACATATTTATGTTTGTACTCGTCTGTCCATATCAGAGTATCATATCATAATATTTGAGCAACGTCTGCGAAATATAAATTCAAAAGAATACGTTCTCATCGTACTTACCCACCGCACCACACCGCACCGCACTGGACTGCACCGGAATTCATTTGAACTCATCATTAAATCGCGCAGGTGTAATTACCATGTCTCCAGCCAACGGAAACATGGCTTTGTATGTTTTATAAATGTTCGCTCGCTCTCCCTCCCATCTTCAAACTAAATACGAACCAAAAACAAACAAACAAAAAGAGTCCACTTACTTATTGTGCAAATTCCCTAACATTATGGTGCAAAAAAAACCGAACAGAACAAGTTCTTAGAGTTTACTTTCGTGTTTCTTTCATGTTTGCTTTTGTGTCTTTTTTGTTGTGTACCTTTTCAACCGTGATGTTCAAATGAATTACTTCCTTCTGTAGCTGACTGTCTGGTGGTGGACAGATTCCCAATTACACCCAAAGAAAATAATTACAAATTACAATCTTGACTACAAAAAAAATCGTTCGTAAATACTTGGGAACTTAAATGTTACTGGTACTGCAACATGGCACAATAACTAAAGGTAGAGTCATGCAAACAGCTGATTAAAATTTTTTAATGTTGACAGAATTCTGATTTTCAAACTCGTTGTTTACATTTCAATTGTTGATTTTGAAATGCCAAATACATTTTCGTATTAAACATTTAAATCAAAGAATTAAATTACAGAAAGCCAAACAAAGCAGTTTGGATCTTTCAAAACTATTAGAAATAAAGTTATAGTTCGCTAAAAATTGTGCCATGAGTGTGTAACTGCCCGCTGTCTGTCATTTATATATCAGAATTTGACAATCAAAATACCGAGGGTTGTATCTGTGTTATTGTTGTTGGGCAATTGCCACTACCTTCTATTATTGTGACATGATTCTGCAATTTCAATTGATATTGCGAAACGTTAAGTGTGAGAGAATTTTCATCTCTCTGTAAGAACGATTATATGACAAGGATTGCGCTATTAGGGCTAATTCGTATATACAGGGTTCTCCAACAACAGGTGTTATTTTAAATGACCCGGTATTTCGGTAGCTGTTAGTTTAAAATCGTTTATTCTTCGACATTTGACATATAGAAACTACGCCATTACTAAAAATGGAACGATACACGCTTCAACAACGCATTCACTACAAAAATGGTAAACATCTTGCAGTCTCAGTTCGCAAAACTAAGCAGTTTCCGTACAGTGTTATCTCCCGAAGTGGTGATCACAATTGTCCACCGAGATCTTGCGATTTAACACCTTGCGACTTCTGAAAGATAAGGTCTACGCCAACAGCCCAGCGTCAATTCAAGACCTCAAAGACGCTAAAGTGAGGCTATCGAGGACATAGGGCAGCCATTTTGGGATTTGGTTATGGAAAATTTCATAAATAGGATATGGCTAATGACTGATGTGGTTTTTCATTATTAACGGCATGCCTTCATATTTATTATGAAATAAACATCCGATCGTTTATCTCAAAAATTTTCATTTTTCTTTGAACAACTCGGTTAACAACTCTTGTAGGAGAACCTTGTATTTTACTTGGAACTTACAGCTGATAGGCAGATTCATGATTCCTAATTGGACACAGAGGCACCTCCCACTAAACCCATATTGTAGAACTACCATATCAATATTAACAGGAATTTTGTCTGCTGATAGGCAGTTGGTTCCTTGCTATATTTGGTGATAATTGGACCAATGGGAGTAGTGTCCCCCGTACTCCTTCAAATGTTGATTCACCATATCTCATGAACTGTTAGAGGATTTGTTACATATAGTATCAGCGTAGAAATCAATATGTCCTCACCACTAACCAGCCACATTTTCAAAGAAAAATGAGCCAATGATACCACCTCTCCAAAATCCCTACCAAACTGTCACTCTCTAAGTACGCAGTCATTAGCTTCCCGACGATCACATGCACAATTTTCAATTATTTTTATTTTGACTGATTTTATTGGCTAAAATTGGATTTAATTTGATACCGACATTTTCCATCGAAAAATATCGTCGAAAAATTCATGTCGATGCTTTTTAATAAAACGTTTAATCGGCGTTGAGCGGTACACGATTTTGATTTTGAATAATCTAGACATCATTCAAATACTCACTATAACTCATCTTTCTTATTGTTGATTCACCATTATTTTTTCGTCGAGTGTGTGCATCAGTCATGGGTATGCACTCGTTTAAGTCGTCTGAATTTTAAGTCTTCTGACTCTGCGCCAGTTAAATGGCCACAGTTGAGCTGTGTTAAGTCACCCAACATGTAAGTTGTTGGCGCCGGTAATTGTCAAGAATCTTTCGATCACATTGTAAGTATGTCGGTACAGCACGATAACTATTGGCCGTCTGTCTGTCTGTCTCGTTGGGTTACGGACAGTAAGTGCAATGCATTTATATTTTCCATTCTATAGGGAAAAAAGGTACTCGTAGTTTTAGTAAGCAAACAACAATAAAGTTTTAGTTAATTTTAACAAAAATATAACTTGAGTCCTAATAAAAGTTGTTCTTCAACTCTGTAGGCCTCTTGTTATGACATTCATGGAGTTTGGAATTCGCCGATATCTCCCTGTTTATACAATTTTACATTTCTTTTCGTAGCATATTGGTTTCTTTGTGTTCTCCTTTAATTTGAACTTTCAGACAGAAGTTGAGGTTTAGAAATAACATTCAGTCCACAGAAAATGTCTAATAGTATTATTTTTAAAGGAGAAAAAAACCGATCAACTACAGGTTTCTCCAACGAGAAGTGATTGGTTATTCAAAGTAAAATGGAATTTTTTGAGATAAATAATCGGATGTTTATTTCAAAATAAAGAGAAAGGTATGCGGTTAATAATGAAAAACAACATCAGTCAAATGTCCACCACGACCACGCTTACAGGACCATATCCTTTTTATGAAATTTTCCATAACCAAATCGCAAAATGGCTACCCTATGTCCTCGATAGCCTCTTTGAGTTGGCATGGACCTTATCTTTCACGTGACCCCAAAGGAAGAAGTCACAAGGTGTTAAATCACAAGATCTCGGTGGCCAATTGTGATTACCTCTTGGAGAGATAACACGGCCCAGAAACGTTTCAATGGTTTCGTTGCTTGTGAGGCACGTAGCTCCGTCTTGTTGAAAGTAAACGTTGTCCAGATCAATATCAACTCCGACCATACAAAATCATTAATCATCTCTCGATAGCGCAATTCATTCACCGTAACTGTTGATCCAACCTCATTTTCGAAAAGGAAAGGTCCATACTCATTGATAGGGACGTACTCTTTAAAAGTCGCCTCCGAACGCACAATATTTTTTTTAAAGATGTTTTTGATGTTCTTTTAGGATACGAACCTGAAATTGCTGGGTGATAGTTGCTCTAGTTGCCTAGTGGACAACTTTCACGACCTCCGTCTCTGTACGATGGCAGCCGTTGCCCGGAATGTGCGACTCAGTCCTAGAAAATCGACTCGCCATTGATCTCAATAACTCATAGTTTTACGCATCAGCATTATTCGCCAAAAAAAATCATTTGATAGCACACGACCATTTGCTGCGATATCGCTTCTCAGTTTGGACGATCTTGTTGGAAATATCATATTTTCTGACGAAATGCATTTTCATTTCATCGGCTAGGTTAACAGGCAAAACTGTCATATCAAGAAATAGTAAAGCCATTACATGATCGTCTTGCTTCTTGCGAAATTGGGGTGTTAGGATGCGCTACTGCGAAGCCGGATGACCAGCGACATGACTTACATCGTGTTCCAAAATAAATGGTGTTTTGTTCATATATTTTTAACCTTAAAATACTTGTATTTGGACCACCCTTTGTACTCATTCTAAAGTAAACCAATTGATTGCTACTTTTCACATTTCTACGTCCTTTCCCAATTATAATTTAATGAAATAAACTTAATTTTAAGTTATTAAATTTCGACTTTTGTAAATTGAATTTATTTCACTTCATTCCCATCGAATGTAAACAAAGTTTCCGGATTTCGATGTCTTTAACCCCAACAGTTTGTTGAGATTTTTCGAAAAGAACTTGAAATTGCTGTTTGATTGAATTTTTTTTAGGCAACTTTAGGTTTAATTCTGATTGACGGGAGAATTCGTTCATTAGACATAACTTTGGAATATCTCACCAATCCTTCCCATAGATTTTGCAATCTAAAAACCATTCCTTATATTTGGTGCGGTGATGGATGCCAAATATTGAGTTCATCATTAATAACAAATAAGAAACAACTTTATGACTGACCGCAAAAGTCTAAATCCCAACTTCTAAATGTACAAAATGTAAACCACCTCGATGATGATTTCCAGCAAAACTCCACCCCGTCCACCAAACATTTTAACGCATTTTTTTTGCTTTGAGGTAAACAGCCAAACGGCGCATACCCGGCCCTGTTATTGATCTTGTTTTTAGAGAGCGAACACAAAAAAAGGCTCCTTTTCTTTCTTAGAATTGCCAACAAAAAACAAATAATAAATTCCTTAATGGGATTCAGACCACAGAAAAACATTCCACAACCCAATACTAATCATACACCGGACCGTTGAGACAGCGTCGACGACGGATGGATGGATGTGCGGATAAACGGACGGACGGCTGCTTGGCCAAAGATACGTCTGGACGGACAGACAGACAGAAGACCGAACGAATGACTGTGTTATGTTGTGCTGCATCCACAACAACAACAACAACAACAAATGGCCGTGGAGTTGTACGGTCAGGTCTTTAAACGGACGGAACTTCGTGGTAGCATCATCATCAAGCCAAGACAACGATGGAGGCAAGTAAACGTTGAAAAGCCCAAGAATGAAATTAATTTTAGAGCCACAGAGCAGAGCAGATCAGGATGTGGATGTTCGTCGTTCATGTTACATAAATACGCCCAGCACAAGTAAGATCTAGATTTTTTTTTTTTTGTTTTGGGGAAGGAAAGCGAACTTGTTTGATTTGTTGGAAGTGAATTTGGCTCTGTTGATGGGGATATCATGATATTAGTGTTAGCCAATTATAGATAATAAATAAATATAGTTGTCTTTACAAACAAATTAGCATCAAACATATATATATATATGTACAGGGTCCGCCAAATAACTTTTTTTTTTTTGAAAATTCTATAAAAAAAAAACTACTGGATATTTTCTCAAATTTCTTTTTTTATTTGAATATGCAATCCTTCCGTTTAATAATGGAATATAATTTCATTAAAATGGCTGCCTCGGCTGGCCATGCAGTAGCCTAACGACATCAGCTCTGCGGCTGATAATGCGATCTTCAAAAACAGGGCGCAAAACTTCGAGTGAAGCTTCGGCTGTGAAACCAAATGTTGCCAATATCCTCCTCTTCAATTTTTGTAAACAAAAATTCGTTCAACATGGCCCGATAACGAAAATAACGAAAACGAAATAAGCACTAGTTGAAAAAAAACGTTAGATGGCGAACCCTTTATATATTTTCCCATACCTCAACAATTAACTTCTTTGTAGGTCATAAATAGCAAATATATAGGGTTCTCCAGCGAGATGTGCTATTTTGAATCACCCGGTATATCGGAAGTAGAAACTACGCCATTATTAAAAATGGAACGATACCGGGTTAAACCACGCATTGCAATTTATTAAAATTCACTACAAAAATGGTGAAAATCTTGCAGTCACAGTTCGAAAAACAAAAAAGTTTCCGGACCGTGTTATCTCTCGAAGAGGTGATCACAATTGGCCACCGAGATCTTGTGATTTAACACCTTGCGACTTCTACCTTTGGGGCCACGTGAAAGATAAGGTCTACGCCAACAGCCCAGCGTGGATTCAAGACCTCAAAGATAGAATTCGTGAGGCTATCAAGGACATAGGGCAGCCACTTTTCGATTTGGTGGTGTTCATTATTAACGGCATACCTTCCACATTTACTATGAAATAAAAATCCGATCAGTTATCTCAAAAATTTCAATTTTTCTTTGAATACCAAAGTAACACCTCTTGTTGGAGAACCCTGTATATGTTTCATGCATAATTTGTTTGCTGAAATTTGTTACAATGTCCTTTTATCAGCGTGTACACTTTATGAGTCTTCGAAATATTCGGCTCCCTAGTTGTGAATCATTTGGCAAAGTGAAGCTTTCAACTTGCAGCTTAAAGCCGCACATACTGATATATTAAAGTGTTACTCTCTCCACGAAGTCATTCAATAAACATCAACAAAATCTACGATATATTTTTCTTGGTCTCTCATTCGCTATGCATATGTTGATGACATTACACCGCCAAAGCTATGCGTATGTACAAACACAAACGAACATCCAACGTATAGACCGTGGGCTCTAGAATCGATCAATCGCAGTCTCGGCTATCTCTGTCTGATTTGTCTTGGCAATTGTCCTATGGTCCATTCGACCGACATGTCCTAGCAATCGTAGTTGTTTTTAATTCGTTTTGGTGGCTCACCATTCTTTCGACACTTATTTTACTCGCTAAAGGAGATGTTGTCATAGAAATTGCGAATTAATTTTCTCCCAAATACATCCAGCATCATTTCGTCTGCTTTAGTGGATCCGTTTAATACACTGCATCACTGTGCTGCATTTGATGCGCAACTATGGTTAGGTGACATACCTGATGGCGATCAGCTTATACACGCTGAAAAATACTTCTTTTTTAAATGTTTACACGCAAGTGAAGCTTATTTCCTTCTACAGAAAGCTCATTTAGATGTAAATATAACTTACTTGATATTAATATTACGTATTTGTGTAAAGCCAATAGCGTGTTTGGGAAAACCAAATAACAGTCATATTAAATTCAACAAATTTCAACATTTGAGTGCGAAAAAGTGTGTATTTGCAGCAGTTTACATAAAAATATTAACGCGAAAACTTCTCCAATGGAGCAGTTTTTTTTATGATAATAGTCCTCCAATACACATTTAAAAATTAGGTTTTTTTTTGGCCCAAACTATTCCTCCATATCGAGACTCATCCTAATAATTGATTTTATGCATTCGTGGTCGATCTCGATTACGAAATTGCCGTTAAAACATTAAAAAATCCATAAAAACATAATATTTATTTATTTTATTTTATTTAATTACAATACAAAGTAAATTTATATTCTAATTTTGGGTCCAAGGATAAACCGAGTGACAAAGACTATTTGGCTTGATTTTTTTTTTTTTTTTTTTTTTTTTTTTTTTTTTTTTGCAGCGACAGACCAAAGCCTCTGGTGGGAATCGAACCCACAACCCCCACGCTGATAGGCAAGCACGCTACCAACTCGCCTACCGGGGCGCTTAACATAATATTTAATTAGTATTTCCTAATCCACGACTGCTGCAGTGACCACGTTTTCCAAACATTCATTTGTTTTGGATTATGATGGGGAGAAATCAGTAACATCAGAATATACTCACGTCTCCGGGGAGACATTCCCCGTCCCATCCGAATCCTAACTTCATACATACATTCGCAGCATATACTTTCAGGAACATTAAAGCCTTTTAGCAATGATCTTCCTATAAAATACAAGGTAAGTAGTTATATGAAGATGGACGGACGGACAGACATTCGGTTGTGTGGATACGCCGCTGCGCGCCGTGTTTTTTTTATAAGAAAACAAAACTGAAAATATGCGAAACCCGGCGTCTTGCTTTGCCTGGCTGGCCAGGAATGGCAATGACGTGCATGTGTATGGCGGCACTGGTGCCAGCTCTGGCACTGGTGCCGGTGATGGCGGTGGTCACAGATAACAATAATAACAACCACATCGACAGCAACAATAGCAACGAAGTCATTAATGCCACCAGAATGAAAGCAAATTATCTCATCTCATTTTTTTTCGTTTCGTTTTTTTCTTGTTTTGTATTTTCTGTATGTTTACCTTTTAAGCTCATTTTTTTTTATTCGGACTTTTAAACAAGCAATCAGGTAATAAACGAATTACGCTCATACAAAACTATCGCCAACCTATTCTCCTCTGCCCTTCCCAGCAGAACCTTCCGTCCCTCCTTCGTTTAAGATAAAGGAGTAGTTCTCGAGCGGTGGGTTGTCATTTCTGTATGTATGTTTGTTGTTGTTGATTTAAAGGAAAGCATACGCGCAAGTTTCGATGACTGTTGGTGGTTGAAGAAGGAAACCGAGAAGAAAAAACCTCAAAAGAACGTGACTTTGTCAAATATTCATTAATCATCCGCGTATTTTTTAGCTTATTCTTTCAGTCCACATTTTTGTAATCAAAGTGGAAACGCTTTTGTTCGACCCAAATAATTGACATTGAGAATGAAGGAAGACAGACAGACAGACGGGCAAAAAAGAATTGCTTAGATTTTTTGTTGGCGTTTTCAATAAAATTGTGCCCAGGTAGATTTGCATACATATATCAATATGTATATACATCGGGATATACAAGTATATTTATATACAGAAGATAATTCTGGTGTTCTTTGGGTTGGTAGTTAGTCATAGGTAAAGTAGGTTAATGTTTATGCAAACATTTACCATTTTCGGATTGGAATTTGAAGTGGGACTTTAGTTACTTTAGATTTGGATTCCCTAAATTCTGTAGTAGTCCAGTAAAGAACGCTGGCCATAACGCTACGCTACAGGATGTACGGTATTTTAGTTAACTTTCCCTGAGGAAACAGAGGGGGTATTTTTCTAAAATCAGCGAGCTGTATAGGATTTCATTCTTTGTATTCATTGACCGGGACCTATTGTTTAAGTGTGCCTCTGAACACCTAATGCTTTTACAGAGAGGTTTTACATGTTTCAGAGATTACATTATTTTTGTAAAAGTTGTTTATTGAATCTTGTAATTGTAAGGATGATATAACAATAGACCATGTGCTATATATCCAGGACTAAGTCCAATTATCGTGAGTGTTGTCCACTAACACGAACTTGCGTACAGGATTCGCTCGATTTCGCAGATTCAGTTTGTTTCTACAAAATATTAAAAAATATCGCAAATATTTTATAGATCTTAAATAATATCTTAAAAATTATATTATATATTTACCTATTCTGTCACCATTAGTTTGTGGGAAAAAGCAAAGTATTTTGTTATTCTAAATACTGTAAAAAAATTATACGTATTTTTCTAGAAGCGCACACGTTTGTTCAATTGATTTTCTTTATTTTAAACAAATAAACAACTTTTGTCATTGGCGTGAGCAAAAAATATTTAAAAAACAAAAGAAGAAAATCAATGGGAAAACATGTGTGCTTGTAGAAAAATACGTACAATTTTTTAAAAGAAATTTTAATTTAATCCTTGGAAAAAAAGACAAAAAGATTTATTGACAAATATGTACATAAGTTGACTCTTGGTCTCATCAAGAAGTCCATTAAGTAATGTCAAGGTTATTTACGTGTTCTTCCGCTTGATCTTTCCACCGGAGTTTCGTTCTTCACTTTTCGTTGAAGTTCTGGTCCATTTCCAGCGCAGGTGTTGTAGTTTGATGCGATTAAATGCGTTCATGTGGGAATATTGCACATAGAGCTCACGATTCGTTCGATGTTTATACTCCACGTTTACACCGATCCAGCACTGAAAAGTACTCATGTATCAGGGCCATCTGGAGCCACCATCTCGTCATGTCGTGTCTGAGGAAGAAAACATTTTCCCCTACATCACACTTAGAATTGTCTACCGTGTTTAAAATTCGACACGTTCCACGGACAGTTGCAAAATATTACGTTCGTCATGTTCCCGTTAACCTTCAGACCAATCCTTGCCAAATCGTTCTCAATTCTTGTTACAACTTGTATTTCCGACGATGACGTTGGCATACACGAGGGTTAACCATCCATTTTTATTCACTTCTGAATTGTTCAATATTTTCTCTTTCAGAATGTTTAAGATAACTTCGGAGAGTTCAGAAATCCTATACTCAGTCATGGAAAGTCTTGAAAAGACAATAAATTTAAAGCCGGTTAATTTGTGAATAGGATTCCGTCTTTAAGCCGTATTTCCCGAATTTTCTCATTGAATACTTGGTTTTTGTTCTGTACACGTGGTGTTTGTATACCTCGTATCAATTAATTATGTATGGGTGCAAGTCTCTCTAATATTCGGAATTATAAACACAATTCCAATTTAATTTGTTTACAATTCAAAAAGGTTACATTCCAACACAATCACAACTAAATTTTCTAATTAGAACGAACACCGGATTCTCATAGGCAATAGCAAAATTTCCGTTTTCTATTTAAAAAAAACATTCTGGTAACACTGTTGGGTACAAAGTTGTGTGTGTCGAATGTTGCCATTCAATTGAATGACATTCCGCGCTTCTCTCTCTCTGTACTCTCGCAATGAAAGACAACATATCCGTATCCATGTGTTTGTGGGACAACTCTCACACATACTACGGAACAATAATATTCTGGCGTATTTGTGTATGAGAGAGTGAGAGAATATTATTATTTTGAAATAGGCATGAACAAATTTGTTCGCTCGACCCATACAGTTTAGTTGCTGTTTAAAACTAGTCCGCACAACACGTTGGCGTACGTCGTGAATAGAAGAAAAAGTGATAAAGTTAAACATTTTAAAGTGTATGATAGAATTTATTTAATTTTTTTTTCTAAATCAAAAAAATAAATAAATTCAAATTCTGCTGACATACACTACAAGCGAACGTTGGTATCAGTGTGTGTATATTAATACTGCTGGTTATAACTTAAAAAAAGAGGAAAACACAAACCAACTAACAAAAAAATGTATAAAACGAAACGAAAGAATATGTAATACAACCAACTAATACTCAAACGTCACTGTGAGAGTTCAAAAGAATAAAAGGAAGAATAAAGCAAAAAAAATATATAAAAATATTCATAATGAAATTTATACAATACAAAAATCAATAGATAACAAGTGATGCAAAAAAAAATAATAATAAAATAATGGAAGGTGTATAACCCCATCAAATTGTGAAAAAATATTAAAAAGGAAAAGAGAAATACTAACTCATAGAAGAAGAAAAAGGAAGATAATTTCGGTTTTATATCAAGTGTGTTTTGGAAGAAGAAAAAAGAGTATATTTTTGTAAAATTATTTACTGTCGCATTTGACACCACCATCAACCGCAACCAACCATTCACACTTTAGTTATTTAGAAGACGAGAAGAAGAAGCAGCCACAAAATAACATTGTCGCCGTTCGTTTACACTTGTGTGTATGTCGTCGCGTAGTACGTACGAGAGTACATTCATGAAAACAGTTCGCCGTACCAGTTCGTTGTGAGCATGTGTGCGTGATATGATGTCGAATACCTCTACAGTGCCTGTGACTATTTCATCGCATAGTGTTGTTGTTGTATCATCTGTGTGTGCGGCATTGCTGTTTTGTGCTGCTACTGCTGCTGTCGCCGTCTCTCCTGACGGTTGTTTACTTTGCTAGTTTTGCGCGGTGCTTGGTCTCTTTGGGGGCTCCTCTCGCCGCTTTCTGTGCAGTGTGTTGTTTTATTTGTTTCTTATCGCCATTTAAGCTACGTGCCGTAACGAATTCGTCGTCGCTGCCGCTGCCATCTCCTCACGCCGACCAACTGTACGCGCCACCGCCGTTATATGAAACGTTCGTCGTTTGCTCAAATCAAAGAAGAAGAACAACAACAAGACAACAGAAAAAAACGAGTCGCCAGCACTTAGTTCATTTGAATTTGATTTTTTTGTTTCTTCTCTCTGTTGTGGGCTTCTACAGAATACCACCGCAATAATAAAAAATATATTGCAAAAGAACGAAGAAGGAACCGAAAAAAAACAACAGAAAATCGACAAAAAAAAAACACAACTACGGTCACACTAACAGCAAATTTAAGACCGAAAAAGTTGAATGTTTTCATATGAATATATTTATACAGATATATCTATCTATCTTTCTGTACGTACCTAATATACACCTAATACATACAGCCATTTGTAAATATATATGTATGTATTTATGTATATAAACGAGTACACAACACCACATATCAGTTAACATAAAACATATCGTAAACAACAAATCACCCAAACGAACCGATTCTATTAGGATTCTCGGCACATTCACAAATTCGAACAGGCGAACAATCAATCGAACAAACCTTAGCATGAGATTCTTGTTTTTCTAAAGAAAAAAGCACAGCCTACAGCAAAAACAACAACTGTTTGTTGTATTATTAAGAAAAACACAAAATTTTCTTTTGCTTTAGTAAAGTTAAGAACGATTTCTCTGCAAAGAGAACTATCTCTGCCAGCCATCACTTTCTGCAACATAGAAAGACGTCAATTGTAAACGGCATAACGTCAAAAGATTAACAATAACAAAACAAACAATAAAGCAACAAACCGCACACCTTCCAACATTACCACCCTATCACCTGAACTCCCCCCCCAAGACAACCCCATACGTACAAATCCGTCCGTCAGGCAGTGGTGGTGATACTCTGTCCTCTGCATACAATTTCGCTGGTCAGTTAACAGTGAGTGAGTTCTCCGTCTATGCCCGCATCTCTGTGTGAATGTGTGTGCGAGATTATTCATATCTGTTGGTGTATGTGTGACACACGTTTTGTGTAGATCAAAAAAAAAAGTAGAATTCAAAACACGTAATATTTGACGTTGGCCTGTCTCTGTGTATCAATATTCTAAACAACAAACGGCAGTGAAAAAACAGGTAACTTACATACTTACCCATACCCAACCGTTCATGCATAAAGGTGACAAAAACAACGTACGAGTACATTTTCTTAAATGCAAAATAAATCTTTGGCAGAAGAAACTGAAGAGAAAGAATCTCTTTAGAATTCGTCTAAAAATTATCAAAAGAAAATATCAAAATTACCAACCACAAAATCACATCCAATGTAATTAAATACTTGTAAACAATTACAAAAATCCTAAACATATCAAATATAAAACATAATCATCACGTTCTTAGAACAACAAATACAAATAATAAATAAAACATATCAATTAATTTAAAAAGCAACAAAAAGTAAGCAATTATTCGTATAACCAAACATCCCAAAAATAAAAAAGGAAAGAAAAGAAAACACCACAACATCATTTATTAAATCAAGTAAGTTCCTAAGTTTATTTTCCAAATTCCATATACATTTCAGAGATTCGAGAAAATTATCCAACTTAATTATACGAGCAAAACAGAAATTCCAAAAAAATGAAAGAGAAATATTTTATCTACAGCTTTCATCACTTGGCTCTTTCTTTTGTAGAATTTTTTCTTTTCTTTGTGTTACTAAAAAAAAAAACTTACTTGAGACAAGTATTGTACTGAATCATAAGTTAAAAACGGAAAACATCCAGAATTTAGCTGTGGGCAAAATTAGAAATTGTCTGTAAGTTTTATATAAAGGTTCAAAAAGATCCTTTACGTCGGTTAAACTATTTCCTCTTGCTAGACGAATTTCTTTCGAATATATATAGAGTCTCACGTGTAAAGTCGGGTAGTCACATAAATACTTAAAATTACAATATATCTGCACTGTTTAGTCTAATTTAGAAAATTCATTGAAGAGCAATTACCAATAAATTTAAAACAGAGAAAACTCTAAAATAACGGTTATCCAGACTAAAAACATTCCCTGTCCGACTCTCACTGTGAGGCTAACAAGTGAGCTCTTCTCAGTTTATGCTTCCTTTCACCAGAACGAAGGTATTTCGACCGATTTTACGTGTGAGCCACGGTAAATATATTTTTAACATTCGCTCTCAGTTGATTTTGGGGCTAGTTCGGAGTGGAATTATTCATTACAAAATTCTGATATCCAATTATTTTTTTAATCGATTTTTTGACAATTACACTGTAAATTCAATTATTCCATTTGCAAAACAGAAATTGTTTATTTTTATCAATTACGCATATTGTTGATCCGATTACTTGAGTAATTAATATTTGTAACTATTTTATAATTGCTCGTGTAACAAAATTTGTCAATTACTGGAGTAATCAATGTGATCACTCTTATATCACTAATAAATATTTGACAATTCAATTACTTAAGTAATCGATATTTCTGAACATTCATATTTTCATTTTCATATTTTCACCTTTTGAATTTACTTGGGTAATTAATTTGATTACTCGTGTAATCAATATATTATAATTTCCTCAATTACTCGGGTAGTCGTATTTTGCCTTTTTTTGCCAATGTTTTAATAAATTTAACGTTTCGTAGTGTCAAATACCCTAGTAATAGGGAGTAATATAAATTTAATAGATTTCATTAATCCTCGTAATTATTCATTTTGATGACATCAGCAATTGAATCAATTAAAAAAGTAATTGATTGCAGTTGATTTAATTGATTTTTGTTTCCAACTATGTATGTTGCGAAAATTGTCCCAAATCAATTATCCTTGTAATTTATTACGAAGTACTGAATTTAAGCTGCGACAATGTATTGCACTGCCCTCTCGTGTTATTGACAAATTTTGTTATAAGAATTACAAATATTAATTACTCAAGTAATCAGATCAACAACAAACATAGCAAAGATCTTTATCGAACAATTCTATACCTTACATATTTTGTTAAGAAGACTGAGGATGTACAAACTATATAAATATTATTAGGAATTGGATAATGTTCGCCTAAGGTGACCTTTTTTTTATTAGATATCATTAGTAATGTAATGAAAACTTTGAATACAAATTTAAAATATTTCCGAAATTTTTTAAAAATGTCATCAACCGAACAATTGACATTATAAATTAACAGTGAAAAGAAAAAGGTAATTTAATTTTAGTATACATTCGTCATTCATTAAGTTAGAGGTAAAATTCAATAATTTTATAATTTTCAAATTGTCTAAATTAGAAAAAAAATTAATTATTTCAATGTCAAATTATTCAATCAAAATTATTCATCATGTCCGGAATATAAAACATTTTCGATAGTAACTCTAGACAATAGAGTTTAGTTTTTCGAAAATAATTTTTAAAATTCACCAGCATTTCTTTTTTCCGCAAGTATGTATTTCAAAATTAAGGAAATGCCAAATTCATTTGCCCAGTTATAAGATAAATGTTTGTGAAAAGACCACATAATTTCGAAATTGAAAATGTTTATTACAAATTCAGAAGAAGTCACAACAGAAGTACAAAACATACATGGGGTATTGATGGTGGCAATTTCCAGTAAAATAAAGTACTTCTAACTAAATACTGTATCTTTAACTAAAATTTAGTAACTTTCATTATAATTCACAAAAAAAGAATTACCTGTGTTTTAAATACAAAATTCAGATTTGATGTTCCATTATTTGGATTCAAGTCATACAAATACAATATCTATTAATCGTGTATATATACACATATATTTCGATTTGTTAGTAACCCCATCTTGTTATGTAGGCGTTGCATTTTTTTGTTCCGATCTTTTATAATCGGTTTGTTTTCGTTTTATTCTATTTGACAACTGATGTTTGTTCTTCGCTGCAGTTCATTCATCTTTTTAGACGGTATTTACTCAACACAATCCCATTCGATAATCGCAGTATGTACATAAATACAAACATATATACAAATGCATGTATGTATATTGTGTATGAATATTTGATGGAATCTATATATATTTCTTCGGTTGGTTTCTGAGTTATTTTCATCGATTTTAAAATATCCATTAGTTCTATATTGGACCAACATACGAACAGTATGGACATATGTGTATATTGCTGAAATGTCACAACAACAATTAGTAGATAAGTATATAAAAAAATTCGAATTAAGATATGGCAACACTTAACGGTTTCATGACTGGTTGCACATTAACCGCATTAAATATTACACTTCGTAAGTTCATCATCATAAGGAAAACATGATCTAATAAAAAAAAAAACAATGTGTAGGCTGATAGGATCCTAGTGGTGTGATTGGTGAAGATATCGGAGGGATACACAGGAAGATAAATTATGAAAAGTGAAGTGACCACCAACTCCTCGGAGAGTC
Source organism: Hydrotaea cyrtoneurina (assembly GCA_958296145.1). NCBI lineage: Eukaryota > Metazoa > Arthropoda > Insecta > Diptera > Muscidae > Hydrotaea > Hydrotaea cyrtoneurina. The sequence continues at coordinate 121,065,163 of OY282512.1, forward strand.
GGAGAATAATGATATACATAAATAACAAAAACTATATAGACGATTTTCACATATACCATAAAAATAAGTAGTAATGATTTGAAGAAAAACAAACGAACATGATAATGTGAGATTATATTGGGCTGATGTTGAAGTGCAGCAGAGAGATGATATTCAGTGAGCTGAAGAGAATAATCGGAATTGTGGGAGAGCATTTTTCGCAGGCCTCGGTATTTATGTATTACGTAGAGAGTAGAGCGTACACCAGTGAGTGTACCAGTATCGAGTATCTGCAGAGGAATTTTTTCCTTACTTCCTTCTACTCTGTGAGAGAATGCCAGTGTGTTGTGTGTGTTCAAAATGTATCTCTGTAATAACACTATGACTCTCATTGACATGCAGGTGTATGTATGGCTCTGCACCATGCTGGTTCTTGTCCGGACTTGGGAGTGTGTTTTTGTGCAGATGTGTGTGTGTGTACGTGCATGCCTGTGTAGAAATTCTTGTTTGCTAGTTTTTCGTTCGTGTGTATTTCTCATTCTCAATAAGTCTGTCTGTCTACATTGGCAGTGCTTGAGTTGGTGGCGCCATACATGTCGACGCCGCTGTCGCCGTTACTATTATTTCTTTTATTACGTCAGTGGCGCCCACTGGCGCCTGATGTTTAAGCTACCTTCAACTGATTTAATTTGTTACTTCGTTTATTTTACTCCCTCCTTAGATAGTTCAGTTGGTTGGCTGTTTAGTTTAGTTAGTAACTGACTGGGCTGGCTAACTAGCAGCCAGACAGCAGAGTGAATGTGCGTGTGTGAATATTCATATTTCCTATGTATGTGTCACTGCACGCAAAGCAGTTGTTGTTATTCAGAAATGCTCTCAATGCTCCATTGGCGCAGCTATTAGACGCCGCTAACGAGACGAGACATCTTTTATTCCAGTTCAATACCCACCCAAAATATGTTTAGGGGCCAATGAAGCAAAAAAAAAAAACAAAAAAAGAAGGTGTGATAACAAAGGCTAATTTTTTAAATGGATAAAAGAAACGACCGAATTGTATTTGTATTTGAGAAAGAGAGGTTTACCGAAATTTTTCGTTTTGTGTGAATGAAACCGTTAAACAACGATTTATTGATAACGAAGTATTCGTACACTTTTATATTGAGCATTAATGAAATGCTATGGACTTTTCAAAATGAAATACAGTGTACTCTCTCATAAGCGGACACCTAAGGGACTGAGAATTGTGTCCACTTATGAGAGAAGTACACACGAGGACTGAAGCGGAATGGTACTGCAAAAAAGTGTCCGTTTATGAGAGGTGTCCGCTTAAGAGGAGTGTCCGCAAGGAGAGAGTACACTGTATTTCAAAAGTTATATGAAATATTTCATAATTGTATATGAAATATTTCATAATTGTATATGAAATATTTCATAATTGTATATGAAATATTTCATAATTGTATATGAAATATTTCATAATTGTATATGAAATATTTCATAATTGTATATGAAATATTTCATAATTTTATATGAAATATTTCATAATTTTATATTAAATATTTCATAATTTTATATGAAATATTTCATCATTTTATATGAAATATTTCATAATTTTATATGAAATATTTCATAATTTTATATGAAATATATCACAATTTATATAATTTAACTATGACCTCTGAAATCTTCAAAGCGATGTGTGATCCATAAGTTTTCTCTTATACTATAATTTTCCGTCCCGTTTTACCATTTGTCCAAGTGAACTTTACTCATTATGGAATGGTCTTGGTGACATCGGAGAACAATTTTATTGGCTAGTGAAGTTATCCTGCCGTGCTGGGAAATATACTTGGTTGTACTTATGTATGTCCGTATGTCCGTATGCACAGACATTCACATACTGTGCCTGACTGACTGGATTTTATTCTGTCTTTTTGGCAGACAGTTTTAATAGTTTGTTGACGAGTTAACTGACTGTCAGACATTAATATTAATGAAAAGTGTACAGAAGACACAAAATAATACGAGGAACCCCATCATAATAATACCGACATGTTCGTGCATATAGACTAGGGTGTAACGCACCAAAAACAATGGAATTTGCTATGACAAAACGGGTTCCATGCTTCAGGAAATGTTATCGTTTATGGTATGAAAAATATAAAACACATCAGCACTCAGTACCATGGTATTGCTTTCATATATACGATATTTAACGTGTGTAGTGTTCAAATTAACTGACAATTGACATTCAGCAAATTTGTTTTATTTAAAGTCTTCGCTTAGTTTAAGTAAAATTTAGTTTATAAACCGACAATAACTTACTTAGGTACTCAATTTCTAATAATAATTCTGTTATGTCGAAATTGTGAACTATTCTCAGTTCATAAAAATGTTATTCACATTTTTTACAGCGTGTTTTTATAAAACGAATGGGTCTTTTGTTTCGTTAAAATAACAAAACAGAAATTCCGTTTCGTCAGTTTCGGTTTTTGTAACACGAAAGTCTCTGTAAAAATTCTAATTGGCATTTCATCCTACTGTATTTTTGTGTGTATTGGCTAATTGCAGTTATAGAAACGCCATTCATTTTCGTTTCGGCGACAGACGTTTCTGTTCATCTCTGGCATATACGTTTTATAAAAACATACAATTACATAATAATTCTCTGAAATCAAAGACAATTTTACTTAAGTAAACATTTGGTCATTTCCGTGGGTCGCGAACGTACGTTCGTACGCTTTTGATGTACAAAAAATATAGAACACATCTTTTTTCTCGATTTTTTTTTGTGATTCGATAACATTTTGGTAGCTCTATATTTAGTACAAAAGATGGCTTTCATCGAGTTTTAGTTTTCATAATAATAGCATTAAACATGTGGTCGCGAACGTACGGATCGGCGGAAATGCCCATTTTCTATTTTGTTTAACAAATCTCTAGATTTCTTTTTAACTTAATTTAAGTACACATCTAGTAATAAGTCATCAAAATAAAAGAAAATTATAGTTCTGTTAAATTGAAATTATGAACTTATTTTAAAGATTTTACCTAATCGATTGATATTTTTTTTTCAAGTTAGTGCATAGAATGTCTTTCCATAGTAAATGTACTTTATTTGAGTACACAATTGCACAATATTTCAATACAATCAAAGGCAGTTGTTATGAACCTATTTTAAGGAAATCAATTAAATTATATTGATTAAAGAGACACTGGGTGTCAGTTGAGTAGAGCTCTGATCTTCGGCTCACCCTAGTATTTGTATACCGACATACACTCAGTATGTTTGCTATGTACGATACCTATAGGTTTTATACAGACATCGTCTTCATTGGCATCATCATCGTCATCATCGTCGCCGCTGACGACAACGACAACATCGGCAACTTGATAGTGAACTGATGAAGGCAATTTAACAAGCAAACTTGTCTTTAAAGTCATTTCAAATATGTATTTTTATTTTCTACATAGTGTGTTGTATTATACGAGTGCTTGTTGTTCTTCTTTGTTTTGTCGACGTTTGTCGGTCGCGCAATGGTTTACTGGTAGTGGCAGCACCCCTGCCTGTTACAATGATTGTGGTGGTAGTACAAATAGTTATAGTGGTTGTCGTTGTTTTAGCCGGTGATGATGATGATGTTGTCTATTACAGACACGGCTGCTCGCGCCATTATCGCAAAGTAACAAAACATTTCAGCCATGACATCAAGTCCGCGGAACAACATTGTTTTCATTTGATAAAAAAAAAAGATTGTTGGCGCCACCACCACCACCAAGTAATGCCTAAGTAAACATACATACGGAGGTACTCGGTAGCAACAACAGATATGAGTAGAAACCAACAACTACAACTAACTACTCTTGTTTGTCGATACGTTAATTGCAAAAACTGCTACTACATCCGATCCGATAGCTGGGCGGTGGGAGCATTCGTTTGGTTTTGTACGTTCTGTCTAGGTACTTTTGTTTTCCATAGCAAGTTAGAAATTTACTGCTCGATGCAGAGTAACAGATACTGGAAATATCATTAGTACAGCTAAGAAATAGGAAAATGGACTGAAATAAGAATTTCTAAGGATTGGATGGTCTGAAATTGTAAAGACCTTTTTTAGTAGGGAACTATATAAACCCACTTTAACTAATATATTCCTTGAGTTTACTATTACTATTCTAACAAAATACTGTAGTAGCTTAAATTCAAAATAAGTCGTTCTTTTGGAATGTCTAAGGCCCAATTTGGGAACCGACAATGATGGGGTCGGTCATGTGCCCTCAAATGGACCTTGTCGGCTAATTAACTTCCTTTGAATAGACGCACTGTGGGTTACACTGGAGACTGAAAGGTTTGTAGAGAACATAGTAGGCTTCATCAAATTATACATTGGTTCGGGCCTGTTTCAACAAATGCTACTGAATTCACCAACTTTCACCTGATTCTGTATTATAATTCTGTTGGATTTCTTTCTCTTTTCTCTATCACCTAGAACATATTTTAATTTGTCTTTTCATGTAATCTCTATTTATTGTTTGTCTTTTTCTTTAATTACAGGCAAACAAATTTATGGTGTCCCATTGATTTTGAAATTGAAAATTTTCGTGGAATAAAAAGTGTTTTTAGTGTTAATATTTTATTTTTCAATTGTCGGTAATTCTCACTCGGTCGGTATACAATTAACGTGAATAATTTGTTAAACCAAAACGACAAAGATTATGTGCGCTCTATTATTATAAGACCTGGAATAAGAAGCCCCGTCGCGCCCTGAGTGCCATTGATGAAATCATCGTTGACGAGTGACCGACCTTACCATATCTGTCCCTGCATCCCCTTCCGAGCGTCAACAAGAAGACAACAACCTACAAACAAATAATAAAAATACAAATATTAGTTAATGCGAATAATGCAAATAGGATAAGATCGATGTTACCACTACATTTAATGTCTCTCCATGAAATTTCAAAACGAGAAGAAAGAACTATGGCGTTATGCGTCAAAAAACCTAACAGCACCTGTCCGTGGCACGAACAAGCAGCCACCACTGCCGCATCGCCTTCCACATCAACGCCTCCCTCAGCCGGGAGAGCATTTGCAAGCCTTACATCCGCCTACGCAGAATCCCTCGACCGGTTGTTACGAAGCATCCTGCGAATGTACAATCTCGACGTCGATATCGATGAGACCGCAAGTGAGTACGCCACCCCCGCCCTACAGTTCAGTGGCCGAATTGGATTGTTCGACTGCCCAGGACCATCATCATCTGATGTTTCGTCCACATCAGCAGATTACGGGTGGCGAAATGGAAACGTCGCTCTCCACGACCGAATCCGATGCGAGCTACGGTCGCAGACAAAGCCCCAGCAACGATGGCTACAGCTACGTAAGCTCTGGCGACATAATGCACGAAAAATTGAACGAGAGCAGTTCGGGCAGCAGCAGCACGTACCGCTCAACCCGCGACCTGCCGAAGAAATTCGAACGCGGTGTTACGGCTCAGCGGCGAATGCCGACGCGCAATTCTACGCAGGCGACTGCAACGGCAGCATCTGCCACGACGGCGACTCTTTCATTTGCCGCCAACACAGCAAAGTTTCTATGGCACTGCTGTGGCGTCGGTTCAACCAATTCTGTTGTTGCCACAACCACCAGCGCGAACAACAACAACAATACATCCTGCACCAAACAAAACTACGAGAACTCGAAAAAGGCAGACCCCACCCTCTCCACATCCTCGGCCAATTGCAATTCTCAACCCGAACTGTACTTCAATGCTTTAATGAAACCACTCAAGGCCAGTCAAATAACGTCACTGCTGAAAGCAGTCAAATCGCGGCACGATCAAGTCCAAATAATGCCAGTGTCAGCGGCAACGGGGTCGTCGACACGCCACAGCTCCATGACCACATATCAAACCAATTGTATACTGATGCGACGTGCCGAAATATTCGGCGAAGAGCCATATGTGATAGTATGTCGTCTCTTTCTATGGCGAGATTTGAAAAATTCCTCACAACTAAAACGCTTACCCGTATGTCCGAACGACCGCGACCCAGTGTATGTATGCTGCAATCCATTGCACTGGAGTCGCATCATCGAACCAGGTATGTGGTGAATTCAAATTTTCTGTAGTCAATAAAAAGATGGTAGGATGACTTTTTCAGGCTTATGATTTTGTACGCCACAAGAAATGTTATTAATTTCAGGTCTCAGATGACTCTTTTACTCTGGAATTTAGTATTTTTCCGGGAATTCACATTATTTATTTGAGTGTACATAATATTGGGGGTAACCCCAATGAAATAACACCCAAAAGAGAATTGAAATTACACCCTCATGCACAAGAAACCCAACAACAAAGTTCTGAACAAAATTAAATAAGACCAAACGTTGTTAAGAAAATTCACACAATCGTTCTCGAGCCTGAACAATAGGGCAGGTCTTCTATTTGAAAAACAAAAAGAGAACAAATAGAATTCTTAGAATACGCAAACATTTAAACATATAAAATCATCTCTCTAAACTAATTCCTCAGCAAAATGAACTTCTGGCCAGAAATTTTCCGCATTTCTTTCCACACAAATAAATAGACACTGTATTGTATTTGTCGTAACCTAAAACATACAAAACTAAAGTAATTTTTGGTTTGCATACATAAAACACGGCTATTTAATAATCATATTTTTCCAAATTAAAAAAAAGAACAATATAGCATAAATATTAAACTTTAATTAAAACTGTAAAAAATGTATGCACAGACGATCACGCAATCACAAAAACAAAACAATCCAATAATCGATTCATCAACTACAACAAAAAATGCTAATCAATTCAAACGAAATGCACACACAAACACAAAGAATGAAAAAACACACAATCGAATATTGAACACTCAGTCCGAAAGAATGAGAGAGCACTTGAGATTGGTAATCAACCGTACCCCCTCGCCAAAGCGTCCACAATGGGGTTATTGATGATGTGAGTAGTGAGAGTGTGTGCGAGAGCGCCGAAATGATGGCGGCGACGGCGGCTAAATTCTTTACAAACGATTTGCGTAAATTTAGCAAGTGGCGCCAGGAAAACATCAACGCGTTGCCATTAAGTTCGCATGGTACGTGTGTACATTTGGGGCTCGATGTTAATACAAACACACGTTGGTTGTTGTTTGTGTATTTTTTTTTTTGGCGCAACGTCGCCAAAATCTCTAGAAGGCGCATTTAAAGTATTTGAAATAGTTAGCCTTTTGGGTAAAATGTGTACGCTGCGCTTGTTGTTTTTGCTTTTGAAATCATTGAAATGCAAAAAAAGAAATGCATAAGCAGCCGTACGTATAGATAAATGGATATTAGATATGTATGCATTGGAATATTTCTATAAATCCCTGGGGTACGGAAGAAAGTATTCATCGTGTCTATTTATATATATTTGCAAATACAGAAATTAACTAAATTTAGAGAAAATTGTTAAAATCCATCGGAAAAATAAATAAATAGCGGAACGTTAAATAAATTTGTGGTACAAATTTCTATCAGCGTTCGATTACGGGACGAATAAGGAACTACTGTGTAAACTATGAGCTGTCATTTGTGTAGTCATTGATCGGAAACTACGATTACAAATCCGGCTGCGAACTAGTGCTGTAAAAAGTCAATTAATCGGTTTTTTTGTTAAAAAAAATGTTGAAAAATTAAATCTACTTTTGATTACGAAAAAGTCGAGAAAATCGACTTTCGAGAACTAGGAAACTACATTTTTGTATACCATAAAATTGTATTGATTTTTTTGTTAAATTTTAAACTTAAAATTGTTTTGTATTTTGTCCATAAGTACATAGTAATTATTTTATCTTTATTGTATATTTTTGCGAAAAATTTAATTCTTAGTCGCCGTCATTTTGCGAGCTAAATTGTCAGTTTTAGCTTGCATTTTATTGGATTTTCACTATGTATTTTTTGAAATCTGACAGAAATTTTTATTATTTTTTAAATTGTTTGTTTTAAAAAAATCAGCATTTTTCAAAATTTAAAAAAAAAATCAATAAAGATATTAGTGTTCGAACACGATTTTGTAATCTTGAAACTAAATCGCTGTAATCGGTTATAGTGCAACCGAATGGTAATAATACAATCGACTCCGGATAACTGCAGTACAATCAATTGAAAGTTTCCATTTCACTTTTAACGGAGAATATATTACTAGTTCGACTAATTTGTTTATCTGTCTTTTGTAGTACTTTTTTTAAAAACTTGAAAATATACTCGGGCTTAAACAAACCTTAATCACACTTAAATCAGATTTTTTCTTATCCGAATAATGCTTAACTGAAATATATTGTCATCATAAGTATTCCCATTTTCGCTAAGCCGGAGCGGACTGTAATAATATAGAAATGTAATAAAATTCTTTTTATGTCAGGGACTGCTAACAATTGCTTCGAATTTCCCAGAACATTCTGTAAAACTCAATGTTTTCAAAATCCTTGTCCGAACGGCTATGTTTCTTCACTTTTGTACATTACATTAAAAATTTCACAGGCGATAATAGTGCCCAACAGAGTTCTGACCGCAAAATACTTGCCTATATGTATTTCTATATCGTGGAATGGAAATTTTCCCTTAAATACTTCTAAATACATTTGAATTTTAATGAACAACAAACAAAACCGTTAACGGTTTAGCTTTATTATTAATTATAATTTCGATACCCAAATAAACGAATGTCATGATCTCTGGCCCTTTTATTTATTATTAAGTGAATCACATCTGACCATGAGATCATAGTTGAAAGCGAGTTCCTCTTGAGTTTAGTATATATGTATATATAAATATACATATGTGTATACATACACATGTATGTGTATCGTAAGTTCTTAACAAGAATTTAATGGCCATTACTTGATTCAGTTAAAATCAGTTAATTTCAATTTGGAAAATGTCTGTATGTTTGCTTTACTAAGTGAAAAAGTATGATTCGATGGAGCTATAAAAAAATTATATCGTCGTATCGTGTGTTGCTCGTTCACTCACTCGTCCAGACAACTTTGCTTCACAATCAACAAAAAACAAAAACTTAATAGCTCACAACGACAACAGTAGAGTGCCGGAGAATAAAGCTAACAGCAACAACTAAACTTAAGAACGAAAAAACACTAAGAAGTAAAAAAAAAAAAAACGCCACCAACAACAACGACGACAGCATTATTTAAAAAGTGTGGTCGTCTGTCGGTCGTCGGCGCCTATATGCTTGGCGCCACTTTACGTGGATACTGCCATAAATATATGACCGAATGTATTTGTAAGCGCCAGAGAGTTTTGATTGTTTGTATGTGTGAGTGCTTGTGTATTTTTCAATTTGTGCTTAACGTGAGCAACGAACAGGCAAGTGCGGTTAGAACAGCAGCATAGGCAAGCACTCTTCGTGCACTCACTCACTTACTAATACACTCGTGCACTAATACACAATATGAGTGCTTGTGTATTGCTTTACTCTCGGTTCATATGATTGCATTTGGGTACATACTTAATATGAGAATGAGAAGAGCGCTTACTGCTATGAATGAGAGAGTATCTCTGTAACATTGAAGTAACAAACTAACCGATTAATAAATGACCGGCATTCACATAATGCTGGTACTCAGTCAGAGCCATTGGAATGCCTTGCCTGTTTCAATGCGTAGCTTTAATAACAGCAGCAGAGGGGGTCGGCTGAACAAACCAAAAAAAAAATAATAAAGAATGAATATGTGGAACAACATACAACTCATACGAAATGCATCGTTGATAAGTTCGTATGAGTGTGTACATGATCACTTGCACGAGTACGAATCTCTGTGTAAAGTCCTATACATTCTAAAGGTTCCTCGTCTTATCGCACTTTGGCACCAGCGATGAGTATGAGCGGGTCTTCATTTAAGTCTCTAAATTAATCTATGTAAAAATGATTTTTTTACCAAATTCGAAATTTCTCAAATTGTCTAAATATGCAACTTTGTGTATTTTTGTCTGTGGTTACTAGATATTTTTTTTAAGAACTGATAGTTTTGTTTAGTATATTTCCCATCTGGGCGAATGAGCTTTTAATGGACTTCCATTGCTCATACGCTGCGGAGTGAGAGGCTGTGAAAATTGTGAACGAAAGACGCATATTCCATTCTGCATTGTCGTTTAAACAATTCTTACAAACATTCTTATAGGGTAAAAATATATGAAGTCAACCAATGAGTTTCCCTCACCAATTCCGAATTGGCTGAAAGTTGGTACGAAGGGAGTGTTCAATATAACAATAGCATCTGTCAACTTTCAGTCTCCTAGCTTTTCTACTTTCAATTTTATGACGACTTTAATTTGAAAAAAATGATTAGAAATGTACTGAGATGCTTTAACACAATTTTTAATATCTCTGAAAGTATTATACGTACATAAATGATCAAAGGCTTATTTTGAAGCTAAAATTATGCACCGTTAAATAGAAATATTAAATAGATAATTTTCGGACAAGGATATCGTGGATAAAAAGGACTAAAATTGCCGAAGGATATATCTCAAAAAGCGATATTTTTAAAAATTTCAAAAAAATATATGTTATTCCCTATTCTGTTTTGCACACGTCTTTCAACTTTTAGCCGTGGATCTTTATAATGGAATGAGTTATTAAGAAAATAGTTCGCAAAGGTTTACGTATTCATAAATTTTTGTATTTTTTAAACAATTTCAATTAGTATTTTAAAATAATATTTCATATCAGCAACAGTCTTTTATTTTTTCTGACTTTTGTACCGTTTTCAACAACAGACACGAAATCTTTGTATCCGGGCATACATCTGCTAACATCATCGGATTCGTAAAAGGATTTTACTAAAAAACTCGTCTCTGGTGAAATTGGCGATCCCAGTTTTGGATTGGGCGTACTCATCACACCCTTCGTTTCAACCAAATGCTTAACTTTTCGCGCCATATAGTTTGTTACCTGGAATTCTTCCTCAATTTTATGTACTGACCAGCTTTTTGGTAAAATGGTTAGCAGTTGGATTTTCTCACTATTTGTTGGTATTGTTTTAAACTTTTCTTTTAATTGTTGTATTATTTCGGATTCTGGGCATATATGATAAGGTGATTGTGTTGAACCAGGGAAAATTGTATTTTTAATCGACTCACTTATTTTTTTGAATTTTGTATCTCTGTACAGTTTATGATGTAATTTTTTCTTTTTGATTGGAGTTTGTTCCAGATATGGTAAAGATTCGTTTAATTTGGAAATAGCAACATCTTCCGTGCCTGATGCAATTTCATCGAAAGTATCTAAATTTCCGCTTATGTCCGAACCTTCGTCTAAACTAGATTTGTTTAAATTGGAAAGCTTTTTTCTACATGCCGCACAAATTTTATTTGAGGTCGTGATGTTTTTATCCGTAATATACCGTAGCATCCATTCTTGAACTCGTATTAAACTTTTATCGCGCGTAGTGTGTCCGGATTTATTAAAAGGATTACAGCAAAATCTTGAATTGAATGGCATGTTTTCACGGTCACAGAGTTTGTTGAAACAGTTTTTAAAATACCGCACCCGAAGAATTCACAATTAAATGAAAAATGCTGCATTACCAAACTGACAATATTCCCATAGACTACTTTCTTAATATATGCAATTGCATATATTAAAAAATACATTCAAAATTAAAGATTTTATGAAATATCATAACTTTTTCTTGGGAATTTAATTATAACTCATTCCATGATGACGATCCACGACCAAGAGTTTGCAGACGTGTAGAAAACAGAAAAAGGATTAATATACATTTTTTTTTAATTTTTAAAAATATCGCTTTTCGAGATATATCCTTTTGAAATTTTAGTCCTTTTTTATTTACATTATCCTTGATCGATTTTTTTTTTTAAAAAAATGTTTTTAATGGCTCGTATTTTTATCTGTAAAATGAGCCTTTGATTATTTACAAACATTAAATACTTTTCGAGATATTTACAAATATGTTAAATTACCTCAGTGCATTTTTGTTGATTTTTTTCAAATTGAAATGGTCAGAAATCTGAAAGTACGAGGGCTATATGTCTGAAAGTTGGCAAGTATTATTGTTTTGTTCCATAGATCATGTATAAACAATATTATCAAATTCGCAGATGATGTGGTCAGAAATGTTAAATTTTCGGTTGATTTCATATGTTTTTACCCTATAGATTGATTCAAATTTCGGTTTAACATATTTGAGTATCATAACAAAAACATGTTGCTATGGTGTGCTACAGTGACACAGCAAACCAATGTTTGTATTTTGGTAAGACTAGCCAACATTTTTTCAGCGGCCTCGTAAATGCTTATGAGTAGACCATCTTCTCTGGAAAAAGTAATAGCCATTCGTAGCCGGCTCATTGACTTGAGAGTAGTTCTACGTCTTTTCTTTCATGGAATGTTAAGAGAAATATGAATGACTGCCAAGAAACCTGTCTCTGAACCTCTTTGGATATTGTCCACAGTTAGTCTAACAAGTTGAAATCATTGTGGAAAATTTCTAGTAGTAATCTTGTTTGTATTGGAGTTGTGTGCCTCCATAGAAAAAGTGAGCCATAAAATTCCATCTAAAACATCCTTAGGTATAATTAAATTAATCAATATTGTTAATATAACATTAGGGCCTTCACCGAACTTTAAGCAGCTACAATATCAAAATGAATTTATAGTATGTTCATATTTAATAATAAAGTTTATAACGTTTCCCAATCGGCAATATCAAATTTCCATCCTCGATCGACGGGATGACCGATGGAATGGCGACCGATACGATAAGCGCATCCATCAAAAGGCAGCCAGCCATCAATCCATCAACTCTGGTTTTATGTCGTTTCAGCGAATATGCCAGTATATGGACGGACGGACAGACTGATGGATATTGTTGGTTGCAAGCTGGATGCTATGCGGCTGCATATGATTCCCCATGGATGATGGTACCCTTGCTGAGTTACCTTTTTTTTTTTTTATTTTTTTTATATTTCTTGTAATTTCAAACTTGGACTTTTATTTTTCATTTCATGTTTAAACTGATGATTTTGTTGTCGTGTTGGTTGTTTTTTTTTTGTGTGTGTTTGAGAAGAACAGCCATTGTTGTGATGCTTCTGCCGCTGATGATGATGCTGTTGTGTTGCCTTTTGTTGAAGTTGTTCTCCTTTTTAATTTATGTCAGCTTCGTGACGTCGTGTGTGCGCTTCAAGGATGGTATTCATTTTAGTTAACAAGCCAAACAAAAATACAACAACCATCCATCCATTGCAACATCCATCCAACCGACCGACCGGCCGACCGACTCAAATATCATGATTTGTCAGCCAGCATTCGCCAGAAGCCAACGAAACATTACCACAAAACAAGCTACATATAAACAGTCAGTACAACAGACCGACCGACCGACAGACCGTTGGTATTTACCCAAACCAGCAACCGGCCACAGTGATCATCCGTCGTCATTCCTGCAATTTTGATTTTGTGCAACAATCAGCAACAGCGCCAACAACGAGGCGGGGGGTTCATGACCAAAGTTGTGGAGAGCAAGAGTGGCGTTTGTAGTAGGCATCCTAGGGATCATACCCACAAATCGTGGCAAATTAACTGTATGGATGGATGGATGGATGGTTGGACAGACAGACAAACAGACGGACGGATGGATGATGATACTCGCCCCATTATCTTACTTTACTTTCGTTTAGTGTTTGTTTATAAAAAATCTTTGATGTTTTCCTGCTCATCGTCATCGTCATCAGCAACAACAACAACATCAACATCATAATCACCGTCATCATCACCACCGCCATCGTCGTCGTCATCATCCCATCCCAACGTTGCATATTTCAATATCAGCAACAGGTAGAGCGAACCACCATCCCAAGCAGACCCAGACCACAAGTAGTTGTTGTTGGAATTATTTGGTGTTTCTTAAGTGGCCCTGGCCGCTGTTGTTTTATTTCTTTTTTTCTGGGGGAATTGCTGTTTGAACATAACTTCCAACTTCCCTCTGATTTGTTTAGTCAGATTATGAGTTGCTACGGTAGGATTTCTAAGAAATAAAAATCACAAAATTTTTTATTTGTTTGTTTGTTTTTGTTTTCTTCAAAAAATCCAAACCAAAATTAGTTCACCTTAAACAAAAATAAAAGGGGGAAAAAAAAATTTTTTTCCTACTGCCGAATTTGACGAGGAATGGAAGAACAAGAACCAAAGTCAGAAACAAAAATGTCTAAAAACAATTATTTTAGGAAAGCCATAATGCGGTCCTCACACGCTACAACTTATCAATCAATTTCTTATCCAATCTCATTTGCAAATATTTTTCCAAATGTTATTATTTTATATATATATTATTTTTTTCAATTAATCGGTTGGTTTTTCTGTGAATTCCACAACTAAGGTATATTTTTATATTTCCCAAGAAAATCAGTCAGTTTTTCCACACATTCTTTTATTTAATATTATTTCTCAAAACACAAAAAGGCTAATGAAATCAAAATATTTGAATTTTCTTACGACTGACGACCAACCGTCCAACAGGCCATCACACGTTACAACTTGATCAAATTGTACAATCAGTTGTAACGTGTGAGGGCCGCGTGTTTACTTTAGAAAAGTCGGGAAATCTAATTTGGCAACAGTGCCAGTGATTGAAGTTAAAAAGGCAATTGACCCGCAGGGCAGTGGGTCTAAATAAAAAAAGATTTAAGTTTGATTTAAGCACAATTGTTTGTTTTCATTAGCATCAATTAACAAGATAGGGAACTTTCCTCAAAATAGTCTGCGATCTGGTACGCTCAAGACTTAGTTTTGCGGTGGCTCTGGTTTACCACCAAAAATTGTTGTTACCTTTAAATACATAATTTTCTTTATTCTTATTGTATTGTATTGTTGGTCTATATTCTTCATACAGTTTTGTTTCTGTTAATCGAGTTCGAGATCATTTATTATTTATATGTCTTTGCAAAAATAGAAATGTTTAGAAAAGATTTCAAGCTTGAGTTTGATTTGATTGCAGTCAAGGTATACGGATCCGTTTCGGAAGCTACCACATTTCTTCATCGGTACCCATTTGCAATGATTATACTACATCCATATATTTACAATAAATAGTTGCATTAACCATTTATGGTATTTTAAGGAAGACAAAACAGGGAACTTCTCTCAAAGCTGCGATCTGGCTCCAAATGGCGTTCAGGGCCTCCTAAGTTGGAGTGGCTTTGCTTTACCACTCAAATTGCCGGGAAAGCTTCAGCTCAATGTAAATTTGTGCATTGTGTTGTCTTTTTTTACCGTTTCGGATTTTGTTCGAACTACATCCACTGTTCATCCATCCCAAACTGTGCACCTCAATTTACTTCCTTGTCGCGTTGCTCCTTTTGTTTCGTCCGATGGCCGGCATCCGGCAATACTTAGTTAACGTATTATTGTCAATGATAAAGAAGTCGCAGAGAACTGCCACCATCACCGCCATCACCAACAACAACCAATTCCACATTGTACAACAGATCGTTCATCAATTCCAAGAATTGTAGCATGTACCATTGATGCATTTAAAACAAAAACAAAATACGATATGTATCCTATTATAAGCAACAATATTCGCAGTACAAAACCGACGGGGCGAGAGATGGACAGACTGGGCGGACGGACAAAACAGACAAGACGGCGGTTGGATGACTGCTTTAAAAGCTTCGGCGCCATGTTCAGCGTAAGAAACCGTGATGTTGTACAACAACGGCGACAGACTTACTTACGTACGTCGGACGTACCTAAGTAACGTATGAGCGGCTCAAGTTGTTTATGTGATTACTACCTAATATCGGGAATTGGTTTTAGTTGCAAAGGTAATATGCCCACCTCACACATTCATCCATCCATCCATCCTTCCATACATACCGACACGCCTGGTATCATTAGCAAACAGCAGAAGCAGATGAAGAGGAACATTAAACAACGAAATTCCGATGTCTTGAAATTCAAAGAAAAACCTTTTATATATTCATTTAGAATTAATTGAATGAATGATTTACCCCCTTTGTTAGGTTAGTTGCGGTATGTTGGGGTCTTTTATATGGGAAGGTAAACGAACTGTTAAACGTTTTCATTTCTAAAGTCAAAACACAACAGGACGCTTACAGAAGTTGAAATCTTTTACATATTTAGATCGATTAGGTCAACAGTTTTCTCTGGTCATTTTCAACACTAGCGACGAGTAAAAACGCCTTTTTGGATTTATTTATTTACTTTATTTACACGACAACAACTAAAACAGTATGAAAGCACATTTTACAAACAGAAAATAATACATCGAAGATAAGTGACGCCTCATAACAGAACGCAGATTAATTGAATTTGTTTGCAAATTTAACAGACAGAAAACCATACAAAATAGAAGACGGTTCGACATGTTCATGTTCAAAAACGACCGTCTAGGCAACGTTTATTGAAATTTTTTTCGAGATTTTTATTTGATTTATGTACTTTTAATACCACAAACTGTTCTGAAGTAGATTTTAACAAATATTACAGAAAGCAGTACACTATTTTGACGATGTCACTTGGCGGCTTATAAGAGAACATCAATGACACTTCATTGGAAAATGAAGAACCAACTGTTGACTTTTCTTCTTAATTGTCTACATTGGAAGTCATCCATTTTGAGTTCCTCGCCTTCGATCGATTTTAGTCGAGAATGCTTTTAATACACAACTACAAAAAAAAACTGTCCTAAAGCGCATCTAACAACTAAAAATCCACACAAAATAAGACACGATTGCGTCGAAGTCCGCTGATTTCTCATTAGTTTTTTTTTTTGTTTTGTTCCAAAATGTCTGGCTTAGGGTTTTTTATGCAGATATGCAGAACTATTGGTACAACAGCGAATGTCGACTTCTATACTGATATAGCGCGGAGACCTCATCATTGTCAGGCTGAGATTTTGGCCATTAACCCGGTAACAAAACAGCTGAGAGGCTACATCCTGCCAAGAGTGGGGATAAACATAGTCTCCGACAGTCATGCAACCATTTTTTATGTAATGCAATGAAATTAACCCTCTAATTGCCAACATTTTTATATAATGCAATGAAATTAAACCTTTCATAAAAATAGTTCATAAAAAATATTAGCCCTCTAATAGGCCAAAACTAGTGAATTTTAATTCTTCTTCTTTACTCTCTGTACTATTATTATGACAAGTTTGGTTTTGTTTCGTTGTTTTTCTTTTGTTGCTGTGTCTTTATTATAAACAAATTTGTTATGAACTATTTTAGTGGAGTATGATCTCATCTTATGTGAAGACGCTCAATACACATGCCTACAGTCATACACACAAATGTACATATGTATGTATATTAGGTTTGTCTTTATGTATTTGTACTATTCGTAAAATCACTCACTAGCCATCCGGCCCCCGGCAGATGGGCAAAGAAAGACTGAATGAATGAACTGAAATGGCTAACTGACAAAATGTCTGTCGAATGGTCTAATCTTGAACTTGTTGTGTTGGTTTCTTGTAATAGCCACTCTGTGTTTCATAAAAGTCGTAAAATATGAGGTTTTTAGCCAATTAGTTTGATTTTAGCCACCAGAGAATGAAACGTCGCAGTTAGTTTTCCAATCATACACTGCCCTGTTACTTTAGACTCCTGCGAGATCTGGAAAAGTACTTGTTTTCAGAATAACAAATTATCTCCCCACAAAACGCGGAAATGATATAATAAAAAAAACATTTCGGAAATGAAAAAAAAACGTTCTGTGGTCACCTGATTTTCCAGTCTCTAAATGCTTTAATGTTTAATTCAAAATGAACTACACATCGTAGTTCAAAAGTCTGAAGTCGTAAAAGTGCCCTCGTGTGTAAATAAAAACCGTTTAACAGCGACAATCTGGATATGAACCTGGATGTGCAATGTGATAGTCCCACAAACTACCACTTCTTTGGATCACGGCTTGCGATCGAAAATTTTCTTAGTTTGTTAGATTTCGACAGATTTCTCGAAAATAATTTGTCGAAAACGACTGCCGTGATCTAAAATGAGAAGTTTACGATCGACAACTGTATATAACGGATGTCGTGATTGGGCCCCTGATCGTATTCTCTGGATAAGCTGGCATTCAGAAATTCTCTCTCTCTCTCTTTCTCTCACTCCCATTCTATCTGTATTTCCTTAGTTTTACAGAAATATTACCACCCGGTAGAGTTAAAACCCCGCAATCAAAAATTTGAATTGAACTCAACAATAAACACGGTCCGATCTATATTGAGGATTCTGATTAGATTTGTGCCCTCTGTTAGCAATTTCAAAAGTCTTCTATAGATGTTTTTTTTTAATGTTAACGTTGTCGTATGTCTTTGTTGTTTTGTGGAAGCGTTTGGCGCTGTCACTTTGTTGTTGTTGTTGGTGGTGGTGGTGCAATTAAAAAAAGCTTTAGTTATTTAACAGTCAGGCATTCAGCCAAACAGTCAGCCACTCCTTAGTTTTCGAGAAGAGTTGTATTTGAGGGATTAACATTTTTGTATAGATTTTGTTAATGATTCGTGTGTTAGATTTGACAAACACCACTCACATATTCATTGTATGGCTGTGTGTGTAAATAAATAATGAAAACCAACAACAACAAAACACCATACAATAAATATGTTCATAAACATTTTTTAAATATTTCTTATATAATATTTAATATATATAGATTGAGATGCTTTTATTTGTTTTTGTATACACTTACCTTAGGAGTCCCTACGAGATTTTTACAGATGGAAAGTGTAAAAGAAGCAATTAAGGTCAATAAATGGTTTTTAAAAAAAAATAATTTTTTAACTGATCAACTTTTTGCAACGATTTACGCTAAAGGTCCAATTGTCTCAACAGTATTTCGGTAAATGCTAAGAAGTTGCATCTACCATTTCTGTGCCTATGAATAGCAGAATGTTTTACTGTTACACGGAGAATATCATAAAATAGCGATATTGTGTGAGTTTCTTTCTTTTCATATATTTTTATTTAGTATTTGTGTAACAGCAATATCGTAAAATTTGTTTATAACCAATGACAATTAATTATGTCGCAGAATAAAGAGATTGTCTGTGGGACTATCACTTAATAAACCCAGGTACCAAACATTTTTTAACGTTTGTTAAAAATTGTGGACGGCCGTGGTGTGGTATGTAGTGTGTTACCTGTTAACAAAGTCGTCAGTGCTCACCGTACGACTCTCTCTGTGGTTCAGAATCAAATCTCATCGGCCAAAAGTCTATAACTTTTGATATTTTGAGGATATGAAAAATTAAACACCATGAATTTAATAATTTTGTTTCCACTGGGGAACAGCAAATCTGGCCAGTTTTCGAAGAGCATCTAATAATTCTGAGGGTGTAGGTAAGTCGGTCCAGCTGACTGATACTTTTCACACACAGTTATATATATATATACACACATATATGTATATATATATGTATATATCTATATTTTTAATTCGTAAATAAACTTTGAAAGACAACCTGAACACTTTTGGATTTTTTCTTCTTCTTCGTTGTTGTTGAATGAGCGAATGAATGAAACCCACTCCATATGTCGCTCGACTGTATCTGTGAAATTACAGTCAAAATTCCAACCAAAAGTCGTAAAAAAATGAATGCAAGACATTTTATTCGTCTCGTCGTCGCTCATTGGATTTGAAAGTAATTAAATGGATGAGAAAAAAAAACGAATTCTTCCTATTTCATTTCATACGATAGACAAATAATTTTGAATTGTCCACTTTGACGATACGTTAGGTTTCGGGCACACCAGATGGGGAACTAATGGAGCTGTGTGTTTTCAAATATGAGCGCGCATGTGCGACTGCCATTGGAGTTGGAATTTGGTGCACACACATACACTAATAATAAGCACAAAAAAAAAACGTGAAATATTATTTATGAATGAATTCGTTTTCAAACAATGACAATGATAATAATGATGATCTTTTACTAAAATGAATACACCACAAATAACGTTAATAACAATAATAATAATAAAAATAATAATAATAAATTATAACAAAACTTATGAATGAATTGACTGTCGACTGTCGGTGTACGAGTATGTGTATTTCTCGAACTGACAAACGACACTCATTCATACCACTGTGTTTGTTTTTGGACGATGCGTCTGAAATGTTTTATAATTTATTACTTAATATTCATAATATACTTAATAGGCAAATCTTTCAATGAATGTCGTATATTTTGATATTTATGCTTGTATGTCGGTCTGTCTGACTGTTTGTCTGTGTGTTCGGTATGTTCAAAATTTATATTGGCATTTTTATATTGTGGTGGTTTTGGATATTTTGTTGAATATTAGCTTAGGTGTGTGTGTTGCTTAGAAAAGGGCAATTCAAATCGCCTACAGCTGTAAAATCTAATTCGGAATATTAACCCTTTTAAAAAAAATCATTGCCAAAATCAATACAAATATATGTTTAACCCTACGATTACTGAGTCTGCTGCCGTCTATTGACGAAACTCGCATCTGGCTTACTAGATTGTCTTTCGATTGTGGGTAGTCGAGGGTTTGGAGAGCATTAGTGGGTAGGAGGGAGGCCTGCCATCATGGGACTGGAACTGTGAAACACGTGTAACCCCTTGGGCAGTATTTGTTTACACACACATCGGGGAGAAGTTGTCGGCACAGTCTGGAGTTACATCGCCAACGGATGAACGATAGATGGATTAAAGGAAAGCAAATACAATTTTGCATTTTATTTTATAATGGATCGGAATCTAATAAAAAATATAATAAAAGGTTCTGTCTTCCTCAGAATTGTTTTTTTTTTACATTTATAACATTTTACAGTTAGCTGAAAAGAAATTCTCAGGCTTAACAAAAATAATGGAATCGGTTTGGGACTTAAAAAAAAATGGTTTAATTTGTAATTGTTTAACAACTTTCTTTATTAAAAATATTACCGAAGCTTCAAAATAAATATAATTCTAAACTTTCCTCCGTATTCATCATACAAATTTATAACTGCTTTATAAACCTTTGATAAGAAAAATGTTTGAAAATTGTTTTCACACATTTTTCTTAACAATGATTTACAAAACTGTTATACATTTTTATGAATACGGAGGAAAGTTTGTAATATAGAATTGTATTTATGTCGAAGCTTCAATAATATTTTTAATAAAGAAGGTTGTTAAACAATTACAAGTTAAACCATTTTCTTTTTTAATAAAGTTCCAATTTACACTATGACTTTCCCCAAGAGTTTTTATGACGTGTTGTTTTGAACCCTCTTCGTACAGTCATGAGTACTTACACGATGACTGTTTAAAAACAAATATGCATGCCTGTTTCTGAAGTGTATTCTTTTTTTTTTTGGATAAACAATTTAAAATTGACAAAGTCAAAAAATATTTTTTTTTATAAAAATTGTTTTCCCAATTTCCATTTCGGCAGAATAAGGCAGTATGCTTACGTAATTGTAATTCACAATAACTCGAAAAGTCGAAAAAATCGACTTCATAAATTTTGGAAAAAGTCAAAAGGTCGAAAAGTCGACTTTTGGTTGTAATTTTATAACGCTTGGTTAACGAAGGAAGTGTAAAAGCGTAAATTGAGATGTATAGCTTTGAACGTGCAAATATAGTGAAAAGAAAACAGTTACAGTGACAGTTCCTATATTACTAAGAGTTACATATTGGTTGAGTAACAAATATTAACGTGATAGTCAGATAGTCTTGATTGATTTCCAGCGAAGCTTTAATGTAGGATTAACACAGTTTTATTTTAACATTACATTGACATTAAAAGTTACAGAATGTTATTAGTCATAATGACGAAAAGGCTTAATGCACACGGCCACAAAATAACTTTTCTATTTAAAGATAATTTTTGAAATATTTGCAGAATTCTTGATAATGACTTTCTTAATTGTTCCCAATTCAAGCAATAGCTTTAATGGAGAAACGACCGGAGTGTAAATATAGGAACCGAATCAGCTCTCCCATCTGTGGTCTAGCAAACTAAAAACATTCACTGAAATTCTTTTAATTCCTGAAATCTTTGCAATGCAGATGATCGATAACCGGAATAATAAACTTTATTTTTCTGCTAAAAGGACAATTCACTTTTTAAGTATTTTTGCTGAGCTCGTAAAAGGAAATCAGTTCACATACCCTAAGCACTTAGAACTGAAATTGATTTTGTATACCTTCCCTATCGAAGATTTTGTAGATTACAGTTCTAAACTCTATTAATAGAATGTACTTTATGAGCCTTTTAACGAGTGTCAATTAATAATAATCATCTATTTTTGTATCCTTTTGCAGAAAGTGCCCCACCACCATATCCAAGCCAAAGGATGGATCGAAACGAAGGTAAGTGTTCGTTGTTGAGTGATACGAAATATGATGATTCAATTGCCAATCAACAAATTAATTGCACTTAAAAAAAAATTGAAAATCATAGAACATTCCCGTGCGATCTGTTCATACATTGTTCAAATGAATAATTAATAATTAATGTTGTTGTGGTTGTTGAAGTTCTTTCTGTTTGGCAAAATAATTAAATAAAATGTTTCAAGTACTCATCGGTTGTATTTTTGAAAAACATTCTACCGCTGGCTGGCTGTGGCGCTGTGGCGTACACATACGAGTACGTGACGCGTGAATTGTATTTTAAGAGTCCAATCACCGACCGACCCACCGACCGATCAACGTTCAAACAACACATTCAGACATTTTTTGCACAATAAAAATGCTCTGTGCACATTGTTGAATATTTGCAAATATTATTATTTTCCTTTTTTTTTGTTGTTGTATTTTGTTTCTTTGAGGGGAAGCGAAAAAAGCATACAAACTGTGGCGCCGTAATAATATTTCTTTTTTTCTCGCTTCTTCTAAAGCTAACAAATAATAATGAACGGCGGCGGCTACACCCACCTCTCTTGCCCCCGCCAGCCTACCACGCTCTGGTGCTATTATTTGTTGCCCTAATTCTTTTCTTGGTTTTTTTTTTTTAATTTATGTTTTTTTCTTTTTCAATACACCAGCCACGTATGGTTTGATGGAACAAATAAACATTTCGGTTTGCTGGCGCCGCTTTTATATTTTCTTCAATTTTGTTTTTTAATTTTTTGTAAAACAAAAAAAAGAAATAAAATCAAAAAATCCACCGGGGTAGAAAAAAAAAATCCGAACAAATTTTGTGTATGTGTAATTTTTGTGGTTGTTCTTGTTCTCTTTGCACTTTTGCACGTCCTTCACACAACATTCGGTTTGGGTTTTGTTTCGCTTACACAAATTTTGTTTGTAAAACGTCACTGGTTCCGTTTGGCTTTCTTCCTAGATTTGCACGCAAAGTGCGCATTTCGCAACCGTCGCCGGCGGCGGCGGCGACGATGGTGATGATGATGATAATTACAACAATGTGTATTATGATATTTGCTTTTGAACTACTAATTGGAATTGGAATTAAAATGCATTTCCACATAGAAATTCTAGTGGTAGTGAACAAAAATCAAGGCAAACTAAATTGTTTACACGTTACTCTCAAGTATGGCATGAAATTAGTTAGGGGAGGAGAGAACATGTCGATACATTGACGTTTTCAATAAATGCAGATTAACGTGGGTAGTCGTGGTGTGGAAGGGTTGACAATAGGCGCTCTAGGGTCTTTGCGTTATCGATAATCGAGTTTTCGACACATTGATGTGTTAAACTGATACAAAATCGTGTGGGCTGTAGTGGTGTGATAGGCTGTGAATGTGGGACTATCACACAGCAAACTCAGCTTCATATCTGGGTAAGAACGCAACCAATGTCTCAATGGGATTTTCCAGCTCTTAAACAAAACGTTCATAATAAGAGAGTAATTTGTAAACCATGTAAAGCGTCAGCTCATTGATTTCTGAGAATTTCCCCGACTAATGAAAAGGAAATATTAAACCCCACCTAACACTGTTATCAATTACACCATAGTTGACATTAAATAGCAACGACTGAATCACCTTGAAGACAAAACTCGATTTGTCATTTATCGAAGTTATCGAAAGTTGCGACTTTCTTGGAAAGACAACATCTCTATAAATTCGCTCATAGCTTCGAGTCAGTCTTTAAATTAAATTCTATGTTTATTAAAACACAGAATTTACTGGTTTTATTTTTCAAAAGTTATCGAAATGTGAAAATTCCTTGGAAAGCCATCATTTCGACCAATCGTTTGATTAAATCCTACCGCAATTTCACAGAAATTTGTGAGTTGTAAGTGTCGAACTAAATTCGATGTTTTACATATTAATTTATTAAAACATAGAATTTACAGCAAAGACAATTCAATGGTGACTGTTTCACTTTTGTTTTATGTCATATTACATTTTTTTTCCGATGTCCGATGTTAGCAAAAATATGGCCTAGTTAAGAGTTGATTAAATTAAATTGTATGAAATACATAAAATGTCGTACTAATTGTTTTCATTTTGCTTCATATCATTCTAGGATTACCTTTTCACAATTACGGCAACTCAACAACTTTCGAAAGTACAGATGGCGACGGCATCTCCAGCATACGAAAAGCCAATTCCGATATCTACGATCGGATTTCCGAATCGGTCACCACTGACGGTGAAGGTACGTACAATCGAAATTATTTATTTGTAAAGGGGAATCTTCTGACTACTTGAATACTACAAAATATGGAATACAATTTTCACTGTTAAGTATTAGAATGTTTATAAAATTATTATTATTTTATAAAATAATTTTGACTAAATCAATACATACATTTTGTTAAGATAAATGAAATGGCTGAGATGTGGCAGAATTACTTAAAAAATAAATCAATTTCATTGAATTATTTTGTTACTGTAATGCATGCTGATTTTGAGCAGGATTTTGTTTGTCCAATCACATTTTTGATCCTTACTGTATTTGCG
Organism: Hydrotaea cyrtoneurina; assembly: GCA_958296145.1. Lineage (NCBI taxonomy): Eukaryota > Metazoa > Arthropoda > Insecta > Diptera > Muscidae > Hydrotaea > Hydrotaea cyrtoneurina. Next base: position 121,090,070 of record OY282512.1, read on the forward strand.
GCTAACTGATACTTACTGTATTATGTTAATTACATGACAATAAAACACTCGCGTTAAATCATTGACGTACAGCGTTGATATCATCATTTATTTTGAAAATAAATAGAAAATATAAAGAACTGAAACCAAAGTGTATGCAAATTTTCAACTAGAAAGCCCCATCTCATAAACAAACATTCATAAATACATGTGTACGTACATATACACATGTATGTATGTATTTACGATTATAAACGAACGTGATAAGACATTTGAAAACAATCTTAAAGATTATTCCGCAATGAAAAGAATCAAGAAATTAAAAAAAAACATATATCAACTTTACAGTACAAACAATCATATTAAGATGCGATGGATGAATGCGTACTTGCAGTAGCAGTTGGAGTTTAAAAAAAAACGGCGCACTGTGGTACTTACTTACTTACTTCCTTTAACATTCCATGAAGGAACAGACGGGGAACTTCTCTCGAATCAGTGAGCTGTGTACGATATAATTTGTATTCTCACTGACCGGGACCTACTGTTTAAAGCCGGCTCCGAACAGCTAATGCTTTTTCTAGAGAAGTTTTACATGGCTTAGAGATCACTCTTAAAGTCGCCAACATTCACGAGGTGGAAACAACCGCTGGAAAATTGTTGATGGTCTTACCCGTTTTCGAACTAGGGTTATTCTATGTGCTAGTCGCACACACTACCTACCGCACCACGGCCGTCCACACTGTGGTATAGTCATTTGAAATTCGAGCAGGGTGTTATCAAAAGAACAATTTTGATAAATTAAAAGACTAACATATGGATTCATCTTCTTAGTCGTGATTGACTTAATCAGAAATCTGTAATATACGTCAAATGAAGAGAAAATAATGTTGTACACGAATCCAACTACACAGTACACAATTTGTGTTCAGTGGACGAAGTTTTCATATTTTATGAAGTGTGGATGACCAAGAAACTATATTCTACTCATGTTATTAAAGACGTCTAAATGGTGGAAAGTAATTATTATTTTCAGCATTCCCTTAAAGACCGAACCCGGAACTTTTCTCACATCTGTGAGCCATATAATTGAAATAATAATGGGTTACGACCGACAATTTTAGGTCATCTTCGAATGACTCATGTTTTTTATGGAACATTTTTTGATTTATTTTAGAGATTCATATCTTACTCTTACTGACATTTTGAATGGTGAATAAGTCCCACATACGTCTATATTCGTATTCGTTTATATGTTTAAATTATCAAAGTTTTCATCGACAAATCTGTGGCTTGTTGCTAAAAGGTCCAATGTCAAAATCCTCTCCGTTGAAGGCTTTACAAAAAGATCTGTTAATTACATCCGAGACAAGTCTGATTAGATTTACATTTATAAAGCTGTTTTAGGTTAAAATTGACATTGTCAGTTTTGGAATTATGAAAGAGTGCTCTCTTAGAATAAATTTACTACAAAATATTAACTCAAAACAAAAAAAAATGTTGATTAGGCGCCCCGGTAGTCGAATTGGTAGCGTGCTTGCCTATCAACGTGGGGGTTGTGGGTTCGATTCCCACCAGAGGCTTTGGTCTGTCGCTGCAAAAATCTAGCCATATGGTCTGTGTCACCCGGTTTACCCTGGGACCCAAAACTTAGAATATAAATTTACTTTGTATTGTAATTAAATAAAAATAAATATAAAAATAAAATAAGTAAACAAAAATGTTGACATTGGCTCTTTTAGCACCAAGCCACAGAATGAAAAGTCGCTTTAAAAAGTTCAAATGTGTCACTGTGCAGCATCCATCATCTCTCTTTCATCGTCACTCTCTTGGTTGTTCTTCATCTTCCGCATGATCAACAGCAGCGGCAGCATCAACAGCAAACCGCCACCAACAAAGTACCCGTAACATTATCAATGGCTATGATGCTGAGTTGTTAACTGACATATTGCCTTGATGTTAATTGCACAGACATACGTACGAACTGTCATCTGTGGAATAATGGTGATGGCGGTTGCAGTAATAGTAGTAGTAGTAGTACATACGAACATACAATGATATGGTATTTTTTCATTGTACTTAATATTCGGTTGAAATTGAACAGAAGAAAAAAAATAACACACAGAATATAAAATGATATGAACCAAAAAAAAAATAACAACAAAATTCGCGCACTCACAATCGCTGAAAAGTTAAAATATCATCAATATATTGTAGAAAGTGACGACTTGACGCGGCAACCTGGCGCCTAAGAAAACATGACTACCAGGCTGCACCCCCCTCCCCCCTACCAAGGTGTCCCCTTTGGAACCCCGCCATCTGTGTGTTTATTGTGTGGGGCTGACGCCGACAAAAATTCGTAAGATAAACGACGACAACATTGAATAAATAAACAAACAAGTGAGCCGAAAAGTCAACGTCGATGCCGCCGCAGTCATCGTCATCACCGACGTCGTCGTCTTCGTGCACACTGGCCAGGCCGGCCCTGCCCGGCCCGGCCCGACACTAAACACAGTGTTTATGTTTTTGTGTGCGCACACCGTGCTGATACTTTCTTGTATGTGTTGTCGGGCAAGTGGTATTTCTCTCATCTCACTGTGTTTCAGCCGTCATCGAGATACTCAGTCCTGGGTTTTGGTTCTTCTTTGAAAGCATAACTCTTGTGCATTATTTCGAATGTATCTGTAAAAGAAAACAAGTTCTACTTGTTGTGTACATAAACACTGTTTTTCTGAATATACTTTTGTAACAATAATAAATAGAAAGGGCCAGGTATTGTTTCTTCGTTGTCGTCCTTGGCTTCGCAAGAAATGTCCAATACATGACAAATGAATGAGTTAAGGATCCAGTGCAAAATAGGCATGTTTTGGTCTTATATAATACTATATATATATATATTTAAAAAAACGTGTTTTATTAGAGAACAAGTATTTGTTCAAAGAAATTTCAAAGCTTTTTCAAATTTATGTTGGATTGAACATGTCAGTTGTTATCTATTAGTGTAATTTTTCACATTGTCTATTTTCCTAGGTTTGTGTTTAGTATAATACACATTAATAATAATATGTACTGTATAGACTGACAAAAAGCTACTTTCCTCATGGATTTGTATGAAAAAAATGAGCTGGCCAAAACTACTAGTTTTCATCTGCCTGAAAAGGCTTTAACTGGCAAAACAAGTCGATTATTCTTCAGGGAATGTTGTGCTAAGATCGTGAACAGCCTATATAATATTTTCAACAGCAACAAAGTCTGCTAACATTACCAGACACACAATGTTGCGCAAAACTTTCATAGAGATCTTAACAGATACCCACCATTACGACAGGCACATCATCTACTACATACACATATGCGGCTGGGTGCACATGCACATGCCTGTAAAAAAATTAGAAATTCTTTTGAATAACAGCACAATAGACAGAACAACAAGCATATCACACAAACCACATCATACACACACACACAGACAGACCGTACCATTATCATCCGGTAGAGTTAGAATTCAAGTAATTTGTATGCGGCGCTTAAAGCTGTAATTGATTATTGATAGACAGACTTATAAATGATATGTACAGTGTACATTGTACACACTTACCTAAATAAGAACGTTTGTACGACGATGTGTGTGCGACGTCGGTATAGAATGCCCAAGACAAAAAAAAAATACACACACACACACCAACTGTGAAACACACCGATTTACTTTAATTGCCGTCACTTCTGTGGCGGTTTTTTGAGTGAAATATTTTTACTTTACAGTCAACCCAGAGTCAGAGCCATACTAGTGATGTTGTTTTTTTTTTTTTTTTTATTTTAATGGAAATGACCTTCGATGTGACAAATCTCACTTGAATTCCATGCATACATAATGAGCGCAAAAGTACGCAGTACCAAGTACATGGTGGCATGCATGTTACACCAATTGTTTTTTAATATTGAATTGTGTGCTAGAAAGTATTCCAGCAAAGAAAAAAATATATTACTCTGACTTAATTTCTGACTCTGTTTAATGACCGCCACAATTAATTTGTTGGGTCTACAAATAATTCAATCTTCATATTCCTTTGCTATTTTCGAAGAAATTTCAGCAATAATAAAACTTATGGAACATTTTTTGTTTTTTAAAGTTTTATTGTTTCGCTTCTGTGAATAGTATGAATTGTCGTTCAGTTGTGAAAGTGTAATGGATTGAAAAATACAAAAAAAAAAGGAAATATACGAGGGTGGATCTATAAATTCGTGATTTTATTCAATGAAAGACAATTTTTATTTATTTTTGTCTTATTTGACTGGGCTGGTTGGACAATTTTGTTACTCAAAACAAAATCATTGCGATAGATGCTGATGAAGACGTGTTATTGCTTCCTGTAATTAAAGTAAACATATTTAACCCTTTAACCACTAAGTCCGTCTACAGACGATCATCGCTAAAAGCCATTTCTAATGGTTAAAGGGTTAAGATACAAAAATTCTACGAAAAACAAAACAAAGACTTTGATATTGTTTTGCAACATAATCTCCGGTTGTAAGAACACAACAACTCAGTGAGACATAGGGTCTTGAAAGCGATGATTGCAACCTTAGACAGTTGCAATAGATGTTTGCAAATGCCTAGGGGATTCCAGTACCGCTAATTAATGGTAGCGACCAAGGGACCCTAATTCATATGACATTCTCATACCAACACCACAAAGGCTGTATATTGCGACAAAGTGAAAATTTGGTTGTATCCTACAGGATACACCGCGCATTTAAGGGTTACTGTTTTAAAAAAAAAACCTATAATAACCAATATTATCTTTAATGCTTCGCCCATGCCAGCAGCTGCGACATCAGACGCATTGCCCTTTAACCGGCTGATAGCATGGCCCCAATTTCACACCGGTCATTATTGCAAAAAAAAAATTGCAAAATTTCTATACACACATATCGGATGTTTTGTTTTGCTCTCCACTGTAAAATTATTGTGATTCCCAGACTGACGCCTTAGTCTGGCATATTAAATCGTATATATTTTTTTTTGTTTAAATTAAACTGGCGCCAGAAGTATTTATAACTATAGTGGCTGAAACTTACTTGCTTAATAAAAAAAAAATAACAATAAACAATAAGCTATGGAAATAAAAATCTCACAAATAATTCTCTGGGTGGCAAGAATACAGCAACAACAGGCAACAAAAAAAAAACACTAATACTTAGTAATAAATGCAAAGGAGATAGTAAATAATTTGTTGGTATTTTTTCCGACTGTTGTACTAAAATACGAAAGTTCTATTTTATAGAATATGATTTTCGAAAAATATGTTAATATGAAATACCCACGATATCGAATGTTAACGTTCGCATGCCTTTCACACGAAAACAACTTATTTACGTTCCACTAACACGCCTCGTAAGCATTTCACTGCCAATTCGGATTTTACTAAAAAAAATTCTGTCATCTGAGCGAACACGAATGTCAAAATCAGTTACTTTTTGTGTAGAGCCATGCACCAATAATCCTACTGATCGTTTGCATGAAAAAAATTCAAAATGTTTTGATTGCAATCATTTTGACCTTTGGGCAAATGTCATAATCCTTCCTGGACTCACAATTCATTTGGATTATTTTATTTTATTTCCCAAAAAAAAATTTTGTTTTATGATCAACCGAATAATTAGCTTTATTATATTTGTTTTTTTCTTCTTCCCTGTTTGCTGTTTTTTTTTTATTATTATTATTTTTATTTATTCTGAAGAATCAACGCTAATTTTTAATATGTCATAATCTTTTTGATGAATTTGCAAAAAAGATATCGCCATAAAATAACAATTAATATAAGTAGTATTGTGTCCACTTCTTTTTTTTTTATTATTTTTTCTTGTTGTTGTTATTTCTTTAATTTTGTGAATCGATGACGTTTGAGTCGAAAACGCGATAAGCTTTTAGGGTGCGCCCGTTCAATACTCGTTTCGTTTTGAGTTCGCTATAGAAACAAATTGTGCCGCGTTTTGGTTGTTGTTGCTGCTGGTGAAATTGTTTATTAATAGTTTGTTATCACTTATTGATTTATTATATTTGCAAAAAATTAAGACAGTAAAAAACGCCGATCGAATTAAATGAATGTTAAACATTGTGGCTACAATTCATTGATTTTTGTTTTTAGATAGAAAATTATCATAGATTCGTGTTGTTGAAGTGCTGGTGATTTTTCGCACGATTCCGATTTTGTCCACAAATAATTTGGTCTGAAAAGAATAGATTGGGTATTTAATTTGTTTTTCTTTCGATGATAGTCTATTCTTTAGCCTTTTTTGTCGTAAATAAAAATAAGGTTATTTTGTATAGCAACAAATTAAATTGCTCACCTCGTAAATGCCGGCGTCTTTACGAATAATCCCAAAGTCATGTAAAACTAAACTAGAAATTGTTCAGAGTGCGTCTGTGAATCAAATCTACTATCTTCTGTTGATGACAGCAACCTTTAGACAGGCAAAATAATTGGACCATCACTCAATCCCCATTTGGCGACGATTTCTGAGTGGTGACATATAACATAGGTATTTGAATACAATCATACAGGGTTCTCCAAGAGGAGGTCTTATTCTGAATCACCCGGTATTTCGGTAGCTGTCACTTTTGAAGCTTTTATTCTGTGACATTTGACACGTAGAAACTACGCCATTACTAAAATTGGAACGATACACGCTTCAACAACGCATTGAAATTATTAAAATTCCCTACAAAAATGGTGAAAATCTTGCAGTCACAGTTTGCAAAACTAAAATGTTCCCGGAACGTATTATCTCTCGAAGAGGTGATCACAATTGGGCACCGAGATCTTGTGATTTAACACCTTGCGACTTCTTCCTTTGAGGCCACGTGAAAGATAAGGTCTACACCAACAGCCGAGCGTCGATTCAAGACCACAAAGATAGAATTCGTGAGGCTATCGAGGACATAGGGCAGCCACTTTGCGATTTGGTTATGGAAAATTTCATGAAAAGGATATGGTCCTGTAATCGTGGTCGTGGTGGGCATTTAGCTCATGTTGTTTTTCATTATTAACCGCATACCTTTCTCTTTATTTTGAAATAAACATTCGATCATTGATCTCAAAAAATTTCATTTTTCTTTGAATACCAAAATAACATCTCTTGTTGGAAAACCCTGTATTTAACACACAAATTTGTAACAATTATTGCAATCGGGTCAATGGTTGAGGAATTTTAGATTTACTATCCTTTGCCCTTCTTGTATGTATCACGTTATTTTGTCAGCCAACGAAATATTCACCTAGTTTCTATGAAACATTTTAAAATTTCCATTAATGCTTTTTATGCAATCTTTCATAGATTTTATGAAATATTATTATGCAAATATTGAAAAATTACTTATTCTGTATTGCAAAGATATTAGACCGGCGAACCTATGTACAATTACTTGAAATTGATTTAATTTCTAGCCTAGAATTGATGCCCGAATTTTGGTTAACCCGGTTTTTTTGCAACGTCAACTGGAAATAATTCAGGCTACGAATCATGAATCAATCACTTACTCAGACGTTGGTCAACACTGCAAGCTAAAGCTATTTGAAATATATTAAAAATAAATACATAACAACATTCCCTGAAATTAAATGAGTAGCTTTACTGAGTGGACCTTAATTAACTTTATTATTCTTTAATTGATTGCAATTTAGTTTCTGCACTTTTTTATGCGACTAATTTCAAGAATCTCTGTGGAAATCTCTCCAAATGGTTGGCGGTTCAGGGGATTTGCCCATTAAAATAATGCAGAGATTCAAGGAAAGTAACGTTATTAGTCAAGGTTAGAAAGAATGACATATATTCCGCGCATTTAAAAACAATTGTATTTGAAACCAGCTAGCATTTGAAGCAACCCAAACAATTGAAGGAAATGACTCTGTGAACCACCGCCATTGCGATAGTGTACTATGGGTGTTGTTGTAGTCTAGTGTAGAAAATAGCCCAGAAATCTGAACATGTGTTTTGTTTATTAAACCATTTGGCTATTTTTAGTGACAGTGGCTGGCATTGCTGTAGGTGATGGTGGTGGCGGCGTCGTCATTGGCCACGGTATTATTTGCAGGTATTACTTTACCCAAGTATCCCAAGTATCATTTCAGTACAAAGGGTATGCACACAAATCCGTAGGTATGGATTCAATATTGTCTGTTATACGAATACGAACAAAAATATACGAAATAATCACTAACTAAACGAATGAATTAATCGAATTGTCTGAATTGTGTGGAATATTTAAAAGATACACACACTCACACTTTTATGCTCCGTTTAGTGTCATCAATTATATGTATAATGATGATGATAGTGGCGCTGGTGATGATGACGATGATGATTGAGAATGTGTAATAATAGTGCAAAAAAAAAAGCAAACAAACTAGCAAAAAAATAAATAAATAGCAGAATGATGGCCGATTGGCGATAGCCGGCTGACGGTTGACGGCGGCTTGCCGCCTAGCCTACTAGTCATGGCGACACAAGTTCCGGCGCTAACTAATGCGGCGCCTAATGTCATTAAACGACACTATGTTGTCGCTGTGGCCGTTGTTTTGTGTGGATGTTGCTGTTATAGTGTCGCCTTAATTAGGTCGTGTTAATACAACTTTTGTTGTTGTTGTTCTTGTCCTAAACGAAATTCTTGAGAAGAAGACGAGAGAACGAAAACCAAACAAAGTTTATTTATTTGGAAATGGATTAAGAATTGAGAAAAACTGAACGAACTGAAAAATTCCTAAAATAACAAAAGTACACACACTCGCCGCACACACATACAGACATACATGCCGATGTACGTACATACGAAAATGTACGTACGAATCTTTGAATCGCACTACACATAAATCGTTAAGGTATGTGTGAATGTTGTGTTAAGATATTTTTATGGTGCCGGCACCATTGTGTGCCTCTGTGCCTGAGCTCGTAAACACCATCCATACCAAAGCTCTCACCACAACCAAAACGATACCGCCCGCCGCCACCATCGCCACCGCCACTATTCTAATTTATTGGTTGTTCTCAATTGAAGCAAAACCAAAACTGAAACTGAACACACACACACACACTCACACAAACCAGCAGCAAAATCAAATTTGAATAACCGAGATATTCGTATTTTCTTTCATATTACGAAGCAATGGATATTTAGACATACATACATACCAATAATATAATAATTATTGGTATATTTATATAAAGACAGACAGACAGGCGGACGGACGGACGACCGAACCCATTTATTGTATTGGTTGCGAATTGAATGATTTTTTTTTGTTCTTCGATGTTGGCAAATTTGTTTTTATTATTTCTTTGAACCGTGTGTGTTTGGGAATTTATTTTCTAATTTCAAACATTTTTCATAAATTTGACGAAAAAAAAAAACAGTGAACAAAATACAAACTACAGAAACAGAAATACGCGTTTTGGTCGAATTCTACGAACTGGTAGCAAAAATCCCTAAAAATATTTTTAAACATCTATTCCCACATAAAAATAGACAATAGTTTCGGTTCAATCACAGCATAGGTAACATTGTGAAAAGTAAAAGAAGAGTTACATTTTTGGGATTTACAATTTATCAATTGACAAAAATAGACATATTTGTAAACAATTTTCGCCAGATAAAAATGTGTTTGAGTTTGGGGAAAAACTTCACAATACTGACTTAAAAACTAATTTTGTTCCTCTGACACAAGTTGGGTTGAACGATTTTTGTTCCTATGATTTCTGAAACAATTTTGAACCGGAACCACAGTTTAAGAGTCCCTAAAAACCATTTTAAAAAGCCACATATACCCACTGATATGAAAACCAAATTTCTTTTATCACGCATACCACCATAAAAAGAATAGCAAAAATCTTTTCAAAACTCCTTCTGGACAAATTATTCGATAATTCGTTAATAATATTTCTGCGATATAACAAAACGCCTATAATTCCATATTTCAGGGTAAAACAAATTCGACTTAAGAGCGCTTGTCTTGCCATCGTTCTGATACTTAACATAGCCGTAATATGTTCAACTAAAATATACATCTACGCCTAATGATGACGATTAGGGCGGCACAGTGGAGCAAAGATATTATTAACGTACGTATTGGAAATGCTCACCTTCAAACACTGTGAGCAGCGGATATGGATAATGTTTGTCTTAAAATAATAATGCGCCGAATTGTTGTGCATGCCAAGATTTGACTTCTTGCATAACATTTGTACGTTGAATGTTTCCTAGGTGACATTGTCAATTAGCTCAATTTCACGAAACAACAAAATATAGTCGGTGATCTAATACGATAAAGGAATAAGTATAGATGTATATTTAAAGAATGATGTTACAGCAAACATCGAATCGAACGAAATTCATTCCACTAAACTACACTGTTACACTTGTGTACCACTGTGCAACGTGCACGGAGACATTAACCATGGCAGAGCTACATCATCTTTAAATTTAGATATTTTTTCTCTATTTTTTTGTTTTTTTTTTTTTGTTTTTATCTCCTTCTCGACGTTGTCGTATTAATAATTGTTCTTGTTGTTGGTGTTGTTGTAGACATGTTCATTAAATGTTGTTGACCACTTTACTAGCATGTAATTTTCTCAAATGAAAATGAATATGTATCGGGTATTGAACAGAGCCGCGTAGAGTACCAACCACAACAATCTATCATAGCGACTGGGTAGGGTGCTTATTCTTTAATTATTAAATTTCAATTTCAATAGAGCTATAGTTAGCTGTTGCTGCTGCTGCTGTAGTTGTTGTTGCTGTTATTTATTTATTTATGCTTGTTGGTTTATTTTATGACCACATTTCTAATTCATCCCATTAAAATTAACATTCAATACAATCGGCATTTTCAAAGTGAGCAATAAATCTTAAACTACTTAGTTTGTTCGTTCGAACCAAGCGTCCGTTCGTACGTTTTTTTTTTTATATTTTTTTTTTCTGTTTCATTCTCTGTTTTGTTTGTTAATAATAATAATAATAATATTTTGTTTTGTTGCTGTTGCTTTTGTTTTTTTTTTTTTTGGATATGAATTAAATTATTCAATATGAATTGGAAAGACAAATGAAGAAGAATAACATAACATAAAAAACAGAAAACATTCAATACGAGATACATGGAAAGGTCTGTCCATATGTCCGTCAGTTTGTCCATTTGTCTGTATGTTGATATGTTTGTCTAGATTCATGTATCGCTCTACTATATATACCTAGAAACTGAAATCAGTTATTCAATGACCGGTTGTACGAGTTTAATATTTTATACGATTTGGTTGTGTGTTTTTTGCTGTCTTTATTTCATTCTGATTTTGTTTCACATCTCGACTGCACGGTGGTACATGATTGGGCATCTGTGCACAAATCGACTACAATTTTTATGAGAAATTTATTTTGGTATACAGTGTAATCTCTCATAAGCGGACACCTAAGGGACTGAGAATTTTGCCCGCTTATGAGAGAAGTACACAAGAGGACTGATTGGTACTGAAAAAGTGTCCGTTTATGAGAGGTGTCCGCAAGGAGAAAGTACACTGTATATTATTACACTTTCTGTATGAAGTCTGTATATTTATGAAGACAACAAGATATCTACGGATTAGTATGGATGTTATGTATGAAAAATTATGTGAAGGATTGATAGTTCCTGTGGTTCTCGATTTTGGAATTCCCGTCACGTTAGCGAATGACTAAAAGTTATGTAGCCTATCTAAGTATACGTTCTGGTTGCACTTATGAATAAAATTATGTGAGGGTTCGAAGGTTCCTTTGGTTGTCCAACACTGTGGCGTATACTTAATATTAATACAGCCTATACGAAAATTAAATAATACGAAACTTTAATCAACTATTGGATATGCGACTTCAGCTGGCCACAGTAATATCAATCATGGGGAAAATTTAATCTCAGTGTCGAGTCAATACGTCACATTACCTTCTTATTGTTTCTAATATTAATATATCAATAGGGCGACGTATACTTAATAATAATATACAATGAAAATAACGAATACGTCTACGAATTCAGACAAACTCTTTCCATTTCCGAAATTGGCCATGGCTGGAATAGTGGGTATTAGACTCAACGATAGATACTCAGTGATACTTGTATGAGAGTAATACAAATTGACAAATTCGTCAATGTTTTAAGAAGATATGTTTTAATCTCTTTAAAAACCAGTAGATTTCTCTATATAACTAGTAAGTTGTAATGCGCCTATGGCGCCCGTTAATTTGCTTGAGAAAGTATTTGTTACTTAATTTTAAAAATTTTGTAAAAAATATTTTGAGAAAACTATTTTGTAAAAAAAAATTTCGAAAAAAAATAAAATTGGAAAAAAAATGTTTGTTGAAAAAAAAATTTTCGTTGAAAAAAAAATGTTTGCTGTGGAAAAAAAAATTTGTTGAAAAAAAAAAAATTTTGGAAAAAAAAAATTTGTAAAAAAAAAAAATTTGGAAAAAAAATTTTGGTAAAAAAAAATTTGGGGAAAACACAATTTCTGTACAAAAAAAAATATTATTTTTTTTTGTTATTATTATTTATAAAATTATTATAGAATGCCTATTTAAATTCCTACGTACTGCGTGACAGAGTCAGTGAATCAGGGAATCAGTGTCGAGGGTAAATATATATTAAGATTGTACCACTGTGCAACTAGTATCTGGCGTTCATAGCTTGACTTAAGCTAAACAGACAGACGAATGGACATAAAATGATGGCGTACACAGACTCTCTCACACACTTATCTGCCTGGCGTCTTATGTCTATCTGCCGGTTCTCTTGTTCGCACACTCACACACACACACATACTCTCTTGACTGGCGCAGCTCTTATCATAAATCAGTTATTGGCCAGCCTTTGATTTTCGCTTGAAGAAAATGTAAACATTGTATTTCTTCTTCTTTCTTTGCACAGCATTTCACTCGTATACGCCGTGTTATACCCACCCTCGGTATATACAAATGCCAATTTGGCCATTTAACGATCACACACAGGCAACATGACAAACCAACAGATGGTCAACACACAAAAATAATTTTACGGGTTTGAATCACAGAAGAAAGATAGAAAGATTTTTGTTGGTGATTTTACTTTTTTATTGCACAGTGTTCCAATTGGCTGTGTGGATAGTAGGGAATTAGAAAACAAATATGACTAACGGAAGCCATACTGTCGTACCTCTTTAATAAAACTAGTATGTTCCAATTTTTGATTATATTGCCAATTTGGATAAAACTGATATTTGGGATATAAATTATTCTGTCAGCGACTTGATTTTGTTGTTGACACATTTTTGTTTATGATTTCAAAATTGAAAACATTTCTCTACAGTGCAGACCAAATGGAAATACTTAACACTGATGCCGGTATCAAATTAAACCTTTTAGTATTAACTAACAACGCTCGAAGGTCATTTGTCTGAATTAGTTTTCAAAATATCGAATTCGTGGCCTGAAAATGTAAAACAAAAACATAATTAACTAAGGCGCAAATAAGAGTGTCCATGGAGGCCCAAAGGAAATACTTGCTACTGTCCTTCTGGCATTAAATCTGACATAAGTTGCTTCAATGATATTGAGGTTCAGTAGTTATTGAGGAATTTAGGTCCCAGTATTGCAATTGGCATTTTTTAATGGTATCAATTCAAATTCGATTGGACTGCAGTATTTCGTAGAAGATGATGTCTGATTTTTCCATATATATTCTTTGTTTCCATCGTACTGGTCGAACGCACCAAGTCGTACAAACTCTTTATTCAATCGCAATGTTACAAATGACACTATGAACATATCTGGGTCTGAAATATTTTTACATCCAGATTGCTTTTTGTCCAGAAGAACCATCAGTTGCCATATTTCTTCAAATCATTTCCTTAAAATGATTGTAGCAAGCGTTGAGCTGTATGATTAAGTAGATCCTAAAGTTGTACACACCACGCCCACAACTACAAATATTTCGATCTAATTTTTTGGCTGCCTTAGTTTCAATATGTGTGCATTCACATTTTAGAAATCAGTGATGACAATAAATTGCACTTTAGGCGATATTTTCTGTTGAACGACCGGAAAGAATATGGGCTGTGGTTTTTATATCCTGTGCCGGGCCAGTCAACTCAAATTTGTCGATTAATTTTCGTATTCCAGCCTCTGTTGGACGATTATAACGAGCAACAATTTAATGTTTTTATTATTCGTATATTATACACATCTTCTAAACGGGTGTGAAAAGAAAATACGAAAAGAAATAAAATACTAAGAAAAAAAACTAGAAACTGAAAGAGATTTCCTTAAGAAGTGTCACAATTGCAATTAACTAAATACTGTCGAATTCGGTTAAGCGGAAATGACAAAAATCAAGAATATGCGGGATTTTCGATAAAAAGGACTTCGAATAATTGAACCTTCTTTCATTTAAACGAACTGAGTATGTTGTGTTGTAATTATTCTATGAAACGAAGAGAGAAGCTTGTGGCACAACTCTTAAAATACATATCTGTAAAATTTAAATTAAATATTATTGAGCTTGGAGGAAAATATATGCATAGAAAATCACGCAGAACAATCGTTACTTACTCGACTGTATGTATTTTTCATGATAAAGAAATAAATTCGAAACTCACTTTCCAAGTTTATCCATTAATGCTATTAAGTGAAATATTGATTACTGGTCTACGTTACTTTTATCGATCATTTCATTGTATGCAATTTCACATTCGATAACAAAAGTGAATCGACGATTTTTTACGTATCCCAATAATTGTCACGCATACTACTGTGACGGCTCATCTTTGGGTTTCATGATCAGAATGTATAACAAGTATGTATGTGGATATGTACATATAAATACAAGTTCCTATACACATTCAAGCAGGTAGTTTATTGTCTGTGCGTGTGTGTGTTTTTGTGTCTTTTTAAGGAATACTCACTTACTCACGAATTTAAGCAGCCAAGAAATCCTCGACACTCACCTAACTGCCCAACTAACCATCCACTATGCCGGCCTTCTTCTGGTCCACCTTCTCTCCTTCCTCATACGTATGTATGTATGTATGTCTGTATGAATGTCTGAATGTGGATACCGACATACATACGAACAGCGCTTATTTTAGCCATTCAAGCGAGATATGAATTTAAATAATATTTTTGCACTTGTTTTTGTTTGTTTCGATTCTTATTTTGATTATTTACGTAATATCGCCGCCGCCGCCGTCGTCGTTCGTCTGCGTTGTTGATGATTGTGGTGGTGGTGGCGCCAAAATTATTACCATTTTAAATTGAAACGAGTGTATTTTTATGAAGCAATAAGTACGACCGAGCGACCGACCGGCATGCCATTGCTGTTGTTAGTTGTCTACAGCGATGATCGCATTTATATGTCTGTCTGTCTACCTCTCTATCGGTATAACTAAATGTTGTTATATCCGTTCGTATACGTTTACGGTTAGTATTGCTATTTTGTCTATTTCTCTCTACTTTTTTTTGGGTAATCTTTCTTTTGTTTTGTGTATAGCCCACCCCTAGTATAGGCTTTTGTTAAAGTTTCAGACCAGCTGTTCCAACCCTTAGTACAGGTCGCTATTTGCACAATTGAAGGATAATGCGAATATTAATTTGTTGGTTGTTTACTTGTGTCAAATAAAAAGTAAGTTTAATTTAAATCATTAAATGTCTCAGAAGAAAAATCACACAAATTAGCAACGTGTCCGAACGGGGCGACAATTGGTCGCCGCTGTGGACACGAATGTTGTTGTTATTGCCATGTCTATTGTGCGAAGCACGTCATTGAAATCACACTGATGTAGTCCATATTGCGCAGACAAAATACGCAAGGACGACTCGTGTAGGCGCTACACATTAAGCGTTGTGTAGGCGACCACAAACGGTTGGTTAAGTACTATTCGTAAGAAGAAACGTTTACTATTATGGAGGACGTGTTCATACTGTCCATCCATTTGCGACGGCGTTGTTAAGGTTTTCTGACTCTATCTAACGAATGCCTAGTTCAATATTCGGGTTTTATCTTTCCTCTGTGGCATTTGAGGGTCAAATCGAATCTCCGAGGTGGCTGATAACACGATTACCCACGTTAGTGAGCAAAATAACGATTGTTGCGTAGCCTGTATCTTATTGGGTGCCATCCTGCTGAAACCAAACATCCGAGCCCATGTCTTAAATCTCGGCCATAAAAATGATTCGTCAGGATCCTATGGCGTTTGCAGCTGGATTGTGTATCCCTCCGATTAGTGAGACTCCCGTTGGCCTTAAAGTTTGAACATAAAAACGAACCCCAGGGACTTTCTCACAAAGAGAAGGGTCAACAAAAATGGGTCAATGATGTCACCGCTTTAAAATCCACACCCAACTGCCAGTCTCTGAGAGTACATTGGCTTCAGTTTGAATGAGTGCTTTTGTAAGTTTGCGGTTTTGATCAAATTGACAATAGAATCCGTGGTCCAATTTGCCCACAGTACAGGAAGAGATAAACTGTAAGAAGGATTCTTTAAATTTCAGTTAGAGGAAACTTTCATCTGTTTTAATGGATTGTTTCCTACTTTCACTTCTTGGTCATCACATTTTGACACATATTCGATGTCCAAAAATGCATTAGTTAATAAAAAAATAAAAACTTTGTTAGATCTTTATTAAAACGTGTTCCAAAGATAATCCTATAGCTAATCTTCTTAAATTAATTAACAGTATTCCATAATACCAAACATTCTTATAATTAAGGCCCGATAAAAATTTGTATGGGAATTCAAATTTGTATGAATAATTAACCAATAGCCGTGACGGATTAAAAAAAAACAGGGGCGTTTCTTGTTTTTAACACTAGGAAATATTCATACTAAAACTAAGCAAGCTACATAGATATCAAGCTAATGTTATTCCAATGTGGCCATATCTTTGAAAACGCTGCACATTAAATTGTGTCCATAAATTTAGTTTAAGGGAAGAATTAAGAAATGTTTAGAAAAAATTAAAAGTTCGCCCCCGTAAAAATATTAAATACCACGGTCACACCCACGTCAAACATAACATACTTTAGGGCGCAAACTTGATAACACTAATAAGAACATCCCCCAACAATAGAAAATTAATTTAAACCATTCATAGAAATTACCAGTATTCTAACATTTTTATTGTCTTCTTTATCCATGCAGAAAGTCGTTGTTCACCGAACTGGTGTGAAGTGGCCTATTGGGAATTGGCACAACGTGTTGGTGAACGTTATCCCGCTGAAACTCCAACCATAAATATTTTTTCCGAAAAACCATACAACAGTGCTAGCGGACACATTGAAGGTATGTGTCTCAAGGACCTAATCGAAACGCGAACAACACCCTCTCCGACTGATGTACAATATACGAGACAGAAAATCGGTTTAGGTAGGTTCAAAATGCTCTACAGTGTATTTAGAAAGCTAACAACTGTATATCTTTTCGACAATACAACAGGTGTAACTCTAAGTCAAGAATCGGATGGTGTCTGGCTGTATAATCGTTCGACCGTGCCAATATTTGTGTTTTCACCCACCTTGGCGGCAAGTTTTTCACGTGTTTGTCGTGTGGAACCAGGAGACTGCCTGAGAGCCTTCGATAAATACAGGTGCGTTTTTTTGCAGTTTTTGGAAGGGAAGAGTAATGGTGTTCTTCGGTATTTGGGAGAATAGAGAATTATGAAAAAACGTCGTATGATTCGGCGATCTGAATTTTAAACATTTCAAAATTTTAAATTGTATGAAAAACTATTTATAATTTAAGGCAACTCATGTTATAGGTCACAAAAAAAATACCCACTTCATTTGTTTGTTAAATGAAATGTTAAAAATAATTGAATGAAATCAAAAATCAATTTCATTAATTGATCATCTTTACTCTCTCGAAATGAGTTAATTTGTAATTAACATATATTTTTTTTCTTTGAAATTCTGTTACCATTTTTCCTGTGTGCTTTTTTGAAATTTGTCGAAATGTCAAAACGCTTTGAAAATGCCGGCTTTACGATACGATTTGACAAAGCTTTCGGAGAAATTAGATGTGGAATTAACCAAAAACCTGGTTTTGGAAAAAACTGATCTTTACGAATTTTTAAAAACTGTTGGATGTGTTAATTTGTGAATGTTGAAATTCAGATTTCAGAAACGTGATCATTAAGACAGGAACCTACGGACTACTTTGAAAAATTAAAGGCAATAGTTTTCGAAATATGCGTCTTTAATTGAAAACATTTTAAATTTAACCAAAAAAACAACTAGTTCTAACGATTTTTCTATTTCCCTGAATATATTCAATTCAAATTTTTTTACTGCAATCAACATTTTGGCCTTTTGCCTATAATCAGTAATAAAGACCTACAGTTTCTGATATCAATACTCATTTTGTCTAATTTAAAAAAGAAAAATATTTAATTCTATTGTTAGAATACACAGCCGTAGAGATACATTTTTAGAACAGTCTTAAAAATATTATCTAATATTATTTTAATAATCTCATATGCAAGAAATTTTGTTAATCTTTTCATTTTTGTATATTTCAGGGCTCAGTCATTAGTTTATTCCGACCAATTTCCCGGTGTCCAGACTGGACCATTTGACAAGTTCAGCATGTGCATAAGTTTTGGCAAAGGCTGGGGCTCGACGTACAAACGTCCGGATGTAAACTGCTGCCCCTGCTGGCTGGAAGTTCTCTTTCGACCACAACGGTGACAGCAATTCGAATTGATATACGGTAGAAATTTTGTTGTATACCAACAGAAGACGACCTTGGATTCATTGACGATGACACCACCATCACCAACAATACCACCATCGATGAAGACGACGACGACTCAGTGTGAACGACGACGGCCACAAAGTGCCACATTGGTCACATTGAGTAAAACGGCAGTGCCGATGGATAACTCTTCGTCTGGCGGCGGCAGCAGCAGCGGCAGCATCGCCAGCAATATGAAATGGTCATGTCCCTTCAATGGCCACGGGCATTCGTGTAGTAGGCTGATGCATACATTTCAACGTACCCTAGTCAGACTGATCAAAAGCCTACTCGAGCATAGCCTGGTGGCCAAGTAATTGTGTGTGTCTGTGGGGGTGAAGTCATACTCGTCCGCTCATCCACCAACACAATTCATGAAAAATAGAAACAACAACAAACCATAGAAAACGAAGGAGATTTTAGTGAAGAACTTAACAACAACAACAAAACAAAAACAATTGAAACAAAAATAACTCAAGGACTGGAATTAAAATATTATTATAACTAATTATTATTATTATTTTGTTTTCTGTAATAATACAGACAGACATACATCGATACAATAAGCAAAGAGATACGAATAGAACATAATTTTCATATATATACATACATATATATACACAACAACAAGTACACCTGTATATAGACAAGATATTTGTATGGTAGATGGCAGATTTTTCTGCAAAGCAAAACGGTCAAACTGTTGTAAATGGAAATCCTGTGATCCAAAATGAAAAACAAAAGAAACAAATAATTCAAAATGGTTTAGAAATGAAATCTAGCTTAGGTAAAATTATCTTCTAATTCTGCTATATTACCAGCAATATTATTATAAATAGATATTTTTTCGGAGATAGAAACAACCCACATAAGTTATTTTAAACATACAAAATATGAATACGTTTATTTTCTATTTGGTTGTGTGAATGTTCAAAACTACTGTTCAACAAAAAGAAAGTTCTTTCAAACCAAAATATAAAAATTTGTAAAATGTTTAACATTAGAAATTTACACACATATACATATGAAGAAATCAATGAATTTCAAACCTTGCGAAAGCAAGGACAATCAAGAGCAGGGCAGGCGAACGAGACACACATTTGCTACGAGAGACGTAGTGACATCTGGAGTATGCAGACGTATTTCTACTTCTGCAAATACTTTTAGGTCGTCTGCTCTATATATTTTTTTTCAATTGAATTCAGGTTTATAACTTAGAATTTTCTTCAATTTCCGTTTCAATTTTAAGATCCAAAAATAAGCGGATAATTAAAAATCAGCATTGCAAAAAAGAGAAATTGTAACTTCCTAAAAGAGTATCACTTAGACAATATATTAGTTATTTCTATCTCCAGATGAAATTTAAATAATGAAAATCCTTTTGAAAAACATATTTAAAAAAATACAATAACATGCTTCTGCGATTAGTTCCAACAACAAAACCATAGTCGCATTTAGTCCCGTAAAATGTCTGTAAACTACTGTCTTATTGGCCTGCACTCAAATCAAAAGAATAGCTTTCCATATATGTGTAGAAATAGTAATTAGGAATTAATAGCACTTTATTAACTAAAGTTGAGTTTTAAAGACATTGATGACATTCTGCTGGTCAGATAAATACTCCTTATTGAATATTGCAATTATTCTGTTATCGAAACTTTTTTTTTTTTTTGTTTTACCGAAGAAAGGCGATTTGGTAAGAATATGTAAGTGAAATATTTTGTATACACCCGCCTTCAAATGTTCTTAACCCACAAAATCTTGGAAATTAATATATCCTCTGTAGGGCATAAAGGCCGTGCTATATGGTACGATTTATAGAATACTTTTTATTTTGCTTTAACAAAGCTTAAAGGCTTCAAATTGTTCATTTGTTGTTTTACATTTATTTCCTACAGCAATAATCACACAACACAATGAAAAACCAAAAAAAACAACTGTCAACTGTCCACCAAGGCAACCCTTTTAAATATGCCTTCAAATAAATCTCACAATGTTTTTAAGGTCATACACAAAGACAATCTAGTCTGTTTGCAGAGACATTAGTTGCCTGCAAACTCCAGTTATCATTAATTCTATTGCAGAAATTTAATGTTACGATCCAGAAAAAAAATCCAAAGCTGCCGTCTATTAGAATATTTTGCATCTGACTTAGAACGTCTGCCCTAGATTGTGTTTGGTCATACAATTTGATATTTCTCTAACTTTTAAAACGACAAATCATTCAGATAGATCGTACCAATTGTCATGGTCTTTATGACATCATTTTTTACCCAATATTCCTTTTTTTGGTTCCATCGATTTTTTTGTTTTTTAAACAATTACATTTTAAAATTTGGAATTGTGAAACTGTGAACATTTCTTTCGAATGGAATCGTCATTAATACGATTAAATTATTCTTACGCGGTAGCTGCCCAACACAAACAACAGTACAGTGCTCATGTCAAGACTCTTGTTAAATTTACATAATAAAGTTGAAATACATTTTATTTTAATTATTGGACAAGTACTTAATCAGATATAAAAGATTCCAAAATGATTCGACTGATCACCGCAATCTCTGAACAACGTATACAAATTGCGATTAGACGGAGCCAGGTTGAGATTTTGTGTAATTTGTCTATTACGTTTATGGTTTGGTTTTCAATTATTATTTTTTTATTTTCATAGTTCACTTTTACATTTAATAATAAGAAATAAAATGATCATATACGAACATTCTGTTATTTTTATGTTGATATGCATCATTTTCTGTTTTTTTTTGTGTTCTATTACATTTCTTTTAATTAAATTAATTTTAGTCATCGGATGGCTCAAAACTAACCCAAGGAAGAAGTTCTTCCAACGTTAATCAAAAACAATCCGAATAGCTCTGCAATTCACTTTCAAACCAATGTGTAAGTGAGCTCTGCACTCAGAATAATTACAGACTAGTGCTCGAACTGGAAACACATACATATGCTACGCAGTCTCATCAGAGTCTGTAACATGGTACCGAAGGTGGTTTTTGAGCTTCGAAGACTGGGAGAGTATTTTAAAAATTTAAATATTTTTGAGAACAAATAATCTTTATAGATTTTTTTGCTACCCGTAATTTCAAAATTTCCTCTTTTTGTTAAAAGTTTTAGTCCAGACATTCTTATATTCCCATGCAATATGAAAGCAAAGTCTGTGTTAAAAGTTTTAGTCCATTCGTACTAATATTCCCATACCATCGAACTTGATTTGAAAAATCGGTCGGTATGTTTCGTAGAATTTGAGATAAAATTACTGTAAAGTCTTTGTAGAGGAACTAGGACTATTTGCAGACGCTTTAGTTCGGCTGCACACTCCAGAAGTCACAAATTCTATTACAGAAATTCAATTGAACGTTCGTCGAGAACAACGTATAGGAAAGGTTCAAATTTGACCTAAGACGTCGTCCCGCTAGATTGTCTTTGATTGAAAGTAGTTATTTGCTTATTTTTATTTTAAAATTTTAAACAAAATATTGGAAAAAAAGTAAATTATCAATTATCATTTGTAAAACTAGTGAAAAGAATACCAGCCCTAGCGAAGTCATTAATTTTTGTTCTGTTTCAACATAATCATCAATGAACATTTCCAAAGCTCGAACATTTTTGGAGACTCACTTGCATTTCTCACCGATCGAAATGCAAAAATGAGAAACTGTCACATATAAAATTCATGAAAAAATCAAAAAAAAAAGTTCACTTTCAAATCAACAGTTTAGAGAAAGTAAAACCAAATCATATGTTTTAGATGAAAAAGGACACATTTAACTATTAAACAATTTTTGAGATGGTAATTAGGTACTCGTAAAAGTTAACAACGGAGTTCCGTATTCTGTGGAAACTTAACTAAACAGAGTTAAAGCATTGTTAATTATAAAGTGGAGTTTTTTTTCGTTTACAATTTAATTAACCCCTACCATTAATCCTTTTTTCTCACCCTTTTCTTAAATATTTTCCTTACATGGCGTTGCCATATTCCTAACATACTCGGAATTGTGGTATGTTATCAATAGGGTACCTTTACTTAAACCTTTCTGTTACAGTTTTAACTATTCACCCCAATGTTGGAAAATTAACATTGCCACAAAGTAATTGCCACAACTTAAATTACAGACACAAAAAGTCTTCTAATACCCAAAAACTCAACTTTAAGGTAACTACTGAGATCATTTTCACATTTCCGATTAAGAGCTAACCCACAGTTATAGTTATCAGTTTTCTAATTGAATTCATAACGATAACTTGTAGTTAATACTTACCTGAACATTGAAAAAATGGTCCTGAAATATCAAAATTCAACCAACAATCCTTTGTTTCTAATCTATTCTATATATCTATGTACAAGTATAGTTTGTGCTTAATTCCATGTTCAAATACGATAAATTGAAAATATATGAGTCTGATGTTCTGAAATGTCATATAAATATCGTCTATGTTGTATATTTTGTTAGTTTGTGTTATTTTTTTTTTAATTTATATTAAACAGCACCAACAACAAATAAACAAGCAACGGCAACAAAAAGGCCCCATCTCCCACTGTATAAATAAAAATTAGTTAAATTTAAGATCGAAACGAAAAATGCAGTAGAAAAACAAGAGAAAGTTTTGCAATATATTACTAAATACTGTTGATGGTCAAAATTGCTTTAAATAATATGTTCCCAACCCACACACAGTCAGTCGTCCATTTAAAATGTACAGCAAAACGAGAGAGAAAAATATAGCAAAAGGAAGATGAAAAGTATTTTTTGTTTCAATTCCGTTTAGTTTTTTCTATAATCTACGAAATCAGTCGTTAAAGAAATTCCAAATTGTATTTTAATTGTAAAGTTTATTTAATGGAAACAAAAGAATGAAAAATGTATAAAACATATGTGCGAATGTAAAATAAATGTATGCTATTGTTAAGTTTTAAGAAATTTTGTACAATAAATTGAAAAATTGAAATGAAAATATTTAATACACAAACCTTTTGAATTGTTTTATTGTTGATGTTGGAGGACCAATGTGATTTTAAAATGCAGCCGCAGCAGATTAGGTAGCACTCACAGACCAAAGAGATTTCGTACGGCATCCGCTGAGATAGCCGACCCGGCACCTTGAGGACACAGTTGAAAAATAAGAGGCGAGTAGAAAAGGACAAGAATTTGTTTTGGTTTTTGAAAATTGAGAAAAACTCAGGAAAATACATCATTCCTGTCACTTACTTTTTAAAGATTTGCTTTTGAAAGATCCATTCTGACAGTCCAATTTGTTCACATTTTTTTCAATATTGCAATTCAATGAAATAAAATACAAAGCTTATATATTCGCCACTGTTAGGTTTATCTTTATGATTTTTGACAGCGATTGCTAGCTGTTAGCCAATTGTGAAAAATTTAGCGACCGAATAGAGAAAGTTACAGTTTATTTCCCAGAATATTTACTCAACCGTTTAGAACCCAAAATGTGAAACACAAAGTTGTTGAGAAACAAACATTTGTTGAGAAACAAAAATTTGTTGGGGAACAAAAATTTGTTGAGGAACAAACACTAACATATGAAAACAAAAACCACCAAACAGCAATTTTCCTCCATTTTGATGTACCAGGAGCCCAGAAGTTTGTAGTAGGTGATTTTTTACATCTTACTCAAATTGAAAACGCTATAACTCGATAACGGCTGAAGCTATTGAGATGAAACTTTTGCCAGGTGTTAGAGCAAAGGTCTGGCTGTCAGATGTATATAATATGTCACGTTTACACTCACGGCTACATATTGCAATTCAATGAAATAAAATACAAAGCTTATATATTCGAAACTGTTAAGTTTATCTTTATGATTTTTGACAGTGAACTGTAGCCCATGGCGATTGCTAGCTGTTTGCCAATTGTGAAAAGTTTAGCGTCCAAATAGAGAAAGTTACAGTTTATTTCCCAAAGTATTTACTCAACAGCTTAGAACCCAAAATGTGAAACACAAAGTTGTTGAGAAACAAAAATTTGTTGAGGAACAAACATTTGTTGAGAAACAAAAAATTTGTTGAGGAACAAACACTAACATATGAAAACAAAAACCACCAAACAGCAATTTTCCTCCATTTTGATGTACCAGGAGCCCAGAAGTTTGTAGTAGGTGATTTTTTAAATGTTACTCAAATTGAAAACGCTATAACTCGATAACGACTGCAGCTATTGAGATGAAACTTTTGCCAGGTGTTAGAGCAAAGGTCTGGCTGTCAGATGTATATAATATGTCACGTCTACACTCACGGCTACATATTGCAATTCAATGAAATAAAATACAAAGCTTATATATTCGCAACTGTTATGTTTATCTTTATGATTTTTGACAGTGAACTGTAGCCCATGGCGATTGCTAACTGTTTGCCAATTGTGAAAAGTTTAGCGACCAAATAGAGAAAGTTACAGTTTATTTCCCAAAGTATTTACTCAACAGCTTAGAACCAAAAATGTGAAATACAAATTTATTGAGGGGCAAACACACACTCACATATGAAATCAAAAACCGCCGAACAAAGAAAAAAGACAAACTCCTCCATTTTCTGATAACAGGCGCCCAGAAATTAGTAGTAGGCGATTTTTTACATTTGACTCAAATTGAAAACGCTATAACTCGATAACGGCTGCAGCTATTAAGATGAATCTTTTACCAGGGGTTTTTTTTAGCAACTGTTTATGGTCGTCGTTTGTCTTGAACCGTAATAGGCCTGAATATTATTGCGGTGGAAGACGCAAGGCGACATAGTCTAGGGTCGACTGTTGTGTTATGGCATTGCCGTTGCCAACGTCATCGGCTATCGATACTATATGTATATATTGTCGTCACTTTTTTTGTAATGACTTGGAATGTTTGTTCAAAGTAGGAAATTTGATCATTTTAATGTTTTTATATATTGTTTTGTTCGGAAGTTACAAACATTTTAACTTCACTGTGGCAACATTTTTTAAACGCTCCTTACCCGCCCAGAAGAGTGACAAAAGGTAAGGAGATCGTGAATTTAAATGTTGGTTTATAAAAACATAACATTTATTTAACGGCTTGCGTGACATAGAAAATGGTCGTCAACAAAGCTGTGGCGAATTTGCTACAGCTTAATGGTGATTTCGTTTCTACAAAAATATGTTACATTTTTTCTGCACATTGCACTCAACCCCTATTTTTTGTGTTATTTGTTGAAAAAGTGCAACCATATGAAGAGATTTTAAGTTCGATTGTCAATGATGTCAACTGTGTTACCATTTCCAACAAACCCACACCAAATCAAACGCGTACATTAAAATTAGAGCGCAATCGACGTCGCAATGGTTTAGGTAAGTTGCTGCGTTTTTTTCGCTTTCGCCATTAGATGAAGAAAATGTTATTTCGTAAAACAGCTGATGTAAACTGTGTTGCCATTCCAAAACACCCAAACCAAATTAAAGAGATTGTTTAGGTTTGAAACTACAGCTGTTTTTGCTCTTTAGATGTTACATTTAAATATGTTCGTTTGATATCACAAAATGTGCGACATCTTCATGATGTTGGTGCAACATTAATAAAATGTTACACTGCATGTGGGTAACATTTCTTTGTACAAACGAAATCACCATAACAAACTGTTCAACCTAGAGGGTTTAGCGCATCCAGAGTCTCAGAAAGTATCTGGCAAACGACTGGATTTGACAGTCTCAAGTTGAAGTGGTTTCCAACATTCAGCTGTTACGATCCCTGGGCAAAAATCTCAATGTTTCTGCCAACTAGATTGTTTTCGATATGAATGTTGCTGTGAATCCGTATTTTAATTTAGGTTTAGTTGCTTCGAGCACATGCATAATGGCTGCTTTATTAAGTCTCAAACCTTTCAAAGAAATACCAAAATATACACGCCCAGGAAACAACAACTTGTGATTTTGCCACTCACTTTTCATCTGGTAGTTTGAAGAAAAATTAGATTTTGTTTATTTTCTTCATCCCTTGAAGTGGAATATGAATTAGAAATAAAAAAAAAATCCCGCAAAAACACCAAATTCAACTACTAGAGATAAGATTTTCAAATTATCGAAAGTGAACGTCATCTCTGACTGATAGAAAATATGAAATTGGGATTGAATTGATGTTAACTCGAAAATGACGAAGAGATCGACAACGGCAATACCCTCGAATGTTTTGTAAGTTTCATACGGGTATCTCAAAGTAGTTCAGCATTAATTTCATTGGCAAAAAATCAATACTTTTTGATCCATGTAACTACTGTGAAAACCCGGTTTTTAGGCAGGGACTAAAGGGCACACATTTCAGCAAATATCCATTGTTTACTACTCTTCTTATTTTAAGATGTTAAAGGAAATTAAAATTTATATTTTTCTCTTTTACGTTTTTTTAAAGGTGTTTAAAAAGGTAACATTTTCATGAACTCCAGCAACTCCGTTTTAAGTATTTTGTATACTAGTTAAGCAAAGTGATTTCATTTATTGTTGATGTTCCGTTTCAGTTATACGAAGATCTCAGTTAAGGATATTATAGTTATCCGGAGTCGACTGTATTTTCAATAGCGGTATACCAGCTAGCAAGTTTGTATTCTGAAAGAAAATAACATGTCGAGAGAATTCGCATTTTGTCGAGGTAAACTTAAAGGCTCATTCGAAATAAAACAAGATTGTTTTGGATCTTAGTGTTAATGAATAATGTTTATTTAAAACTTTGAAAATAATATTTTTCTTCTGCAATGATATCGATTTGTATTTTTTTTTTGTTTCCTGTTTTTACAATTGCTACAGAGAATTGATTTATGAATGATAATTATGTTTCATTGGATTAATAAAATAGAACTAAGTAGTATGCTGATGTCTCCTGTATGGTGGTCAAAACCAAATTTATTTAAAACTTTCGTTTTGATTTATGTTTATATCGTTAAGAATTACGAAAACCAAATAGTTTCTTTCTTATACATAATAAATTTTATACGATTTTTTTTGATAGGAAGTAAACCAAAAAAAAAAAACAAATATTAATAAAACGAAAATAAACAAATACCACGTTTTTTTTAAAAAATATATATGTGTAAGTATTTGCTTTGTAAATAGTTGGTTAACGAAACTTTTCAATTTGTTGTGATTTTTATGAGCTGAGCTTAAGAAGGTGTGCAGCAGTATTATTTCAAAAAATGTATACTTTCATACACACACACACACATACATAGAGAAGAGATTATGCGAATATTTAAAAGAAAATTTCGATTTTATTTAATTATTTTGTTGGTGTTTTTTTTTTACTTTTTTGGTATACATACATATGTAAAAGGAAAGAATGTAATGCAAAATGACTCGAATGTGTTTAGGGCAAATAAACACAATTTTGTCGTGCGAGCGACCGACCAATAGTGGCGAGAAATCATAATTGAAACTTGATGTTTTACGTTGGCGTTATGGTTTTTCTTGTCCTTTGTATAAATCATGTCATTTCAATAATAATAATATTAGATGCATATAAAATATGCATACATTATTTGAGTGTTTTTAGCAGTTTTAGATTTTTTTTAACAAATATTTATCCTCCTACTGCAAAACTCATGTATTTGTTGGCGTTGTTAATTTATTTTAAAAATAAGTTAAACACAAATTATAATAGTATTTTGTTTTTTTTTTCAGACAGCCTAGGGCTTGTTTTTTTGTGGATTTTTTCGTTTTTTTTTTATAAAAATTACTCGTGAAAAACAAATTTAAAAGTCAGAATTATATGTCTACAACTAAAACTACCCATTTGATGAGACTTAAAGAAAGATAAACAAACAATAAAAACATAAAATTAATTTTATAAACTAAAGTAAATTGTATTCATCCCGTGGCTACTGGGATTTTCCAAAATTGGTGAAATTACAAATAAAATCTCAACCTGCATTAGAGTTGGTGTTTATTTTCTGGTTGGTTGGCTGGTTTTATTTTTATTTTCTTTCATACATTAAATAATGTCTTACCCTTGAAATTTGCAAACGTTATTAATTATCTACCATAGTTAAAGATTTCATGGTCTTGCGTGCATTAAAATCTACTCTATTCATTTGATCGTACTCATATCACCGTCAAATCGCCATTGAATGAGTAAATTCATCGATCGCCTTTTGTCCAATGAATACGAATTACAGAGGTTGCTATCATTCGCACAATATTAGATTGGGTTCACAGTCTGATCCAACAGATCGTCAATGAAAATAAGACATAGAGAAGGAGAGAGAACAGAAGCTTGTGCCACTCCTGTTGTCATCCTATGCTCGTTAGATGAGACCCCATCTATAACAACTCGTATAGAGCGATCTATGAAAAAATCCAGTCCCGTATACAATATTAAACTTACGACAAATCGCCGTCATGTTTAATATTTTTTCTATTTAGAAAGCCAGCATTTTGCCTAGTTTTTTTTTTAATGGGTTGATCCTAACTTTGCTACCCCGTTCATTGTAAGCTCCAACGAAATTGTTATTTTATTTGAATGATACAAATTTCTCTTGTTATACAAAGGTTTTAAACGTTACCGAGTAAATTAACATGTTTTTCTTTATTTACTATGAGTCCTTACTGTGCACTCCTCTTATGCAGTGGTTAGATATTCTGGAGAACGTTTTTACTGTTCTATAGTCATACATTCTCTCAGGCTGCTTCATTTGTTCATTTTATTTTTTTTGTCAATGAAATGTGTTCACTGTGGCCTACCAGGTACGTAACCAGTTTATTTGTACTTTTTGACTTAAAAAATCCTTACAATTTTTTTTTGTACACATTCGAAATATTATGCCAACTTGTCCTCCTATTACGAAGATTTATTAGAATAAGAAGGTGAAAATGAAGAGAGTGTTTGCTGGTAATAGGAAAGGGAAATGCATGAAATCTCCTTAGGAAAATGTATACAGAATCGGACTGTTTTGAAGAAATTTTAATTGAATTTTGAATAAATATAACTCATATATCCGAAATTAATCTTTCAGATATGTATATGAGTTCTAAGAAATAACGATTGTAAACAACGCATAAAGTATTAGGAGGTGTTAACTTAAAATCGGATAATTGATTTTCCTGATATCTTGTTGATATTACATGAAACTCATTTTATTAAGAATAAGAAAGATAACTCCTCTTAATATGACGACAGTATAAAAAAAAATTGTAAAGTGACTGCTAGGCCATGTTAACCAATTTGTATTCAAATTATAAAGTTGAAGGTGCTAAAGAATGTTTTTCGATTAATTTATTTTAAAACTCATTCGTGGTTATCGCAAACAAAAGGCGAACCTCTGTCGAACTAAAAAACTGATTTGGTACACAAATGAACAGATATGGAAAATAAATTAAATGAAGATCACAAATACTAAAAGAAATATTAGTGCGGTGTTTATAAAAATATTCGGACTAAGGGAAACATTAAAAAAAAACTAAATTGCATTTTTTTAAATCTACATGCCCAGCCCAATCTAATTTGGTTGGAATCAGCTTTTCAATGTCGCCAGATTTAAGACTTTCAAATATGTCCAAATTTCATGGGAGGATAAAGCAGTGGATTGGCGTTAATTTTAAAAAAAACTTAAATTTAAAATCTGCTGAATTGAATGATAACGTCATACGAATGAGAATAGATGCAACTTGAGGATTCAAATCCACCTTACAACAAAGCTAAATTCTCAATAATATATTTTTTCGACCAAACATTTTTTATAACGTTACCTTAATATAAAAAGCCCCAACTTATTATTTTTCGAAATACTTTTTTTGATTGAAGTGGTTTTAAATAGACATTCTGTTATAATTTCAAGCAAATTTGATAGGAAATAAAAAAGACATAAGCAAAAAATCCCTATCTCACTTACACACCCTCAATTTTTTAGGGGAAAAAACCCTAACTCATACTTTTCAAATAAGAATGTTTATATATCTTATTAACAATAAATATGTATCTATATTATTTCTAGTTTCATTAAGCTTTTTTCTTCATTTTTTAAAAGTGTTTTTCATGAGTTAGGGCTTTCTTTATATTCAGGTAACGATAATTATGGTTTATTTACAAAAATTATTTCATTAGCATATATAATTTAAACGTTAATTAAGGATATTTAATATGGACCGAAACACGAGTTTAGATCAAATGATTTTGTAGTCTAATTTTTGAAAACCTTAAATAAAAACAATCCACATATCCAGGAGCAACAAAAAATAACTAAATTTGTGAACAAATAAAGGAAATAAAGAAACTTAAAACAACCGATTTTCTTGTTTTTCTTACTTCTTCAAAGGGCCCTATTATACATGTTAGGTATTTGTTTTCAAATGGAATTTTTTTAAAAAATACTTTAATCTCAACACGATTTCGAATTTCAGCCAGTCTTCGAAGCCAACAGCTCCACTGATAAACAATTACAAAACTAAATACTAAACAAGCAGTACATTGAAAACGGATTTAATAAAAACGACGTTTTTAAAATTATACTAAATTATAGAAAACACTTTCAACATAATTATAATCTACAAAATGGCATTAGTTTAGTTAAATGTTGGTTTGCTCTCTTATTCGCTTTTGCTTATCAAAATTTCCATATCCATTACATTTATCCAAGTCGCATATTATCAAAACACACAAAATTGTGCAGAACGTTTTTATTTAAGTTGTTGTTTGTTTTTTTTTTTTAAAGTGTGACAGTAAAACTAATAATAAAACACCAACTCTCCCAAATGGCTTTTTGATGTTTTCTATAACTGCAATGTTTTGACAAATAATAGATTACTAACTATTGCAAAAACTTGTCTAAATATTGAAAATACATTTGGTTGCAAAATGTAAAAAAATTGCGTGTCAAAAATCGTTTCTTGTAATTTTTTCGTTTTGTTTTTTTTTTATAATTGCTTCGATTACACTTGTTATAAAATAAACAGTGAAAGACTCATGTATTCGTTGTCCGTGTATGATCTCAAGTAAACCTTAAAAAACACAGTATTTAAATTATTCATCATTTCTTACATTTTTAATGCAGATCAAATTAATCAAAGATTACAAAAAAACTTTACTTTTTCTTATTCCTTATCCTAACCATGCTAAACTTAAAAATCGCTTACAATTAGTTTTATGTTTTTTTGATGGTGTTTCTTCCAAGGTTATTACATTACATTGATCAACTCTAAAAGTAATTATCCTTTGAGCTTCCGAAACCAGAGAATTTCAAAATGTCCAACATATACCGACATATTGTCTCAACATATTTTTAAGGAAAAATCGAGAAAACGTCTCGTAAGTCAAAGAGCTACATAGTACGATATAATGTGTCTACTCATCTGTCGGTATCTACAGCTTATAGGTGGATTCTGCCAACTAAACATTTTTCTACAGACATTTTATTTGAGACCAGAAAGTAAACTCTAAAGCCTAAAGCCTAACACCGTAACAACGGACGCTATAGGCGGCCAAAATTAGATTTTTCAAACTCACTTTTTCCTATTATTGCCAATTGCAGGGTGAGGAGAACATAATGCTTGACTAGATTCAGAATCCTATTTGATTTCATTCGCTCCCACAACGCTGTCAAAATTTCGTTTTTTAAATTTTGAATTTATGTTTTTTTATTGTGTTTGAGAGTAGAACATTTGAAAAATATGTAATAAATTGTGTTTTAATTTTATTAATTGGATTAAAACCTATATGTAAATAGAAATTTAATACAAACTGGTACCGGTAGAGCTGCGTTAAAAAAATGCCTTTTTTAATTAAACACGATTAAAAAAATAAAGTCATTAATTTGTGTTTCGCCACCTTCCGACGCTTCGATTATCATTTATTTATGATACCGACATTTCATTGAATAGTAAAAACAAAAAAACGTTGTGCATAAGTTAGGGACATAGAAAATACCCTAAAATTTAACAAAAAGTCTGCTGCTTTACTTTGGCGTTTTGGTTTACATTTTCAGGGTGTACCATAAAAGCGTATTTTAATTGAAAGCGGTAATAGTGTGGAGTATTTTGAGAAAAACGTGTCACTCCTAAATGGTGATGTATTGATAATTGTTTCGATAAAAAATAATAAAAAAAAAAAATATGTCCCATCGATTGTTTTGATGATTTTTGAAGATTTTAAATATGAACATTTCTGGAAATAATTTGGCCTACAGAGAATTTAATTCAGTTCTATTTCAACTTTTTTCGTATTATCTATTTTTAAAACCTGCAAAAAGTAATTAATCCAATTCTTGCCAACTCATTGAAGCGCAGCCATTTTCATATGAAGTATGAAAAATGTTTCAGTTATCCAATGTTTTCAGTTAATGCTTTGTATGAAATGTGCAAAAAACGAATTGATATCACCCTACAGATCCAGTTATCCAATACTTTTTAGTTAAGCAGTTACCCAAATACACAATAATTTCAAAATTGCACCACGATTTTATAACGTTTTATGATTCTCATGTAAAGTTATGAAGATACTTATTATGTTATTTTTAATTTCTGGTGACGATATATTTCTATCTATCAACATCACTAGAGAATGTCAACTTTTTTTAATATTTCTAATAGTCCGACTAAGGTTTTCAGAGAAAGACAAATTGGCCCACTTTTGAAAACATGAAAAAATTGATATAAAGAACACTGTGGAACTTTGGTGGAAAAGAATGTATGGAAGGAATTAATTTTGTATCGGCCGCAGTATTTTGAAATGAAAATTTTTATTTTATTCGCTCAAATGCATTTGCTGAATAGATCAAGACATATCTAGAGGAGTCAAGAGAACTTAAAAAAAAAGTTGGGTAAGAACATCTGTAATAATGTAGTTCTCAATTAGTGAGTAGAGAAAGTATATCGTTAACAGCCTATACGAAGATTCTAGAGAACTTCCCCGTTTGTCATCTAATGAACAATTGAACAAAAAGCATCGAAGAACACCTCGGCCATTATTTGGGTCTCAAAATGGCTTTGTCTATTTGAAGTATATAAACAAAAACATTTCTAAAGACATCATCGGGGAGGTACAACGATTTTATGAGTCCTTTACTGTATGGTTGTTTTTCTTAGCTTTTAAAAACATATCATTGTATGTTGTATTATTAAAATAAAAGTTTTCTTTATTTTATTTGATAAAATATTCAATTGTTGTTTTGTTGTATTTTGTTTTTTTTTTTTTCACAGAAAGAATTGTTTATAGTATTTGTTTTTCTTTCTTTTGTTGTTGTTGTTTTTACTTGAATAGACATTACATTTCATTTTTTCTGCATTTGCATTAAAAAAATGTAGATCCTAAATTCTACGGTTTTGCTTTTACAAATATTTACAAAACACCAAAATGAAAATAAAATAAAAAAAGGGAAACTAAGGGAGAGAAAAATGAACTAATAATAATAACATATGGGTGGGTATAAAAATATTGTATATTCATCGATAAAAATAAACATTATTAAAAACGTAAAATACGTAAGTTGTATTGTATTGTATGCATGTAGCCCTATGTATGTTTGCCATTTTTCTTTGAAAAGTACAAAATCTATGTTGTTGCTGTTTATTGTTTCTGATGCCAATGATAGCACCAAATGAAGACGTGTTGATAAAACTTGAATTAAAAATAAAAACTTATTCATACAACAAAAGACAAGATAAATTAAAAAAAAAATATGCAATTAATAAGAGAAAAAACACTTTCATTGTGGAAACAAAATGAGTAAGAAATTGAAACATTGTTTTTAAAATATGCAAAACATTTTCGGTTAACTAATTTCCATTCATACTAGGAGTGGAAACTTATTTTTTTTCCTAAACAGCAAGGTTTTGAAATTAAATTTTTGATTTTCATTTTAATCCATACAAGAAAGAAACAATTCCAAACTATATGTGTTGGTTTAATGCATTAAAATGTTTGAAAGAGTGTTGTTGTTTAAATGAAATCCAAATTCATTAAATGTGCTTATACATATGTATTCTTCTTCTTCTTAATGTAAGTCTACATTTATTTTCTAGAGATTTATATAAATCTACTACTTGCCTGTAGCACAAGATGACGCTAGGTAGGGAAGGAGGAGGGGGGAGCTGTGTTGTATCTGTTGGTTGCTTGCATTTGTTTGCATATTGTTTTTTCTTCATCATCTGTGTTGATCTTTTCAAAAAAAAGACAAGCCGAGGCGTCTTTTAGTTAATTTGTTGTTTCGCCTCAGTTATAAGAGCCAACAACGAGTCTAATTTTAAATCTTTAAATCGTGCAAAATGATTCATAATTGGTTGTATGGAATCCGATTCGATGGCGGCACAAATGGTTTGATTTTGTATTGTCCGATTCAGCGATGTGGCGACTTGATCTAAAAATTGACGCCAGCTATCTTTATTCGGCTCGGTAAGTGTTGTGTCATCTTTTTTATCGTAGATATTTTCAGCTTGTAGTATTAGACAGACAAGTGATGATATTCCAAACTGTAGATTGTTGTGAGATCAAATAAAAGAAAACATATCATATTAGTTATATTATAATTAAAAGAAAAAATATTCTTTTTGTAGAAATAAATCAGGAGACAATTGTTTCCAAATGTAATGTTTGCAATCCTGATTTAACTCTTAATCGTTGAAAAATTCTAAAGCTATATAACAATGCCCGCAAGAATATATTAACACTTTGTATTTACCTCATAACTGTAGATCGATCGATTAAAGCACTAAAACTACTATAGACAAAATTTAAATACTCCGTAATAGTTGGACCCATTTGAGAAAGATTCCAGGAAACTCCAATTACAGGTATGGTAAGTCATATGCATGTGATGGACCTAAACTAAAATTGGCCTGGAAATTCCAGTGCGAAATGATTACAGACATCCCTGTTCCAGTTTTTATTCCATTTCACTTTCCTCTTTCATTCCTCCAAAGTTGAACGTAAAATTTCAACAAAATCTATTTTATTTTTCAAAAAGATAAACCTTTTTCGTATTTCCAAATCATCTGTACTTGGATGTATACCGCTCTCAAAAATTATATAATTAATTATAATTACATATACTGTATATAACATTAGCCATTACAGATTAATGGTCAAAAAATACTTTTTGAGAGATTTGATGAATCGACTTTTTACTAAATTGGAAACTTCAATTATCGTAAATGATCCTGTACAATATTGTGTGTATATCCCTGCCGACGGCTTCTAAAAGCTCCGGAGTCGCCCAAGGTCTCTTAAGAAAGTTCGCATAGGTCTTTTAAGAACTCTGTGTTTTTTTTCCTCCACACACTACATTCGATCTCGATCAAATGTTTATTTACATTTTATTTACAGACAACTTGAAAAACATGAACTGGTAACATATTTTGTAAATGTGGATGAAATGGGTGGG
The DNA here is from genome assembly GCA_958296145.1 of Hydrotaea cyrtoneurina. Lineage (NCBI taxonomy): Eukaryota > Metazoa > Arthropoda > Insecta > Diptera > Muscidae > Hydrotaea > Hydrotaea cyrtoneurina. Next base: position 121,126,158 of record OY282512.1, read on the forward strand.
CTACTACGCTTTCTATTAATTTTAATCAATTTTATTTTGGAACAGCGCTCAACGAAATAATGGCTAATGATTACTACTTCTATTCTTATACATTTTTACTTCATTCGTCTGATAATCTATTTTCGAAGTCGAGTATAAAGACATTGGACATACAAACAATTCTGCTTAAACCTAATAACATGATTTGTACAAAAAACACAAATATCCCTGAAACAATCACTAGGGAGAAATATGGAAGCGTAAACAGAGAGACTACTTCGACAAATGAAAAAGGAAATGGAATTGTTTAAGTAAGGATATTGTGATGAACAGAATGTGATATTGAACAAAGAATTTACAACAATATTCAGGTGGACCTAGCAATGGTATTTCTGTACATGTGAAAATGGAGATCTGGAAACCGATACAGAAAGTGTAATGTGAATATAGCGAAAACACTATTAATGATCTTATAAATAATAAAATTGCCAGACCCGGTAAAACTATGACTGACCATTTATAGATGTTGGAAAAAACACAAGAAAAGCTAATCCATAAATGGCATATCTTTACTGTCACAATGTGTGGAATACCTACAAAACGTGCACGCACTGTAGAATGACACAGAGTGAAGCAATGTCTCCAAAATATTTACTACTGCAAAAGCTCTCAGACAGGGCGTAATTTTCTCAAAATTCTGATGGAAAGAATTATCACATCCACCGACATCGGACAACATAATCGGAAATATAGTACGAGTTGTAACTACAGCTTTCATTCCGCGAAGATTGGTCTGCTGGTGAACCAAACTTATACTTAAACTGTTCAGAAAAATCAGACTATATAATTGAGATGCGAGATGTGACTTTCATGAATTGAGAAGGGTTTGATGGTGAACGGAGACCAAACTAATGGTTTAAGCCGTTCGAGAATCTGTCAGACAAAAGACGGGAGGCATAGTTAAGATTGTTAGTTGAAACTGCGAAGTAGTGCAACGTATGCAAGATTCAAATGCGAGGTATTGAACGAATTTGTCTAGCTTGAGTGGAATTCTAAAAGAAATACTCCATTTTCCGACAAATGTGAAGAACAGAACATCCTCAGTTTTTTTTTTTAAGGCTAACATTTAGGTCATGCCCCCCATAAATGCAATGCATTGTGGAAGGAAATTAGGGTATCGGAAGGAGGAAAGAGGGAGTAGTGTTTGTTGACATTTGTGTTGAATTTCTGAATATCACAAATGGCAGGAAACACATTTGCTGGAAGATTATTCCACATACAAACGGTTCGGCTAAAGAACGAATTTTTTCTATAGTGCGTCGTCCGGTCAACCGGACATTTCACAGTGAACGGATGAGAGACCCTGTATAGCCGCGTATTCCGACTAAATGTTCTAACTTCAGGGACCAGACATCTGACGAACAGATACCGTTAAAATATCTATAGAACAGCGGGTTGTATCACATTCCGACGATGCTGAAGGGAGACAATAGAGCTTGATACCCTACTATCTCCAATCATCACCACCGCTCTCCTCTGTACACGGTCCAAAAGAAGTAAAGAAGTCTTTGGAGCTCCTACGAGATCAGATGGAGTGAAGTATTTCTTGCACCGCTTCAAAAAGCCTAAATACTTGAATGATTCTTTCGACACTTCCAATATATGACTAGCCCAGCGAGCATCAAGTATATGTCGGTCGATTGGAATTAAACGTTCCATCTGGAAAAACGTTAGACGCCAACTACCACAGAAGACGCAGACAGTGAAATCAGAAACTCCTGTTGAAGGTTCAAGTGGAAGAAGACGTAAATATCATTGGCTTTGTCTAAGAACCTCCAACGGTGAGTTCTGGGGATCACGCAAAAGGGGACGAAATTTAATTTTGCTCCATAATTGAATGTTGACGAAAATACGTACGTAATTACTACCAGGGAAAGGCGAAATTTTTTAAATTTCATGACACTCTTGAATCATATGCAGCTAATTTCTTCCCCAGTTTTGTGATTTAAGAGAAACCAAGAATAGATTTCGAGAAATCTGCGACGAAGGCGCATCTTGAAAGGCCGATTGCAAAAATGTTAATTTCTTAAACAATTTGCTAATACTTTTTTTTCAAACGATCAATAACTGAATCAACCACTCAAGGTACCACGGATCAAACAAGAAGAGCATTAGGTTAGGTTAGGTTAGGAAGGGTGGTACATCCTAAGATGCACCTCCACTCGGAGACCCATAGGGTCCATTGTGAATCCCTTCTATTGACAGCGTAGAAAGTATGTAGGAAAGAGAGAAAAACATGGTGTAATGTTAATGTAAGTCTGTTAGTCCATCGAGTACCCGCATCCCCCGTCGTTCAACCATCCAATACCCCTTATATAACTAATAATGTTTTCAACACCTGTCTTCGAAATGTCCCCTAGTTCAGCAAAAAATCTATGCCCTAGACATTTTTGTCTATGGCGTTGCAAACTTGGACAATGACAAAGGATGTGTTCTATTGTCTCCAATTCGTCCTCATCCTCGCACATCCTGCAAAAGTCTGGAGATCTACTGTCCCATCTGCTGGTCATAGCCCTAACTGAGCAGTGTCCTGTAATGACTCCTATTGCAATTCTGAGACTTCTTCTATCCAGCCCCATCAGTGCAAGAAGAGCATTAGTGTTTTCGTAACTTTCTTACAAAAACATGTCAATACAACAATTTGTGTACGTATTAGACAATATAAAATGTTAATCTTTAAAAAATATACAACAGACAGTGTTTAGTGGTACTTACTTTGCTGCAGAAAACACCATTTGACTTCTTATCATTCAATAAAATGGCCGATGAAATTTTAACAATTATTTCGAAATTTGCCGATTTAATTTGTTTATTAAATTCCGGATACAGCGAGTACAAAATCCCTTCCGAATCGTCTCGGTCCTTTTTGTAGACATTTTGTAAAGAATGAAAAACGCCAATCCAAACATTCCAACGCATGTCGTGATCTTCTATGTACGGCATAATGCGACGTATTAAAACCTTAGAAATACAAATAATTTGCAATCGATTAAACAATGATAATTAGAGCATGAATACATTTGACACACAACTTACTTTTCCTTTTCGCACGTTCATCATGGCAACAACTTTGTCGTGTTGCAATCCCGATACAATTTTCTCAACTAATGCATCTTTAGTTTCAATTTCGTAATTGAATTTAGTTTTAAGTGATGGATTTGTAGCTGTGTCAGCTGCACGTTCTTCAGGTGTTTTGTTGGCGTTCTCTAATTGCTCCATTGCAGCAATGCGTTCACTTTCCTTCTTCTTTTTCATCAGTATGGTAGTGATGGCGTTGGGGTTGTTCAGGTCATCCAATTTCAGAACAACACGATACAAAGTCTCAATGTGTAACAAAATGTAACGCGACTTGCGTTGAGTATTGGAAGAAGTGATGTCACCACCGCCTCCCCCAGTCGCATTGGACATTTGTGACAAAACAGGGGTCTCCGGCTTATTTACAACTCCTGCAACGTTGTTGGCGGTTGTGGGTACAGATCCAACGTTTGCATTGACTACGCTCTCACCACCATTACCTGTGGCATTTGTTGTTTCATTGCTCATGATATCCGCATCAATAATCTTACGAGGAGCCGTTACACTTCCATATTGCAGTTTTCCAAGTGAATTCTCAAATTTAAGCGGTGTAAAAACATACATCGGTAGTTTCAAGTCTTGGTTGTTATTATGGTTATCTGAGTTGCGACGCTCTCGCTGTTGACCGTTGCGAGTGCCATTCTTGTTACCCAACTGTACTAGAATGAGCTGGGCATGGCCCTTGGGTTGCGTTAGTGGATGATTCAATTGGTTGTCCTTGTGGGCTTGACTATGACGCAGACTACCGTTCTGGGCCACTTTTCTCTCTTTGTATACGGTATAGTAGTAATCGTCAATATACGGCGTGTCCGTATTCAATTGCGACAGTTGAATACCTATGAGCCAATGTTTATCCCGAGTACTCATGAGGTTGGCATACTCATCATATTCATCGTGGGGCAAATTGCCATTGCCTGTGCCATCGCGACGCATGTTATGATTCGGTTTTTGATTAGCAACAGCTGCAGCTCGTTGATGGAGGAGCTGATGTTGTTGCATATGAATAAGATTGCCCGGCCCCGTCACATTTTGATATAGTTGTTGAGCTTGTCTAGCGGAGTGCTGCAGTAACGGATGATTCTGTTGAATTTCCTGTACCAAACGCATGTTGAACATATTGAATGATGAATTTGATGAACTCGGATTATTTAACAACATCATGGTATTGGGTGGATGTCCGGGTATGCGATTTGCTGCGGCAGCCACTGCTTGTTGCTGTTGTGCCAAGAGTGTGGCGGGATGTATGCCCGCGGCCACTGCAGCTGCGCGCATAGCATTGAAATTCGGATGCATAGCAAAGTTGTTGAGTGCAACTGGTAGATGTGGATTTGGCAGTGGACGTTGATTGGGAAAATTATTTGGCATACCGTGTTGATTAAGCAATGGATGTGGTGGCAACTGTGGATGTGGTCCAGCCTGTGGGAAAAAGAAGCCAGGATTTACACGACTTCCGACAGCATTATGAGGTCCAATCGGATGTTGTTGTGGATTTTGTTGCTGCTGTTGTTGTTGTTGTTGCTGTAATAAATTGCCCAATGGATGCTGTGCCAGGTTATTAGCAAAATTACTAGATGGTCTTGGTGGAGATTGATGCTGAGCTGAATTGGGAAAGCCTGCAGGTCCTACAAATAAATGAATAAGAGTGGAAATAATTAAATTAAAAAAAAATACTGAACCCCACATTTAATTTTAGTATTCGAATTTTTTTGATTTTTGATGGTTACATTTTTGTGAGACTTTTAATTTAAGAGTTAGGTATAAAATAATAAAAATTTTTTGGAATCATACAATTTTGGTTTTTAGATTTTAGATAACAACATATTCGGAACACAAGGTCAAAAGAATATGCTCACATTACTGAGATAAATCTGATTTATTCCGCCTTTGATTTTTTCGATTCGCTACGAACGAATTTTACGGATAGATTGTATAAATTACAGACTCAAGTAAAAATTCGTTACAGATATACAAATATTTTTATGCTACAGATTCCTGGGGCAATGTGAACTTGATGGACCTAGCAGAAGAAATGCTACCAATTTTGGCGTAATTTTATAATAAAAACGCCAAACAAAATACTGGTGTACTGATAACTTTGTGTAGTGATGACAATGAGAATCAGGTAACTGAAACGTCGATTACGCTGAGAATCTGAAAATATCCCTCCTAAAACTTATTGACGGCAAAGATGAAGCTAAAAACAAAAAATGATAGATGGTGGTGTTGAATATCCACCTTCTAACTAAAATAACTTAGATCCTGAACAACAAGGGGAGAAAGCTGATATGGTATCATGTCTTCTTATCTTGTTTCCAATGCTCTTATGGAGTACACATCAGGTGTAGTTTCCCCTGTGCTTGACAAAATATGAAACCAGCAGTATGTTATGATTGAAATTATCAGATCTATAAGGTCATAACGTAAGGTTGGATATGTGTCAACACCATCACCTTAAAACTTTTAAGATCATATATAAGCACAACGTTTTTTTTCTTCAAAATTTCGAATTTGAATGCTGATGTAATATTGATCCATTGTGATTGTCAAAACGGAAAATCATAGGGACCAAGTTGTCATGTTTCAACAAGGATAGACACGCAAAACATTCAGCGTTGGTTCAACCAAGCATTCGAAGAAAAAAGTACCAGACATTACAAATTGAATCTTCTGCAAAACAATGCAGGTTTCAGCACATGTGGTAACTGAACAAATTTGGCAATTGCTTATAAATCAGCAAGTAAACTATTTAGAATGATAATATTTTCAAGTATCGCATTCTATGTAGAAAAAAAGAGATATGAACACATCAAGACTTCTGGATCATGTGTCACATTTACGATGATTACAAGTAAAAACGATTTACATGTTACCTGAAATGCAAAAAATGACAAATTGTGTCGCACATATCTGTCCGCCGATCACCGACTCTACTCAAAAAGCCTTCTGCTGTAGTACAATTATATTGAATTTTGTTTGTAATCATTGATAGTTTATTCCAACTGAAAAGCTACAATAGAGATTCCCAACTTCCAACTTATAACAATTATGATCAGATGTCTTTTGTGAAGTTAATATTTCAATGGGGAGTGGATGAATTGAGAAAAATATATGTACAATAAATTAATAATAGGCGGTAGTGTAACATAAAAAAAATAGCTAATTCTACTTTACCAATGAATTCAGTCTAAATATACAGAACATTTAAACGTAAAGGAACAACTAAATCGTATATGTATTCTAAAATCTTTTAGAGTCCGAAATAAAATTATTCCTACCTTTCTGTTGTAATTTTTGATTGTGCTGCTGTTGCGATAACATCTGCTGTTGTTGAATCTGTTGTTGCTGCTGTTGCATTGGTGTTGGTGTCTTAGGCGTATGCTTTAGCGCCTCATTAAGTAAATGTTGTTGATGACCCACCGCATCCATTGACTGTTGGTTACGTTCTTGTTGCTGTGGTTTTTGCTGCTGCTGTTCTTGTTTTGAAGACGTTTGTTGCATTATAAGATTTCTCTCAATGTCTTCCAGGGTACATATCTTAGGTGGCCCACTTTGTTGACGCATCTGAGCTAAATGTTGTAGGCCGAAAGGCATCCCCGCCGGATGTGGTGTGTTTACAGGAGTATGTCGATGAGGTGCTTGGGGTCCCATCATATGAAATTGCGCCTGCTGCTGATGTTGAGGATGTGCCGGATGTTGTGGATGTGGCGGATGCTTGTGAAAGGGGCTGGGAAAATGTTCACGTAAAAAATCCGCCGGATTTGGTGGCATTCTATTCCCCGCCATATGCATGTTGTTACCCGCTTCATTTGATTTGTGATGGTGTTCCCTCGATGGCTGCAGCGACCATACACTGGGATCCATCCTAACCGTATCTCCAAGGAGGGTGCTCATATTTTCACTTTCACCATAATTGATGTCTACATCGTCCAGCTTCATGCCAGACAAGTTTAATTCTAAGTCTGAGTCCGACATTCGGGAGTTTTTCAACGCACCCATAGATGCTCCATATCCTCCTCCACTTGCCACATGTCCACTATCCAAAGCGTCACCGTCGCTATCAGTCATACGGATTAGGTTCTCATGACCCTCCTCCCAATCGCCATTCATTGCAGACCCAAAAGTCTCATCGTTTAGTGCATCATACTCTTCCTCAGATGGTTCAGCAATTCTTCCTCCGCCATCATCGTCCAACTGAAAACGAGAAAAACACACCGAATTATTTCGGGATCCCACAAAAGTTACAGCGGTCATTGTGCCACGGCTGCTTTCCGTGCAGTGGTAACAAAAACATACAAGCAAATGTTCGCTACCTCGCGAAGAAAAAGTGGCACCATTGTAACTTTTTACGCATTAATTTTCTACGCGCTTTGCCTCATTGTCCTCGTGCAATATTTGGATTTCCCCAATTTGGCACTTTTACTTACCGGCATAGAGGTATCAAATCCAAAAAATGAGTCTTCCATCGATAAAATTTGTTTATTTTATGTGAAATTGTCATGACTTGTCACACATTCATCACATATGGCCGCCTTTGGAGACATTCGCTAAAAACGACGATGTCCGAACAAAACGATAGCGTTGCCAGATTGTGTAAAATTCTGCATACAAAACAAATAAAATACAGGAAACCATTGATACCAGCAATGAGACAAGTAACATCTTAACTTGTTGTGTTGTTATGTTTTAAATTGACTCATTTATTAGATATATATATTAAACACAAATCTTAATAATCCGAAAACTGTTAAATATGAGTCACCCCTTTTTTATTTGACGTTGCCAGACCGTATCTATTGGGAGCGTCGAGAAGCAATTTCATGTAATTCTGTAATTATTCGGATATGTCACAATTGGCCGGATAATCGATCAAAATCTAGCGAAAATGTTTTTGGCCGGTTTTTTTGAAACAAATAATATAAACATGTTTAGTATTGACAAAACGTAAAGGGAAAGCAATAATCTTAAATTTGTTTTTTTTTTTTACCGTAGGACATCAATGAAAATGTTATCGTCGCCCATAGTACCGCTCTTTAAATTGTAAACTATTGTCATGAAGTAAGCACTGAAATACACGAATTTGCCTAGGAAAGCGCGGATTTTCACGTGATTAGTTCATTCAACAGAGGAACAGAAAATTTTGGCTCTTTTTATAATTCTTAAAAAACCATTCATCATATTCTTCAATTTTAATTATAAATTTCTTGCCGCGTTTCTTTCCGATCTCATGTCTGCAACGGCGCTTTTGTTTAAGTAGCGCCGATAATTTCCATCATGTTAGAGTTTCCTCTGTATGGCAACACCGCTATGAAGACAGCTGATTCAAGTAAATAAGTTAATGTCAGGGATGAAAATGGAAAATGGGTAACACAACCCACAATGATACTAAGGTTCAATAATAAAGACCGTTTGCGAAAAATTGAAACATGTTATTTTACAAATGGTCAAGAATAGCTGTAATTAGATTATATTTCTTCTAATGTAAACGTATGAAACCATCGACCATCAAAAGTAGATGAAACGTGGGGAATGTGTTACTTTTGCACTTAAAAAGGTACTACATAATTAAGTTTTTCATCTCCGGTACTAGTGTCTTCTACTAACTACATTCATTACTTTTACTCAGTGTCGTTCTAAACTGGAAGACATAAATAAGGTTTCAGTCTTCCGTCTGTGTTCGGATTGAAGCATTTTTGGTGAAAAAATGTGCGATTCTTAAAATTGTAGTATCCTAAGCCGTGAGAAGAAATTTGAATCCCCACCACAACTCCCACCATTTATGGTGAATTTTAATTGTAACAAACTGGTCTTCGTTTCGTAGTATCTGTTGCTATTTTTACGTGGGGTTTTAATCAGTCAATCAATTTCACATTTTTATGTATGCAATCCATTATAACTAAAACAAAACCTATTTACTACAATATTTGCGGTAAACAAAATGAAAAACGACAAAGGAGCCGATGATGAAAAGGCAACGTATTTGGGCTTCGATTTGAGTACTCAAAAGGTAAGTTCAGATTTATTAAGTTCTTATTTTACGTGTATGACGAAGACACTAAATGAAGACTATGGCATCATCTGTGGCGGAAACAAAAGTTTACGCACCAACCGTACCCACCTATATACGCAACTAGAAAATTACCCATATATAGTTGTTTGACACGAAACACTTCAATGCAAATTGTTTCTATTTTCCCTTTTGTTAGTGTTATTGGAAACCACAGACGGATGGTATACTATGTACAACGTACATAGGAATAATATGTACATTCACAGGCAGAAAATAATTAATGATCGTGGTAGGTCTATATTCTATTGTAACCAAAGCATTAACCAGCCGTATAGATGATGAATATTCCCACAACTGATGCATTCTGAATCAATGTTTATTTTTGTGTGGAATGACGATTTGGTTTCATTCTTCATTCCATTTGCAATTAGACGGATTCTTGATACTTCGAAATGATAATCCTAAGATTCGACATAAGAATTATTCGTGTAAGGAGTTAAAACAGCACACTTTAAATATAACTTAAACTAAGTGGATTTGGCCTCATTGATGTCTTTTATGTTGGAGCATAAGCTCGAGTTTTGCCTTGCTCTTAATTAAAGTCAAATTATAATATGGGATTTATTAACTTCATTAACGTAGATAATAAGAAACTTTCATTCGAAGCCACGATAACGGAACGACAACGGTCACATGCATTTAAAACTTCAAATAGTGGATTATCGGCTGCGAAATCAGCTGTTTGTCGCTTGAAAGCATGAGAACGTTGTCGTTTAACATCGTGACTTAGGCTGTTAAAAAGTAGAAAGTCTCCAGGATGTGCTGACATCAACAATATTTGAGTGTTTGAATGTGTGGCCCTCTCACGTATTGACAGTATTCTGTTGGTTTTTTTTCTAAACATTGTCGATCTGAACCACACATCGAACAATTGTTCAATGCCAACCCGAATTTGGAGTTCATTAAAATAAAAAATGTTTACCAGGATAGCGGGATGACTATGTTGGTTAAAATATTGGACACATTTCGAAATTCAATTTTATACCGCGTACAATTTTATTGATCGCCAACGGGTTTTCTCCAATTTAGAAGACTTACATACATATGTGTATAAGGATTTGTGCCTCCTCCATTTCTAGTTACAATATACATACATAATGGTTCAAACATCCTAAATAAATCTTTATTCATTTAGGTACAATTCGATTCAGATTTTGTTCACGAGACGAAGCATTAACAATAGGATTTCTCAAATTCAGAGTTAATTCTCCACCTCAATGCTGTGAATTTTCGTTCATATTATCAAAATTATCATTATTGATAACAATAACGAACGAACGAACCAATTCGATTTTATGGAGACATACAGATAAAATATCATTCGAATGTCACTTACTGTCTGTTTCCATAAAACGAATTTGTTCGTTCGTTACAAATCGTCAATGGATTTCAGGCATTATTCAATTCTGATTTTCAGATATATGTTAGATATCGATATATGCAACACAATCCCAGAAGAACAAGCCGTCATTACTGATAAAAATCCATTTTATTGCGCTTTAAATTTTGCAATTTGTAAAGAACGAACAAATTTGTTTTATCTTTATCTTTTTTTTGCCGTCCTAAGAAAGAAAGTCACAAGCGCTAAAATTTCAAAATTGAGGTAAGGCAGATTCGCAGCCCCAAAGCGTATAAGACCCATTTCAAATGTATTATATCTTATGCGGCCCTCACCCCTTATATATAACCAGTCGTAACGGGTGAAGTCTAGTTGTTAACAGGTTGGTCGATGCTTTAATGAAATTCAAAATATTTTGAGTTTTGCTTAAGTTTGTCATTGATGAAATAAAAATTGTCTTTTATTTTCTTCGTCCTCATTCGTTAATACATACGTACATAAATAAATCTTGAATTTACAAATTTCGCAAATATGATTGTTCATATAATTGAATTTTCTTAATATATAAAACGTCTTGTATGACTATAAAAAATAATCGTTTGAAGGTCAGTACTAGTCGCATTATCTCCAACTTTGAATTAGTTTCGTACACATTGCTTAATTAAACAAGCAAACAGCTCATTATAATTCGTTTGATTCTCTGATAAGACAGTTTCAGTTGTATAGCCCTTCAAAGTATTCTTGTTGTAATCGTTTCGTACTTATATGGTATAATTGTGTTGATAAATGCAATAGCATGTTTGTTGACTTAATAAATTATTGCGAATAATAATAAAATAATTAAATGAATGCCTTTTACTTAACCTAGTGATGGCATAAAATAGAAATGAACCTAACTTTACACAATACAACACACCCAAATGACATAAAAAGACGGAATTGAAAATAAAATTCCAAAAATTAGACCGCACCTTTCGTGTGGGGTTGAATGGGTTGGGGACACCCGATGACTTTAGGTATGATAACACGTTTATGTTAATTTAGAAATGGATACTAAATACCCGCTTGCGATTAGTATTTAGGTCAAAATTAGTTTATATTTTTGAAACCACAATGAAATTAATGAAAATTCCTTTTGACTCTATTTTGTACTCGGTGCAGTCATTAATAATCCTTATTTTACTATTTTTCAATTTCAGCTAAAGGCCGTCCAATTAAATAACAAGCTAGAGGTCCTAGTTACGGCAGAAGTTCAGTTTGATACAGATCTTCCGGAATTCCGAACAACGGGCGGTGCCAATGCCGGATCCAGAAAGAATGAGTAAGCGTATGATTAGACAAAGCCAAGAAATGTGTGTCTTTAACTCTTCTATGCTATCATACATACATGCAGATACTTTGTCCAACCTGTGATGTGGGTTAAAGCCATAGACATTGTTATGGATCGTTTGGTGATGGAGGGTGCCGACTTAAGTACAGTCGTCGCTATTGGCGGCTCAGCCCAACAGCATGGTTCACTGTATTGGTCTCGTCATGGCATACAGACTTTGAAAAATCTTGATCCAGATAAATTTTTGCATTTACAAATTGACGATTCAGCATTCGTGTTGACTCGTACACCCATTTGGATGGACGGTTCGGCGGAGAATCAGTGCCTTGAAATGGAAACAGCCATAGGCGGTCGTAGCGAGATGGTCAGCCTGACGGGCAGTAAATGTTATCCTCGCTTCACTGGACCACAGATACGTAAAGTCTATCAGCAACGTACGCATGCATATGAAGACTCCAAACGTATTTCGTTGGTAAGCAGTTTTTTGGCTTCCATGTTTTTGGGGGATGTGGCCCCAATTGATTATGCCGATGCATCGGGAATGAATTTGTTTGATATTACCTCGAAAACATGGTCAAAAGCATGTCTGAATGGCTGTGCTCCCGATTTGGAAGAACGCCTGGGCGAGCCGGTGAAAACAAACTCCATTCTGGGCAATGTTTGTGATTTCTTTGTACAACGTTTCGGCATGCCGGACACGTGTAAAGTGGCAGCATTTACCGGCGATAATCCATCAGCGTTATCGGGCATGTTGGTGGAGAAGAACTGGTTGGTTATGTCATTGGGTACCAGTGATACGTTAATGATGAATTTAGATAAACCTCCACAGCTAGAAGAAGGACACGTTTTGTGCCATCCCACCGACGAGGAACAATTTATGGGACTCTTGTGGTAAGTGGGAATTGTTTCGTGATCTATTTAGAATATTATTTAATTTCTTTATGAATGTGCAGCTTCCGCAATGGTTCTCTAGTTCGTGATGCCATCAAACGTTCTGAAGCTGAAAATAATTGGCAAACCTTTAGCGCATTATTGGATTCAACACCTCGGGGCAATTATGGTAATATGGCATTACATTTTCATACAATGGAAATAATTCCAACCGCAAGGGGTGTGTTGCGTTGGAATAAAAGCCATTCAGCCGCTTCTCCAGATGCCGCTACTGGTGTTAGCAAGTGAGTAAACTCTAATGAATACATTTTCTAATATTTAACATTTCCTTTTTGAAACTATTTGCAATTACTATTCAAATCTTTAGCTAATATAAGGTCCCACTTCATTTCACTTATTAGCTTTCATAATAATAACCGAGCCTTTTGTCCTTATATGGTTAAAAATTTCCACCAACAGATTCAGATTCTTATAATAACAATTAACAATAACAATAAGAACTATAGACCCAGTTTTGCATATTTAACTACTTTAAAGTATCTACACCAGGCAGAATTTCCCTACGGGAGATGACAGGTGCGGTGCGGATGTTAGGTTGGGCCTACTAAATCTTTATTATTATGCTGCAAAAGTTTTCGAATACTAGCAATGTTAATGGCAATCTATTGAAAACATTTGCATACATTTCTATAATTTAAAATTCTACATTAATATCAACTGAATACGTGTAAAGATTACGATACGAGATCAATCGGTAGCAATGTATATTCGCAATGTGGTGAGGAGCGTAGAATAAATAGAGACAGTAATTAGAAAAATAAGTGTGCCAGGAATAATAACAGTTTGTGCTTTCAAGCTAAATTTTAAAAGTAAGAAAAAATATTTGCATATTTAGTCTAGAACATATTAAAAATTTCCTTATATACCATTACAATATACATTCAAACAGAACATATTGCCAAGCGTTATATCTATAAATCTGTTGTGTAATATCTATTCAGATAGCCAGATAAACAGTATTTATGTTTTCTCAAAACAAAATTTATGATATTGTAGTACACATAAACCGAGCTAATTGACACAAATAGTCCGAGCTCCGATTTGTATTAAAGTGTCTTTCTTCGGAATATTCCATTCTCGTTTCTGATATCGCTCAACACAGCTCGCATCACCATATGCGTGTTGGGTCCTACCTTATTTTTTTGCTTCTTCCGTTTCGTTTGTGATGGAGTCTAGTATGTGTTGCCATTGAGAGGGGGAGTACTAATAGGGAGCAATATATAGTATCGTATTGTATGCTTGGAATAGCATTTGTGAATGCAATTTCATATAGTTTAGCTTTTCTTGGAGTTGTTTCGAATGCGTTTTGTTTGCACTTAATCGTGTGTGTACCTTGCTGATACAAGATATTGAAGATCAGGTGACAACCGTGATGTCTTGTGGATTGTACGATGTATAAATCTGATGTCTTACAATCACTTTCCCAGTGGCGGTGAAATCAATCAGACATTTCATTCTACGTTTTTTTTCTATTCTCATTTCTACATGCAATTTTCTTTCGATAAACCTTTGTATACTCTCGTTATATTTGACAGCAGATCATTGTATCACCAAACAGTCACTTTATTTTTTAAATAAATGGACATAAAAAACATAATTTTAAATTTTTATTCCGAATATTAGATTTACTTCTCCCGAAGCCGAAATACGAGCCTTAATCGAAGGTCAAATGTTGCATCGACGAGCTGTAGCTTCCGACATGGGTTTTCATTTTGGTGAGGAGACGAAAATCATTGCTACTGGTGGAGCTTCGGTTAATAAGTCAATTTTACAAGTAATATCAGATGTCTTTAATGCTCCAGTTTACATACAGGTGAGGTGGTTGACGATAATTTCCTTCATTTTTGTAACAATTGTCTTGTTTATTAAATGTTTTTACAGAAAGCCAGTGAGGCTGCTTTAATAGGAGCAGCATACCGTGCCAAATATTCTGAATATTTACAAATGGCAAAAGAAGATAAATCAAATGCAGAAGACGGTAATAGCAGCATCATATTAAGCTACCATGATTTCATATTACCTTTTGTACCCAATCATGTGGAGCTGGTGTGTGAACCTAGCAAAGACAGCGAAGACATTTACACTCCTATGCTGGATCGTTATCGTGCAATGGCATATGTATTGCAATGAACCAACGAATGATATTAATAGCAAATCTTAGAAACTATCTCAAAACAAACAAAAAAGACTAGATTCGAGAATCTTCTTGGGAGACAACACATTCCTCTATTTACGTGTCTTGTTTTAGAAATTGCGTTGCGCAAACTATAGCGATATTTTATTAATACAAAAAAGTGCAATCGTTTTTTATTCAAAATAAAACTCTTTTTCGTTTGAAAAAAAAATCTTGACGTAGTCATTATACGATTTATTATTGTATTACAATAACTGATCTATCTTTAAAATTCTCATTATAAATGGATCTACTTTTTGCGACCACCACGTTCCTTGATTTGCAAGTGGACAGTGGCCCCACTTAATAAATTGTAGAAAGCCATGGTGTTGCTATCCTTAAAGAACATGCCCTGAAATGTAACAGAAATTTGCGATGTGTTAATATTACGTATACAAATTCATATGATTATATTTAGAATATTGAAAGATTAATCCACTAGCAAATACAAACGTCATATCACTCTTCAATAATCGAATGGGCAGGTTTCCTTGATGCTAGCTATAAATCATTTTAGAGTGATACTATACCCTTTATTCTCAATTTCGTTTTGTCAGTCAGAGATTTTTTTAAATGAATCAAAAGGTTAATATACTTTTACATTTTCTACATTGCCTGGGTAACTCAAAGTTAGAGTTAACTAACGGATTCCAAAAGTTAAAATTCATAACTTTAGCAGTTAATTTAAATTTTATCTCTAACCAGACAAGATGAAAATCTGCGCAAAAATTAGATCTAATACGATCTCTGACTGAACGAAATGTTTGAATATCGTCCGGCAATTGTTTGTAAGTACTAAACAATATTTAAGGGTGTTTATATATAGACATTTATAAGGTACCTCATAAGATATTTTCTGTTTTGCTGGCGGCATACCAGTCTCCTCTTGTATTTTCCCCTTCAATGAAGACACAATATCAGTTAAGGCCAGTGAAACCGCTATTGTTTGACCATTTAGCTTCCATTCGGATTTATCAATAACATTTGGAATTTGCACTTGTATAGTAATGGGACTCTATAATACAAAAAAAATTATAAATATTTGATAAAACTCCGTTTAATTTCAATAGGATTTTTACCTTGTGCATTGCTATAAATTCTGCTTCTGGTACTAGATTATCCTCTGAACGTAACTTCTTACTGGGTGGTTCATCATCGACCGGTATAGATTGAGATATAGGTATAATAGCTTGATCTAGAACGGCTGGAGCTGGTGTTATTTGTGGTGGACCACCGGTTGGTATTGGTGCCATATAACCGGGCACAGGGAATGGTGGTGCTAAAAACAGTATAGATTTAAATATACATTAATACAAAACAAAATATATAAAATCAATTAAAATTAAAATATCAGAATATTGTTAGACGAAGGTACACTTAGAAGAGTCTCTGATGCACAAATCTTCGGAAATATCTGCGGTGGTTATAAAGACCAGAGGGTGGTTAAACTTAAATCACGCTATTGGTAACATTCATAGACATGCTTGCCAAAAGAAATATCTTATCTTCTTATTACTTGTGGGATTTGAATGCCGTGGAGTAGAATAAATATGTATGTATGTGCTACATAAGGTAAGGTATATTGTTTGTTCAATTTTATTGGATTTACGGATAAAGACCAATCACAATGCATCCTTATTGGGTTCGGAAGTAGTGCAGAATCACACTTTTTTTCATTTATCAATGACACTGGTGTTTTGATACGTCTCTCATAATTAATTTCTTGAATATATCATAAAACTTACGCATCATGGGTGGTGGACGCACTTGCATCATCATTACCGGCGGCTGTGATTGCATACCATGTTGCTGCTGATGTTGTTGTGCCTGATGCTGTTGTTGCTGATAGTGGGATTGGTGTTGTTGTTGAGGCATATGTCCAGATTTACCTTGATTTTGATGTAATTGTTGGCCACCGGATTTATTGCCGACCGGCTTGGGACCAATTTTTTCTTTCTCTTCGTCTGGCAAGAGTCCTTTGACCTGAATAAATATATATGTATGTAGTGCGATGTATTTTTATTTTGAAATACAAGGTTTTGAATTTTTCTTCAAAATGCACTTTTTGGACAAATAGATCAATCCAAAAAGTGAGAACATTGACTTGTTCGAATTTCGTCAAAATATATTTCTTTTTTCAAAAAATATTTAAAAATTTGATGTTACCATTACAATTACCTTGAATAAATTGCAAACATTTTCAACGTTTGATGAAAATGAAAACGAGTCTTACCTTGTGAATTTGATGTATTTGATCCTCCAAAGTTATATTGGCTCTTGCTGCCCTCGTAGCAGCTTCAACACTTGAGGTATGCCCATCCCATGTTACGCGATCATCTTTCTTGGTTTCTTCTTCACCCAATTTTTTACCAATTACGGTTTCCTCATCGCCCACACCGAAAATATCCGTACGACGTTCAGCCAATTGCTTAAGACTGGCTTCGATGGCTGTACCGGCCGCATAGACATTTTCTTGATTGATTTTCTCTACCGTATGTTTGTCACGTTGTTCTACCCAGCGTGGATCCAAAAGACCAATACGCATATGTTCCGCCACTTTTGATGCCGGTATCTTTTCACCAGTAATAGGTGATATGAGAAACTCATCAGTTGTCGCCGGTTTGGGAGGTTTGACTTGTGCAGCTTTCGGATCGTATTTTTTGACCACGACTTTGTCATGCGTTGGTGGCATGAGCGGTGCAACAGGTGGTTGCATTTTGCCGCTTGAAGGCGACTCTTCATCGCTAGATGCTTCGTCCATATCTTGGACCTGTGTATTGTCTTTTTTGGATGCTTGACTTTGATATGTAATATCTTTCATGTGAATGCCAATGCGGTTTTCCATTTGAGATAATTTAACAGCACCTCCCGAAGAAGGAATGTCATGGTTGTCCTCTTCATCAGATTCAATTTGCATTTCTATGTCACCATCATCCTCTTGCAGGCGTTCTTCCATCAGAACCCGGGCGCCGACCTCTTCCGGCGTAGTGGGTGGTGGAAAATTACCCGTCTCAAATGGTTGATAGTCAACGGTTTCGACAACCACAAAGTCATGCCAATCAATTTGGGCATAGGCCACTGAAAGAGGGCAAAATGTTTTTAACATTCCATTATTGAAGGTATACATATAAGGAAGAATAAAGAATAATAATGTGTGTGCGACTATCACACAAGTAAACCCCAGGTGTTAATTACCTCGTTCCTTTTCAACTTTTTCTTCTTCACGTCGTCTTTGTGCCTCTTGATGTCTTTGCCAGTTGGCTCTATATTTAACCTGATCCAAAACGATATTCATACTAGGACGACATTCGCCACTTTCCGAGCGAAGTTTGCCGAGAAGATCTTTCGGTGGAATCAATATTTTCGTATATTGCTCCAGAAGTTTGGTGAAGTATTGGAAGAGAGAGTGTTGAGGTCGGAGAAAGTCAAATTGAAAATTACGTTGTTCCCGATTCATTAGGTTCGTTAGGAATTGTCGACCATTACGAGCCACAAATTGAGCAGTTAACTTGACAATGTCTCTGCAAAACAAATATAATTCAATGAATATGTACATTTACTCTTCAGCTGAACTATGAACATACAAATCTAAAGCCGAAATAGAGGGAGGATCTGCAATAAACTCAAATTCTACCGGAGGATCTTTGGGAACGAATTGCTGCTCGGCCACTTGCTTCAGAAGCTCTTGTTGTTTTTGCTGGGCAGCACTAGTCACCGACAATTGTTTCAGGCCAGTTAAAACACTGGGTGCCGAGGCATCTGAAAAATGTAAATGCCCCATTATCTATTATCCCCTGAAATCGCAGTTCACTCACCTTTTCCCTCTTTAAATTCATTGACTTTGTGGTTATAGTAAGCGTGGTACGGGTCCTTGAAGTTTAAGAAATTAAACTTGGGATTGCCCAATTCATTTTGCCGGATGCGAACCTCGAATTCTGGACCATTGCGAGCTACAAAACTGGCGGTTTTATCGACAATATCTGTATGAAAGAAACTGAGTAGGAAACATAGAAACAAGGAGGAAGGGTGACACGCTTTGTGGTTTGGAAAGGATACTCCTGACCTCGGGAGGAGGATAGATGATGCCAATTATAGGCCCAGACATCGGCTTCGACTGCTGGCTGTTCTCAACCGCCATTTCGGCTTCTATTGATGGCATTTTTATTGTTGGTATATCTTATTTTCTTTTAATCTTTTAATTTGTATTTTCTTTTAATTTTAATTGTTAACTATGAAATGACAACGAGATCGAGCTAAACGTCAAAAAATAATAATAATAACCAACGCCGACCGACTATTTGACTCGGCTCGGTTCTCTACGATTCCTCCATTCCACACTTACTGCCCTCTCCGATTCCTCCATTCCACACTTACTGCCCTCTCTTCGATTCCTTCATTCCACACATACTGCCCTCTCCGATTCCTCCATTCCACCCATTCACAATCAGTGTTGGTATTTTGGAAACTTTAATTTGACACATTAAATGTGTCCATATAGGGCCAATAGTGCCAACATTAACGTTTCTAAAACATGTCTCTGCCTGAGAAATGGAATGAAATTGTGGATTTTCGAAGTCCCGGAGTCCCGAATTAATCAAGTAAGTAAAAATATTTGACGTTCTGACCCAATCGTTCGATAATCGGCAAAATACATTTTTTTTGAGAATTGACAAACTTTGATTCAGGCTGCAATGCACAGTACCGGGCGTAAGCCACCAACATAAACTTAAAATATAACCCCCTGAAAATCGATATGTGAAATGCCTACAGGGATCCTATAATTTAATCATTATTTGACATGTACAGAAAGACGGTGCGGTGTTAAAAAATGCACCTCCACTAGCAGACCCATGGAGTCCAAATGTGAATTCACTAAAAATAGTTTATGAATAATAAGTTAATACTTGAGAGAGAGAGAGAGAGAGAGATATAGTGTGAAAGTAAATTGTCTACTGTCTAACTGTCTAGAACTCATCATCATCCTCCAACACGCTCATCTTGCCTTATGGTGGTTCTCGCTAGATTGAGCAGTGGTCCTATTACAAGTTTGAGACTATTCTCCAGTCCCACCAGTACATTTGTTCTTGCTATGTCTAACTTAGGTCAAATGGGCAATGATACATTGCAACCCTGTAGTATTCCATTTTTCCATAAAAAGGACATTCTGAAGATGTAGTTAATAGGCGTTTTAACCGATATATTCGCTTCCTCCATATGCATTGAGCCTTTTTCGCGCTAGCTCATCAGTGGCCTTGTAAGAACACCGAAAAATGTGTATGTCCAGACCCAATTGACCAAAAGACTATAATTTTTGTACATTTCTATTTTTCGATTAAATATGTGAACTATTACAAAAAAATAAGACGTTGCTCTTCCCCCTCGTAAATGCTGGCGACTTTACGAGTAAAATATATACATGTAAAACTTCTATAGAAAAAGCAAGAGCCGTTAGGAGTAGGTCTCTGCTAGTGAGTATAAAAAAATTATATAGTACACTGCACAATGGTTTTACAGAAGTTTGTCGTCTGTTCCTAAGTAAGACATTTTAGCATCAACCAAAACTATCTAGTTTCTCATTTGAAAAGCGATCTAAAGTTTTCAGTTTGTTTAATGGGACGAAACTGTATTTTGTGCCTTTATATAATTCATGTTTTAATATTTTATATTAATATTACTATATTGGACTTGTAATTTTAAAGACTTACGACCAATTAAGAATAAATTTTATAGACGTATACTCACGTAAAATTTGTAAATAGCTTAATAATAATTTACAAATAAAAAAAACATTTGTGTATCTCTCAAAATTCACCCATGCAGGACATTTTTGAAAAACCATCATTTATAGTGGTTTATATGCCTATAGGAAACTACAACAATAGCTTCAACAAATAAAAAATTAATATTCAAGACAACTGAAAATGGGGGAGAAGTCGGTTGGAATATGCGGTACTGGTCAAATTAAAGACTAGGAAGTGGGTTAAATAATCAAGCAATATATTGAAATAGTAAATTAATTCGCAGACTGGCAGTGTTGTTTAAATGACTGGAGTTCAAGGTTATTGGAACAACTATCACTTATCAGCAATGGGTAAATGGCGCGAAATTTGATTAGATCGAATCAAATGCCATCTAGTTTTCTCAGAACATTTTAGGATTTTTCCAATAATGTTTTTCAAGAAAATTTCCGATAACATTGTAGAAAACACAAAGTATACTAAATATTGGCATATTATTAATTCTATTATTAAATAAGAAATCTACAATGGTACTACCGAATTTTAGAATATTCTACTGATAACCCAATCACGTAGTGCTCGGGAGTTTTAAGTACGTGTTTGTTTGTTTACAAAGCATCGTCACTCTGTTCCAATGCAATAGATGTGATTATGATGGGGCTGCCGTAAATATTGTTTTCACACCCATACTATGCAGTAAGGTCTGGTTGTATTCGTGAGTATTTCTTACATTATCAGAATTCTATTTATTATGAGTTTGTCAATACAATTTCACTTATTGTTTGTGTCGAACATACAAATGGTGAGTCTATATGTGAATAATATATAGACGGTTAAGACTGAATATATTCTACTCTACACGACCGAATCATTTCGGAAATCAATATTTCAAATATCTGAATCTGAATATCTTCTTATATACATATATTGGAGATATCGATTTCGCGGCTACCGAAATTAAGCGGATATCATAGGTGTACACTGATCAATGTAAACCTTTTAAAATACTTTCTACTTTCTACGAAAAATAATTCAAAGGAAAAGTAATTTAATGGCAAACTTTTAGCTGCTTACCTCATTATCAAAATTCAGTAAGAACAATTTAATTAAGGGGCAATTTCGGTCGAGGAAAAGTTACCATTCAAAAATGGGCAATGTATTAAGTTCGGTTAGTCTAAAGTCAATTTTTCTTTCGAAATAAATATTTTGAAATATTCAATCAATATTTTGAAAAAGTACACACAAAATGATGATGTTAAGAAACCATCCGTAAGAAGTTGAGTGCCATAGCTTTTAAAATGTAAGAGATACAGTTCGACGAAGTCGAAAAATGAAATAAGATTTTTCAAATTTTAAAATCTGAAAAAGGTGAAAATTTGTAATAAAAAAATAATTTATTTTTGCGCAATATGAACATTAACACCAATAAATGTGCATGAAAAATACTCTAAAGTCGAAAAATACGAATAGTTGCCAACTTTGGAAAGTCCTTGGCTACAACCTATTATTTACAGAACATAAAAATGTTTACTAGATCAAGATTATTGATTATGGTGCGAAGATCCTAAAATTACTTATGTAAATGTGCTAATAGATCCCTATAAATATATTTTATATTTAAAACAAATTAACCAGAAGAAATATCGCGACCTTAGAACAACAAAGTTTTAACTTAAAATTTTTGTAAGATATTTCGATTACTATTAAAATTTAAGCTATTTAAATTGAAACAGACTAATTAATAATATTTGGAAAAAAAATGCCATAAGAACTCTAAGATCGCGATTTAAGATATGTCTTCGATTATTAAAATTTGATACTTGTTAAAACTTTTTTTTTTAGTTTTTTCTTCGTCGGTTTTATTTATAGATAAAATCAAATTTCCGGTATAATGTTTAATATTGCAGTCCACAAATAGGTCGTCAGTGCTGGCAGTCTGAAACCAGATGAAGCTGTGAAGGGTGTATTTGAGATAAAAATCCTTTGCAATTTACGAGTACAGTTGACGAATGAGCGTAGCTATGCAACTCAAATCCATAGCGGTCAAAAAACCGGAAGGCTCCATCTAGATTCTAGAAATCCGTTCGAAGACACAACTACCACGGAAAACGTAAGGAAATGTAATGGAAATCCTCGTCATTACGAATTGGAGACAGCGTTCACGAGATCGTAGTGCTTGAAGATTTCTTAATGGACCAAATAGCAACGACAATGTGGTGAGTTGATTGTAATTATAATGACAATACTTGTAGATGATGTAAACCACCGGATATTTCATAAGAAAGTCACCACTTGCTTTGTCAATCTTACGTAGAAGCTTAAAGAATAATTCGTAGAACAGAAGAAATTTTGTCTTAGGACGACTGCGAACTGATTATTAGCGAACACTCGGCGTGGTCGATTCATTTTACTACACTAATGCTGTTGTTCAAGTGACTTGTCAAAGTACATTTTATGTACTAGACCCGACTAAATCTATAAATGATGGTACATATCAAGACTGTTTATCAACTAAATGATCAGTGGTAAATTACTTACACAGTTTAAGGGTTTCAATTTACTGTGCGTCACCTAATTGAAGTAATGTGTCTTCAAGTTTGAACAACAAAATATACAGCATACAGATAAGAAAACAGCCAGGAGTTATATGAGTCAGAAGGTATACACATCAGTTGCCTTTAAACGTGGACAACAAACAACTAATGTGCACATCATTACGGTGTAGGTGCACTAATGAAGATTACACATTTACAGGGTGTTATTTTTTGTCGTGATAACAAACAGGGTAAGGACCGAGGGATTATTTTAAGGTACTTCCATTCAAAATCTGATGTGTATATATGTATTTATTTTAGAAATATTTCCAAAGTTGTCTAAATTTCCTGTTTTTTTGATTATACGGGATGAAGAATTCTTAATCGATATTTTGTAAAGTAGTTATTACAGCCAAACTATACTTATAATAAAGATGAGAAAACAAAAATAATAAATTTTAGTGCTATAGCTGTTAAAATATATGAGAAAATCAAAAGTTACAATTTATCTTTTTTTCAAATTTCAAAATCTGAAACCTCCCAAAATTTTGAATGAATTACGAATTGTGTCAACAAATCTAAAAACAATAAATATATTAACAAAATATGCAATTGTCCGATTTTGGATGCTAATACTAAAAAAAAACATTATTTACAGAACATAAAAATGTTTACTGGATTAAAAGTTGTGGAATTGGATTCTGGACCACTGCGCGACGATGAGTTCGGGGACTACGCAAAAGAGTGTGACTCCATTGATAGCCATAACCAACTCATATACTACTTAAAACGTTGGTATTACATCAATATTTGTTAGTATTTCACCAAAAATCCATTAACGTGATTTGTTGTCCCCCATACATGTTTGTTGTTGGATTATGTTATCATACAATAAAAACAGTTTCTTCGTACTTATGTAAAGTCATAATTGCGTAAAGAATTTTTGAATATGAATTTTTCATTCATCTATTTTTGATTTCGGCATCCACTCACAAGCATGCGTATTTCCTATGCAAACAAACAGACAAACAAACTATAATTATGAAATGAAATTATAGGCCTTTTAATGTAAGTGAAAGTTGATATAAATTGTATGACCTAACAAAAATCAAAGCGTGGACGTATGACATAGAAACAAAAAGTTGCTGTGTCATTCATTGCGTGCGTTTAGTTTCGTATGCAATAGATGTGGGAGTGTTCCGGTCAAGCACTTTCCTGAATCAAGAGTTTTTTTTTTTGCCTGACTAGGGTATACATTACAACGACCTAAACAGAGAAATATAAATAGGAACGCGTTGGTAGCATTCGGTGATCCAAAGACTGACAAAGCAATAGTATTCCAAAAAATCAGGAGTAGCAACGAGTGCCTTTCAACTTTGAAATTATTATCTTTTAAATGTGTCGTTTTTAGGTGTAATACACAGCCATCGATATGCGCCGCTCAAGCACATTAAGGATGACTCCTCCGATGCTGAGAGCCAAGACAGCTCTTGATTTTCTTTATACTTCCCATGCGTCCCCACTCCAATTGTGGATTACGAGGCCATATACAGAATTTTACTCCGTCCTTTCCGTGAATGCGGACATCCCCAGGCCTAGGTATAGTTTTTGCCGGTTTTTTTCTCTTTTCATGTCGAACTCGTTATGAAACATTCCGGATTCCTGTGGATACAATTAATTTGGAAATTCTTGTTTTTTTTTAATATTTCCGCCGAATATCGAAAGTGCAAACGATTTTTCATTCAGAATATTTTTGTCTATACGCTACATCACTCGAATTAACCTTCATTGATTGGCAGACCATTTCAATGTTTCTTTTTTATTAATTTGAAATTGTATCATGCCTAATTTATACATGTTATATTGGAGAAAATGCATTGTGCATGTTAATTTGGTCTCATCGACATCACATCATTACCGGCTGACCATCGAATCGGACTGATAGATCACAGTAGTAATTATCAGTAGTTCAGTAAACGGCCGTATGCCGAGATTGCACGAACGGAAAAACAGAGACGTACAACGTGAATATTCTTTTGTTTTCTGATCGAACGCAGCCATTTTTCGGCTTAGGTGTTGTAAATTCACACAGAGCTTGCATCAGGAAACAAAGAAACAAGAATTAAGAAATTCTTGGTCATCGTTAGCATTGGCTGGTGCATGATAATGTTTACGAAAATAAACACACAAAAATAATATTCAAAACAAAGTATTTATTTGTCATCAACAAAGAAGAAGAAGAAAAAAAACAGTCTCCAAAAACAAGCCACCTTCACTTAATAGCTACAAACAAACGTATACTCTGTACCTAACACCCATTGAATTGGAAAAAAACATATATAAATTAAAATTGAATTGCTTTTGTCAAGTGAAAATATTTTTAAAATGACAACAACATTTAAAATAACTGTCATCATAGTAATGATGATGGTAGCGCGGATTGTTCTAGTCGCATGTCTTGTAAATTTTAAATACGGTAAATGTTATCTCGTCGAAAAATACTCATACTCGTGTGTACTGATAACGTCTGTTCATTTTTGTGTTTTAGATCCCATAATTATCTCCAAAGCTGAATCTGATGCTATTCAATCGATAACGCCAAGTGATTGGCTGGACTTTATTCGACGCGGTACAGAATCGGACAATCAGGAGAAAAGGTAAATTATACATTTACGTACATACATGCGTCACAACACTATTTTCTAAAATCGTCATAAATATGTAAATAAAAAATATTCTTTCTGAAACATTTTAGAAATGTGTCTAGATATCGTTGTACTACGAAAAAATTGTAATAAATAACCATACATATATATATAGAATATATTTATATATATAGAATTATTATGTATGTCCCATTAGGTCAAAAATTGCCAAACAAATTTTTCTGTGGATATACTTTCTTTTTTAAAATTCCATTTTTTCAGTTATAAATTGTCATGACTCGAAAACGACTTGTCTGATTTTCTTAATATACATTTTACAAAAATCACTAAATTATTATGTGGTTTTGTGGTTTTATAATAAACTATTGATAACGCTCACCTTGGGGTTTTTATGATTATAAAAATAAAATGACCAAAAAGGAGTTTTTTCTTAATTTTATTTATACCTCTGAAAAGGACATTCACATTAATATATACTAAAGGCAAAGACTAAAAAGAATTTAGTTTTCAAAATTTATTTCAACAAAATCGGACAGGACGTTTTCGAGTAATAACAATTTACGTCTCAAGTACAATCATTAAAATTTTTTTGAAAAAAACCATACGTCAGATCTTTGTACTGTTACCAAGACCAGCAGCGAATTCGGTGTAACACCTTTCTGGCTGGCATATTTTGTATTACAAAATAAAACGACACTGATTTTTACAATGCAATTTACACTTTGAACACCGAATCAACTGTCCAAAGGGTCCAAATTTTGAGTTTATGTACTTATTTCCGTTAACATGCCATGAATCGACAGAATCGACTGCTCTCCAATCAAATGCATAATTTGTTAAGTTTTTTATGCATTGGACGAACGCTTTAAAAAAGGGCATTTTCACGTTTTTTTTTTAATCACTAATCAAGTTCCTAACGATGCCATTTTATAAATTAAAAATATTAAATTATATACATAGAACATGGTATGCTATTCGATTGACTGGTAATACTGGTACGTCACCTAAGTTTTTTTTTCCAGAATCTTCAACTGCTTCCACGCCAGAATATTTGTATATAATTTTTTACTGGAAAATACTTCGAGTTGGTTTTGTACATTTTCTGAATTTTCCTGAAATTTCACTCAATTTTGCACCGTGAACGAATTTAAAATTTTAATTTTGTCCAAATAATTTCAGATTGGAATCAAATCTTGTCAACGCTAATGTTACCGTTCAGAATGGAACAATATCACATGTACAGCTATTGGATGCATTGCCAAATGAAGAAGCCCGACGGGATAGTGAAGTGGCCGATAAAATTCTCAAATCCTCTCAGTATATATACAATAGCAAATGTGCTCCTCAGGGTATTCCTGGCGATCGTTGTGAGACAATATTAAGCGATTGTGAACTTCCACGTACTAGCGAATTACGTACAGAATGTGAAAGTATCATAGAAAGCAAACGTGAAAGCCATTACCCGTTTAGAAGATTATTGCCACGTCATTATATGGATGGTTTTAATCGGGTAAGTTAAAATGCATGACTTTGTTTAGTCGTAGTATTTATTTATACTTACATTCAATTTTAGATGTTTTCGGATAACCTGCCCGCACCTCTCAGAATAAGTAGTGAACTTTGTGGTGATACGGTTCAAAAGGAATTTGTTGGAGACAACCAGCGAAACTTGGCGCTAGTTCAATGGGCACAATTTATAGCGAATGATCTTAGTAATACGGTGCTGACAACCATGAGTAAGTACTTTATCTTCAATGACTTACAATCGTAGTAGGTTAGGTTAGTTTGGCTGATACCCGAAATTATGTTTCACATAAATCTATCAGGAGGTTCTTTTTTGATACCGTGTAATACGTCGCCCAACAAAGTATTAAAAATGTCGATTTAAAAAAATAATACTTTGGACCTACACAACATTTTATAGTTAAGAGATTTTATAAAAAGCTATACCGATTTGGAAAGGTGAAACGATTCCCCATTTTTGGGTGGGAAATTGCACACTTCGAAGATATGGTACATTTAGTACAAAAATAAATTGTTTACTCCTAAAACGCGAAATAATTATTGTTTTCTCATTAACTTTTAAAAATAAAGTACGCAGATCGAACAACAGAGACAAACAATGTATAAAGAACTAAGATCCACAACAAATAATAAAAAAAAAAGTTTACTAGATCAAAGGTTACAGAATTTTGGCCGATGGAATTGAATTCTGGATCACTGTGCGACGGTCCCTGATGTTCTCTGTTGATATTCTAATCACCTTTTCCATCAGTTTATATCAATGTTGCCTTATGAATTGTCCAATGTTTAAATCGAGTACTGCTTGCAGTTTGATTGCGTTATTCGATGTTCTTCTAGTCTAATTTGGCATTGTTGACAGATCCAAATTAACAGTTCACGATGAAATTAATGGATTTCATTTACTGAATACTCATCGGTCATTTCTCTACTAATCGGCTAATATGATTGGAAAAAGAAATCAGACTCTAACAGTATTTCCTTACCTTTTTGGATTAAGGAAAACCTGGTCAGGTGTGTTCTATAACCAACCTTCCGTCGAAAGTGAATGAGTTTAAATATACAAAACCAAATTACAGTGGTATTCCCGAAATCATGACAAATATCATCATCATCAGATACAACAAAAATAGCTTTAATTTGAAACACAATAACAAATTGTTGTTCTTGTCATGAAAGTTATTACCATCACATCAAATACGCTAGTCACTGAATCGACAATAGAATCTAAGCTAATTTGTAAAAATTATTGAGTTGTGGAATTGAATCTTTAGTCGTAAATTTTGAGACGCATATATAGTTGTACATCGGATACATTATTTTATTCCATTTCAGGTAATGGCTCCCCCATAGAGTGTTGCAACAACCAGAATTATAAGCTACAGCCACGACATTATCATCCGGCTTGTGAACCTTTAACTATAAGGAATGCGACAGATCGTTATGGCCTAACGACGTGCCTTAATTATGTGCGCAGTGCTCTGGCAGTGGGGAATAGGTGTACATTTGCTGCACCTGAACAGGTAAGGAAGTAATTATTGCTTAGAATTAACATCAACGCAAATTTCGTCAAATTACAAAAACAAATAATCTAAAGTATGAAATATTAATTTGATATATATACATTAATTATAAGTGTCAAAATATCTTCAACGTCTTCCCGACCATATGGACATTCTATTTTATCCATATTACAATGGCTCCGGAACAGTGACCCCAATAAAAAATGGCTACAATTAAAAAATGAAATCTAAAACGATTTAGCCATGTCTTCCTGTTCGCCTGTCCTATTGGGACTTCGTCTACCCAATATAATGTAATTTTGAAATCCAAGTATACACTAACAGTTTAAGATTTGGCCAAGTTTGAGCCTGAAAAGTTTTAAACCGGCCCCTATAATCATGGACGTATAGACATTTGCTGAAACATTGCTTAAAAGTATCAGAATCTATGCCTGATATATATATTTTTTTAATATTCACTGATTGGGTCTTATGCAGAGAAAAATCGTAATTTCGCCAATGATTGGTCTGTGACATCCCTATTATATAAATACAATGTGTTTCTATGCGAACATATTATTTTGGAGTTGGACTAATAGTCGTACACTTACTTATAAGGCCAATTCATTTATCAGTTTATCCTGAAAACAGAAGATACGACGCTAACTAAACTTTTGTATTTTCTTTCAGCTGAATCAAGCAACTGCCGACCTGGATTTGTCTCCTCTCTACGGATTTACCCAAGTTGCCCGCCATCGCATGCGTGCGTATAAGAATGGATTCCTAAAATCGACCGAAGCTGGTATATTGAAGGATGCTCTGCTGCCACGGGTTACAAAAGACGAGCACACCTTTTGTGCCCTTAAGACAAACCCGAATGTTAACAACTTTCCAACATGTTTCATGGCTGGTGATTCGCGTGTTAACAGCAATCCATTTACCATTGCAATTTATACGATTTTCATGCGTAATCACAATCGCATTGCCAGTGAACTGAAACAGAGACATCCACTTTGGACGGATGAAGAACTGTTTCAGAAAGCAAAAACCATCAATACTGATATTTATCTGAAAGTTGTATGCGACGAGTGGCTACCCATGGTATTGGGCAAGACGACGACTGATGAAATCAAGTCTCAAAGAGGACAAGCATCGCGTGGAGTGTTAACGCAACAACAAGTGTCCAACGAATATGCTGTCGCTGCAGCAAGATTTTATTTGTCAATGATGCCAAATGCTTTGCACAGTTTTTCCCCGGAAATGATTACTACTACCGAATCTTTAGCAAGTGATGGCAATAATGTTCAAGCTGACACAGACATTTTCACGTTGAAATATCAACTTTACAATTCAAATATTACGTACACTTCCAATAAACTGGATGACATTCTAAATGCTCTACTTCAGCAGCGACCCATGAAAATGGATGCTTCGTATGTGGAGAGTGTAAGTATTGAGTGTGGAATTTCGTTTAAATACTCAATTTAATATTGTTATTTTTTAGCTAATTGCTGATTTTATGGGCAGCAAACGTCCAACCCATAGTGATGTATTGGCATTTGATATACAGCGTGGCCGTGATCATGGTCTTCAGCCTTACTACAAATACTTGGAAATTTGCAATAATATTAAAATCCATAATTGGAATAATTTCAAGAAATTCATAGCGTCGGAGGTTTGTATTTATATAAAGTATATGTATGTAAGTATTTAATTTGAATATTTTTGTTTTGGATTGCATAGATAATGAATGTTTATACGTAATGATTAGTGTTGAACTCAATAATTTCGAAATTTTGCTATGAAATTGGTATTAATGCCAAAAGAGTCTAAGAGGGGGAAGATTTTCTGTATAAACATTTATAACAAAGTCTTGGACGGTACAATAACGAAATTAAATGTTACCGTAAATAGTGTTATCCAGACATCCATCCATAAATTGTAGTGAGGGGGAAAATAGTATAGTACTAAAAAATCCAGTCTTTCAGTTTAATGAACATAATTATTAGGCCCCATTAATGGTAAGGATATCGCTCGACTAGGTTCATTTTTGTTTGAATGTAGTGGAAGTCATATGCCGAAACCTTCTCAGTAGTGCATGGCTCAGAAACTAAATAAGGGATAATAAATAGCCCAAGATCAAATTGAACAGGTCTCGGGAAATTAACTTGACCACTCGCAGGAGAGTTCTGTACGTATAGACTATGTTTCCATTGCTTGAATTAGTTTGGACCATATATAAAAAAATAAATGTTTTGACGATATATAAACTTCGTAAGACATTTCTCAAAAAAAAAATAATGTACAATTCCAATCAAATTCTAAAATATTTCTTACAAATGACAAAAATGGGGTCTTGGACGAAAACATTTTATGATATTTAGTAATTTTTTCTATTATTATTTTTGATCTGATAGCATATAAATTTACAGGGTGCCAACTTTTTGTGTCGGTTGTGAATACTTGATAATTTAAAAAAAAGAACAACCGATTTGCCTGCGTGTGGTATTTTCGATTTGGTTCTTTACAATTTATTTGGACTACTTTTTGTGTACAACACGGCCTTTATTGGTAACAGCAACATGCGTCCTGTTTGTTGCGTGGTCCATCGTTTAGGGATGATTTCGGCAGAAATGTTTGCCTTGAGCTTGTCAATGATCTAATGTTTATTGATGTACACTTTGTTTTTTTTTTAAATAATTCCACAATAAGAAGTTTGGATTGACCCCCCGGACTGTCTAGAGACAAGTATTCACCTTATTTACGCATTTCCGGGCATTAGCCAACATTCACCTTATCTAAGCCAAAATGCTAAGGCCAGTGTCGATGATATATGGCCAAATAGGATTAAATGGGGAGCACAGCTGCCCTTTACAGGTCAAAAACCTACCACCCACTAAAAAAAATTGAGCACAGGCCTCTTTAATGCTGGCGTCTTTACGAAATCATGTTTAAACAACATTTTGTCTTTGTTTTTAGATCTAAATTACTTTATACTTGTTAATTAATTCTAATTATTAATTATTTAATAACTAAATTCATTATTTTTCTCTCCCCCAACCCCCTCATCAGGATGTTGAAAAATTACAAAAAGTCTATACAGATTGGCAAGATATCGACTTAATCGTTGGAGGTATTTCTGAAATTCCTGCCAGAGATGCAACTGTTGGACCAACATTCCAATGTATTATGGGTAAGTCTAAGAATATTTTATATAAATCTCTTCTAAGTATTACCCTGTTGTACAATATTTTTGTACATATCTAAATCTATGCTTTTGTTGAAATTTAAAGTTCAACATATTTTTATATTCAATGTTTCAAAGTGTGAAACAATATGACCAGTATATAGAATTACTCGTATTTGAACCTGTTTCCCATTCGTTCCTTGTAGTTTTGAAGGGTTCGGAGTGGTTACTTTCCTTTTTATTGGCGATCTAGTGCTACTCGGAGTCTAACAGTGATATAATCGATGTGTCGATTTGCTCCTCATGAGTTTTTTCCAGGATTTGGCAGAGTTCGAAGACTGTTAGGGTTCGTCGATGGATTCAATCATTCGTACAATATGCAACGGGTAAGAAACTTATTCCATTGTAGTTGGCACAAACGGGGTTGTATTCTTTTTTGTGAATCAGTCAGACATGCTTTCATTCTTCAGATTGTGCAGGATAGTTGATATATGCACCTTATGACCTTATCTCTTCCGGTCTAAAACTATTTTCAAAAAGTAATTGATTACCTAATTCGATACCCATGTTGTTGTAATTGAACTAGTCCCATAATTCAAATAATTCAATGAAGAGGTTATAAAGTTTATAAACCCACAGAATAAAAAACTGTCTGTAATTTCAGCGAAGAATTTTGGCGTCACTGATATTGGTCATATGATTTTGAAACTTATTCCCTTCTCTGCGTTCATCTGTCTGTATGTTTATGTGCAACATTTACATAAGTGTGTACTAAAATGCTAAACGTCTTGAGAATGACATTAGATTTATAAAAAACGAGTCTCAGTAATCTAATCAACGAATATCTATATTTATTTAATACACATATACAGATGTCATTGTGTTTGTACGATGCTAAGTCATCCATTGAATTATGAAAAATTAATGAGCTAAATACATATTTAGTTGCTAGTAAAAAAGTGTAACAACAAGCCAGACCGGGCAGACATTCTGATAGCGACCGACACAAGTAACATTCATCCGTTTTGGTATTAATTCGAGATTGGATACAAACTTTTATAAGAGACGTATGACGACGTTCTCAAAAACTCCTTCCAGTCGTAGCAGACCCAGTACAAAGTCGATTGTAATTAAGAAGATCGTAAAAAACATGTTGAAAGCTAAAAAATATATGAAGTCTGTCTGTTTTCATATCATTGGACCATACGTTCCATTTTGATGAAATGCGTATTATGTGTTTTTTTTCTTCTTCTGAATTTTGTGATTATTCTATAATTAAAGTGCATTTCTTACGATGTATCACCTCAGTCTCATGACACAGTGCTTCAATATCATAACCGAAACTTGTTAATTTGAAATATTGAAACACGGACCATCCAAGGAATGATCTATGAAATTATTTGTCGTCATGGAATATTCCACATAGAATAGGAAGAATTTGTGAGAGTCGTGCCACACAGTGGTCCCAACGTTTTTTGTTAAAAAAAATAGCACCAATCTGAACCAATTTCAAAATGTTTTAGTAAATTTTTTTGACCAAAGTCTTACGAAGTGAAGCTTTCGACTTAGCCGAAAATCTGAAGGGATATGGTACTTATGACTAACATCAAAACACATCGAAAATCTTTTTGGTGTTTCACACTGTCCAACCTCCCACTTAATAACGTAGAGTATTGACGCCTTGTTATCTTCCAGGATCCACGCACTGTTAAGAGTGTATGTCGCTTCTGTATCAAGCTTGACACCTGCACAAAATTCGACTGCATATCGAGCGCTTGTACTTGAATGACACCAGATTAACCCGAATCGAATTTCTACCCATCTGTGTCTACCTAAATACCATTAGTAATGTTATCAATTTAACTGATAGTTATGACAGCTTAAGCCTGATGCATGTACTGTTCACATGAGGGCCGACAGATTTCAAGAAGAAAATGACAAATTTAGGCCACCTACTTTCAACAATAGGATCAACTTCAAAAGAGAAACATATTTTGAAATACTGTGCAATATGTGCGATTGCCTTAAATGAATATTGTATACAAAATATATTTATTATTTTCAAACGAAAAAGACAAGTGCTCTACACTTGTGCCAATTACCGCACAAATGAAATAAATTGTTGGGTTGACATCGGCTCTTGGTTGGTTGTTTGTTGCTTTATCATAACTTTATTGAAGGAAGAGCAAAACCGAGCATAACACAACAACAACTACCTACAGTTACATTTGTTGTGATACAGGTGGCAAGTGGGTAAAGGCAACTTGGCGGCCTCTTACAGACAACGGTCACGAAAACTCAAACGTCGACTACGACAATGCGTCAAATTGTCAGTTTATTGGACAATCTTTGTACACAACATCAACAGCGTTAGCGGCAATATACAATGTTTGATTCGATCATGTTAGTATTTGCCTGTAGTAGTATACATGAATACAGGCTGGACCAATAGTCAGTAAATAAGTCAATAAGAAACGGCTGTGGAATCAAATTATAGCTCAGCTTTTAGACTATTAAGCTCTATTGCGGTTGTCGACGCAAGACGACATCGTCTTGTGAATGAAGGCATTAGTGGGAGGCAACTGGAAGCATCAGACAGATTTAAATGGAAACAAATGGGCCCATGCCCGTTGTAGAAATGAAGTACGATACAAACGAACATCGACTGCTGGTAATAACCTCTAGGGGATTTAGGATTAATGAGATCTTGAAACAGGGATTGTCTAAATAGGTTGTGGTTTCAAAAATCCCAATGTTTGGAATTTATTAGCACAAGCCATAACTATAGCTGTAATCACAAGTCATAAAAGCCTAAACCTGTTTTTCAATTTGGAGTTTAAAATCCTACTGGAAATACGGAGACATTCTTTTGATTTTAGAAGCAAAAATGAACAAAAAAAATGACAACAATTATTCGAACAAAACAAAAATTAGATATATCCAATGCAGAAGGAAAGCTCTTCGAGTCACGGGAAAACTCCTAAATATATGTACCTATCCAGAATGGGAAATATTAATAGATGTAGCGTTAGCAGTTCCATCAGCACAGTTGTCCATGGAAAGTACTTGTAGTACTCCCAAACATGAAAAAAATAGACAATTTTCTCTTAATCGAATTAAATAATAATAATATTAAATATAATAATATTGTCTATTCGCCTTATTATTATCGCAAACTCATTTCCTCATGAGCATACTCACGAGGTATAATGAATTTGTAATGAGTTGATATACAGGGGTTTCCAACAAGATAGTGCCGTAAATGTTGATCCAACCTCATTTTCGAAAAAGTAAGGTCCAATGACCCCGCCGGCCCATAAACCGCACCAAACAGTCACACGTTGAGGATGGAGAGGCTTCTCAACAATAACTCTTGGGTTTTCCGAGCCCCAGATGCGACGATTTTGCTTGTTGACGTAGCTACCGAGGTGGAAATGACCCTCAATAGTCAATATGATTTTTCGATGGAATTCCGACGTTGTTGATGATCGGCCGCC
Organism: Hydrotaea cyrtoneurina; assembly: GCA_958296145.1. Lineage (NCBI taxonomy): Eukaryota > Metazoa > Arthropoda > Insecta > Diptera > Muscidae > Hydrotaea > Hydrotaea cyrtoneurina. The sequence goes on from OY282512.1 coordinate 121,161,777, forward strand.
TTATGTTCTTGTGGTGACTGCACTTTATAAGCCTTAAGACCGAAGTCTTTATGCAAAATACGGTGTAATGAGGTTTGTGGAATGCCCAATTCCAAAGAACGACGAGGAATGGACAAAACTAGGTTTTATTCAACACTTTGGGCTACAGCAGCAATATTCTCAGTTGTTCTTGAGCGACGTGCACGTTTTATTATTCACATCACTTGTCCCAACAGCTGGAATTTGTCCACCAATTTCTGTATTGCGGTCTGACAAGGTGCTTCACGACGACCCAAAAATGCTCAGGTTTTGCGAACTGTGACTGCAAGGTTTTCTCATTTTTGTAGTGAATTTTAATAATTTCAATGCGTTGTTGAAGCGTGTATCGTTCCATTTTTAGTAATGGCGTACTTTCTACTTGTCAAATATCAATGAATAAAAGCTTCAAAAGTGACAGCTACCGAAATACCGGATAATTCAAAATAACACCTCTTGTTGTAAAACCCTTTAATTTTTGCATCTACGTAAATTAATATAAATCGTTCTATGAAAGAAATCAAAATTGTTATCATATTTAAAATTTCGTTAACTAGAAAAAATTAACTGAGAATAATATTTATTCTTAAAGAGAAACAGTTTGTTTTCATTTGGCATTTTTATCCTGAGAAGATAATAAAAATCGATTACTCTCCGTACTATGATGTAGTCAGCGTTTACTTACATATTTCTGGATGATCAGTACTCAACCGCATCCAAACTAAACTAACTGCCTGTTTCCATAAAACGAATTTATTCGTTCGTTACAAATCGTTAATATTGGAAGTGTTATAAAATGGGTTTCAGACATCACATCAAATCTGATTTTCAGATATATGTTAGATATCGACATATGGAACACAATTCCAAGAGAATAAGCTCTCATTACTGATTAGAATCCATTTTATTGCGCCTTTAATTTTGACAATTTTCAACGAACGAACAAATTCGTTTTATGGAAACAGGCAGTAACTTATTTTTTATCTTCGTATATGAAAACTTATTTTCAATACGATTTTTTTTTTGAATTATTCTTCAGTGTTATGTTACAAATTACTCTCGTGATCGAATGTGAGCTTTGAAACAGCAATATACATTTTGGGAATGGACTAATGACTTTTGGTTCCTCCTGTAAACAGTGTACATAAGTACATACAATTGTTGTTGTACGTATTAGGCAGCTTTGGGGTGCTGTTGCATGTTGGCGATACATTTCATTCGTGTCTGCTTTATACAGTTCGCCGCAGATTAATGTGTACAGGGCCGGATAACCTATGATGCATACAATGGCAATGGCTTCCGAATTTTATGGAACCTGAAAATAGACCACGTTGTTTTTAAATAATTTGAACCCTTACTGGAACGGACTAGGAAAAAAATCCACTTTACATGATATTTGTCATCATATCATATTTGTTAGATTATTTGTCGAATGTCAATGAGATTCAATTAGATTCTTCCTTTTTAAGTCATTGAACTTCTTTCTAAAAACTCACAATGTCGTTCTGTTACTATCCAATAGTGCATGATATCGCTAAAAAAAAATGTCTGGTGTGCGGGGCCCCTGTAGAACTCGGTGAAGGTCTAATGCGCCCCTGGTTATCAATAGTGATTGTGTGCTTTTTCATCATATCCGTGATTCAGTTCTGGTGTTCATAAAATTTAGACGACACTTGTACTGATCTTATTAACAAAACATTTCTGTGTGTGAATGATACTCGTATAAATAAAATAATTAACATGTTTTCCACTTCGATTGAAGTTTTCAATAAATTATACGAAAAACAAACGAATGGATTTAGATTCTACATTACCATTATACCCTGCAGCCGGCTGGTTAATAAAATCTAATAAAACAACGATTTTGGACGGAAAGAATTTAACTGCGTTGCAGACTTAGTTTCAGTTCTCAATTAGGAACATACACATTTCCTCCCTGAAATAATTATGACTACTTTTTACAACTCTACCATAAAACATGTGCATGCTAAATTTTAGCTAATCCCGATATCGATTACCCAGCTATTGTTGGTTCATTCTATATGATGAGCATTGAGAGAAATGTCCTTTAGCGGTTTCATTTGTATTTTTGGTAATATTATGTTAATCTCATTCATATTCAACATGTCTTGGACAACTAATGATGAAATCGTCTATATTACGAACACTATTAAGCGTAGGGTAACTCAAGTATTATCGTGCTTTGATTTCTAACGTAGTACAAGAACAGAATCATGTTCATGAATATGTATGAGTTGCATTCAAGCTACGAATCGAATGGAAAACATATATCCTCCTAGTAATTGTGGACAATTTCCATAGAGTACAAAACAGATGTACATCTGGACAATTTTGAAAGTAGATTAAATATTTGATTTGCAAATCACCTAGTTGGGTGGGCAAAGTTAAGGAAATTCCCAAATAACGTAATTAATTAAAAGTTGTCGTACCAGTTGGGAGTCCATTTATTCTGTGAGTATTCTCTTAATATCCGTTGACTTCCGTAACCACATTAATGGGATTTCTGGCAAAAAGAAACTAGCGATTTAGCTTTTCTACAATAAAATGTTAACTATTACATGACAATTCATGACAATTCGTGTGCAAAAAAAAAAGAATATTTTTTCTTTGAAAGTATAGATTTTTGATCTTGGTGCAGAAATTGCAATCCTAGTGATGATGCATTGTAGTTGATATTTGGGGTATTGGAAAGTTTTGTAGTACTCAGGATTTAAATTGCGGCATAAGTCATAAGATTTTTTCCTAGTGCGGTAGCATTTTCGCAGCTCTCGCAATGTCTGAAATATAATCGGCATTTAGAGCGGCCGGAATACGCCGACAAGTAGTTGGTGCTCTGAGTATATATGGACTCCTTTATCTGCTTTGGCGTAAATCCATCAAAGTACACAATCGTTTACCCAACGTTTACACAGGATAATTGGCAAAAAACAATTGAAAATATGAATTAGTTGCCAAAAAAAAAGAGGACAACTGTTTTGTGTGACTTTCGCGTCTAGGTACTAATGAAGAAAATGCACCGTCGTTAGTATCGTTTTCTTATTTTATTTTGTTGACATTTGTCATTCATTTACATTCATACATTTTCCGATTGTTTTTTTTCACATATTACGAATTTACAGCTTAATGGAAAAATTACCCAGGAAATCCCAAAAAAAAACACTATGTGAAAAAATGCATATTTTAGATGTTGTTTTTTGAGTTTCCATCATTTTACTACGACTTTATTTTGCATGAATATATAAGGATTTTAAAAACAGTTAAAGTTCTCCATTTGGAATTGTATATTCAACTGATGATGCTTCAAAACATATTCTTTCAGTGTATTGGTGATTAAAGACAGTACATAATTATAGTCCAGAACAGATCAAATAAAGTTAATATTTATTTTCTTTAATTTTTAAGCTGAGCAATTCTCCCAATTGCGGCAATGGCATCAACGGGATATCACCGAATATAACGAAACATCTGCGGACATCATTAAATATAAATCGACGAATGCAGCTGATTTGCTTTGTATGAACTCGAATCTTAAATATGTTCCATCGAATATTTTCAAAACACCATCGAACAAGTAAGTGCACATATACTCTAACAATAAATTAAAAGGTAGTGATCAATCATGGATTTCGCTATCAAATAAATAACACTATGGTACACAATTAATACACATATGAAATAAAGAAATGCACTATTTACAAATTATGCAACAACCGTTCTCACAATATTTTATTGTAGTTGTAGTTTCAAATAATTTTGGAATTTCTAATTATGAGAAACACACATTTTCTGAACACAATTTCTCACAATTTCTCTGTTCAATAAAAAAAGTGAAGACATCGTCTTGTTCAGATTAAGTTACGCTACACATAGCAAAATTTCAAAGAAATCTATTTCTTTAAAAAAATCTAAAATTTTGCTTTTTTTGTCAACATTTTTTTTCGAATTTCCAATTCTTTTTCCCTTGGACGTATTCTTCCACCGATGTGATAAAATTATAGCCACATAAAGTGTTTATAAATTAAGCCATTAGTATCAGTATAAGTATTAGTATTAGTATTATTAATAGTATTAGTATTATTAATAGTATTAGTATTGCATTTTTTTGGTCAACATTTTTTTTTCGAATTTCCAATTCTTTTTTACTTTGATGAATTCTGCCACCGATTGGATGAAATTATAACCACATAAAGTGTTTATAACTTCAGCCATTACAGATTAATGATTAATATTAGTATTAGCATTAGCATTAGCATTAGCATTAGTATTAGTATTAGTATTAGTATTAGTATAAGTATTAGTATTAGTATTCGTATTCGTATTCGTATTCGTATTAGTATTAGTATTAGTATTAGTATTAGTATTAGTATTAGAATTAGTATTAGTATTAGTATTAGTATTAGTATTAGTATTAGTATTAGTATTAGTATTAGTATTAGTATTAGTATTAGTATTAGTATTAGTATTAGTAGATGTAGATGTAGATAGAGTTGGGTATTTCCCGAGAAAATCCTAATCTCGAGATTCGGGATTTCCCGAAATAACGAAAATTTCAATTCTCGAGATACGGAATTCCCGAAAATGATTTTTAAGAATTCTCGAGAATTCCCGAAATATCGGGAAATATAATAATTGTGAACATTATTTACCAAAATGGTGTTTTAAAAAACACAGACTGTCAATGGCTTCGTCTGACAATCGCGTACGCTTTTCGGATACGAAATTACCCGCTATTGAAAAATTCCTCTCATTTTGAGTCGATGTTGGCTTAATAGTGTTGAAAGCCCCAATCAGTTTTTCAACACTTTGCGTTTTCTGTCCAGTTTTTTCATATATTTTTAGCTCGTTTCCAAGCGACGAAAAAAGCTGGTTTGCCGTATGTTGTGCAATGTTTACTTTGGGTTTTGAACATTGCTGAACGTATTTTTCAAGTTGTTTCGCCATATCTTCTTCATCGACGTTGTTGGTTACAAATAGGTCATCATCGTCAGAACCAGACACTGCTTGGTCGTCTTGAATGCTTGTAGGAAAAAGACGAACCAAGTACGTTTCGGCTTCTTTTATTAATTCTTTTTTGGAACAGGTCTGGAAAAATTGGCATTTGTCACCACAGCTGTTAACAGGATCGTGTAAATATTTAAAGGCCGATAACAAAGGGCTAGATCTACGAGGTACATGATACTTTTTGTGATACTTTTTGAAAAAAGTCAACGGCAACGCTGGCAGCGACCTAGTGTATAGAAATGAGTAAGAACCAGTTTTTCAAGAGTAAATAAAATTCCGTTTAACTGGCATCTCTACACTGAGGGAAAAGTGTATTAAATTTAAGCCAATTTATGCTAAAACTGAATATATCTGCCGCTGAAATAGAGCTTGCGTCAATTTCGTTTAATTTAAACAGAAATCCGTTAAGAAACAAAATTAAAATCGATGTTTTAAATTTTAAAAGGTTTATGTTTAAATCCAATTTTAAAAAAGATTTTTTTATTTTTAAAGTAATTGTTGTCACCATGGATTTCTCGAGAAATCTTGAGATATTCTCGAGATTCGGGATTTCCCGAAATGTTAATAATTTCAATTCTCGAGATTCGGGATGGAAAAATCTCGAAAATTTCTCGAGAATTCCCGTCGGGAAATTCCCGAAACCCAACTCTAGATGTAGATGTACATAGATGTAGATGAAGATGAAGATGTACATAGATGTAGATGTAGATGAAGATGTAATATATTTGTATTAATTGAACAAATAGTTTCAAGGGAATTTCGAATCTCCAATTAAAAAAAAACATTTTCTCAAGTCAATTTCTGCAAATCTGTTTCTTCAATCTAAAAACGGAAAACAGCGTTTTATTCAGATCAATGTCCGCTATGCATGAACAAAATTGCAACAAAATCTATTTTTTCAAAAAAATCTAAAATTTTGATGGGTTAACCCCTTTGCATTTTTTTGGTCAAAATTTTTTTTTTTGGAATTTCCAATTCTTTTTTACTTTGATGAATTCTGCCACCGATATGATGAAATTATAGCCACATAAAGTGTTTATAACTTCAGCCATTACCGATTACCGATTAATGATTAATATTAGTATTAGTATTAGTATTAGTATTAGTATCAGTATTAGTATTAGTATTAGTATTAGTATTAGTATTAGTATTAGTATTAGTATTAGTATTAGTATTAGTATTAGTATTAGTATTAGTATTAGTATTAGTATTAGTATTAGTATTAGTATTAGTATTAGTATTAGTATTAGTATTAGTATTAGTATTAGTATTAGTATTAGTATTAGTATTAGTATTAGTATTAGTATTAGTATTAGTATTAGTATTAGTATTAGTATTAGTATTAGTATTAGTATTAGTATTAGTATTAGTATTAGTATTAGTATTAGTATTAGTATTAGTATTAGTAGATGTAGATGTAGATGTAGATGTAGATAGAGTTGGGTATTTCCCGAGAAAATCCTAATCTCGAGATTCGGGATTTCCCGAAATAACGAAAATTTCAATTCTCGATACGGAATTCCCGAAAATGATTTTTAAGAATTCTCGAGAATTCCCGAAATATCGGGAAATATAATAATTGTAAACATTATTTACCAAAATGGTGTTTTAAAAAACACAGACTGTCAATGGCTTCGTCTGACAATCGCGTACGCTTTTCGGATACGAAATTACCCGCTATTGAAAAATTCCTCTCATTTTGAGTCGATGTTGGCTTAATAGTGTTGAAAGCCCCAATCAGTTTTTCAACACTTTGCGTTTTCTGTCCAGTTTTTTCATATATTTTTAGCTCGTTTCTAAGCGACGAAAAAAGCTGGTTTGCCGTATGTTGTGCAATGTTTACTTTGGGTTTTGAACATTGCTGAACGTATTTTTCAAGTTGTTTCGCCATATCTTCTTCATCGACGTTGTTGGTTACAAATAGGTCATCATCGTCAGAACCAGACACTGCTTGGTCGTCTTGAATGCTTGTAGGAAAAAGACGAACCAAGTACGTTTCGGCTTCTTTTATTAATTCTTTTTTGGAACAGGTCTGGAAAAATTGACATTTGTCACCACAGCTGTTAACTGGATCGTGTAAATATTTAAAGGCCGATAACAAAGGGCTAGATCTACGAGGTACATGATACTTTTTGTGATACTTTTTGAAAAAAGTCAACGGCAACGCTGGCAGCGACCTAGTGTATAGAAATGAGTAAGAACCAGTTTTTCAAGAGTAAATAAAATTCCGTTTAACTGGCATCTCCACACTGAGGGAAAAGTGTATTAAATTTAAGCCAATTTATGCTAAAACTGAATATATCTGCCGCTGAAATAGAGCTTGCGTCAATTTCGTTTAATTTAAACAGAAATCCGTTAAGAAACAAAATTAAAATCGATGTTTTAAATTTTAAAAGGTTTATGTTTAAATCCAATTTTAAAAAAGATTTTTTTATTTTTAAAGTAATTGCTGTCACCATGGATTTCTCGAGAAATCTTGAGATATTCTCGAGATTCGGGATTTCCCGAAATGTTAATAATTTCAATTCTCGAGATTCGGGATGGAAAATCTCGAAAATTTCTCGAGAATTCCCGTCGGGAAATTCCCGAAACCCAACTCTAGATGTAGATGTACATAGATGTAGATGTAGATGAAGATGAAGATGTAATATATTTGTATTAATTGAACAAATAGTTTCAAGGGAATTTCGAATCTCCAATTAAAAAAAAACATTTTCTCAAGCCAATTTCTGCAAATCTGTTTCTTCAATCTAAAAACGGAAAACAGCGTTTTATTCAGATCAATGTCCGCTATGCATGAACAAAATTGCAACAAAATCTATTTTTTCAAAAAAATCTAAAATGTTGATGGGTTAACCCCTTTGCATTTTTTTGGTCAAAAATTTTTTTTTTTGAATTTCCAATTCTTTTTTACTTTGATGAATTCTGCCACCGATATGATGAAATTATAGCCACATAAAGTGTTTATAACTTCAGCCATTACCGATTACCGATTAATGATTAATATTAGTATTAGTATTAGTATTAGTATTAGTATTAGTATTAGTATTAGTATTAGTATTAGTATTAGTATTAGTATTATTATTATTATTAGTATTAGTATTAGTATTAGTATTAGTATTAGTATTAGTATTAGTATTAGTATTAGTATTAGTATTAGTATTAGTATTAGTATTAGTATTAGTATTAGTATTAGTATTAGTATTAGTATTAGTATTAGTATTAGTATTAGTATTAGTATTAGTATTAGTCCAATTCTTAGTATTAGTAGATGTAGATGTACATAGATGTAGATGTAGATGTAGATGAAGATGTAATATATTTGTATTAATTGAACAAATAGTTTCAAGGGAATTTCGAATCTCCAATTTAAAAAAAAACATTTTCTCAAGCCAATTTCTGCAAATCTGTTTCTTCAATCTAAAAACGGAAAACAGAGTTTTATTCAGATCAATGTCCGCTATGCATGAACAAAATTGCAACAAAATCTATTTTTTCAAAAAAATCTAAAATTTTGATGGGTTAACCCCTTTGCATTTTTTTGGCCAAAAATTTTTTTTTTTTAATTTCCAATTCTTTTTTACTTTGATGAATTCTGCCACCGATATGATGAAATTATAGCCACATAAAGTGTTTATAACTTCAGCCATTACCGATTAATGATTAATATTAGTATTAGTATTAGTATTAGTATTAGTATTAGTATTAGTATTAGTATTAGTATTAGTATTAGTATTAGTATTAGTATTAGTATTAGTATTAGTATTAGTATTAGTATTAGTATTAGTATTAGTATTAGTATTAGTATTAGTATTAGTATTAGTATTAGTATTAGTATTAGTATTAGTATTAGTATTAGTATTAGTATTAGTATTAGTATTAGTATTAGTATTAGTATTAGTATTAGTATTAGTCACCATGGATTTCTCGAGAAATCTTGAGATATTCTCGAGATTCGGGATTTCCCGAAATGTTAATAATTTCAATTCTCGAGATTCGGGATGGAAAAATCTCGAAAATTTCTCGAGAATTCCCGTCGGGAAATTCCCGAAACCCAACTCTAGATGTAGATGTAGATGATGATGAAGATGTAATATATTTGTATTAATTGAACAAATAGTTTCAAGGGAATTTCGAATCTCCAATTAAAAAAAAACATTTTCTCAAGCCAATTTCTGCAAATCTGTTTCTTCAATCTAAAAACGGAAAACAGCGTTTTATTCAGATCAATGTCCGCTATGCATGAACAAAATTGCAACAAAATCTATTTTTTCAAAAAAATCTAAAATTTTGATGGGTTAACCCCTTTGCATTTTTTTGGTCAAAATTTTTTTTTTTAATTTCCAATTCTTTTTTACTTTGATGAATTCTGCCACCGATATGATGAAATTATAGCCACATAAAGTGTTTATAACTTCAGCCATTACAGATTAATGATTAGTATTAGTATTAGCATTAGCATTAGCATTAGCATTAGCATTAGCATTAGTATTAGTATTAGCATTAGCATTAGCATTAGCATTAGTATTAGTATTAGTATTAGTATTAGTATTAGTATTAGTATTAGTATTAGTATTAGTATTAGTACTAGTATTAGTATTAGTATTAGTATTAGTATTAGTATTAGTATTAGTATTAGTATTAGTATTAGTATTAGTATTAGTATTAGTATTAGTATTAGTATTAGTATTAGTATTAGTATTAGTATTAGTATTAGTATTATTATTAGTATTAGTATTAGTATTAGTATTAGTATTAGTATTAGTATTAGTATTAGTATTAGTATTAGTATTAGTATTAGTATTAGTATTAGTATTAGTATTAGTATTAGTATTAGTATTAGTATTAGTATTAGTATTAGTATTAGTATTAGTATTAGTATTAGTATTAGTATTAGTATTAGTATTAGTATTAGTATTAGTATTAGTATTAGTATTAGTATTAGTATTAGTATTAGTATTAGTATTAGTATTAGTATTAGTATTAGTATTAGTATTAGTATTAGTATTAGTATTAGTATTAGTATTAGTATTAGTATTAGTATTAGTATTAGTATTAGTATTAGTATTAGTATTAGTATTAGTATTAGTATTAGTATTAGTATTAGTATTAGTATTAGTATTAGTATTAGTATTAGTATTAGTATTAGTATTAGTATTAGTATTAGTATTAGTATTAGTCCAATTCTTAGTATTAGTAGATGTAGATGTACATAGATGTAGATGTAGATGTAGATGAATATGTAATATATTTGTATTAATTGAACAAATAGTTTCAAGGGAATTTCGAATCTCCAATTTAAAAAAAAAACATTTTCTCAAGCCAATTTCTGCAAATCTGTTTCTTCAATCTAAAAACGGAAAACAGAGTTTTATTCAGATCAATGTCCGCTATGCATGAACAAAATTGCAACAAAATCTATTTTTTCAAAAAAATCTAAAATTTTGATGGGTTAACCCCTTTGCATTTTTTTGGCCAAAAATTTTTTTTTTTAATTTCCAATTCTTTTTTACTTTGATGAATTCTGCCACCGATATGATGAAATTATAGCCACATAAAGTGTTTATAACTTCAGCCATTACCGATTAATGATTAATATTAGTATTAGTATTAGTATTAGTATTAGTATTAGTATTAGTATTAGTATTAGTATTAGTATTAGTATTAGTATTAGTATTAGTATTAGTATTAGTATTAGTATTAGTATTAGTATTAGTATTAGTATTAGTATTAGTATTAGTATTAGTATTAGTATTAGTATTAGTATTAGTATTAGTATTAGTATTAGTATTAGTATTAGTATTAGTATTAGTATTAGTATTAGTATTAGTATTAGTATTAGTATTAGTATTAGTATTAGTATTAGTATTAGTATTAGTATTAGTATTAGTATTAGTATTAGTATTAGTATTAGTATTAGTATTAGTATTAGTATTAGTATTAGTATTAGTATTAGTATTAGTATTAGTATTAGTATTAGTATTAGTATTAGTATTAGTATTAGTATTAGTATTAGTATTAGTCCAATTCTTAGTATTAGTAGATGTAGATGTACATAGATGTAGATGTAGATGAATATGTAATATATTTGTATTAATTGAACAAATAGTTTCAAGGGAATTTCGAATCTCCAATTTAAAAAAAAACATTTTCTCAAGCCAATTTCTGCAAATCTGTTTCTTCAATCTAAAAACGGAAAACAGAGTTTTATTCAGATCAATGTCCGCTATGCATGAACAAAATTGCAACAAAATCTATTTTTTCAAAAAAATCTAAAATTTTGATGGGTTAACCCCTTTGCATTTTTTTGGCCAAAATTTTTTTTTTTTTAATTTCCAATTCTTTTTTACTTTGATGAATTCTGCCACCGATATGATGAAATTATAGCCACATAAAGTGTTTATAACTTCAGCCATTACCGATTAATGATTAATATTAGTATTAGTATTAGTATTAGTATTAGTATTAGTATTAGTATTAGTATTAGTATTAGTATTAGTATTAGTATTAGTATTAGTATTAGTATTAGTATTAGTATTAGTATTAGTATTAGTATTAGTATTAGTATTAGTATTAGTATTAGTATTAGTATTAGTATTAGTATTAGTATTAGTATTAGTATTAGTATTAGTATTAGTATTAGTATTAGTATTAGTATTAGTATTAGTATTAGTATTAGTATTAGTATTAGTATTAGTATTAGTATTAGTATTAGTATTAGTATTAGTATTAGTATTAGTATTAGTATTAGTATTAGCATTAGTATTAGTATTAGTATTAGTATTAGTATTAGCATTAGTATTAGTATATGTAGATGTAGATGTAGATGTAGATGTAGATGTAGATGTAGATGTAGATGTAATATATTTGTATTAATTGAACAAATAGTTTCAAGGGAATTTCGAATCTCCAATTAAAAAAAAACATTTTCTCAAGCCAATTTCTGCAAATCTGTTTCTTCAATCTAAAAACGGAAAACAGCGTTTTATTCAGATCAATTTCCGCTATGCAAGAACAAAATTGCAACAAAATCAATTTTTTCAAAAAAATCTAAAATTTTGATGGGTTAACCCCTTTGCAGTAGTATTAGTATTAGTATAGTATTAGTATTAGTATTAGTATTAGTATTAGTATTAGTATTAGTATTAGTATTAGTATTAGTATTAGTATTAGTATTAGTATTAGTATTAGTATTAGTATTAGTATTAGTATTAGTATTAGTATTAGTATTAGTATTAGTATTAGTATTAGTATTAGTATTAGTATTAGTATTAGTATTAGTATTAGTATTAGTATTAGTATTAGTATTAGTATTAGTATTAGTATTAGTATTAGTATTAGTATTAGTATTAGTATTAGTATTAGTATTAGTATTAGTATTAGTATTAGTATTAGTATTAGTATTAGTATTAGTATTAGTATTAGTATTAGTATTAGTATTAGTATTAGTATTAGTATTAGTATTAGTATTAGTATTAGTATTAGTATTAGTATTAGTATTAGTATTAGTATTAGTATTAGTATTAGTATTAGTATTAGTATTAGTATTAGTATTAGTATTAGTATTAGTATTAGTATTAGTATTAGTATTAGTATTAGTATTAGTATTAGTATTAGTATTAGTATTAGTATTAGTATTAGTATTAGTATTAGTATTAGTATTAGTATTAGTATTAGTCACCATGGATTTCTCGAGAAATCTTGAGATATTCTCGAGATTCGGGATTTCCCGAAATGTTAATAATTTCAATTCTCGAGATTCGGGATGGAAAAATCTCGAAAATTTCTCGAGAATTCCCGTCGGGAAATTCCCGAAACCCAACTCTAGATGTAGATGTAGATGATGATGAAGATATAATATATTTGTATTAATTGAACAAATAGTTTCAAGGGAATTTCGAATCTCCAATTAAAAAAAAACAAGCCAATTTCTGCAAATCTGTTTCTTCAATCTAAAAACGGAAAACAGCGTTTTATTCAGATCAATGTCCGCTATGCATGAACAAAATTGCAACAAAATCTATTTTTTCAAAAAAATCTAAAATTTTGATGGGTTAACCCCTTTGCATTTTTTTGGTCAAAATTTTTTTTTTTTAATTTCCAATTCTTTTTTACTTTGATGAATTCTGCCACCGATATGATGAAATTATAGCCACATAAAGTGTTTATAACTTCAGCCATTACAGATTAATGATTAGTATTAGCATTAGCATTAGTATTAGTATTAGTATTAGTATTAGTATTAGTATTAGTATTAGTATTAGTATTAGTATTAGTATTAGTATTAGTATTAGTATTAGTATTAGTATTAGTATTAGTATTAGTATTAGTATTAGTATTAGTATTAGTATTAGTATTAGTATTAGTATTAGTATTAGTATTAGTATTAGTATTAGTATTAGTATTAGTATTAGTATTAGTATTAGTATTAGTATTAGTATTAGTATTAGTATTAGTATTAGTATTAGTATTAGTATTAGTATTAGTCCAATTCTTAGTATTAGTAGATGTAGATGTACATAGATGTAGATGTAGATGAAGATGTAATATATTTGTATTAATTGAACAAATAGTTTCAAGGGAATTTCGAATCTCCAATTTAAAAAAAAACATTTTCTCAAGCCAATTTCTGCAAATCTGTTTCTTCAATCTAAAAACGGAAAACAGCGTTTTATTCAGATCAATGTCCGCTATGCATGAACAAAATTGCAACAAAATCTATTTTTTCAAAAAAATCTAAAATTTTGATGGGTTAACCCCTTTGCATTTTTTTGGCCAAAAATTTTTTTTTTTTAATTTCCAATTCTTTTTTACTTTGATGAATTCTGCCACCGATATGATGAAATTATAGCCACATAAAGTGTTTATAACTTCAGCCATTACCGATTAATGATTAATATTAGTATTAGTATTAGTATTAGTATTAGTATTAGTATTAGTATTAGTATTAGTATTAGTATTAGTATTAGTATTAGTATTAGTATTAGTATTAGTAGATGTAGATGTAGATGTAGATGTAGATGTAGATGTAGATGTAGATGTAGATGTAGATGTAATATATTTGTATTAATTGAACAAATAGTTTCAAGGGAATTTCGAATCTCCAATTAAAAAAAAACATTTTCTCAAGCCAATTTCTGCAAATCTGTTTCTTCAATCTAAAAACGGAAAACAGCGTTTTATTCAGATCAATTTCCGCTATGCAAGAACAAAATTGCAACAAAATCAATTTTTTCAAAAAAATCTAAAATTTTGATGGGTTAACCCCTTTGCAGTAGTATTAGTATTAGTATTAGTAGATGTAGATGTAGATAAAATAGATTTTGTTGCAATTTTGTTGCTAATACTAATACTAACACTAATACTAATACTAATACTAATGCTAATACTAATACTAATACTAATACTAATACTAATACTAATACTAATACTAATACTAATACTAATACTAATACTAATACTAATACTAATACTAATACTAATACTAATACTAATACTAATACTAATACTAATACTAATACTAATACTAATACTAATACTAATACTAATACTAATACTAATACTAATACTAATACTAATACTAATACTAATACTAATACTAATACTAATACTAATACTAATACTAATACTAATACTAATACTAATACTAATACTAATACTAATACTAATACTAATACTAATACTAATGCTAATGCTAATACTAATATTAATCTGTAATGGCTGAAGTTATAAACACTTTATGTGGCTATAATTTCATCATATCGGCGGCAGAATTCATCAAAGTAAAAAAGAATTGGAAATTAGAAAAAAAAAATTTTGACCAAAAAAATGCAAAGGGGTTAACCCATCAAAATTTTAGATTTTTTTGAAAAAATAGGTTTTGTTGCAATTTTGTTCATGCATAGCGGACATTGATCTGAATAAAACGCTGTTTTCCGTTTTTAGATTGAAGAAACAGTTTTGCAGAAATTGGCTTGAGAAATGTTTTTTTTTTTAATTGGAGATTCGAAATTCCCTTGAAACTATTTGTTCAATTAATACAAATATATTACATCTTCATCTACATCTATGTACATCTACATCTACATCTACTAATACTAATACTAATACTAATACTAATACTAATACTAATACTAATACTAATACTAATACTAATACTAATACTAATACTAATACTAATACTAATACTAATGCTAATGCTAATACTAATATTAATCATTAATCTGTAATGGCTGAAGTTATAAACACTTTATGTGGCTATAATTTCATCAAATCGGTGGCAGAATACATCAAAGTAAAAAAGAATTGGAAATTCGAAAAAAAAAAAATTTTATAGCTGTATTTGTGGCTTCTTCTATGGTGTTTAGATGTTTTGCGACTGTGATTATGGCGATGTCGTCTGCGAATCCAATAATGTTTACGCCGTTTGCGACAGGTAGTCTCAACACTCCGTCATACGTAATGTTCCACACGAGTGGACCCAGGACTGATCCTTGTCGGACATCGGCGGACACATTGTAGTGCTCAGATATGTAACCTTCCGGTTTTCGAAATAGCTTGTTACCATATAGACTGGGGCTTCGCTTCGTATGAGGGCTTCCTGGATGTGACTCCAATCTGCAGAGTTGAAGGCATTTTTCACATCGAGGGTAACGACAGCACAGTATTTCTTTGTTCCGCCCTTCCACCTTGCTCCTTTGATAGCCCCTGACGCCGTATCAACCACTAGCTTCACCGCGTCAATGGTGGACCGTGCTTTCCTAAAACCAAATTGTCTTTCGGAAAGGCCGATTTTTTCCTCGACTGCTGACATTAGTCTGTTATACAGGATTCTCCAAAATGTTACCCATTGAGACATATGGGACGGTAGGACTATTTTGGGGGCTTTTTTCCTTTAGGGATTGGTGGGAAAAACTCTCTCGCGGAGACACCTATGAAAAGTATCGAGGAAGAGGTCTGGCCTTCGATGGATTGCAATCATCAGTGCAATATATTTGGTATTCCATCTGGTCCTGGCGCTTTATTGTTGCCCACTTTTGCCCATGCTGCATTAGGTTCTTCTCTAGAGATATCCGGTATAGTTTCGTTGTCGATGGTCAACACTGGACTGGTAGTAGGCTGTAAGCGTTGTGGGAACAATCTCCCAATGATGTTTCGCAGAATTTTTAGGCACGTTATTTGCTGTGATTTCCCCTGCATTTTCTTCATCACTATCCCATGGGCAGTTCCCCATGGATCGATGTCGGCTTCGTTGCAAATTCTTTTAAAGCATGTACGTTTGATTTCTTTAATCGCTATTTGCAGGGACTTCCGTGTCTCTCTGAATTCCCCTTGCAGTCTTTCAAACGCTGGTTTCCCTCTTGACCCCTGCATTCTTCTCCTCGCTTTTAGGCAAACAGACCGCAGTTGGCGTATTGTTTCGCTCCACCAGTAGCAGGGCTTCCCCCGCTGCGGAAGTCATCAGCTCGTTCATCCGCGGTTCTGGAAGTAAGCTGTGTCGTATCGATCATTACCTCGAAAATGCCTTTGTCTAATGCTGAGACTCTCCATTTTGGCCAGGAAAAAGTCTGGGTTTGTCTTCCTCTGTCGTGTTTGGGTTTTATATCAAATTCGGTATTTGCCAACATAGTCCTAACATTCTGATGGTCCTCATCTTCCATCCACCCGGTGTAAATGCGACCATTGATGTGCTGTCCACACCGCAAGGTGCCGACTCATCTTATCTTTGCCACCTCCGCACACTGGCCTAGAATCCAATTACATCGTCCAAAAGTCTGCAACTTTAGAACTAGTAAAAATTAGTTGTAGGAAAGGAGTAATCTATTATTTTAAGGTTAAATTAAAAGTAGGGCAATTGGATATATGTATTTTAGAAATATTTCCAAAGTTGTAAACTTTTGATATAAGCTACTAAGAATGGATTTCAGAGAAGTTCCCCTTCATGTATTATTAAGTGAAATACACAAGACTACAAAATAAAGTATCATTCAAAATCACCAATTCCTGAATTAATTAAATCTAAAACTGAATCCATACAAAATATTTTAGAATACATAAATTAGTGTTATAAGTGAACACAAATCTCTTTTTCATAATATTCTAAGAAAATGTGTTATTTTTTTTTGCAGAAATCCGGTGCTTGCTTGTGCTGATCTCGTAAGAAATGTATAGAAATGGAATTATTACATGTATGGATAATCATTGTACTTTTAATTGATTTTTTTTTATAATAATAGATATAAATTCGAAATAACTAAAAAAATATTATACTTATATAGAGTGCTTAAAATAATACACATATACGTATATAAAAATCTACTCCATATAGCCGTATACAATACACATACATATATCTTTGACATAAGTTGGTAAAATAAAAACTACCGAATTGTGGTAATTTGTTAGCGATTTTGGTTTTCTTCTTTTTGTGGTCACCCCAGCACCACCTGAAAACAATTTGTTTGGATTTAAACGATTGTCAGTCAGCATGAAGCCTCACAACAACCAACATCTGACTTCACAATGACATCTGTGACTTCAACGAGGTTCCTTAACGAAAATTCTGTACCGCCGAAAAAACAAAAGTATTCTTGAGAGGGGATTGCAGACAATTTTAAACAACAACAACATGTCAATAATAAATCAAATGACATTTGGTTCAAACACACAATTTGTATATGTTCGTATGTACATATATACATATGTATATATAAAATGCCGGTTCGGATGTTAAAATAAAATAATGGTCGATTTTTGCCTTTCATGGAAGGCCTCCTATCAAACTATCCACATAGAAGGCATACCTGCATCCAAAGAAACCATAGTAGTTCCAATACGAAAGCCCACAAATAAATATTCACACTTCAAAGCAAGTCCACAGAACTGGGTTATTAACTTAGCATTGAATACCACTGAATGCCGTTCATACTCGCACTCGCCTTTGCAGACACTCCATTCTTTCATTCATTCCATTCATTCGGCGGCCCATACCCAATTATCCACATAAAGTTTTTTTTTGTTTCTTTTCGTGGCTGGTTACGTTGCCGCCGTTGTTGTTTTTATATCAACAACAACAAAAATGGTTAAAATTGTTATTATGGCGTAGTATTGCGCGCGTCTGATATACGTAACTTGAATTTTCATTGTATATGTGGACTTATGGACGGACAAAGATTCGGTAAGAAAATTAAAAAAACAAAAAACGACAACAAAATTCAAAGGAAAATCCAAACATGCAAATCTAAATAAATTCGTTAAAGGTTATTCATATTAGCAGTAATCATGCAAAGGGGTTCATATGCAGGTATGCTTGTATTCAGATAATGTACTTGCATATTCAGGTACCACAGCATTTCAAAATATTCATTCAAAATCCCCATGAATAGTTAAACAATATCGTATATAAAATTCTAGATTCACATACGAAATTTAATTTTTTTTCAGAAGTACATACATACATAAAATATTAATTAATTATTCAGCAATATAATGTTTTTGTTCTAACTAAATTCAACACAAAAAAAATGTATTTTACTTATACTATGTAGATGTAAAGCTACTGCCACTTTTTAGACAAATTAAAATGGATTCAATTAGTTTTAGTTATGCGTGGTTTTTCCTAAAGAAGAAGTGGAAAATTCGATCTTAGAACATTTCCTAGCTTGCTTCGAGGAATTCATTCCAAGTTCAACTCGTTGAATATTTTCAGTTAAACGGAATCATATGGAATCGAAGCTTCGAGTAGCGGAGTTTTAGTTAAGCGATGTAATTTTGTTTAAAATGCGTACAATGATTCTATTTGAAATGTACAGTTATATGATCCAAATTTCGTAAAAATTAGTCAATCCGTCCCAAAACAGCAAGATATTTACTAAAGCTGAAAAATACATGTTTTGTTTTTTTTTTATTCAGAAAGTAAATATTCACATTATGAAACAAAGCGAGAATTAAATCATTCTTTATAACAAACAAACGACTCCAAGTTATGTTTTGTGAATTCTAACCCAGCCACTGTCTGTGTTTTTTTTAAAGGAATTAAAGAGATTTGAGATTCTGGCGAAATGCTGACCGCCTAATAAATGTATTGCTGAGAGGAAAAAGGTTCAATGCATGAACAGGGGAAGACTTAATCAATTACGAGTAGTTTATCAATAGGGAATTTGATTCATACTTGGTGACAGTACAATGAGAACGCTACCATTTTAAAATTTATTTTAAAGCCATTTACTATACAAATGACTGTCTTTAGGAAAAGCTTATACTTCCACCACCTATTTATTGTGCTGTGTGAATTCACTTCCTATTCGCTTTGATTCTTCATATGCTCAGCTAATAAAGGCGATCTTCGAAAATCTGCAGATGCGATAGTTTAACAAAATTCAAAACCACGAATTGGTAATATTCACGTTGGTGGAATGAAAGTGGAAAGTGAACGATGGAGCAGGGTGGCAACTCAACATTTCGAAGGCAAAATTAATCCCAGCGAAAACGAGTTGGAAATTCGAAAATATTACAAAATAAACATCAACATTTTAGATTCAAAACCAAAATAAATTGATTTCTTTGAGATTTTTCTCCTGCATAGCTGATCTTAATCAGAACAAGACGAAGTGTTCAGTTTTTGGATTCAACAAAAAAGTTCGTAACTTTCACATTGGTGGAATGAAAGTGAATGCTGGAATAGGACTGATCGATCCCCTTGCAATTATAATACAGGTATTTGTTATCAACAGGAACAACGATTTGTCTGTGCAATTGATGCAATGTCGGGTATAACGTTCTTCATACAAAAAAAAACGGATCAATTGTACTCTGTAATGCTCGGTATTGAGATGTGTACTGGACAGAGATTCACTTCCGCGCACAATTTGTTAGAGCTGTGCTGGACCAAAGAAGAACATCGTAGTATTTTCCCACTCCCGCCTCTATGGTGCGTCGTCTGGTCAACTGGCAAATAAAGGAAAGAAAGGCTATGAAGCACATTTCTCACTCGGTGGGTATGTTAATCAACAAAATTGTCGTATTTGGGGTTCTGAGAATCATCAAGTAATTGAATAGAGGCCATTACATCCACAAAAAAGTCACTGTTTGCGATTTGACACCATTAGACTTTTTTGTGGGGCTACGCGAAGACCGTGTTTATGCAGATAAACCTTTAACTCTTGAGCACTTAAGAACCAACATTCGTCAAGTTATGGCTGAGATACCGCCCAACATGTGTGTTTTTTTTTTTTAAATAATGGACGTACTTTTTTGTGGTTATTCATGACCCAATAATGGAAGTTAGAGCCATGCAAACAGCTGATTAAAATTTGTTCAATTTCGGCAGAATTTTGATTGTCAAACTCATTGTTTACATTTCAATTGTTTGTTTAGTTTTTTTCAAATGTCGAATACATTTTCGTATGAAACGTTTATATCAAAAAGCCAAACAAAGAATTGTGGGACTCTCCAAACTTTTGACCAGAAAAAAAAGATTATTATATTGTTAACATTATCTTTGAAATCTACTATAATAAATCAAAATGAACCTCAAACCGTTGAATGCAACATAAAGAACGCAACACATCGTTATTTTAGAAATGAAAAACAACAGCAAAATTCTAAAATTTAATTTAGAAATGATAGAGAGCAGGTGTGGCTTGACAACATTCAATTCCTTTTCAGGCGTTGAAGGGGAAAAACTATAGTCCAAACATAAATCTGGGACACAATCAGAATTATTACGGTTGTCGAAGTCGAAAATGGCTTTGTATCCTTTACACAGTAAAGGAAATGAATGATCTGCGAAAAGAAATAAGGCAAAACTCAAATATGTTTGCAATGCCAGATTCTAAGACGGAAGACGCAGACAGGGAACACCGAGACTCCGGTGGATGGACCAAGTGGAAGAAGACATGAAGATGCTTTTTATCACGAACTGGAGAAGCCAAGCAGAAGACCACGGTGCTTGGAAATCACTTATTAATCAGGCCAAGACCAACAACAGGTTGTAGAGCCTACTTAAGTAAGTAAGTAGATTTTCAGTAAGTTGGACAGATAGATCAGTGAAAATGTATATTCCTCTTAAGATATGTCAACCTGTTTCGGTCGAATACAGGCGCATTTAATTTTTCCAAACAATGCATCGAACTATGTCCATGTTGGATATCGTTTTGTATGACTGAAGAGAAAAATCGGAAATAAAGAAATATTTTTGTAAAAGAAAACTGGATTCCCCGGATGTTGGGACACATATCAAAATTTTGAGAGGCTCTCCGAATGTTACCACAGAAAATGGCTTCATCCAGTCATTGCCTTGGCGAGAAGGAGATCCTATTGGTTTTGTTCCACTCTTTCGTGGTGTTCATCTTGTATAAGCTATTGTAGTATGATTGGGCCAATTCTAGTTCCTCTTCCAAAATCTGCTCCATCTTCGCAAACCGATTTTGGGTAGTAATTTTATTTCTACAATTAGTTAAAAGATAAGCATTTACGAGTATTCCATGGAAACACACACTTACATTTTACACCTATTCATTTTTAACATTTTTTTCAACCAGACGTGAGAAATAAATGGAACTACAGGTTTTAAAACATTTGGCAGTAGAATTCGAGTTACGTAGTATGGAAATTGTAATAGATTTCTAAAAGAGTTGAGTGTTCGTTTTTCGAATTTGTTTTGTCCAAATCTAATTAATTGAGCCGAACAAATGATTTGATACATTAATTTTATTGCGCGTAGGTTTCCGGTACTTCTTGGGTCAGAAAAAGTAATCCTGAAAAAATAATATTGAATTCAAATTAGATTCTGAATAACAGAGGAACGGAGAAAATGCAAATGATTTAGAAACTACTCTAAGGAATGACTGCGCCAACTACCTCGTAAATGTTAAATCCATGACTAGTGAAAACAAGAATTATAGCTCAAATAATTCAAATGCTCAGGTACTGAAAATATTCTCTAGTACTCTCGGTATATGTATATTTAAACATTTATTCGTTTTAGATTAGATTGCACTTTTGTTTTAATCAAAAAATGTAATCGTTTTGAGCAAGTTTTTCCATTTTTAAATATTTAGTGATAAAAGTATCTCAATATTGTCTTCAATAAAAAAAAAATCAGACCGTTGTTTCTACCATTCTACTGAATGGCGTCACCCCATTGAAGACAACCGATTTATTGACTATGGACTTGCCGTTAATGCCAATCGAATAGAGTACTACTACAAAATAGAAAATGACTCTACTAACTTCTCGGCATAAGTAGGAATGCCGTATTTTGGCGATAAGAATTCCATTGATGTCATTTCCTCAACAATCTTGCCTGGTTTCGGAATATAATCAGAGCATTTTTTTTGTGATATTACTTAGTGCTATGAAATAATTAGAAAATGATTAGAGCTCCCAAAGGTATAATAATGTCATTGGAAATATTCGTACATACAATGTTACAAAGTTTTTTTGCCGTTGGTTTTTTGGGTCATGTTGTAATACACAAAAGTTGTAAGTAAGTTTCGCTGAGAAACAAAAATGCTGCATTGCAACGGCAATTATACCATACATCAGGAAATCCACTGAAACAAATTAATCTAAGATTATCGATGTAAATATTTTCAAGTTTCTTTCAAGTGAGAATTAAATGGTCGTTATTAATTAATCAATTATTTGTCGGTACAGATGTGAAAGCAGATTTCCACAATCGACCACAAAACAATTAAAAATATTTTTTCAAATGTAAGAAAGTGACTTCAACTGCTCATGTTGTTAAGAGTAGGAACAATTACATTCACGAAGGGTTCGCAGACTGTCAGCTATGTATAGGACGGAGTAAATGAAGTATACATCACACATAATAATAACTCGAAAGGTAACAAAATAAAATGCTAACAAGTTCGAACGATTTGAAAAACAATAATTGAATTTGGCACAATAGTAGATCAGGTATAGTTTCACTTTAATATTGCGTGAAATTATTATTAGAGATCGATTAGAGTAACATTAGTATCTTTCTCAGTGATTCGAAAGCGAAACCATACGTTTTAAAAGCGAAACGTCTTCCATCTTCCAGTCTACCGCACATTGGACGATGAGAAATTGCCGGGTTATTATGTGAACCGATAAATCGTACATACATAAGTTGGCTCTACAACCTGTTGTTGCTTGTTGACCAGCTTAATAAATGATTTCCAAACGCTTCGGTCTTACACTTGACTCCATCAGTTCGTTATATCAAGGATCTTCATGACTTCTTCCACTTGGTTCCTCCACCGCAGTCTCAGCAGCCTGCGCCTTCCGTAATAGTTGTCGTCCAACGCATTTCGGGCTGGAACCGCTTGACCTCCCTTTTAAACCAGACCTACTATTATGCTTGCCCAAATTAAGTAAGCTGGTATATCTTTCAGAACCTTTTTTTAACCATAGGTCAGTATATAACAAATATATGGTTCACTTCGGTGAATGTTGAATAACTCTTAAGCACTTAAGAACCAACATTCGTCAAGTTATGCGCCAACAAGTGGTCCCAAATTACCTCAAAAAAGAATCAATGCTTTCAACACTTCGCCAGGTGGTCATTTAATTGATAACACAATGACAACGTTCAAACTTCATAATAAAAAAGAAATGTCATGAAAAAAAAACTATTATATGTGTTTTATTTACGTTTACTTTTAATTGATAACCCTTTACAAAATACCTAATAAGGCCCGACATTAATTTTACAAAAGCGGAACGACCGCTTTTAAGCGAGGTGCGCTGCTCAACGTACCATTCTCAAAGCGACGGACAGCGCTTCTTTTCATTATGAAAAATACCCTAAAAAATTTGTTTTTTTTTTTGGCAATTTTTCATGTGCAAAATAACCCAAAATTTAAAATTTTGTTCAAGAGGCCTTTAGAATTTAACTCAAACACTAGTCATGATTTTTCTTTCGATTCGAATTACGCAGTAAGGCCCCTATACTCTTTACTCTGACCAATCGCTCATCTTTTCAATTCGGAAGTAACAACCTCAACCTCCTGTTTAGATGTGTCCTTTGAAGATCTCAAACACACACCTGGGCAATGATAAGATTTACGACGACTGTCTCAGGGGAAATATGCATTTGCATCGAAGTAGAGGATGAGGGGCTGGCTACTCAACAGTAGTAGTATCTCATCCATATACAGTATAATTGGTCTAGAATTTAACTTGTATATCCTGTCAAGAAGGTGCACATGCGGTAATTCTATAGATATTTTAACGGTATCTGTTGTTCGCACGACAACAATCTTTCCTTAGTGGAACTGTTCGTATGTGAAATACTCGTCCAGCAAGTGCCTTTCCTGCCAGCTGGGACATTCTCAAAACAAAAACAATTGTAATCCATACTATTGAGTTGGATTCGTGAGAGTTTTCTGAGTGTCACAGATCTAACGATTATGAATTGGCTAGTGCGCCACTTAGATTATAGGTAGGACTTGTCGTACCGTTGTTATTTGGTTACAGATTGAAACCACTCAATGTGGCTCGTGAAATATATCAACAACTAATTCAAGGACAAACTTGAGACTCCTCATTGTTTTCTTTTCAGTGGCACATATGAATTATTGACAACATCAAATTAATCGAATGATATACTTATGCTTATTCAATTGCTTGCAATCAGTAAATGAACTCTGCAAAAAAAAAAACAAATAAAAAAATATTTCTACCACTGGCTTCAAAGTGTTTGTCAGAAATGTACCGCCAAATTTCCTGAATTAAAAAATTTACATATTAAGACCGATGTGATTATGACTACAAGTTCGGGAATGGAAATGTAAGCGCCAGAATTGAACACGTCCACGTTCTGTATCTAGTTTGTGTATAGACATAGATGTATCGTTTTGGCCCTTGAATTGTTACCAAATATTTTTATTATTATTTTTTTGTGTTCTTTTGTAAAATTGGTTATTTGTTGCTATTGCTGTTGTTGCCTTCGCTGCGATAAGATATTGCACGGCAATGATTACGCGTACTAATTTATTGAAGAGACAATACACCGAGCACATACATATTGGTAGCGGGGACACCCTATACCAGAAATATTGTGAATTCACTATAACGTTGCTATTACATTAACTAAATTTTGACGCTAAAGAAATCTTCCCTAGGAGTAAACTATGGTTTGGGGCTAAATTATTAAGGCTTAGAAACGATTTCGTCACTGTGCAGACGATTTGGGTTTATAGAACCTATTTGGCTGAACTTTTTGTGCGCCCAAGGTAGGATAAGCGACTATCACCCAGGAAACCTGGTACGACCATCAAAATATTTTCCTTTTTCATGTCGTAAATTACGAGTGTAATGTGTTAAGCTGGTCTAGAAAAGCATTATCCATTCCGTGTCGGCTTTGAGCAGTACATAACTTGTATGTGAGTACGTAAATTATATCGGACATTCCCCGTAGGTTCATGAAATGCTAAGGGAAATACCTACGTATGTATTTGGCCAAATTGTTTTTTGAAAATACTATTTGTCGAAAACTGTCGTTCAAACTATTCATGACGGAATAATCGTGTGCACGATCGCTGGTGTGTTCGCTTGTTCTTATGATTCCTGACAATACTTAACAGTACCAGGTGGTCCATGTAGGGGTTCCTTCTTGAGTTCGAAGTATGTGTTTTGATTCGGTTATCAACGTCTTATTGCCTGTGCGGGGAATAGTCAGAACCGCAATGATGACATCAATATACACACTTCCCTTCGCAAAGGATAAACTGAGAAATAGTTAACTATAGATATGCTGTTGTTGAACTTGTTGTGTTTGATCATCAGTGGGGCCTCATTTGTTTGCTGAACGCGATTCTATACGGCCTCTTTAACATAAAGTCCCCAACATATCTCACAAGTTCTTCGAAACAGGCACACGTTTTACTAAAAAATTTCAAAATTTTTAGTTGAGACTGCAGTAGATTGTGTGGTATATGTTTCGAGAAAGTATAGGTCAAACAAATACATACCCATGTGCAAACAAATATATGATTGTATGCAACCAAATATTTGATTGCATTGCAATATTTAAATCGACTCTCCGGTTGAGTTGGTCATAAATCGTTCGCCTTTTGTAAGCGGAGAACTTGGCCTATGATCAAATGAATAAGAATAACAGAGGGTACTGTCACCCGCAAAAGAGTGCACATTCTAAGCCAACAGGTAGTCAATGAAAATAATAATTAGAGAAGGATTAGAATGGAGAACAAACCCTTGTGGCACTCCTGCGGTCAACATATGCTCAAGAGACGTTTAACTTATTTATCAATTGATAAATATAGCCTTGTTGACCTTTGTCTAAGAGCAATTGTTTAGCCTGTTATTTTCCAAATAGAGGGTGTTCGCTCAAGACTCGGCATGAATTGCTCTCACCTTCGCATTAATCCTCCTGCCAACAAACAAGAAAATATTACAGTTGTTTATATGAAACACAATATGCTTACATTTTATATATTTTTTTTTATTTGGTGCAAACAACAAACAGATAAGCTAGCGACATATTTCTCGAAAAGTTTGGACGAAAATGTTAGATTAAACTTGAAATGGATGCCGTGATTAGGCCCCAGTCCCAAAAAAAATCTGGAAATTGTTTAGGGAATAGTTAGTGAAATTGGGAATAGGGAATAGTCTGGAAATTGTTTAGGGAATAGTATGTGGAACATACTAATTTGTCATAGAATCTCACTGGCTGAATTGATTGAAAACACCTTGTTACAAATCAGCTGGTAATTCGTTGGAATATATACGCCAGTTCAATAATATCACAAATATTTGTGAAAAAAAAACAATTAAATATGAAAAAGCTGAAATTTCAATGAGTCAGAGTCAAGCAAACACAGCTGTTAATACTAAAATAACACATGATCAATAACGTCTGAATTCTCGACTGCTTTTGTTTTGTATAAAAAATAATCAGTAATATTATTGTTAATATAGGCAGACCAATTCTATACATGATTTCTTTTTGAAACATAAGCAAATTGCCCGTCAATAAGGTTTCAAAAGAGCGAATCGAATCAAATATGTATAAGGTAGTAATGTAAGATCTGATAACAAATTCCCAGACTCTCACTCACCCTCCAATGAAATGCGAACAGATCTGTTGTACAACTTTCAAAAGTATTCCATGCAATTGAATTATTAGCCGTTTGTTTCGATTTCCCTTTTGTTGTAGCGATCTTGACGCAA
This sequence comes from Hydrotaea cyrtoneurina, assembly GCA_958296145.1. Classification (NCBI taxonomy): domain Eukaryota; kingdom Metazoa; phylum Arthropoda; class Insecta; order Diptera; family Muscidae; genus Hydrotaea; species Hydrotaea cyrtoneurina. The sequence goes on from OY282512.1 coordinate 121,188,996, forward strand.
GGCATGTAGGCCATCTTAAATTCGTAAAATACCAATTGTTTTGGTATTTATCATATCGAATGATAAGGTTTTTTTGTTGTTCTTTTTGCATTTCGATAAGAATTCACCTGCTGCCATTCCGCTTGAGAAATTATGAAAATATCGACACCAGTTCGATTTTTGACATCGACGGTCTCAGAATCATTTCAAAACGAAAGCGTGTGTATTTTTCCCCCATTTTTTTTCTGTATATTTGAATATTAAACTAAACGCAGAGACAATAGCTTCTAAGTTGATAAAACAGTAAATAATGACTACTACGCAGCTCTGCCGTTATACTTATGTAGATATTTGTACAAAAACAAAAGTTTTAAATTGATCTACAGTCTGAAACATTTTTAATTAATTACTTCATCGTTCAAGAATTCGTTTTCGGGAAAGCGAGCGTGGCGAAATAAAGATAATGCTGGCGACATTTATATAAACGCCATAATACTAATAGTGAAAAAAAAATCGAACTTGGGCAAAAACAAAAAAAAGAAACCAAAAACAAATTCCAACTACCGCCTTTTTATCTAATCTTCAAGTTTTATAAGAATAAAAAAATAAATTACTTATTAAACTAAAAAAAAAAACACGTTGACCAACCCTAGAAGAAATTTGTTTCAATGGATAATGATGAATATATAAAAAAAAAACCCAAAGGATTCCCAATATTGCAGCATACACACACCCACTCGTTATTCACGTGATGTTATCCGCTGTTATCCATCATCGTCAAATAATTATTATTTGAAATTTTTATTTTTATAGTGGGCACTTACACATATTTGTTATCCATAAAAAACAGATGTGGAAACAAATATGAGTGTGATGAAAAAAACAGCATGTGATAAATTTGTATATCCGTGCCGTGACATTTTAAAGAACATTAATTGGATACTGACATTTGTTTTTCACAATTATTTGTTGTTTTGCAATTATTGACTAGCTTTGACTTTAATTAATCTGTATATTGGCGAAGACAAGCTCAATGTAAAGGATCTCTTAAGTCTAGCCGATTGTAATCACAATTCAACCAAGGATGCAGCAATCACTTCTCAATCAATCACTTCTCACTTGTCAAGAGGACATGTATTAGTTTCCCAGACCACGACGCCCTAAAAAAAAAACAAGGGCGTTAGAATTACGGCCACCATGTTCCCCAAGGTTTAACCTTTTTTTTGCTATAGCCCTTTATCTGATGTTTGTAAAGCCATTACCTATTTTTTCAGTATTCCATCTTTCTCTCGATAGAGTTTTCTCAGAAATACATAGCTCTATACGAGTCGTTATAAATGGGGTCTCATCCAACGAGCATATGTCAAAGGTAGCAGTGCCACAAGATTCTGTTCCCACCCCTTCTCTAATTATTATTATCAATGACGATATGTTGGGTCGGGCTGTGAACCCGATTTACTATTTTGCGGATGACAGCAACCTCTGTCATACGTATCAGTCGTCTTTAGGTCATGGACACAATGCGAACGATGAAGTGAGTGGTGTCAAATCAACAGAGTCGATTTCAATGCACCCAAGACCCAGTGCTGTTTGTTGTCATACGAACGTTCCACTGATCCGGCATCGTCCGTCTCTATGGGTGCTGTGGATATCGACGAATCAGACATTCTTGAGGTTCTGGACATGAAGATACTGGGTCCTGCTGGTTTAGGTTTTATGAAGCAATTCCAAAAATACTTCACCGCATATGATCACTAAATATTTACACCTCCTATATCAGGCCCAAAATGGAATACAACACCCAAGTATTGGTCTTTCCTGTATTCAGAGGAGAGTGGTGGTGATTAGGGTATCCCACTCTATTGTTTCCCTTCAGCATCACCGGAACGTGTATTGTCTATCGATATTCTAATGGTATGGGCTCCTCGGATATCCGTCGTTAAGTCTCCGATGTTAGGACACTTATCAATATTTCATACGAAGGTCTAAAATGTGTAGGTATTTCGTACCACTGTCTTAAATCGCTTTGAGGAACAAACGGTGTTACTTCTCTCTAACGCATATTGGAATTCTACAAGAAATTGTAATAAAAATACGCACGCACATACGCTGTTTTGAGATTAGATAAAACTAACAATCAGCACACGGATGATAAAGGCAACTGACAAAATAGTATTTCATTATCTATTAAAATATTTTGTATATATGTATTGGGGTCAAAAGGGTCAAATTCTGTACACCGCCGAAAATGTAACAATAATTCAGAAAGAATTAAATTTGAACTAACTCATTTTTATATTACACTATAAATGAATTACATTGTAGATGGGGTGAAGTATTTCTATCATTCGACACTTCGAACCTGGCTTCTGCTGGGTGGTAGTCGCACACACTACATACCACACCACGGCCGTCCACAATACTTAGTCTAAATCACCAGTTTACTCTAAAATTATTCAAACAATAAACTGCAAACATAGATCGGTGATGTGGATGGATTTTTTTACTATTATATGCCAGATATATTTCGAACGCCGGCAAAGATAATTATTTGAAACCATTATCCACATTTGCTTTAATTTAGTGCTAACAATCATGCCCACTCTCAAAGGAAGAGAACATTTTTCTCTACATTTTCTTTACCGTCGTAGCTCACGTTTCATTGGTTTCCAACGAGTTTTCAATGTTACTTAGGCCAGAACGCGTCAGCTGATTTGGCAAATACATTAATGGGCCTTTTGATTGATTCCAATATATAGATATTGGTATTTGTGTCAATTTATACAAACTTTTCAATCCACCCACGTATGTGTGCGTTCTGCAAAATAAATAATCTTGACATTTGAAATGAAATGTTAAGCACATGCTATAGAGAAAAACCTTATTTATGTTCTACTGCAGTTGAGTACTTTTAAGAAAGTACACTGGACCGCTTCAGTTTTCGACAAACAATTGGTATGTGGTGTAGAAAACAAAACCTATTAATTATATTGCATGACAAGACTATGTAGAGGACAGACTTCCTTTTTAGAATAATAATAAGACATACAGATAATTCTTTTATAGAAATTCTAGGCACTTACGTAGAAAAAACCATAACAGAGATCTATAGAAATAGTTCGCAACTTAACGCATGTCCACTAGATAGTCTTTGGTATTAGTTATCTCAACTCTTTTCTCTGTTTGACAAATATATTTTTGTCAACTGTGTACTGATTTTCATTTCGCAAACACCTGCTTCATAGAAAAATGTCTGCGAAAAAAAAATATCACTGTAATACGCGCTGGTGTGAATACCTTTCTCTGTCACTGTATTTCATCGACGCCGCCCTCAGCAATAGATATTGTTTATTTTGATATGTGTTGTATATTAATACAAGTGTGTCCGTGACTCACGGAGTAGATAACTTTTTGCTGAATGAATTCTACGGAAAAGCTATATTTTGCTGAGTTAGAATATATTGACAAAAAAAATTATCTAAATTTTAAAGTACATTTAAAGTAATCTTTTTTCATACTAAAATCCAACAACATGGTTATTTTATACGGATAGAGACGATCTGATATAATTAACGATTTAAAATATTCTTTTTAACAGGAATTAAAGGAGAAAATTAATTAGTTTTTTGATTTAAATGCGATAATATGAAATATTATTAACTGTTATACGAAACATGGGACTATTTTATTTATTATTAATTACAATACAAAGTAAATTTATATTCTAATTTTTGGGTCCAAGGGTAAACCGGGTGACACAGACCATATGTTTAGATTTTTGCAGCGACAGACCAAAGCCTCTGGTGGGAATCGAACCCACAACCCCCACGCTGATAGGCAAGCACGCTACCAACTCGTCTACCGGGGCGCTTGAAACATGGGACTACTTTCTTACATATTTCTTTAATATTCCATGAAGGAAGCGAAGAGGAACTTCTCTCGAATCATTGAGCTGTATACGATATAATTTGTATGCCCCCTGACCGCGACCTAATATTTTTTCCAAAGGCTAATGCTATTTCTAGGGAAGTTTTACATGGCTTAGAGATTACTATTCGCAGCATTTACGAGCTGTGCGAAAAAGGTTTGATGGCTCACCAATGCAAACCTGGGTTTACTGTGTGCTAGTTGCCCACACAAACTACCGACCGTCCACATGGACTATATTCATCAATATAACCCATTGATGACGCTGGCAATAATTCCATGCAACCCGCGAAATTGGCTGAATTTAATCCCTAGATAGGGATACATGTAGTGTGACATTTGATGTACCTAGAGCCAAATTCGTTAGTGATATCTAGAGCTTGTAGATACGGTAATACGTCTGCAAATATACTTATGTTGTCTTGAATAAATTAATTTGTCTTTGAACGCACTACATGACGAAAGCACGCCTTGCAAATTGAATCTAAAAAAAAATTAAATTTATTTTTGAATTTATAAATGTGTTCAAAAATGATTGCAGACAATCTACGAGTTTAATTGTCATATGTTCTACGACATTCCTATTAAACTTTTTTTTAATCGCTTGGCAATCACACATTTGTCTCAACTTATACATAGCTATGCTGTTTATTAATTAGATGAGTGGAGCTTATTTTTAGAAACTATTGGAGTCAATCTAAGCGATTTGTAGCCTTTAATCGGTAGATACGGACACATATTGTACGTCACATGTACGTTTTTTTTTATTTGCTATCCTGTTTATCTTTGAAATAATGAAGCTTATTTTGTTCCAGGAATCTAATGTGATTGCGCGCAAACCACATACAGTTTCACAATGCGCTCGAGGGAATTTCTTTCCCAGAAGCACATGTAATTCACTGCATAATTGATTGTTTACAATAGACAAACGGATAGGTACTTGAAACCCAATTACAAATCTATTCACATGTCCACATGAGCGAGCAAACTGAAGTGGGTAATGGGTGTTTAGGTTTAGAGAAAACAGGTTGTCAGATCATTTTTACTCGCATTTGGGGGGCGTAATCTTGAATGGGTTGCGAAGCCCAGATGTACAACATAGTGACATCTACAGTTTATCCAGGTACTAATATCATAACTTCGCAGAAAAAGCTGTCTTGGAAAAATCCTCATTATCCTAGGATCGTCAGCCATGTAGATTTATCTCTATCATAGATTATATAGAGGACAGACGGACAAAATATATATGCTAAATCAATCTGCCGTCATACCCTTGATTTCACTAAGACCCTCATGGGAAATGTGTACCTCGTTCATATGATAAGTCAAAGACCATGTCGAGGGTCTGCAAACTCCAGATGTCGCTAAATGCAATGGCTCCGTAGCTGACACCTACATGAATTGCGAAAGCCTATGGCTAACTTTTCTCCAAATTGTCGTTGACGGGATCTTAAAAACTGTTTTATCAACTAGACATATTTAAAGACTATAAATATATATACAAACAAAAAACAAATATTTGCATTTATATTAAGATATCAAAGCATTTTTCCAACACAGTTAATGCATTAACCAATTATTATGGTTCAGAACGGCTACACAAATGGCAACAATATGCCAAACGGTAACGGCGCCGTAAACACTAAGCCCACCTATGCCCTTGACCATTTGGGCACATTCAAGCTAAAGACCGATGCCGAAATCAGTAGGCCAAAGGATAAACTTAAGACCCTGGTGGAGTTGGATAAAATCGGTGGCGTATGGCCGATGAAAATGTACATGTGCTTCAGTGGTCAATGGCTGGTTATGTTGGATGGCAACATGAAAGAAATTGAAAACTTTCCCGGCTCGCTAATCACAGAGCCAACGGCATTTATCAGTGAAGATCCCATGGAAGCCTATCACAATATTTTGATATTCACCGTGCCGGGCATAACACTGGGCAACACGGAAATGCACATATTCCAGGTATTCACATGCGACACAGTTGTCGTCTGGTATTTTTTAATAATTTGTATGTTTGTGTTTTAGGTGAGCGATGTATCCGCTGTTCACATGGTGGAAGATTTAAAACAATTGGCCAGTGGCCAAGTGGTGACCGTAGATCGCAATAAGACTCCTATTCTTCTGCCAAAATCGGAGAGACCCATACATCAAGGCAAAGATCAGTATGGCCTAGCCGTGGCTGCCGCGGATGCGGCTGCCGAGAAAAATGCTCAAGACCAAGAACAAACTGCCAAAGATATTCAGGTCTTGAATCACTGCTTCGAAGACATTGAGCGTTTTGTCACCCGATTACAATTTGCCGCCGAGGCGTTGCGTGAGTTGGAGGTCCGCAAATATGAGCACAGCTCCCATGGAGAAGGCCTGCTTTTAAATCGTTCTCGCCCACCAACCGAAGCCGAATTCAAAGACATTTTTGCCAAACACAAGCTGGCCTTTAACTATGTGGTCAAGTTGCAGAAACACTTCCATGATTATGCTGAGCCCATACACAATTCGTTTGTTTCGCTGCAAGCAATATATTGTGTGTGCAACGATGTCTACGTTGGAATGAATGTGGCTGAAAATGTGGTCGATCCTCTGCTAAGACGCGAAACAATAGCATTTTTGACGTCATGCCTCAACGAACAGGAAACGGAATTTTGGAAAACATTAGGACCAAATTGGCTTCAACCCAAAGATCAGTTTGAAGATCACAAAGGCTCGTATCATCCTACGTTCTATGATGAATGGTCACCCGACTGGTTGGTCGATGAAGAGGTGGCACAGCAGTCACCACCTACGGCCCCCATAAAGCCACAACCAAAAGAGGCGCCCGTTGCAAATGGTTCACCGGCCCTCAGTTACAATGCCACTTGGCTGACACGTTTGCAAACGAGAAATGTTAAAATTGCCGAAGTGATGTACAACAAGGTAGCGACCAATGATCGAGAACTAAGTGTCACCAAGGGCGAACATCTTGAGGTAAGTTTTCCGAAAATTGTGGATAACTTGTGTGATTGTAATCCGGTTTTTGTTGTTAAATTACAGATTATCGATGACTCGCGCAACTGGTGGAAGGCACGCAATTCTGCGGGTAACATCGGCTATGTACCGCACACTTTATTGGTTCCGTACAACTTTGATGTGAATTCGAATTATTCGGGCAAAGATTCGGATTCCGTATATTCAGCTAGTGCAGAGAACGGCAATAATGGTAAGACGATAATAATTATTATATTAACGCACATCCATTCAGCGACCATGGTGCCGTATTCAAGGAGCAAGACCAAGACCTTTTTATGGGCGAACTATGTTCACAGACTCATCTGGATGTCAGATCTGTTGCCTTTTGAGATGGGGCCTGCAAAGACGATGGAATTACAAAAGAAAATCTATTGGACTGAGGTCCCCCAAATTAGAACGTACCATTGAATTTCTATAAACGAATTAGCGACATCTCGAGTTTGCAGCCCAACTAATGCCTCTGTAAACAGGCATAGGTCGGCTGCCCTGTACTCGTACATACTCGTTGGTTTTCTAAAAATATACGAGAGAGCCAAATGAGGCAGAAATAGTTGTTCTCTAGATGTCGTTGCGTATATCGATGGAAATTTATGTATTTTTCGTAGAAAAATACTCATGTGTGAATACTCATGTGTTTTATCATCTCCCTATTCATCTAGATTGTATTTGGTTAGTTTGCCTATCATAATTTCCTACATACGCTGAAACATGGTTCAAACTGAATCACACATGTTCAGTACGAACAAATGTTTGTTTAAACGCATTTGACAACCTAAAACGTGTACGAACTAAAACTCTTTCAATTATATCATTTGTTTTTATTATTCTTATAACAAATTAAATTGAAGGTACAACAGAAAATAATGATTTTATGAATTGCTATCAGATCATTTAATTGCATGGGATTTCACTTATCTTATATCTCTTGTATTGGCTAATTGAATCGAAAGTATAGTGTTTGTTTGTTTTCAATTAATCAGATTCGGATCGGAAAATATTTTGCATTTTAAATTCATTTTCGTAGAGTTTTGGATATGTTATACAGTAATTTAATTGGTTGTTTTTTTTTTCTCAGAAAATCCAGTTCCACGAATTGTTAACCACCGCAAGCCTTTGACGACATTCATACCTCCAACAGCCGAAGAGTTACAGGCTGCACAACTACAAAAACCATCCTCAAGATCATCTATGCCTCGATCGGTTAGTATGCCCAATGTGCCGTTACCACCACCAATGCCACCGCAATCGGAGCCTGAAACACCCTCGGGCACTATGAAACGTAACATGGCCATGAATGGCAGTATGGCAGGTAAATCAGCCGACATTTAAAATTTCTCTCGTATACATTCTCCATTCTTTATGTTTCGCGATTCTAGCGATGCGGGCCCGTAACGATTTTGCTGACGAAGGTGAAGCCGCTCTCATGCTCCAAAACTCCATCAATGACGAAATGAAATTAATTCTGATGCAACGCGAACGTCGTCGTGACTTGGAAATCCTTAAAACACCTCAAATATACATTAGCCAGCACTCTAAACCCAAAGAAGTGGAGGAATGGTTGCGTGCCAAAGGTTTCTCTGATATTATCGTTAAGAAGCTACGAGGCTTGAACGGCGATGAACTGTTCGCTCTGTCCCCGCACGTCCTCGAAGGCTATTTTGGCCAGCAGGAAAGCCGCCGCCTGATATCACAAATTGTTTTGCAGAAAAATATTTGCGAAGTAAGGCTCAGAAGTTAATAAGTTTAATAACAAAGACTCAATTTTAAATTATCTCTTTTCTTTTAATTTCAGTACAAAACAGTTCGTTCCACGGAATTGAATGCTAAGTTAGCCAAAGCCCGCCAAAAAATTGATACACAAAATTATGATCCAAATGAATTGTTCTAATAAATTTTACCGTCGCGACGCGTTCTTTTTAATCGCCTGAACATTTTGTTTTTTTTTTTGAAATATTTTATATATTGTAATGTACGTATTGTTAATTGAATAAATTTTAAATGTTAATTAATGATAAATAAATAATAATAAAAAAAAAATCCAAAACTGGGTACCGAAATTATATTCGTATCATTGATTTAATTTAAGTATGTAAATAAACACTTTTTATCGGAGTCATCTGTTGTCTGCTTGTACAGCTGAGCTTTGAAGGTGTTCCAACAATTGAACTTCGAGGACCGTAAATATTTTGTTAACTAAAACCGGTAACTGTTTTTTTTTTGTGTTAATGAGAGACTAAAGTTAATCATAATACAATAGGCTATTTGTGTACCTAAAGCCTCTTTCATATTATGGAGTGCATACTGCTGTTGTCTTTCGTTTAGTAACACATCGGAGACCCTCTAAAGTGTATATATCGTCGATAAGTCACATAATTGTGTTTGTGAGTTATCAAACGTGTGTGGATGTTTTGGACATAGAATGAATTGTTTGGATACAATAATTACAAAACTACTTTAAATGGACATGCGATTTTTACAGGACATTCAAACAATGACACTTTTGCGTCATTAAGTCCATTTCAGAAAAAAGTGGACTTGAGCTGGTTTTGCACCACACCGACGATGAGATTTACTGTAACTGCATTGATATGACCAACAATTTGTGCAAACATTAGACAAATAGTTTGTATGTAAACTCTGAGTGACTTTATTATTATTTTCAACCGATTGACTAGAGTACACATGTTCTTGAAATATTCATTTAGTGATGCACAAGTTGAAGTCGTGTATATCGTCGAAAATATAGTGGCCCATATTTGTTTCCCTATAAAGTGCAACTTAATCTAATTAAGATCAATCTGTTACAATGAACTTGATTTTTTGACGCTCTAAAAAGATTTAGGATCAAATTAAATAAATACCGCATGTATGTAAAAATGTACCGCAATTCAGAGTGTTATATAGAAATTATTTCTAATAAATGTGAAAACAAGTAAATAGGATATTTTTGGTGATATTTTATACTAATCTATATAAATAAAAAGTTTTCCAACAAGAGGTGTTATTTTGAATCACCCGGTATTTCGGTAGCTGTAACTTTTGAAGCTTTGATATTTGAGAAGTAGAAACTACGCCATTACTAAAAATGGAACAATAGATGCTTCAAAAACGCACTGAAATTAATAAAATTGACTACAATAATGGTGAAAATCTGGCAGTCACAGTTCGCAAAACTAAAGCAATGTTGCGTCGTCGTAAAGCACCTTGTCGGACCGCAATACAGAAATTGGTGGAATTCGCACTGTTTGGACAAGTTAGTGATGTGAAGAATAAAAAATTCAAGTACAACTGAGAATACTGCTGCTGTAGCCCGAAGTGTTGAAGAAAATCCAGCAACGTCATTACACCGTATTTTGCATAAAGACTGGGGTCTTAAGGCTTATAAAGTTCAATTAACACAAGAAAGCCGGTAGATCATCAACAACGTCATGTCTTTGCTGATTGGGTCCTTGAAATGCATGAAAATGATACGGAATTCCATCGAAAAATGACCTTGACTGATGAGGCCCATTTCCACCTCGGTGGCTACGTCAACAAGCAAATTTATCGCATCTGGGGCTCTGAAAATTCAATAGTTACTATTGAGAAGCCTCTCCAACCTCAACGTGTGACTATTTGGTGCGGTTTATGGTCCGGCGGGGCCATTGGACCTTACTTTTTCGAAAATGAGGTTGGATCAACAGTTACGATGAATGGATTGCGCTATCGAGAGATGATTAATGATTTTTTATGGTCGGAGTTAGATTATATTGATCTGGACCATGTTTACTTTGAACAAGACGGCGAAACCATTGCTCTTTTACGGGAAAAGTTTCCGGACCGTGATATCTCTCGTAGAGGTGATCATAATTGGCCACTAAGATCTTGTGATTTAACACCCTGCGACTTCTTCCTTAGAAGCCATGTGAAAGATAAGGTCTACGCCAACACCCCAGCGTTGATTCAAGACTTTAAAGACAGAATTCGTGAGGCTATCGAGGACATAGGGCAGCCACTTTGAGATTTGGCTATGGACAATTTCATGAAAAGGATATGGTCCTGTACGCGTGGTCTTCGTGGTGGCCATTTGGCTGATCCGATCATTTATCTCAAAAAATTCCATTTTTCTTAGAATAGCAAAATAATACCTATTGTTGGAAAACGCTGTATTAACTTTATCTCACAGAAGCGATTGTGTGCTGCATTATTTTTTCTTTTTTCTAAAATAAATAAATCATTAAAAGTTAAATTTGTTAGTCTATTTTATCTGCACTAAACTTGATAGACAGGAAAATAGAAGACCGAACCGACATTTTATTGACAACGGTTTTTTTTTATGAAGTTTCACCTAGAAAATTATTCACAATGTGGCGTGACAAATTTAATTTATAATTAAATATTTGTTTAGCAACCCAGTATTTATATTTTTATTAATTTAAACTTTATTAAAATAAGGATGATTCAACGACATTGCTGGTTACAAAAAATGCACTGCTGTTATCCATTTTGTTTATAGATATTCATAATAAATAAATGATAACTGTTTTCTTGACAGTGTATGGAAAACAATAACAGCTGCAAGGTTTCGAAGTGTCCCAACCTAAGATTTTCAAAGAGGTAATTAAGCGGGGTTTACTGATGGGACCCTAGGTTTACAAACGAATTGATGGATCGATCCATCCCAAAAAATAAATGCTACTTTTGGAACTCGTTCCTGGTGGAGGGTATACAAAATTCGGTTCGATCGAATTTCAACAACAGCTGTACTGATAATTTGTGCAAAATGTTTAACGATTTTATGGCACGTCATCGTCTATGAATTTGTGCTAAAACTACTTTTGTTAATATTTTACTGAATAGATAATTAAACCAATGTTACTACATATTATTTAGGGTTCGAAAGTAAACCAAAACTTTAATTGAAATCTCTTGTTCCATTAAGTGCTACGACGATACGTGCAAATTATAATATTTCTTGTTAGCAAGATGTATTTAATTTGCACAAGACAAATTGACAAAAATTTGTCATTCATCGCAAACAAAAAATAAAACAATCAACCAACCTACTTAAAGGCACATGCATACATCTGTAGATACATACGAATATGTATTTGGAGCGTTAATCATGTTAATATTTGAAATATATTTTTTGACCTTTTTAAACGCTGTTGACATCAGATAAATTATGTGCATTGGGAAAAACTGAAGTTTGAGGTTTTGTTTCTTGCAACACTGTCTGTGTGCAATACAATAGCTAAAGTTATGGTACTTTTTTTACGACATTTTTAATAGAATGTTAAATACTCGTACAACAATTATTTTCAAATGACTTAAACACTTATGTGTGCTAACCGGTTTGTGGTTTTAAAGTTTCCCCATTTGTGGTGACAATTTTCCCAAGCCGATGTGTTGAAAAAGTTTCGAGGAAACGAGTTAATCAATTCTTGCTCAATTTCATGTTTTAAGCGGTTCAATAGGGTTTATAATAATTATCAAATGTGTGTGACATTATTATTCAATTTAATGGTAAAGAATTTAAAATCTTTCACTTCGGAAAATGTCCAGTTCATCATATTGCACCATATTGCCACCCAAATCGTTTTAAAACAGTCAAGCTTTATAAAGTACCTTTTATTTCTTAGTGACATAGAACGAACCATACACAATTTTTAAAATGATTCAATCGACACGTGTAGCGTTTAACTTCAAGTAACAGCGCTCAAATAAGATTTGTTACAGATCCTCTTTCTGTTTCAGCTCCGAATATAAATAACAATAGCAGTACAGGTTAGAACCAGTCTCTGTAGCAAATCAATTCACAAATGGCGTAGAGTTCATAGCCAGAATTCGTCTGCCCCAGTAACCCAATAGCCACCGTAGAGACGGGTTGTACTGACAATGTTGCAGCCGATTGCCCTTCGTTGACAAAAAAATGCTCTCCGAAATCGATCGATTTTTTATAATCTGTTTTTTTTTTTAATTGAAAATTATGACTTCATTTATTATTGGGGTATGTATATATATCGAAACAAATATAGATTTTGACAAGACAGTAGAAATCACATTGTTTTGAAGTTCAAGAGCCGGAATGGAATTTCTATTGCTAAATTCGGGTGTGGCCTCGAAATGTTCCCATAACGTGTAATTGGGGTTTTTTTTAATTAAAAATAAAACGATTCTGTTTCTGGAAACCGAAGTGGTTATTCGGTTTTTATATTTTTTGTGATTTGAATTCAATTTTGTTTTTATATCTCAATTCTGAAATATTATACGGTAATATTATTATTTGAGTAGTTATCCGGGTATTCTTTTATCTTCGGATATCTATTTATCCTTTTTATCTTCGAATTCTGAGTTATCATTATGCATTAAGACCCGTTGGTTTCAAATAATACCACATTTGGAAATCAAATCATTTATAAATAAAAATTTAATTTTTATGAAAAGGTAATTAAGCGACTTCGCTTAGTTACACCACTTGGTAATCAAAGAGGTCGGTTAATAATCACTTTTATAAAATAAATTATTATTTTGTTTAAAAATAACTCACATATTTTGTTTAATTGAGAACGATGTAATTTTCTCAAATTAAAACACAAAAAATATCTAAGAATTCCGAATCTGCCTGATAAACCAGATCTGTAGTCAAAACTAGAGGTGTTATTTTGGTATTAAAAAAAAATGGAATTTTTTGAGATAAATGATCGGATGGTTATTTTAGCCAAATGGCCACCACGACCACGCTTACAGGACCATATCCTTTTCATGAAATTTTCCATAACCATATCGCAAAGTGGCTGCCCTATGTCCTCGATAGCCTCACTAATTCTATCTTTGAGGTCTTGATTTAGATTTTAGTTTTGCGAACTGTGACTGCATGATTTCAATGCGTTGTTGAAGCGTGTATCGTTTCATTTTTAGTAGTGGCGTAGTTTCTATATGTCAAATGTCAAAGAATAAAAGCTTCAAAGTGGTAGCTACCGAAATACCAGATGATTCAAAATAACACCTCTTGTTGGAGAACCTGTATACCTGAGAAATTTGGTCAATTAAACGAAATGTGTATTTTTTTTAAAAAATAGTAGCAAAATTAAAGGCGATTCAAAAATTGAGGCAAATAATCAGAAAAGACAATTAAGCCAATATTACCTTATAATTTGATTGGCAATCTACTTCAGCTTTCTTTGAAAGCCGATTTGTTTTTTAGTCAATTTTACATATTTTAAATTGAGTTTGGCTCCGTTTAATTTAATATTTCTAAATATGGGGACATACACGTCTAGCGAACACAAATCTGGTTTAACCAATCATAGCAACTTCAAGAGTAATTTGAATACACAGACATTCAGCTGGTCTGGAAAGATTTTGTAACAAAAATAAAAAATCAATTTTGCCAAATTTTCTCAAATGCGAAATTTTGTGCGATAGTTTTAAGTTTTCAGGATTCGAATGTATTATAAATCGAGATGAAGCCTAATGTATGGTTCATCCGATAATGTTCGAATTAGAAAGTAAATCTATATTCTAATTTTGGGTCCAAGGGTAAACCGGGTAACACAGACCATATGGCTAGATTTTTGCAGCCAAAGCCGCTGGTGGGAATCGAACCCACAACCTCCAACTGATAGGCATGCACGCTACCAACTCGCCCACCCGGGGTGCTTTAATTATTTTTAATATGAGAAACCTCCACTAAATTGTGAATAAAATCGAATGTACTCCATGATATTTGATATGTGGTTATAATTACATAATTTCGAAGGCAGAATAAATGCAAAAACAAAATAAAAAAATCGAGAAAAAAATTACCAAAAAAATTGATTTTGTTGAAGATTAAACAAATTCATTGAAAGGAATTTCCTTTCAAAAAATTGGTTTTCTCAAAATTAGAGTTCATTGCAACCATGTGGGTAATTTTTTAGCAACGGAAGGTATCGAAGCAAGTGTGGTATCAAATGAAATCTAGACTTTAGAATTAATATTAACCCATTGAGAGTTGTTGTGTATCAGATGGTGCACTCTCAAAATTGACCAGGACTCTGCAATGGCTAATGTTAATGCTACAATTAGATGATTTCGATGACAGGATACATAAAAAAACAAAAAGGTTTGGAAATTCAAAATAAATTAACTAAAAAAACCGATTTTAAATTTTGTTGAAAAAAGGTTTTGCTCATGCATATCGGACCTTAATGTGAACAAGGTGATTTTTTTTATTGACGTTACATGTAACTTTCACTTTAAGTGGAAACTGAAACGGAATGAAAACATGAAAAGAGATGTGTGTAGGGGTTTATGATAAATTGTACAAAATTTAAACTTTTTGAAGTTTTTGATTTTTCATAGGTTTCAAAAAAATGTTAACGAACAAAAAAGTTTGTCTTAAATGTGTATATTATCCAAAAGGCATTGAGATTAAAAGACATTTACTACCACAATGACGAGTCGTTTTTTATTTAATTTTGTCCTAAAATAATTTAAAAAAAACCTTTAGTGTTAAATTTTATTACGTTTACATAAAGTACGTTAACATAGATAATGAAAATCGACGCAGAGTTTTCGATCAATTCTAATTGTACTGTCTAAGATAATTCGCGATACGATTTAACTAATCCCTCTTTCCCCCTTCTGATACACTCACTGCCTATCGTTAACACAAACCATTTAATAAAATCCAATAAATTATGTGTTTTCGTAGTAATATCAAAAAAGAAACATTACGGATCTCATGTTAACCATCCAATAGTTTTGCATATTTTCTAGTAAACAGTTTACTAACAAGGAAGAAACAAGTGCACACAATATAAATGGTGATTTTTGTACAAAAAATGTTTACCTTATCGGGATGGTGGATTTTGTAAATTATACACACACTCTATCGAAATGCAGCATGAGTTATGCTCAGAATCGATCACATTTAGTTGTTACATTTAGGTTTACTAAAGAAAAAATACATGGCTTATTCATGCATTGGTGTGCATCGACGAAAATTTGTGTATCAAACATCCATAAACTTGTTTATTTAAGAATTGGTTACTTTCTAAAGTATGTAAACAAAATAAACAAGATTTAGACTGGACACACAGAACGACAAACGTATGCTGATATTTGTAATGACCACGTTCACACTCTATTTTTGCAATAAATTAATAATTGTACCTGTTAAGCATGTGTTATTTTCGAAAGCTTACCGCTCTTCAAACATGCAAATTAAAATACCACAAAAATAATCGATAAAAGCAGTGGAGAGTTGATAATCGAAAATACCCCAACATTTTTTTAAATAATTGCCCCTGCGGATATAAAATGTTCAATTTATTGTGCATTTTGTGTTATAGTACGCCATCATTTGGTCTGCAAAGAGACAGTCAAAGTACTCGTATTCAAAATTATAGACAAACAACAAAATTTCATACATTTTGTCGAATTGTGATAAGATACAATCGTCTATTTTTTTTTTCTTCTTCAACCCACTCTCATCAACTTCAGCTGGCATGTGCATTGTACTAATCAATACTGTTGCTTTGTTTTTGTAGCTGATGTACGATACTAATGTCGCAATGTCATTTCGAAGCAAATGTAGACTTAAACAATGGAAGTTTTTCACACAGAGCACACTCGGAGGAATGAACGTTTAAATTGTAAGTACTGTTTCCACATACATATGTGAGTTTCCTATCATTTAGTTTGTTTTACTAACTTAAAAGTGGAAATAGAATTGTCGCCCATTACTTTGCCCCTTCAAGCCTTCCGTCAATACCAATGCAAAGTGTTGTACTTGGTTCTCTCTAGGCTTTACATTTCTAGGTTTATGCTTTCCATACCTTACATGGCTAAGTCCACCGATAACCGAAATATTAAACTATATTTTGCATTTTTGTCGAGACGAACCTGATCCCCTGAGTGCAAGAAGTTGCTCGTCAATGGTCTTGTTTTCGTGGCAATTGTAGAACAGGAAGAAGTTGTCAAAGGTTTCACAGTTTTTCGAAATCAGTTCAAATTTGTTCCTACTACGCATTTGCCATAGAATCCAAAAATGGACACACAAGTGGGTCACTTGCAATATTTTGTAAAGTAAATACGGAAGTGATTGATTGGGAAATGTAGATACCAAAAACTTCATGAAATGAACCTTCTTGGCTTTTCTTCCGCTGCTAAAGGGTTTTAGTATTTAAAGAAAAATAAAAATTTTTGAGGTAAATGATCGGATGTTTATTTCATTATAAAGAAGGTATTCCGTTAATAATAAAAAACAACATCAGCCAAATGGCCACCATTTCCGCGCTTACAGAACCATATCCTTTTCATGAAATTGTCCATAACCAAATCGCAAAGTGGCTGCCCTATGTCCTCGATTGCCTCACGAATTCTATCTTTGAGGTCTTGAATCTACGCTGGGCTGTTGACGTAGACCTTATCTTTCACATGGCTCCTAAGGAAGAAGTCGCAAGGTGTTAAATCACAAGATCTCGGTGGCCAATTGTGATCACCTCTTCCGGAAACTTTTCCCGTAAAAGAGCAATGGTTTCGTTGCTTGTGTGGCACGTAGCGCCGTCTTGTTGAAAGTAAACGTTGTCCAGATTAATATCATCCAACTCCGATCATAAAAAAGCATTAATCATCTCTCGATAGGGCAATCCATTCATCATAACTGTTGATCGAACCGCATTTTCGAAAAAGTAATGACCCCGCCGGACCATAAACCGCACCAAATAGTCACACGTTGAGGTTGGAGAGGCTTCTCAATAGTAACTTTTGAATTTTCAGATTCCCAGATGCGATAAATTTGCTTGTTGACGTAGCCACCGAGGTGGAAATGGGCGCCATCAGTCAAGATAATTTTTCAATGGAATTCCGGATCATTTTCATGCATTTCAAGGATCCAATCAGCAAAGACACGACGTTGTTGATGATCTACCGGCTTGAGTTCTTGTGTTAACTGAACTTTATAAGCCTTAAGACCCAAGACTTTATGCAGAATACGGTGTAATGACGTTTGTGAAATGACCAATTCCAAAGAACGACAAGGAATGGACAAACCTGGGTTTTCTTCAAAATAAATTTGATAAATGCAGTGTATTTTCTAACCAGCAATATCGTTGATGCATTGTTGGAATCAGCCTCATCTGTATTATTTTTCTTCTCTTTCAGTTTAACACTAAATTTGGTTAGTTTTTTTTTTGAGCATTTTTCACCATTTTATACGCGAACTGAATTGACCATTAGAAACAAAATGTTCGTTAGAAACCCCAATACCATTCATGCAATCCCCAGGTGCGATTTTCGTTCGCTAGCATTTTGCTGGCAAAAATTACTATATTTATGTGTTGTAAAATAATTAAATTACGTTCATTAATAAAGAAGTCCCAAAAGTTCATTTCTGCCAATTACCGTTTTTTTTTTGTTTCAAGTCTAGCGAAATGATTTCGAGTTAATAGTGTAAAGCGCTTCATTTACGAGCGGAAAGAATTCCTCTAACTTCCTTCCATGGAATCGTGATATAAATTTTTATAGGACTTTACAGCAACATACACTACATTTGAGTTCTCTACATGTTATATTGTACGCATAACAGTTACAACGTTTAATTAAAAAAAAACGAAACAAAAATCACCTTCCGAACTGCCACTTGCCACATTGTCTGGGAGATCTAAGAAACAGAGTTTCTGTTGACGTTTTTTTCAAAAGACACACGTATCGGATCGTATCTTCCGCAAAAATATAACAATTTTATATTATTACTATCGGTATCGTACGAGTGAGTTTATGACTTACAACAATGCTATCGCAGTACATCATTTTATATTTTACATTAATCATTATGGTCATTACCGGCACAAAATTCATGGTGACATAAGAAATTTTAACAGTTTTTCATAATTTTGTCGCACAAGTACGACAGACTTGTAGTTGACATTACAGCGCGAATCATCACCTCTGGAAAAACAGAGAAACATAACGCTGTTGTTGTACTCAATTCAATTGCGCTATAATTAATTGCCAACAAATAACAAGTGGTAAAATATAGAGAAAAAAAAAAACAGGGTTGGAGCACCGACATTGTGGAAAGTCGCAAAACTCCAAGAAAATGATAACGAATCAGTCATGGGAAAACAAATCCCCCCAAAAAAAACTGATACTCATAGTACAACTGAAGCGTTGTTTGCTGCTTTAAAAACAAAAGCTTTTTCCTTAAGAAACAAATAAAGAAATAATGAATGAAATTTCCAAAGTTTCCATTTGATATTGTGTGTGTGTGTGCGTTGGTTTTCTTTTCATGAAGAAAGTCCCCATAGAGCTTTTTCAACAGTGTGGTGCCATAAAAATAGTACACTCGCAGAAGCGAACGTTACATTTACATTACAATATATAGAGCGGGGAATTTGCTTAACTCACAATGCCACAATTGAAATCAGCACCAATACCACTGTCACCATGAATTCAACACTCGCTACAGTGGTATGATAAATAATTTATCGCAAATATTGAATTTTATAATTTGATTGGATTGGAGAATACATGTACATCAAATGGCTGGCGCTACAAAGGGACGAAAATTGTTAAGGAAGTTGGAAGTTGGGGGATTTTGAGAAATTATTACTATTAACTAAATTGCGATTAGGTTGCAATTTGCGATTTTTTTACCAAGAACTGTATGATGAAATATTATCAAGGACAAACATTACGCTGTTTAAGCGTATGCAATTTTTCTTACTTGCAAAAAAATATTTATTGGTATCTTTTTTTTTAATTTCCGACGTTCCGACTATAAATTTTTCTCAGTAACGGTATCTTTGAATTATAATTTTTTTAAAAAAAATTTTTTTTAAATATAAACGCTAAAAAAGGACTGCGACTTTTTTTAACAAAAGGATTTTTTGTGACATTATTTAAAAAAAAATTATACCATTTAAATATTGAAATCGGTCACGCACAAACCACTTTGAAAATGCTGATAAATAAAAATTTTAAAATCATTTTGTGCGTGAGGTTTTTTTTTATCGATTTTATCTAATCTTAAATAAAAACTCATCAAAATATGATACAGGGAAAAGAGGTTGTATAGAAGTCAGCACCCTGTATCATATTTGGATGAATTTTTATTTAAGATTAAATAAAATCGTAGGGGATTCGAGAAGAGAAACCTCTCGCACAACATGATTTTAAAATTTTTATTTATCGGCATTTTTCCACTATTAAAATGGAATACACTTTATTTTTTATAAAAAAAAGGTGATACGAGTTGAAACCTGTACTTGTGCGCAAGAAATTTCTTATCAAAAATTTGTATTTCAATTTTTGGGTTTGTTTTGTGTTTCTAACTAAAAAATAATTGTAGATAATTTTTTAAAATTCATCAAACTGGAGCTGTTATTTTGGTATTCCAAGAAAAATGAAATTTTTTGAGATAAATGATCGGACGTTTATTTCATAATAAAAAAGATATGCCGTTAATAATAAAAAAAAAAAAACATCAACCAAATGGCCACCACGACGACCACGCGTACAGGACCATATCCTTTTCATGAAATTTTTCATAAACAAATCTAAAAGTGGTTGTCCTGTGTCCTCGATAGCCTCACGAATTCTATCGTTGAGGTCTTGAATCGACGCTGGGCTGTTGTCGCAAGACACAAGGTTTTAAATCACAAGATCTCGGTGGACAATTGTGATCACCTCTTCACGGTCCGGAGCAAACACGACACTTTAGTTTACTTTTAGCTTTAGTTTACTTTTACAAAAGTAAATGCATTTTGACCAATGGAAATCGATTCAGAACCACTGTGTAGTTATGAGATACCACTCACAATGTTCAGAAAGGGCGTGAGGTTTTTGTTACCAAAAAAAATACTTTCTTCTGAAGTATTAGTTTGGAATGCTAAGTTTCGAATGTATTCACATTCACATAACAAAGATAAACGACCATAATCTGTATTGTGTCATTAATTTTATTAATTAAATATTTAAGTGCTCATTTTCTATCAATTGGATATGATTTGTACATATTGCTACAATTTCGAATTTGAAATACGTAAAATGAAATTAAAATTTTGCAAGCTTTTGAAACTGGAATGTTTCGTCGTGTCTTTGGACTTTATTTTTTGATACAACTCTAACTGTCTGATTCCATAAAACGAATTTATTCGTTCGTTTCAAATTGTCAAAATTGAAGGCGCAATTAAATCGTATTTTATTAGCAGTGTGAGCTTATTTTTTGTATGATTGTGTTCCATATGTCGATATCTAACATATATCTGAAACCCAGAATTGAATATTGTCTGAAATCCAATTGATAACGCTTCCAATATTGACTATTTGTAACAAACGAACAAATTCGTTTTATGGAAACAGGCAGTAAATACATTTTACATTTCGATGATGGTTGCGGCATCGCACACCATGTGTGCGATTATAGTGTTAAACTCTGGACAATCTGTTCGAATTTGTCTTTTCTGCCAGCTTGGATATTATAAAATGCATGAGATACGTAAATAACCATTACTTCCTATTTCCTCATAACAATACCCTTATTTGATACCGCTTGATAGGGTTGGTCAAATATTTTTTTTTTTTTTTTTGCAAATTTCAAAAACATCTTTATTTTATAGCCTCTGTTTTAACAGAAAACATACAATATTCCTAGCATCATTTAGCTAAAAATTCTATTCATTTTAACACTTACAATTAAAAGTTTCATAAAAACAGTTCTTAGCTGCTGCTTAAGCCTTAGGGCGCAACAATTATCGAAATTTATTGATTCTACGTTGAACGCATTTAAAGCTCGCAAATCGCCGATTGATGGTCATAAAGTTTGAAATTTGAAATTCCGGTTAATTTCGATGACCAATAAGTGTTTAAAGAAGGCCACCAAAATATATTCGAAACATCTTACTCGTCTATTCCATCAACGTCAACCGTTTGAAAAATCTACATATTTGGTTATCATCACAATTGGTAACCACTGTGCCTCTTTGCCATCAACTCACCAATACGCTGTTAGTTCAATTCATTGATTGCTCCTGTTTAACAGAGAATGAGAAAACAGAGTCGCGGTGCGGTGTCCGTCTGTTGTCGTTTGTAGGTTTGCTGCGACTGAGTTAACCGGCAATTGAAGTCGTTAAGCTACGCTTGATATTTGCGCATGCGCCGTCGTAGCCGCGACTGCAGCAGCAGCAGTCGTACACCATGCACCATTCGGTGGTTGTTGGTCTAAGTTCAGCAGCGAATATAAATACCAACAAATTCAAGCGCAGAAAGTTAGTCTGCCGCTATTACCATTTGAATTCACAGCCTAGTCTGCCGAACAGATCAAGTCTACAGTTTGCCGTGGTAACGCTTTATTTTGTTTAAATTAAATTTTGATAAATCAATCAAATTTTTTTAAATAATAAATAAAAACTCGAAAAAAAACACTTGCTTAGTGAAATGTTATATTGTAATCAGTGATTGCGTGGAATAATATCGAAATGTACCCGCAATAGTATCTGATTTTTTTGTTTCTTTTCAATAAAAAAAAAACAAGTGTAAACTGCAGAAAACACATAAAATTGTATATAAAAAATAATTTACAACAAAAAAAAAAAAAATTCAAGGAAGTGTAAATTATGAATATCATGTTGTATTTTTTGTAAAACGTCTGTAGTCGTAGAAAGAAAGAAAGTCAACCAACGAACAAACACAAACCAAATCAAAATACACTTCCAAATCAAATTAAAATTTAATAAATATTTATAAAAAGAAAAGAAAAATAAAAACAACAACAAAGAGGAAACCACATTAGCAAAACCCATCGATTCCAGACAGAATCACAAATTAAGGTAAGTGTTTTAGTATAACAAATACGATGGTTTTTCGTTTTTCTTGTTTTCTTGTTTTTTTTTTTTGCAAATCATAGCTAATTTAATTTATTTCGTTAATTGCATTATTTACGTTGCGCATGGAAGTAAAGTTTATTAAATAATTTCGTGATTCGTGAAATAGCTCTGCAATGGGAAATGTACTAAGCACAAATGAAACTTGCATAGACAAACGATTTGAAATGAATGGATTTTCGGTAAATTCCCTCAGTTAACACGCCCCATACTTGGAACGATCGCATTCGATTCCGCAGCAGCGCAACCACAATAGATTTGACTTTGCGTATTGTGTGAAGTTTACACATTTCATTTCGAATGGATTCTTGTGAATTGTTGTCAGTCTCGGTGTGTGGTTTTTGAAATTAATTAATTTTCGTATAATTTGACTGCTGAGTATTAAGCGGAAAAAAAAACTAACACATGGTGAATCATTTAAGCCATTGTATCTGCATGGCGCTGGTGAAAACTGTTGACAAGGCAAATGATTTTTAACTTGAAAGACACGCTGGGATCTCAATTTGGCTTACTTATGGTCGATCCGTCTGACCTTTCATATGTAGTTCGTAGCACACAAAAATGCTTATTCGAATTTTATTAAATCGATAAAGACTTCATGTGTCCTTGAATCGACAGGCTTCGTCTAACATAAATATTACACTGCACAAAAAAAAAATAGTCTATGACCCCCTGAGTACGAAAATAATCAAAAAAAATTTTCTTTTGCAGGACACTACATTCGATTTTTTTAAATACGTTTTTTTTTTAAGTTTAATTTATGATTACTCAAAACGACTTGGGCAAATAAATGTTGAAAAATTGAGACTGAGATTATCATTAACCTTCTTCATTAGCGCCTTATAATAAATGGCTTTTTCGGAGTAACAAACAAATTAAAGACAAAAAAAATATTTGTTTTTTCAAAAAGTCTTGAGAAATCGAAAACGACAAAAAGTGTAAACTTTGAATATGTTTTCATAAAAGTCACAATTAAAACGAGACACAGATCATGGAAATTTATGGATCATAACTTTAGCAAGGTGAATGAAATTATCGCCACTTGAGCCCCAACCATGTAAAAAAATAATCAAAATTTTCTTATTTCCGCCTGCACAAATTCCTTGGCCTTTAAGTTCAATCATTTCTTTTCCTTTTGCATTTATATTTTTATTTAACACTAATTTTCAAATTTGTCAAAACATACTGTGATTGTTTTTTTGCATTTATTTCGAATTGGGAAAGATATATGATACATTTTGTATTAAATCCAAACCATGGAATAAAAATTTCCACAAACTTCGGTTAAATGGAAATTAAAAAAAATTAGAAATTTTTTTCACTTATGCGGGATTTTTAATAAAGTGGACTTCGAACGAACTGAGTATGTACTTTTGAAATGTGTTTTTCATGGAATTTCATTTAAGTACAGTGCATGGAAAATCATCCAGAACAATCGTTACTAATATTCATTTTCAATTAAACGATTTTTTCAATTAAAAGGCGTGCGCTTATACGAATTCTACAGTACTGTACTTATTCATTCTAAAAAAAATGTAATATCTGCAAAATTTCAGTCATCATAAACTACAACGAATTTGAACTAAATCCATGTTTTTTGGATTTAGTAAATGTGCAAGAGAGTTCACACAAAGAATAAACGACTTTTGACTATCAGTGAGAATTAAACTTTAAACTGTTCTAAGACAAATTTATCCTTAATCTATATGTTCCGAAAAAGTATCACAAGTTCGATAATTTTCAATTGGTTTAAATAAACGAATGATCAGTTTACTTCAAATCAACCCACATTCAGTCTATGGAGACAATCTGCCATCACCAAATGTGTATTCTTTGACCTAACAGAATTCGAACGCTAAGGTTCTTTAATTTTACTGAGGTCGAATTAGGATAAATTTGACAATTAGTCTGATTCGTTGGCATGACTGGATCTGAGTTCTATGGTCCCAATGTCAACAATTTGTCCAAGTGTTTTTCGTGGCATTCTCAAATAGAAGACAAACGTCAGCAAACAATACTCCCACTTTTCCGCCTCCAATACCATTATTTGGTGACATTTATAAAATAAAGTAAATTAAATATCATGTGAAAAATTTATAAAAAAATTTTGTTTCATTTCGTAATTTGACAAAGTTTAAAAAAAAAATTATTCTAAATTTCTAAGATTAGGATAAAATTAAAAATATTTTCATAAAAAAAAAAAAAGTTTTATAACATATTCCACAAATTTTAGCATTAAATTTTTGCTAAAACCGTAGAAACAACTTATAAAGAAATAAGCGGAACATTTTTTAAAATAAATTCAGCCCGATTCTGAATACTCCCGGGGAGATAATTCCCGGGGAATTTACATTTTTCTGAGAATAAAATCCTCCTAT
This sequence comes from Hydrotaea cyrtoneurina, assembly GCA_958296145.1. Lineage (NCBI taxonomy): Eukaryota > Metazoa > Arthropoda > Insecta > Diptera > Muscidae > Hydrotaea > Hydrotaea cyrtoneurina. Next base: position 121,214,140 of record OY282512.1, read on the forward strand.
TGTAAACAAACCGGGAAACAAATAAATCATCTGACTCCGAATAATCGAAATAGTATGTCCTTTATTTTTATTCGCTGGGTTTGTTCAGAATAGGAGGATTTTATTCTCAGAAAAATGTAAATTCCCCGGGAATTATCTCCCCGGGAGTATTCAGAATAGGGCTGATTAAGTTCAAGAAATTAGCGTTTGAAAACGCCTGAAGAAATTGTATACGGCAATATTCTCACAGCAGTCTTTTATAATATTGCATGGATACCCTGTGTGAACACTTCCCAAGTTGACAACCTCTAACTAACAACATTTATATAACTATGAACGGATTTTTCATTTATAGTAAGTGTACTAGAGTTTAAAAGTAAATACTTTGCAAAGACACATAAGTTCTTAAAATGAATTCTTATGAGATAAACGCAAATGCCAGGAGGTGAAAACTAAAAAGATTTTATTTCTAAGAACTCCGTATCTTTGAAAATTTGGAATTGTTTGTCGCTGTCAGGTCAGGTCAGTAGTCAAAAGTAATTTCGGTTAAATATGCGTTATCTCTGACAAATTAAACAAACTGGATAATTAGCCGAAGGTAACTTACTGCAAAATTATCGTAAATTTAAAAATAGCAGTTAATATGCGAGAAAAACAATTATGCGGGCCATACTGTACAATGAATATTATCTGTGACAAATTAAACAAACTGGATAATTAGCCGAAGGCAACTTACTGCAAAATTACCATAAACTTAAAAATTGCAGTTAATATGCGAGAATAACAATTATGCGGGCCATACTGTACAATGAATATTTATAGGGGCTGCAAATGGAAAATTCTTTCCACTAAAAAATGAAATACAAAAACAATTTGAAATGTTATAATAAGGGAGAAAGTACCTGTGATTAGATAGGTTTTGGTAAATTTGTTCTTAATGAAAAGTTTACCCACGACTGCAATGAGTCTTAGCGAAAATAATTGTTATCTCAACTTCCGTTTGCACGCATAACTTTAAAACACCAAGAAAAAAATGAATCTTTTTTTCAGCGGCCGACCACTTTACGAGTAATCCCAAGTCACGTAAAACGTTTTTAGAAAAATCATTAGTCGTTCGGAGTAGGTCCCGGTCAGTGAGTAAATATACAAATAATTTTAAAAACTTTAAAAACTTTTCAAAAATTAAGAACAAATTTAAATAATTTTAAAAACTGCAAAGCAAATTGTGAGTAAGAAAACATTTTATATGTCAAAAATTTGGCCGGATTAAAGCTTAAAAACTCATAGTGCAGATGACATAGTACGAACAGAGGGCATATCTATGTGTGATGGTAGTGAAAACTGCATTCAATAGATTGTGCCGGGAGTCCCACACTTTCGGAATCAGGTTACATCGACGGTTATGCCACTTTTTTTTTTAAATCGACATACTCTGCAGAGGCAATCTCAATAATTAAATGGAATCACGAAGTATTGCTACAGATGTATTCAAAATTAAACCTAATACATGTAATTATTGCGTCTCCATCACAAAAAAAATAAAACACAACCAACCAAACTCATCTTAGCCACAGATCACAGCGTTCGAAAATAACATTTAACCAAACGGTTGCATGTATGGCTACATCTATGCATGCATATCAGACAAATTACCCTAAAAATTCACACGCTCCATTACAGTGGGACACAGAAGGAGGGCATTGTAGGAAGATTTAGAAAGACAAATCTAAAAAAAAAAAAAAACAAGACAAACACTTACCTAAAAAGGGGCCACTACGAAATATCATTTCAATAATAACAATTAAACACTTTTCAACAAAACGATTTTTGTCTTTCAGAAGAAGAAACAAAAAAGGTGCGGTAACTCGTCTAAACAATGGATATCGCGGCGGAAAAGTTGCCATATTCACATGAATGAAATGAAATCAATGTGGTTTAGGAAGGAAAGGGCTGCAGATGGCGGGGTTTTGATTTAAATCAGCTTCTAGCATTTAACCCTAGTTATCAAATATGTAACTACAGGTGTCCGTCCGCCCGTCCGTCCATACATAAATAAAGACATGCATATTACGTTAGCAACTTTCATTTGTTGTTTAAAATGAAAGGCAGTACGTCTTGTAGTACTACATGAGAAGACAATTTTCATCATCGTGTATAGTTTTGGTGGGGAATGTTCAATTTGCTTTAAATATGACACTACAAATCAAATTAGTGTTTTGTACATATGGTTGAGTAAGTCTTTAATTAAATCTGCATCCCAATAGTGATGATAACAATGGATACGTAGACAGTGTATCTGAACAAATAGAAATGGAAACAATTGGGATTGGTAGTCTTACCAAAGCAAACCAATTAGCTACACGCAACAAATCTGAAATAATCATCTCGATTTTATTTTTGGTTTATCAAATTAATAATGAAGTAACCATAGCGAGTTTTAGTGCCATTGTGTTCAGTGTGTCTATATAAACAATAGTTTTTTTTTTTAACCGAAGGAATTAAAATAATTCATTGCCATAGGATCTGTAAGAAAGTTAAACCGACCCCCTGATTTTCCCCAAGAATTTGAAAGTTTACCTACACATACTATCTATCACACTACTTCCAAATATAGCTAAAATGTAAGTCAGTATGTTACCAATGGCCAGTCATACCTAATTTCAAAACTAATGGAATGCTTAATGATCTGGCTGGCGTTAGAAACTATAAAATTAAACTACCATAACACACGCGTTCCTTTTAATAGCGAAAGTTCACCAAAAGATAACATTCAAAACATTTCTTGGTATTACTATCCGCAAGGCAATACAGGAGTTTGTGTACTTTAAATAATCCATGTATTTGGTTGCATTTTACACCCACACGTAAAGTTGAAAATAAATGTAAAGCTTCATAAAATGACGTTACAAATAAAATTTGAATTGTTTTAGGTTTCTTTATTGAAGTTTTGACAGCATTTGTATATTTGATGACGGCATACCTCACATTCGGAATACGTACATTTTGGAGAGCTATAACCGTAACTTTGCCTCGCACAACCCAAGAAAAAACAAAAACCAAAAAGAAGCTCAAGTGTTTTCATAAAATGTTAAAGTGAAAGGATTTGTAAGCTTTTAATTAGTGACAATAATAATAAAACAAAAACCACAAAAATCCGCAAATATTTTTACGCTTCAATTCAATGCGGCACACGTTTATATTGTGTTTGCTAGTATCAACGGACGTCGACGATGATATGATCGATTACAGATTATGGTTCGAATGTTATACAACAACTAGTGATAAATGGTTTTTGCAAATTTGGTGGTACGTATGTACATAACTACTGGTTTTTTCCATTCATTACAATAATCTTGTGCAGATATTATTCAAAGCCAGAGTAATAAAAATCGTGTTCGTGGGGACTATTAAAAATATAATGGACCCTTATGCTTTGTTGCACCGCTTCGAATGAAATTAATGTAACATTTTTATTGCACTAATTTATTTTAGCAAATATGAAGTTTCTATTGGAATTCGCTTTCGCTACAAATATTTCCAAGGTATATTTCGAATAGTTGGTTGTGTATAGAAATCTATGGGATGACTTCCATGTGAAGGGATTTCTCGAAGGCAATCTCTCTGATTTAATGAATAACTACATAATGCTGAAGAATATTGTTTTCAAAGTGCCGCAACAAAATCGGTACTCAATAACCAAACAAACAAAAAGGAACCTGACATTCGCCCATGTGCTGCATTTCGAGTTTGCTCGAATGTGAAACATTTTCCCACGTTTGGTGTGCTCCATTCCGAATACCCAAAAAAATATTGGGAATATAATTCGAGCACATATAGCCTTGTGGATCGAAAAAGAAATGAGATTGTACGTATTTTTCTGATCACATACAAGTTAAAAAAAAACGCAGAGTTAATATTTAACTTGTTTTTACAACATTTAATTAAAAAAGACAGTATTCAGATTAGCTTTTCTAGTAAAATTAAAGAAAATAAAAAGGCTCCTTTTATCAAGAACAACTTTTGACGAAATTTACCCAGAGTGTTCTACTTGTTGAAAAGGTTTCTTCAAATAAACATAAATTTTATACTTTGGTGGACATATTCATTAAAAAATTAACAACACGAATGATGATTACACCAGTTAATCAATCTGACAACTCGTTTAACATGTTACAGTATCATTAGTCTTCTTCTAGTAGAAACCAGGGCAATTAACAAGCCAGCAGGCATTTTTTCTTAATTTTGTTGTTAAATTTGCAAATAAAACATATGTTTTTTGTTGATAGTTATTGAAAACAGTTCGTAACATATTGAACAAAGCTATTCTTTCGAACCACACTTTCGCTCGGAATTGAGCACACCATTTTGGAAAAAATGGGAATCTAAAAAAGTATGGGAATTCAAAAACTCTCGGAACATGGCACATGGGCGATTAAGATTACAAAGTTATTCTGGCTATTTCGGACAAAATTTCAAATATGTATGGAGGAATAAGATGGTGATATACAAATAAATAAATGATAAAAAAAGTCAATATTAAAACAAATTCCGCGCAAATTCCATATAGGTAACCAGGTACCTTGCCGCTCTACTTTATTAGAAATTTTACTTAACGAAGTAAAATTCTATATCCTATTAATATTGTACCTTAATTTTAATCTGACATAAATAAATGATAAAAAAAATGCATGGGCTCGAGCGATCCGAGGTCTTCCAAAACAAAAGAAATTGTAATGAATAACCACCATACTATTCTCATGCGGTTCCAGGGTCAGACAATATCAACACAGAGCTGCTAAAAGCAGATCCCAAACAAGAATGTGATACAATCACTTTGGGATAATAATGAACATTCCGATGAACTGAAATAGGGCCTGATCATCAATATTCCTAAGAAAGGCAATCACCCTGGATGCAAAAATTTTGGGTAATCACACTCTAGCATGGTAAATAATTATGTTGCAATTTTTACGATTCCTACAAAAACAATATGTTTGCCCTACATTTGTTTATATCTCTAAAACTAATTTTACCTTAAATTTGTTTATAACTCTAAAACTGTCATTCAGATTAAAAGGCAACAATTATTAAAATGTATTTCAACAAAATCGGACAAGTCGATTTCGAGATATGAAAAATTTAAAAAACCTGTCCATAGACATTTTTTTTGGACCTTTTCATATATCAAGGACCATAGTACATCAGAACTGCATAGTTGTTATTCTGTTTCTGTGCGCCCCAAGAAGATAGGTTCCATGGATGAGATCGTTTAACACCTGTTGAAAAGAAGCACTGGAATGATTTGTTGGCAACAGGGCTGTGGACTGGAGCCAAATTTGCTCAACTCCGAGGTGTGTTTGTATCTTAAAGATAAAAAAGTTTAATTAATCAAAAATATTTCAAATTTTAAAAAAATATTGCCTACTGATTATTCCATTTCGACTTCGAAAATCCATCAGCGATAAAGTGCTTCTTAAGGTGTTCTTTTACTGAACATGACCACCTGAGAATTTCTGTTACGAAAATTAAGAATAACATGACTTCTGAGATATTTTTTAAAGAAAAAGAAACACCATTTTAAATGCAACTAAAGTACACAGCAATCACCTCACCTCAAAAATGCACTTACTATGTTTAATGGACGGCAATTGTTAATTTCAATTATTTGCGAACCCATACAACATGATGTTTTGTCATTTTTGTAATCATAGTCGCAGAAAAAAAGAATCAAGATACAATGTCTGAGCCTGAGAGTCAAAAACATTTTAACCAGTTTTGTTGCCGGTTTTGTAGATCATAATCTACGTTACTGCCTTTATGTGGTGACAATTAAACTGTAGTGTTAGAAACAAGATCAACGGTTTTAAAAATCGAAATGTTGTTCAGAAATATTTTTAAATTCAAATGGGGGAATGAATTATGTATCTTTTTGGTACGTTTTGTTTTGTTTGTCTGCAATAACAGTGTCCATAAAACCCAGGTGGGTAATTACTTTCAAATTTTCACAAAGTCAAGGTCTATGTCATATCGGCAGCAGACAAATGATCATAAGAGAAAAACAAAAAAACGAAGCCCTCAAACATGAAACCATTGAAGCCAAAAAAATATATGACATGACATGTAAAGACCGACTTCAGGCACTAATTACAGTCATATTGCGATATTTCTTTTGAATTTTTACTCACATTGCCATGAATAATGCCGAGTGAAATGAATTTTCTGTTTCAAATTTGCAGTCAAAAAATAATTAAATAAAGAGTCATTATTTAAATCATGTACATAAACAACCTTATATGTAGCACTTAAAAGTATCATATTTTCGTATTATGCATTATTATAAATCCATGGCAATGACTACTGAATGACTTCATTCGCAGAAACATAATTCATAGACGGCCGGTTTGCCTAAGACTCACGCACACACAGACAAAAAAGGGGAAACAATTATCACTGATTGCAATAAATTAAGACTAACCGCCAGCTAAAAATACACGAAAAGAAACAAATGTTTTAAATTCAGAAGTAGATGCATATGTATAAACCAACGAAACCAGCTATTATGATGAAAATATACATGGAGTGTGAATCAATTCATTACATACTTCACCGACCTTGTCATTTTGTATCTTATATCAGTGGTTTGGGTAACAATAGCCTTTTGTTATTATTAACAAAATAGTTTTAAGGTGAATTTCTATCAATCTGCAGTTTAAATCTTCAGATTTCTCAAAAGGTAGTATATAATGGTCATATAAACCATAAACAAAATAAGTTTCCATTGTTGTTTGCAATAACCGACAGCTGTGTAGGACTTCAAATACCATTGAGACTTGCCGACACAAACATTTAACGCCCTCTTACATTTAAACAAAGCACACATTTGTAGTCTGTTTGGGTAAATAATATTTAGCATATTAATGGAGTTGATAATACGGTATAAAAATAGTTTCGCCAAAATATTATCGACTATTTTTATACCCAAATAACAATATAGCTGTGTATATAATTTGGTCATGTCCATGCTAAATGTTATGTTATACAAAAGGGTTACAATTAATTGGGAAAAAGGGTAGAAATTGAAATATTCCAAACGAGAAATTCCATGTGTAGGAGAAACACACAAACGTGGTCTTCTTTATTACTCAGGAGTTTGCAACTTAAGTCTTTTGTTCTATGTAGATGAGATCAGAAAAAGTCCCCTGAAAATAATAACTTGAAAATTGAAATATTCCAAATGAGATATTTTGGCATAATAGGCCACGGCATAATAATAGAAGGTAGTGGCTATTGCCCAACAACAAAAGTTAAGATACAACCATGATTTAAACTTCAAATAGTTGAGTCAAAATAATCCACATTTTCGCCTGTGGATGTGCCAACACTAACACATTTATCAGAAAACATATGTTGCCAGTAATAATTATAATTAAAATAATAATAAGTTTTTGTTTTGGATTTTGGTCTCACAGATTTTTAGAAAAATATGAGAATGAACTTTGGCATGGACAAAGGACACATGTAATTTGAAGTTTAAACGAAAAACGAAGATCGACTCATTTATTGCGCCTTAAGGAAAGATTTATTCGAAGCCAGTTCAGACTAGGAAAATTCAATTGTGGTAGCCGTGGTTCTTAATCGTTATTACTGGGCAAAGGTTTAATATTCTTGTGGAAGAAATATTTGCTTGTAATTTGTAATATTATAGTGTATTTATAAAAAGAATGAAATTAAAGAAGGTTCTTACTCGTGGGGTTGGGTGGCCGTTGTGTAATAGTTAACGGGTGCAAATATGACACAACAAACTCATGCTTATAACCTGGTATGACCATCCAAAACATTTTTTTATTTGCAATCTATCTTATTTATTTTAAAGATATTACACAACCGCTATATAATATTTGCAAACCCTCGAAAATGGCGGCGACTTTTTTTAGTAACCCCGGAAACATCTCTAGCATTGTTTTAGCCGTTTGGAGGCTGTATCGTGCGCAACTCACTGAAGTCTTCTATCTGTTCCTTCATGGACTGTTAAGGTGAACAAGTAAGGCTTACTCGCACTACCGAAGTATGTTTTATTTTTATTTTGATAAAACAATTTAGTGTCATAAATTCTTAAATGAAATAAAATGCAGGAAGACTTCATTGCGGATGTTTAACACTACCAGTTGATCGTGCCCAAACGCTGCCTACACAGAATTAATTGGCACATTATTACGCCTAAAAGATAGAAGAATTCGTAAGCTTGCCTAACAAAATATTTTATTTTTTTCATTTAGGTTGTTTCGCCAGGGGAGATATTATCTAAATGATTAAAACAAGTGGCTGGAAATAAATTCAACTTAACACAATCTTTCGAATATCTTAACTGTAGTTTGAACCGAATTTGCATTAGCTAAAAATGATTGTTGGCTCGGAAATTATATAAGTGACCTTTTTTTTATTTAGCTCAATTTTTTTCCCAAGACTATCTTCGAACATAATAAGGCGGTAGCCACACTAAAATCAAAAATTCTTGCGTCAGTTGTTTCTTCCGGAATTCATCAGTTCGTCAAGGACTTAGTGATGAAGATGATTTATGGAGCCGAATCATTTTTATCCATTCGCGCATGTTTAATGCACCCCTGCATTAGTGAAAATGGGTCAGTAGATTTTTCGAATAAGCTTTACCTCACCAAATTATAACCCTGCTTAATCATTACATGTCATATAGTCGTGTTACTGGGTTCCTTCAACATCGCTTTAAGAAAGAATGTTCGGACAATATTACCATTGATGGTTTTCCTGCTATCAATTTCGTATATTTGATATACATTCTCATTATAATCCTCTATGGCTTCATTTCCCCATTTGCACATATTAGGCGGATTTTAAAATATTTGGTTTAGGTGCAACAAGGATTGTACTGGGATGAATGAATCATTCAGAAGTTATACCTTATTCCCATAAACATTTTTATAAATAGTCTGTTTTGTTGCGCACACATATGAAATTACTAATTCATCGACTCTCAACGTCATCTATTTTTTTTAAATACATTTAACAAACCAAAAGCGAAAATCTCGCCCCGTTGCCTATTACTATTATATTAACACATATTTCAAGAAAAATCCTCAAACACCTGTACGCACCAAATACACCAATTCCATTTAACCATAAAAAGACAAAACAAAATTCTCACATTAATGCCAGTCAAAGAGGGACAGATTAGAGTTGTTAACCAATAGTGGCATTGTAAATATTTAACTCGTACTACAAACAAGTACAGACGATAATTGTTACAAATTAACGTAATTCACTCATTGTTTCATTCATACATTTTCATTACTATCAGACATTCATTCATTTGATTCGAAATTCAATGCAACAACATTGCAACAAGTATCTCTTGGAGCTGTAGCCAGACAACTAACCGATGGTAGTTGGAGGTATGCGATTGCAAAGTGGCTGTGGTGACCACAATATAGTAGTAATCATTATGACATCACAAGTGTGTTGCATCCATTCAGCAAGACAACAATGCTGTCTGGTAGTGGCGATGCACAATGTTGCGAAAGTGGCAAAAGTACAAGAAATGCATCATTTAATAAAATATTTTTGTACTTAAACATGTTTGAAGTTTTGTATACTTACATTCCCAAAGAATATGGGAATGGGATTGTTCTTTCGAACAAAAGAAAAGGATTTTTTTTATTGAATAGCTTTAGCTAAAATTTTTATAAAATGGATACGTTGGTTGTCACAGCTGAAAATTGCCAATAGCGGTCAAGCATAATTCGGTTGACTTTAAACTCGGTTAAAATGTTTTGTCATATGCTGGTTATTTTAACTGACTGCTTCTTAAGTAACCTCACGACACTGTGCAATGATTGTTGTTATTTGTTGGCGCTTATGGTTAACATAATTATCCATCAGTTCACTACCATTGACCGTAACCTCGACACTGTCCAAGAGTGAAACGTCCGTCCAGCCGAACAAAACACTATTACAGGTATTTATACCTGTTGGCGGCACACCGTTTTTCTTTATTTCTTTTGTCTTATATCCACCAACAGACTGACGTTTAGTGCGGAAAATTCACATCTGAAATACACGTAATCTTGATCGAATAACACCGGGTAACTCCTTTTAACCTGTCGGCGGTTGATATTGAAAGTGCAGCAGCCATCGGTCCGTCGGTCGATAACGATCAGTGGAAAATCATGTTTAGTTTTTCAGACGAAGAGAGATTGATGAAACACTTTCCCCCACCTCGGTTTAACACGAACAGAAAAAATAACCGGCAGCAACTACAACAAGTTGACTAACTGCAAGTGCAAGATTATTTTATTTATTCAAGTTGCAGCGGCATTTGTGGTTTATTACCGATTATTCGTGTTATCGTCATCGTGGTTGTTTGCATTTGTTGTTGCAATTGATTGGAGAGGGGAAACAATTTCCAAAGGTTGGATTGACGATGAATGCAATCATGTTTGATGTTATTGCAACTGTGTTGCTGTTGGGTTGTTTTATTCGACACGCAAACATCACAATCAAATATTTGTACATTTTTTGTTTTCGTTATGTCTTGTCGGTTTACAATATTATTCAGATACTGTGCTACCATTACATTTTGGAAGAATTGATTGTATCTTCTGCTGGGGTATCGTCTTCTTTAATAATTAATGCATACATTTGTTACAAATTATTATGCATGTTTCAAGTACGAGGGTCGATTCAAGTACGATGTTCTTATCAGGAAACTGGTTTGATAGTCGCACACACCACGGACGAGTCTACTATATCTTTATCCAACAGGTGACGTCTGCATTCCTGGTTTCTGGTGTTTGTCAAAGGTAATGCCAATGTATTTATAGGAAAAGCTTAGTTATATTTAGCTACTTTACTATATGATCTGGTCGATTGTTGGTTGACGGTTTACTTTAATACATTTCGGAATTTATGGATTAGTACTCTTGAAAGAAACTACGAATATTTGATTACCCGACCTAAATGTTAAATTTTCATGAGTTTTTGGTTTTTGTTATTCTATTACTTTTTCGAGTATGTTGGTTCTCGAATGTTGGTGTCAAATTGAGAGAAATGATAGGACAGCGAAGATACGCTATACGCTAATATAGATATAGGTAGACGCGCTTCGTGGTTGGTTAAGCGACTTATCAATACCTTCGTGCTGTAGTAGTACTGAACCTGCCGTTGCATGTGTCTTCGTTCTGTATATACGTATCTTACTATGTTTTGATTTCTTCTTTTGGTTTACTAAATGAACAGATACATTCATATACATTTTCTCATTGATCTTATGTAATATTTGTACATATTCCACTAGAGCTCAAAAACTAAGTAAGCAGCCCATAAAAACGATAACAATAGTTATTTGAAACGAAGTTCACATGAAACAATTCTTTTTGTCAGTTTTGTCGACACATTCAAAATTTCTGACGATCGCTTTTTATTTGACATTTAGATCGAATTGGACAAATCGAGTGCTGATAAATTCAAGTAATGCGAAATTCAAAACAAACATGTTTGAGGACCCCATTTTTGGTAGTCATATCACATACATACAACTCCTGTATATCTTAATTATAAACATTGCTTTAATATCCGTCTACTCCACAAAAGCAACAATTATTTATTCATTCGTTTTATATTGTTTTACGTTAGTAACTTACATATATAATGCAATATTTGCTGGATTGGCTACGTAGCTTCCATAAAAGTCCACGTTCCATTCAATTCAGTTCCCCGTTAATATTAACGGCATTCAAAGAGATATAGGTATACGCGGTACGAAAAGAAGGTTTGTTGTTAAAATTTAAACAAAAGCAATTGATTTAAAATGTCAACGCCGAATGAAGTCTTAAAATGTTGGGCAAGTAAACTATTCGCTCTGCTTGTATTTCACGCTTCACAGCCAACTTCTTCTGTACACATTCTCATATTAATAGGCGTGTTTTTTCTGTAAATCTTGAAATGTCTATAGTACAGTCATAAATAAAACAAATTTCCCGCAAAGGTTTAATTGTAAGAAAAAAAGGGAACTAAAGAACAATTGTATGTGATTTTGTTTACGATTATTTAAAAGTTGAAGACAACGAATTTTTTTTTTTAGTTATTATATTCCTAATGCAAAAGCCCTAAGAGCCATATAAACGTATTACAATCTATGTGATTATCATCTTCCTCTTATTGATTGAAAACAACTATTCTAATTTCTAATTTTGCAATGAGATTAATAATGTGATTACATTAGATACAGCAATAACTGTCAATTAAGTATTCAATCTGAAAAATTAAATAGATTGCCCATTAATGAAATTCAATCTATTAACTTCATTCAATGTTCAATAGAGTGGGTCGATTTTTGTTCTAATGGGAAAGGGTTCCCACAAAATACCATTAACTAGGCACTAAAATGCAGTTATTTGTTTAAGTTTTCATTTTTCTCTAAAGAAGCAGTGAGCTATGCACTATATAATTTGTATATATCTAGAGATACTCTACAAGCATATATATGTACAGTACGAGCTCGATTTGCGCAACCGATAGGAAATCAGGCCTGTTGCATTAACTGAGATTATTGCACTTACCGAGCCCCAAATATATATGTTGAAATATTGATATTTAAGAATATGGGATGAAAAATAACAGGAAGGCAACGGTAAAATAACAGTTATTGTACGCTCGTTCACAGTGGACAGAGTCGAACAGAGAATAATGTTGAAAGGGGAGCATTTGGTTTAACCGTGACCTCCAAACAAAGTTCCTGATTTCAGTGCATCAGAAAAAAGTTGCACTTATCACGACCTTTTTCTTCGAAAGTTGCACTTATAAAGACCGTAATATAAAAAAATGACGGTTGCGCTAATCGGGGAGTTGCAATAATCGGGGGTTGCAAAAATCGAGCTTTTACTGTATTTATTTAAATATTTTCATACGATTTCTCTTTTTCTCGTAAAGTCGACGGCATTTACAAGGTCGAAAGCGGATGCTGAAAACTGTTGTTAGAGGTTCTTCTCAGAATATGAATCCGGGTATGCGTGCAATTCGTGCCACACTACCTATCACGCAAAGACATTCTTTTTCACGGATCCCTAGTCGGTAAGAGACTAGAGGTCACAATTTGGGCATCAATGCACATATACGGCTAAGCATTTCCCTTAATATTCCATGAAGGATTAGACTGACAAAATTCTAATTGTTTAATACATCGCATCTTGGACATCAATGCACCGATACGTCAAATCATTTCCTTAACATTCCATGATGGATTAGACGGACCGGGAACTTGTCTGAAATCAGTGACGGTATAATTTCTATTCTCATTGACCCCTACTGTTTAATGCCGGCTCTGAGCGGCTAATTCTTTTCCTAGACAAAATTTCATTTAGTCACAGCTAATAAATGTTTTGATGGTCTTATCAGGATACTAACCAGGGATTATTGTGATAGTTGCGCCACCTTCCTCTACACCACTACTTTATTTTAAACAATTGAGAAAGTGGTTGTCGAATGAAAGCCCAAAATGGGTGTTATCCCTTAGATCATTAAGAACAACTGATGCGTTTCTTATGGCTGTTAATCTCTGTATGGCGTGATCGTGCTGTAAATCTTAAATAAGTTAGTTGCAACTATTCTGAACGTAAATATAGCTTCCAGGATCTTTGTCAATACGACACGATTCAGAAACCATAGTCCATATATATTTGGGCCACTTGGACCAATTGCCACAATAGCCCTAATCCGTCGTCCGTACCCACTCAGTAATCAATCTAACGAAAAATTGCTTACTAATCGGATGCAAATTATGATCATTTCTAAATATAGATCATTTTCTCATTTAAGGCTTCGAAAGGAATTTACGGAGCGAGTTCATATTTATTTGAGACCCTCGCACCGATGACCGTTAAGGTATCATATCATAAATAAAACATATTAGATTTACAAGGGTAAAAAACTTACTCTTTTCAGGTGTCCAAGTGGTAACTGTATCCTCTGGCCAAATCTACCTTTTATGGATGAAGCACTTCGTAAATTTAACTTCCGAATAAAGATAAAATCGCAGTTTTAATAACGGCGCTCAGCTGACATTTTCTGTGGCACTATCGAGCTGATTTATTTTGATAACGGCGATGTACAAAACAAAAATCCGCCGTCGATTTAAGCCGAATCGACCTTAGACTTTGTAAGGGATACATTTTTTTTTGCTCGAATATATCGACCCTCTCTTATACCCAATTATTCATGAAATTTCAAATGAATTACTTTTAAATAAACATCAAATAAATCAAACTTATACACAGATCATAAATAAGACATTAAATTATTCAACTAATAACTTGAATTAAAAAACCTACAATAAACAGCATGAAGTTGTAACACCATATACAGCATGAAGTTGTAACACGAATATATCGACCCTCTCTTATACCCAATTATTCATGAAATTTCAAATGAATTACTTTTAAATAAACATCAAATAAATCAAACTTATCCACAGATCATAAATAAGACATTAAATTATTCAACTAATAACTTGAATTAAAAAACCTACAATAAACAGCATGAAGTTGTAACACCAAAAAAATGGTAACATAAACAATTCAAAATAAATGAGGCGGTATTGAAATAACATTAATCATAGGTTTCCATATTCCATAGGGGGGTACTTACTTTCAATTTTCAAGCACCGTTTTTCTTACTCCTATTACCCGTTTCTTACTATTTATTCCATTAAACAATGTTCAGTTACGCTCGTATAGGAATAGAAGTAATGACAATTATTTTTGATATATTCTTTGAAAAGTTCATTACGGTTATGCTATTTGCACAACGGCTACCGCCGGCACATTAAACACGTCTATGGCCGGTGCTACTGAACACAGCTCCAGAGTATTGAATTTGTAAAAATTGAAAATAAAAACATTATTTACGAGTGAGTATGTTGAATTTAATTTATCGTTTGGTGTGCAAGTTAACCTTAAAACGTTTAGAAAAACAAGACACTCCACAATTTAATGCAACAATGGCTTTGTGGCAGACAGCCGCTCGGAGTAGTACTAGCAGCAACTGCCATCACCAATATTGTAACTACATTAACAACAAATTACCAATGGATTATTTTCGGCCGTTTATCCTAAAGGCATGGATTGGGTATATGCTGCAAAACATTTACTGGGGCAGCATCAAATGGACCACAAGAAGAGAAGAATCGTGATGTGTCAAGCGATTGTAAACAGCGAAAATGAAGGAAAAAAAATGTCGAATGCAGCAGTCAGAGTAATCTGCTAAAAATATACACGTTAAACTGACACACATATACGGTGGATGCTAAGGTAGGTTTGTTTTGCTTACCGCCATGGGTCTTCGTTCATTTTTTTAAATAGCAGATAGCAAACGTTGTTCAGTAGTGGTTGGTTGTTATTAAATTGCGATAACCCCGATTAAAATGCAATTCAAATAGAAAAAAAACATTATGTACATAGTATGTCGTCTCCTCAGTGCTTCGGTGTTTTTCATTGTTTAGTTTTAGTTATTTGTCATTTATACAACTATTGAACTTCATAGACTGAAATATGGCGAGCCATGACTATTGCACTTCTCTTCAATCACTGGCACTTCTCTCTAATCAATCTGTAAAATATTGATGACTGAATCTCACAAAGTTCAGTTCTTGACTGATACTAGTTGATGCATAGAAATTGGCATGGTATGCTACCCATAATCTAGGAAAATTACTGCAGTTTTCTAATTCTAATTAGCTCTCAGCACAGACCCATGTGGCAAGGCTTAAATGTTTTGCGAATTGTTTGAATTTAAGATGCAAAGTAAATTCTTGATATCCCAATCTCCGAAGGTAAAATCCATTGCAAGGAATATTCGGAGATATTCGTAGTGTCAGAGACTCTTTATATATATTCCCATGAAAAACAACGGAATGAAAAAACAACGGACAGAAATAATACCATTACAAAGATGTTATTGTGAAGGAAGTTGTCTTCTATTACTCTAAACACAAAGTTAAATGTACATTTCTTGAATGAAACAGGAGAAAATTATCATAAAGAGACCCTTATAAATACACCTGATTCTTAAAGTTTTATAAAATTCGCTTAATTTATGACTAAAAACATGTTTTCAATAAAATGAATGATTAAAATACTCTTATCTTGTTTTTACAAGAAAAATTAGAGGACTAACGACCTAAGTCTAGTACTAGTACTGCTGCAAACTGTGGATGCTACCAATTTTCTACGTTCACAGAAAAAATCGTACGCTTTATCGGAAAAACTCGCTTCTGATTTAGGTCGTATGCCCTTAAGGTTTTTTCGGGTTTGATTGGTAAATTATTCTAGCAATGAGTTCTTGTGTGCATATATGCATAGAACAAGATCACAAGCTATTTTTCAATTAACCGAAGTTTTATTAAAATAGACTGAAATATTTCCAAGAAGTAGAGATGATAACACCACTTTCTTAAACGCGTTAGTCCTGTTCTAACATCGTCTTAGGGTGACAGATCTATTTTTCGACATTTCCAAAATTGTATATAAATGGGAGTAAATTTGCCATTTGTAAATACACTCGAGGTGTTATGAATCAAACCAGTTTGGTGGCTAACTTTTCGTTATACGTAAAACATCAAATTCGGATTTATATGCATCCAATTAAATTTCACCATAAACAGTTCACAGATCACACCTGATTATAGACTTGGTAACTTTACTTTAAATAAATTTGTTAATTATTCGCTAATTTATAAAAGATTTTTGATTACCAACCAAGAAAATTGCATCAAAATAAAATTGCAACGGTACAAAATTTAATTTGAGTGTAACTTAACAGAAATATAGAGATTATAGCTTCCGGATATAACGGTTATCACAAAATAATAACCTCTTCTTGTTATGGGAATGATTGTTGTCATAAGCACATGCCAACGTCCAACGTCATCATTATTGTCATCTCTTCATCTTGGTCACATTGGTAAACAATGCCAGCATAAACAAAAAAAAAAACATCCAACAAAATAAACAACTATATCAGCAATATTATTGTGTTAAATGTTGCTTAATATGTACGTGTTGAATGTTGCTCGTCAATGCCACTTGGTGCTACCACCGCCGAATGTTTTCATTTAATGTCTAAATTGTTGTCTCTAAATCAAAATTCAAAGGAAGTTGAAACAGGCAAAGTCGCAAAAAAAACGTTAACAGACGGTATTTTTTTACAACACAGTCTTTTCGCGCCATAATGAGTAAGTGAATAAAGTAAAATAGTCAGTCGTCACAAGCGAAACTAATTAAATTTACGCCATTACCGTAAGCATTTGTTGTCATGTTTCGTTTTTATAGTTGACATACACGTAATCCTCTCTCCTTGATGGTGGTGTTAACAATCATTGGTAGCCAAATTGCCGGAGATTAGGCCGAATTGCATTGCATCGCAGTTTCAAATAAAACTGAGCATGTGTGTGAATATTAACAAATACATAAGATGAAATTGTACAATTCATTTGACTCTTATAAAAAAAACATACAACGAATGTATTTAGAAATGAGAAAAGAAATTGTTGGCAGTTTTCTAATAACCAACATATATTGATCTAAAGTGAAAAATGTAATTTGAATGATTTCCATTATGGTGGTTTTAGGGCAAGAAGGTGCATTTAGCACCCAAAACTTGGAGTATCTCTATTTTCATTAAATGAAAATAAAGATCTCGACTCGAGCGAAACATTATTGAATCCTAAGGTCAACTGGTTTAGAACCGCAATCGGTACATTACAAAATATTAACTCTATCCAAAGTTATTAGAAATTAGTCTTCATGTAAACTGCTGTTGAAAGGCTTGGCTGGTGAGAAGAGGTTGTCTTCACAAGGGCGCCACTTCGCTGCGAAACGCATTTGGCGCTATTATTTTTATTTGGGAATTTCAAAGATTTCTTGCGAAATAGCCTTATAGTTTACTGGAGTTTTCTACGAAAATGTTTGCCGATTTTATATTAGAAGATATGTGCCAGTGGTCTGAGTTACATATTATTGAAATATTGTGCCTCAGAAATCACAATTTGTTGTTTCGAAACAAATGAGACTAAGATTGTCTTCATCGGACGGATGAGATGGTGCCTAGTAATAACTTGTTTACATATTGCGATAATCAATCAACGTAGTCTGTAAAACGTTATCAACAAAAACCAATACATGATATTTAATTTGTTTATTATTACATCATAAAAAAATCGTAATAAAAATAAAAACAATAATTATAATTGAACAGAATATACTGGAAGTTGTTTCAGTAAACAAATTAATGCTCTTGTATTTAAATGATTTTCTTTAAATATTCAACTGGACTACTTGAATGTTTTTCAAAGCATCCTTGTAAAGCGCCAAAACTCCATCAACTTCTTCGCTGACAAATTCATCCACCTGATCACTGGCACGTCCGGTAAAGGTTTTCGCATCTAAGATTGTCTCTAAATGATCGATAATGGGAGCAAAGTATGCATCGTTCCTGACACGCTCTACCAAATCGTTGTCTTTACCATGTTGTTTCACTTGAGCACCGGCTTCTTGTGATAGAACACGTATCTTTTCATGACAGACTTGTCGATCACCGCCAGCCTTGACCATAGCCATGATAATGTTTTCCGTGGACATGAAGGGCAATTCCTGAGAAATGTGACGTTCAATTACCTTGGGATAGACCACCATACCTTGGGAAATGTTGAGGAGTGTGAGTAGGGCAGCATCAGCTGAAAGGAAAGCTTCCGACAAGGTCAGGCGACGATTGGCCGAATCATCCAAGGTGCGCTCAAGCCACTGGGTGGCGTGTGTATTAGCGGCATTGGAGAAAAGCGTTATCATGTGGCGGGCCAGTGCACAACAACGTTCTGAACGCATAGGATTACGTTTGTAAGGCATAGCTGACGAACCGATTTGGGTGGTTTCAAAGGGTTCTTCCAATTCCTTGCGAGAAGCCAAGATTCTCAAATCTGAACACATTTTATGAATGCTGGTGCCCAAACTGGCCAAGGCTCCAATAATTTCCACATCAACTTTGCGAGTATAAGTTTGGCCGGTAACGCCGTACGGCTTTTCAAATCCCGCTAATTTAGTAACTTTCAAATCCAACAGCTTTACCTTTGCACCATCTCCATTGAAAAGCTGCAAAAACGATGCTTGAGTTCCCGTGGTGCCTTTAACACCGCGGCAACGCAAATCCTCACGACAACGACGCAAGGCTCGCTCGTCCATTAGTAAGTCTTGAATCCACAAGCAGGCGCGTTTGCCAACAGTCGTCAGCTGGGCCGGTTGGAGATGAGTGAAACCCAAAGTGGGTTGAGATTTAAATTTCACAGCGAACTCTTTGAGACAGTAAATCACAGAGGCTATACGAGGCAAGAGTAAATCCAGGGCATCACGCAAAATCAACAGATCGGTATTATCACCCACGTAGCAGGAGGTGGCTCCAAGGTGAATAATGGGAGCAGCTAAGGGGCATTGCTTGGCGAAAACATGCACATGTGCCATGACATCGTGACGCGTTAGACGTTCTTCGGCAGCTGCAGCGTCAAAGTCGATATTTTTCAAATTTGCTTTCATTTCGGCAATTTGAGCATCAGATATTTCCAAGCCTAAACTCTGCAAAAGAAATGTAAATTTGAGAAACACGAATCTAGGAAGTATCTTTCAAAATCTGTATCGATATACCGATCTTATGTGGACAGTTATTCAAGAGAGTTCTGCAGTCATATTAAATTGAAAATAATTTCTATTTATTTTTTATTCTGTGGCCCTGTTGTTTCTTCAGCATACAGTAAAAACTCTACTCGCGGACAGCTCCCATAGACGGGCAAAAACACTGCGACCATCGGTGTCCGCCCACCGGAGCTTTCAGTCTATCAGCCCTATTCTGAATACTCCCGGGGAGATAATTCCCGGGGAATTTACATTTTTCTGAGATTAAAATCCTCCCATTCTGAACAAACCGAGCGAATAATAATAAGGGACATACAATTTCGATTATTCGGAGTCAGATGATTTGTTTGTTTCCGGGTTTGTTTACAATAGAAGGATTTTATTCTCAGAAAAATGTTAATTCCCCTGGAATTATCTCCCCGGGAGTATTCAGAATAGGGCTGTATATGTATTTCTGACTCGAAAAGTCGTTGAATGTGATAATTGTCTATAGAGTGATAATAGTTAGGTTGGTCTTGATTAGCACTATACACATTCTATTTTCTATTTGGTAAAAGAGTGCAGTCTTTTCTCAGTGGTTTACGTTCAAGTTCCGATACTGCCAGATATAATTTTCGGCGTTATTTCAGGAAAGCGTCGCCTCGCTAGAATTGTATGCGGTTTAGGGGAGCCACCTTGGACCATGCCACCAATTTATCATATTTTCCACATAATACAATTCCCTACAGTTTGAGTACCACCACTTGGGTCCGCTTTTTGGGGTCGAGCCTTCCCATTTCGATTTACCTAATTAGCTTCCACACGTTAACGTGAAATAACCATGAAAACTCTCCCGCGTAATTTTTGGTTTAAACCATCAAGTTCTATTCGGTGTTATATTCTATTCAAATAGTGTTTCATCTCACTATTTTGAAAAATCATTTTCAATTTTTACTGATCAGTTGAGCTCCTGTTCAAGAAATCAGTTGAGATATGGACCGGTTAAATTGATCTAATACCGATTAATATGTATTCTCACCTGTTCGGCTTCTGCCAACCATGTCCATAACTGCCTCCAGGTGGAAAATTTATTTTGGTCACTAAACAAATATTGCATTTCCTTGCTGGCATAGCGCGTGCTGAGCGGCGACTTATAACCTTCATAGTTGCTCATGTTTCCAAAATCGATTTCAGACGGGACTTAACAAGACACTTGAATATTGCAATTGATACTGAAAGTGATACGAACTTTTATGTTGTAGTGAATAAAATGCACGATTATTGGTTTGAAATAAAATGATACGAAAAAAATGTGATAAGCATGAACCGGTTGTTGCCTGGAACACAGCACAGTCAGCTGTTCATCAAAACATACGTCGTTGCTTCGTGTGTGTGAGCCCGCGAATAGTTTGAAGACGATATGAATATAAATCCAACGGCGGCACTGTTCGAATGCATTTCCAGTAGTGGACTAGAGATAATTAAGTCGCCGAACTTATCCCTCTAACCCGCAAGAGTGCCTTAAGGCACTCATTTAGAGTAATATTGCGTTTATAGATTTTAAAAAGTTGGGTGGGTTATATTAAAAGCGACGATTTCAACCGCTTTTATAGACGATGGCACGCCGTCAATTTGAGCTGAATAGACTTTAAACTTTGATATTGTGGCCTCATGCGCTCACTGACCATACTCCTCAAACGTAAACAACTCTGACGTCAGCGGGTGTTGTTCAGTTAACACCTTATAATTTAAATTCAAAATTTGATACGTTGTGTTTATAATTAAAATTTATGCTTTAAGGCTTGTGGGATATATAGTAAATATGTGGCTAATAACTAGTTTGGTTTTCTTTATATTTAAGGTGCTGTTTTCTATCGATACATTGCGAAGTGAAAGGTATGTACATGTGCAGTTTATTCAATCCTATTCATGTAGTAATTTTTGAATTGATATATGTAGTGTAAATGCGTTTTTTTTTGCAATTTCTATATAAATAATGAAAATATACATATATACATGCATTTGTACTACGGAAGCCACGTTGGACAATACACCAACGAGTAGTATAACTTTCTATTTTGCATTTTACTTTACATCCATCGCTGTTGGCTGGAAAATGTGTTTACAACACCTGCTATATAAAATTATGAAGTATTTAGATGCTCAATAATGGATGAATGTTTAATTTTTTGGAGTCAAACGAAAAGATCTTTATACTATATCTTAAGGTGTTCAACCTAAATCTGCTTAAACAAATTGTCAAATACCATTTTGCCATTTATATGAGTATGATATCTGAAGGTCTGCGGTTTGCCTATCTACCTCACAACACTCAGACTGCAAAGCTGTCTCCAACAGTAACGCACTTCCACTGCTGCACGTAGTAAATTAATGGAAATGTTAGGAAAACAGTCACGCATCTACAGATATTGGATCACAATGATCTCTAATGGCTCAGAGTAAAGATTCATGTTGAAAAGTGATGCAATTTCGACACTTTATGACGATTCTAAACACACTGCATACTGCAAGTGGGACACATTCTTATTTAAAAATTGAAGTGATTGTCATTACTACTAAAAGCTTTCATAAAGTATTTTTTGAAATATACAGGTCTAAAAATGAGGTTGAAAACGCTGTGGGTTGTATATATTGTTGATTTGATTCAGTCAAGACCAAAAACAGGAGGTTTTTCTTCTACAAATGAAATACTCAAATGCAACCGCATTCACTATACTTTAGAGTAGCGGTTTTCGCAATTAATATTTATATGTGGAAACGCAATGTTCATTTTTGGTGTTAATAAACAAATAGACCAAGTGACAATTTTGTGTCTTCAATCTGTTCAGCAACCCAAGGGGAGTGGTTTGACAACAATCTACGAATTACGCCACAAATTACTTTGTAGTACGCTATTTATTGGCATTTAACCGTCAAATGGAAATTTGCAATTAATTGGCATAAAAAACTTGACTTTCTTAGGTTTCCTTGAGTTTATGCATGATTTATGCTATAAATTCGCAATTTCGAAGATGAAAACTGTTTAATTTCACTGTTTCCTTTTTGCAAGTTATGCAAGTGATTTATTTTCAACCACAAAACGTCAAACCGCTCCCCCAAAGACACTTATAATATGCCCACTATTTGTTTGCAAGTGAAATTCACTCGAGTATTTGTACATATTCACCGACAAATTGTGTGTTTTCAAATTATGACCGGCATAGACACAGTCTGTCTGTATACACATACGAGGATGTGATTGATACAAGTGCACTTTAAAAAAACTCATGTATTTTGAGTGGAGTTACATTGACTTTACTAATTCAAAATAAATTCATACACAATTATGTACCAGAATGTATAAACAGTCGCGATCAAAAATGATTTTTCTGATTATATCATACTTGTATTAAAACCATTTATTATCAGAGCTTCATCACCATAAAATTTACGTTATCATTTTTAAAATCTTTGAGTCTGGATTAATCCGATTGGGCTATAACAATAAGCATTTGATTGGAATAGCGAGATGAAAAACGACATATTTTAGTCAGTCTCAACAGAGTCTTAGCCATAGCCAGTCATATTACGAAATGCAATTGATCCATTGTTATTGGTTATAATTCCTTTAATATACGATCATGAAATAATACAAATGTATTTTTGTGATTTATTGGGTTTGAAAGGGGAAAAAGTCACCGTAACTAGAAAACCCATTTTTTTGTATTGTTACAACACAGTCTGTTGGCCAAAGTTTTGACCTCCACTGTATTTATGTACATACATATGTTGGTATTTTTTGTTTGCTGAATAAACAAATTTTTGCAGGAAATGCTAATGTAGCTGAGTTGTTGAAAAATACTTTGTAAATATGACGTGCAAGTTGATTTTGCTGTTATCACCATTGCACCATCCACCGAAGTGGAAGTAAGATAACTACACCGATACATGTGTAGCCGTGGAACAATATTCACAACGCCCCAAAAGATTTTGGATAGATGCCGATAGTCAAAACTCGTTTTTTGAGACAATTTAAAAATTTCCTCCTTCCTTGTAGATTCCACAGACACACTTGAATTAAATCTACTTTGTTTGGGTTGGTTTATTCATTGAATACACATTTTTTTAATATATTATCGCGTGTGATTCGATTTGGCTATAAATGCATACGCGATTTTTTTTTTGTGGATTCTTTCATATTTGCAAGTGCAATTGTTCCGGTTGTCGTCATCGGCTAGTCTTGCAGTACCACTTTCTATCGAATCTAGCCTTTATAGTACATTTTTCATTAAACGGAGATCTACCTTCAAATTCTTGCTGGATCTGATATTGAGCAATGCGAAATTATTGGCGAACCGACTGTTTTTTATCGGCGTGTGCACACTTAGTCTTATGGGGTTTGCGCATTATAAAAAACTAGTTTCGACCAACTAAGTATCGAATATTGTTATTAAAAACTTACGGAGATTTAACAATTTTTTAGCGGCCGTTTTCACGAGTAATAGATAATTCTCGAAGCCATGTAAAACTTCTTTACAAACAGGATTACCTGTTCGGAGCCATCTTGTTTTAACGTTTATCGAAATCCCTTTCTGTTGCGATACAGTTCAGCTTTATTTTACGAAATTATTGGCGGACCGTCTGTTTTTGATCGGCGTGTGCACACTTAGTCTTATGGGGTTTGCTCATTATAAAAAACTAGTTTCGGCAACTAAGTATCGAATATTGGTATTAAAAACTTACGGAGATTTAACAATTTTTTAGCGGCCGTTTTCACGAGTAATAGATAATTCTCCAAGCCATGTAAAACTTCTTTACAAACAGGATTACCAGTTCGGAGCCTTCATGTCTTAATATTTATCGAAGAAATCCCTTTCTGTTGCGATACAGTTCAGCTTTATTTTCACCTAAAAATATACATGTATGTGATATGAAATATGATACATAAGAAGGTCTCTAACATACCTGGAGATATTATTTTAACATGAGTACAATCCAGTGCCGCAATGCAATTTGGAAATATTGCAAAATCATAAAAACGTCTTTTTGTTTCCATGATTTCGGAATCTGACATAAAATTCCTTGTCCCCAAATATATGAAAATGATCCGAACGAACGCGTCCTTATTGTGCGGCAATAATGTGTGCCGTAATGTTTAAAATTTCGTACATTTCGGCATCACTTACTATCTCTGTCTCTTGTTCTTTGGTGAAACAAAATTGATTTCTCTTAAAAATTGACGGAAAAAATTAATTTGAAGTTTAAATTCAGTTTAAATGAAAAACGAAGTTCAACCTCGTCTCATAAATTGGCCCTAAGCGTGCTATTTCGATTTTATTTTATAAAGTTTCCATAGAACGAATTTGTTCGTTCGTTACAAATCATCAATATTGGAAGCGTTATAAAATGGGTTTCAGACATTTTTCAATTCTGTTTTTCAGATATATGTTAGATATCGACATATGGAACGCAATCCCAAAAGAATAAGCACTTAGTAGTGATACGAATTCATTTTATTGCGCTTTGAATTTTCACAATTTCTAACGAACGAACAAATTCGTTTTATGGAAACAGGCAATGAATATTATATTGTCAGAAAATATTGAGTATATTCATGCAGATCAACATACGTATTTATACAGTCTACTCTCTCCTTACGGACACACCCCTCTTAAGCAGACAAATATCTCAGTCCCTTATTTGTTTTTTTTTGTTTGGCACTCTCTTCTCAGAGAACAAAATTTGTATGTGTAAAAATAAATATTTTTTTCTCACATAATTATTATTGTAGTAATCACTCATGAAAGATAAAAGATATAAGTTTAAAAAATTTATAAAAATTACATTCACGAAATAATGAGAGATTTAAATGAAAATACCTGTCGAGATTTTCAGCACTAAGTTCATTTGTCATAATTCTGTTGAGACTGTGTACTGAATCATTAACATTCTGGAATATAGAAGACAATTAATAATGTTTTTTGGATGTGAAATCATCACCTTCATCTACAATATCAAATTTAGATCATATACAGAAAATGCATTCTCCACTCTTGATATAAAAGTATGCATTAAAACCAATGAACACGCTAAATCTGTTCACAATGTTTTGATGAAATATGGTCATTTCGTCGTATTACATTTGGCTGTTGGTATCCAAAAAAAAAAAAAAATACATCAACTGAAAACTAATAATGTGACTGAATTCTTATTCGACACCACCACAAATTATGGAAACGTTTAATTAACGAACCGGTCGCAACAAAATATAGTCAATTAGAAGCGATCAGAGGTAATGTTATAATTACATACATATATACATACATAAATAAGTATTACAATGTTAATCGAAACACGTTGTCAGTAAATTATTTATTAAGATATCAAATGTTTGGTCGACGGAAACGGAAGAAGCAGGGTGTGTCAGTATGTGTGTGTTATTAAATGTATATTGTTCTTATGTCAAACCACAAAGAAACCCTGTAACTAACACACATTAAACCATTTGTTGAAGTACAATTACATGACAAATTATAAAAAAAAATCGTATCAGAGATATTTAATAATGATTTGCTGGATAAATCTCCGTTCGACCATACATATTTATAAGTGTTACAAAACTCTGCATCAACTCTTAATACACTACAACAAATCCACATTTCTAAATAATGAATACAAGCTTGCAAAACCGCTGTACTGTTCTCGATTCTGTAGCAATTTGGCAAACCACAGAAATAATTAATAAAAATCGTTTAAAAACAAATCGATGGCTTTCATCACTGCACGATTTTATCCTACCGAAATAATTGAAGGAAACGATAGAATTATTTGTCGTTATAATTAATCGTTAACAAAAGTAGTCAACTTCCAATCAATCATATTTGCACAATACACATTTGAAATGTGGTTAGTCCGTCGTATGGTTTTTGTAGACGTCTAAATAAATTTCACACTTGCTATCCGCAACTCTTGTTCGTTTTAATGTTTTTTTTTTCACTACGTTAAAAACAGCCGGCACTACTGTAAACTAAATTGTTGTAATATTCACGTACTTTTGAAATCTATTTGATTTGTTTCTTAAACAAAACCTGGTCTAGTACATAAACGTGTAATACGCAAACGTTTTTTTTCAGACTAAGTGGGTTATGACAGATATGATAAATTGGCTTATATGCATTTCAACACAGATTGTGTAGGAAAAAACAGTGAGATTGAATATCACAGGAAAACAATTATGGGCGGGTAACACGTAGTGTTGCCACTTTCTGGATAATTATCCGTAAATGGTATAATTCAACATATTTTCGAAAATGAACAGATCAGATACATACTTTTTGGTCTGTAGCGTATTATGACTGTATTCGAATTCGAATGAAATTGCAAACAGGTCTATCTACGTCTGATATATAGATTCCTTGGACCTTACGGCTGTGTTGGTGTGCATATTAGATGTGACAAAAGATAACCCCACGAGTAGGTTCTGGTTGAAATTGTCTTAATCCGATACATAAACATTAACCATAAATGTAAATATGTATATTATTTTTTGGAAATACTTTAAAAAATATAGTTAGTTTTTTGACATTGAATATTAGTATTTGTAATCAAAAAACAACATTGAACAAAAGTTTCACTAAGAAAAGCACTGGGATATCATCTTCAATCGGTCAAGGATCCACAACCAAACTCGATCAATTGTTCAGTATTTTAGACAATTATTCAATTAAGTTTTGATCTTTTTTGGAGTTTTATAGATCTTTTGGAATTCTGCCAAACACTCTTTTGTGGACAGTACTGTAGTATTAAATATTTAATAATTCTCGTCATAGTTAATGATACTGCTATCACTAATATGAATTGCTAATTTTTATATAATTAAAATGTTTTGACACGATCTAAAGATAATTGCCAGTTTTAAATATTGATGTTTTCAATACAAATTACATATAACTCGTATCAAAACTGTGCGACATACTATTTGTAATTCGTTAAATATTTCTCATCTCAACATCGAATAGCAATTGCGAAAATATCCCATTAACAATTTTAATTATGGTCGAAATCGATAAATTGACAAATTGAATGCAATCTTCATCTTAAATTATGAGGATTATGAAATTTCAAATTTAGTTCTCATCGACGCCAAAGATTTCAAAACACTACAAAAATCTATTAATCGATTAGAGATCATTAAATACTTTACAAATAGTAAATTCTTCGTGGTGCCACAAATTCGGAAGATACCAACTCGTGGCGAATCACCAAACACCGTTCCTATGTGCATTAAGCTGATACATTATTGGATTTGCAGAAAACATATCTTTATTTACCGACCAATCTTTGAATAACAGCTTGGCTTTATGATTATTGGTTATGTGAAGAGATTGGTATGAATTGCGAAACATATTTGACTCGTCTGTATGAGTACATAAATAATAATAAAAAAAAAACACCCACATAAACATACTCACATACAATCTATTCGTATAGATTGCTTTTAAAAAGTTATGAGTATAATAACTGTATGTGTATGAAATTTCTAAATTTATTATCAAATCCAATTTTCAATGGACGAGGACAGCATGTGGTTATTGGTAAAATTCGCCTGATAATGGCAAATAAATAAGTTGTACGAAAAATTTTAGACGTGTGACCCAAATGAAGCTGTTTGAGTGAAAACTAGCCTTGTAAGCCATTCAAAACACTTTGCTTTGATCATTATTATTATTATTAATGTCGGCAAGTTTCAGACTGCAAAATTGTTTTGCGTTGTAAGGTAGCGGATATCCGAAATGGTTTTACTTTTAAATTTGCGAAGTACATTAAGATTTAGCTTTTGTGAACTGATTCACAAAACTTTTATTAAATAAATATAATTAAATAGTCTTTTTTTTTTTTTGAAGGCCAACACTCAGGGGATGCCCCCTATAAATGCAATGCATTGTGTTAGCGGAAGGAAATTAGGGTATCGGAAGGAGGAAAGAGGGAGTAGTGTTTGTTGACATTTGTTTTGAATTTCTGAATGTCACAACTGGCAGGAAATACATTTGCTGGAAGATTATTCCACATACCGAACAGTTCGGCTAAAGAACGAATTTTCTCTATAGTGCGTCGTCCGGTCAACCGGCCATTTCACAATGAACGGATGAGAAACCCTGGATAGCCGTGTATTCGGACTAAATGTTCTAACGTCAGGGACCAGACGACGGATATCTTCTGAACAGATACCATTAAAATATCTATAGAAAACAAAACTTTTTATAAATAAATACAATTAATAGTCAACATTATTTTTGGTATATCTTGGTTTATTCTAGGGATGTAGCGAAAGTGGGTTTAGCGAAAGCGAATATTGAAATATATTTTTTGCGAAAGCGAATATTCCAAAATGATGTGAATAATTCACATTCGTATACGGGAAAAGTCGTTGCATTCCTAGTTTATTCCACAAAACTTATTATATTTAAATAGGCCTTAATGGCATGAATCGTTAATGCATTGTTCCCATAATATTGGCCCGTCACGGTACCCCACCCAAAAATCGAATGTCGTTAAATCGTATGGGGGGGGGGATTCGAACAGTTTTTGGAAATAAAATTTGGAATTTGCTTGTCCGATTTTATTGAAAATTCACACACACTTAGCTGAAGTGTGCTCGAGCTTAAATCTGAGTGGGTTTAGCCGGAGATGATCAGAAAATTTTGAACATCTGCAAATTGGTGACCTTTTTTTACCTTGAGTTGCGTCTCATATAACCTCGGTTCCGTTTTTTTCTAATAAATAAACTATTTAAAGTCAAATGTCAGCCAAGTGAAGACTTTAGTTTGCTAATAGAATTATTAAAAGACATCTTATTTACTTATTACGCTTAACATTCCATGAAAGAACAGACGGGGAACTTCTCTCGAATCAGTGAGCTGTGCGCGATATAATTGTGTACTCACTGACTGGGACCTACTCCAAAGTTTTACATGGCTTACAGATTACTCTCTTACTCGTAAAAACAACAGCTGATAAAATGTGTGATGGTCATACCCGGTTTTGAAATTTGGTTTACTTGTGTGATATTCGGACAAACTACCAACCACACCCACTGCCGTCCACATCTGAACAATATCTTTAATGAGAAAAATGTTATAGACGTTGGAACTTGAAAATTTAAAAAAAATGATTTTTTTCTGAACATAAAAATACTAATTTTCAATTTCTTCAAAATATCTAATAGTTGATGAATTAAAAAAAAACTAGGGTTACCCCTTTCATTTTTCCCGAAGTGGAATTATCCAGATGCAAAGCCCGCTGTTCACTACTTTGAAGCAGCAAGTGGCACCCCTTCTCTATGCAGTGCTGGCAAAATTAGTAAAATCCATTAATAAATTCACTATAGACATACATTTTTATTTTAAAATGGGTGTCATTATTCTTCTAATCTCAATAAATCATCCCGCAATTGTGTTCGATGTTTTGAGAGCTACGATGACAACTTGTTTTCCCAGAATATAAAAGGATATTTTATATCACCAAATTGATTACTTACTTAATAAAAAAAAAAACACATGTCTTTAATTGAATATAAACATGTTGTGCGTAATAAATATGTAATACAATAATAAAAACATAATAAATATTTTGTAATGATATTCAGTGATTTGGATTCGCTTTGAATTCATTCATTATTTCCCAACCACTATTTGTGGCGAGATAGCCATTAAAATAGTAACAAGATTTTTGAAACGTGTTTGAAATTCATAAGTGCATAAATGCATACTTGATTCACACATAAATATTCGCATGCTGTGCGTTCATGGACATACTCACTCGTATGATAAAAGTATTGGCCCATATTTTCTTTATTTTCATTTTATGTTATTGCAATTATTAGCCATATATGGCGGTATCGATCATAAGCCAAATTTATTGACAGACGTGGTCCATGGCGCACATGACATCATATTCAGTGATGGACTACACTAAGAAAAACATGTTTGAGTGGTTGATTTTATATGTTAATGTATGATGTGTCCTTGTGGGAAACAAAAGAACTCCTTCAGACACTCCAAGGTTATACATATTTGACTACAATTGTTATAAAAAAATACTGCCATGTAGACAGAATGCTGCTGGATTTTTAAAACTATTACTTCAGAAAAAAGTCTTTTAAATGTTCGTTTTGTATGACGTACACGGAGTTGTAAAGAATTTTACAAAACTAAGGTCAAACATTGTTATGTATCTTAAATTTTTCATCCATATTAAGTATATATTTATTTTTTTTTCATGAGTACTCGCTCGGATCTAATATTCGCGATGAGAAGCCCAAAACCCCCACATATCACTTCCAACATTGCGCATATCACTTCTCATCGCGAATATTAGATCCGATATTAAATTCATTATAATACTGAACAATGTTGTTCAGTCTTGACTAACATGGTCGCCATATTAGATTTGCTTTTTTGAATTCTAATATAAAAATCATCATCAGCATCGCCCCAATACTCCTGCGTACCCTGGGACTAAAACCCTTTGGAGCAGTCATACATTTAAAATAAAATCAATTATTTCTATTTTGTAAATATATTTTACAGTTAAGGCAAGCATTAAGGAATAAATAAAAATGCATCACATACATATATCCTTGTGTTATTATTTCACCAATAATAAAGTTGGCTGCACATTTGCGGTTGTTGTTTTTGCGTAAAGTTATTGCGAGGAATAGCGATGGCACCATCAACATCAAAGTTTTAGGAAATTTCCTTAATTGGTTGGAAGTCTCATTTTGTCGTCAATGGATTACATGTCCCACAGAAGAAGGCTAAGCCTTTAACACAATGTTTGGTGTACAAATGAATATGGTGTAAACATTTAAATTGTCCATTTTAAATGAAAATTGATTTAAAACTAAATAATTACACTTTTTTTAATTTATTCTCTCGTCTGGGTATAAAATCCATGTTTTTGTAAATAATTACGATTGTAAAAATTACACAGATTTTCTTTCGAATGTCGCGAAGCCAGCGACAAACCACGCTTCCAATAAACCCATTGACGTATTATTCCACGGAATTTCATTTCATTCTTCACCGATATGTTCACGACCCACTCTAATACATATTTTTATGTCTACGGAGTACATGCGCCAATTATGGTTCTAATCGCAAAAGCTGATGTGATGTCTGCGTAAGAGACGCATGTGCAGCAAACCTTTAACGCGCTTCGATTTATTTGTAAGACGTCAACACGAGTCGCATTGCATAGCCGTGCGAGCTATATCAATTAGTGCAAATCATTTGACTAACAAGCCCAGCCACATACATACATATGTACATAGCTTCGGGCCTGGCTGGCTAGCATCAATCAATAGGTACAATATTGTGGTATGCACTGGCATGCTTAATTTGTGATTAATAAAAACGAAACATAACAACAGCTGCGACAACACAATTGAATTCATTCATATTCAATTCAAGAGATTATGTAGCGACAGCCGAGTCTCGTCTAAATGAATCAATGGTTGTCGTAATTATTACAAATATTGTCTGAATTTGTGACGAAATTTCAACAAAGAGTCACATTTTTTTTCGATGCTATTGCAAAAAACGTACACCAAATTGTTATTTTGTTTTTAGTTTTTTTTTGCAATGGAAAAAATACATATTGATGCCAGGGGATTTGCTTTGTTGCTATTTGTTTTCATTAAAGCTGAGCTTGAGAAAATTTGCTCAGATTAACCACTTATCATTGGACCAGAAAAAGGTGATTGGTGTTAGTGCTGGTGTTGGCCGACTGTTTGGTTGGCATCGAAAAACAAATATCTCGTATTGGCGGTATGTTATAGCAAGATTACATATGTACATATGCACATACGAAGTACGCAAACGCATGTAATTACATATTTTGTTTTATTTATTTTTTAACATTTTTTGTGACTTTTAATTAATGCCGTAACTCAAAGCAAAAACTTGCTTAAACTCAAAAGAGAAATGACCCAATTTGACCAAAATTGAGGTTGGGCGTAATAGTTGGGTTTGCTGTGTGATTGAAATAAATGTCGATGGGATTGAAGATAAGTGCAACGACCACAAATGATTAATAAAGAGAAGCGATGTAATCTGCGCTGCACACAAGACGAACAACTAGTTTTGCTGTAAAAGCGGAACCAGTCACCAGAAAATGCGACAAAACAAATAATTTTCAATCATCATACAAATCTTTTTAACGTTAGGATTTCGGTTGGTTGGTATTAGCGGATGAAACCGGTTTTTATAAAAGTTGTTAACAAAAAGATATTTTTTATTTTAAATTTGAGAGGATACTAATTTGTGAATAAATGCGAAAATTCTCCATCAGTTAGTTTTTTAAAATTTAGTTCAACATAATCGGACAAGTCGTTTTCGAGTTATGACAATTTATGTTCCAAAAAGTGAATTTTTACTTAGGGAACTGTAGTTATCTGAAATGTGTAATGGTTATTTATTACAATCTGTTATCTTCAGCTTTAGAGCCATTGAATGACAGTTAGGGTGTTATAAACAAAACTAGCGTAAACAAAAATTCATCTATTTTAATATTTTCCCCCCAAAATTCAAATTCAAAATTCTTCTGCCTTTGATTTTCACAATATGGTACTCAAAAGAAGAAATTAGTTGCCTTGTTCGTAAATTTGTATCCCAATAGAGAATTATCTTTTTGTGGGTGCACACGGAGTCTCCTGTCTGTAGAGACAATCAAATAACGACTGCTACCATGTATGTGAACATGTGGTAAGATACCGTCCGAAATGTTGCGTCAAAATTCAGAGTGAACTGCCTGAAGCATAAGTCCCGAGCAACATTTGCATGAAGTAAGATTTAAAAAAATAAATGGCTTGGATGAAAATTTTTTCCCCAAATTTGATTTTCCTTCTCCACTTAGTCAACTTCAAGCTTGCACAGAGTATACGCCTTTTATTATGCTTTCCTTGTAGTAGTCCTTAATACCCATTAGTTTTCAATTAAAAATATAAATTTAATGTGAACGTCTTTGTCATGTTTGTCCAAAAAAAAAAAAAACATTAGCCATAACTTTTCCAGCCACAGCAACAACATATGCATTTTTCCGACAGATTTATATACATTTTCCCTTTAAAAATTTTTCTAAATCGTAAATTTCGATTTCTCTATTGGTCCTAATCCTGGCATTTCATATAAGTGGTCATTGATGTACGTATTACCTAAAATATGTATCCCAACATTTAAGACTACCAATGAAAGACATTTTAATTTCATATTGCAACGTTTTTCATTCATACTTCTCCCGTACACTTACACTTTTTATTTGCTTTTCACATGTGACGACTAAATTGATTGAATACAAAATATTTTCCAAAATTACATCTGAATGTTGCCATGAATATTGGAGCGGTCATTAAACTGGTACAAAACATGTCTTACATGAGAAACGTGTTGTTTCTTCAGAAAAATGGTTTCAATAAATTGGCGCGCACCATATCATTACAAAATGTCCTTCAGAGTTATTTGTTGTTATATTTATGCGTGATCTGGTAAATATTTGCACAGACAAAATGTGGGCACAACAATTTCGTGCAATTCAAGAATGTGTGATCTGTGGTCATAAACAAAATGAAAAGCATTCGTTTTTTTATTAGCCGACCAACCACATTTTGGCCAGTTAAAATATTCATATGCATGTAAGGTATGGATAAATAGAAATATCATTTAAGAAATTCAAAAACAAAAATATTGTGTCTTGCATAAACATTTACGACTTTGGCACACAGCATATATTCAGTTGCAAAGTCACAATTTGACGGGTTTCTGGTGGAATGATCGTGACACAGTTTTTTTTATTTATTTGCAAACTTCAAACTGGAATTAGGCTTTAATTTTTGAAATTCAGATATTGATTTAAACGTAAAAAATATCAATTTGATGCAGTAAATTTGGACAGTTATTAGTTGTTCATAAGAAATAAAAGGGAATTATCACAAAACTACAGATTCAGTTGGATAACCATTGCTATCAATCATAATTCCATTATTTACAGTTTGTACATCCGCCCAAGATGTATGGAAAACTCAACTGAAACCTTCCTCATACGTAAAATATTTCAAAAATATGTTAAGATATTTTTTATGGCGTGTATAGTCGTTATCACACATCCAGGATTGTTAATAAAATAAAAGGGGCACAACTCATTGACTTTTTGAACTTTCCTCTTCGGAAACCGGATGCATTTTCATTAACATGTTTCAGCTTTGTATCAGTAGAAGATGTGGGTGCTAACACAATGCTTCTGGTACATCCCTTACAATTTCGATTATATTTTGGGGTAAAAACGTTTATTTTTCTACAATTAAATGGGAATAATTTGGCGGAAATCTGAATGGAATGAGCACCAGTTCATATTACGTCCGGCAATCATTGAGATATTACATAATGCCACCCTAATATGTACATATGCATATAATATAAAGAATTATGTATACATTTATCCAATAGTAGTTACAGTCGTAACCTCGCGGCTCTAATGTGTGAGATATGAATGTATAATGTCACGATAAATTTGCATGCTACCATTTAATAGCAATGCTGGCTGCCTGGTTAAGTTTGCCGGTAAACAAAAAAATTAATTAAGAAAAAGGTTGTAGTTGCAGCAAAAAGCTATGGGAACGTGAATACTAGCAAAAAAAAACTAAACATTTGGCCAGAAACAAAGAAACCACGAACTTCTGAGACAATGTCTAATTGTGGGTTACACATCTGAAAGGGTGTTGGATGTTGGCTGCGGCACGGTTGGTCGTTCGGTCACTACTTTACGAAAAGTACCATTTGTTGTTTTTTTTCCAAGACTCAAGAACACCAAAATCATGTGATCGTTGGTTTGCATTCGGGAGACATATCCATTGTTTATGGTTAATTTTGAATGCTATTGTCTGTCCGTCGTCTATATTTACTTAATTTGAACAACAATGAGCTACAAATAAAAATAATTTCAGCAAAACGCCAGCTATTATTAGTATGTTGTTATAGTTTGTTTATACAATCTGGTTAGTTAATATCAAATCAAGGTATTTTGATATTTGTTTGTGTTCCACTCATTCATTGATTGTCGTAATGGCCATAATGGCAATTATTCTAATTCGCAATAATTGTTATTTTTATTAAATGAACTGAAACTAAAACAGCGAAAGACATAATACTCATGGTGGTGGCGGTAAAACTATTATATACAGATATATCTATGATACTAATGTACGTAACTATGCAACTTACTATTTGATTAACCTTGACCACCATTATCTATTTATTAAAATCTATTTTATTTTCAAATCCGGGGTTATGTTATATCCACAAGAATGATACTGCATTCGCTCAACTTCCAATTAAAATGAATGAGATTAATCAATACAATAGCCACGCCACGTCAAGTAAAAGACAACGCCAAACTCTATGGGTTTTAATTGTTGAAACTAATTATTTAATTAACAACAGTAATTTTTTGTATTATACATTTATAATGTATTTATTTTAGGTGTACGTATTAAGCAATTAAACATAATATTCTATTAGTTTAGCTGAGTATTTCTAACTCAACTAAATAGTTGTTAATTGAATTTATTAAATTATTAACATTTTTTGCATACATGCAATAATTTTGAAATGTTAACAAAGTAGAAATTTTTGAAAAATATGTGGAATTTACACGTGCCAATAGATAACCTTAATTTAATTATGACCTCTAAGTATTAATCATGCTTATACCAACAACTATCATATGGCATGCACCGTTGGAAATGCATGCCAATAATATTCTCTTGAATCAAACATTCGATAAATAAAGTGAAGGATTTTTAAAATAGACATTAATTGTTGGCCATTCGGATTTTAATGAAATTCCAGAGAGAAAACGCCAATGTTTGAGTTAAATTTTGAAAGTTGATGAATGTTATCTTTCTTAATCCATTCGGCTATGTCCATGTAAACAAAAGTGAAGGATGTTAACAATGCCAGTAAAAGGTCTTCTAAGAACTACAAAATTATCCGATGAATGTAATAATAATAATAGTGAGTGAATGAACTGACCGGAAACTTATCTTAAATCTGTGAACTGTACACAATATAATTTGTATAATCACTGACCGGGTTCTACTGATTTCTAATGAACGGCTAATGCTTTTTCCTAGATAATTTTGATTCACAGATTATCTTCTTACTAGTTGGGAAAACAGCCGCTGACAACATTTTGATGTCTTTTTTCCAGGGTACGAACCAGTGCTTGTTGTGTGATAGTCAAAGTATATCTTTAGAATGCATACCCGTAAAGTACCAACCA
Organism: Hydrotaea cyrtoneurina; assembly: GCA_958296145.1. Classification (NCBI taxonomy): domain Eukaryota; kingdom Metazoa; phylum Arthropoda; class Insecta; order Diptera; family Muscidae; genus Hydrotaea; species Hydrotaea cyrtoneurina. The sequence continues at coordinate 121,251,135 of OY282512.1, forward strand.
AATAATTAAATAACTAAAGGCACGAAAAAACACAGATTAAGATACGGATAATCAAACCGATAATCTTCCAAACAAAGTCATTAAATATTGCTGACAGCTAAGATATGTCATCGTCGTGTACATCAATTAAATCTGGTGTAAATTAATTGCACGGTCATTTGTGTACAATGTCCCTGCTCGGAGCATACACAATGTGTGCACATTCATTATTTTGACCGTTTTTTTCTGTTACAGTTTAATTTTTAAGTTATTTTTATACTCAGCGATCTTAAAACCATAGAGAACCGACGCAACAATAAACTTTAAAAGTTGTCGACAACCAAGGGAGACAAAAAATCGAAATAATGATCATAGAAAACCGCTTCAAAACAATGTAGTCATTTTTTTATGGTTTGTTTTGAAAACATATCAGGTTTTCATTTCATTTTCAGTATGCATGTACTTGAGCATTTGGTTTTTTCAAAATTTATTTGGTGCAAAAATGGCAGTAGACAGACCACCGGCCACCAAACGTTAAGTTACACTTTAAGAACTCCGTGAGCCAGCCAGCCAGTAGACATCGACAGTACTCACGTGTGACATATATTTTTGTGTCATTGTGTCAGATGTATATACATATACACATGAGGGTCGTATGAGAAGTTGGTGCAAGGTAACTTAATGGCTTTAAACAAATTACTCGCTATGATAAATGTGGAAATTTAAATGCAGCAGAAAGAAAACAATTAAGGCTCAAGAAAATTATACTTAATATAATGCAAAAAGATAAGGAAATTTGAGGGAATAATTAGTTAAAACTTTTCGCTTACCAATATAATATTAAACAATTTAATGCGATGAACATACGTGCGTGCGCTTCATAAAAGACTCGGCAAATAATGTTTTTTTTTGATTTTTGCTTATGACTATTTGGAAAAAAGTTGATTAACGACTGGAAATCCGGCCCCATTACCGTTGACTGCAACATGTTTTAACTGGATTTACATCCAGTTGTTATGGTTGACGGTTCGGTTGAAGGTTCGTTTCTCATCAGCGCAAACCTATAAATTGATCAGAATTTGTAAATTGAATACAAAAAATAGTTTAATAAAATAAATAGAAAAATTACCTGTAAATCTGTTTTAGTCATAGCTAGTGTTGTCTATATGTCTTAATTGTTTGGGATTGTAGAAAGCTAGCTGATATAACTTCTCCTACGCTATCAGTATTCCGTCGACAACTGAGATCTTATAGTTTTGATCTTGACCTCACATCATTTTTGTTAGGTGGAGAAAATCAAATTAAGGACTGGCATAACTTCGTGTAGAGATGAATATGGGAATATGCTGACAAACACGTCGAGTTTGCTGAGGATTTGGGAGCAACATTTCTCCATCTTTTTAGTGACAGAAAGCATGTCCCATGATTGAAATCTCAGCGTACTATACCCAATTCATGAAGACAAAACCGTTTGCGCCAACTAGCGCGGAATAAGTCTGCAATCCATCGTCTATAAATACTTATCAAGCATATTCTGTGAACTATTTAAGCCCAAACTCGATAAACTAAAACATATCCACCTGGAGGCAAGACAAAATGCATGTTTTTCCAATGCTACACAAACATCGCGACAACAGTTGTCCAGGTGGTGGAAGATTTTATACGCCTCGCCTCCTCATCAATAGAAATATAATGTCAGCATCGAAATAAAGCAAAGGATAGTAGATAGTAAAATGCCAGTTTAAGAACAGACCCATTCTCTCGACGAACAAAAATAAAATTGTACAACAGGTTTATTCTACCCGTCCATCTTTCGCAAGTACTTCAGCGCCGGTGTATTTTGAGACATAAATCATCCGAAAAATCTATCTATCATGTCGGTCGAAAGTATACACACGCTCAAACCAGAAAGACGTTGGAAGACTACTACCGCGGAAGAACCACGGGGACATCATTTATTAAGCAGGCCAACCAACAACAGGTTGTAGAGCCAACTTAAAAATCTGGAAAAACAATTGGTTAGAATCCAACTTGTTCGTCTCTAAGACCTTTCAATGAATTGAATGATTATTTGGTAAACTGCAACAATAACAAATTCAGGGTAGATAACCACAATATCGAATGCGTAGAACACTTATGTTACCTAGCTGCGTAATGTCAGCTACAGAAGGAGCAGAGTTCGATGTGCGATACATATTGGTGAAAGCCTGATCGGCTTTTGGCTGTCTAGCAAGATTTGGCATATGGGTATATGTATATTCCTCATGTCTATATATGAATTGTATAAATATTATCTTTCGATCCTCGTATACTGAAAATAAAACAAAAAGTATATTAATCCATTCAAACCAGTGGAGCTCTAATGTATTGACCACAGCATGCATAGGGGACAAATGTAAAGTACTCACTCCATATTACTTCGTGATGTCAAGTGGGGTTCTCATGATATAATGCCATAGCATGCATTTGTTATAGATCGATTGCAAATAAATAGTCTGGCACCAGCAGCACCATGTGAAGATATAAAACATAATCTGTTTGTGTATGTTATGTGTTTTTTCTATTATAGATCACAATATATTCAGAAAGGAAAAAACGCCACCGACACAATAACATCTGTGCAGTCTGTCATGCATGCTTGTGGAGGACGAATGCTAACAGGCCGGTGCATATTTGCTAGAAATCATCTACAATTTGGAGCAATTGTTACAAGTGTTGCAAATAACGCGACCACATAGCATAAGCAAAGATACGGCATTACATACTTATGTATGTATTTCTGATATTTCATTCGATTTTAGAGTGCACATGTTCGTAGTTTGCAGTTTTCCACGAGTCTTTTGTACTTTCATGTATACGTACTATAAACGTTAATCAAAGAACGGCTTACTCGTATTTAAGTAGTAAACCATTTTAACAATGTTTACGTTAGAGTCACGTTACATTATCTGTACATTTGAACGAGCTATTCTATGAATGGTAATGGATTTGTTGTTCGATGCTCGAGCGGTCTGTCGTATCAAACAGCAATTGATCTCTATTGAAATGAATTGAATTCTTAACATTGCACTGGTGTCCAGCATTGGTTTTTCTTTATATAGACTTTGCTTAATATCCATTCATATTTTTGTTTTAAGAATTTGCTTCAAATGTAGATGTGACTTAGATTTCTAATATTTTTCACTTTATATGTTACGATCAATCATTTGTTAGTTCAAAAAATGTAAAAACTCGAGGGATTTGTGCAAATAGAGTAGGACAGACATATAAATATAGTACCAGTATATGTTAAATTTCTACCCCATTTCCAATTGAAGTTGAGAAACGCAATTTGATATTTTTAAATATAGATTGCAATTAAATAAAGTACAAAATGAAAACGATATGGAGAAAATACACATTAAAATTGAGAAAAGCGAGTAGACTCATGCAAATTTAAAAATTACAAATTGAAGACCTTTGTTTTTAATATGATTTAAGTTTTTGTTGCTGTCAAATGGTCCGACCGGCCGTTGCACTTTTTCTTCGGCCTTATTTAGTTACCTTCCTATATGAAATTACATATACAAATTCGTATTAATGTCAAAGAGCAACGAACGGGAACACTGACCATAAATGAGGCTACCATTTTACTGACTGTCTTACTGGATTTTTTTGTGAATGAAAATTTAACTTAAGAAATACAATTTTAAACTGAAAAACGGATATTGAGTAAATCAATTTTGTACTAAAAAACGTTAGCCTTTAATTGCTGAGTCGATTTTGGATAATGTAAGCGAATAATGCGAAGCCTTAGAGCAAAAATCTCATCAGGCTGGTGCGTGAAGAGTTTTCGACATCGATGGTGGACGATGTTTCGGCACTAAGTCGAACACTCTGGGCTAACACATTCTCAACAATGCGACGACGGTTAGTGTTGTCCAATAAACCAATAGATGAGCCAGCCGGTAAACATTAGCCGCTTCTGTTCACGTAATTTCCACACCAACGACTAAGATCACATCTTCGACATTTTCTCGAAGAAGCTTTATAACTAAGCTCCAATAGATACGAGAACTCATCCGAATCAAACTCTTTACTTTTTATTATATTTGCATATACATAATTCTATATCACATTTTTGACATTACTCATACCAAATATTACCTTTTATTTCCAGATGATTTGGAGAATAGGATTGTGTATCCTTTTGGGACTCAGCGCTAAAGTATTAAGTGTAAAGGTATCGACCACCGGTTACCATATACTACACAATGAGCATGGAGTTGATGCATTCCACGGATATAGGTATTCAGGACCTGGGCATGCTCACCAATACGCACCGCCAGTACACAGGTAACATAAAATAGAATATAACCGTAAATTATACAGTTCGGACCCATACGGAGATATGTTTGGGCATCTACCAAACTAACCTAACCTGTACAGTTCGGCAAAAAAATGTTTTTTTCAAGAAAAAAAAAATAAGTTATTGTTTTAAATATATTTTATAGCGAATATATCTGTAAAATAAATCTCATGCCAGTTTTGTAATTATGAATTGAATTCCTTACAGCAATGCGGTGCCAACCGGATTTGGAGTATCAGCAGCGGCCAATCCCTTTCTGACAATATCGTCGACAAATCCACTGTATGGCCCTCATTATCCAACACCGGGTCAGGCTGCCTGTGCCACTCCGCCACCTGTTTGTGAAAAAACCTCATACCGTAGTTTAGATGGCTCCTGCAATCATTTGGAACAACCCCAATTGGGAATGGCCAATTCAAGATATGCTCGTCTTTTGTCGCCTCGCTATGCTGATGGTGTGTCTTCACCTACGGCCTCAATTACAGGACAACAGTTGCCCAATGCCCGTTTGGTTTCATTAGTGGTCTTTGGTGAAATGGATGTGCCCGATCCGGAATATACTTTAATCAATATGCAATGGGGTCAAATAATGACGCACGACATGTCTATGCAGGCTGGTGGTACACAATCGAGTAGGTTTTCGAAATTGTTGTAATGATAAAATGGAAACAGTTATAATTTCTTAATTATTCCCATTTTGTAGAAAAACATCCCACACGCTGTTGTACAGATGATGGCCGTCTGGTGGGTACAGGTTTAGCGCATAAGACATGTTATGCCATCTTGGTTCCACCACACGATCCCGCTTTCTCTCAAGTCGGCACTGAATGTCTGAATTTCGTGCGCACCTTAACCGATTTGGATGCAAACTGTCCAGATAATCGTCGCGGACCGGCGGAACAGCTTACTGTCGTTACAGCCTACATGGATTTGTCTCTGGTCTACGGAAATTCCATACAACAGAATAGCGAGATACGCGCCTTCCAAGGCGGCCGTATGATTGTCGAACAACGAAATGGTGCTGATTGGTTGCCCTCGTCACAAAATGTAACTGGTGATTGCGATGCTCCCGAACAGAATGAAGTATGTTATAGAGCAGGCGATACACGTGTCAATCAAAATCCTGGTCTCACCATATTGCATACCATACTGCTGAGAGAACATAATCGCATCGCCGATACATTGGCCAAACTTAATCCCCACTACGATGATCGTACGTTATTCCAAGAAGCGCGCAAAATAAATACCGCTCAATATCAGCACATCAGTTACTACGAATGGTTGCCAATCTTCTTGGGCACGGAGAATATGTTGAAAAATCGTTTGATTTACAAAGTTCCGGAAACAGCGCCCGTCAACGATTACGATCCGAATATTGATCCATCTGTGATCAATTCACATGCTACAGCGGCCTTTAGATATTTCCATTCACAAATCGAAGGAAGATTAGAGTGAGTATAAGTGAGATACAACATTTGTATATCATTGTATATATTGTACTAGCTGACCCGGCAAACCTTGTTTTGCCTTCAAATTTTATTTATGTAGCTAGCGGACCCCGGCGTGCTTCGCTACGCATGAATATTAACTTTGAATCAAATTCGTTGGGGGTTTTTTATTTATTTTTTATTTGGAAGTAATGAAAAAAACTAAATCAATTTAATACAATAGTGTATACAATAATTTTTGTTTGATTGTGTGGTGCATGAATAAATAAATTAGTTCGTGCTCCCACTCTGGAACATGCGACGTATAATTGTCCTGAGAAAAGCACGGTTCCTCCAAATTCACACCACACACTTGAAGCGTTTGTCCTTGAGCTTTATTTATGGTTATAGCAAATGATAAACGCACGGGAAATTGAAGACGTCTGAATTGAAATGGGATGTCGTTTGGTAATAATGGTATCCGTGGTATTAGTACAACTTCTCCTTTTGCTTTGCCAGTGAGAATTGTTGCTTCAATCAAATTGGGCATTAATTTCTTCACGGAAAGTCTCGTTCCATTGCAGAGTTTTGGTGTATTGAGATTTCGAAGAAGTATGATCGATGAACCTATTTTCAAATTAAAAAGATGCGGTGGCATACCGGGTGGTTCCAAAGAATTCAAAAATTCAACCGGATAATTTACTGCGTCCTCTTCATTCGTAGCAGTATCAATAGATTTGTATGATACAAAGTCACCTGGCAATTTTTGTTAATTTGAAAATTTATTTCATTAACATTGGAATTTGTTGGTGCTAAAATTGCACGTTCTCTTAACCAATCATGATTTTTATAGTTTTGAACAATGTTTGGAAAAACGCGATCAATTAGTTCTTCTTTTGATGGCATAATTGGGTTGAAACAACTCTCGAATGACGTGTACGTCTACCAATATTTGAACGTCTTTCACGTGGCATTTCAAATGTGTTCTATGGCCGTGTGTGAAATGGAAACTGTAAAGGTTTTTATCTAGACCCCGACCGACTACAAATTATGATAATTGAAATGAAAAAATTGAACGAAAGCAATTTCTAAACTTGCTTTTGTTTTGATTTTCTTTTTTATATATCCCCGAGAAACTGAAAATAAATATATTCACCATAGGAAATTTGTTTTCAACAAACTTCAACATTTTACTATTCCCAAAATGATCACTCAGTGACAGCTATCAATGTGGATACGTGTATGCACTACAACGTGTATTTACCTTGTATATATATGGTCAAAATCAAAATCACATGTTGACATGAAAAGTCATAACTCGCGAACGCGTTGACCGATTTCGTGCAAACTTACATATAAACCATCTGCACGACCATACGAACAAACACTTAAAATTTAAGCGAATTCGGTTCGACCGTTCATGAGTTATAAAGTCACAACGCACTTGCAACAATTTTTTATATATATAGATATCACCATAGCGTAGTGTGCACTTAGGCTGGGACAATCAAGGAGTTTTAAGCAAAAATTAATTAATGATTAATTTTAAAATTAATTAATGATTTCATTAGTCTTATTATTTCAAAGAATGAATAAAACCAGCGTTTGAAAATGCTACGCTACTTCGTAGTATTTTGTTTTGCTCTCGCTACCGCTCCCACTTTGAACAGAGCCGTAGCAGAGCCATAGCCGAAAAATGAAAAAGTATATGCTCTGCTCTGCTTGTAGTTCTGTCGCGTCATAAACTATAGCAATAGAAACAGGCAAAAATCAAATGATGTGCTCTGCGTAGCCATAGCGGGAGCTGAAAACTGAGAGCGAGATGAGAGCAGATCAAGTGAAATTGTTTTTATTTACTATGGCTCTTCTGCATTTTTGTTTTTACTAAAATTCTGTGTTTGTTTGGACGTTTTTGTTTTTGCTACAATTCTGTGATCTTTATTTTATTCATGTGTAGGTTAATAAATTGAAAAATTAAAACCATATTAAAATTAAATTCAATATTTAAATTAAATCAAACTTTGTAGGTTAATAAATTGAAAAATGAAAACCATATTTTATTCAGTCACAATATTTAAATTAAATTAAAGTTTGTATTAAGTAAATAGGAATAAGAGCTTATACGAATAGAAACTTATGTATTAATCCTCGTCTTCAAATAAACTTAAATTGTCGATCGCACTATCTAAGTGTGTCGAATTAAGCCTGACAAGAAGTATATTTTCCAAGGTTTCGTGACTTAATCGATTTAAATATTGAATTTAATTTTAATATGGTTTTAATTTTTCAATTTATTAACCTACACATGAATAAAATAAAGATCACAGAATTGTAGCAAAAACAAAAACGTCCAAACAAACACAGAATTTTAGCAAAAACAAAAATGCAGAAGAGCCATAGTAAATAAAAACAATTTCACTTCATCTGCTCTCATCTCGCTATCAGTTTTCAGCTCCCGCTATGGCTACGCAGAGCACATCATTTGATTTTTGGCTGTTACTATTGCTATAGTTTATGACGCGACAGAACTACAAGCAGAGCAGAGCATATACTTTTTCATTTTTCGGCTATGGCTCTGCTACGGCTCTGTTCAAAGTGGGAGCGGTAGCGAGAGCATAGCAATATTTGTTAAGCTCTTGCTGCTACGGAGTAGTAAATGGAATCACTGAATAAAACCCATCACTCACTTGAAAGACATTTGTGGATACAAGTCAATTTCTTAATTCGAATGCAAAAAATAATTCCATTATGACGGCATATGTTGCACAATATTTAAGACAGTAAAGTTGGATTTAAATTAAAACTATTTCTAAATGAATGACAAATGGATTTTTTTCAATATATTTTCTTCATGTTTCTTTATTGCATGTTATTCGTGCAGTTTATTATCGGAACTACGATCTGTTTTGGGCTCTTTACGTCTAAGTGACTGGTTTAATCGACCAGGCATCATTGAAGTTGGCGACAACTTTGATTCACTAACACGCGGTCATGCCACACAGCCAGAGGAATTGACCGACATCAACTTCGACAGAGAGGTAAGTCACTGCAAAGGTAGCAACTTTTCGAAAACATAGAAATATAACTCGTAATGATTTACTTTTGGCTCGAACGACTTCTATGATTTATTTATTTTGTTATTTGTGCTGTTGGGTTTGTTTCTAGATTAAACACTTCTTGTTCAGACGTAATATGCCATTTGGTACTGACTTGAGGGCTATTGATATACAACGCAATCGTGACCATGGTCTGGCCTCCTACAATGACTTTAGAGAGTTCTGCGGCTTGAGACGAGCTCACAGTTGGGAGGAGTACGCTGACCTAATTGATCCACAAGTAAGATAAAACCCAAAACAAAACAAAATTAAATTTGTGAAAAGTACCTTAAATGTTCATATGTGAATGAAACCTTTTCTTTTTAAAACAGATCATAGAAAAACTAAAAAATCTGTATGCCAGTCACGAGGATGTCGATGTAACGGTTGGTGGCTCGTTGGAGGCGCATGTAGCCGGAGCCTTAGCTGGCCCAACCTTCTTGTGCATATTAACAGAGCAATTTTATCGTACACGTGTGGGCGATCGTTTCTTCTTTGAGAATAGCGAAAGACATGTTGGTTTTACACCAGGTATAGCAAACACAGTAACTAGTGTTTCTTACTTACTTTATCACTTTACTATTTTTTGTTTTTAAATTCAAAAAACAGATCAATTGGCTGAAATACGCAAAGCCAGCATGGCTCGTTTATTATGTGACAATGGTATCAATATACAATCTATGCAACCCCAGGCATTCTTAACTATTGCCAAATCGTAAGTTTTTAAATTCTTATTTAAATTATGCATGACAGTTTTAAAACGTTCGTTTTCTTTTGCAGCAATCCTGTTGTGCCATGCTCAAATATACCCCAAGTTGATTTAACCAAATGGATTGATCAGAAACCGTATGGACCACCATTACATTATGGCAAAAAATAAGAATTAATATTTTTGTATTAATTTCTATTTAAAATTACTTTAGGGTGTGTTATCTATACAATTTGTTTTTAAAGTACGGTACTACATATACATATTTTCTTACATTTTCTTTTTCTTTCTAAACTGTATGATATTCAAAATAAGAAAAATCATGCCGATATTGTATTTTATTCAATTATAGTTGCAATTGTAAATATTAATTTAACTGAACCTATACAACCATAATTTAAATTGTACAAAATATCAATAATTGTTTTTACATGAAATAAATAAATTCTAATAAATCACATAATTATGACCTATAAGAATGGGGCAAAGCGTGAATAAATTAGTGGAAACTGGCTTAAACGGGACAAAATCAAGCAATCAGGTCGTGATACTAACTATTCTGAGTCAAATATTACAAAGTTAAAAAATGTTACTGCGGACACGGCAAAAAAGTATATGCTAATTACAAAAGAGTTTCGACAACCATCGACCTTTTGCGTCGGTTCAAAGTTTGTCACTATTAAAATAATAATAAAAAAAAATTGTTGCGCTCACTTCAGGGCGAATAACTGAAGTTTTATTAAGTTAACATTAATTTTAAAAACTTAAACGAAAACAGTGATTCATTACAAATTAAACGGTAATTAATAAAAAATAATAAATAGTTTAAAAATAAAATAATAGTTTCTTGTTAATAAAAATATTGGTCGATAATTTGGGTTTGTCTCAACAGAACAGAAATAATAAGAGGAAAAAACTATACCATTTCAGGTAAAAAATTTTGACAAGCAAAAAAAACGAACGAAAATAAAAGTACCATTTTCGGTAATTTCCATTTAAACTAAAAACAGTAATCTTAATGATCAACTGACATATGGTCGAAAATTGACCTAAACAACATTCAACATTAATAATAGAGGGAGTATCGGTTTTTGCGCTCCACAGATCTGACACGTCCATTAGATTTAGTTAAAGAATCCCCAAATGGTGCAATACGATTGCGTGCAATTTTATCTTTCCACTTTAACAAATGTATCATATCATCGAGTATAGATGCACATTCTCTATCGAATAATTCATAAAATTCAATTAGCTCCACTTGGCCTTTCACAATGTAGAGACCAAGATCACATAACTGCATAAGGTTGAGAGATGATATCGGATACAGTCTGTATACATGTATAATTAATAAAAAAAAATATGGCAGAAGGAAAATAGAAAGGATAAATACTTACATTTGTTCACTATTAAAACCGAGAATGGTTTTAATAGTTAGCAGAATATCGGCATAATATGTAAACCATATGAAATGTTCGTCGTAACTTTTTAGAATGTTGTCGCGAACTTCCATTATTATCTGATACGACTGATGGGCAAAATCTGCAAGACAACAAATTTTACATTACAAATATTAGAGATAGTTGGTGGTACCACATACTTTTCAATGCTAAAAACCGAGCATGCTTTAATTCAATATTTATGCGGTATTCATTTTGCGGACCAAAGTACTTCTTCGCATGCAAATAAATCATAAGATGTAGAATGTAAACATCACGATCGGTCATTACATTTGAGTGATATGATTCCATTTTATTCTTCAGTTCATTCTCCAAGACATTGATCACTGTCCGATATTTGATAAGTAAATTTTTATATTGGATTTCACATTTGGGACACTTGTTCAATTCTGGTGTTATTTTTGCTCCACTACACGATTCACAATAGATTAGTTGTCGTAGATTCTACAAATAAAATAAGATAAGTAAATATTAATTTATTAATAATATAATGAGTTCCAGTTCGGACGTGGATTTGTTGTGAACGAGCGTCGATTAGTCGTCAGTTCCACACCATTTAACGAGGGGCCGCATTAATTTTTTTTATTAAGCTCGTGTACAATGTACTGACAGATATACAAATCATAGAATCATAATATGAATGAAATAATATGAAAGTTCACTGAAAAAACTGAATCAATTTAAAATGACTCAACGCCAGAACTGACAGATATTTGGACATAGTTCATCAAACAGGCAATATCATAAATAGCATCTCACCATACTGGACAAATACTTACAATGGGGTCATCACTATCGGCAAATTCACAATATTTACATTGGCACCATATATTCAATTGTTGAAGGAAAATCTGTCGTTCTATGCGGGAATGCCGCATATGATGTGCCGTGAATGCAACATACAGTTGTTCGCCACGTTTAATGTCTCGCAACGCTTTACCAACCACTACACCATTGTCCAGAACACTATCGACGGAAATAAAATCAACATTTAAATTACCAAAAGCAGAATATATAGCAAAGAAAATTAGGAATGTAACTAAATAATAAGATGTAAAAATAGAGTTAATTTCTAGATCGAAACAAATATCTTACAAAACGTATATCTTTTGAAATTATTCATTCTGAACGTAGGCAGTACCATAGTAACATAGAACTATCTTTCCACACAAACGTGTACAGAAGGTCACATAGACTACAAGACGCACAGAAAAGCACAACTACTATCAACCACAAATACCGAGGATCTTTACTAGATGTACGGAACAAAAGGGGTACAGAAATTCCAAGGTACCACTGCAGGTAGGGTTTTTAACGCTGGAATTCCCGGGAATAAAATACTTCCAAAAATGAAACTATGTACATTTAAATTATACAGAATTTCGTTTCAATACTAATTGTTTAGGATTTTTAATTAAAGTTTTATTATACATTACAAAATTCCAGAATTATATACGCACATGTTTAAGTTTAGGTTAAAAAACAATAAAATGTTAACGTTTTATAAAAAAAATATTCCGATTCTCGGGAGTTGAAAAAGGTCAGTCCTATCTGCAAGGTAAAATTGCAGATATTACCGATAAAAATCCAACTAGTAGACAGAGGCGTGTTAATGTATACAAGCTCCAAACTTATCCAATTAAACCGATTAATTTCAGACGCCACATGGAGGTCCTTAAAAATAAACTCAACAATCCAAAGCAAAAGCTGACAAATAATCTATATCGCCTAATCCTTGGCCTTCCGGATCTATATAATTTATTAATTTCTATTTTTTTTAAACAGAAAAGCCGTTATGCATAGTGTTTGTTTTGATTGCATGCAAAAAACCTTGTCCAAAAGAGGGCCGATTAACAGCTGACCCCAACACGAGTTTTCATATAATACCTCTAGTAATAGAACAATTTTGGACGAAGGCAGTATTTTATATGAAGACATTGTAATAAAGCTTCCTATGAAAGGCATCTTATCCGACTGCAGAAACTGGAGAAACATCTCCCCATTGAATGTCATATCAATGATAATGGCGCATATTGTGGTCAAGCGTATTGACGAAACATTGGAACCGCTACTAAGAAGGAAACAGACAGGTTTCTGACCACATAGTTCAGGCATTGATCATGTGAACAGTTTGCTGGACCAATCGGATTAATGGAGAACACCAATTTATTTAGGATTTTTGATTCGAAAGAGCATGCGACACCACATACCACGACACAATCTGAGTAAAAAAGCGACAACGGAGGAAACAAAGAGGATTTACTACACCGAATTAAGAAAGTATGTGATACATTTGGAGCGCCCGAAACTGCAAACTTTTAAATCGAACATTAAGTCCGTCATTGTCTACGTCTGTGAAATATGGATCGTTGGGTTGATTAAGTTAAAGGTCTTCTTAAACAGGTGTCGGCGAAGATTTATGAGGATACTCTGGGCAAATGTAATATCAAATGCAGGGCTATGGAGCGTAACTACACAGAAAACAGTAAATCAAGGAATAAGGGAACGTAAATGAATATGCATAAGAAAGCCAAGAGATAGGCTGACTTGTATCAATACAAAGTTTGTATGCAAGTCTGCCACGGTATTTAAATTACTTACATATGTAAAGTTCCCTTACAATGCATCAACTATAAATCCGATGCCTGATTGTTTTTTAACTGTGTTACTCATACGTATTGGCGACGTTTTGAAATGGTATGCATTGTAAAAGTTTTGTACAGCGGCATTATGAAACACTAAATTTTGTTCAAATACAAAGCAACTAACATTTTGGAAGTCAGCCATACTACCAATTACTTGCAGGCACTGGAGGGGAAACCACAGAAGAGGTAGTGCAGCAAACATTAGACGAAGATCAGTGGAGGCGGAATCAGAAAGTTTGAGTCGAATCTGGAGTGAAATAAAGTTTTTTAGCATTAAATAGATCTGGTCCTATCAGAAAGTTTGAGTCGAATCTGGAGTGAAATAAAGTTTTTTAGCATTAAATAGATCTGGTCCTATGCTCATCTTAGGAATAAAAAAACAAATATATAATAATAAACGATCAAAAAATTGATCGTCCGAGATATTTGGATTCAGAGAAGTATTTAGTATCAATAAGTGTTATATGTAAAACAGAGTAATTAAATAAATTTTCGTAATATTGTATTCAATTCAATTTACTTACATTAACTCCACATTTGGATCACATGAATGTTTAAATTGATTTATTGTGGGAGAATACACGGAAAGTAACTGTTGTATGCTTTTAGGATCCTCTGCCATTTCTAAAAAGTATTCGGAGTAATGATTATGGAAGAGTCGTGCAAACTTTTTTACAAAGTAACAACGCTGTATATCCGCCATTTCTCCTACATATGCACAAATTACTTGGGCCGAAGTGCACATAACTGGAGAAATAAATTCCTTATTAAAGACCAATTCTGCTATATTATCTTTATATACAGATAGTACACGATGAACGGGATTACACGAATATGTGTGCTTATTACGGGGTAATGTGTCTGGCGTTATTTTCCTGGAATTTCTTGATGATTTTAAAATTCGTAATGAACGCTGCCATATTTCTTTCTCGACATCAATGCCATAATATTCATTGAGATCATTAATGAAATTGTCATGTTTGGGGCTGGTTGTTATTAAACTTTTTATTTCGTGACTATTAGCCGGTACCTGGGATTCAAACATATCGTTTGTAATTTCAAAATCAAATGTGTTAAGCAGCAGATTACAATGTATGCGCATGAGCAGCGAACCGACGATGATCAACTTTTGTTTATACGAAATTTGGAGCCGACAGAAGTAAGTTTCGATTATATTTGTTTTCTTATCAATAAATATAGTCAGACGAAATGCGGTTGCCACTAAAGTTGAATATTGTGTTTCATTCAAATTGTGATAGAGAGGTTTCATTGCAATCACAGACAAAAAGCTCTGGCCATAGCCCCTTTTAATAGTCTCCAGCATATTAAACCAAATTTGCAGTGCAGTTTTATTTTTGCAAAATAGAGCTTGACCAAAGATCTGTTCATTTAGCTGAATTGCAATTTTTAAAAATATGCG
Source organism: Hydrotaea cyrtoneurina (assembly GCA_958296145.1). NCBI lineage: Eukaryota > Metazoa > Arthropoda > Insecta > Diptera > Muscidae > Hydrotaea > Hydrotaea cyrtoneurina. The sequence continues at coordinate 121,266,215 of OY282512.1, forward strand.
AAATATGGTGCTTGCGTCAAGGATAATTAAAGTTAATTGTTTATAGCCAGTACATTCAACTGTATGTGCTGCACTATCCTTTTCCATACAACGCAGCGAACAATACGTTTTATAACGGCATTCCAGACAAGTGTACATTTGCTGGTGCGACTGGCGATAACACAGCTCACACCGAACATATGGGACATTTACTGAATGTAGCATAGGTTCCTCGACAAAGATTGTGTCAGTCTTGCGCAGATCACATTCAGTGCATATACTATCTCTACATGGTTATAGAAGATACAAAATAAAAACGATTGGAAATTGATTGGAAATATATTGTGGTCTACTCACTCTGGTCCATCATAAATACTGAATCTTTTGAAAGGAATTGCAGAGGAAATGTTATCTTGTAACCTTGGTATTGTTGTACTACCAACATCTTTTAAATCAGTTGCAAAATTCTCAATGTGTTTTTCAATTTGTACTACAAATGTAAAGGACAAGTAATTAAATACATTTATTATTATCTTAAAGATTTGCTTACCAAAAGTATCTCGTTGTAATACAGACGCTAATAGATTTGCTTAAAAAATAATTTTGTTAATATTTTTATTTTACTTTATTTATATTTTATATGAAATACCTTTGCATTGGTTGTATTGTCTTAGATATTTTTTAGCGTCAGCATATTGTCCCATCATATACATGCAAAAAACTAAATGGCCAATAACTTCACAAATATCCTCTTTTGTGCTCACTTCCACTTGGTTAATGTGCAAAAACATTTCAAAATCCTTTGAAGCATTCTGTTAAAAAAAGACGTCAATATTATTAATAGGCATTTAATAAAAAAATAACAATTTGTAGACATTTTCAGTAACGTTGATTCTGTGAAAATTTTTCCCTACACGTTTGTCTAAGAGTAAAAATAGAAGACAAAGAACAAGAACGAAATAGAAATGTTTGCGTTGCAAACTAAAATTAAAAAAATTTTCGTCGTACCCTTAACTGGCCTCAAAAGGTAAAAATAAATTCGATCGTCCAAACAAAAGTATTATTTTTTCCGACCTCCTCCAAAACTGTCAAACCTGGAGATATTCTACACTCCAACCAAAATGGAGATAGACACAACTTAGTCATTTCTGAGGAATTGAATGAAGCATTAGATTGTGTAGGGCTGACTCGACGCATAACAACACTCAATAGTTTTTGCCTAAACTCCAGCAAACGGAGATATAATTTCATTCGTCATTCGTAATGCACTGTATCAATTTCAATAAATATCGTATTGGTTGTCAAATTTTACCCGAGTTTGTTATAGATCGAAAACATGACGCCATCTTTGGCTTCTTGATCGACAGGACCACTAATCGGTTGGAACCATTGAATGCATATCACATATTACAGTTTACATAACAGCTTCTGCGGAGTCCCAGTCCTTTAATTTTTTAGTCAAATATTGTCATGAAATCCTAAGAATATTCATCTGTTTCCACATATTCATGTACATATGTGGAGATTTGTACGTACATGTGTGTATTAAGTACTTGTTGCTAATAATATCTACTAGAACTTACCTCGAAACATGCATCATGATAGTACAAATGTCCCCGTAATCTTAAAGCACATGTAAGTACGGGAGAATCCTTTGGCGCCCGCACAATAATTGTGTTAATTAAAAACATGCCCTAAAAATAAATGTATACAATAATAATAATGGAACAAGGAATTGCGGATTGTATTTAATAGTTGTAACCTACCTCAGAGTATGAAACTGGATCGGCAGTCAATATACAATTGTTCGCTTTCCAGAACATATGCTCAGCAATACCATAGCATTGCTTTCCGTAGAATTCTGCTTCCTCATCTAGAACAGTGATAAAAGCCTCCGTTTCTCTAAAATCAATTTAATAAACGGAGGTTAATTCTAGTTTATGGCCCACAACAAAATTAATTAAAAGGATTTGAAAAAAAGATTGTTCCCTTAAAAAAAATGGGCAAACGAAAATAATATATTTTGTAATACTGTAAAGCATCCATAATCATGCTAGTTTGTTGGATTATTATTCAGATTCAATCAATTCATCAACAAAATTAAGAAACTAAATAATCTTTAACAACCGCTATTTCACAGCAGATTGAAACAGAAAATTTAATATAGTACATAAAATCATTCTTTACCACCATTCTTAAAAAAGATCTTTTTATATACATAAATAGTATCATTTTCATGAATATGGTTACAAGGGTGATGACTTGAATTTTTCAAGAAACCCACAAGTGAGAAAGTTTAAGTCGGGTAAACCGACTTACATATACCCTCACTCACCCTCCGTAAAAATCTAGAATCTAAAGTGAGTAAGTAAGAAACAAAAAGTATGAAATAAACGCTTATAATGTGAATGCGCCCATAATGGCTCAAGATTTGCTTAATTGTTAGAAAATTTGCCACTCAGACAATGCGGTACTAAATAACAAAATTGGTCCTAGTGCCCTAATATGTAGGACCTCGGGTGAGGAGAAATACTTTAGTTAATTATTTAATAACTAGTAAGTTGTAATGCGCCTATGGCGCCCGTTGAAATATGGAAAACAAATTTTGTTGAAAAAAATTTTTTTTTTTCAAAAAAAAATTTTTGTTGAAAAAAAAAATTTTCTTGAAAAAAAAAAAATTTGTGGAAAAAAAAAAATTATGTTGAAAAAAAAATTTTGTTGAAAAAAAAAAAAATTGGAAAAATAAATTTTGGAAAAAAAAAAATTTTGTTGAAAAAAAAAATTTTTGCGGAAAAAAAAAAATTTTGTTGAAAAAAAAATTTTTGTTGAAAAAAAAATGTTTGCTGAAAAAAAAAAATTTTGTTGAAAAAAAAATTTTGTTGAAAAAAAAAAATTTTGTGGAAAAAAAAAAATTTCAAGAAAAAAAAACATGTGGAAAAACAAATTTTTTGTAAAAAAAAAATTTTGGAAAAAAAAAAATTTTGGTAAAAAAAAATTTGGGGAAAACACAATTTCTGTACAAAAAAAATATTCTTTTTTTTATTATTATTATTTATAGAATTATTATAGAATGCCTATTTAAATTCCTACGTACTGCGTGACAGAGTCAGTGAATCAGGGAATCAGTGAATCAGTGTCGAGGGTAAATATATATTAAGATATAGTGTTATCTACTTATTAAGAAACCATGTATTATAAATTAATTGGGCTTATAGCCTTCGTATAGTACAATGAATGAAATAAGGGGGGAATTGCATATATGCACAAAAATGGTGAGGCCCTCAGTTGTATAAATCTAGATTATCAGGGTACTTATGCGTGAAAAACTTCTTCACGAAGAGCGCCTTCGTGCCAAAGTTCTCTATTTCTGTTGTTGGGTCAGACTGTTAACTCAATCTACTACTTTGCGGATGACGGCAACCTCTGTCATTCATATTCATTTGAATATCGGCCAAGTCCCAAAGGTAAACAACGAACGACTCACTCAACCGCGATTTGTGACCAGAGTAGATTTTAATGTACAAAAGACCCAGTGCTGTTTTCACACAAACGTTCCACTGATCCAGTATTGTCGTCATTCTCCATGGTTGGTGTGGATATCTACGTATCAGATACTCTTAATGTTCTGGGCATGAAGATGCAGGGTGGGGCTTATTGGGGCCAGCCTCCTTTAGCTCCAAAGCTTGGCCATGTAATCAGAAACAGTATCTTCGTTGTTCATCATCCGATCTATCTGGAGATCTTATGAAAATACTTTTTGTAGAGTGTATAAGTTGTAGGCGTCAATTAACCCATTCCTAGTTCTGTAGCAGACACTACAAGCTTCACATTCAGTTAACCCCTTGAACACCGGAGATGTTCTTGATTCCATACATCCTAAATTATATGAAAGAGAAACATTATATAAAAAACGCGAGCTGACTCCCGTTAAATTTCTCTGAACCATTCCGCAAAAAAAGGTCCACTGATCAAATTTGGGACTCACCCCCAAGGGGTTAACGGGTCCGAACGCTTTTTTGAGCAAAACTTCAGTTTATGGGGGACAAGCCAAAAAAAATGCAGTTCCCTTCGAAATGACAAAAATTATAATGGAAATTGGGCCTGGGGACAGGGGGCGTGGTATCGAAAAACGCTCCCGCCCACTCATTTCAAAATAACATAAATGTTGTCGTATTAATTGTTAGGGCCCCTGGACCCGAGCGCCATTAATCATGTCAATTCAAGGGGCGTAGAATTTTTCGATGGACGAATGAAGGCTTGTGAATTCGACATGCTAAGATGACTGGTATATATTGACGCAAATCAAAGTAGGGTCGTCATGAGTCATGAGACATATGGCCGATTAATTAACTATTAAAATAGTTCATGCGTACCCATAATTTGGCCGCTGTTTGTTTTGGGGTTGCATTCGATTTGGCGGGATCAAAAATAACTTACCGCACATTCTTCATATTGAGAGTCCTTTCGAACAGAACACATTCTGGCAAACTACGCTCCCACATCACTGACCGAGTAGGTAACTGCAAAGGAATCCGATGCATTTTCCTTTTATCCTTACACGAATTATGAATGAAAATCTAAGACGACACAAAATAAACTTTTCAATGTAACGGGACATTCATCAGTGTTATCAACAGATAACACTTTTTATATACGCCAAATTTTGCACAGTTGTCTGAGAAATGAAACGGAATGGAATGAAATTGTGATTTTTCAGTTCCACCATTCATTTAGAATTCAGTTCTCTTCAAAATTAGGAATGGTGCCAAAAATGCCCTTATTGTTCGAATATATTTACTATAAGGTCATGGAACAACTGCACTTCAAATTTGTGAAAAGTTTTTTTTGTTATAATTTAGGATGTATGGAATCAATCATCAATCATTAACTGTGTGTGAAGCTTAAATAGTCAAATAAAGTGGACTGGTGTTTTTTTCTATTGCGATGCCACGCCCCCATGTAATTTGGGTGTCATTTCCAATTGAACTGCTCATTTTTTTTGGAGGTGGATGTCAATTTAGACAGTTTTTTTCATTATAATTTATTAGTTTTACAGAATTGAAATTTTTATTAAAGTCTAGCTTGCATATGCAAAATAACATCCAATTTTTAAAAAAAAAATGTGAAAAAATAACATAAAATATGCTCAGAATGGATTTAGCTGCTTATCCGAACGCAGTATAATTTACAAAAATAAAGGGTGTTTTTTATTGGGGTATAGAACTTTAAGTTGGCATCACTTTTTTAACTGGCGGCCATTTTGTCAGCTGTCAAGTGATTAATATTTAGTTTGGTTTGCCATTTCATCATGAACAGGTTGACAAAAGAACAACGCTTGCAAATCGTGCAAATTTATTTCGAAAGTAATGGTTCAGTTCGCGAAGTTCCGTCTCCGTCCATTTTATGCCATTACATCCACAAAAACTGACGGTTTGGTGTGCTCTATGGGCTGGTGGAGTCATTGGGCCATACTTCTTCCGAAATAATGCTGGAGAGTCAGTTACCGTTAATGGAGACCGGTATAGAGCCATGATAACCGACTATTTTGTTCTCGAATTGGATGGCATGAATGTGGATGAGTTGTGGTTCCAACAAGTGGTTGAAAATTGGACCTGTAGAATTGGCTTTATTCGAGCCAGCCGCGGCGGCCACATGCCCGAAATCTTATTTAAACATTAATGGCATAAAATTATCCTTCCAATAAAGCCAAATTGATGGACATTAAAACGATTTTCTTGTGTTTTATTTCAATTCGAAGTTCTATACCTCAATAAAAAACACCCTTTATAACTGCGGCTGGTCCAGGTGGACACAGCTGTTTTTACATTTGACGGCGCCGTCGATAAAATTTGGTAAGCTCAATTATTTGCTATATTGTTTAAATTTTAAACCAGACCAGCAAAAATATGGATGAAATCGAGGATTTTTTCAATATAACAAAGGATTTTAAGCGGGTTAGTGCGCCTATGCCCAAACCCATAATAGAACCGGCATATCCGTCGTCGTCGAGAAAACTAAAGCGCGAAGTTGAAAGTCCTGAGCGTAAAATACCAAAGGTAATTTTCTCCTCTTCTTCTGTGGAATGATTGTTAACAAGTGCGTGCCATCCATTTTAGTTGGAGCCGAAACTGGAATGTACTCCTTCATATAGCCAGAGCCGTTGCCAAGTGAAAACAAAACTTCCAGGAGAAACCAAACATGGCGATATTTTGTATGATGATATTGATGAAGAAATTACGAGTACCTACTTAAAGATTGATGATGGTGTCTATGATCGTTACGAGTTTAACTTGGACAGGGATACATCGTTGCCAATACACGATGCTAAAAACGAAATATTGGATACTATTCGTAAGAATCCGGTTGTTATACTGGAGGGTGATACAGGCTGCGGAAAAACAACACAAGTAAGAAGCTACATTCCACACATTAATTTATATTCAATAGCAGGTACAAATCGCTTTAAATCACTGACATTCATTGATAATTCAGGGACATATAAATCATACAGGAATAACATAATGTACCTGGAGCTATGGCTAGATTTAGTGAATATAATTCAAATGTGCGGTCGGCATTCACAACCCAAACAGGCAACCACTAATCTATTATAGTATAATGGGATTGCTTAAGTCTTTGTTCTAAGTATCCCATGATGGTTTCTTATAGTTTACTTTAATTACAATCGTACTTTAATTCATCGTAGAGATTGGACTACTATTGGACAGTTACCAGCTGAGCCGTTATGAGCATGGACGACAGCTTGTTAGACTGAAAGTGTGAGTAATATTTGATTACTTCACTTACTTAATTAGAAAAGAATAAGGGCCGTTGCTGATATAAAAACATCATACACGGCGGTATGAACGTAATGTTCGGATATTAATGTGACAACGCATTTCTTCCCCACTATCATCTAGAATATTTGTCCAAACAACATTTGTAATCATTCGTCGATTGAACGAGTATTACAGTACTTTTATTTAAAAAACTTATTCCAATGGATCGATGTCTTGTTTGGAAGTTGATGCCGAATTCGAGTTTTGTGTTAAATCATCCTCGTCTGTTTCTGATGAGGTATTTTGCAAATCATTATTCATATGATCTGGAAGTTCTTGGCTCAAAATAGTTCTCGGCCTTAATAGCCAACTTTGCTTTTCCTTTTTGGTTGTTTTGTCTTTGGGTGGTTGCTGGCTTGAATATTCTTCAGACGACATTTCCTCTACAGATTCAGAAAGTTCCTCGTCATAGTCTACTATGCCTCTTGCCTTACGTTTGAGTTCCCTTCTTGTTGAGTTTTCATTTGTGTTTTTAGATCCGCCGCATTGTACCGTTTTCCCATCGAGTATATTGTGTATATTATCGAAGACAGACTGTATGTTGTGGAATATATCTGTTCGTGGCAATGTCTGTTCCGTTTGATTTTGATTTCGAGTTATTGATCGTTTCAATTCATTATATTTGTCTTCCTGAGCAGTCATTTCATTTACAGTTTCTTGAATTTCGGGTATCAAAAGGAGCTTATATTTGGCTTTTACCCTTGCAATATCCGTCAGTTCGACCTCTTTATGTTCTTCTGTTATTTTGTCGTAGTCGACAAGTTCCTCCAGGCCCAAGCAATAATCCAAGGCGGAAAATCGGAAAGCATCGGCTTGGTACAAACGCCAAAATGTGTAACGAACACCATCCATTTTGGGATTTGGCTTTAGAGACTCAATAAATGCCATCATCTCACGCCAAGTCTCAAGACTTACATATACTTTGGCATATTCTTTGGTAGGTTGTTTGAAATATATTGCATACATAAGATACAACCCACCAATACGTCTCAAGAGGTTACGTTCTTCGTTGCCTTCGGTCGTCGATAAATATTTGCCGAATTCATCTTTGGCACAGATGGATCTTTTGGCCATATGAAAGACTGCACCAGTTGTTTGTATGACTTCGATGACAGACGTCTGTGCAGAATACATATGTTGAAACATCATAGATTTCCACTTCGAACAAAACGATTGAAATTCAACGTCTCCAGCACTCACAAACTCCTCGATTAAAGTGAGACAATCTTCATAAATAGCTGCTTCCATGCTGAGAATTTTAGTACCCTCAAAATAGTGGAATTTCAGATCAGATAGGAATGTATCAACAAGAAATAATCATTCCGATACTTATTTTGTTTACAATACATTTGCGGCCGGGTCCATACCTATGTTGCCATCTCTATGCAAAACAAAAACAGCTGATTGCAATGTTGCCACAGTGTAGACGATAAAGGCCCTATTTCCGAGTGGAATGTTAATGTTTGTATTCGATTTATTATACTTTTTATTTTACGTACTTCCTTATATCTGTAGCTTGGACCTCAAAACGGCCGGTGTCAACATTTTTCTGTTCATAGTTAAAATTTGTGTTAGATTTATTTTGTAGCTCTCTTTCATAATGTTAAAATTGCCAATATAAAAGCTGTTCTTTTGTAAAACCTTCAATACAAATTTTCTCAAAAGAGAATATTTTTACACTTCTGCTTTTATCAGCAACCCAGCGACTTTTCCAGCAAAATGTGTCAAATGTCATCCGATTTACAAAATTCGGTGGTAAGCTATTCTGTTTTACAAGCTTTGGATATCATCAATAAATCAAAAAATCTTTTATAAAAAATATTGATGTCATTATATTTATATGTGTTTATTATTTCTGTATTTTTTTAATCACAGCTACCTCAATATATTCTGGACGATGCATATCGGCGTCGTGAATACTGCAGAATAGCTTGTACACAACCGCGTCGCATTGCTGCTATATCGATTGCAAAAAGGGTTTGTAGCGAAAGGCAATGGCAGACTGGAACTGTGGTCGGCTATAAGGTAAGTGCTAATACCTATTCACTTCGAAGCTAATATTCTTCACTGATTCTTATATTTCAGGTTGGACTTCATGCCAATATAAGCGATGACACACGTCTTCTCTACTGTACAACAGGTGTTCTATTGCAAAAACTTATAGGAGATAAAACATTGACACCCTATACTCACATAATACTGGATGAAGTACATGAACGCGATCAGGAAATGGATTTTCTGCTAATTGTAGTACGACATCTTTTATTAACTAATTCAAAGCATGTTAAAATAGTACTGATGTCGGCCACAATGGACACATCAGAGGTATTACCGGATTGAAAGTACACCTTCCTAAATACGCCTTTTAAATGGAATGTTTTTATTTTCAGTTTTCCAAATATTTTACGATACGAAAAAATCCAGCCCCAGTAGTGCGAGCGGACTTTCGGCGTTTGTTTCAAGTAAAAGATTTTTATTTGTCTGATTTAGATGATATAAATACTCACGTAAGTTTATTTTTTTCCTGTGTTCGTACTTTTTATTTTTCACTTATGTCACATTTTTTTTTCAGAAAGTAAAAGTTGATTTTACCGTACCATCTATATCGTCCGAAATGTTTAATTTAGCATTGAAATTAATAGTGATCATTGATAATATAGAGAAACAAGGGGCATCTCTAAATCCTGAAAATAACGAATACGAGAATAAAACATCAATTTTAATATTTCTACCGGGTATAAACGAAATTGAACAAATGCTAAAAAAGATCCATCTACTTTGTCGATCTGAGGGGTAAGTACCTGTTTTAGAAAGTAATTTTTGTCGCTTTATAGTTGACACGAATGTCACGAGTTAAATGAAATAACGAATGGATGTTTATAATATTTTCTGTAAAAGGTAATTATGTTAGCTAACAATGATGTGAATATAATTGTTATAAACAAATAATTTTATATTATAAACAAAATATGCTTTAACATTCAGGGTTAAAAGATAATTGTAGAAGTTATGGTCTTTTTTGTAGAAGTAACACAATTTTTAAACAGTGTTTGTTTAAAAGTCGTATTCTCAATATATTTAGCTTACATAATTACCCGTAATTGTGGGCTTTGTTTAATAGGACGTTTCCTTTAAAAAAAATGTATCATACATTTTTTGGTCGTCAAAACCAGAAAATATAAACATTCCTTTTACATTTCTCTTCAATATCCTGGGATGACCAGCCTCGCTCCCCCAGGGAGTTTATTTTGTAAATATATATTATTTTCTCCTAAACGACTAAAATCTGCTTTGTATAGATAATGTATGATTTATAACTTTTAGCAATGTATTTTTTATATTCATTTAGAGATAAGGTAAAACTATGTAGTATTCGTTTACACTCAGCCGTTTCGCCAGAGGAACAAGTTCAAGTATTTCATCGCCCGCCTCCTGGTTATAGAAAAGTAATTTTAGCTACAAATATTGCAGAAAGTTCTATAACCGTGCCTGATGTGAAATATGGTGATTTGTGTTTAATTTTCTTTCAAAATTTCTAATTTATCGCTAATTGAATTCTACCTATTTTAGTTATTGATTTCTGTTTGACGAAAATTTTAGTCACCGATAGTTCTACTAATTTTACCTCACTTCAATTACATTGGGCTTCCAAAGCCAATTGTCGTCAGCGCGCTGGACGAGCTGGTCGTGTAATGAATGGACGTGTATATCGTTTGGTTCCCCGTACATTTTACGAAGTAAGTACAATCATTGTACTATTTTTTTATTACCAGGAGTGTTTTGAAAACTTCGATCGACTGATTTCTATTTATTATGGAGATTTAAAAGAATACAAGACATATTCCTGTACATAAAATAATATTATAATGTCTAGCATTCTTTTTTCCTCTACATTCTTGCAGAATAACTTACAAGAATTTAGTGTACCGGAAATGTTGCGGTGTCCTTTGGAAAATATGGTTTTAAAAGCTAAACTTCTCGATTTGGGCTCACCTCCACGTGTTCTTAGCTTAGCTATGAATCCCCCAAATTTGAATGATATACAAAATACGATACTAACATTGAAGGAAATTGGTGCCTTGTATAAATATACCAATGGTGTGTATACAGTCGATGATGGTGATTTGACTTATATAGGAAGGATTATGGCCAATGTACCATTGGACATAAGATTAGCCCGTCTCATTGTATTTGGTTATATTTTTAGTATATTAGAAGAAACAATTATAATAGGTAAAGACAACACGAAGCCGGCGTTATTGTGTATTATTGAACGCTAATTTCATTTATATTCGTAGCGGCTGGTTTAAGCGTACGTTCAATATTTAAAACTGGAAATTATAATCAACAGGGAGAACTTAAAGCTAGCATACAAAAAATGAGATGGGCCGATGGTTCTGGTTCTGATCTTGTTGCCATTCTAAGAGCATACAGGGTAAGTAACACATTTAGTTGTCCTGTAAAATTGTGATGTTTGTTTTTAGGAGTTTATATACATATTGATTTTTTTTTATATTTCCACCTGAAAACAAGCATCACAATTTTACAGGACAATTAAATCTCGTAATAAAATTAAAAGTTCGGAGTAACAGAACTCATAGCAGAACTGAGCAATAAGAAAAAACAAACCAACATAAAAAGTATTATTATAAAAGCGATATTTTTAGACTGTTTTAAAGAGTTATTGACTAGAGAAACTTTTTGCTCCTGCCATCAAAATAGGACGAAAGACAATTTAGAATTTTGTTTATGATTTATCAAATCACTTTATCAAATTATTGCTTTTATTATTATTTATTTGTTTCACCACGCACTATAAGATTAATTACATGTTATATGTTTCAGTGCTAGGGGTTTGTAACATTTTGTTTTAACGATTAAATTATTATATATTAAATTTTAATATTAGATATTACAAATTATTGAAGACAATAGCTGTTTTGAATGTTGAGACATTAACTGTCTCAATTTACAAGATGTAAACGGTCACTGACCCAGGATACAAACCTGGGTTAACTGTATGATAGTCGCCCACATTACCTATCTATAGTTATAAATAATAAATTACATACAAACCAATAATTATAATTGATCTAGCTGTAAAAATGGGGGTGAATATCTAACATATTAGATAGTTAAATAGAAAACCCGAGGAATTTAAATATTATTATTATTATTTTTTCTTTTTTCTAGGAATGGATTTCACTGACTCCCGATGATGACGATGCTCTTCATGATTGGGCTAATCGTAAATTCATTAATTTGCGTTCATTACGTGAAATGGATTTATTAATTATTGAAGTGAAACATCGCTTGGGTATATTCGGTATTAAAAATCACAGCATTTTTGAACCCCCTGAATTGCATGAGTCTGAAAAGGCCATTATTCTAAAAATAGCCATTGCGGGAGCATTCTATCCAAATTATTTCGTTTATAGTAAATTAAATGATCTCGATAAAGAGCGTGCAAAATCTCACGTTTTATGCGGTCAAAATCCAAGTCGAACAGTGTATTTTACAAATTTTGACACACGTCATATAGGTCAATTGTATACCCGCTCCATTAAGGAGCTGTTTAAGATTGTTGAAATAAATCCGAAAAACATTGATGTAAGCTTTCAAGCAAACTCGGAACGGGTTTTAGTTATTTTTAAAGATGATCCAGAAGATGGTGATAGTGAGCCACCGATAGAAATCCCAGGATCGGTTTGTGCTGAAGTTTATAAGTCTATTATGATGCGTTCTGTAAACCTGCCTAATGCCGTTCACGTAATGGAGTAAGCTCACTTAATCCATTTACAATATACACATATCTAATGAATTTGTATGTCTATCTGCAGTTCACGTTCGGGAATTAAATATGCAGAGGAACATGGCTTGGGCGCAATGTGTGATGGTGCCTGGAAATCAACGAAACGTCTCCTTGTAAATGCCGAATTAGTAGTACTGCCTTCGGTGTTTCAGAAAGATATGAGCGGTTATATAACACATGTATGTATGCAAGTCGGCCTATAACCTATTGTTTGAAATATTACAGTTTTAAAATGCCCATTTAGATTGAAACTTGCAGCAAATTTTATTTTCAACCTTTATCTGAAACTGAACGCATTAACGAAATACAAGAAATGCTGCACGACGCCAATGAATATGAAAACTGTAAGTTTCCTCATCCGGCTGCCATTGCCAAAGGCATGATATTGGCAGCGCCATTTGAAGAAAAATATCATCGAGCAAAAGTGATTAAAATTTTAAATCCATCGAGGCGAAATATGCAGTGCAAGGTAAGACATTAAGATAGTGTATCATCAACATCAATGTATAAGAGGAGTTGTGTGATAAAATATTGGCACGACCAAGTTAGAAAGTGAATAGTTTGTCGATCAATCTGATAAACGAAAAGCGGATACCATAAACACAATCAAAAAAAAAATTCGGTGTTATATCTGATATAGAAAAATTTAGAATGAACTTTAGTAAAAATGACCGTTATTGGAAACCCAACTTTAGATTAAATTTTACAAGACCATAAGCCTCCTAGGAGTGGACACTCTCTTATATGGACATGGACACAATTTTATAAAACCTCTATTATGTGGATAATATATAAAAAAAATTTGAAGAATATGAGACCAAAATATAAGTGCAGTTCTAGGCAGTGATTCCATTTACTACTCCGTAGCAGCAAGAGCTTAACAATATTTCTATGCTCTCGCTACCGCTCCCACTTTGAACAGAGCCCTAGCAGAGCCATAGCCGAAAAATGAAAAAGTATTTGCTCTGCTCTGCTTGTAGTTCTGTCGCGTCATAAACTATAGCAATAGAAACAGGCAAAAATCAAATGATGTGCTCTGCGTAGCCATAGCGGGAGCTGAAAACTGAGAGCGAGATGAGAGCAGATCAAGTGAAATTGTTTTTATTTACTATGGCTCTTCTGCATTTTTGTTTTTACTAAAATTCTGTGTTTGTTTGGACGTTTTTGTTTTTGCTACAATTCTGTGATCTTTATTTTATTCATGTGTAGGTTAATAAATTGAAAAATTAAAACCATATTAAAATTAAATTCAATATTTAAATTAAATCAAACTTTGTAGGTTAATAAATTGAAAAATGAAAACCATATTTTATTCAGTCACAATATTTAAATTAAATTAAAGTTTGTATTAAGTAAATAGGAATAAGAGCTTATACGAATAGAAACTTATGTATTAATCCTCGTCTTCAAATAAACTTAAATTGTCGATCGCACTATCTAAGTGTGTCGAATTAAGCCTGACAAGAAGTATATTTTCCAAGGTTTCGTGACTTAATCGATTTAAATATTGAATTTAATTTTAATATGGTTTTAATTTTTCAATTTATTAACCTACACATGAATAAAATAAAGATCACAGAATTGTAGCAAAAACAAAAACGTCCAAACAAACACAGAATTTTAGCAAAAACAAAAATGCAGAAGAGCCATAGTAAATAAAAACAATTTCACTTGATCTGCTCTCATCTCGCTCTCAGTTTTCAGCTCCCGCTATGGCTACGCAGAGCACATCATTTGATTTTTGCCTGTTTCTATTGCTATAGTTTATGACGCGACATAACTACAAGCAGAGCAGAGCATATACTTTTTCATTTTTCGGCTATGGCTCTGCTACGGCTCTGTTCAAAGAAAGAGTGGTATCGAGAGCAAAACAAAATACTACGAAGTAGCGTAGCATTTTCAAACGCTGGTTCTAGGTAATACATTTCGACCAGTTGATATTGGGAAGTAGCCAAGAAAATTTGTAGCCATTCCTTTCTAAAAAGGCAAAATGAAAACGCCAGAAAAATGGGAATGCCAAGCTTTGTTTGATCTCCACCACTGGAGGTCGGAATAGACACAATATTAGTTTTAGAGGATTTTTCGGAAATCAGAATCTGTATCTGATCTAAACCAGTTTAGAGAAATGCTGAAATCATTCGTGATTTCAAACCTTAAAATGTCTACAATAAAAAATAGCATAACTTTCGAAGGAAATATTAACCGTTCTGTTTTGTGTTAGCATATCCGGTGAGAAAGAAACGCCTTTAAGAATTCGTACAAAATGTATATTCCTTATGGGGATGCAATGGTCTGCATTATTATCTTGAACTTTAGTAGCTAGTAGGGTAGACTTTCTTGGGAGAACCTCTGCTAATCACTTCGGCATGGATTGCACAAGTTTTGAGGTTTCCTCTGATGTTATATTTTCCCATTTCTTCTGCAACACTTCTTTCAGTATACTTTTTGATGAAATTGAATGCTGTTGAATATTTCTTACAAAAAACCCACAGATGCACGATGGGTTTAAGATCAGGGGACTGCGGATCTGTAAGTTAATGGTGTGGACCGGTATATAGCAACCAAGGCTCCTCAATGTCGGCTCTATGCTTCTTGTCGTTATCTTACTAAAATTAATAGTGGCCCTAAAGTCTCAATTTCACTGCACTCTGTTTCAAGTTAGCTTTCAAAATATCTTGGTAACCACGTTTGTCCATAGTTGACTCAATGAACTGTATTTTTACTACTCCATTAGCTACAATACACCCTCACAACATAACTCCACCTCCTCCATGCTTAACTGTGCCTGATATTTTTTTTTTTATCAAGTGCTGTACATAATTTTCTCCTTTTATTCCAAATATACAAAATATCGTCTATGTAGAACAAAAACTCATCATCTACATTTTCATAGTTTTGAGTTATAAGGTGTTTTATATAAAAGTTATCATTAAAAATCCAATATTTCGATAACAAATATTTTGAATACCACAATTTGTTAATTATTAAATACAACATTTTATCCACCAAAAATGTCTGCATATGTTGTATACTGTTATATCGACAAAAACCTTTGGTAGATAATGATGTTTTCTTCACAAATTTTATCGCAAAGCTGCAGTTAGTGAGTTATAAAAAAAAAATATTAGTAACTAAAATAGATATGCGCATATCGATAAGCGCAAAAAATAAACAATGGAAAATTATGAAATAAAATGCAATAAACTCATGTTTCGCTAAAGTGTAGTTGATGACTTTTTCTTCTACATAGACGATATATTCTCATCAGAGAATGTAATTTCTTTCCAGAACTGTTGTGGCTTATTTATGTGTGTTTTTTTTGCATATCTAATTCTTTTTATCGGTTTTGTTGTGAATTAAAAGGTTTCTTAGGTGCCACTCGGCCTCGATAACCAGCCTTTTTAATGATTTTCCGCAGAGAGTCGTCGCAAATTGTTTCCTTAAAGAGTCCGTTAACACTTGCAGCCAATTTGATGCAGGATTTCACGGGTTCTGTAGGACAAATTCGACTATATAATGTCATTATCTTTCGGATAATATGGAAGTTGGGCCAGTGCGAGGTTTAGATAAGCAATTTGCTGTTTCCATATAAGTATTAACTACTCTTGGAACAGAAGAATGTGCCCTATTCAACTATTTCACCAATTATTGTTTCCACAAATACAATAATTTTCCTTTCGGCAGCATTAATTTCTTTCCCTTTACCATATATTGCGAATACATTTTTTAAAATATTGAAAACTGTTTTTTGGTCATTTTGACAAAAGAGTATATTTAAAAATGGTACAAAATTGATGTTTAAAGTGAAATAAAACCATGGGAACCAATATCTAATTTTTGTACGCAGACTTTTTCTTTGTTAATTATGGGACTTTTGTAAATGTCATCCATAAATAGGTGTGTTATTATTCACATTGTTTGTTGTTTTGTTGCTTAACCGTTTATAGATATAATAATAGACTCATGTATTATGCCACCAATAATTTAAAAATTTATGTTCGCAGACTTTTTCTATTATGTGTATGTTTTTTGTAATCAGAATGACATATTTTTGTTTCTAGTAGTTTAATATATTACAACATGCAATTTATAAAAATAACGCGCAAGTTGACACCTCCCTATAATGGACAAATGTCGGGCGAAAATTTTGAAAAATAATTCAAAATTGTTTTTTTAATCACAATCCTTGAAGTAAACACTAAAAATTTTTGAGATCTCGCCCTGTTGATTTTGTGTTAGACATTTTGATTTTAGAAATTTTAGCCTTCCACTGCCCAAATCTCGAAGACTAGAGGTTATAACAAATTGTTCTTATTATGTGTTCTCATTTTGGGCTGTTGTATACAAACAAGTTGTAAAGTCAAGGGACCAGGGTTATTCGGTTATTTTCACTTGTTTGTCATTACAAAAGTTTTGAAAGATCAAATGAATAAAACCAATAAATAAATAAAAGCAAATATTTCACTTTAAGTGTTTACACTTGTCGAATTTTGGTTTCTGACAAAAAAAAAAAGATAAAAACTATTAATAACAAATAATTTTATTTGTCAACAATCAGCTGATTCAGAAAATATTTGTCAAATATTTCCCAAATCTGAACCTAGCTTTAGTCATAAGTCTTTTAAACGTCAGAGTGACTGGCTGATTTTTTTCGGGGATTTGTTACTTTGAAGAATCCCTAGTGCTGTTTAGATCTTTTTATTGCATTGTTGTATAGTTTTATTTAGATTTTTAACTACATTTGAAATAATCGTCTTCAATCAATATTTCATTTGCATCTATTTCCGATTAAAGGTTTTCTTTATTGATTATGGAAACATGGCAATAATTGACTTTGAGGATTTACGTTATTTATCGGAGACATGCAAATATTTGTCGGATATACCACCTCGTCTATTTGAATGCCGTTTGGCGATGGTCGAACCGTCAGCACTCAAATCGCCAAATGCTAAATGGACCGACGATGCTATGGAATATATACAGGAGCATGCCGATTCGGGCGCAGTCGAAATTGAGATTTTCTCTGTGGTGGATGGTGTTTCAAATGTTATTGTAAAAAAAGGTGATAGTACTATTAATCATATACTCGTGGAAAAAGGTTTAGCACGTACTTCCGACGAGAGTTTCATGTCAAAGGTAAAATTTATTTTATTCGATGTAAAACTACGTTTCAGTCTAATATATGTATGAACTTTTATATTTAGACGGATCACGACTTTCGTATACGCAAACAGTCTGTAGCCAATCGTTTTCTAGAGGACGATCATTCACGACAAAATGAAGAGTACTTACGGTCCATTAGACCTGAAATTGACATGGACATAGAACCACCTCCCTCGGAATTGTGTACGAGAACGATGAGACTACGGGGACCGTTTAGTCCCCTTGAGACAAATATATATTCTGCAATTCGCATTGGCACATGGAAAACGGTTCAGCTGATAAAAGAGTCGGTAAATAACGTAAACCTCGATTGCGATCCCAATGATATGTATGAACGCTTGATTGTATCAGCGGACATCACAGAGCATTCCAATGGAGATTCTCTGATAGCGCGCAACACAACAAGAATGCCAAACATTCATGGGTTTGGAGCCCTAATGACCATGTTGTTCTGTCCGACTATGCAAATAAAATGTAATAAAACACGAACAAAGTATGTGGCACTCCTAGCGGGTCTGGGATATGACGACAACACATATACCACTCTATATGGTGAACATGATATAGTTCTTAATTTAGATGTAGACATTCAACCGGGTGATATTGAATTGGTAAGTATTCCATATGGATTATAGTTTGTTATGCTAAATTTTTGTCAATGTTTTGTGAATAGATCAATCAAATTCGATATTCCATGGACACTTTAATTTATACGGAGCCCCATAAGGATCGTCCTAACATAGAACCTGGAGACCTGGAGAAATTAACATTACAAATTAAAAACCAGGTATTAAGGTAAGACATCTACATTTATATTTCATATTAGAAATTGTATTAGTTACTTAGATGGCGACATTATACGCATTAAGGATTGGAATTTCTTGCAATGTTATACAAATTAATGCAAATAAAGGAAAGTGCATTATCTTCGGAAGCAGGCGGCGGAATACATCAGATCAATGTTGTACACAATTATTCCGTCAGCTAGGTCTGTGTGAAATTTCAATGAAATCCGATAAGCCAATTGCAAAAGCCAGATTTATTTCCAAATATTGTCCGAATTCCCCAACAGTGCGACATTAATGTTTTGTACATCAAAAAGGTCCCCAGGGACTTTCTTAAAAATAGAAGGATTGAACCTCACCAAACAGAGCAGTTTTCATCGTGTATTGCCAGCTCTGGAATATCCAATGATTTCCGTTGCTGAAGACAGCTTGTCTATTCAAAGGAAATAGACATTTTGGATATTTCCAAGGCGTTCGATAGGGTCTGGCACGGAGCACTCATATCAAAACTTATTGCATTTGGTGTCGGTAGTACCTTCTCTCGATTCATATCGAGTTTTCTCAGGGATCGCTCTATACGAGTTGTTATAGATGGGGTCTCATCCAACGAGCATAGGTTGACCGCAGGAGTGCCACAAGGCTCTGTCCTCTCTCCCTCTCTATTTCTTATTTTCATTGACGACCTGTTGGGGCAGACTGTGAACCCAATCTACTCCTTTGCGGATGACAGCAACCTCTGTCATTCGTACTCATTTGATCATCGGCCAGGTCCTCTGGAAGTCGAGGAAAAAAGGCGAACGATGAACGACTCACTTAACCGCGATTTGGCGACGATTTGTGAGTGGGGCCAAATGAACAGAGTAGATTTTAATGCACAAAAGACCCAGTGCTGTTTGTTGTCACACAAACGTTCCACTGATCCAGCATCGCCGTCAATATCTATGGGTGGTGTGGATATCGACGAATCAGACACTCTTGATGTTCTGGGCATGAAGATACAGGGTGATGTTCGCTGGGCTAGCCATATATTCGAAGTGTCGAAAGAAGCATTCAAGTGTTTAGGCTTTTTAAAGCGGTGCAAGAAATACTTCACCCCATCTGACCTCGTCAATATTTACACCACCTACATCCGGCCTAAAATGGAATACAACTCGCATATATGGGCAGGGGCTCCATTAACCTCTTTGAAGCTTCTGGACCGTGTACAGAGGAGAGCGGTGGTGATGATAGGGGATGGTAGGGTATCCAGCTCTATTGTCTCCCTACAGCATCGCCGAAATGTGGGTTGTGTATCGCTATTCTATAGATATTTTAATGGTATCTGTTCAGAAGATATCCGTCGTCTGGTCCCTGACGTTAGAACATTTAGCCGGAATACTCGGCTATCCAGGGTCTCTCATCCGTTCATTGTCAAATGGCCGGTTGACCGGACGACGCACTATAGAGAAAATTCGTTCTTCAGCCGGACTGTTCGTTTGTGGAATAATCTTCCTGCAAGTGTTTTTCCTGCCTGCTATGACATTACCAAATTCAAGGCCAACGTCAACAAACACTACTCCCTCTTTCCTCCCTCCAATACCCTTATTTCCCATCGCTAACACAGTGCATTGCATTTATAGGGGGCATCCCCTGAGTGTTAGTCAAAAAAAAAAAAAAAAAAAAAAACTATAATTTTAGAAAGCGGGCGTCTCATCAAACAGTACGATACACAAAATAAAGGCGGTTATGTGGGCTAGACATTTTTAAAAATTATAATCGAAAGGAACATTTTAAAGAACATTTTTTTTAAATGTATTTATAAAATATTTGTGGTTGCTGATTTTAAAAAACAGTGCTCACGAAAAATAACTTTTGTCAGACAATTTTTTTTTTGCATAGACATTTTCTCGTTTTTGAAAATGAAAGAATTGCACATTTGTTAATATAATTTTCTTTTCTTTATATGATCTCACATGAACTATAGCTGTGTGCTAATCACGGCATACGTTATCTACAGCATTTTCGTGTCGACATAATTGTAAATGCTTCGACTTCTTTGGATCACGGATTTACGAAGTTTACGATCGACAACTGTCGATGACTGATGGCGTGATTAGACCCCCGATCTTTTATTTGTTAATAAACATAAATTTCATATTCATATACAGTAGTTTTAATACATACTAAGTTAAAAATCCTTATTATTTTATTTGAATTTTTAATAAACAAGTTCTCATCATTTCTGCAACAGGCTTTTGAGTAAACAGCGAAAATATATTGAGATTCATGTCGATGTAAATGATAACAAATGGGAGAAATTTGATGAAAAAGAAATTGTGAAACCGCCTCCAACGTACGGTCAACGATCGGTATTTCCTGGTCTGCCACAATTGCAGTTGTACGAAGAGAAACTTGATCGCACGCATGCTCTGAATATGCATTCTCATGAATTGCATCGCCTAAGACAATTGTAAGTTTAATTTAAGTATGTTCATTGACAATGTCTATATTTATTGGATTTTTTTTAGTGATGGTAGGATCCTCCCCACATCTTGCCGCCTATGTGGAATATCAATTGAGAATATAGTTCAATTGCGTATTCATCTTCTGTCTCAACTACATCGTGATCGTGAACATCAGATCAATTTTGTACCCCTATCGATATAGATATGCGGAGATTCCAGAATACCCATGTTTTGTAGTACTTGAATTAATGTCGACATCTTTTTAAAAGCTTCATACATTAACCATTTGTATTATACATATCAGAATTTACACATTTACAGTCAGAAGGCATCCATTACTTTCATCTTTTGCACAAGAAATGGGTGGCTTAAATTGAAATTTATTTTGAGACATCTAGATGCAGTGAATATACGGATAATTTTTTAGTTACAAATTAAAAAAGATTTTGCTGATTGATTCGATTGGTTTCTGATTGTTTTTGCTTGTCGAGTGTGGTCAGTGCTATTTAAAAGCGCGATGAGTTCGATTTTTCCCACTACGTTTTGCCTATGCGCGAAGTAAACGCTTTGCTTCCATTGCATTCTATTGTCATAACTCTAACAAACACTCTGATAGCGCTATTTTTATATACTATTAGAGTGTTAATATATTTTTTTTCAATCTTTGGTGACGACCATGCATGGTCATTTTTAATCTTGATCCCTTAAAAGTTTTGCTTCTGCGTTTTCAAATATTATGGCAGTAAGTGAGAATTAGTTTAAAATATCGATCAACTTCGATTTACCAAACACGGACTTTCCATTTCATTTATTTGAGAAAATGCAAATAATGATTCACTTTCGTAACAACAAATTTCAAAAACTACATTCTTTTTTAACATTGAAGGACACACAACTATAAATAAGCATTATTACTTTAACATATTTTTTGTCGGTAACACAAAGATACAAATATACAACATTTCGGCTCCTGTTGAACCGATCCTAAAACAGGGTCACAAACACTTCAGACAGCTCTATGATATTTCATTTAATTTATTAAGAAAAATTTATGAAAATACAAAAACAATTTTCACACATTTTTCTTAACAAAGGTTTTTTAATTTTTTTATGAATACGGGGGTTTGACATTAAAAAAAAACATTTGAAATGGAAAAGTGTTTTAACATCAGCGCCTAAATGTAGTCTTTACATTAGCCAAATTGCCGCGACTAATTTTGTCAGTCTGGCAATGATGTGTTTTCCGCGCCATCAATTGTTTATGGGTTAGTCCATTTTAATTTAATTTTTTGTAAAAAACAAACACTCATAAACAGGAGATGCTATTTATGAAAAGGAAACAGGCACTTGTATGTCTAAGCTTCTTCTTTTCAAATCATAGACATTTTTCAACAAAATTGTCGTGGATTGGGTGCTAACATTTCTTAAAATATCTGCAGAGACACGCCCCTTTTAGCTGAGATAGCGATGTGGGCGTCATGTATACGTTCATACCTTTCACACAAGACCTTTATTAAAGTCGTTGAGCAGATATAAACTTTGGAACATTGGTTTTACAGTTTTCTAGACGCTTCATGTTATGTTTTTGTCGCCTACACCCATGCCGCACCAAATTCACTAAAAACCCCTTTTGATTACTCAAGGGAAGTTTCAGTTCTATGCAAATCTGTTTACTTTTCTCAAAAAGTATATCGCGTTTAGAAGTTATAGATGTTTAAATATCGTGTAGATTTTTTGCAAAAAAAAAGAATTTTGGAATATGCATACCCATAGTTCAATAGATGGCGCTGGCTGTACATCGTTACCAGTGCTGCCAGACCGTTGTACTGGTGAAAGCAACTGCTACAGAATTCGAGCATACTTTTAGGCGCAAATGTGTGTCGTCTTTACATATTTACGTCTTACATCATGCTGTTATATTTGCAAAAAAAAGTTTAGTGCATGTTATTGAGTTTATTTCTTTTATTAAAAATATATTCTTTTTTTATAATAAATACATTACATTAAATGAAGTTTATAAATTATTCATTATTTTGTTAACAGTTCTGATCTCTACTTAATAAAATCCATGTATTCGTTGTTTTGTTAGACAACTTAAAAGTAATGAAAAAATAATGTAATCTGTTGCTGTGATTTGTGGTTTGCTTGATTCTGCATTTCTTTTACTGTAGCGAATCATCCAAGATACGTGTGGATTTCTATTGGGAAGTTCAACAAATCGCGAGTCTAATAAGAAACTTAAAGTGAACATGAACTCGACTTAATAAATTTCGAATTAGACTCGCAAGAGTTGAGACTTTGAGGGAGGCTTCAGAAGTTTTCACAAATGTTATGATTTTAAAAGTATATGGGTTCATTTGCAGATAAAAAAGAGCAGGATGACGGTTATATAAATACTTAAAATAAATAAAATTATCATTCAATGTTTTGCTTACAAAATAAATAAAAACTAAAGATTGTAAGATTAGATTTTGTGGAAAATGTGAAAAAAAAACCTAAAAGAATTTGGAATTTGTATAATTGGAAAATTATAATTATTTAGATTTTCAAACTACGTGGTCCCATTCGTGGTATACTTCTTGGACCACTCATCATGGCTTTGGTTGGTTCTTTACGGGCCTGAGGTTCTTCACGAGCGTCATCTGTCTCCCCCTCTTCTTCCTCGTCACCGAAGAGCAAGGCCGCCAAACTGGTTTCAAATTTCGATTTAATCCGTTTGGTGGGAGCCACCGAAGGATTATCGGTTGGCTTTACCGAAGATGTTTCGATCTTATCAGACTCTTCGGCAGCCAGCGGTTTGGGTGTGGTCGTCGTGGTAGATGATGAAGTGGTGGACGTTGTAGTCAGTTGTTGCAATTGTTGTGGGGGCTCCATGCGACTGGCCAAAGCTAGAGGCATATTATTTGATTCATGTTTGTGCATCTGCTCTTGTTCCTCGTCCTCGTTAGCCATTTTATAACCAGGCGGATAGATGGGCTTGAATCCTCCCTGTAGTTCTGGTTGAAATTTGTCCATTTCGAATGATTTTGTGCTCGTCTCTATGCCGTCATCGTCGTTATTGTTTTCGCTGTCTACATCGGATCGGTCAATGTTATTCTTCTCGAACACAGTCTTGGCGGTTGACGATTGCAAAACATTCCAGCCATTGGCTGGGGTGCTGGCAACGGAATCCAAACTTACGCTGGGATAGAAAGGAGCCATGAAATTCTTTTCATAGTTTTGTCCGCGCAAGTCGAAATCGTGATCGTTTAGAGCCTCTTCCGTTTGGGTATATTGACGAATTTCTTTAATCACGGGAGTGGCCAAATTGACATTGGAATATAGTTGTTGTTGTAGTTGTTGCTGCTGCTGCTGTTGTAGTTGTAGTTGTTGTTGTACTTTGTTTGGTTTGTATTGATGACTGGACTCGGTGGGTGTGTAAGCTATAGCAATAGGAGCTTCAGTTCCCGAGCCATATCCTCCATTAATGATTTTCGGTGCAATTATAACACCCGGCACTTTGGCTGGCACATTAAGTTCACTATATGAGGGATCCGGCTTTTCAATGGGATAAGGGAATGAATCTTTGGTTGGTTGCGCCTTTTGATGTTGTTGTTGATGCTGTTGCAGAGATAAGGGTTTCTTATTTTTCAATATGGGTTCTTGTTGGTGATCGCGAACAACGGAGAAAGGCGTATTTTGATATTCGCTACCAGTTGGAGCCTCTACATGGGCAACGGTCGGCAAGTTGTTTTTCATTTCAGAACCATCTGACTCTGAGTCAGATTTCTTATCGCCTGGCATAGGATAAACCACATACAATCCATTTTGATTGTTGGCATCGTCCGAACCGACTTCCGATTCATCTAAACTGGGAACTTGGATTTCACCATCGCCCGAATCATCATTTGGCAGAGACACCGCCTTCTTTTGAGATTGCAACATTTGTAAAGTAACCACGGGCTCCAATTTGGATTCGCTTATCAGTGAAGATTCCTTACTAGGTGTCACTGGTTGTGGAGGATCATTAATGACCAAGTCTTCCTCTTCAAAGGCGGGGAGTTTTTCCAAAGCAGGGGCCATAACATGTCGTTCGACGTTTAGTGATTCGGCCGGTCTCAATGAGTGAGGCATAGGTCTGCGTCCATAGCTACCAGGACGATCTAAATATTGCATAGACTGGCCACCATAAGGCGACACTCTATAGATACGTCTGTTGGCCATTTCGTGCGGAGACATAGGTGGCGGTGGTCCAGCTGACGGGTAGTCTACATTTCGGTTTAACGGATAGCGCTTTTGTTGCACCAAAGGTTGACGACGATGGGAAAATTGTGGATTTCCAGGATTGGGACCTCGTTTAAGGTGTGGCTGTTGGGGTCCAGTCACATGAATATTTCCCGGTTCTTGATTGAAGTTTGTCTGTTGAGGATGGCCCGTGGAAATTTTAGCACTTGGGCGGAATTGTGGCAAAATATTGGGTAGGTGACGATCAGGGTTTGGTCGGGTAATGCCCGGAATGGGTTTGCGTGTATATTCGTTGAAGGGATATTGGGGACCACCATGAGGACGATTGGGCTTTTGCAGTTCGTGTTCGTTAATACTGTTGGGTAGCGGTGGAGGGAATCGTGGTGGCGGCACCATGTGTGTAGCGGGTGTATTGGGTTCATTCGATGAGGGGAAGTTCTGTGAAGTATAAAAAACAAGTGTTTATTATTGGACAAAATAAAAAGCTTTTAAAAAAAATAGAGAATTCTAGATTCCTAAAAGACTACAATGACTCCTTACCAATTTCTGTTGATGTTGACTCATGGTTAGCACCTCATGTTTCTGGATTTGAACGCCACCTTCGGCGTTGGAGCCGGGAGTATGATAACCAATCTCGTTTTGTTGAGATTGACCATCCTCTGGGTTGGGGAAGACGACAGTATTAGCATTTTGGATTTGTTGCAAACTCAAGGGTTGGGCATGGCCATTGACCTGAGGGCCAGCTGGAGGTCCATTCGCTACAGGCAGAGACGGAATTTCGGCCGACTGTTCCTCGTTGGCAGGGAAACGAATATTCGTGGAAACTAATAACTCTTTGGTATTTTGATTTGAGCCCAAAGTGATGGAGTTGTCCGAATTATCTTGGGGATTGACTGACTGAACTGATCCAACGCCACTACCCGAAACTGCGGGCGGTTGCTGCTGTTGTGGTGGCGGTGGTGGTACAGGTTTCTGGACTGGCGTCTTATTTCTTATATTGGAACCGATCAGTGGCAATTGCTGATACGGAGAAGGAGCCGCTGGAGGTGGTTCCTGATATGTGCTTCCACTGGTGGGCCTTTGGATATCAGGTCTGCCTTGGTCTCCTGCGAAATTGCCATTTTGATGGAAGTTTGATGTAGGTGAGGGTTTTGGCATTTCTTGATATGGTGTTGGTGGGCTTGGGGGAGGTTGTCTGTTCAAAGTGCTGATGTCTTCGTTGATCACAGTGCCATACTGAACTGGGTGATCTTTGGAAAACAGAGGTTCCTTTTCAACGCTACCAAATGCATTCGTCCCCACTTGTTGCTGGCTTCCCAGCACAAACGAAGCCGAATTCTGTCCAGGCGAAATGACAACATTGTTAATAGCACCGGGAGCTGGTCTGTATTGCAATATGTTCGGTTGCTGCACCTGATACGAGACATATTCATTACTGAAGTTCTCTTGGCTGCCGGAAATGACATGAGATTGTTGTTGCTGCGGATGTTGCGGAGTGTTGGAGGCTTTGGTGGGCATCGATTGTGGTGGTCTTTGAACACCGTTCTGTTGCATTGCAAACGGTGAAGGCTTCGATGGATCTAGAGGTTCCATTAAATTGCCCTGAGCATCCAGACCTTGATGTGAGGGATTGCTATTGGCGGCCACAGCTGATTCTTCCTCAGCCAAACTATTGAAAATGTCAGCCAGTGTCATAGATGGTCGTTGCTCGAATTTATTTTCAATGTTCTTCTGATCCAAAGTATGATAAACGTCAGCGGGATCCATATTGGGGATGCGAGTGCTGCTGGGTATGGGGCTAAAGGCAGGAGGGGCGGTGGGATCCTCGGTGAACACAATAGGTTGTCCGGTCGTACTTTGGGCCGGTGGTGCCGGATACCAATTCTTCGTGGTAGACGGATCAGTAGGGAAAATCGCAGCAGGTGGAGTGGGATGGTGGGTGCTTAGGGCCGCTGTGGTCGTAGGCCTGGTGGGCTTCGTTGTATTTTGTTGTCCTTGATTGGAGAAACGCATTGGTGTTGCTGTGGCCCCAGTAGTGTAGGGATTATATTTCTTGGTGGGAATAAACTTCTTACGTGTAGTGGAAGTCTTGGGAACAGGAGTAGTTGTTGTCGTAGGTTTTCGACTTGACGTGGTATATTTTGAAGAAGACGTCATAACAGTTGTCTCTGTTGGCACAGGTGCCCTGGTGGTTGAAGTGGTGGTGGTGGAGGTTGACGTACTGGTTGAGGTACTAGAGCTGGTACTAGTTGTAGATGTTGCGGCTGATGTTGACGTCGAAGTGGATGTTGTCGCTGGTTTCCTGGTCGTA
Source organism: Hydrotaea cyrtoneurina (assembly GCA_958296145.1). NCBI lineage: Eukaryota > Metazoa > Arthropoda > Insecta > Diptera > Muscidae > Hydrotaea > Hydrotaea cyrtoneurina. The sequence continues at coordinate 121,293,772 of OY282512.1, forward strand.
CTTGTGGTCGAACTTGTACCAAACAGTCCCGGCAATGTGGGTGCCACCGGCACCAACTTGGTTGTCGGTACCGTATAATAATTGGCCATATGATAGTTGGGAGCCGATGTGGCCTGTACCACCTGTGTTGGCTTCTTGTTGGTAATGAAATTCTTGTTGTTACCCTGATATTTCAAATTCGCATAAGAACTTGAAACCAGTGGATAAACGAATTTCGACGAGGAGTATTTTACGGGCAAATTAAGAAAATCATGAATATTTGGTGACGACGACGATATGACGGTCTTTTCATTCGGATCCAATACCTCATTCGCCGATGTCTCAATACCAGCCGGTTTCTTCATATTAAAATCCAATTGACCGGAAACAGGATCTTTACTGGCATAATACGGTTTACCATCATTGAAAATTTGATTGGGCAAAACATAACTGGTCGAAATGATGGGATCGTCATCTTCTTCCGAGGACCCAGTGCCACGTGCTTCGACTGGTAGTTGAGCCGATGAAAGTACCGCTGATGTTGAGCCCAAACAGAGGGCAATGGCTATGAGAAGCCTTAATTTAAATTTAATCATGACGTTGAGGTGTGATTGTCTGCAAACGAAAGAATTTTTCTTTTGTAGTAAAGTTGTAAATGAGTTTACTGAAATCTTAAACTTAAAAATAAGTATGAATTTTGAAATGCAGTCTACCGAAAATCTTCGTAAATTAAACAATGAAATATGGTCAGATATTAAAATGTTTGTTTTTTAAGTGTGTTCTGATATAGTGGACATGATATTTTTGTATTCGCTATTTGGCTACAGATAGGCCACATACAGTAGTCCACAATCCAACTATATCAGCAAAAAGTCGTTAAGTTCTCATATATTCAACAGTTTTGAGTTCTGTAAAAAATTGGGCACCGGGAAGGATTGAGCGATAGTTTCATGTTATTAACATTTAAAATCTTTTTGTTATAAAGTGTGTTTTCTTATACGTATTATGGCTTCAACATTTTATTTGATATTTGAAAAATATCGATTTTGAAAAAAAAGTTCTTAGGACCTACACATTTTTTCATAGCTAAGAGAGATGTTAAAGACAGTACGGACACCCTAAGTCGGAGGGAAGTTTTGTCTGTCCGCAATAGCACACTTCAAAAATAATTACTTTTTGTTTGTAATTAAATATTAAAAATAATGTATGCAGCTGAAAAGATGAGCGACTAGCCACATCATATTTTGCAGTATTGGATGTGCAAGAGAGTAGAACCGATTTTATATTGGGGAATTGTTCACAAACTTTTCGGGGAATTTTTGGGGTTATTTTTATGTGGGCCTTTTTGTATTCCCCCACCCCCCTTTTTTTGGGTTATTCCTCATTTTTTTTGTTGAATTTTTTTTATTTTTTAAAGAACCGAGCTCCGCATTGAAAGGCTGTTTATTGTTGGTAGAAAATACAAAATTGTGGACGGCGACTATCACACAGAAAAATCCGAGTTCGAAATCGGGTAAGACCATCAACATTTTTTTAGAGGCTGTTTCCACCTCGTAAATGTCGGCGACTTTACGAGTAAGAGAGTAATCTCTAAGACATGTAAAATTTCTCTAGAAAAGCATTAGCCGTTCGGAGCCGGCCTCAGGTCAGTGAGTATACAAATTATATCGTACACAGCTCACTGATTCGAGAGAAGTTCTCGGTCTGTTCCTTCATTGAATGTTAAGGGAAATAAGTAAGTAAGAAAATACAAAATTTGTGTAATACTTTTTTTTTTGGGGCTGAAAAATTTGAAAGCTTTAGGAAATGTATTTTTAGGCTTTACCTAAAATCTTGAAACGGCTTGACAAAGTTTACAAAATTTTGGTAATTTATAAAAAAAAACGGAATGGTATATTTGTATGGAAATTCTGGTAATTTAGAAGAAAACAACAGAATGGTATATTTGTATGGAGGGTACCAGAATGAATCTTCACTAACTTGTGTAGAAGAAACCAGGAGCGCTCAACAGGCCAAATTGCTGGCCTAGGTGTATGTCAACGATATGAGACGGTCAATCCTCCATTTCAACCTAACCTAACCTAACTCTGAATTAAAGCGAATACCCTGCATCGATTTTAATGACCTGTATCTCAATTTAATGACCTATATCTATATCTTAATTCTATGAAAAATTATTGAAAATCAACGTTTTTTTTTTTTTTTTTTGCAAAATAAAAATTTGCAATTGCTTTAAAACTCCGAAACAGTCATTCAAATAAAACGACTAATGATAATTTAGTGTTTAAATGTTTCCATCACAATTACGTCTCAAAAAAAAAACAGAAAACATTCACAGAAAGAAAAAAAAATCGGCCATTTTTGTACTCAGGGGGTCATAGTTTTTATCTAATTGTTTTTGTTGCACACAACATACTATCCAGATTTTCTTTTTCCAATTTGCTCATATAATTCTAACAAATCCAAAATAGTAATCATATTTTCTTGAGGTTTTGGAAAAATCACTGGCGTTGGCTGGGTAACCACAGCATCACTAAAATCAATTTAAATAATAATATGAACCAGGGCTTTCCAACTCATTCAGGCTTACGCCCCCAAAAAGTCATGTGAAAATGACCACGCCTTCCTTCAGTCCAGCCAAACAAAATCAGTCACACAAGCTAAAATGATTAAAACAAACAACAGATGATCGACGACTGGGCTGGTAATCTTGAGCTGGTATGAGAAATCAGTACAAAACCATAAAAGTACTGAAATAGAAACATATTCATACATGTTGATTATAAACAACGTGCATGCCTTCGCGCCCCACCATTTGGGAAGGCCTGATAATGTTCTCTCTAATTCCGTAAAAATCTGTCAATCCGTTCCAGAACAGCAAGACTTTTAGTAAAGCCTAAAAGCCATTCATAAAAATTTAATAGACAGTTGTTAAGAAATATGTGCGAAAATTGTTTTTGTATTTTCATTCATTTTTTCCTATCAAAGGATTTTTAAAGTTTTATGAAGACGGGGGTAAAAACATATCTTTGTAACAATTTCCCATTCAAAAAAATTTTATTAAACCAGCTGATTATGAAAAAGCATTCTAAAGACTTTTCGAACGAAGCAAACATTTGTTTAAGGTCCCTGTTAAATAATATTCTGTCTCATCTATGAAAATATTGTTTGTGTCTGAAGTCTTCTGTTTGTGTTTCTACGCTCATTTGTTTCTGGTATTAAGACCAGCCCCGAATGGAATCAAATAATACCGACTAAAATTTCACTTTTCTTTTTGTATTTATTTTGTGTCTCTCACTCACTGAAACGCAAACAAATGTCTGTACGAGTGGAAACTCATTAGGCAACATTGTAATTGCAAGTGAAACACAAGTATACATTAAAATCAACAAGCATAACGACGACTGACAACAACACCTGTTCCGCCAATATATTCGCATATATATCAGAAAATCATAACTGATATTAAAAATCAATTAAATCATTTTCAATTATCATTGAAAAATTAATTCTGATCTACAACGTTTAATGGAATTAAAACAGTGCTTATACATCTTTTACAAAAAAAAAAAAAAAAATAATAAATAAATTATAGATACAAGTCTTCAGATCTTTCAAGTGCCAATATTCCATTAAAATATCTTGTGACAAATTATATTTTTATTACAAGGTTTTCTTTATCTTTAGATTTTGCAATAACAGCCAATAAAATAAATAATGAATACTTGCTTGTTATGTTCGATTTGCTACTATTGTGAAATTCAATAAAACTGTATTGGCTTTTGGTTGTCTTACTGTTTGTTGCTTATCAGCATGTGGTTCCAACTATCTATGGTGAAGTTTACTCCATCCAGTCTAGTTTTCATTAAAGTTTTGATTTCAAAAAATAATATAAATCTGTTATATATACAGAGAGACAGCCGAGCGCACGCTCATATGATCGGTTTTTGTTTTTCCATATTGTTCGACTCAAACAAAAACGCACACAAAGAAGATGGCACACAACAGCGAACAGCAATTACACTTTACAATAACTTTCCTTATATTATTCAATCAGTGGTATATTGAATTATAGAAGACAACGAAGAAGAAAAATACACAGTAAATAAAATGAAATTATTTATTGCCTGTTTTTGGTTTTAGGAAATACCAAATGATTAATTGTGTTTTGTTTTCTACAATATGCTGGTTAGATAATTTATTATTATGTAATTTCTACTATGGTTGGAGAACGATTTGTGTACACTGTACACTACACTGTGCTGCAAAGTAAAGTCTTTGGTCATACGCAATGGTTGTCCTTTATTCATAGTGTAGTAATTGGTAGTGTCTATCAACAAATTATGGTTCATGTTTGTAACACCTAGAAATATTGGAGCAACGGATATCTTTAAGAACCACTGCTCCCCAGTCACTATTTTACTGAAACTAACAGGTAAGAAATTAATAAGAAGAGTGGCCATTGAATGAAAAATAAAAAATTATATTTGTTAATTGACATTTTCTAAAATAATCAAATCGAAATTTGTACAAACACATATAAATCCTAAGGCTGAGTAATATTCTAACAAAAAACTCAACACGCTTCAATTTTTATTTTGCAGAGTAAATAGTTTCGATTTCACACAGCTTGGAGGTGTGAACCATCGTTATGGATTCGCACACCTGGGAATTGGAGCCTCAATAAAAAAAAATTATTTTAAAATATTCACCTTTTGTTTCAAAACCTTTAACAAATTTAAAAAGTACATCAAACATTCAGAAAACAGTTGTTGTAACCACTGCATCAACAACTTTGGTGTCTACGATGATAAATGGAACTAAAAAAGTACAAGAAGAATTTTGGCGCTTTTAAGATTTACATAATACAAATTATTTCATTGAAGAGTTCTTTCACAGAAACATAATATATTTTCCAAACGAAAGACTTAAGCAACAAACTTTACTGGTAGTAGGTGTGTGTATGTTGGGACGATAGTTTTTGAAGACGTTGCCCTCTTTCCACGGAAGAAACAAATATATGCAGTGCAATGAATATAATGGGCAATGCAATATTTAATATTTCTTTTTGGACCCTCATAAAAATACCCGTTCAATGTTACAAGTCACACAGCCATTCTCATATTGACTATTATTGGCTTTGAGGTAAATCTCAGGATTTTATTTTTTTTTTCCATCCAATTGTCTATCAAAACTAATTGTAATCAATCACAGATTAGCCCCAAAGAAAACGAAACGGAAAATACCTGATGTGTAAGAGAAAGAAAATTTCTATTTGATAAATGATGAAAGTCAAATGAAAAGGCCAAGTCAAAGATTAAACATAAAAAGCCTTTAAGCGGCAGGAATAAAAATGAAATAAAATTGAAAAAAAAAAAAATGAAAATTTTTCAAAAACATACAACAACAGAAATTAGCCAATTGATTGATTGACAGTGAACAGGAGCAACAGTAAAGAAAGGCCATCAATTGGACATGCAAACAGAAGAAAATACAAACAAAAAGAAGCTGACGAAAGAAAAACGTTCAAGATAAAGCGCCACCATGGTCTAAAAAGTAAAAAAAAAAAAAAATAAACACCAAAGATTGACATTGCAAATATGCGGCTTTTCAAATTGATTTCAAAAGATTTTGACAGTTGAACACGTTCGAGAAACAAAATGAAAACTATAAACAAAACGACGTTTTAAGCAAAACATCAAACAAAAGTTTCCACTAAACATTGCGCCGCAAATATTTCACTTATGCTCAGGTATTTTGAAAAACCCAGATGATGTTCATGGGACTACACCTGATGTTGGCCGTTTTTAATATTTCCACAAGTGGAGATTCATACTCGTATTATGTATTCATTCATTGTGCGAATGCATGTTTCAGTTTGCTTGAACATATGCAGGAAATGTGGCCTTTACAGTTTTCGGCATTTCGTTAACATTTTGCTGTGTAAATGCGTAATGTTGCATGATGCATGTTGCATGTACTTAGCGTAGCGTTTTTTTTTTTGTGATCGGCAAGTGTGATCAGTTTACACTTCTCGCCATCACATGATGATGGATGTTAATGAAAGTGAATTGTATTTCGTTGATTTGAAAGTGAATGCAAGCTGCAGGCTAGGAGCTGCTACAAGTTGAAGTCAAAGGATATGCACATAGTTTTACATGCGGACAAATATATTGCGAAGAAGACTGTAAATTGAAATTTGCGTTTATCTCGGTGCGTTGTTTCGTTAACATTACTTCAGTTGCTAATTGTTTCAGGTGGTTTTCATCTAAAGACGGTAGCCGTGAAATTATTTCACATATACAATCTTGCGTGTGTGTTTCTTGCTTCCGGTCATTAATTACGAAGCGTATGTCTGGTGGCAGTTGCCGAAAGATTTATGTTTGCAAAGATTTAATGCAAAAAAATGCGTGGACTTACAAAAAAAACCCCCTATTCTATGAGAGTATTTAAAAACCAGATGGCTTCCCTAATTACGGCGATTAACCGGATTTACGAATTTCTGCGAAGAATTGGTTAATTTATCTAAAGAAATAAACAGTATTGGTTTAGTATTGCACAACTGGAGAATGTGGTCGGCCGTCGGCTGATCAGTAGTGTGTGTGACCATCACAGAAAAAACCAAGTTTCTTATCATGGTAAGTGCAAAGAAGAACGTTCTTCAGGGTCTGTTTTTCACCAGTGACTTTCGAAGTAAGACAGTAATCTCTAAGCCATTCTCTAGAAAAAGCATTAGCCGTTCAATGCCGGAATTAAACAGAATATCCCGGTTTTTAAGTATAACAATTATGTCGCGCACAGCTCTCTTTATTAAGATAATGTTGAAGGAAATAAGTAAATAAGAAATAAAGATTAATAGACAATTCGAATACTGCGTTGCGGTAAATTCTTTCCAGCTCTAGTCACTGAGAGGCTAATGCTCCTATTGGAGAAGCGTTATAAGAAATGTGGTCAGCATCAACAAGGTGGAACTGACACCAGGGCACTGTAAATCAAATCAATGAAAAAGATTCTTCAATAGTTCTACATTAAAATAATGTAGAAATTCATTGATTGGATGAATAAACTCTTCAATTTGATGTATTTAGTTTGTATGGCATTTTTCTGTGTTCATCAAATTAAGGATTATTTTACATCAATCTTGAGATCGAGTGGGTACATCTTAAAACTGTTGTTGTTGGTACAATTTTCAATATATTGATATACACTTTTCATCAATTTGATGTAATATTTTCATTAAATTGCTGTAAAATGTGCATTAAATTGTTGTACAATTTTCAATAAATTGATGTACAATTTTCATTAAATTGTTGCACAATTTTCATTAAATTGTTGTACAATTTTCATTAAATTGTTGTACAATTTTCATTAAATTGTTGTACAATTTTCATTAAATTGTTGTACATTTTTCATTAAATTCTTGTAAAATTTTCATTAAATTGTTGCACAATTTTCATTAAATTGATGTAAAATTTTCATTAAATTGTTGCACAATTTTCATTAAATTGATGTACAATTTGCATTAAATTGTTGTACAATCTTCATTAAATTGTTGTAAAATTTGCATTAAATTGTTGTAAAATTTGCATTAAATTGTTGTACAATTTTCATTAAATTGTTGTACAATTTTCATTAAATTGTTGAACTCTTTTCATTAATTGATGTACAATCTTCATCAAATTTTTATAAAATTTTCATCAAACAATATTCATCAACTGCATGTACATTGTTCGTCAAATTAATGTAGAATTTCATTAAATGTAGAATTTCATTAAATGTACAATTTTCATTAAATTTATGCTCATCAACTGACGAACGGAACTGAGGAAATATTAATGTACAGTTCTACATCTAATTAAAGAAAAATGTTGTAGGTTGGAAAATGATGTCCAGATTCATCAAATTCAATTCGTACATCGAGAATTAATTTTTTCAGTGGTCTGACTAATTTTGACTTAGCCCTTTATATGGTATTACCAGATTTCACATAAACATTCACACGGCTATAAGACAGTCCCCAGACTGAAGGTACGCGTAATGACGATCATAAGCGTTCACATATATTCCGAAAATTAGCTAGTGGCAGAGAAGGCAGTGCAGAGAAAATGCCAGAGTTATCCCCACATCTATCCCACTTGCTCCGAAAATGAAATGGTGGAAGGATATTTCTCACTCAATGCCAAAGGAAAGAAAGGCACACTATTTTCACGGAAACCACGGAATCGTGACAAAAAAATCTACAGATTCAATATATGCTGCCCATAACGCAAAGCCTCAGGATGTAACGGGAATATTGAAAGGTGCGAAAAGAAGCAAATACTGAAGATGAGACAAATGATGGAATGCGCGACTTTAAGGAGATTTGCAGGTACAGTAGTAGATGACGAATAAACAAAAACAAAATCTATTAATGCTGTCCACAGCCTAAAGCGAAAGGGTGTAACTTCACATTATTTGATATGAAATGAGGCCTTCCATCTGTAATCATGTTTAACCCATTCAAAGCTAGCGATGCCGTATGGCACAGAGAAAAGGACCCCATTTTATAAAATATAAAACTTTTTTTTAACAAATTTCTTGGCCATGAAACGACAACGAACATAAATATCATCCTAGGGTAGGATTTTCCAATACGTGGATGATATTTACATTGTGAGGCGGAATAAGCGTTCTTTAACGGTTCAACTTAGAAGTCGGCAAAATTGGCACTAGTGATGAACAAGGAAACAAAATCTAATGGTTGCATCTACAAGAACATTGAAGTGGTCTAGTTCATAGAACTCACACACAGCAGCATGTTTGATTTATGTAGAATGACAACCTCTGTCATATTTTCCTCATTTCCGGAGCCTAGTGCTATTGAAGAGATGAACTGGCACAAACTGAGGGCAATCAGCCCCAAGTAAAACCAGCCACAGAGCTTGTAGCCGATTGTGTCTGGTAGCATCAGCGGTCTACATTCAGTCTTTATCCTAATACAAATCACACCTTTTACTACTGAATCAGCACCTTTGGGTTTTTTTTTTATTCTAAAAAATTATATTTACGAGGTATGTTCGAAAATAGATTCTAGGAGAATTACTCTGAAGGGGACAAAATAGATAATCATGAATAAATAAATACTTTTTGAAAAAATACAAAATTCGCGATATTCGTACGTGTGTTTGGTATACTTCAGGTTCATTGAATTGTTGCCACAAAAAAAAAAAAAAAATGTTATATGTTCGACTCCACAGCATTAAAGTAAAAAATCCGACAAAATCCGTTTGGGAAACATTTACGAAAATATCACAGAACAAAATTAGATTTTTTTTCGCCACATATTAGTTGTTTATCTTAATATATATTTATCCTCGACACTGATTCACTGATACACTGATACACTGATACACTGATACACTGATTCCCTGATTCACTGACTCTGTCACGCAGTACGTAGGAATTTAAATAGGCATTCTATAAATAATAATAATAAAAAAAATAATATTTTTTTGTACAGAAATTGTGTTTTCCCCAAATTTTTTTTTCCAAAATTTTTTTTTCTTACAAATTTTTTTTTTACAAAATTTTTTTTTCCGAAGTTTTTTTTTTCAAGAAATTTTTTTTTTCCAAATTTTTTTTTTCAAGAAATTTTTTTTTTCCAATTTTTTTTTTTCAAGAAATTTTTTTTTTCAAAAAAATTTTTTTTTTCCACAATATTTTTTTTTTCTAGAATTTTTTTTTTCCACAAAATTTTTTTTTTTCAACAAAATTTTTTTTTTCAACATAAATTTTTTTTTCAACAAAATTTTTTTTTTCCACAAAAATTTTTTTTTTCAACAAAATTTTTTTTTTTCAACAAAAATTTTTTTTTTCTACAAAAATTTTTTTTCCACAAATTTTATTTTTTTTTACAAAATAGTTTTCTCAAAATATTTTTTACAAAATTTTTAAAATTAAGTAACAAATACTTTCTCAAGCAAATTAACGGGCGCCATAGGCGCATTACAACTTACTAGTTCAAAATAGTAAACATTCCCATTATAAATGTGTATATAGAACACCATTGTATTCTTGTGGCTATCTCTTGGCGCCCTAGACCTTGGTGATCAATGGCTTGCTCCAATCAGAGAAGCGATAACAAAGCAGATGGACCAATAGGACCTGGAAATCACATCAGGCTGATGCTTAAAATGATTTGCCAGTAGGCGAAATTATGCAAATTCTTTTAAAATACTTTTTTTATTATAAAAATTTGAATTACTTAAGCTAAGTTAAGTAAGCTCACAATTAAGGACCTTGAAATCGCAGAAAATGATTCTCCTCAGGCTGATGCCTAAAATGATTCGCGATAAGGCGAAATTTTGTAAATTCCTTTAAGATACGTTTTTTTACTATACAAATTTAAATTACTTAACCTAAATTATCTCACAATTTAAGGAGTTTTAGTTCTGTTGATGTTTCATTCAGAATTAGGAAATTTTTAGCAGAACAGAATATCGTTTTGTTTTTAAAGTATATATTCCGAGGAAAGGTAGTTTCTTCAATAAACATACAAACATATTCTCAAAATTTGCAAAATATTGCTAAGATTTTCAAGGTATACACCTCAGAGCCACATGCAACGGCCATGTGAGTATTTGACATATTGTTACGTGTAAATCGAAAAAAGAATTTTCCAACGAAAGTGCGTTTAAAACACTTGACGCTTTTGCCCATATATATACATATGTGTGTGTGTGTGTATTGCGGTGGTCTATGCAACAACGACATTTTGTTTAAAACGCAACATTGTTTGAATGCAAACAAAAGCAAAACAATACAGCAAGACAGATAGAAACATTGAAGATAATACACAACGAACGATCCATCGCATCGGACAGACGTACGACCAAACGGTCAAACATTTAAGATACAACTAATAAAAATAACAAAACAACATTTGTCACTTTTAAGCCTTACAAAGAAATATAGCCTTGAAGTTATGTCTATTTTGCGCCGTTGTTGCTGTTTTTCTTTATGGAATGTAGGAGTCCAACTTTCATTTTATATGGTGACTTCGAAATCGAAACACCAGCAAAAATCAAGACAGAAACTCAAAACAAAAAAATCAAAAGCATCGGCACACACTACAAGATCAACTATGATTTTATGGCCTTCATTTCATCGATGTGAGTTTATCATAAAACTTCTTTTTTCCTGCGTGCAATTTGAACCACGTTATCGTCGCTGGGGTTGCTGTTGCCACTGCTGTTGCATGGCTCGACTTTAGATTTCAGCTTATACTCGTGGTAATTATTATTCACCTGATTTTCTTGGTAATTTTTCTACCAGTCACAGACACAGAGACACGGTGTGATACGTACATCACATCATCATTATCATAAAAATAAAGCAAAAATGATTAGTTGAGGATGATTAGTGGCAGAAAGATATGATGAAAAGCGTTGCACGCAGATGACAGCTGAAAGGAGGGGGGGGGGGGGGGGGGGGGCACAAAATGGCACAATTGAAAATAAATTATAAAATCATAATAATTACTTAAAATTGATTAATTTTATTGGATTGGATAGATTTTAATTGAATATCTTGGCAGATCTAAAGATGATCGCTGACTCAACAAATGAAACAATTTTAAAAGTTGTGGAGTGATAATGAACAATATAATTATTTTCGGTAGTTGTTATTTTAACACAACTATTTATGTAAAGAAATTTCGCAATATCAGCATTAGACCAAAATTCTCAATTCGTACATGTTTATACAGTTGAATACAAAGTTATAGTCTCATCACTTACATCATCTGCAGAACATTGTGGAAAATATTTCACTTTTTAATTATATACACACGCACGCACTTACTACTACTTCTCACAATGTGAAGTGGTATGAATTGATAATATCAAAAAGTTTGTGTCTTAAGTCTTTTGTTTACAATACGACAACGAAAGCATATGAGGCTTGAATAAATTCCAAGAATTCGTTACATCACCACTGTTTTTCTGTGTAACGTTACAGAAAATGAAAGTTATGGCATCGACAGAAAGAAATTGATGTTAATGATGTGGAAGTAGATGATGAGGAAAAAAAAATCGTGCGTTCAATACGGTAACCGAAAACAGAAATACATGTATGACTAAAGTTCAACTTGTAAATGGGAATATGTGTTATTATATTTGGTAGCAAGAAACACATCCGAAGAGGAAATAGGAAGCATATGTTTTCAATTATAATTACCTGGTATCGTAGACAATTTAAATATTCAATAGTGTGTTAAATCTGAAACCAAACAAAAGGAAGAAGATGAATAAAAAAAAAGTTGTTTAAAAACAAATCATATAAGTCAGTTTTAACAATATCGACTTTCACAAGAAAAAATGTTACACATATGTAAACGTATGTAATATGATAATAAAAAAAAAACCAACAACCACAACAACAAACGAACGAACGAACAAGTCCATAAAATATTTTGCTGTTCTCAGCGAAAATTTCTCTAAAGCAATTAAAACATGAATACGTATGAACGTACAAAAATATTGCTGGAAGAACTAAGTGTTCGAAGATTCGTTTTCGTTCCAAGACTCGGATACGAAAATAAAAATACATATAAATTGTGTGCAGTAGCCTGAGGAAGAGCATTACAGCGCATAAATCTGTAGTTAGACATACCTAAAATAAAAGTGCCACAAGTCATAAACCTGTTACACATGTTCAGATAGAAACATGACCGTCATATCTGTGGAAACATTTGAAGTGCCACAATCTGAGACTCAGTTTCAATAGCCATTCATTATCTTGATTAACATGTGTCTGTATGAAGTGTAAAAGCGAAATTTCGAATAAATTAGAGAATTTTAAGAATACACTTTGGTATTTCTTGTGATGAACGAGGTCAGATCGAAATCTACTTTATCTAACAACTAAATAAATATGTCCTGCATGATGAACGCTACATTCGTACGCGTTTTCGGATTAGAATATATCAATTTGTTGGTCTTTCAAAAGAGATACCTTCACATCTTATACATAGTGTTGAGTGGTAGATGAGAATACTCATACTCGAATGCAATAAATATATTTGTTGAAACAGGTATAAGTGGCGAACAAATTTATCAGAAATTATTGTGACGCACGCTACAATAAATGGAAGTACCTTTGAAGATTAATGTATGTTTTCGTACTTTTTCTCATGTTTATCTTAAGTTTTTTTTTTAAAGAACGTTAGAGTTATACAACTTTCATTTTGCACTCAAAAATAGTGCTACTGAAATGCAATTAAACCCGTGTGTTATCTTATCATTTCATATTTGTTTTATCTTTAGGTCTTACGATTATTCCGTTCGCTATCCTGAAAAGGTCAATATCACAAAGTTCGCAATGAATTTGGTCGTCTGACTGTTAATGTGTTTGATTTTTGAATTTAATTTATCGCCTTGGCTGTCCTCTATGTGTTGTTAGAAGTTCGACCGTTATTATGTTCAGAATATTTCGACAGTTGAGGGCTATTTGTGTGGTTCACATTGATAATACAGTAATGTCTCAGAACGAATCTTTAAATAACTCGTAAAGATTTTACAAAACTATTTCAACACACTGTAATTATCGCTTTAAACTGTCCATCGTGATCATATGGTCCCCGATGGAGTAACAAATCCTAAACGGTAGGATCTAACAACAAACAATAGGATCTAGGACTTCGAGGAAAGATGATGGCACCACTAAGTTATGATTGCAATTGTGACATGTACAACGTTGTGCCGTGGGGTTGGGTATCTGGCAACAACATAACCTTAAAATAATTTTCTTCAAGCAAACATGTAAAGTTTTGTCACAACTTTGAATATAAAGAAAGCGTGGTAAGTGCTCGATATGTTGACCACAAGGTTCTGTCCTATCTTCGTCTGTCGTTCATATCCAATTGATCATCGGTCAAGTCCTTTAGAAGTCGGGGACAAACGGCGACTCAACCGTGATTTTAAGGTTCGCGAGTCACAGTGTTGTTTGTTGTCACACAAAAGTTTCATAGATCCAGTATGGGTGGTGTGGATATGGACGCATCAGACACAATTGATTTTCTGAATCTCAAGATACAGGGTGACCGTATTTAGTTTTTGAAAGCGGAGTTGTTAAAGAAACCATTTGTAAAAAAATGTATGTATGGTACTTTGTTCAATGGAATTTAACAATGTTTCTCTACGCTTGTTATATTCAATATGACACAAGTGTCGTCATTCTAACCGAATTTGAGTTCCCCTTCGATTCGACGAGAATCCCTTTCATCAAGTTCATCGTAAGCGTATTGAGAGATTATGGAAAATTATGAAATTTGCCTTATTTTCGGTGGCTTTCGAGTCTGCCTCTCCGTTGTATATTGTCAGATGTAGGATTATATATTCGGAGTCGCTTGAAAATCAACGATTGGTGTTGTTTCTATATAAACTTATTGGCTCTATGAAAAATTCCCCCCCCCCCCAAAAAAAAAGATGAATTAACCAAAATAAATGAAAAATGTCCCCAAAAATTCTGAAAAATCCCCAAAAAAATTATCTAAAATTAACCCCAAATATTATGAAAAATTCAAAAAAATTAAAAAAATCGGGTGCGTCCGATTACTTCTGTTAAAAAAATATCCCAAAAAAAAACGAAAAATTCCCCACAAATAAAAAATTGGGTTATTTTTCATTGTTCATTTTTTGGGGAATTTTTCATATGACACAAAAAATGAAATGTTACATAAAAATTATGCAAAACTTCTCAATTTTGTATGAGATTTTTTTTCGGGGAATTCTAAATTTTTTTTGGGGGGGATTTTTCATAAAGCAACATATTGCGGTCTTATTGATTGTCCTTTTCTTCTCAGTCGCATTGATTTTAAAGTTCCTACCAGATTACCCAGACATACTGAATGTTTTAATGTTACATGTCATATATGTCAATTATTCAAATGTTGAACACATAATGAGGTCCATTAGGGAATTTACATATGAAATTTGATTTAGATTTTCATTTTCATTAAGTAAAATTATTGATTTGTTGAATGTAATATATTTTTAAGTTAATTGTAAGATATCAATATAAATATAAAAAAAAACGAATTCCAAAGTTTTGAGAATAACCAGTTAAACGGATTCCGTTGTAAGAATTTAACTTATATTCGTACAACATGTTGTTGATCTTGATCTGCTAAAGTTTTCATTTCCCAGCACTTCTGTCTTGTGCGTTCTTTCTTCAATTATTGATTATCCCCTTATCATCTTCCCCTTGGTCCTTGGTAGTTGTTTAACATTTAACATCGGATGCGATACAAACGCATTATAGATGTCAATGGTTTCCGTACCTTATTACACTTCTCTACCAGTTGCACATATATCGCAAAAGATATTCTTTTGAAATGCAATATTCTTTGTGTTGCATGAATGTACTTTCAAGCTGGCCAAAAGCAAGCCGTTATTATATTTGTTAACACGTTTTGTTTTTGTTTGCAACAGAACACGCATGAAAGCCGATCCATTGGAATTGTATCGGTCATTGGACAAAGAGGAGCTGAAGCGGGGGCGCCGCCATATTCATTCACTGAGTCAGTGGCTGGCAGTTGTTAGACAGTCAGTCACTTAACACACAATGTTTTATTGGTTGTTGAAACGAGTTTTCCTAAATTGTGACCCAATTGCCTAGTTTGTTCGAACGTTCGGCATCGTTCGGTGGCGTTGTTGTACGTACGATACGTATTTACATGCCATAACGAAACGATAACAACAACAAACCCTAGTTTGTTTTGTTTTTCTTCTTCTGCTTCTTCTTGAAAGCTATATGAAATAAAGACATACCTGTATGTCTGCAAGGCAACAACAACGACAGCAGCAACAAATACATAGATACTCGTATGTAGGTTTACATGTGCTCCGCAAACATGTTAAACACTGAACATGTGACAATATGTTGAGGTATCTCGTATCGTATCGAAAGAAATGGAAGAAATGGTAAATAAACCAATCGTAAACATGCACATTAGTGAGGGACTCAAAAAGGACAGAGTGGTGGGCCGTTATTGCATACCACAAAATTATTCCCAATACAATTTGTATTCCCAGGATATTGACTAAAGGTTGTTTTTTTTTGATTGCCAAATATTGCATTAGAATAGAAATAAGATAAAAAAACAATTTAACGAAGTTTATCCATAAATAGGTATTCTTATGACAATACAATATTGTTTTCAATGATAGTTAAAACCGACCCTGAAGTCCATAACTAACCATGGTGAGGTAAAAGCAGCAATAGAGCTGATTTTTGGCAGGCAGACTCGTGGAAATGTCTGTATCACGTCAAATTTTTTAAAAACAATTTTTATCAATTCTCAGATTTTCATCAATTTTTATTATTTTTGAAAAAAAAATTGTTTTTCACTTTTCTTAGCATAACTTGAAGAGACTCCAAATTTTTAAACTACTTCAGCGTTACGAAAAAAAAATGTTTTTTGGACTGAAACCTTAAAAAAAACGTTAAAAAAAAACTTCAAACTTAAAAAAAAAAAAAATTCTGACGTGTACATGAAAATCGCCGATACACGTGTATTTTTATTTTTTTATCCCCTTATTCCCAAATTTTTTTTTTTTCACAAAATTTTTTTTTTCAACAAGTTTTTTTTTTTCACAAAAATTTTTTTTTTCAACAAAAATTTTTTTTTTCACAAAAATTTTTTTTTTCAAGAAAATTTTTTTTTTCCATATTTCAACGGGTGCCATAGGCGCATTACAACTTACTAGTATATATATACGGGCTATAACGTATACCGCTTATAACGAACTTTCGTCTATAACGAACACTTTTTTAAGAGTTTTGCTTCTATCCTATTTTACCCTAGATATAAAGAACTTCGCACATAACGAACCAATTTGTCGAGTCCCTATGAGTTCGTTATAACCGGACTCGACTGTATATACGAATAAATAATAAAAAAAACATTTGGGCTAACTACCATCGAATAAGCGTCTTATCCATAGTACAGGGTTCTCCAACAAGAGGTGTTATTTTGGTATTGAAACAAAAATAGTATTTTTTGAGATAAATGATCGGATATTTATTTCATAATAAAGAGGAAGGTATGTCGTTAATAATGAAAAACAACATTAGGCAAATGGCCACCATGACCACGCTTACAGGACCATATCCTTTTCATGAAATTGTCATTAATTATTCTAGGTTCGTTTCGTTGCCCTCAAAAGCAGTGAACATAAAAAATAACCAAATCGCAAAGTGGCTGTCCTATGTCATCGATAGCCTCACAAAATCTCTTCCTCTACCTTTGAGATCTTGAATCGATGCCGGGCTGTTGGCATTGACCTCATCTTTCACGTAGTCCCAAAGGAAGAAGTCGCAAAAAGTTTAATCACAAGATCTCGGTGGCCAATTGTGATCATCTCTTCGAGAGATAACACGGTCCGGAAACTTGTTCCGCAAGACTTTTTTGACTGTACGATTTTCACCATTTTTGTAGTGAATTTTAATAATTTCAATGCGTTGTTGAGTCGTAATCGTTCTATTTTTAGTAATGGCGTAGTTTCTTCTTGGGAAATGTCAAAGAATAAAAGCTTCAAAAGTGACAGCTACCGAAAGACCGGGTGATATAAATACCGGTGAATAACACCTTTTGTTGGAGAATCCTGTATATAAGATCCCATAGGATCCGAAAGGTACAATGCAAAGCGTAGCTTCAGACTAAAAAAATAACAAATTGACCAAATATTCATACTCCTTCATGGGCACCGGCGGAAATAAATTTATAAATTACTTTGTTTGGAACAGCGTTCTTCGGTCAGAAGAACGTTGTAGCCAGAATAACATTGGATGACAACAACCACGAGAGGCGCAGGACCAAGTGGTAGATGACACAAGACTGAATTACTTGGAAACTATTTATGAAGCCGGCCAAGTCAACATATGTAAGTAAATACAATTTTTAAGCATTTCCATAAATTGGTCATTACAATGGATAGATCTCGGCAATCCAGGAAATAGGTTGTTTTACACAATTTGTGTTTTTATTTTTTTTTCGCAGTTTCGAAAAGCGATTTTAATGAAAGTCTTTCGATTTTCCCACTAATTGCCATATAAAAAAATGTTTTTTTTTTTTTGGAAAAATCGACGACTACTACGATTTTTCCCCTCATTTTTATGTAATTACAATACAAAGTAAATTTCCATTTAAAATTTGGGCCCAAAGGTAAACCGGGTGACACAGACCATATGGCTAGATTTTTGCATCGACAGACCAAAGCCCCTGGTGGGAATCGAACATACAACCCCCACGCTTTTACCAACTCGCTTACCAGGGCGCCTCGTTCAGCAATTATATCGTATATAGCCCACTGTTTTACGGAGAAATTCACCGCCCATTCCTTCATGGAATGTTAAGGGAAATAACAAAGTGTAAACCCCTATTTTTGTCTTCCCATAGATCCAGTCTAATGTACATTTTCATCAATCTCTCTCTATCTGTGTGCGTGTGGTTATTTGCCACTTTTAATATATAAGTCAGCGAAAATTGAAATTATTCCACAATAAACTTAGCACAACAAATAAGATGTCAATATGTCAGTGTATTCATACATACATACAAAAACGAACAGGTAAATATCTGTCGCAGCGTACAAATACGACGTATGTATGTAATTTGCAACACATGCATACATACATACGTGTACAGCGGTGGTGCATGTTGATGATGGCACACATGCAATTGGCGCCTATCTTCGGTGTATGTGCGTGTGTTTGCGCATGCGTTTGCTTGTGTTTATTTGAGTTATTGGGTGATATGGTCTGTAATTTTCTGTGCTACAAATGGTGGTGTCTATTTGCAGATTACTTGAATTACATTATTAGACTGTCGGTTGTTTGTAAATTTTGTATGTGTTGTTCTGCTGGTGCATGTGGGCCTGACGGAATATGCGCGCAATTTGGTAGACTTCTTATAAAGACTTGTTATTGTTGAAATAGTTAGTAGTGGATAAAAGGTTTACATTTTTGATATTATCATGATAATAATAGTTCTGAATTGTTTATGGTACATATATTATAGAGAAACAATTTATTTTATAATGTATACATTTCCAGTAAGACAAGCAGTATGCCTTGTCCCGTTCGTGCCTTAAGTCTTTTGTTTACTATTCGAGTGATCTTGTTATTGAGAAAAATGTATGCAATTTAGGAATTAGATTCTAGTTTTGCTTACAATTTTATGGATGATCTACAGTTAAGAATAAATTAGGCAATAGGCATCTAAAAACAACAAATAGTCCCCCCTAACATTTCGAAGTGATTTTGGAAATATTTCTATAATATATCCAATTGTCCGATTTTTAATGTTAGAGCCTCAAAATTATTGCTGACTCCTTGCCAACAATCAATTTTTTACAGAATTCAAAAATGATTATTAGATTAAAAATTTCAGACTTTTAGGCGATCTAATTGGATTGTGGACTACTGTGCGCACGGTCGTAGAAGACAGGCCCTTTATCGCTACTTGACTGTCAGTGGGTATATTTTTTTTTTTTAAAAAAAAAACATGAATAACAACACGTGCAGAGACTGAAATGTTAGGTATAGTGACATTAGTCTTATTAGATCTGCAACATGCTAATAATTGGGCAAATTTCTATAATTTCATATTTTGTATTTTTCTAGAATTGTTCAATGTTTTTAAATTCCCCAAAAAAAAAATTTAAGCTGCTAATAAGACAAACACACTTAACTGTGAATATCAAATTAAAAAGACAAACAGATGTTCGTTAATCATTATCAGTCGGAGAATTTCTCCATGAATGAATTGCTGCTTCATACGTGACATGTTGAATTTGAAGCTGGCTGATGAAAGTAATATCAACTTCCTGAGGGAATTAGAACGTATAGCGTTGAGAAATAATAGGCAATTTGGTTCATTGTGCCATATAAAATAATTGAAATAAATTTGATTACCAAATATACGACAACAAACAGCAACACCAGCCATGCCCAGCCGCAAAGAAACTCAAATTCATAGAAGTCACAGAAGTAGCGTGTAGAAAGTGTTAATGAATATTATTTACAAACCCAAAGAAAAAGAAGAAGCAACCAAGAAAAGCACACAGCAAACAGCCAGTCGATCCGGTAGTCCATGAAATTAATAATTTTACGTGTTCAATAAAGAATTTGGGTTATGTAGATAACGAAGTAACCGCTTTTTGCTTCTCTTCGTCTTTTTTTTTATTTTTGTTACAAACAAAACAAAAAGTGAAGTTTATTGACGTACCCCAAAAACTGGATAAACCGTAAAGTGAAATTACAACTACAACAAGACAAAATCGAAATGTAAAAGGAAAAATCAATATTCAAATATTTTTTGTATTTTTATTTGCAGCAAATTCACACACTGCGACCACAGCGAATGTAAGAGTGAGAGAGGAAAAGACGGACGACAACAAATCTCAGATTAATGAAATTGAAAATTAGCTTAAAGACAGAAGAAGATTACGCACGTTTTGTAAAAAAGTGAAATTTTTTTTATTCAAAAAAACAAACAACAAATTGAACTTTACACAACAACGACAACGAAAACAACCTCCGATGACCAAGGAATGACTAAACTATGCAGAAATGGAAATTAACCCACCATGATATGATGAAGTTGACGGAGATTCCACCATGGCATTAAGTAAGAAAGTTTAGGCGGGTACGACAGACGGTAGTTAGGCCGGCGACACAAAACTTGAATAACAAAATTATCAACACAAATGTATGTAAGAAAAGTGGCAGAAGCGAAAAAGCCTTTAACAGTTACAAAAAGCAGACAAAACTAAACAAAATTGTAAAGGAATACCAAAAAAAAACAAAAACCAAATACGTTTCGTAAACCAAAAACCCACTGACTACATGTACTGACATTCAAATGTACACTTGGACTTGGACAACGACACGGTAAGTCAACAAACAATACCGCTAACAAAATCAACCAAAACACTGTGAGAGCCGCAAGCCACAAGCCTCCAGCCCCAGCCAGACACAACGGAAAATGCAGACAACAAACACAAAATGAGCCGAACCGAGACCACGGTGGCATTACCCTGGATGGTCATTAAAATAAGCATTACTTAATGGAAAGAAATGCTCGAAATCACACAGAAATAGTTGCTGCCACTTGCAGTATTGGTTAGGTGTTGTGAGGGGTCCCAGCTCAACTGTGAATGACACGAATTTTCTTTCAAGAAATTTGTTAACATTTGTTTTAATGCCTTTGAATTTGGTCGAAATAAACTTGAATTATTGACGGCCACATTCCGGAATTGGCATGAGAGCGTTGTGATGGGAGGCTTCAATGATACTTTACAAATGAAATAGGATTTGCAAGAGGGCTGGCAAATGATGTGACATTACTGAATGTTCCATGCGGCATATAACAGAGATTGTTCAGAGAGATTTATGGTTCCCACAGAAAGGAGAAGAAATTGAAGTTGGCAATGAACCACAAAACACACACACACAGCATAAAGTCGATTTACTGTGACGGTGTGTAAAATAAACAGAATGGAAATTCTTCGCTCTGTTCGTGTCATAAGTCTTTTGTTATAAATATGAAAGATGTACTACAGAAAGATATGTATTTTATTAAATTATAATACAAAGGATATTGAAGGTAATTCAGAAAAAATAAAAATAAAAGACAACAGTCTAGAAGGAAATTCTCAGCTTGTTATTTTGTTGAAATTCCATGTTAAAATTAGCAAAAGAGAGTAAATAAATTTATTATTCGATTTAATTTTTTAAAAACGAAAAATAAAAAACAACATTTCAACAAAAATAACAAAACTTTGAATATTAAAACAAAAAAAAAAAAATATATATAAATAAAATTAATGTCATAACTGGATAAGCTACAACTTTTTTTTTTTTTTTTTTTTTTTTTTTTTTGAAAAAAGCTATTTCCGAAGTTTTAAGGGTATAGAGCGACTGGAATGTTATAGTAATCATCCTTAAACACTAAATACAAGTATCTATTTCATGATCTTGATTTTGTGGCTTAATATGTTTTTAGAATAAGCCCTTCATTTTTCATTTTAGAAATATTTCCAAAGAATTACTATTCTTCTTAGTAAAGGGTTTTCCAACAAGAGGTATTTCGGTAGCTATCACTTGTGAAGCTTTTGACAAGTAGAAACCAAGTAGAAATTTGACAAGTAGAAACCACGCCATACACGCTTCAACAACGCATTGAAATTATTAAAATTCACTACAAAAACGGTGAAAATATTGCAGTAACAGTTCGCAAAACTAAAGCATTGTTGGGTCGTCGTGAAGCACCCTGTCGGACCGCAATACAGAAATTGGTGGGAAAATTCGAGCAGTTGGGACAAGTTAGTGATGTGAAGAATAAAACCCGTGCACGTTGCTCCAGAACAACTGAGAATATTCCTGCTGTAGCCCAAAGTGTTGAAGAAAACCCAGGTTTGTCCATTCCTCGTCGTTCTTTGGAATTGGGCATTCCACAAATGTCATTACACCGTATTTTGCATAAAGACTTGGGTCTTAAGGCTTATAAAGTTCAGTTAACACAAAGACTCAAGTCGGCCGATCATCAACAACGTCGTGTCTTTGCTGATTGAGTCCTTGAAATGCATGTAACTGATCCGAAATTCCACCGAAAAATCATATTGACTGATAAGGCCCATTTCCACATCGATGGCTACGCCATCAAGCAAAATTGTCGCATCTGGGGATGCGGAAAAACCAAGACTTATTGTTGAGAAGCCTCTCCATCCACAAAGAGTGACTGTTTGGTGCGGTTTATGGTCCGGACAACGTTTACTTTCAACAAGACGGCGCTATGTGCAACACAAGCAACAAAACTCGAAGAGGTGATCACAATTGTCCACCGTGCGACTTCTTCCTTTGGGGACACGTGAAAGATAAGGTCTATGCCAACAGCCCAGCGTCGGTTCAAGACCTCAAAGATAGAATTCGTGAGGCTATCGAGGACATAGGACAGCCACTTTGCGATTTGGTTGTGGACAATTTCATGAAAAGGATATGGTCCTGTAAGCGTGGTCGTGGTGGCCATTTGGCTGATGTTGTTTTTCATTATTAACGGCATACTTTATTATGAAATATACATCCGATCATTTATCTCAAAAAATTCAATTTTTCTTTGAATACCAAAATAACACCTCCTGTTGGAAAACAGGAA
This sequence comes from Hydrotaea cyrtoneurina, assembly GCA_958296145.1. Lineage (NCBI taxonomy): Eukaryota > Metazoa > Arthropoda > Insecta > Diptera > Muscidae > Hydrotaea > Hydrotaea cyrtoneurina. Next base: position 121,316,948 of record OY282512.1, read on the forward strand.
ACCAAAGATGTCCAATCTGCGATATTAAAGAGAAATAAAATTAAAATTTTAACAAACATACTATTTCATTTGTTATGTCTAAAAAATGTGTACTTTTTATTAAAAAAAACTTTTAATTTTAAAACTATTTACAAACAACAGGCCAGGTACTTTTACATACTTCGTCCCCGTGTGTGTACGTATACAATTTTCTTTTACGCTTGAAAATCAATGACCAGTAATGGGGTCAAATGTTACCGATAATAAGTGTGCAATTTAACCTTAAACATATGTTGGCAACACACCAAAATTACAGGATTTATGCAAATTTTCGGTTTTCTACAAAAATTTCACTGTTTACCAAAGAAAGAAAAGCACATACGAAAAAGGCAGACACAAGCACTGACTTATTTACATTTGTAGCTGCTGCCACTTCTTCTGTTGCCATGGCTGGCACAATGAAACTTGATCAAAATTCTTGTCGAACAGCTTTTCTATAAAGGCTTTACCTAACCAAAAAAAACAAAAAATGCTTCTCAAGCAGTACCCTCCCACTTTACAAAAACAAAAAAACACTACAATGTCAAGTCAAAAACGATTTTGGCTTTTGCTTTTTTTTTTTTGAGTTTACTTTCATTTATGGATGGAATGGTTGGAACGCAGAGTGTATGTATGACATATGTATGTATGCATTGATGCATGTTTCTGGTATGTGTGTGTGTGTGTGTAAGTATTTTAAACTTGAGACATAAATTTGTTAAGCCATAAATAATTCTTTTATGAAGTCAACAATATTCAATGACAGTCTAAGTTTGCATGCAGCCTCTGAGAAGCAGCAGCAGCCAAGCTCTGAGAGCACACACCGATACAATATAGCACTTGCATTAACACGTTAACACAAACACACACACATTTACAAGAAAATCACATTATTCATCAAGTAGATGCATGTGTATGTGTGTGTGTGTGCTTAAGATCGGTAATCATATGAGCGGTTTGTGGCATTGAATGGAAAACAGAAGAAGAAATTATGGTTTTTTTTCTTTCTGTTTCTCCATTTGTTTGTTTCTGTTTGTGTCTGTCTGTCTTTACTTCTGCTTGGAATTGTGACCGACCGGCAAAAAGTGAAAGTAGCTTCTCTGGTTAACTTGTGTAAATACTATGTATGAGACATGTGTGTAGAAATGAAACAAACCAAGTGTATGTGTCATACACACAGACATGCATCAGTGTATACGTATTGGTATCGGAAATTGTTTTATGCTGTAGAATGTCTATGGCTAAAAACAACAACAAAATGACAAGAAGAAGAAGAAAAAACCGAAAAGAAAAGAAGGTGGATTTTGGAATTTTGTTTTGGTCTCACCTGCACCAGCACATTTCTTGTTGTTGTTACTTAAGGTCTTTAAATTAAAAGAAAAGTAAACCGAATCGATTTGTCTTTTCTTTTTGTTTTAGGATCGGCAATTAGTTTGGCGTTAATTGTGGCTTAGATATCTGTTTTTGTTTGACATTCCTATTATTTTATTTTTTGTTTGTCACTGTTGTCACTTAACGATTATTAGGGCATTTTCTTGGACAGAAAATAGTCGTGATTAAATGATCTGTTGTCATAATTGAGTTATTAGAGATGTAATTGTTTTTTGGTTGACATTTTTGGTGAGTCATATCTTGTAAGTGTACAAAATAAAACTAATTAGCTGTAGATGAAGATAAAGGGCGGCAGAAGTTTATTTCTCTAGGAAACTGTGGTGTCGGTTTATAATTTTCTGAATAAGTTGTAATACGACAATTGAAAGCCAATTAAACATAAGAAAAAAATAATCTGTGGAGATTAGTTTCCATTAAAGCCAATTGTTGACGTTTCAATAATTCCCTTTCTTCCATGTAAGAGGACAGGAATAGTAGTACGCCTGCTACGTCTCAGGCACAGTACGTCATTCATGGGAAATCTGTGTCTTGTGGGTAGAAAAATATGTATGTTGGGAAAATTGGGGGGGGGGGGGGGGGGGTTAATGCCATCTAGACAAAGACAAACTTGAGGGTAGACGTCCTATGTCAGTTTGCAGAATGTTGTTAGAAAACAATTACTTACTAAGGTTTCGGGGTGAAAAATAGAGGCTTTTTCTAAAAGTCGCCGGGCATATTTTTGGCAATTGCTCCGGCAAATGAACTACGATTGGTATAAAATTAAATTAAATTTATTAAATTTGCACATCTTTCATGCTGGGTATCTTATTTTCAAATATTAATGGGGAACAAATTATTAATTTTCGTTTTGGAACTATTTTTTTTTTACCCTTTTCACTAAATATAGGGCAAAGGTTACCAATCCCAAAACTGGGATTTTGAAATAATTGCTTCAATCAAACTATATTTGATACACATAAAATGTCAAAGTCATATTTCAAAAGTTACATTTCAAAATCTTTAATATGCAATATTAACAATTACATCAAAATGTGTAAGAACAACCAAAACAAACAAAAAATACAAAAAAAATGTCCCCCTTAAAATTGGTAAAGTACTAAATTTTGGAAAGGGTTTTCCAACAAGAGGTGTTATTTTGGTATTCAAAGAAAAATTACATTTTTGAGATAAATGATCGGATGTTTGTTTCATAATAAAGATGAAGGTATGCCGTTAATAATGAAAAAAAACTTCAGCCCAATGGCCACCATGACTACGCTTACATGGCCATAACCTTTATATTTTCCATAACCAAATCGCAAAGTGGCTGCCCCATGTCCTCGATAATCTCACGAATTCTATCTTTGAGATCTTGAATCGACGCTGGGCTGTTGGCGTAGACCTTACCTTTCACGGGGTCCCAAAGAAAGAAGTAGCAAGGTGTTAAATGACAAGATTTCGGTGGGCAATATCTCGGCAATCACCTCTTCGAGACATAACACGGTCCGAAAACTTTTCCATAAAAAAACAATGGTTTTGTTGCTCGTGTGGCACATAGCGCCGTCTTGTTGAAAGTAAACGTTGTCCGGACCATAAACCGAACCAAACAGTCACACGTTGAGGATGGAGAGGCTTCTCAAAAATAACTCTTGGATGCAACAATTTTGCTTGTTGACGTATCCACCAAGGTGAAATGGGCCTCATCAGTCAAGATGATTATTCGATGGAATTCCGGATCATTTTCATGCATTTCAATGACCCAATCAGCAAAGACACGACGTTGTTGAATTCTTGTCTTAACTGAACTTTATAAGCCTTAAGACCCAAGTCTTTATGCAAAATACGGTGTAATGACATTTGTGGAATGTCCAATTCCAAAGAACGACGAGGAATGGACAAACCTGGGCTTTCTTCAACACTTTGGGCTACAGCAGGAATATTCTCAGTTGTTCTTGAGTAACGTGCACGGGTTTTATTCTTCACATCACTAACTTGTCCCAACTGCTCAAATTTTCCCACCAATTTCTGTATAGCGGTCCGACATTTCTGTATTGACGGTTACTGCAATATTTTCACCGTTCTTGTAGTGAATTTTAATAATTTAAATGTATCGTTGTATCGTTCCATTTTTTAGTTATGGCGTAGTTTCTACTTGTCAAATGTCCAAGAATAAAAGCTTCAAAAGTGACAGCTACTGAAATACTGGGTGATTGAAAATAACACTTCTAGTTGGAAAACCATTTCTGTCAAAATGTTCGATTTTAAATTCTACAACCTAAAAATTATAGCTACAACCAATTTTTTGAAGAACTCAAAAATGTTTTATAGCTCAAAAGTTGCAGACATTTGGCCGATGGAATTGGACACTGGTCCACTGTGAGTCGTCTACGATTTTTCCGAATATTTCCAATTAAGACCGAAAACAGCGCAGGGAATTTGATCAATGATTAAAATTGTTTGGAAGAAACTACTCAACACCGATTAATCGAATTTAGATTTTTTTAAAGTTATAAAATGTTCTACTAAGTTTTACTATTCAGTCTTAACACTGATTACCAACAAATAAAAGACCATATCTAGTTTAGGTATTAAATTGAACCCGCTGTAAGGCATAAGGAACACATTAGCTTAGCTCTCGTTTATTTCACATTGTATTTCACACAATGATGATTTCTAGTTACGCTTCAGTTTGTGTGCCTTCAGATCATCGTTTCCTGCATGAAAAATTTATGGATTCGGTAATTAATTATTCTAAAAACTATTCAAACTTAAAATTTTCCAACAGACCATTCATGTCTGCCAGGCCACTACATTACCTAATGATTGTAAAGCAATTTAGCAGAAGCAGAATGATGACCTGAATTAATTTGAATAGATGTCGCAGATAACTTTTAATGCATTAGTTTATGTCTGTGCATGGACAGATATTCATGATACAATTCACAATGACATTCAGGCATTAATCATTGCTCTTTTTTTTCTTATTCTGATTCCTTAAGCTAAAATGAAATTTAATCCTCAATTTCTTTTTCCCGATATGTTATTTTTTTTCTTTTGAGATATTTGTGCATATTAACAAGTGAAACCCCGACAGCATCGATTCCACATCACAGCCATTGGTAATAAATCGCTCAAATTACAAAACTATGTATATGGGTCAATACATAAAAGACTTGCAGAGAAGAAAAGCAAACTCTGTACTAGAACTTTTATGTTTTGCTGTTGACGCAAAAGAAACCACAGCTTTTTGGACGCTCGCAAATGCACTACAAAATCAGGTGACCATAAAATAAAGTAACAACGCCACATGGGCATACACCTGTAGCACTCGCATAGCACAGAGACATCAAAGAGCACTCAATCTTATGGTAAACCGAATAGATAGACGCACGCACAGTGGTTTCGGTACGAGACAAAATTAATGGTACAAATTAAATAGATTCGAAAACTAATGAATCGTAATTGGAGAAAACTTTAGAGGGTATTTGCAATGGAAAAGTGCTTTTGCAATATGTCAACTACAAGACCGTAGGGCATTCATTACGATGTATCATATATGTTCCTTCATATTCCTTTAAATGTGGCAGGGTTCTATTGTTCCACCCGTTTACTATCAGGAGGTCCCATGTGTATATATTTTCTTTGCCTCCTTTCACATATTTACGTTTTTTGTATCCCATTAGAAGTACTTGGCCAACTCCCATGAAAATATTCGCCAACTTTGACACTCCGTAGCTCTGACAAGGTTTTCTCGACATGTTTTTCTAGCACTTCAATTACAGCTGAATCCATTTAGTTCAGTTTTTTTTAGAAGACATGTAGTAATTTTCGTTTTTTTTCTTTTTTTTAGTAAGAACCACTGTGTGTCTGATGGACGGACATTTAAACAGAAACAACTTTTTCCTAAACCGCACACAAAAAAAAACAAAAAACTAAACGTGACTTTTATAATAAATGAAACTTAAATAAAAGCTAGAAGAACGAAAATAGACACAAATACTGAAAAGAAAACTTATTTCAATCCAATTTGTTAAGCTAACGAAGAAACTCCAATCCCCCAAAAATTTAGCGACTCAAAGTAATTTATTAAAATTTACCAAAAAAAAAAAAAAAAAAAAGCAGACTCAATTTGGCCAACAACACTATTGACCATAAACGTTCAAACGTAACGGACGGTCGGATCATATGGGCGGCTTTGGGTTTCTAACAAAACAAAACAAACACAAAAATAAACATAATAATAATTGCAATTTGGTAAAGAGTTTAGAGGAGGAAATGCGCAACAAACAAACGACGTGTAATCGCATTGTGTGTGTTGACTCGTCTATTGCGGCGAAACGGGGTTTTCATATCAAAAAGGAAGTCACACTTTTTGGCCAAATACGGCATTTGACCAATGCGGTTGGTGGCCGTTTGGCTGGCTATGACAAAAGAAGATTTATTGATTTTGGTCTACTCGTAACTAGGCTTACGGCTGAGCTGAGGCACAAAATAAAAATGTTTGATTACTTATAAAAACAAAAAAAAAAAAAAACAGAACTTTATGGCCAAGTTTATAATGATATCTTGTCCTCATCATCTTCATCGCTGTCGTTGTTTGTTTTTATGTGCTAAAACATGCATGTAATTGCTGACATAGTTTTTTCCTTTCAGTTTAGGCCAAGAAAAACCAAACACACACGCAGAAACATTGACTTCTTATCTGAGCCTTTATATGGCAACAAGTGTTGAAAATTGCTTTGTTACCAAAGAAATGAAAAATATGTCTGCAAGTGTGAAAATTGTTAGCGAAAAGCCAAGTGGTTGAATGATTTTGGTACGGTTGAATACTTTATTGCTGTATGAATGAAAAAAAACAAACAGTTGTAAGTAATACAAATGTTTGTGTCTTAAGTCTTTAGTTTTCTAACTTTATGACTTAGCTAACATTTCCGAGTTTATAGTCAGCATTAAGATATTATCTAAAGTATTTCATTTAAAATGATGATGACTTTTATCGCATCTGTCGTTTTCTTTCACTTTGAATCATTTCATTTCATGTTTAGCGCCTGACTCCCGGCTAAATAGTTTAATAGAGTGAAAATGCGAATACATTCCTCCGTTAAGCAGTAGATCTGTATGTCTCCTTTCGTATCAGATTCATCACAATATAGCTTGCATAAGATTTGGAAAGTAATTGAGTATAATAAAATCGGATTGTGTAACATCAGATACCATCTGAAACGAAACAGCTTTAGTGACTAGTAATACGAAGTATAGACACATTAACTGAGGCCACGCCAACTTTCATTGCGAGTTTTTATTTGGGTGACCCCAAGGTACAAATAACTATTCGCCAATGCTACATTAAATCCCATTTAATTTGGAATTGAACTTTAAATGGTTAACAGTTTTCATAAAGAATTCATGGAATTTTCCACTTATCACTCGCACGAGTCATTATCGACTGTTGTTTGACAGGTAGTGGGTGTGACAATCACGCAAAAATAGATTCGGATAAAGGAATATCAGCATTTTTTCATCGGCTCCTCACCATGTTAATGTTGGCGAATTTACGACTAGTAGTCTAATCTCAAGAGCTCTAAAAATATTCTCCATGGAATTCATTAGGAACTTAGAGCTGGTTTCAGAGTGTAGGTCTCGATAACCAGCAGGTGTAATACTATGACATAGAGAAATCATAGTTGTATACATTGTGCTACCAGTCAGACTGTGCGACGCTATCCCACCTGAGACTGTAATCTGGAACCGTGTTTGATGTCCTCAAATCGAAGACATCCATCACGAATCGCCTACGGTTGGTTTGAAATTCAACCCGATGCAAGCATAAATCTGGCGATGACTCGTCCACTTCTTCAACTACCATGGGAATGTAATTTCAGCGCTGTCAAAGACACTCTAATTTTTGGAAAGTCTGGAGATCATCCTCCATATCAGTTCGTACAAAATTAGGATTATTTAACTCCAATATAATTTCAGTTTTACTGTCCGGCTGCGAGACTTGGTTGAGATAGGGAGGCACTTGTGAGAAAGCTTTCAACAATTATCAATAGGATTATTTAACTCCAATATAAAATCGGGTTGACGATGGAGGCACTTGTGAGAAAGCTTTAACCAGTGTCTGCGAAAAATCCTGAACAAATTTCAAAAGATATGGCTGCCTTACGGTCCATCAGCCTGGCACTAAACTGACAAATCACATATGTAATGTAGTTCTCAACACCTAGCCAAGAGGCTAGTGAAGACTACAAGGTTAATTATCGAATTGGTGTCTCCAGGATGGATGCTGGAAGCTGGTTGTCGCATGTCTTGGAACTCTAGTAGGATGACGTTTCGTGGTTACAACTGTTGAACAACTGGAGAATTGACAGACCAATAGATGAGGTGGAGTATATGACCAATCGAAACGTGACTAACATTTATTAGGAGGTCATCATAATAAATTCGCTTAAACAAACTACGAAAAACATAAAAACAGTTTTTGGAGATCATTTTGAAGCCTTGGGCAAAACAAATGATCTCACAAATAAAAATGAGTGATGTAGTTGATCCATTCACCGCCTTGGTGAAAGCAAGGTCGTGGCTCTGAATATTTCCAAGGCCTTCGATAGGGTCTGGCACGGAGCACTCATATCAAAACATATTGCATTTGGTGTGGGTAATACCTTCTCTCGATTCATATCGAGTTTTCTCAGACATCGGTCTATACGAGTTGTTATAGATGGGGTATCATCCAACGAGCATGGGCTGACCGCAGGAGTGCCACAAGGCTCTGTCCTCTCTCCTTCTCTATTTCTTATTCTCATTGACGACCTGTTGGGGCAGACTGTGAACCCAATCTACTCCTTTGCGGATAATAGCAACCTCTGTCATTCGTACTCATTTGAACATCGGCCAAGTCCCTCGGAGGTAGAGGACAAAAGGCAAACGATGAATGACTCACTCAACCGCAATTCGGCGACAATTTGTGAGTGGGGCCAAATGAACAGAGTCGATTTTAATTCACGCAAGACCCAGTACTGTTTGTTGTCACACAAACGTACCACTGATCCAGCATTATCGTCAATCTCTATGGGCGGTGTGGATATCGACGAATCGGAAACTCTTGATGTTCTGGGCATGAACATACAGGGTGATGCTCGCTGGGCAAGCCATAAATTCGAAGTGTCGAAAAAAGCATTCAAGTGTTTAGGCTTTTTGAAGCGGTGCAAGAAATACTTCACCTCATCTGATCTCGTAAATATTTACACCACCTACATCCGGCCAAAAATGGAATACAATTCCCATATATGGGCAGGGGTTCCACTGACATCTTAGCAGAGGAGAGCGGTGGTGATTATAAGGGATGATAGGGTATCATACTCTATTGTCTTCCTACAGCATCACCGTAATGTGGGTTGTTCTATAGATACTTTAACGGTATCTGGGCGTCGCCTGGTCCCTGTAGTTAGAACATCTAGCCGGAATATGCGGCTGTCCAGGGTCTCTCATTCCCCCATAAGTGAAAAAAAAAAGATTACTTACATAATTACAACTCGTTTTAGTTTTGCTGCCAATTCTTTTCTGTTCCATTCTTATCTTATCTCTCTCTCTCAGTGAAATTTTTATGACCTAAAAAGAATTCGAATACTTTCTTTCATCTGGAAACTATAGAAATCGGTCAACGTATATATAAAGAAAAAAACCGTTTACTGTCGTCAATCATCAAATGATGACAATTATGCAAAATATATTTTAATATGCCCGAAAACAGCCATTTTTTTCTACAAAGATAATTAATTGCTTTAAACACAGATTTATATTCATCTGAAATCATAAGAATCTCTAAACAATCATAAAAGTTGTAAATGTTATAAAACAATTATATTTGTGCAAATTATATGAATGGGGGAGATTTTAGGCGTTCCACGTTTTTTTTCTTTTATGGTAAATGTGATACCTGTTTGTGTCTTAAGTCTTTTGCCTGCAGCAGACGCTGTGGCATTAATCGTTTTATTCGTCAAGCGTTTATGGACAAAATAAAGATATATTGTTGTTTGTTCGTGTCTTAAGTCTTTTGTTTCATTTCGGTGCGAATGACACAACGGGTTTGTGTGGTTAGGTTTAGTGTTTGGGATTTGACGACGGATTACCAAATATGTTTTACATGTATTGATCTATGCTCAGACTTTACATAAGGTGGCTCTTAAAACGCCTCGTCGTAAACACTTTCATTTTCTTTTTATTTTAATACATGTGATTATATTTTGATTTCGTTAAGCAGTCAACATGAATACATCGTCTCTGACTAATCGTGATTCTGCGGAACAAAAACAAAAACATTGTGTAAATTATGAATCATATTGGGTTTATAATAAAACAAAACACAACAGGCAACACTTTCATATTGCGTGCAGTTACCATTTAAATGTCAGAAAATGACAGACACACGGCTGATGTTTGTTTTGGTTTTCACTGTCGTATTGTGAAAATCACATGGAATTACAAATACCAAGAAGCAAAATCACAGACGAATAAGAAGATGACGAAGACGACGAAAATCCACCCGAGACAAATCTACCTGTGGAGTTTTTCAAGTCCAACCTGGTAATCCAACCATAATTAAGGCAGTTATTAACAATGATACAGCAGACAAATGGCTGCTATTATTCTTTTCAAGAGTCCAAAACAATGTCAGGGTAAAATTGTAATACATATTGCTTGCAAAATGCCAAATACAATAGTAAGAAAACACACAGCAACAGCCGTCATAATTGGAGACATTGTAAGAAAGTAAATACAAATTAATTTGCTTACTTTCGTTTTCAAATCGTACCGGTGGGTTGTTGGTAGTTTAGATTTCTTTTCTGTTTGTTTGTTTCATCGAGAGGAATTTCTTTGCGGAATTGCTTAGAAACCCGGCGACGCCCCTTTGTTAACAACAACTGCAAATTTGGCATTGTTTCTCATTACGTTTAAGATTTGACTTTTTATACCTGTAGCTGTTTGGGTCGAGGTTCGTTGCTTGATTAATATACATATGTCATTTAATTGTTCTCAAGTAACCATGAAGGGTATTTTTGATTGAGAGGTGACTGGGTTTGCAAAAACTCTTTCAACCACATCGTTTTATTTCGTACTTATGTTCTGCTGGTTATCACATTCATGGTCTAATAATTTGTATCGAAACTAACACGTGATGGTGAATCGTAAGATTTTTCTATGTCAATCTATTAAAAAAACACACACACACATACCGTTGGAGTGGGGAATACTTATAAAAGCGTATCTGGGTCAATACAAAGAAAAAAAAACACATTTCAAAGTTTGTTAGAACTGTTGGAACTTGGGTTGCATACAATTTTTGCAGTTTTATTTCAATGGGGGCCAGCAATGTTTAGTAATATTAACTGTGATTACAGAAGTTATAAACGTATGTATGTGAACTGCAAGTAGTGATGTGGAATAGGGTTTTTTTACAACGTACAATTAGTAATACAGAAATAAACCGTTGGTTTTGGAAAAAAAAGCTAGACGAAAATCCACGGTTTCAATCAAGGATAACCACAAGAATGTCTAGAGCTTTAATGTGGGTGGTTGAGTTGTTATAGGTTAATATAATACGGTAAGAAAAGAAACAGTCTACTCTCAAATCGTCGAACTGCGTACGATAACAAATTCAATACTCACTAATGCCTTTAAATTCGTTTTCTAATGGCTAGTGTTTTTTGTTTTGCTTTTTTTTCTTGTAGCTGGCATTTACGATTTTTCAACATGAAAATTACACAGCAATTTTTTCTACTGTAAATTTCAAGGTTACGAAACTGGGTTGGCTGTGTGATTGTCCACATAGGAACACTTCGGCTAAAGAACGAATTTTCTTTATTATCCGGCCATTCGACAATGAACGGTTGAGAGACGCTGGATACATGGCATTACGCCATTAAAATATATATCGACCCACGTTTCGGAAACCCTACCATCCTCTTTCATCACCACCCCTCTTTTCTGAACAAGGTCCAGCAGTCTGAAATAGCAGCCCAGAAGTCTATTTAACAAGGTTCTACTATTGGTCATCTATACCTTCTTATCACAGGTCGCAATTGCTGTCCAGTCTCAATGAAATTTAACAGAGTTATTTTTCTGATATTTATGTCCGTTAAATGCAATTTCAGACTTTTTGTGCTGCCAATCCGGAAGCTCCCCATACATATGGAATGTAAACCCAACAATGGAATTAAAAACGTTGTCTATCAGTTCGTCAGTTGTTTGACTCTGATCTAACTATTGCGATTACAGGTCGCAAATGTTTTCCCAGTATTTTTATTAACGTTGTTGAAATCATTTAAATCTACCTCCCAGTTTTAAGGCCCTAGCTCTTTATGACATTAAAACCCCATGATTTTATTTACGACGTTGTTATGGATTTGCTAGTCACTTCAGAGAAGTTTGTTTCTTTAGTCTTTCATTAAAAATACACTGTACGACTGCCGTTCTTCCAAGACATTCCCTGAGACATGCGAAATACAATTTATAAGTTCACTTTCATTTTTTCCCTCGCTTAAAATATCACAACAAAGCCTTCATATTTCCCCAAAAATAAAATGTAAATTTTATTTCCAAAACTTTCAAAGATTTTTTTTTTTTTTTTTTTTAGGAATTTTAAATTGTATTGGATATTAAAGCATCATTTTACATTTGTTGTGTCTATTTCTGGTTAAGCATAAAGAAATGTGAACTGTCATTTAAGCCAATAAAAGTGTGTAAAAGAGTGAAGAAAATGAAAAAACACACGTAGATACAAAACAAACATACACAAGTAAAAACAAATTTAAGAAGACGAAAATAAATTTCACCGCACAGCTGTGTTTGGTATTATGGCCGATGTTGTTGTAGACATACTACATTGTTGTAGCTCTAGCTGTTGATGTTAAGTTATAAACATAATTGCTTATCTGTTCATATAACATTTGACGTGAATATCTTGTTATTTGTTATTGTAACTGTTGCCATCAGTCCGTCAGTCCGCCTGTCTGTCCATGCGTCCGTCGGTCTGTTTGAGTGTTTTAGAGGAAGGTAAATACATGTAGGTTTGTCGGTTTTGTTATTTTTTCTTTCGTTTCGTTTCATTTCATTCATTTATTATATTTTTAACATTTTTTAGTTATTTTTTTTTTTACTTAAGTGAATCATAAGAATTTCAAACACGCACTGTTACTTTCATTGCTATTTTTGCACTTCTGGTATTTGACTCGTACCCCGAGACATACCGACACATGAATATTCAACAAAAAGGAAGGAAAGAAGAATGAAAGAAAGAAAAAAGAAGTCCGACGATTAAAGTATGTGTGGCATGATGTCTTTAATATGGTAATGTCGGAATTCGGTTATTAACAATTTTATGCAAATTTATTTCTCTTTAATGAAGAAATTATGGCTTGTTAAAGAATTATAAGTAATAATTGTCTGTGTGCGTCCATAAAAGGAGATTGGAGAAAATGTATTTTCGATCAGAAATAAGGTGTGGCTAGAAAGACACTTGAATCGCTTGATTTGGTTCGGTTTAGATAAAGGGAAATTTCAGCAATGGCTGATTGAGATCAATGTTCAGAACTGGACTGTAAGAAATTAATGAATTTGTTTACAAACCGGTCGTAATCTCCTTAAATTCATTAAGCAGTTTCAATAATTATGGAAATAAAGCCATTCCGAAAAAAACTATTTAGGACCACCTCATTATCGCTCAGGCCTAGTAAGAGGAAAAAATACAATTTATGTTCAAATCAGATATCTTCTCTTAATTGGGAATAAACTCGAAACCTCTGCATTGAGGCGATTTCTGAAATCGTCATAAAATGAGATACTCATCGAGAGAAACTTCTGACGTCATGATGTAAAAAAAAATGTTTGATAACTTTGAAACTATTATTCATGTTCAAAGTCATTATGGCCATGTTTCGAGTTATGATAACTTATGTGGAGGAATGCTTAAAAAATTTAAGAAAAAAATCCTAACAACAAAAAACATTTTTTTTTACTAAGGAAATTTGCGTAAACAGATGGAATTATTCCGGGGCATATATGTTTTCCCAGCATATCTTTAAGGTAAAAACGGGCAGATGCTCTCAACTATGTGATCTGTGCACAATAATTTTCCAAAGATTTTTAGAGGATTTCAGAAAATGCCTAAAAGAAGACTTTCGAGTCACAAAACGTCCACAAGTACTTACGGCCCAAACGATTTTCTGTGTTGCGAAAAATCACCACATCATTGGTAATTTTCAACCGACTTCTACAAAAGAGTAATTTAAACTTATTTTAAGTCTATGTTTTTAAATCTAAATACACAATAGAAAAATTCTACAACACAATCAATCAGTTAAAATAAAAATATCAATATTTTTATGATTTTCCCAAGAAAATTTAACAACGGGTACAAAGTGGTTAAAAAGTCTAAATCCTTTTAAATTTTGGAATCAGTACAAAATAACAACAAAATTCGGAGGTACACGAAGGGGCCCTTACAAAAATTGTGAATTCATTTCATTTATTGAGTCTATGGACAGAAATTCCTTACAGACTAGCAAATAACAAGAATTTAATTATAATTATAATTTACATTAATTAATCAAATTAATCAACAAATGTTTAAACTTATAACTAGGTAGACTAAAATCTAAATGTTCACAAATAGAATTGTAGAGTATCATAGATTTAAGTAAAGGTTCATTTACAGCATAATTAGTTAAATGTGTTTCAATAGAAAAAGGAAAGTAGTGTCTTAATGCTCGTGGTGGCGCGTTAAAACGAATAAGTAACAATAACAATTCCGAGCAATCAACATTTCCACAGATTAAACCATATAAGAACATGAGAGATGCAAAATCTCTTCTGGATTTCAGTGATTTTAAGGAAAGAAGCAGGCAACGACTTTCGTATGATGGAATTGGTTCTTTAAAGTTTAAAGAACTTAAAGCGAATTTCATGAACGATTTTTGAACTTTTTCAATGCGCTTAATGTGAATAGCAGCGTTTGGACTCCAAATAAAAGATGCATACTCTAATTTAGAATTCGAAAATACTCCATTGATTTTAATGATCTGTACCACTTTTTTTTTTTTTGTAAGATATGATTCTTTATGATAAACTATTCGAAATGCAAACTTTTTCTTATTATCGATATTTTAATTATTTTTTAAAAAAAATAATAATTTTTTTCTAAAAATTGAAAAATTGCAGTGTTAACTGTGGCACAAGTTGAATAAAAAGATAAAGTGTTTTTGAAAAAGTTATTCAGAATATTTAGATTAAACATTATTTGAAATGCAAGGTCGTTCGTTAGGATCTGACAAGGCGTTCGATAGAAGCCTTAGAACAAAACGTAGAACATTTGGTGTCGGTAATACCATCTCTCGATTCACATCGTGTTTTCTCAGAGATCGCTATATACGAATTGTTATAGAGTGCCATCCACATGGTCCTTTTCTCTCTTCGTTTCTACTTCATATTTTCATTGACAACTTATTGGGTCAGACTGTGAACCCAATCTACTCTTGTGATATGTTGATACAAATCAAATTATCAAAATTGCAAATTTTTGTGAATGTGCCAATTCTCTGTAAACAATATTCATTATGAATCACGTTTATTTTAAAATTCATTGATACAATTTAATTTTGAATGAGTGTCAGTTTGACGTCTTTAGTTCCCTAAAAGAATAAAAAAACATTTTAATCAGATTTTCTGAATTGATTTAACGAAAAATTGTGTCAGATTGTATCAATTGGAACACACATCTTGAATGAACTGATTTATTTCGCCGTCTATTGTATACGAATTTATTGACAAAGATATGAGTTTAAAAAGCTTTAGTAATATTCATAAATCCCAGACGATTTGTATAGTAGTCTTTTTTGGTGGCCCAGAAACCTATAATATTTAAATATGTGATCTGTGACCTAAAGTTTTAAAAAACGTTTTGGGAGTGCATATTCTGGCATACGACCTAAACCTTAAATTAATTTAAACTAGCCTTACTTACGTTCTACAGTGGGGAGTTCAAATTTGTTTTGAAAATAAATCTGTCATTTGGTATTGGACTGTCCGCTTTGATTGAAATCTCACACAGCTCTAGCTTTAGTGTATGCGAGCTTAACCCTCTAGAAGGCTAAACAGAAATCCTGGACAATCCTAGCATCCTGTTTATTTTAACAGTTATGTACAAACAACTATTTTTTATGAAATTAAACATTAGAGGGTTAAGTCTGGAAGTTAGCCAGAGATAAGCTACAAGGGCCTAAAGTCGGACACCTCGTTTGTCAGAAAAATTGAAATTATTTTTAACTTGAAAAATATATTTTTTCAACCCCGAATCTGTTTATCTTATAACTAAACTATTTGAAGTATAATTTCAGTCTATTAAATATAGTTAGCTCAATAGAACTATTATCGGCACAAGTCTTTATATAGAATTTGTGTGATATCAATAATCAGAGAAGCATTATCTGGATATTCAAAGCTCGCTGTGATTTAATTGAACTAAACTGATCCGGATTTTCAACCAAATTATCTAAAGACTGCTTACAATGCAATAAAAGAGATTGAAAATATTCAACATTTTATTGGAAGATGTCCTTATTTTTTAAATTTTTTTTCTGTGCACCATTTTGCGTTTTACTGGAGTTACTATACGTTACAAATTCAGCTTGGTATGAATAGGATTAAAAACATCGGCACAAGACTTTATATAGAATTTGAAAATATTATTTTTTATATATTTTTTTCTGAAAATTTCTTTTTTTTCTTCATTTCTTCATTTTCTTATCTCAAAATAAACTTATCTCAAAATAAAGAGTTTCCCCATTTACTTTTCACCCAGTCGCATCGACGTTAGCTATTTTTTTAAGCAAATTCCCAATTTGAACCACATTTATGTGTTCTTAACAACTCCACTTATCCTCTCAACGTCCATTCGGAATTGAGGAGTCGAAATTTGTGGGATTTTCCACCAATTGTACGAATTCAGAGATTATTTTAATTGAATTGCGACATTTTTTTATTTTTTTTTTCGATTTCTACCGCCAAGCTCATTTTTTTTCGAATTCGCCCACTGTGCGGTGCAATACGATGAGGTCGTTTTATCACCTTTGGACATTCTCCGGTCTGATAGAATGTCGGATGGCATTTGGTAGCAATGACATCTTAACTCCGAATGCTCTTCATTATCCAGATTCCCATTGCCTTCCGGTAGTATTGATACTACAGTTAATATAAAAGACAGAAGAATTAAATGGGACCAGTGCCAATATTAATATTTTAAACGGCAAATATTAAACAACAGCTTGAAACTACTTTTTAAACGTTTATTTCAGATAATTGATGACCTAAAACTCAATATAACTGGACACTGGACAGCAGATGATCGGGGTCAAATTATATTCTTTTATCCTGACAAAGAATTGTAATTAATTGATTTCGATGACCCACTGTTGTCCACTAATTATAATTTGCTTCTGCCCATAATTATGTAAATTAATGATAACGGTAAAGTACAAAGCTAGTCAAACATGCCGACATACTCCCAACAATCTGGTAGCAATCATTATTTAATAATTCAACAACAACGATTATAGCCATTATTACAACAATAAAACGCCAAGAAAGCATGGCCAACATGAACAAGCTAAATTATATTCATTCATCTGTACCACGAGTAACTTCAGATTGATTTGCTAAGAGGAAGACACGCCAATCTCTAAATGTTATACAAAAAAAAAATCGTTATGAAAACCAATGAAGAAATCGGAATCGGATAAAGACAAGTTAAAAGAAAAGCGGTATTTTATAAAATGAGAAGAGAATACAAAAAAAAAAAAGAAATGCACACTTTATAACAGTTTCGAATGGTGGCGGTGGACTCATTTCCGAACAAAAGTAAAATATATAATGTTGGAAAGAAAAAAAAACCACAAAGACAAATAAAACATTTAACACTTTAGTGGGTCATTATGGAACATTAAAACGTTCTAAAGTACGTACATCATGCTTTAAGAGGTTTTACTTGTATGTACATTTCTTGAAACTAGACACTTGAAGGTCATGCAGCAGGTTGTTAGCAGCTTTGTTCTATGTTCTGCAAGATCAAAACAAAAGACTTGAGCAACAAACTTGATTCGTTGTTAAGCTGGTGCTGTTGCTGCAGTCGAGGACTTGTGAGAACTACGAGTTAGTATTTAAAGTAAGGTACCTTTTTTTTTGTAGTTTTTCGGCTAGAATACAATTATAATCCCAGCTGTTTTCTTGTTGTTGTTTTATGTTTTGTAAAAGACGTTTTGTTTCTATTTAAAGTATTTCAAAAAAACATTATAACACTTTTGCCGCAACACCGATCTAGTTGCTATATACACGTTTAATAGTAGTTAACTACCGTTGGGTTGTTGTTAGTTTTCTTTCGTTTCGTTTCTTCTTTTTTCAAATTCAATTAGTTTTCTTTGACAGACTCTCTTCTTGTTCTTTTCTGTTATTTTTTTTTTCTTCCAACACTTGTGTTTTATCTCAACTTTTTCTTCAATAAAAATTTCCTTTCTTTCTTAATGATTTTCATTCGTTTGCCAGTTTTTTTTCTTATTTTTTTTTCAGCTTCTTCAGTTAAGTAAATATATGAAAATAGAGTTTAAACCCGTCAAAGACGACCGTATCGTCGTATGGTCGCGTACTGAATGAAACTTGTAAGTTTCGAACGAAAGAAATGTATTTTTTTTCTTCTTGTATTAAAAAGAAAGCACACCGTTTTTTACTTTGTATTACGTTTTGGTTTTATTTGTTATGTGTGTGCTTTGTGCTGTTGTCGGGGAGCTGTGCCAGCAGCATTGCTTTTGTTTGTCTTTTCTTGTTGCTGCCTTCCACCATACCATACCGCATTTTTGCAGCTGACGTCGACGCGTATGGCGCTGCTCTGGCGCGACTGCTTTTGCTTTTGCCGCCCAGCTCATGGATGATGTAGCACCATCAGCCAGCTACTGCTTGCTGGTGGTGTGGCGCTTTACTCGAAACTTCATTATGCTGTTGTTCGGTGTGTTGCTCCATGCCCACATATGAGTCTGTGTGGTGGTGGTTCAATATCAAAGCGAATTTATAGCGCTAAAGTTATTGTTTAATTTAATTTCGAGATAAAGTTTGAAAAATTAAGTGATTTTTCTTCGTTAGCATTTCGTTACTTTTACGAGACAATAAAAAAAAACACACGTTCAAGATATCTTTCCGGAAATATATTACCACAGCAATCATTGTTACCCTTTACCAGGCCATAACTTTTATTCTGCATTATGCTTCATAAGTTAAATGATTTTCCCATAAATAATTGTTTGCTTTCTAAACAAAAAAAATGGCATTAAAATAATTCTACCCTAACAGAAAGTTATAGAAAACGAAAAGATTACGGAAAAGTGGGTAATTTTGATATGAAAATTTAGAAACAACATAAAATATTTCAACAAAAAAGCCTAAATTTGAGGACGGCAACGACTCGTCGGTGTGCAAATCAAAAGACTTAAGCAACACAAATATTTTAACAAATACTCAAAGAGTGCATTCACATACTTCCAGCAGCTGCTAAATTCACTGTGATTGCCAGAGATATTTCAAAACTGATAACGAAAATCTGATGAGTCAAAGCCCAACTAGTTGAGATGATTCATCCGAATGAAAACATCTTCGTTATGGTGTAATTTTGGTAGCCAACTGAATATTTTGCCGTCCAGGAGGATGTTGACATTTCGCATTCATTCATGTTTTCTGTTTGTTCGGCAAGCCTTAAAATGAGACCAACTATGTTATTAAAAATAGCATAGGAATGTGATGAACGACGGTGGTGTGGTAAGAAGTATTTTGCGATTCGAGGCAATGTGGTCCAAAGTGAACCGGAGTTGAAATAAATATATTTTTTACTCGGTTAAAATGCGTATATCTCGTTTTCTAAGGGAGACAACCTCAAAGCACTTACAATTCCAAATGTTGTAGATTTATTTCCAAAACGTTTTCAAACTCCGCTATAAAAAATTATATTTGTCATAAAACATTATTGTTTTCATAAAAAATTATATTTTTCATAATAAACTATAGTTTTCATAAAAAACTATATTTTTCATAAAAAATTATATTTTTCATAAAAAACTATAGTTTTCATAAAAAATTACAGTTTTCATAAAAAATTATATTTTTCATAAAAAATTATATTTTTCATAAAAAATTATATTTTTCATAAAAAATTATATTTTTCATAAAAAATTATATTTTTCATAAAAACTTATATTTTTCATAAAAAATTATATTTTTCATAAAAAATTATATTTTTCATAAAAAATTATATTTTTAATAAAAAATTATAGTTTTCAAAAAAAAAATATTTTTCATAAAAAATTATATTTTTCATAAAAATTGTATTATTCATAAAAAATTATATTTTTCATAAAAAATTATATTTTTTATAAAAAATTATATTTTTCATAAAAAATTATATTTTTTATAAAAAATTATATTTTTCATAAAAAATTATATTTTTCATAAAAAATTATATTTTTCATAAAAAATTATATTTTTCATAAAAAATTATATTTTTCATAAAAAATTATTTTTTATAAAAAATTATATTTTTCATAAAAAATTATTTTTCATAAAAAATTATATTTTTTATAAAAAATTATATTTTTCATAAAAAATTATATTTTTTATAAAAAATTATATTTTTCATAAAAAATTATAGTTTTCATAAAAAATTATAGTTTTCATAAAAAAAAATATATTTTTCATAAAAAAATAATAATTTTCACAAAAAAATATATTTTTAATTGTTTGCCCACTGGAAAATATTTATTAAGCGTTGCCAAGGTACTTAACTTAAGTCTGTCAAGATTGGAAGCGTCCTAAAATGGGTTTTAGAATTTATGCAATTCTGGATTTTCGATATATTTTAGAGAATTACATATGGAACGTACGGCCAAAAGAACAAGGTTTCATTCCCGGTTTATGGCTCCCTTCAATTGTAACGATTCATTACGAGCGACCGAAATCGTTTTACAAAAACTATATATTTTATATTTTACAAATTATCACAATACCCTCGTTACCAAAAAGCTCTCGTACTAATACAAAACCTGTCGCCTAAAACATTAGCTTATTTGTTTTTCAGTCATACCGCGGAATTTGTAGACGTTTTACAGTTCGTGCAACACCATAATAGGCGCATACACACCGATTTTGTCAGTATGTGTTTGAGCTCTTTAAGAATATTTCTTTTTGTATATCAGCAGTTGCGTTGTGTGCTTAAGCTTAAGCACAAAATAACACTTTCTTTTCCAACACTTTAACAAATGTTAAATTTGTAATATTTTGTTTTAAACACAACAACAACTACAAAGTTGCAATTGCATTATGTTTGGTAGTAGAAAAACAAAAGTGGCGAGTGGTATCGACTTGGCATGAGAGGTCATCATGATATGTTCGTTAACTCAACAATGGTCGTATGTGGAAAATTGGGCTTGAAAACCTAATTTAACGCGACACATGTTTGTTCATTTACCACAGTTAAACTCTGTTCGGGGTAACCCTTACATATAGTTATTAGCTGTCCACTACGCCACGGTAGTATCAGCACCGATTTTTCATTATGGACATTTTCAGAAATTATTTGGGATATTTTTCAGAATTTTTAGGTCTTTTTGGAGAATTTTTCATCTATTTTTTGGGAATTCATTTTATTTGCACATGGAGCATATTTTCATAGATCCAACAGGTGGGACCAGATCCTGGTTTCAAGAGCGAGGGACTTGTCTTGGTAGTCCATCGGTTAATTTTTTTTCTTTTCGCTCTGTGATATATTTTCTAAATTTTCAAATGTTTGTTTTTAGTAGTTTTTTTTCAACAACGCCGAAAAATAGAAAGTGTTCCAATATATTTATATGGACCGTTTATTCCATTTTGGAAAATTATTCTAGAAGATCTAGGTCGATTGGTTAATAGTTTTAGAACGAGGTAAGTAAACGAGACTATAAAACTTGGGGGGTTTCTTTTTAATATTACATATTAAATAAACATAATTAAAGCTATAAACAGTCAAGTTAAAATCCTCATCAACTGTTATTACACAATGGAAAAACCGACATAATTATGCAAACGGATTTTAAATTCAATTTCTTCTTCATTTCTCTGCCAACAATTACAAAAAAAATAACAAATATTTTTATTTTGATGCATAACAATTTTATAATTTTCTTTTACAAATTATTTATACATATATTGTTGTGACAGCCTACATGCAATATAATGACACATAGACCCTGTGATCCGGAACACTCATCGAATTTGTCGCAAATCGAAATATTCAGTTTAATTGTAAATAAACATTGTGTTATTTTTTTGTTGACGTTATTGTTGTATAATGTGTGAAGACAACAAAAAAAGATGACAGTGTCATATAATGATTTTTAGCATGTCATTCGTAAGCCGTTACACAGTGGAACGGATCCCCCAAAAAAGGAAATTACTGAGTTGGTCAACGGATTACGATATCGTGAAAACGTTTTTTTTTTGTCTGTTGTTGTGGTTTCAAAAAGCCAGTGCAATATGGCACACAATCAAAGCAACAATCAATTGATTGCAAAATAAATTCCAGGAAAGAATCATGTCGCCAGGTCTGGCGGCTTATTTCTGTGTGAAGCCTAGAAAGAAATATTCGGCTTGAATTTGCCTAGATAAAAACAAAGTTATGTATACCGAAATGTCATCAAAAGGGCACATTTGCAATATATCATGTATCATTCATAAATTGTAGACCCTCTAAGTACAGATTCCATTGAAAATTTATGTTTGAAACAGAAACTCGAACTTCAAAGAACCTGTATTTAATTTATTCTAAATTGTTTAAGATGTACATAGAATAACTTATTCTTCAATATTTATCTATTTCCCTAAAATCAGCAAACTTATTGATAACTCTTTAAAAAAAGTTAAAAATGTTGTAAATATGATTTTTATATTGAAATAACAGAAAAGAGCACTAAGCAAAAAATTTAAAAAAAAATTCTTTTATGAAAAAAATTCTTTTATGAAAAATATAATTTTTTATGAAAAATATAATTTTGTTATGAAAAATATAATTTTTTATGAAAAATATAATTTTTTATGAAAAATTTAATTTTTTATGAAAAATTTAATTTTTTATGAAAAATATAATTTTTTATGAAAAATATAATTTTTTATGAAAAATATAATTTTTATGAAAAAAATATAATTTTTTATGAAAAATATAATTTTTTATGAAAAATATAATTTTTTATGAAAAATATAATTTTTTATGAAAAATATAAGTTTTTATGACAAATATAATTTTTTATGAAAAATATAATTTTTTATGAAAAATATAATTTTTTATGAAAAATATAATTTTTATGAAAAAAATATAATTTTTTATGAAAAATATAATTTTTATGAAAAAAATATAATTTTTTATGACAAATATAAGTTTTTATGACAAATATAATTTTTTATGAAAAATATAATTTTTTATGAAAATTATAACTTTTTATGAAAAATATATTTATTTAGTACATATAATTTTTTTATATTTTAGTGAGACAAAAAAATCGTAAAAAATATTTTTTTTTAAATTTCGATTAGCTAGCTCCTACTGAAGAAAACAATCCATTTTTGAAGAACATCCATTGGCAGTTGCAGTCGGTTAAACAGACTTCCATATACCTTCACTCTCAGCAAAAACATACAATTTTCATATTCCATAGCAACTGAATTCCAAAAGTGGACGTGACTAACTTACTTACGTATTTCCCTTACATTCCAAGAAGGAACAGACGGGGAACTTCTCTCGATATATAATTTGAATACTCAATGGCGGGGACCTACTGTTTCAAGCCGGCTTTGAACGGCTAATGCATTTCTAGAGAAGTTTTACTTGGCTTAGAGATTACTCTCTTACTCGTAAAGTCGGCAAAATTTACGAGGTGGAAATAGCCGCTGAAAAATGTTTGATGGTCTTACCCGGTTCCGAAATCGGGTTCTTCTGTGTGATAGACGCACACACCACCTACCACACCACGGCTGTCCTAACACCTTCGGATTTTATGTCTGGTAAAATAATAGCAATGCGAAATACCGAATTTTAGAGTAATTACACGATTTCCCAAGTGAGCGGAATGGTACATTTTTTTGGGAGGTACGTGTTTAGACTTCCAATTTTTTATCGAAAACTGTATTTACTTAAAGCTACACTGAATATATATGGGTAAGCTTGTGTGTGGCGTAGTAATATTATTACAGGATTTCCTAGGGAGCAAGGGGTTTTGTCATATAATCCATATGCTATCCCATAAATAGTTTTGGGAAAATATTAACCAAAGCAATTGGTTAATTTGTTCCAATGTAATTCGAACCAGCAGGACAGACAGAAAAAAATATAATTTGGTTCTAAGACACCTCGGCACAAAAGTTAATCCTTCTGTGTTACACTTTTGTGTCGTATCAAATGCCAACTGCACAGTATACGTTATTTAAGAATTTATTTTAGAACCTATTTTGCTCTTGACAATCACATAAAATTATCGAATAACTCTGTGAAACATTTTTCGGAAATTGTATTAAAAACGTTTAGCAAACCACTGTCTACAGTTAAATCATCATTGTACTGTTGATACTTTTTTTGGGGACTTTTCTTCATTGACGGTGTCCGGCCATTTCACGGCAGTGATCATTGAATGGAATTGAGCTGTTGCCCACAACAATAATAACGGTGACTTCCGCTTTCACTATCACTTTGCTTTTTGCTGTGACACTAAGACTATCCACCCTTCTTTCTTTACCTTTATTCTTCCTCTATACTAAGATGTGGTGTGTGTGTTGAATGCACTTGTTTTAATTTCTTTTTCATTGAAGTGAGTTTTAATGGGCGAGACAGACCGAAAAACTTCTGCTAATAAAGGTAAAACAACCCAAAGTTTCAACTTATTGGACATTTGAATTTCTTTTTCTGTTGCGTCTGATACGATTCGACTACGACAAACATATATATTTTTTTTTGGGTACTTAAATGTATGTGTGAACAGTTAAACGATTTCGATTGTACAATGGAATTTATTTCAGTTTCTCACGCAAATATTTTTTGATTTTTTTTCTGTGAATTGTATCTCTTTTTGTTGAGATTTGGAGCACAGATTATATAAGATCTTACAATTAAATAGAAAACATTTAAAGAATGAATTTAATGTAATGATGTCATGTTTTGTTTACATGACAAAAGGGGGTTTTAAATATATTTTGGTTTCTTCATAAACGTAACCTTCAAAAAGTTAACTTTTTAGTTTATTGAATGCACTTCGCAATCAAACTTTGATAGACAAGCCCCGTGGACATACCAGGGCTGTAGAGTGGGAGTCTGACAAATTTGCCCGGACTCTGGAGTTAAATAGTTTGCTCAACCCCGACATGGAGTTTGATTTACTTACAAGTTAATCTGTTAAAATTTTTTAAAATTTGAAATATTTTCGGTTATATAAACTTTTTAATATTTAGTATAAGTTTAGTGGACGAAAATATAATTTTCGAAAGTGTGTTATTGAACAACTGAAGTCAGAGTCGAGATATTTAAAAATGCTGGAGTGGGTGTCGACCACTTCACTTACATTTGCACTACCCACAAATAATGCAAATACGCATTTAATAATCTAAACTAAGAATCACCATGGCCAATGATCTTCCTAAATGTAATGTATTTTAAAATTACTGTATAAAAAAATCAGTAAAAAAAAGACATTGAGTCATACTACTCTGAAAAGACTACAATTACGCATAGTGTAAAAAAAATATATATATCTGTAATTCCGCTATCTAGCCGATTCCACATGACCATAGAGCTTCTTCTTGAAGGTATCTGCTGTGTAATTGAATGTTCTGAGCGAGATAGGCAATTTATTATATAGTCTGGCTACTGTGACATGAAATGACCGACTGAATGCGGGAGTTAATCGCGTAATAACAAGCTGGGGATTTCGAACAGATCTTCCAAAAGTAAAAAAAAAATCAACTTCATACATTGGAGCTTTAATTTTATATACCTTGTAAAAATGTAATCAATTTCTAATACCAATTAAATCAGAAAATGAACATCCCAAAAAACGCTTAACATATGGAGATATATGCTGCCGAATGCCAACAGAATATACGTACCGCATTACACGATTAAATGTTAACTGCAACTTCCTTATTATGTATCCTAAGGCACCGGAGTAAATCTCAATGCAATATAAAAACAATGGCATTATTACAGCATGAACTACTTTAATTGTAATATGCAAAGGCAAGTTGTACAACTTTCCCAAGACAAAATTTACCTTCGATATTAAAGACATCACATGAGAATCATATTTTAATTTGTTGTCGAGCGTAACACCAAGACATTGAATACATACAGCAAAACAAACATTAGAACCCGATAATGTTATAGAAATATCACCAGTGAGATTGTACCCAAATGACAATGCTTTAGTCTTATCAACATTTATTGAAAGGTAATTTTCAGAGACACAATTTTCAAGAGTAGCGGTGGTAAAATTAATTTTACTTTGCAATACATCTAAGAAGTCCATGTCACCTCTGAACAGTAACTGAACATCATGAGCAAAAGAGGACGGATAACAAAAGCTATCAATACAGGGGAATACGTCATTTAAATACATAACAAAGGGTCCAGTACCGAACCCTGAGGAACACCACTGTGCACTGGAAGCATGATTGATTTTGTCAAATGCTTTAGATAAGTCTAACGACAAAAGAACACAACAGCGGCGGCCACCAATCATTTTGCTAATATTGTCCGTTAGTCCAATTAACGAAGATGTTGTACTCCTAAAGCGCCTAAATCCCGACTGACAATCATGAGCACTCATCAATGCGAGCAACCATCTGGGATTTCAATACATGTTCAACCAATTTTAAATTTATTTTTCAATTTTAAAGAGTCTTATAGACTCTAAATTAATGTTCCATTTAATTTGATTTGCGAATCATCATTGTCATGTATGGTCGAAATATATTTTCTACAGCCAAGTTTTTTTAACGGAAAATTACTTGTTGAAATTAAAAGCAAGTCCCATAAAGGGCACGGATGCCAGAAGGTACTGTATTATTAATGTGAAATTTTGTACATAGCATCGGCGAATCATCGAATTCTCTCAATTCAAATAAAACCAATAACACTAAGAACTAGCAGTTTTGTCCAAGGAATGCTTATAATAATTTCTAAAGATTTGGTTTCGTAAATTAGAAAAACAATTTGGGATACATTTTTTTAAAATTTGTTAAAGGATGTACCTTTATGACCAAACAATATAAATTAAACGTAATTATGGAAGCTAAAAATGTGAGCATTATCTTTATATAAAATAATGGTTGAAAAGCATGGGGACAAAATTAAAAAATAAAAATATTTAAAAAAAAGAGGAGAAGTAGGATGCTACTATTAACGAAAATACGTTCAATTGTAGTATCTATGGATAAATGTAAAACGAATGGCCCTATTTGGCCCTAAAATAAAAATAGTTGTGGTCATTCAACTCAAAAATGCTTACTTGTACTTTTTTTTCCAATTCAGCTAATTGGGTTACTGCACTATGTTTTTAAAATAAAGTCACAGTTTGTTTAGATCACTCACAAAATAATGTGTAAAAACATTGGTAATGTTGAAAAACGGAACATAAATAAAGTATATATCGTTGGAAAGGTCTCTTCTTTTTCAATCCGGTAAGAAACTCCTTACAGACCGATTTTTATTGAAACTTTTTTGAACACACCGTATCAGTTAGACCCCTAGGTGAGATGTCATGAGTATGTATGTCTTAGGGAAGCTATATAAAAATAAGGATCGATTGGTGGATCAAATTACCTTATATGAACACAGTTCCGTATCCTGATAAGAATATCTACCACATTTTTCATCAGACGTTTTGCAACGTCTTAAATGCTGGCAACTTTAAGAATTAGAGAATAATTTCCACGACATATAAACTTCTGAAGAAAAAGCATTAGCCTTTCGATGACGTCTTTAAACAGCATCTTGTGTATACAAATAATATCATTAAAATTCTGAAACGATTAAGATCTTTTAAATTAGTGCCTTTATAGACTGGTGGGGAAAATGTGTATATCGTTGGCTTGGTTGGCAAATATGCTAAGTCCACTTATTATGCAAATTGATCCTTTAATCTAGAATGCTAGTGTAAATCAAAACACATGCCGTTTCGTGTTGTTATGCAGTTGTATGCAAATATGCTAAGTACAAATACATTTAATTAACCAATAACTTTTAGAAATACATAACTAATAATAATAGCTTATAATACTGCACAAAGTTACAGTTTCACAATTTGAATTTTTTATCCTTAAAAACCAAAAAGCGTACTGCCTTTTATGGAATGAAGTAGAAGGTGAATAAGGTGCAAAGAACTTGCAAGCAATTGTAGTTCTTTTAGTTAAAAAAAGTTCTTTGATGAAAAATATTTGTTTTTACTGAGCAGAATCGAAATAAGTACATGTATTACTATTGGACAAACAAATTCTTGACATAGGCCACACGCAAATGGAAGCAGATCGAGTAAGTGTACACTCCACCATTGAACGAGCTACGATAAATAGAAAAGCTAATGTCAGTTTGTTTCTGTAGGGAAAGGTTTAAGTCGAACGCAGTCAACTTTATGATACCCTACAGCACTGTCTTCAACGTTTTTAATGATTTAATTTGAATACAGTTTGTTGTTTCAAAATCACGATGTACAACGACTGCAACTGTTTTCGCCTGATGTGTATAGCAAAATCGAAGTCTACATATAATTCTAAGAATATTTCAACAAGAAACCGATGATATAAAATAAATCCCTAGCTCACGCACATCGACCCCAAATATTTACGTCATTTGCTAATTGTACAGGCAACTGGGCTCAGAATGAAGATAAATAATACAAATATCTGAGGAATTTGTATTATTTATTTCTCCACCAAATGGTGTCTCCAAATGGCATTCGTTTCCTACTAAACAAGGTCAAGGTAAAACTGGATTTTCATCAGGCATAAATTCAAAAGATATCTTCAATTCCAAAAATGTACGTCTGATGGTATCCTTGTTTTTATATGTTGTATATTTATTATAAATTTAACTAAAGTTGCTGATAAATCATATTTTATTTGAAAAACTATTTTCTTCAAGGTTCTGAGTTTCGAAATAATTTGCCAAGTTTAATAATAAGCAAATTACTTTACCATATAAAGAGTCTCCCACATGACTACATTATTCCTCATTAAAAATAATCTTAATTTCTTGCGCCTAATCTGTTTAACTCTAAATACATAAATTCTATTATTGTTAATAAATATTTTATATGTAATGCAAATTTGAGAAGAGAATACACAATTTTATAGAAGAAAAATCATTAAATGATACAGAAGAAGAAAAATTAATTTGAAAAGTAACGTTAAACGCGGGCAGGTTTTCCTAGCCTTCGACTAAAACGATTAACCAAAATGAAGTAAACAAAAACCAGGAAGATCCTTCAATATTGCAATCAACGTCCCTGATTGAAGGGGTTATCGGGGGATTTATTCCATTCTTTCATTAGAATCTGTTTCCATTGTGACAGACGCATACTTGGATTTTCCGATTTAATACGAGGCAGATTAGCAGATTCGAAAGCCTTGTAGGCAGCTCTCATACGTTTTTCGGGGTGTTTGTCTTCATCATCGTCTTTAACGCTAAAGGACGGAAGAAAATACTTTATAGAACCAAGTCTGATTCCACTAAATACACAAAACAAACCTCAACACGGCCAAAGCCTGATCTACGTTCGAGGCCACTTCCACATCGGCCATTGATCTATTAAGATTCTCTTCTATGTAATTTGTTCGTACAACTACGCGAGGCTGGGGTTGTTTTGCAGCATTTATGGCATCGATTGCCCTCTGTTTCTTTTCCATTTCTTCCAAAATCTGTTGGCGATTAATTTTCGCCAGTGGTTGTTTTCCCTGTGTCTTGATGGAATTCATTTCCTGATCTAACAGAGCTTTTGCCTCCGCCTTACGTTTGATCGCTTCGGCCCGTTTACGTTCCTCCTCTTCACGCTTTTGTTGCTTTCGTGCCAAATTTCTATCATCATCTTTCCACTGACGATCTTCTGCATCTTTAGCTGCCTTTGCCTGAGAGGCTTGTTTTATGGCTGTCTTGCGTTCACGGGCCTCGACGGCTTTGCTGTTCATTCCCATCTTTTTTGGCATTTTGCTAATATTTTTTTTAACGAATTGCAGGTATTTGCAGAATAATGTGGAACTTTTTTAAAGTGGAATATTTTTTGTTGTCGCGAAAAAAAGAAACAAAAACAATTTATCAAATGTCAAATAATGACATCGACGTCAAATTGCCAATGTTGCCATCACGGTGAATAAATTCCGACGATTCCAGTCATAAAAAGCACACGTTTTCTATACAAATCGCGCTGAGTTCGAACCGATGTGTTTTCGTGCTCCCGCACTACAAATCGTTTTCGTTGTTTTTTCCCGATAGATGTGTCGTATTAATTTCTCTATTGCAACTTGTTCACAGATGCTATTCATGTCCGTTGTCATTATGTGCCTCGTTCGGTTCGGATAAGATATATTCATATACAGAATCTCACCAACAAAAACTTACAATTTCAAATATCATTTACGTTGGACTCCCTACTGGCTTTCAAAAGAAAATACAACTTTATGAAAAACCTAAATTTGAAAGTTTCGGGGATTATCACCGGCAATCTGGCAATGAGAGAAATTCCCCGTATTTTCCTGGCAAGACTATCTGGCATCGCTGCCATATTCCTTCTCGAAATTATTGCAACTCTGTGTTTACAAATTCAAAACAGCTGTTCAGAAATTATTAGTGCTTGGAAAACATTTACTCGAAAAAAGAAAGAATATGGACATTATCAAAGCCGAAATAGCCCGCAAACGAAAACTCCTAGAGGAAAAACTACTGGTGGACGACAAAAAGAAATACTTCAAACGAGGCGACCTGATTGCCAAGAATAACGAGGAAATACTTCAGAAGCAAGGCTACAAAATACAGGAGAGCCATGAAGCAGATCCAAGCATTCACAATTCATACAATTTCACTGGTGAGGGCCAAAACATATTACCCAGGGCCGAAGTTATACGCCGTTTGAGAGAAAGAGGAGAACCCATTACACTATTCGGCGAAACAGAGTCCATGGCATTTGGCCGTTTGAGGCAGTGCGAAATATCACAACCAGAAGCCAATCGCGGTTTTCGTAATGATTTTCAAGAGGCCATGGAACAGGTGGACGCAGCATACTTACAGGAAATGTTTGCCAACACTTCTACGTCCAAGGAGGAGAAGAAAAACGAATTTGCTGAGGTGGACGAATCCGTAGATTGGGAAAGCATCAAACTGATGTCCCAAAAAATGGGGCGCAACAACAAAGAGTACGACATGGATGTAATAATGACTTTGCTAACATACATACTCAAACTGTGGAATGACCAAATCTCGGGATACTCGAAGCAGGAGATAATGTCCACAAAAGTTAAAATGGCTCGAGTTATATACACACAAACAAAGGAATACGTGAAACCTTTGTTTCGCAAACTGAAAAATCGTTCCTTGTCGGATGACATTCTGGAAAGCTTAACTGATATTTGTAAACATCTGCTCAATCGAAACTACATTCAAGCCAGCGATGCCTATCTGGAAATGGCTATTGGTAATGCTCCTTGGCCCATCGGTGTCACTATGGTTGGTATTCATGCTCGTACTGGTAGAGAAAAGATTTTCTCCAAGAACGTCGCACATGTAATGAACGATGAGACTCAACGTAAATATATTCAAGGCTTAAAGAGACTGATGACCAAATGTCAGGAGTACTTTTCAACAGATCCTTCAAAGTGTGTAGAATATGTTAGCAAAAAAGATCGCGAATAAATACATAGCAACCTACAAAAAGTGTTTCAAAACTAAGTACACGTCGGTTTTTATTTGGAATTGGGCTAAGTCGTTAAATTATTAGCCCTGACATGACATGAATTTACGTTTTTATTCGACACGAACATACATTTCTAATTATATGTTAGTAATTAAGGAAACTTTATTTACCTTTACGTCCCAGCTCTGCTGATCTTTGAGTGGATTTTTCAACAGCATTAATTATTGTGGATCTGTTAAAAAAATAATAAATGAAGGGAGAAACAAATCAATTTACAGTTTTTCATATTTTCCCCCCCCTAGAATTTCCTACCTTAAATTTCCCTTCTCTAATTCATGAACGCCCACAATGGTTGCGCCTCCAGGCGAACATACTTCATCTCTCAACACAGCCGGATGTTTACCCGTAATCATAACAGTCTTTGCTGCACCCAGCAATGTTTGGGTGGCAAATTGTAGGGCCATTTGACGGGGAACGCCATTTTTAACGGCCCCATCAGCCAATGCCTCAATTATGGTATAAACAAATGCGGGTCCACATCCAGAGACACCGGTCACAGCGTCTATCATTGATTCGGGCACTTGTTGAGCAATACCCAATGAATTTAACATTATGTGTACTTTTTCCAAATCCTGCTGGACCACATAGGAGCCGGGTGTGTATACCGTGCAACCTTCACCTACTTGCATGGGTGTATTTGGCATTGTTCTAATCATTTTTAAGCCATCAATAAAAGAGAAATTCTGAAAAGCATAAAATAGTATATATGGTATTTTAGTTTGTTTTCAAAGACTACCTACCTCTTCCAAGTCTCGCAAATTAACACCCGCGAGTACAGATACAAATAACTTATCTTTATCTTTGGCTGTGCGTACATGATTGTTGCGCAATTGAAAGGTACACGGTGTCAAAATATGAGGCTTCACACAAACGAATATGATGTCCGACTTATCGAGTACCTCGTTATTATCTTCTGATGTGCCTACACCAATATCACGCCACCGTTGCAAATTCTCTAGATTGGGACCAGAGACGAACACCTGTCCGGATTTGACAATCCCACGATTTATTAGGCCAGAACCTATTGCAAATGCCATATTGCCGCCTCCAATGAAACCAATTTTCTCATCTAATTTGGCCATTTCTAAAAGAAACATGTTTATGAAATTGGAAAATATTATTAGTTGTAATGTTTCACACAAAATGAAAATATTCGTTTCTTTTATCATGTCATGAAGAAAACAAAACAGGAAACAGGCATTACAAGTATACAGCCTAAGACATGATGTCGAACGTTGTCAACTCACATTCAAGAATGTGAATTGACCGGTGCTTTTTCAAGGATGGTATCGGCGAAGATAGTCGCGGAGATGTGAAAATTGATGTTTTCGAGTGAAAAGTACTTAACTTTAATTAGAGTGATGTGTGTAGCTATTTGTGAATTCAATGCGACATATTTTCTGCAACAGTACAATAAAGCCAATAAATATTATGTTATGTCAACTAGAAACATATTTTTTTTTGTAACTTTGAGCATTTTCAAGGAATCTTTTATTTAAGTAATATATTCTTAATAATCTTAAAATTGTGTTTATTGGTTTGGTTCTTAATTTTAAGTATGAAACTTTTGTGATTATCAAATTGTACACTTTTTTTGTTTTGTCAGTATATTTTAAGAAATACTTCAATTAACTGAAATTAGTGTTTCATAAGCGGCCAGGATTTCGGGTGGGGATATATCAAACATGGAACGAAATAATCAATTTCCAGCAACTTCGGTCGTGGGTTAATAAAATATGATGAGCTGAGTATTTATATGAAATTAAATGATTACCTGCGTTAATTGTCCCATTATGAACTAGTTATATGCTGATCAATAAGTATAACATTACGTGAGTAGGTAACACACATACGATTCATCTACGGAAATTTGATAATGTACAACGTTTTGTAAACATCAGTTCACATTTACTACCTTTAGTCTGATTTCAAGAATACATTGACAGACGTTTAGTCTGCTAAATCGATCGGTAGAATAAACACAACATGTACATGTACATGTATCTCGTTGGCATTTATACCAAACTTAAACACTCAATTATATTAGTCTGTTAAATGGTATTGTGTCCCGATCGCAACACACTTGCAAGTTACCATTAGTTTAACATGATATATTGAAGTAATTTTCACAAGGGTACGCATTTCCCTTAACATGTTTATGCTTCCATTCGGCATTGGGCAAAGTTTAACATAACTCTATTACGCGTAAATTCGACGGCTTTTATGAGCTGTTAGTTGAATGCTGTTTTTTGATGTCACCAGCATAGGATCATGCGTCTGCTGCAGTACTACCTTGTGATGTAGAACTCGATTACGATTACTATGTTATATGAACCCATATTCCATGCTACGATATAGAAATACACAGAGTGCCAAGTTTTTTTTTATCATATACATACGTAATAAATGTTGGCACTGGAAAATTGTGTTACGTTGTTCTCCTAAACCCTGCACCAAATATGGAAGATACAAAGTTCAATACGTTACACGTGTCCTACATCCAGACAAAACAGAACCAAAGATAATTGCGCTCTTCTATAAGAAAAACACTTGGTTGTTTGTAATCTCTTTCTAAACATCTCATCTTACGTTGTTACTTTGTTTACAGTCATAACAATTTCTTGGTATAAATATCAAATTTAAAAAAATAAACTTCCAACAAAAGACTTACCTTATATAGATTTATACGCAAGTTTGAGTATGTTGTAATTTTGCAGAATATATTTTAAATAGTGGATTTACTTGAGTAAATTTACTGTCTTGGAAAAAACCGGCCTATCAGAAAAATTTTCTGCAAGAAATAAAATAAACAGCTGAGTGATGTGAATTGCCACTCAAAGATAAACAGCTGAGTGAGGTGAATTGCCACTCAAAGAATTTGTTATGGTGAGGTGAATAATAATAATCGACAGTATTGTCTTTTAATGAAAGTGATAGAGTGTATAAGCAATTTATGTTTCGTGTGGGCTAAGTCGCTACGCATTATTATCATTATCTTCAATATACGTGTTGACTCTAGTGCTCCGTTTGTCTGAATTATTATTGCTACACATTAAGTTTCTTCTTTTTTCCACAATAATCTGTTGTGTGGAAAAACGTTTTCAATGGACCAATTAAATGTAACGGTAAACATGATTCTCTACATACCAACGTGTTTATGCAGGAATTCAGGCATTGGCTGATGGTGGGTGTAGAAAATGGTGCTCCCCTTCAAATGGCCTTACAATATTGCCGAAAGCGCTTGGAGCAGTCGAGAGACGAAGATTGTTCACCTGCAGGCGCCACGATTGTCAAAAAATTCTGTAGAACAATCCTCTCAAAGATCAGCAGTGCTGGGACGTAACGGTAAGTACAGTTTTCTTTATTTCTAACATATTCATAGAAATGTATGGTCGCGGAGAATGTAAATCCTGTCAGGGCTCCAATTTAAGGAGATAGCCTAATAATTATTTTTCAAGGTTGCTAAGATTTCCAATGCAAATGCGAACACTTTTCTAACTCTGAGGCATCTATGAACAATTCCTATTTTGATTGAGCAGATGTTTAAGGTTTATAGAATATGTTAGGACATAGCATGCATTAGCGGTTTGGGGAGCAAAGACGTAGTTTTTTTTTATGGAAATATTTACAACGACAATTTTTTCCGAAAAACAGCTATCAAACTTTTTTCTATCCATTCAATATGGAAAATCACTCATTATAAATATGGTTTTTACAAACAAAGGATGCTTACTTCAACTGCAGCCCAAATTGGAAATTTTAAACTGCGAGCTCACTAGGAATATGCCTAAACGTAACCTCAGATACGTAACCTGGACCTGATATACCTATATTGCGTCCTTTCAAATTGCACTAAAGGGGAAAATATTTCAGAACAATAGATTGAAAAATACCGGAGGATACATTAATTTGCTTCTACAAAGTGGATGAATGAAACGAATGAAAAGAAATAAAGAAAGGAGACTGTTTTCCGACAATAATTTATTATCCAATAATAAATTATCCATTTATTATCATTGCCAGTATAATGTCTAAAAGATGGTCTGCGGAACATTTCCAAAATATACCAAATATTCACACTACGCCAATTCATGAAAGAGATTCAACATTCTGACTAAGATAATAATGGCAAAAGCACAGCAGAGTTTAATAAAACCGACCACACAATGCATTTTCCTTACTCTATCTCCGGAATCAATGATATCATCGACATCGAAGTTAATCGAATTATCGTGCGGGCCAGACAACCGCTAAAGCTAAATGTCGTTGCAAAGACAATTTGAAAAAATACTTGATTTCCCTTGGCATTACGAACTGGATACAATAATACAATGCAAGGCAACCTCCTGAAATTAGCTTCAACAAAAGTTCATGAACATTCGTATTGACCGACTTTTTAATTTCCGTAACAGACTGTAAGGAAATAAAGAATCAGTAAAGAAAATTTAACTGTACCGTTGAGAATAACCCAAATTCTAACACCATTCATGAAAGCGGTAAAAGTATGATTAGCAAGGCTGTGGTAGATAGGTAGTGTGCGCTACTATCACTCAGCAAGCCTCCCGCAGCCTTTTCCACTGGTGACTTTACGAGTAAGAGGGCAGTCTCTAAGACTGTACAACTTTTCTAGAGAAATCATTAGCCGTTTGGAGCCGGCTTTAAAAAGTAGGTCCCAGACAGTGAAAAAAAATATCGTACACAGCTTACTCATTTGAGCTGTCTGTTCCTTCATGGAATGTCAGGGGAAATAAGTAAGGCACTGGGCTCATTGACAATTTTCCCTTCTCCTGTAAAAAGTATTTTTCATGAGTTAAACCCTTTTTAGGTTTATGTACATATTATATTCATAAAAGTGGTTTTACACTTTTTTTTATAGAACTTGACATGAAAAGTAACTAGTACTTGATTTAATTTTGAATGTGAGGCAAGATCTGGAAACATAAGCAGAACATAAGGTAACGAGTTCCATAGTCTAGGGCAATTTTCTTCCTAGTCGTAGTTACATTCTCGTAGTATTATTTGTATTCATTTCTGGTTATCTGGCTCGTTTGTAATATACCAGAGATCTAAGTTGGAAATATTGATTCTCCAGAAAATACCTCATATGTTGAATACTCATTTGTTTATGATCTTCCATAGACATTGCGGTTTGAAACGAGACAAGTTTACTTTCGTAGAGCAATATTGATTTTACGCATGCATTCAATATTCTCAAACATTTTTGAAGGGCTTTTTGTGGAGATCCCAATGTTTTGTTTATGCGGCCAAAAGCCGGATCAGATCTTTTCCTCTCCTCCATCTATGGCCATAAAATCCCTAAGTAGTTAAATGAATTGACATACTTTAGGGGTCGTTATCTATTGTAAGCTGGTTGTAAATAACGTTAATTATACGCATCTCCTGTTTCTTCTTCATGTAGACTTCAAGGCCTTGTCAACATTTCGTCACATCGTTTTTGGTAAAAAAAAAATCGCACATAAAGTCACAGGCCGTCAAAAATGTTGCAAACGATAACTCTGATCCCACTGAACTGTCCTTGACACAGGAATTCCGATAATAATCGGGTATTATCTATTGCCATAGGTCTGAGTAGGAATGCATTATTAAGTCTAAATATGGTAGTTTTATTATTTTATTTAGGCAGATACTACGGTTTTCCAAACATGACTTTTCGGAAGAAAAACCGATGACTTCGTAACTCAATAAAGTCACAGTCGCGCTAACATTGCTTACCGTAGACAAATCGTAGAATTCCACATAAACATCCATAGCGTTTGCAATGAGCCAACATATATTGTATATATGTTTGGAAAAATAACATAGAGGCTGTAAACTTATTGCTTATAAAATCATTCAAATCATTCATACTGCAGTTCCGCATGAAAAAATCTCAGGAACTGGATTTTGGACAGCTTTTTATGCAGTTTCGGGTATTTCGGCAGCGTCATACACACTAACGTAGTTCTACCTTTTCGTCATGCCTACCACCGTGCTATATTTCTGCTTTCGAAACTTTTTCTGATACGCTTTTATTCGTAATATAAATAAAGCACTTTTCTTGATTAATTTTTAAAATTAATTTATTTTTTCTACGAACTTTTTTGAGCTTAATCATAAAATCAGTTAATTTTCCTTTATGTTTTCTTTACATACAAACAAAATTTTCTACACATTTAATCGATGTATAAACATTTAATTTAATAATTAGTAAAGAAAAATACGTATATAGACATTTTGTATCATTCTTCATTCATTTAAAAAAAAACACTAACTATAGTATATGAAGTATAGAAAAATATACACTTACAAATTAATTCATATAACAATTTGTAGACAGAAAGAGCTTTAAAAAATGTTGTTACACTTTTTACAAAAGTTGCATGGAAAGTTTTAAGAGTGTTTTTTGTATTCGATTTAATGTCGTTTTATTTTTCTTGTTTCAATTAAAATTAAAATCACAACTTAAGAAACTAATGACTATTTTATAAATATTGTTGTGTTTTTCTATTTGTCTGATTTTGTGTAATTGTGTATATATACAATTCTATAGAAATAAGTCTTACGTTATAATTTGTTTTGCTTTTTATTTACAGCTACTGTTGTTTAAACTTAATGGCAACATTTTAATGTTTGATTTGTTTTTTCTACAAACTAAATTATTTTGTAGTTTTAAAAAAATATTGCATTTTTTAATGTTTGCTTGTTGGTGTTTTTTTTTTACAAAAATTAACTAAAATATTTTTTAAAACTTTATTTTGGCTTGTTGTTGGGGATTTTTATTCGATACATGTGTACTTTTCATGTTGTTGTTTGATCGTTTCGTTTGAATGTTTTCATAATTCGGTTGTTGTTTCGACTTCAGAACGATCCAAATCGTTTAGGTACGAGAAGCCCATTTGACCATAGTCACGCTTGCCAAATGTGACATTTTCGTTGGACGGACTTATGTGGGATAAATCACCATTGGATCTGAAAGACAGAGGGAGGAACAATTAAAATGAGTATTTTCGTTGCTGGTTATAAAGAATTTGAATTTATGTTTAACTAGCAAATAATAGAATTTCGAAACACTTTGCTTTTAAAGAAACTTTGATCCACTTACCTTTGAAACAAGGGATTCGTTATGGGCACCTCATTATATCCCCTCTGGATATTGTGCTGGTGATTTCGGCCCAACGTATTCGTCATCAATTCTCCATTGGCCAAATCGCCATTTAAGCCGCCATTCAAATTCGAATTATTGCCGAATGTATTGCCCCTCCGGCCCAAAGTACTGTAGGCATTATTCTGTATATTGGCCAAATTATTGCGACTGACAGTGTCCAATTTATAGCCTCCGTTCTGATAGTGATTCGAATTTTGATGTTTAATGCGGCCCAATGTCAAGGTGCCCGGTAATGTGCCATTGGCCGCCAAAGGATTGGCATTATTGCGGGCATTCATTTCCAAAGTACGATTAAAGGTATTCTGACGATTGTTCATGGTATGATTGTTGATGTTATTGTTGGCGGACATGTTGTTCAGGTTGTTGTTATTATTGTTGTTTCTACGCAATGTGGCAATAGTGGCTGTGGTGGCATCCGAATGCGAGGGACTCGCCTGTCCACCACTCGAGGTGCCATTGTGCTCTTTATGGGTAATATAGCTCACATTGTCCAAGGAGAAGGCATGATTTTTGGCACTGAAATCCAACTGGAGTTCATCATCGCCATCGGGGGGAACGGCCATGGCCAAAACTTGTGTCTCATACTCCTTCAGATTGGCCACGGTGTCGCCGGCATTGGAGGCTTGAGAGTTGACTATCACGGGATCATAACGTGTTGGACTAGGGGTGGAGTATTGGCGCATGCGTTGTTTGAAGTTTTTGTATCTGCAAGATATGGAAAAGAGGCAATTGTAATGTCAGGAATTTGTATTACAAGTTTAAGTACTTACTTTGACCAGGAAATGCAGATATAGATAATACCGATTATGCCCAGTACGAGTATGATAATGGAAATGGCAATCAACGTATAGGGGAACACTTCATCATCGATAGCTATGGCAGCCTTCACCTTAAATGGAAATAACTTTTTATTTAATATTCGGTAGCCGTATATACTATACTATCTATCTGCTATCGTATACTATACTACTATCGCATATTATATACTATATACTATGCCAAAGACCAGTTACCTTGTGCACTTGTTGCTTCATTTCAATGGGGGCATAGATGCCTTCGGCCGTTGCTCTCGCCACTCCGGAAGCGGCAAAATTAACCTCAGACCGCGCTGTGGGCTCGAGCAAAGTTTCCTGTACAACCGATGAATTACGCGACAATATCTTTTCCGTTTTGGGATCAATCAAATAGAACCAAACATCTGTAGCCGAGGGATTCTCCAGTATGGTGCCATTCTCATTCAAGAACTTGCGATTGCTGAAACGTTCAATGCCACTGATGAGTCCGCCGGTCTTCTCGGCGAAGAGTTCTTCCAGAGCAGCATAATGACTGCGCAGCTCATTGGGTGTGGCATCCGAGAACACCAGCGAAAGACGCTGCAAATCGGTAATTTGATTGACTACAATTCGGGCACGTGTGCGATGTGAACCCATTTCTTGGCCATCGTTATCGCGAGCCTCCACATAGAAGATCAGGGGGAATTGCACGTCATCGCGGAAGAGTTTGGCGGTGCGCAATATACCCGTGTCCTCGGTCATTACGAAATACGAAGTAGGCTGTGAGAAGAAAACATATAAATGTGATGTGTGCGTTGACTTTACCCCGGTGTACTTACCAAATTGTCATTGCTGATATTATTGTCCTCCTCATCGAATATCTTGTAGCGTATCATGCCGAATTTTCCCGAGTCACGATCTGTTGCACGCACCTGTAATATGGGCGTGTCGATATCCATTTCCGGATTGACAATGGCATAGAAGGTATCTGTGCGTCCACGTGCACGATTGTAAATGAATTCGGGAGCATTGTCATTCTCATCCTGCACTATAATCTTCACGGTGGTCATACTCTTCTGGGGATTTATGAAATACTTGTGTGAAACCAGACGTAAGTCCAGCGAAAAGGCTGTTTTATTTTCAAAGTCCAAGTGTTTAATCACTTGTATGCTACAGCCGTGATCCTCTTGGGTAACATTAAAGAGACCCCATTCATTGCCCGCGACAATCTCACATTTAAAGCCTGGATTTGATTTTACCGACTTCTTCGAATTGATGACTTGTATCAGTTTAATGGTGGCATTAATGCCGGTAGTTTCTGGAACTCCAGTAGTGTACGTATCATCACTGAAGGCCAGACCCAAACTTTCCGGTGACATAATAACGCCGTTATCGAAACGACCCTCCATAGCATTCTCTTCGTTGGGATCGGTTAGCAAGTGCCTTACAAATACGGGCAACGTCGCCACAGAACTCAGTTGCGGCTCGCCCATGTCATAGGCTCGGATGTCGACCTGATATTCAGTATCTTCTTCCTTGCGCAATTCATCGCGTATGCGTATCGAGCCCGTGTCAGGATCCACTTGGAAGTATTGCAGAGCCTTGCCTCGACCCACCATTTCGTAACGCACGACATTGCCCGGCGATGAACCATCGCCATCAATGGCCGGCATGGTGGCAATCATGGCCCCAATAGATTGATCATCATTAACGGTCACCGGTTCCGGAACGGATACGAACACGGGCCTAACATCATTGCGATCTTCTACATCAACCACCACTTTAATGGTGTCACCCACGTTGTTGCCATCATTTTCAATGGTGCCCACAATTAACTCATGCACCTTCTGTTTCTCGTAGTCCAAGCCCTTGGTTGTTCTAATCTCACCGGTTGAGGGATTAACCTTGAATAGATCTGTGGCTCCCTTGCGTATAACATAGGTTATCTCGGGCATGGTATCCGGATCGAAGGCCTGCACCATGGCCACCAACATGTCCGGTTCGTTTTCGGCTATCTTCACATCTATACGAGAATCTGTGAATTTCGGAACTTCATCTGGTAAATCTCGCACCTGAACGGTAACGCTGGCGGTACCCAAGCGTGCATCTGGAGCTCCATCTTTGGCGGTTACCACAAAACGATACTCGTTTTGTTTCTCATAATCCAAAGCAGTGGACGTACGTATTTCTCCGGAAGATCCATTGATGGCGAAGGGTATATCCTGAGGTATGGAATAGGTGATTTCGGCATTAATGCCTTCGTCGGCATCAGTGGCATGAACTATGCCGACAAACGACTGAGCACGTCCCTCTTCCACTTGGAAGACATACGGCAAGGTGGACTCATCGAATTCAGGATTTTTGTCATTAATGTCGGTGACCTTAATGTTAACCGTGGCACTGCTGGAGAGACCGCCATTATCTTCGGCTTTCACCAGCAGTTGGTAACGGGTCAGACTTTCCCGATCCAATTTACGTATAACAGCTATAACACCGGACTCTTGGCCCACGGCGAATTGCCTCAAATCATTGCCCGATACAATGGAGTACACAACGGGATCATTTTCCGGATCCTCGGCATGAATAACAGCAACTGTGGAATTTATTTCAGCTCCTTCACTAACTTGCACCTCATACACTGACTTCACGAACTTTGGCGGTTTGGTATTAGGTCCGGGGGTGACTGTGACCTCGACTATGGCCTGTGACGATAAGCTGCCTATGTCCGATGCCTGAACCGTTATGCTGTATTGTTCTCCGGCCAACAGACGTCCCCTGGTTTCAATTTCACCCGACTGTTCATCGATGGCAAACTTTTGCATGCCATTGTTGGAAACATGATAGATGGCATAGGTAATGACAGCATTGGCACCCTCATCATTGTCCGTGGCCGAGACCTGTGCCACTTTGCGTATACCATCGCCGGCCGTTATGGACACCGGCGGTACCATCGACAATTTGGGAGGATTGTCGTTAACATCTTTCAGTATCACCGTCAGACTGAGCGGAGCACTGGCAGCATTTGTTTTCGGTTCTCTGGCCACAACTTGGAATTTATATTTCCCAGGAGCTGGGGGATCACGATCCAAGCCCTCTTCATTCACTACTAAAATACCTTCGGCTGTTACCTCAAACGAGGGCGTAGTCAATTCATAAATATAATCTGGCTTAGGATCATCCTCGGTTAAATCGGCATCACTGGTCTTAAAGGATATATGTTTGCCATTTTCATCTAGGACTTTTGTGCCCAATGGTGAATTTTCATCCACATAGCCGGTAATGGAGCTGGCAGATATCACCGGCGGATTAGCATCGACAGGTTTAACATTTATGGTCAATTTGGCGGTGGTAAATCTCTTCGTCATCGATACCTCTTCGGCTTTAACAATGATATCATATTTCTTGGCAGTTGAAGTGTCTACAGCTTTGATTTGTTTCAACACTCCCGTTTGTTCGTCTATCTCAAAATAATCGGCATAGTTGCCGGGCATGCCACTGGCGAAGGTATAACGTATGGGTGAGCTGATGGTGTCCAAGTCTACGGCTTGTATACGTTCAGGGGTGACAGTGAGAACTCCTTGCAGGGAGCCGGCCGGCACTGAGGCTGTATATTCAGGATTGATGCAGGCTCCATCGAGCAGCACACAATTGCGATAGATGAACGAAGGATCTAAATCGTCGGAATCGGCTATGTTGACGGTGAGGGTAGTAGTTGAGGTCAGGCGTTCAGAGACATTGCGGGCACGATCCTGGAAGAGAAAAGAGAGTGATATATGTTTAGAATACTGGAAATGTTAAAGAGGTTTTATTTATTTTTAGAAATGTTAAAGAAAAACTGTTTTTATTTTGGGAAACATTTGGTCAGACACTTAATTAATGAAACCAAAAAAAAACTGTGAAAGAA
Organism: Hydrotaea cyrtoneurina; assembly: GCA_958296145.1. Taxonomy (NCBI): domain Eukaryota; kingdom Metazoa; phylum Arthropoda; class Insecta; order Diptera; family Muscidae; genus Hydrotaea; species Hydrotaea cyrtoneurina. The sequence continues at coordinate 121,360,241 of OY282512.1, forward strand.
ACTAGATCGACGGAAGAAATAAACAAGGGATTATTTCCAGGTCATACAATGTTCCTTCATATCAGTTATATCGCGTCTTCTGCAATATGTGTGGCACAAGAAAAGATCCAGTATCCAGTATTTTATTCCAAATTTAACATTTACGACACGAGCGTTCTTACGTATTTCCCACAACATCCTATGCACTTCTTGACGGGATTAATGACGAAGTCTCTGTTTAAATCTTGCTGTTGACATTTCACCAAAATGTTGCCGGTTTAAAGGAAGACTCCTTCTTCCACAACCTTAAATTTAAAATCTAGAGTCGTTTGAAAAACAACATCAGCCAAATGGCCACCACGACCACGCTTACAGGACCATATTCATTTCATAAAATTGTCCATAACCAAATCGCAAAGCCTCACGAATTCTATCTATGTGGTCTTGAATCGATGCTTGGCTGTTCGCGTAGACCTTATCTTTTACATGGCCCCAAAGGAAGAAGTCGCAAGGTGTTAAATCACAAGATCTCGGTGGCCAGTTGTTATAACACGGTCCGGAAACATTGGTGACTATTTTTAAGATCTATAAAAAGTGGTCCAAAAAGTCGTTTTAAATTCCAAAAAAATAACAAAAAAAATCAATTTTTTTGGCATATTATTGGTTTGTTCGTAAGAGCAAATATTCACATTGTTTATGGAACAATTCAATAATGTGGCTGTCTCTGCTGGCTTCGCAGTAGCGTATATGGTCAACCCAATTGCCGAGGGCCTCAGGAATAGCTAACTCGATATTCGCCTTAAGGGTCGTTAATGGATGGTTCGCATAACAATGCCCATTCGCGGTACCCCTCAAACAAGTCTAACGTCATTAAATCGCAGCTCCGAGATGACCAATTGGGCTCCTTGGAACAATTTCTGATAGCAAAGTGAAAATAACAAATGGCCCCAAATTTTACAACACCAGAATTTTAGGTAATTTTTTTACTTAAATAATTTTTTATTTTCCAAATTTCCGTTATTTTTCTTTAATAAAAATTTAATTTTTTTGGAAATTTTTGTGTTCTTTTCTTTTTGGTTTTGTGGCCTTTGTTCAAAATGAAAAAAAAACGCCAAATTCAAATTATTAAAAAACGATTTTTTCATTTTCGAAATTACACCAAAATTGTCGCTATTTGTCATTACTTGCTGTGGGATTTTTTTTTAAGGAATTCACCCCTATTCTGCACTACAATTACGTTCCCGCATTACGTTACGCATCGATCGAAAATTTGGATTCCAACATAAAACGTAATCGAAAGAATAAGAAGAAGATATGTGGGTATTTACAGTAAGCTCTTTGTCTGTGGAATGTGTGAGATCGAAACAGAAAACCAAACAATTTTGTAAACATTGTGTGAAAAAGTTGAATGTTGATTGAAAAAGTTGAAAAGTTGTAGTGATTAATAAAACAAAAAATATTTAGTGTTAACAAAATAAAGATAAACGTAGTGAAGGAAAAAAGGCAGAACATATACGTAGTAAAAAAACACAGAACGTAAGTGAGAGGACCTGTAATAAGTGAAATATAACTCACAAAATAATAGAAAATATTAATCTCTACTCCATTTTATACTTACATTTTTATTATTTTAATTTTATTTTGTATTTTATTCACAAATTTGATCTCTTTCCGCCACATATTTCTTAACGTACAAAAACGTAGCTACGATTGTAGTGCAGAATACCTACAATCGTAAAAATTACGCAAACGGAACTCAACGGAATGGAACGCGCAATACCAAAACGGAGAAAATCCAATCGCGATTGTAGTGCAGAGTACCTAATTTGCCAAAACGGAGAAAATCCAATCGTGATTGTAGTGCAGAATAGGGGTGAATATTTCCTTTATATTTAAATACAATTTTTTTGGGGCAGCTTTAGTTGGTTGTATTTGAAATTTTAACGTGGATCCATTTTTTTCCGTTTGGATATTTGGGATATTTTTTTTTAACATCGCTCGGTGCCCAAAAGATCGATTAGGTCATCGGCTGTGTGGCATGACGCGTCATCCTGCAGAAGCAATATATTGTCCACGTTATTTTGTTGAATCTTTGGCCACAGGAAAAGATCTTAATATATATTTACCCTTGACACTGATTCACTGATACACTGATTCACTGACTCTGTCACGCAGTACGTAGGAATTTAAATAGGCATTCTATAATAAATACTATTTTTTTTTTGTACAGAAATTGTGTTTTCCCCAAATTTTTTTTTTTACCAAATTTTTTTTTTTCCAAAATTTGTTTTTACAAATTTTTTTTTTCTACAAAATTTTTTTTTCAACAAATTTTTTTTTTTACAAAAAATTTTTTTTTACAAATTTTTTTTTTCCCAAATTTTTTTTTTTCAATTTTTTTTTTTTCCACAAAAATTTTTTTTTTCAAGAAAAAATTTATTTTTCAAGAAAATTTTTTTTTTTCAACAAAAATTTTTTTTTAACATATATTTTTTTTTTCGACAAAATTTTTTTTTTTCAACAAAATTTTTTTTTTTTCAACAATTTTTTTTTCCATATTTCAACGGGCGCCATAGGCGCATTACACCTTACTAGTTTATCAATATGTTTTAAAATTATATCGTACACAGCTCAGTGATTTGAGAAAAGTTCGTTCATATCATGTTAAAGAAACTGCATGCGTCTGGTACTTTTCAATGGAAAATATTCACAACATCGAAATGGTTGCATGAACTAATATTCACGCAGCTATTAATGTTCGCCTAACTCATAAGTAAATTCGTACACACTTCAGAACTCTTCGGAACGAACACCTTCACGTGACTTTATGTTTCCGCTGCAACATTCCATAGCTGATTACCTTACACCGAGTGAATCTTCTTACAGCTACCAGCATTGTTTAACCTTTTTGAACTGTGCTACTTTTGAGAAATATTGCCTAATTTGAAATGAAAAGAAGTGCTAAGACCGCGCTTCGACATACATATGTACATATGTGTAGAACATTCACACATAATCGTATGGACATGCACATGCCGCAACATGTTGCAAACAGTATTAACACTACAGTAACGAGTATATAAATGACCATCTAACGACTTAATTGCCATAACATTCAAATCCACCGAAACGAGCTGCAATTGAAAAAATAATTGTGGAACGGCATGGCGATTTATTTATTATCGAAATGCAAAATTTTAATTAGTGTGGAAACGGCTTAAATCGTGTATTTGAATTCTGGTTGTTTGTTGTATTAAAAGTTCACATTCTGGGCAGGCACATGCAGAGGTTCTCCGATAATAATGGATATGCAATCATTAGCCATAATAATTTCGAACTATTAATAACAAAAAAAAAAAAAAAAAAAAAAAAAATCCACAAAATCAGGTTTGTTTCTTTAGTCTTTTGATTTGCAGTGATACTACACGGTGCTTAACGAAGTCTCATATATTCGCTTCTTTGCTGTTGTTGTGGCGATTTACGTTTTGGAGACTTTTTTTTTGGGTGAATTATGTCTTACTGTGTTTCGTTTGCACGTCAGAGATTTTTGAATACCGGGCTAGGATTGTAGGAGAGTCGAGACGTGTGCAGTTTTAAGCGTAGGTGTTTTTGTATGTTTGGTATTTCTAGTCGATGCTTTTACTGTTACTGGCGGTGGTTGTCATTGCTTTTGTAACGGTGACTGTTGGCAGCTGCTACTTGTTTGTTGGCTGTGTTGGCAAATTAATGAATTTACAACATTCGGTTTAAAATAATTGTATGTGACTCTTTATTTTTTGGTTTTGTTTTTTTTTTGCTTTGCTTAAGTCAGCATTTGTGTTGGAATTAAAATAAAAATATGTGGATTTTATACGAGTAAGGCGAAGATTTTGTGGGTGTATGATGCTGGTATGAAAAGTGGGGTACCAGAACTAATTTATTTGATTTGGCAGTCAAAGAATTGCCCACATCTTCAAAGGCGTGCAAGAGTTTCGATTGAACAAATGTGGAACAACAAATTGTCAGGCGCAAACGATTTATTTTCTAAAAGACAGGGCGTCCTCATGGGCAAAATCTCTAGAAAGTTGTTTAATGATTGCGAGATTGTGTAACAGTTGGTGAATGTTAATGGACAATTTCATGAAAAGGATATGATCCTGTAAGCGTGGTCGTGGTGGCCATTTGGCTGATGTTGTTTTTAATTATTAACGGCATACTTTCGTCTTTATTATAAAATTATCATCTGATCATTTATCTCAAAAAATTTAATTTTTCTTTGAATACCAAAATAACACCTCTTGTTGGAGAACCCTGAATGCTCTTATTATTAAAATTGAATAAGTGCGAATAAGTGAGAACACCATTACAATGGAAAGGTGGGACTACTATAAGTCTAGATGCCACTTGCTATTGGACTCTGCCCGGTAGCGAAATGGACGAAGCCTTTGGATATGATTGCTTAACCATCTAACCGGCAAGACCTTCAATTATTGTGTTTAATGTCATACAAATATTTCATACAAAATATTATCCCCCTAACCAGCCAAACAGAAATACTGTAAAATCCTTCATGAAAAAAATCCAGGGTTATTACAAATTTCCTTTTACCGAAAACATATCGAACACTAATCGCGAAAAAGACATTAGCGCCAAAGAGAAAATTTTTAAGGAGAGGGATTTTTGTGTGGTCATGCATAAAGGCTAGATACAATTATATTTGCTATATCTATTTAAATATAAATTTTTACAACTTTGGTATTTTTTTTTAAACGAACGGAAACCCCGTCTCCACAATAAGTATCCGGCTCCGCCAGACCGACAGGGCTCATTCCCATAACGTAGGGACCGCGTACGCACCATGCACCGTGCCTGGCGGTGTTGGTGTTATACTATGATATTGTGTAGTTTCACAAAATAGAAAACGTACAAAATTAAATACTTAAAAGATACTCTACTACTCCTAAAACTAAACATTAGTTACTTCAAGAATAGCATGTTTTATTTCTACAACACCCTTTTGAAAATCAATGTGTTCATAATACAAATTAAATTCACCACAAATTCGATGGATGAAAATTTGCATAATTTGATCTGCAATTGGGTAGACTAAGAGCGCCAATATTGCGAGATAATCTTTGTGAAACAAAAAACTTTTCAGATTTGACAATAAAAAGTTTACAAAAAAAAGCGCTTACGTTTTTTTCGCTGTAATGGTTCGATATTATGAAACAGTACTAGTGGGATAGAAAGCGCAGAATCTGCCTTCATAATCTGCCTTCATAAGATATGTTGAAAATTTTTTTTGTTGGAATTCGTTTTGGTTCTTGTGTGTTATTTTTTGCATCAGGCTGCTATATTCGAAAGTAATCATGGACAAATTATTATTTAAGACTCTGCGCAGACCTGACACATAAGGAATTGTTTTTAAGCTTGCCTACTACCAACAGTATTTCTCAAACATTAACATACCGCCCCACCAAAAATCATTTTGAAAATGCCATATTATGCTTTTAGTACGAGCAATTAAAAATCGTTTGCGGTTTTTGTTTGGCACCAAAGTGGAGATCATTTCATTCATGAAATGAGAAAAAAGCAGACCAGACCATAACCCAACCAGACCACACTTACAATGTTGTACAATGAAACGTGCGTTTGTCATGAAAATGTTTTTTAAAACAATTCATTTGGCGTGTTTTCGATTTGTTTTCTGTGTGTTTGTGTTTTGTTTTTTTTGGTTTTCGTTGTCTTCTTTCTGTAGATAGGAATTGTTTTAAAACATGAATGTTTGTTTTTACGAGTATCCAACATCAGAAACTGTTGACTCAGCCAAACCAACGGCCAAAAGCCAACGCATGTGTTAAGGAAGAAAAAAGACAAAATCGTACAATTAATCAACAATAAAAACACAAACTCTTACTTTTATTTGTGTGGACATGATGGAAATTTGTAGCGATCGTATTACAACCAAAAAAAAAAATGCTTGGTATTGGAATATTCAATTTAAATTTAGTCATGCCATGCCAAGTGGTTGGTGTTTGTGTCTCACTGCTAACTAACCATACAAACAATCAACTTTGACATGTCAAGTACTTCATGGATGTTAAATTATCTGAACTGAATTTGAGCAAAAAAAAAAAAAAAAAAAAAAATGGAAACACAACAAGAAGAGTGTTTGTGGCCAAAAAGAAAAGCAAAATGTTAAACGTTGTTAGCCAAACTTTGTTAGATCGATCTTGATTTTAGTTTAGTTTCGTTAGCAATTTTCTTCTCAAATTGTCTTTAGTTGGTTGGCCTGTATTGGGAAATTGAAAGTTTGTATTTTGCTTGCGCTTGCGAAAACCCAGAAAGCCAACCGAAACACGTTATTGCAATTTTGATGTCAATTGTAATTATTCACACTAAAATCGAATGAATCGCATGGTAAAACGAATAGACGTTCGTAACAACAACAACACAATTTAGTTAGTAACTCTTGCATGTCGGCAAAGGCTATATATATATCTATATATATATATGTATATAAGAGATCTATAAGTTGGGGGAAAAAAATAGTTAAGCCAAAATGCCAATACGAAGTAATCAATTGATTTTTATGGAAATGTACAAAAATAACAGCACCACCAGCACAGGCCGAAAACAATTTTCTTTTTTTTTTTTTTGAATTATTTTTCTTTCAAGAAAATAAATGTTACGTAAGTGTAACAATTGCGCCGATACAGCGATAAATTGCTCACACCATGAATATTCATATTTTTTGCTCGTTTTGTTTGCGTTTGATGAAAAACGTTTTTAGCGTAAATGACAATATTGACATCAAAAAGAAAAGAGGAAGAGGTTTTCAGGAAATAAAATGTGTTCATTACTGGAAATACAAAAAAGCATAAAAATGTAATGTACAACATTTCACAACCAGGCAGGCTATGGACACTCAATTTGACTGCCTCGTAGCAGAATTGACAAAACCTTCAGATAACAATGCCTAAAACTTCCCAAAGATCCGGATACACATGCCATTGGTCTTCGTATGGCCCATGAAAATATCCCCAAGGTAGGCTCAATAATTCCAATTCACCTTCCCGGGTATCAGACAAGAATTCTTAACCCTGGAAGTATTTAAGAGAAAGAATGTCCTCCTTTTATCCAGATTTATGTTATGACAAGATCGGAATATCCATTAGACATCCATTAGGTCGGAATTTTCTTATTTCTTTTAAAATCCATTAAAATGTAACGTTCAGTATTTTATATCGATCTTTTACAATGATATTGAATTTAGAATTTTTAAAAGAGTTCAAGCTTGAGGTCAAGTTTTTTTAACAATTTTTTTTTATTTAATTTATGTACACATGTTGTTTCATAATGTTCATAATGTAGACACCCTGATGATGTTCTTCAAAGAAGAACGAAATATTGGAAAAATAAATTAAATCAAATACAGGGTTCTCCAACAAGAGGTGTTATTTTGAATCACCCGGTATTTCGTTAGTTGTAAATTTTGAATCGCTTTTATTCTTTGACATTTGACAAGTAGAAACTAGGCCATTACTAAAAATGGAACGAAGGAACAACAAAGCATTGAAATTTTTAAAATTCACTACAAAAATGGTGAACATTCGCAAAACTAAAAAGTTTCCGCACCGCACCGTGTTATCTCTCGAAGAGGTGATCACAATTGGCCACCGAGATCTTGTGATTTAACACCTTGCGACTTCTTTCTTTGGGGACAGGTGAAAGATAAGGTCTATGCCAAACGACCAGAGTCGAGTCAAGACCTCAAAGATAGAATTCGTGAGGCTATCGAGGACATAGGGCAGCCACTTTGCGATTTGGTTATGGCAAATTTCATGAAAAGGATATGGTCCTGTAAGCGTGGTAGGCGTGGCCATTTGGCTGATGTTGTTTTTAATTATTAACGGCATACCTTCCACTTTATTATGAAATAAACATCCGATCATTTACTCAAAAAATTCCATTTTTCTTTGAATACCTCTTGTTGGAGAACCCTGAACTAGGTGACAAATAAACTGCGATCTGTATGCCTAAAATAGCGCAGAAGCCGGAGATGATTCCGGAGTCGGTGTCGAGCAATTTCTGCTCTACTCCACAACTCTACGCCAGCCTCTTAACAGAGCACAATACATATTTGTAGCTAGTTTATTTTTGTAGCAAAACCAACTCCTTTTTTTTGCCTGAGTATTTTTTGAAAATTGTATGACCGTTTTTCCACGGTAATTTGTTACGACCGATTTGGCTCAATTCCAAAAATTAACTACACATCGAAAGTTACTCGACAGCAAAATATTTTGCAAATGTTTCCCATAACAAAATGATCAAAAATTATTTACACACAATTATTGAGGTTCTTTTGCTGTTGTTGTTGTTGTTTTGTTTATCACTGACAACAATTTCCTCGCACAATGATGTGGTGGAATCGCATTACATAATTTCTCGAAACAACAATTTCATGCATATTAAAAATTCATTAAAAATATTCAACACTTGTTAGCCGCAAATAAACACACAAAACATGAACATTCAACCTACTTTTTCGCCTATCCGGCTCAGAAAAACAAAACAGAACAACAACCTTAAAGATTATAAAGAAGAAAAAAAAAACACAAAACTGTTCTTAACATATTTACAATAAAATAAATTGGAATTAATTCCATTAAAAAATGTATGCTAAATCGAAAACGCAGAAAAAAACACGTCAAATTTATGATTGTTGAAGTTGAAAAACATGTTCAGAAATTACAACGGCACAACAGAGAATGCCAGAAAACAGCACAAGTTATTGAAATACTGTAGACATGTAAGTAAATATACAGATTTAGATATACAATTTACATGTGCACTACTCATACACCCACTTCCGATAGATTTTTTTTTATTGATTTGTTGTTTAGAAAAAGAAAAAAACGAAACAAAATACACATTCAGTGGTTAAAATATTTGTGAGCGGTTTCTTGAATGGAATAAAAGTTCTTGTTGCTTTAACACGGAAATGTAACTACAATTCCACGAGAATGAATCATTTTTATAGAGTTCTTGGCCTAACCACACACCAATCACTAATTTTTAAAAATGCTCATTTGCATATTTTTGGAAATTGTTGCTTATTTATTGTTTTTCTTTTTTGCCAACTACAAGAGAACGCTATTAATACATCCGGCAGCGTATTAACAAAAAAGAACTAACATTAAAAAAACAACCTAAGGTATTGTAGGTTTTAATTACCGTACCATAACTTACCTCAAGTTTAATACAGACAGGCAGCCTCAAAACATGTAAGAACAGTGTGATAATAAAACATCTCAGCTTGTTGCTTAAGTCTTTTGTTTTCTTTGTAACATGCTTTATAGTGAAGAATACTATTTTCGAGCGCCAATGAAAACAACAACAACAAAAATAATTGAGCAAATAACTAAAAAAAATCATTATTTGCGTATTAACATAACGCTTTGTTGCCAATTTCGCCATTACAGGTGGCGAAATTGATATTCTGAAAATTATTTTAGCGTAATGTTGTTCTACTGTTTATAGCCCATACATTTAGCTTTCATTTGAGGCTAGTGTCAGAGTAGAAAGTATTTCCGTTTGACTTCCATGAACGCATTAACTTCCTTCCTAGAGCATTTTATTTTGTCAATTTCCCCATTACAGGAGCCGGTATTGATATATTATTTGTTGTTCTTGTGCTAGTGCTACTATTAGCTTTTATTTGAGTCTTCTCTTATAGTGGAAAGTATTTCTTTTTCACTTCAATGGACGCACTAGTTCCCCTCTGGAGCAAATTTTGGCATTTTCACAATTCCAGGCATCGAATTTGATATTCTGACAAGTATTTCGGACAGATGTCGTTCTAGTGTTTGTAGCTGTGTCATAGTGGGCAAGTATTTTGATTTGGCTTTCAGATGTCAAAACTGATATTCTCGAAATTATTTTAGACATATGTCATTCCAGTAATTATGGCAGATACTTAATTTGAGCCGTTGTCATAGTCAAAGTGCTTTCCATGCGTCCTTTTTTTGGAATAACACGACAAATTTTTGTTTTTTCTATTTTTACAAAAGTTTTTTTAAGTCTGGAAATATTTGAAATACTATGTACATGGCTGTACTAGTGGTTAGTAATGAACAAAATTTATGTTTGTTTTGCCGAACTAAAGTGTTTTTCAACAACAGGTGTTATTTTGAATCATCCGGTATTTCGGTAGCTGTCACTTTTGAAGCTTTTAGTCTTTGATATTTGGCAACTAGAAACTACACCATTACTAAAAATGGAACGATATACGCTTCAACAACGCTTTGAAATTATCAAAATTTACTACAAAAATGGTGAAAATCTTGCAGTCACAGTTCGCAAAACTAAAGCATTTTTGGGTCGTCGTGAAGCACCTTGTCGGACCGCAATACAGAAATTGGTGGAAAAATTCGAGCTGTTGGGACAAGTTAGTGATGTGAAGAATAAAACACGTGCACATTGCTCAAGAACATAGCTGTCCAAAATAAAATGAGGTTGTATTTGTGTGAGAGAGAGCGACCGCACTCAGGCGCACTGAAAGAAATGTGTATTTACAGTATTCAAACATGATGCGGATAATTGAAAAACACAATTGGAATAAAATGTTTGCAAATCATGATGCGATGATTTATAATAGCGTTTCAATGGAAATTACTTTTTCCCTTGAAATGTGGCATAACATATTAGGCATTGAAAGCCACCAAAAGCGTTTTCAAACACAAACATTTTTTCGTACAATTGCTCCGTCATTTTTTTTCTCTGTGCATCCGACTCTTTTGATGGCAACTCAACGACTGAAACTGAGAGAGTAACAATACGTGTGAATTGAGCGAGCACAATTGTGCCACTGGTGGACAGCTATGCTCAAGAACAACTGAGAATATTACTTCTGTAGCCCAAAGTGTTGAAGAAAGCCCAGGTTTGGCCATTCCTAGTCGTTTTTTTGGAATAGGGCATTCCATAAATGTCAGTACACCGTATTTTGCATAAAGACTTGGATCTTAAGGCGTATAAAGTTCAGTTAACACAAGGACTCAAGACGGCCGATCATCAACAACGTCGTGTCTTTGCTGATTGAGTCCTTGAAATGCATGAAAATAAACCGGAATTCGATCGAAAAATCATCTTGGCGGATGAGGCCCATTTCCACCTCGGTGTCGACGTCAACAAGCAAAATTTTCAAATCTGGGGCTCGGAAAACCCAGGAGTTATTGTTGAGAAGCTTCTTTATGCTCAACGTGTGACTGTTTGGTGCCGTTTGTGGTCCGGCGGGGTCATTGGACCTTATTTTTTCGAAAATGAGGTTGGATCAACTGTTGCGGTGAATGGATTGCGCTATCGAGAGATGATTAATGATTTTTATGGTCGGAGTTGGACGATATTGATGTGGACAACGTTAACTTTTAAAAAGACGGCGAAACGTGCCACTCAATCAGCGAAACCATTGCTCTTTCATGGGAAAAGTTTCCGGACCGTGTTATCTCTCGAAGAGGTGATCACAACTGGCCACCGAAATCTTGTGAATTAACACCTTGCGACTTCTTCCTTTGGGGCTACGTGAAAATTTCATGAAAAGGATATGGTCCTGTAAGCGTGGTCGTGGTGGCCATTTGGTTGATGTTGTTTTTCATTATTAACGGCATACCTTCCTCTTTATTATGAAAAAAGCATCCGATCATTTATCTCAAAAAATGTAAATTTTTCTTTGAATACCAAAAACCCTCTTATTGGAAAACCCTCTATTTACGTTTGTCGACTTTACAGTGTGACCTTTTATACACAATATTTTCCATTTATTCGGGAACGTGTGTACCGTGTGAAAACAGGAATAAATGTATCTCCATTTTCCTTAATTGGACTAACTCCGAATTTAAGTGGTAAATAAGCAAAAAATTTAAATTCCGAATAGAACTCTATTAACCCTTAGAGGTCCTGAGGTTTAAGCGAAATTTTAAAATGAAATTTAACGTTACTCATATTCAAACATAATCTTTTTAATTACAAATTGGGTTGGGTCAGTGCGGAGTTCTATCACCACTTATTTTGGCATCTATGCCTAGAAGTATTTTTATTAGAGAACAAAAGACAGAACAAAACCAATATATACTCGTATGTACCACTTCGTACATGCCTTCTCCGCTTGGTCGTCCATATTTCTGATTCTCATAGTATGTACTTGTCAGGTAACACTTTGTGAGTAAAGTTTTGAGGTACAGCGCCATCGTTGTATGTATTTTGATTCAGTTATGTCAGAATAGAGCTCCTAAAGCTGTCATTTCATTTTCTCAAATATATCGGCCTTTTATGCGAGGCAGTAGCAAGCATGACCTTATTTTTCTTCTTTTACAATACTGGATTAATCTTCGCCAATTTATTTATATTCCTGGAGAATAACATCTTGCAAGTGGTATGTGTCTGTTTTTAAACTTCAGCAATCTTTTAATATATATTTACCCTCGACACTGATTCACTGATTCACTGACTCTGTCACGCAGTACGTAGGAATTTAAATAGGCATTCTATAATTTTCTATAAATAATAATAATAAAAAAATAATATTTTTTTTTTGTACAGAAATTGTGTTTTCCCCAAATTTTTTTTTTCCAAAATTTTTTTTTTATAATTTTTTTTTTTCCACAAAATTTTTTTTTCCCAACAAAATTTTTTTTTTTTTCAAGAAAAAAATTTTTTTTCAACAAAATTTTTTTTTCCACAAAATTTTTTTTTTCCAAAAAAAATTTTTTTTCCAACAAAATTTTTTTTTTTCAAGAAAAATTTTTTTTTTCAACAACATTTTTTTTCAACAAAAATTATTTTTTTACAAGAAAAAATTTTTTTTTCAACAAATTTTTTTTTTCCACAAAATTTTTTTTTTTTCAACACATTTTTTTTCCATATTTCAACGGGCGCCATAGGCGCATTACAACTTACTAGTTTTCAATATTTCCTCATTAGAATCTAAAGAGATCTCTTGTTTTGATGGATGGATGGATCGAAAAGGTCAATTCCTAGTAATTCTTAGGATATTATCTTACTATAAAGGCTTCCCAGGGGAATGTGCTATGTTTTGAGGAGTATGTTTGATTGATTCGGTATGTTTGATTATAAAACATACACAGGTTGATCATATTTCCTTGGTTGACACACACAGTATAGCAGAACTTCCCATGCCAGTGGATTATAATTATGATGTTATTTTCAAACATTTCAAATTTACATCCTTCTCTAGGCACATATAGTCAGCATTGGGTTCTTTGTCGTTTTTTTTTCTTTATAGAAATAAATTTCACAAATTCAAGTATGACTAAAATTTCATTTTCGTGGACATGCCAATTATGAGAAATAACAAAAATATAATTCTTTTTTCCCTCTAATAACAAAAAAAAAAAATTAAAGAACAACTAAATAGTAATATTTTTTGGTGTTTATGGTCATGCACAGATAGGCAGGCAAGTGTATACAGTTTGACTTTATCATTAATTTGTGACAAATTGTTGTGGGTTGTGTCCGAATGGTGAGACTGGTGGTTGGTTGGTGGCCGGACTAGTGGTTATGGTCAGCAGACTTTAAATGGCGTCCGTTGCTAACATTTTATGGCCGATTTCCGAGATTAATTAGCAGTTTAAACTTTAAATGAATTGGACTTGTTTTGCTCTTTTCGTTTTCGATTTTTTCTTCACTCGTTCAGCATCCACCATTTATAGATAAGGTCTCAACGGGCTTACATGGACAAATAGCCTAACGAAAAATTGAACAAAACATTCTCTTTGTAAGCCAAGAAGCATAACGACAATAACAAAAAAATAAAGGCGAACGCAAAATACAAATTTATAACTTCTAATTATAATTTACACCCGAAATCACAAAACTATAACAACAACAACAGCGCCAGCAACCCATAGAAATAGCAACAAAATCATAATTCACCATAACCCACTTTACAGGCAACGTAAAGATTTACAATACCTGTGGAAAATATCAAATTTATGGAAATAATGCTTAACACTTTGAGCAAAAACAAAAAAAAAACGTACTGAATTGAATAAGACAAAAAAAGGCAATAAAACGTATGGCCAAAAGGTTTTTGAAAAGTAAAAACGCCAACTTTTTCTTGTACCAACCCAGGACGGCGGTAAATCAATAATCGAGGGCGGATTACTAAATGTGGGGAAACTAAAACAAAATTAAATAAAAAAACATGGGGTTTGTTCACCATTAGCCTTGACGGTGTGTCAATGGCAGAGTAGATCCCATCCTTTTTGTGTTTATAGCGAAATTTACAATTTATCGGAGACCCCTGAAAATGCATAACCTATGGTGCGAAGTTGTCATATCCCAGATTATGTTCCCCTGAGTATAATATTGATACAGAAAATAGAAGACTGGTAGATGTGACTTAGTCAATGTGACCCTAAAGTGGCCAGTGGATGTGGTAGATGTGACCCTAAAATGGCCCGTGGAGTCTGTTCTTCAAGTCTTCGAAATGGTTTTCCTCAAAATCCATTTAAAGAACCAATGTAAAAACTTTTCTAGGTATTGCTTTTTGATTTCTTACTAATTCAGATTTCACTCAAAATAAATCTGTTCAGTACTTAAATATAAATCTAGACTGGTTCTACGATTTTAGGGTTTTCACAAAAACAATATTTTCATTGTTTCAAAACATTTTTTTTTTTTTGAAAAATCTGGCTTTGGTTTTTCTCAAGTTATATGCGATTTTTATGATGTCCTCACTTAGCGGACGGCCGTGGTGTGGTAGGTACTGTGAGCGACTGCCACACAAGTAAACCCAGGTTCAAAATCGGGTAAGACCATCAAACATTTTTAAGTGGCTCTTTTCCACCTGACTCATTTTGTAACGAAGGAACAAATTCGTTTTAGAATTTGCTGAAGGCAAAGCATCCACCGAATTCCTTCGGTTCATGTCATGGATTGAGTATTAGGTGACATTATTACGATATTTTGTGCAAGTCTAACTGCCTGTTTCCATAAAACAAATTCATTCGTTCATTTCAAATTGTCAAAATTGGGAGCGTTATAATACGGGTTTTAGACTTTATTCAATTCTGAATTTTCGATATATGTTAGAGAATGACATGTGGAATGTACACCCTTAAGAATCAAGAATCCTTCCTGAGAAATATCCTTTTTATGGCGTCTTCAATTTTAACGATTCATAACGAACGATCAATTTCGTTTTATGGAAACAGGCAGTAAGTCTCAGTGATTCCGTTTTTTAACAGTTGTTTGTTTTGTTCTTCTTCAGAGTGCATAGATCGAATAAGGTCCAGTGCCTAGGAATATTGAGATAGTAAGAATTACCTGATTTACGAATTATTTCTAAATTTTTTAGTTGAATATACCACACACCTGTAGCTGACATTACTTATCATATCACACTCTTACTCATGTTCGCCACTTGACGCGTTTTGCAACCTATCAAAAAATAGCATCTTAATATTTTGCCTTTGTCTTTATTTCGTTTGTATTGTGTTTCTGGATATTCGATACAATATTTGTTGCTGTTCACAGAACACCATTTCGGAAATCATTGTTTATACTCAAACTCAACGTTTGGCTGTGGCTTTGATAGTGGCGATGACGACGGCGATGCTGGTGTTTGGTTTGAGGTTTCTGTTTTGGTTTTTTTTTTTTATTTTGCCTGATCTTATTACAGGCAGGTTACTGCGATGTGGTGGTGTTTGCATTTTCAAAAATTGAGTATAACTGGTATTGAAATATCTTTTGGTTTACACTTTTTCTTTTACTTTTAAAGTTTACGCGTCAATGGTTTCAATATTATGATGTTGTTGTTGAACATAATAATACTTATAACTCGGCAAGGGTTTCGCTGTTGCAACTTTGTTAAGTAGCGCACGGTAAACCAAAAAAAAAACAAAAAACTGAATGTTTTTTGTGGTTTCAGATGACTTGAAAGTCAACCCCAACACTTTTTGTCGTACTTTTTCACGATATTGTATATGAATAAATCTAAATCAATATGAACGTGATGATTGACGTTAAAACTACTTAAGAAGCAATAAATTGTTACGGCGACTTAATGATATTATTTTGTGTGTGTGTGAAGAAAATATAACTACAAAAATGATCGTTGAACAAATTGCCAGAAAATGTATGAAAATTGAGATTAGCGGTTAATTTGAAGAGATAAGGGAGATAAATACCATCAAGTGTTGGTCTCACTCATTTCCGACTGTCACAGTCTCATTAATTTGATCGGTATGTGGTTTTAAAGCAGTTTAGCCATTGTTTTTGTTGCATAAATTGTCGGCTTAAATTGTTTATTTGAAAAGATGTACGTTCAAATGTCATACCACATTTTTGTGATTAATCAGTTTTAGAAATGATAAGAAAAAAGTATACAAAATTTCGAGAAATGTACTCATTAGGGTGGAGTGAAATAATAAAAAAGGTCAGACTCGAAAAGAGATGTAGCTCATGTAGTTTTTTTTTAAAAAAAACTTGGAGGTTGAGCCCGAGTTTTTAGTGTTGATTTAATTTCTTTTTTATTCTTGGAGTTTCTTGTCAATAAATGTTCACATGTTTAATACCAATTAGACCAGCTAATGGCAAATTACAAAAAAAATAGAATTTTATGGTCGAAATATTGGACAAAAGTAAAATAAGCCTAACTGTCCCTTCTCCAAAAAAATTAACTTAACATTTAAATCGATACCAAAGGTCGATCATCCTCTTCATTGCCTGAAATATTTTTATTTGGCTTCATTACTCCTATTTTGAATAAGTTGATTCATTAATTTTTCGGATTTTTTTTAAATCAAAACTTTTTTTTAATACAATCTATTGTAGGACGTTAAGAAAATTTTAACAAACAATTAGCGCGACCCCTAAATGTTTTTAAATATTTGTCTCTTTCCGAGAAAAAACTATGTTTTCACAACACCCTAGTACGCATAGTTAAAATGTCCGTTGTTTAAACTGGGGATGTAACGAACGTAGGTTTAGCGAAAGCGAGTATTAAAATATATTTTTTCGAAAGTAAATGCGAATATAATTTTTTGCGTAAGGAAATTATTATCTGACATTGAGTTATTCATGTCTTTAAAGGGTGGTATAGGTTTATTCCTCCCAATTTTCCAAGACCTTCGTGGCGGTTTCTTTTTCTATCTCACGAATGCCTTGCTTGATATTCGCCTTAAGGTCCTGAATCGTTAATGTTTAACGGCGGTAAATCGCAGCTCCGAGATGACCCAGATTGACATCATCGAGATGGCTCATAACGCTCCAAAATCCGCACCGTACGGATACGCCTGCAAAGCATCTTTGGACGTCTGCCCTCTGGAGTTTCTTTGACAGAAATTTTACATTTCCTATTTTTGATAATTATGTGGAAAAAATTGTATTTAATTTTACAACACTTAACTGAACGGTCAATGATAAAACCCATAAGGTTGACAAACTGTTTTTCGATGCATTGAAGGTATCATTAAGTTCGTACAATCCATCAACACCCCGTAAAGCACTATTCGTGTACCCTAAACCAATGAAAATTTCACACTTTGAAAGTACGACTTTTTTCCATTCACAAAATTCCAAAGTTATCAGAAACACTAAACTACTTTAAGTGCCAAATGTTAGACGGTTACAAATAAATAAAAAAAAAAACACCATCTGAAGATTTATGATTATCGATAATAGACAAAAGAAAAGAAGAACAAAAAAAAAACATAAAAACCCATTAAAATTATAAATTGTATTAAAGATAATATCCCATTATTAATTATAATCCAGATTAAAACTGTAACACCAACCAAACCGAAACGCCAGCCCAAAGAAACTTTTCAGAAAAGTTTAACTGAAGTGGTTAAAATAACGCCAATAATGGTCATAATCCATTAACTCAAAACAAACACAGCACAATGTGTGTGGCCCTTAAGATATGAATAAAAATGAAACCTACATATACAAAGTATGTGTGTGTCTGTATGTGTTTGTGTAGTATTCATATATCACTTACATACTTGTTTTTTTTGAAAAGAAAAGATGGCAATCTCAGACATCCTCCTCTATGACATCCTCTGGCTTCTTTTATTGAACTGAACAAAAACCCTAAGCGTGATTTTTACTTAAAAAATGATTGTAACCAGAAAACTGGCAATAATTTCTAAGAAACTTTGGCCTAAACAAGACCAAATCAAAAGCATTGAGCTATGAGCACCATGGCAAACAGCAAAAAGTAGCAACATGTTGTGGTCTTTTGTATGCCTGTGTGTGTGTGTAGTTTGCAACCAAAAAAACATAGCAACATATAACGAACGATTGAGAATGCATGTTAAAAAATAAAAATCTCTTGGAAAAAAAAACGGAGGTAGATTGGCAAAAGTTATGCTGCTGAGGTTGCAGTTGATGTTGTTTATTATGCGAGGGCTGTGTGATAAGCCGTCTAAGTGCAGAATTGTGGAAAACGATAAATCTGATAAAATGGGTATAAAAAATAAAGCATGGTCATACATATTTATTATTACAATCAGGGATGATATGCATTCAATTTGTTAGCATCGAATAGTTCTCAAAAATATAAAAATAATGAAACTCGCTCTTTGATTCGAATAAAATGTTGTGTATATCCTTTAGATGTATAGTGTGGAGGAAAATTGGCCTCCACCCTATCTTTTATCCCAAGAGAGTAGGATTTCCAAAAATTTATTCTAATAATTTATCCTATGTTTTCCCTTTAATGGTGCACTCAGAAAACGTTCCAATTTTTTATAAAAACAAACATTACAAAAACTAAAGAAACTTATGTCGGCCGTGGTTTGATTGTTGGTACTGT
The DNA here is from genome assembly GCA_958296145.1 of Hydrotaea cyrtoneurina. Classification (NCBI taxonomy): domain Eukaryota; kingdom Metazoa; phylum Arthropoda; class Insecta; order Diptera; family Muscidae; genus Hydrotaea; species Hydrotaea cyrtoneurina. The sequence goes on from OY282512.1 coordinate 121,379,037, forward strand.
ATTACCGGTGATAGAGTAATCTCTAAGCCATGAAAAACTTTTCCAGAAAAAGCTTAAGCTATTCGGAGGTGACTCTAAACTATAGGCCTAACACAGCTCACTGACTTCAGTAATGTCCCTTGCCTGTTTCTTGAAGGAAGGTGGAGGGAAATACGTCTGCATGTACAACTAAAATTTACCAATGTGTGGAGTTTAGGTCCATGTTGGCGTACCGGAAGCATTTCTTTGGATTTTTTCTGAGAAATTTCATAAATGCGAATTTGTGACAAAGAGCCAAGTATGTTATGAACTGCTATTAAATTTGATCGAAATTGTAAGAAGACTGTCGAAAAAATAATATCGAAATAGTTAATCCTATTTCTACCAAAATGGTACAATAGTACGACACGATAGTCGTAAAAAAAAATCATTAACGTGAGAGTTGCAATTATGGACTCGATATTAAAAATGACACTGGGTTTCCATGGAGACAGTTAATTAACGATTTATCAGAAGCAAATATATGTATATTTCCTTGGGATTTTTCATACAAGTTGGGATGTATACGAAATTACTTTCGTTTTTGAATTCCAACATAAAAATGTCTTCAAAAGAAAAGACGGCAATGCGAGGAGATTGTGGTCTATGGCCGAAGAAATGACGTCAGCAAATTCTATCCACAAAATTCAATCATTAATATAAAGAACTCGCCTACGGGTAAAACTTCCTGTAGAGATGAAAATGGAAAACTGGTGTCGAGTGTGCTGGGATTTCGACGCAGCATTTCTTCAGCTTATTGGCGGCCAAAGAATAATGCGAAATAAAATGATTTCGCAATCCAATCCAGATGAGGTCGAAACAGCAATAGCCCGGCTTAATATCAACAAGGTCGCAGTTGCCAACGGAATATGGACGGAGGAGATGAGCTGTTAAATTCACAACAAAGAAGACAAAACTGATAGCGCTAAATACCTTATCCAACGCCTATAAAATCATGTCTAGCTTATATATTGCGAAAGATCGAAGACCATACCCGATAAACTCATTCCGTCGTATCAGTGTGGCATCAGGCCGAATAAATAAACGGTCGACCACATCTTCACACTTTGCCAGATCCTGGAAAAGTCTCAATCTTTGCAATCTTAGGAAGCTACCTATTCGAACCCTTCACCGCTGTAAGAGATCTCAGACAGGGTAACAAGTTAATGACAACCGGAACACAGTCACATCCTCCCGACTAATGCCACATTTCTTCTAAATCTAAAGAAATGTATGGTAAACCAAACATGTTTAAAAAACAAAAGACTTAAGAAACCAACTTCAATTTCAATCAAAACCATTCTCCCTATGTTCCAATTGAAATCGTTGAGTTTTAGAAACATTATTTTTTCCACTCCACCCTCGTTGGAACTTCTGCTCCACCCTCGTCATGGTTTTTATACACCATAAACAATATCTCCAGATAGGCAGTTTCAGTTTATTAATAAAGCAACGAAAACTTATTGGAAAGAACGTAAAAAAGAAGCAAACTATTTTTCCCAAAATCCTACTGAAGAAACGACAGATAAATGATTTTATAAAAGTTATGGTATGAGTACATGCAAAGTTTAGTTTTGTCTCTCTTTCTCTCTCTCTCTCTCATTCTCCAAAAACTCAGCGCTGCTGTTAGTTTCTTTTAATCCCGAGAATTAAACTTTAAACTTTGTTGTAGTATTTAGACGGTGACGCCGTTGTCGGTTGCGGTTGTCCTCATCATCATCATCATCATCGCCGTAGTCATCGATATGTATGCTCTAGTTGTAGTAGACTGTGTTGGTTGGCTGGCTGGCTGTCTTGCTGGGGCAACGACAATAACTCCTTATGTTGGCACATTAGTAAAGGTCTTTTATCATATCTCTGGTTTGGGACGGTCTCTGTGTTCCTACTTAGGTGCAGACATTGGTGGCGGGCAAACGAGAAAGCGTATCCGTTTTACATTAAACACAACATGCATATATTGCTGCTGCTGCTGTTGTTGTTGTTGTTGTCTCATGTTTATTGAAAATTGCTAAATAACAACACCGAAATATGGAGTAGTACCTGTTGGTTTGTTTTACCAACCAACATCTTTTGTGTGGTGTATGGAGCCATTGTATGTTGCTCACCAGCACCATCGCCGCTATCAATGTTGCTGATGTTTCTGTTTTCATTTCGTTGTATGTGTGTATGGAGTTGTTGTCGTCATCCTTGTTGGCCGTGTGTTGCTAATGCTGTTGTTGCTGTAGTTGTTTGCCGACGATGTTAGTTGGTAGCACGTGATTGTGTCTTTAGACCTTTTTTTCTGTTTTGGTTGCTGTCGCCGTTGTTTTGTGTCATTTTTTTCTCTTTTGGCTTAGGCTAAATACTACAACAAAATTGTTTAACATTTCATAATACCCAGGAGGAGGAGGAGGAGGCTGTTGCAGGCCATGACCCGTGAATGCTGTCGTAGTACGTTTAGTCATCATACATGTTGCATGTTATTGGTTTTAAATTGTTCAAAACGTTTTGTGTGTTGTTATGAAAATTAATACATACTTTTTTTGGAGGAAAGTTTTTGTGGTGGACGTGTTATTGTACGACGAAAGGAAATCGGATGTTTTAAGAAAATTCAATTTTAAAAGTACACACAAATTAATGGGAGTACAATAATGTAACCGGCTCGATTTTTGGGGAGTAGTCAATTTATATTTTGTACTGAAATTATAGGATACCTCGAGAGAAGAATGCTTTTCCTATTGCATCGATCCCAAATTTTTCGTATTTTCATATTAGGCGAAGTGCTACTCAGGCAAGCCATGGGCCAGCAATCGAAATAGCAAGGCAGATTGAGGTAATTCGGATCCCTATACCTTGCCTGCAATCAAAGCAAACACAAGCTTGAAATCTTTTTTAAACATTTCTATTTTTGCAAAGAAATAGAAATAATAAATGATCTCGAACTCGACTAACAGAAGAGTATAGATCAACAATACAAAAACAAAATGTTTAGAAAATATTTTTACTTTATCAAGAGTTAAATAATCCTATGAGAAGACAATACGCAACTGAAATATATTTTCTATACAGTGACAGGGGGTGAAGGTTAGGAAATCTTCAACATCGAACTATGAGTATCAATACTAACATTTTTATTTTAGAAATCTCTAGCATCCAATTATGATAATCGAGTATTGAGAGACCTGGCAGGATCTCCCTCTGACAATCGAAACGTGAGTACATCAGTTTTACTAAATTCAGTTTAAAAGGCCTATTAAATAAATCAAAATCCGACGATTTTACTTACCTAAAAAATGAGTACATTTTGGTGAAATTCGCAAAACAGTTACATTTTTATAAGTCTAAATGTAATGCTTTTGATTACACCACACTTATGTTTCTTCCGTCCTTTAATGTTGCCCAAATAAATTTCCAAATATTTGTTCAGTTTCCTCTTCATCATCGATGACCTCTTTAACATCCCCCCAAGAAAAAGTCAATACCAAAACAAACTTCTCCAAATACACTAAAAATAAAAATCTTCAAACGTGATGAGTAAATATTTGAACAAAAAAGAAAAAAACACAACGAAAGACTAACTTTGTCCTATAATTTCTAAGCAATATAAACTAAACTAACGTAGGAAAGAGCACACAACAAACATCACCACCAACACAGTCGCCAACAAAGTAAGAATCACCAGACAATTATCTCAAAACACGACAATTTATAACCAAAAAAAGAAACATAAACATTTGGCTCTTTTAAATCATGAGGATGACAAAAAAAAACGTTGTCGAGTTTTTGCTCCGTTTCTCTCTCGTTCTCTCTGATTCTTTTCTAGGAAAAGCCAAAGACGACAGCGTCTATATTGTGATATTTCTGCATATCAAGCTAACAAATGTGGCATCGAGCGCGCGCTCGATCGCCTTTGCACAAAAATAAATAATATTTTTTTTTATGCATAATTAAAATGCTTTTTTATTTCAATTTGCTATTTGGATATTTCGATTTCGTCTGGTCAGATAAAAACCAAAACCACCCAGTCCGACTGGAGGATTACGAGTAGGACTAAAGGAAATTGTATGTTTGTAATCGTTTTTAATATGATCATAACCAAATGGGGGGCCGCTTAAGATCTTCCTTGTACCGGGACCAAGCCGGTGAGCCAGCATCAATGCTGCTAAGGCGAGATGTTAAGGAATTCCTGATGTCCACCTCGTTGCTTGTCAATATGTGCAACAGATGAAATGAAATATACAACAACAACAGCAAAAAAAGACCCCAAACGACAACAGCAACATCAGCGTTAACAACAACAATAATACTTTAGAGAAGACTTTTATTGTAAAAAAAAAACGCCAGCAAACGAAAAGTGCAGAGGAAGAGGTATTGCAGAAAGAGAGATGCCTTTAAAGATTTGGTGTTTGAAAACATGATTGTAGTGGAGTTTTTTTTTTTTTTTGTGTGGTTAACTTATAACGAGGTGTTTTTACATTAAGGCGAGAAACTTTAGAGAATTGTCAGATGACATGTGGAATGGAAGACTTTTGGGAGAAAAGTTAAATATTATTGTTTTTTAAAACTTTGCTGTAATGCAATATTTCGATCTATTTAATCAAATGGTATGTTAATTATATGATTTTTGAATTAGATTGAAGAAAACGGTATTACATAGCCAAATATTAAACGTATTAAATTCATATTTTTTTTAAATTCTGTCACATTTTAATATATATTTACCCTCGACACTGATTCACTGACTCTGTCACGCAGTACGTAGGAATTTAAATAGGCATTCTATAATTTTCTATAAATAATAATAATAAAAAAAATAATATTTTTTTTTTGTACAGAAATTGTGTTTTCCCCAAATTTTTTTTTACCAAATTTTTTTTTTTCCAAAATGTTTTTTTTATTAATTTTTTTTTTACAAAATTTTTTTTTTTACAAAATTTTTTTTCGAAATTTTTTTTTTCCACTTTTTTTTTTTTTCAACAAAAATTTTTTTTGTTAACAAATTTTTTTTTTCCACAAAAATTTTTTTTTTCAACAACATTTTTTTTTTCAACAAAAATTTTTTTTTTTAACAAAAAATTTTTTTTTCCCCAAAAAATTTTTTTTTTCCACAAAAAATTTTTTTTTTCAACAAAATTTTTTTCCATATTTCATCGGGCGCCATAGGCGCATTACAACTTACTAGTTATCATATATTTTTAGATTGTTTCCTGTGGGACCTGCAATGTGACTATAAATGGAACAAACTGACATCGGACAGTAAGGGAAATGTTTTTTTTTTTTTTAAATATGCCGATTGGTATTGCCTTGTCCAATGTGATTAAAATTTCCCACAGACTTAGCTGAAGTGTGGAAGATGGACCCACTGGGTCCAGCTAAAATTGCCCTCTGTTATCAGAAAATTTTAAACTTCTGCCAAATTTGTATTTACAGTCTACTATGCCTACTGTTTTACTTGAATAAGGTGGCGGACTAATCAAAATATGTTTAAACTTGAATCGCTAAATCGACACTGACAATTATTCTGAACTGATCGGCATAATAAACATGGACTGAGTCTTCCTCTTAAGTGTTACAAAAAGTGAAAATGACCAGAAAAAATCGCAATCTAAAATCAAAGTCGACCACAATCTGAAGTGTATGTGTGTATGGTGACTGCGCAACTCCGTGTACGCGAAATGAAGTGTATCCGTTTAGCCAGACTTCGCTCGGGCATAGGAACTATATTTTAGCCGTCGGGTTAGATGTCACCTTATCTATGTAGTTCAAGAAATTATATCATCCAAAACCGCTTTATAGTTATAAAATATTGGTTATTTTGGTTGTAGCGAAATGTATTCTTAGTTTTATTCTAAAAAAAATGTTTCAAATATATATTTTCATTTTAGGAGGATATAGGCATTAAGAAATCCCCTTCAACTTAGGTTGAGATACAGGGTGTTAAACGTTCAGTTGTGCAACATTGTTATGTTAATTATCCCATGACTAACTCGTTGTTACCTTTATGTATTTAGAATCAGAATGAAAGTACGTTGATTTCACACCATGTCCCCAATCGGTATAAAATTACCTAGATTTTTCACTATCTAAACAAACGGTTATTCTGTTTTTTTGTTTTTATTTTTGTGTCACTTTAGACACTTTTACAGTATAGTTCAAATTTCAAAGTTGGTTCTGAAAATAAAAATCATTTGATTTTATAAACTTCAAACGTTTCATTTTGGAAAATTTTAATTTTCCAGCAGAGATGTGATTCCGAAAAATAGATACTGAGGCTATCATTTTAAATGCTGTTTCTGTAAATTATTAAATATTTTGAAAACAGAGAATTTTTTATATTTTATTTTCTGCGTATTTACTTATGTTTGTCATATATTAAATCAGACAAATTCAGATTTTAAATCATCAAAAAATTTAGAAATATGGCTAAGAAAAAGCTGGAGCTATTCATCATTGCTGCTGAGTTATATTCAAAACGCGATGGATTCTGCTGTGGATAATTCTTTCATTTCTTTCGAAAATGTCTATTTAAAATTTGTGTTCGAGTCGTAGTTCTTTGACTTCATTTTAAAGTGTTCTATAAAATTCCTGCCTGTGAAAAATTCACATTTCACCTGTGCCCAGAATTTTCGTACCGCCTCCACATACTCTGTGGCACTTTTTGGTGGCACATACTAAATCCATAGTTGGCACATACTAAATCGTGCAATTACCAATATTTTTTATGTACTTTTTTTTTGGTCGTTTGTTTTTGTTGTTTTATGTGGCCCGGTTTGCCTGTTTCTATCAACTTCTAATGCTACCTACACACAAAATACACGCCGATAGACACACTCTGTCGTCCAGAAGACCAAAAGAAGACAACAACAACGAAAATAGCAACAGAAAGAAAACTTTGAATCGTCAGGAATGTTATTTGGTTGTACTGGAAAGGTAAGGTAAGGTACACGTACACTGTACGTACAATTGGCCATTGGTTTTTTCTTAACCTCAGACAACAAACAACGGAGCAACATGTGCTCCAATTTTTTATTTTTATTTTTTTTTTTTGGTTTGCGTTACTTTTCTTGCTTGCGGGGTTTGTTTTCAAATGCCGACTGCCAACTGGCCGCCGCCGTCGAGTACGGAGTGCGGCCGTCGCCGGATATCATACATTGGCTACATGGCACATTGCTCCCCATATGTGTTGTTTGCAAAACAAAAAAATCTTTTGGATTTCCAATCATGTTCACTGTTTTGAAAAGGTGTACATGTTTCCAACGTATTCCCTGTTGTTACTGAATTTTTGTTTGCTGTCTTTGATCGGTCGTTGTGGCGTTTGCTTTTTGCGTTCCTATTTTTTTTTGGGGTTGAATTTAATTACCAAAAAACAACAAAAACAACAAAGTGTTCACCTAAACCGAAACAACGGCAGCTACAACAAAAGAAATCGCTTAGAAATACCTTTCAGACAACAATGTGTGTGGGTTCAACATGCATACGTGCTTTTTGTAGATCAAATGTGTGATCTATGCCTGCACTAAACTCGCTGTTTCTCCAATGGTTTCTCAAAGGCTTAATACCGAACGACACAGTCCGTACGTTTATTTTTGGTGTTTCCAAAACAACAGGTGGGTCCTTACGTTTTTTGTTTGTTTTGTGCACCGCAAATCCATGTTTTTTTTGCTAAGTAAACAGAGTTGTTTAAATTGGCCCAAAACTAAAGTCCACAGACACACATCGAAGGTTATAAAGTTTGAACCTTTAAGGCAAACAACAATTATTTGGTCTAAAGTGAGTTTTTCCGGCGGTGGCTTGATACGTCTGCATATGCATGTGTGTGTGGTATTTGATACAATTATTTTTAATTGCGGCCTAAGGAAATGTCAAATTTGGAATGAAATGGGAGAGGAGGGGCAACGGAAACATACTAAAATTTTTGTCTGTGTCTGTGTCTGTATAGAAATCTCCAAAATAACTATTTCACTACGGAATATGGTGCAGTTAGACAAAGGTCAATTTATTTTGTATAGGATCAGATCATGTATAAATGTTTCGAAAAATGTTGGTTTATAAACGGCCAAATTTTCTATAGAAAATTTTTTTTCAGAAAATGTTGGTTTCTATTGAGAATTATTGCGAAATTTTCTATAGAGAATTATTGCGAAATTTTCTATAGAGAATTATTGCGCAATTTTCTATAGAGAATTATTGCGAAATTTTCTATAGAGAATTATTGCGAAATTTTCTATAGAGAATTATTGCGAAATTTTCTATTGGGAAATATTGCGAAATTTTCTATTGGGAAATATTGCGAAATTTTCTATTGGAAAATATTGCGAAATTTTCTATTGGGAAATATTGCGAAATTTTCTATTGGGAAATATTGCGAAATTTTCTATAGAGAATTATTTCGAAATTTTCTATAGAGAATTATTGCGAAATTTTCTATAGAGAATTATTGCGAAATTTTCTATAGAGAATTATTGCGAAATTTTCTATAGAGAATTATTGCGAAATTTTCTATAGAGAATTATTGCGAAATTTTCTATAGAGAATTATTGCGAAATTTTCTATAGAGAATTATTGCGAAATTTTCTATAGAGAATTATTGCGAAATTTTCTATAGAGAGTAAAAAAGTTTCTTCATTCAGACAGCAGAAATAAGTTTAGAAGAAATTTTCAATAGAAAATTATTTTCAGACTCGCAGAAAATGTCTTTTCAAGTTTGTGCATTAAAAAATAGCTGTGCTTAGGAGAAAAGCTAAATAGAATTTGAAGATTCAAATCGGAGATATTTTATGGCAAATGTATATACGGAACTAGGAGAAATTTTCTATAGAAAATGAAGCTCATATACCTTTTACTATAGACAAATAACATGGAAAAAATGTTCAAAGTCGGACAGTCTACAAAAATATCACCGCATAACCCGATGTGATCAAATTCCACCTTAATACACTGTACCACAATTTTATGTAGAAAAGATTCCTAGATTCTAAAGATTATCCCGATTATTGTATGGGAGCTGTGCAAAAATTTGAACTAATTTTCTGTTAAAGCGGACAGACAACTTTAATTCGAATCCGAAATGATTCCGAGACTGAAGGTGTGTCTAGCTCAAACAGTTCTTACAGAAAATTACATTGCCCATATCTATAAAGTGGTCGCTATTGACTGGCTCATTGTTATTCATATATCTTGTTTTTTGTGGCCCATTTTTAAAGTGTGAATTCTTGGCATTCCAACTCCTTCCGTTCACTGAGCAAATATTTCCCATACATGCCTACAACAGAAGGCAGGTATAATATTAAAAATGCCACATAGTTTTTTTCTTACTTATAATTAATTTATCATATCAGAAATAAATTTGTAAAATTTCAAACGTGTAATTTTATCTCTAGCCAAAATTCTTGTTAATGTTTTTTTGTTTTTGCTTCCCGCAAGCTTATGTTGTATTGAGCTGATATCGGCATAGTTTTTGTTGCTGCCGCTTTTTGTTTTTGTAACATTTATGATCTTTATCGTTTATCTTGTGTATGAGCCTAAGAACTGTTTTTTTCAGAAACGCCACAGCCTAACATAATAAACCACCACCACCGCTGCACACGGCGGTCCGCCGCCACTGACCGCTTCGACCAGTGGCCGTGCCGCAGCACTTGAAGTTGCCAGCAATTGCGCGGCATAGAGTGAGACAATGCCGCGATATTGGTATCATATCATTAAAAATGGCCCTATACAGCATAAGATACCATATTTGAGCTTAACTTGCGCTTACGGACGCGGACAGCTTGAAAACATTTAAACATCGGTTGGGTAACCAAACTTAGCCACCGGTGATCCGGTTTTAATGCTACGCTTTTGGATAATAAAGCGCAATTGGTAACGCTAATCAACAGCTTATGGATTTTCTTGGTAGTGGTGTTGTTATTTTTCTTATTTTGTGTTATTGCTATAATATATAAAAATGTGTTTTTTTTTGTTATTTTGTAGCCTTAAGATTTGTTAGTGCGGCTGACAGGCAGACGGGCGGACACAATGTACAAACGAAACCTTAACCAATAAGTTTCAGAATAAGGCTAACAGAAATGTCAAACGTAGTGGAATGATAAGTTTGGTTACACATATAAATTGAATTAAATTATTTCATTGAGATCCGTTTCTCAGGACCTGTGAGGAATTTAGATCGGCGTTTGTACACTGAAAAAAAAATCCCTTCGAAACTGTGTATATTAAAAATGCGTCAGTAACCCAATGAAGTTTGATGTTTGATAATGGTTCCTAAAAATTACCAATACCAACTTAATCAATTATTTACGAAATGACTTCAGATAAATGTTTCTTAAATATTTTTCATAGATGCTATGACAGCATTTCGTTTGCCATTAAAGTTCCATCACATTGTCTTTCGATTTAATTCATTTCTTCATTGATTTTTTTTTTTAAATATTTCATACATATATTTTCTTAAAGTCTTTCAGAAATTAATTTTCCGCTTTACTGGAATATTTAAGGTTTTCTCAAAGAAAATACAGAAAACTTAAGCCTTGACCGTTATTGCAGAGCTGAAGCCTGATTGGAATATTAAATTCTTTAGCTCACAAATAAATGTAGAACACCCATCTACTTTAATCATAATACCAGCTCTCGTATTCACCAACAGCAAACCACACTTTTGAATTAGTTGATGATGTTGTTGTTGGTGGTGTCACGGCTGTTGATGTTGTTGTTGTTGTAATGTAACACAGCACGTTTGATCTAGATTCTCGACAAATTGATCCAAATATCTACAAACATACATACGTTCGTACGTATACGTACTCTGCACATACAAAATAGAATATAACAAAAAAACACAAAATATTTTCGGAAAAAAATAGAATAAAAGAAACGTAAAGTAGAAAAAAGTAAGACAAAAATAAAAACCGCCACAATCGATCGACATGTAGAAAAGTTGTTTGAAATGTAAATTGACTGCGTGCGGTTTTGTTTTGCCGGCTGTTATTGTGCCACTGCTGATGTTGTTGCCGTTTTCGTGTAGTAACCCAGCAAACCTAATGCTGCCAAATCATTTAGATGTCCTACGACTTATGATAGAACCTTCCGAATTTCATACACAGACGAATAGCAGGAGTCAGTAAAAAGAAAATAGTCCAATGAGTTTAAATATCAACTGTATTAATTCATTTATTAGCTGAGCATCTTGACTGTATTTCATTTTATATGATGTAACTCATTTCTCCGTATACCTTGCCAGTAATCAAAGCAAACACAAAGCCTGACGCAATTTTTGAAAATTTATATTTGTGCAAAGAAATAGAGTGAATAGAGAGAGAAATATCAGTGATCTCAAACTCGACTAACAGAAACAAAACTGTATGAAGAATATAGATCGCAGTCGGTCTGATTTGAACCAGTTTCCCTTTCGTCTAGTCTCTTCATGGCTGAAATACACCGACGGACAGAATACATTACTATGTGATCATAGAATTCTACGCCAATCAAGAATATTCATAGGTCCCAGAGCATTTATTTAAAAATATTACAAACTGATATTTTATACCGACCAAGCAATTTTTCTCTGTTCGAAAAGATTCTAACCGATCAGAGGAATGATCCAGACAAATATTTTGTTTTAGTTACTTTTTTTTTAGGGCTTGACAAATATGAACTGAGTAAACGAAATTTTGCGTTTAGGACCTACCTGCCCTGTACAGGTTTGACCGATTTTTACGAAACTTGAGTCATGTTAGACAAGGTATTTTATTTTAATTACCATTTAAAAAAATGTTTATTAATATTTTTAAAATATTTTCTTTAAAAACTTTCTATGAAAAATATTGTTTTCTCCGAGTTTTTGTAAGAAAGTCATACATCGGCAGGTACATATGTTATTTAAATTACCATTGAAAAAATGTATTAATTTTTTTAAAATATTGTTCTCTACGAGTTTTTGTAAAAAAAGTCAGGTACAAATTTATTAAAATTACCATTTAAAAAAAACGTATTAATTTTTTGAAAATATTTTCTTTAAAAACTGTCTGTAAAAAATATCATTCTCTCGAAGGCACATATGTTATTTAAATTACCATTTAAAAAAAATTATTAATATTTTTAAAATATGTTCTTTATAAACTGCGTATTGAAAAAATATTGTTGTCTCCGAGTTTTTTTTACAAAAGGGAACATAATTTATTTAAATTACCATTTGAAAAATATTTATTAATTTTTGAAAATATTTTCCTTACAAACTGTGACTGTAAAAAATATTTTTGTCTCCGAGTTTTTGTAAAAAAAAGTCTTAAATCGGCAAAACTCTAAAAAATTCAATATATTTATTGTCTTTTTCGGATCTCAATAATTGCAAAAGTTTTGGACGAAATACTGACGTTGATCGGTACCCCCACAGCTTCATTTGCACACACATGAGCAAACTACAATTCTCAGGTTGTTATTGTTACGCATTTTGACCCTATACACCCTCTGAAATGTGCTAGAGAATTCAGAACGAAATCTATATGATATGTTGGCAATTAAAGTGCCACAAGGTCTTGCAATTGGCTTCGCTGGGAAAATCCATATCATGTGCAAAGCTGCTATTGCCGCCGAGATGTTGTTTTGCTGTACGTGTCTCTTTGTCGAATGATCTAAAGTCGTTTTCTTTTTTTCTTAAGTTTTGTTACGTTTTTCCTCTTCTTCTGCAGCGAACATTTGCTGTTTGTGTTTATGTGTCTTTTCGGTTTGTGCATTACAACATTTTGTTGTTTTATCCATAATACATTATAATTAGCTGAAATTTATATAACCAAAAACGCAAAACGAATATTTATTTCGATAGACCGTTACAAATTCTTAATTTTCAAAATTACGTACGTACGGGTACAATAAATGCAGCCATGAATGCATGAATCTGACTGACTGACGAACTGCATAAAATGCAACGGCAACTGAAATGGCCAATGACGACTGTGTCGGCAGCAGATTTGCCACAACAGTGGCAGTTAGTTGAGATTTGTTTTTTGCTGTTGTATTCAGTGCACTTCGATCGGGCTGCTGTTGTTCTTCTGACCACATCAAGTGCATACAATGTTGCAAAATGATTTATGGATTGGTGAGAATAATAATATTTATTAGAAGTCTGCACTGTACAAGCAGAAAATTGTAAGACCCAGAAAGGCCATATCTATGATACGTTTCATTTTTTTGCAAATTGGCTGTCCGTCCATTTGCATGGTCCGTGCTTATCCAATTTAGTTGGGGGAATTGTTACTTAAAATTCCAAAAGCAATTGAAGCGATTTTCAATGGACTGTGCAGTGGGGAATACGCTTGAAATAAAAGTGTGTTTTGATGGATCACAATGGGCTGCAAGTTAGGAACAATTTAAATTTAAAATACTGATAATTTTTGGTGGTAGAAGCCGGATTAGATCATTACGGTAATGTGTACAAGGTGTTATTGAATGTGAATCCAATGGAATATTTTACAAAAGAACAATTATGTTAATTTGTTTCCTATAGTGTCTTTTTGAATCATATGTTAGACAATGACAGACTTTCCCGCTGGAAATCTTAATAGAAATCTTGTCAGTATAATATCTCCGTGGAACGATTACGCTTGACACCTGAACAATGTTCAGTAAAAAGGCGAACTTACTTTCACGTAACACGCACAGCTTGTGTACGCAAAAAAAAAGAAAGAATTCCCAGAAATAAATGTGAAAATTCCCCGAAAAGGTCAATATGAAAATTTCGTCAAAAATTCTAAAAAAAATCTCCCCAAATAATTTATGAAAAACTCCGCAATAAAAAATCGGAGGAGGTGGCGAGACTAGCTCGCGACCCCAGATAGAAGAGACAAACTATAATTCGCAATATCAAAATTTCTTATTACATTTTCTTCTTCTTCCAGATTTTTTTTTTATAAAATTTGTCTGAATTTCGCGCTTATTTAAATCCCGCACTAAACTATTAATCTGTATCCTAGAGAAGTTTGACATCACTTGGCGGTTACACTTTTATTCGCAAAGTTAAAGGAAAATGTAAAAGATACAAATACTCTACTAGGATTGTTTTTTAAAAAAAACCTCACAGTTAATGAATCCTAAAAAAATCCTGTGAAGTACACAAGCATTGCATTTTGGCATGGATCTGATGTAACATTTTTATTTCAGTGTTGGTCAGCTAAAGTCACAATATACTGCAAGAAGAGCGTTAGATGGCAACTACGTGGAAAATCCCAGATAGGGAACAACGATCGAGACTGCGTTCCAAGTCTTAAATGTAAGAAGGCATGCAAATCATCGGAACTAACTAAACCTGATACAAGCCACTAGTAAAATGTGAGTAAATAAAAGTTTTTTTTAAATTACTTAACTTTGATCCAGATTTTTGCCAATATTTCCATATATTCGAATATCACTCTTAGAAGTGGGTAATTTTTGTAAGGTAAATTTCAAAAAACAAACTTATGTGGGGGTACCTTAAATTCCCATGACTTCAGGCTTGTATTTTAAATTGAAAATAAATCCACTTTGTTAAATGTATGTATTTAACTTATAAGTGGTTAACGTTTCTTCTTTTTTTTCTTGTCAATTCAAAATACTTTAAAGTTTCACATTCACTTCACGCCGTAACATGTTTATGAGATTGTATTAATACGATTGCTCTTTCACGCTTTATCAAATGATCGACAAAAAAAAAACCCCCCTCCCCAAAAAACAAAGTGACAATTATGGCAATTTAAAGCAACCAACAAAGCAGATGCCACTTCAGGCGCAATCATTAGAATTTGAAAAAAATGACTTTTAATTCCATTAACTTTAAATCCCATCAACACACAAAATGGCAACGACAAAAACTTGGAAATAACATCACGACAAACTTTTTTGGGAACACCGAGCGAAAAAAAATAGTTACAAACAACAACAAAAAGATGACACTTTGCCTCAAACTTTAACCCGTAAAGGTATTTCGGTGACGTCTGGAGTTACCAACACCACCAACCCCAAACCGTCACCATCGTCAACAAGAAACCCCAGCCATTAACTTTGGCACCTGAACACATTTCCAATATTTTCTGGCTGCAGCAAGACTGTTAATACTTAACTCCATCAATAGTGTTTAATGACACTGTAATGAGCAGCACCAAACAGCAGCGCCGTGTACCAGCAGCCATGGCAGCAGTTACAGCGGCAACACGCTTTCCAACCTTAGCGAGTGCGCTTTGTACGGTTTGATGGCTGGCTCCGGCTGCTGGTGATTTTGCTTGTTGGTGGTGTATGGAAGCAGCAGCGGTACTGCTGGTTGTATGGCAGTGGCTCTCGCCGAACTGTTTAAGGCTTAAAGCATGACACGATTTTCGACATGAGCTTAAGAAACACACAAACAAAAAAAAAGATTAAATGAATAATAGCCGTCATAGTTGTAGTTTTGGTATTTCGGTGGTGATTTTTTGCCCCCTCCCCCTTCCAAACAATAATTGGCATTATTTAGGTGGCAAACAATGTTTTCCATACATACATTCAACGACAGCCCCATTCATTCGGCCATACATGCAAGCTGTTCAAACGAACGTCATACAGTGGTTACAAAAGATTCGCAATCCATTATTTTTAAAAAGCGTATTTTGGGTAGACAATATTCAACAGAATGGTGAATTTGTTGCACCCTAAACAGAAAGCGCCAGTCAAAATCAAATACAGATCAGGAATATCAACTGACTTTGATATTTCCAAAAGGGAAAATACTTTTGTGAATGTGACGACAAAGAAAATAGATTTAGGTGTTGAGAAGAGCTTAGCATCAGCCACTCAGAGCGCACTACAGTTCCCTGTTGGATACTTACTGTTTTGACTATGACGACTTTCCAATAGAATAGAAAAGCCATAGAAACTCATCAAAATATGATACACCCTGATGAAGTCTCATCGACGACTAAATGAAAGAACGTAAGAATATCAGCCCGATTATGAATACTCCCGGGGAATTTCCTTTTTTTCGAGAACAATATCCTCCTTTTCTATTCAGAATCGGGCTGTATGTGGGAGGTAGCAGTTGCACAATTGTGCAATGAAATGGTCATTAGGGTGATGACTTTTATACGACCTCGTTTTTCTGCATCATATTTTGATGAGTTTTTGTTTAAGATTAAATAAAATTTTCGATAGAAAAAACCTCACGCACAAAACGATTTAAAATTTTTATTTATCAGAATTTTCAAAGAGGTTATAAACTGTATTTTAGTCATTAATAGGCAAAAGTTCATTCATTTGTGCAACAGGAAATAATTGTTGAGAAAAAAAAAATCAAAAAGTCATCACCCTAATAGTCACCTATACTTTTCAACTCACTGGTTTGAACTTGGCATTTCGACTTACTCTCTCTCTCTCTCTGCTGACGAGGACTTTATGTCGTCGAGGGACTATTTTTCTATCTGTAACAGTGTGTAACATTCGTAATGTCAATACTGAGTTATGACCATTTTTTTTATAATAGTAACGATAAAAAAAAATAGGAATTTTTACTGAGACAATTCCTGTGTAAGGAACTACTAAAGGGCTTACTTAATTAAATTGGCTGAACAATCTGTTGGTCTAGGTCATTGTCAAATGGCCGAACTGTTTGCATGAGGAATAATCTTTTTTCAAGTGTTTTTCCTGCCTGCTATAGCATTACCAAATTCAAGGCCAACGTCTGGAGTATAATGAGTCAAAGCAGAGCAGATTGTTTCCGATTTAATTTTTATTTAAAAGAGTTCAATTATGACAGGGACTGATTCATACCAGTAAAGCTCCTTTAACATTCTTGTACGAATGTTATGTCAATAAGTTCGTTGGACAATCAGAGCTCAAAAAAGTCTATCTACAAACTTCTAAGAATACTAATCCAAGTGAGCTCCTAGCGAACTACTCGGAAGACAAATAAGTCTGGATGACCTATCGGCCGTCAAAGCAATATACATAAGGAATTTAAGGAACTTTATAGAGGGGACCGAATTCCTAACGTAGGAAAAAGGGGAAGGGGAATTTGCGCTCTACAGGTCGAATTGCTGGCCTAGGTGTATGTCAGTGACATGAGCCGGTCATGGTACATGACCGATCCTCCATTCAACCTAACCTAACCTAAGTCATATCTATTAATTGGAAATCCGACAAGCCAAAAATGTCGGAAATTTATTTTCTAAAACACATTCTATTAGAATGTCTAGCAAATTTTATTAAAATAAAAAACAAAACTATATGCAAAACCAATAAAAAACCGAACACGCAATTTCTTTTAAATAAAAAAAACGCCTTAAATCATACTTTTCATCAGAAACATAGAAAGTAGGCTTTCCTCGTTTAATTTTAATAAAAAAAAGTTCATTATTTCTATTATTTTAGTACATTTTTTCCTTCCTCTGTAAAAAGTATTTCTCATGAGTTG
Source organism: Hydrotaea cyrtoneurina (assembly GCA_958296145.1). Taxonomy (NCBI): domain Eukaryota; kingdom Metazoa; phylum Arthropoda; class Insecta; order Diptera; family Muscidae; genus Hydrotaea; species Hydrotaea cyrtoneurina. The sequence goes on from OY282512.1 coordinate 121,396,435, forward strand.
GACCATTTTTTTACTATTTGTCTATTTCGTACACAATTTTACAGTTCGCCTTCTCTGAACCCACTGTGGGGGTTTTCTCACTCGTGTGTACATATGATGTATTGATTGAAAGTTTTAATTGAATTTAAGCCACATACACACACATACAGACATGTAATTTTATTTCCAATATCTCTCATTCACCCCGACATTTTGGTGGGAAAATACTTGTGCCGCTGATGTTGTTCGTTTTGGCAACAGTTTACTTTTTTTTGTTGGCATTTTATTTTGCGTCTCTGCTGGTGCTGGCCTTTTTCTTGGCCACATTTCGGTTCTGTTTTTGTTTTAAGTCAAAGTTTTGTGTCAACATTGTTAAATGATTACCACACATATGTCAACAGTTTGAGAGTCAGATCGGATCGGATGTCGATGCGCCGTTGCTTTCAAACCGGGTATTCACTCGAGATTGCTTGACATTTCTTTTCGCATAGAACTGTCTACGGCTATGAATGTAACATGGACGGACCTGCGGTGTGTGCGAGTGTGTGTGTGGATTTTCTTGTCACGTTTTGTTGAGTGTCACGTTAAATTCTATTCAGGTGTCAAGTCGTAAGACTAAAAGAAGATATTGTTCTCATCTCTATCTCTAGTGGAGCTGTGTATATATATGTGTGTGTGTGTGTCTTATTTTTGGTTTCAAATGTCATCTTGTATTTTATTGCCATTTTGCGAACAGATGGCTAAAACGGATTACGAATGCAACCATAGTAGAGAGAAATGTGCATTACATATCGGAATTGTTTGTTCTACGTATAAGTAGTTGTTTTGGAAATAACTGCAGTATTTCGAAAGACAGTCTTCTACATATTACCGAAATGGTTACAACTTCAAAACGGACATGAAAATTAGTTTAGTTATTTAGCTGGAGTCCTACTATTCAGAAACAAGAAGTTTTCTCTCCAGCGGAATGTGTCAGCGCTATTGACATAATTATGCCATTAGCAGTTGAAGAAAACCGAAATGAGAAATGCCGAAAAGAGCTTTTGGTCACTGTCGCCAGTACTTATCATTAACTTTCCAATTAGCAGTAGCGCCAGTTATATGGTAAAAGAGAGCATTATATTTTAAAAATGAAATATTTTTTATTTCTGTATTTGACATACATAGTTGTCATACGGCAGATGGATATGCGGATAAGTGATTTCGACCAAGAATGACAAGGTTGTCTAGTTCGCTTCGTACTACATTGAAATTATTTTCAACTAGTAAGTTGTAATGCGCCTATGGCGCCCGTTGAAATATGGAAAAAAAATTTTGTTGAAAAACAAATTTTTTCTTTAAAAAAAAATTTTAGTTCAAAAAAAAATTTTTGTTGAAAAAAAAAAATTGGTTGAAAAAAAAATTTGTTCTTGAAAAAAAAAATTTTATTGAAAAAAAAAATTTTGTTGAAAAAAAAAATTTGGAAAAAAAAAATTTGTGAAATAAAAAAATTTTTTGTAAAAAAAAAATTTTTTTTTTCATGAACAAATTTGTAAAAAAAAAAATTTTTGTAAAAAAAAAATTTGCAAAAAAAAAAATTTGGGGAAAACACAATTTCTGTACAAAAAAAAAATTTTGTTATTATTTATAGAATTTATATAGAATATAGAATGCCTATTTAAATTCCTACGTACTGCGTGACAGAGTCAGTGAATCAGTGTCGAGGGTAAATGTATATTAAAAAGATGACAGACAACACACAAAAGAAAAGGATTTTTTCAAGAATATTTTTTTTAATTTCGACGACGTATTTTTTTAATTTGAAAATTAGAAAATATGTTTTCAAGTGATTTTTTTTATTTACCTTCTAACTTGCCTTTTATATTATTTTTTTAATTATACTTTTTTATTATCACAAAAAAAAATCAAGAAATTGGTTTTACTTAAGCGGGATTTTCAATAAAAAACGAGTTCGGAATTGAACATCTTTTTGTGTCACAACTATTAAAATTCAATATTAATGAGCTTATTTTCATTTTGTTGCGTTGTCTTAAATGTGTTTGACATATAGTATTGAAATGAGACAGCACAACATTATTCTTTGTCGCCGTTACATTCATCATATATCTCCTAAGCGGTGTTTGTATCATTAAAATTGCGTCTTTGCATTAAAAATGTATTACGACTTTTAAATAAAGCGGATTTTCGTTTAAGCAAAGTACAGTGCGTAGAAAATCATCCAGAACAATCGTTACTAATATTTATTGTCCATTAAGCGATTTTTTCAACTAAAATGCGTGTGCTTATCCTAAGTCGACTGTATTGTGATATTATTAATTGTGGGAGTAGTTTTTTTTGTAGTTTACAATAATTGAAAGTACATTTTGAGCCAACTTTAAAGAGGACACACGGTGTCACAGATTTGACAGATATTCGCCGTCTGTTCAACTATGGAATTTTTGGGGGAATTTTAGGATCCTACAGCAAATGTTTGTACGGTAGGAATTATATCATAAATTGGACTGATGCAGACTGATGAAGTTCAGCCTACCGAAGTACATAGAAAACAATCAGAGTCAAGAGCATTTCTAACGAAATACCAAAAACTCTAACAGGGTAATGTGAACTCCTAGCACACTACTCAGAAGACAATGAAGACTGTAATGAAGTCAGCACTATAAACACAAAATACGAGAAGACTGGTACCTACAATCCAATTAACCGCCTCATCGTCGGCTACCATGATATTCTACTCGTATTTGATAGCGACTGCACTGGCTGTCTGAGAGCGCTACCAAAACCCGAATATAAGTATCCCCTAACATTCGTGGTAGACTCTGATGATATCTTAGCAAACCTAATATTACCCGTTACAATACGCTTTAAAAAAAATATGAAGTTGGGTTAGAAAGTTCGTGTCTTAGGTCTTTTGTTTCAAAACTGTAATTTGTTTCAGTACAAAGCTACATCGAAAATGATTTAGAGCTCTTAAGCCAAAAGTTTTTTCTCTTACTAATATTGGGTACAGTCGAGTATAGATGTTTCCTATTGGCAAAGAAATTTGTCAAATTCAAAAAATAAATAAAGAATTGCTGCGGCTTCAACTCAGGATAACATTTTTGTTTTTTAATAAGATATTGAAATCACAATGCAACTTATTTATCTTTAGGTCTGTATATTTTTTCCATCCTATTTTTATATTGACTAAGAAAATACTTTATTCAAATACGGCCGCATAGGTAATATCATCCATATTATATTACAGACAACAACAGGATCTCCATGATAGAATCAAAGTGACACCCCAGAAACTTTATTAGGAATTCCTGCATACTGAGACAGACTAACGCCATTTACACACAGGCCTCTCACTAAATCATATCATATGTTGCCATCTTTATTCTCAATTTATACCCTTCAAACACACACACACATCGCATATATCGCGACTGTCGGGCAGTCCCATGACACAAGGTGTGCAACACTTTTCTTTGTCGCAAATGCGACTGAAACACATATTCATATTCTCATAGCAATACATAATAAATCCATAATATTCAGCGGACAGAAGGACAGGCGAAATGGACGGACAGACATAAAGTGCACATAAAAGCACACACACATGCATACGTACACTGAATACGGAACGCATAATGCTGCATAATACCGCAAGACACCGAAGACACAAACAGCAACAATAACCGCAAACAAATGAAAATGAATTGAAACCGAATTGACCATAAACGAATGAAACGAACGACAGGAAAAAAAAGAAATATTATTTTAAAACAAATAAAATTTATTACTTTTGTCGCTCGATGCGAAAGCGTGCATAAAACACACAAAAGCGCGAGCGAGCGACTGACTGACAAACACAAACAGCAACAACACGTACAACAGAAAACATTAGGATTCATGCGACGACAACAACAGCAACAACACCAGAGCAGTGACAACAAGAGCAAACAAACACCGGCTAAGACAGACAGACACACACACATACAGACACTCTCTGAATAGTGCAATAAGGCAACGATGAAATGGAAGCATTTGAAATTGGTAACAGCAACATCGGCAATGGAACAAACGGGCCTCCAAATAACAGCAACGGACACTCACACATTTACCGCAGAAGCCCATCGAGCATCAACAACAATTTGTTGTTTGATACAATGTGAAATGCCAAAATCCAAATACAGTGAACAGGCTGCAGCACCAGCAGCAGCATCATTGGCTCGCGGGAGCAACTTCAGTGCGGAGAAATGTAGCAGCAACAGTAACAGTAACAATACGGCAAATGCTGTTGTTGCCTTTTCAACATTTGGCAGTTAAAGTAATAAAACATAGAAAACAGCTCAGAGACATTTGATGTACGGCTTTTATCGTCATTGAGAGAGTGTGCGGCTTGAAATGCACAGCACAGTAGTCTTCGAGGAGATTTTGATCTTTTTTCTGTTTGCCGATAATGAAAAACTAGGGAAGTCTTTCAAGTGTCATCCTCTAGGACAATATTAGAATATTCATTCTTGACACTTTCGTGTAATTGTGGTGACCTGAGCCGGAATAAAATTAAACATATGTTTTTTTTTATTATTCGACCAACTTTCAGGGTTTGCGCCTTCTAAATGCAATGCACTGCATTAGCATTAGGAAGGTTAGGGGTATTGGAAGGAGAAAAGAGAGTTTGTTGACATTTGTTTTGATTATATGCGCACCATCTATAACAACTCGTTAACTCGATATGAATCGGAAGACGGTATTACCGACACCAAATGCCTATCTCATATTATCGTGTATGCTTGTCCTTAGAAGTCCGTTAAGGATACGTACATGGTTTTTTTCTAATTTTTTTTCCTCATCTGTCATGTACTTCGACGAAAAGTCTGCATATTTTTCACATCCTGTTTGTTTGTAGCATTTTTTATTGCTGACAAACTCATCGCTTGTTGGGTTCCAGAACTACTTAGTTAGTAACCATTGAAATCGGTTGCTCATATTTCTCATAGCTTTAGTCAAACCTTTATTTTTAAATACGGTACGTAAATATAGGGAGTTACGAGTTTTGGAACCTATTGAGCAACCGTCATCTTTCCGTCTTAGGTCTTTTGTTGAAATTGAAATACATTAAAAAAAATTGATTTCATGAAAAATCTATTGAAAAAATCTTCCAAATTCACTGTGCCCCAAAATGTGCTTTATTTTGAACTAAACAATAAAAAAAATAGCATTTTTTGTGGTGTCTCTGTTTGTGTCAGTGCTCTAAAACCATATTTAGCAATTCCTTTTGTTTTTCGGCTAAAAAAGAAAAGAAACATCGGCAAGCAAACAGCAAAAGAAATGCTATGAGGCCAAACAAATGCATGTTCGGTGGAAGGCGCTTAAGCATATGTAGACATCGATGTTGCTGTTGTTATTATTGTTTCCTTACAAGCGCAAGACATTCGAGTGGATGTTTGATTACAAGTGAATTGTTGTTACGAATGGGGTCTCTTTGCCGATGACGTCTTAGAATCTTTGCCGTCGTCTATACGTTTTTCACCCAAAAATGAAAAAAACAAAAAACCATAGGTGAGACCCGCCGCCGAACTCAAATGCAGAATACGACAACGAAGGAAAATATAAGGAATATATAAAAGCATTTCCAGAGATTTATGCTTTTGCGTTGCTGCATGGCAAATTAATCCAGGAAGTGAATTTGTAAGATGAAGAAGACGAAGAAAGATGAAAGAACGACTGAGAATAGAGAATTGAATCAACACACCACTCATGTTGCCAACAACTGGTGAATGCAACTGCTTGGAAACGTTGTCGCTCGTCCATTCCATCCCATCCCATCCGAAAGCCATTCAATTGAATTGATTTGAAGGAAGCTTCCAACAGTCCAAATGTCTTCAATGGTGTTGTGCGGTGTTGTTGTGGGTTCAAAAGTAAGACATATTTCTTTGGAAAACTTCCAACGTTGGCCTGTTTCTTTATGGGTTTTGGTATCTGTTTCTGTTGTTGTTGTGAGGCTTGGGCATTCGCCTCGTTTGAGTTTTCGTTTTAGAAGCCAAAAAAAAAAAAAACAAAACAAAAAGATTTTTCTTGATCATGACTTTGACTTACCGATGCGACAATTGTCAAATAGTAACGTTGTATTTTCTCGTAATCCAATGTTTTAGCCACGGTAACCTGTAACAGAAAAATAAAGTAAGAACAACAAGTTTAGTAGCTGCAGCATAATCAAACACAAAGATGTATGGCTTTACGGCATAGTAAAAGATACTAAGGGAAGAACAAACAAACTATGAAGAAGAAAAAAAAAAAAAAACGTTCGGCATTATCTCCAGAATATAATCATGATGATATCTGCTTACATGCTTGAATTGATGGTAGAGCAGGAGCAAGCAGTATCGACAGCAGCCACTGCCACAGCACCGGCACCGGCACCCCAGCACCGGCAATGAACACTTCAATCATCAATCATTTAAAGAATTTATTGTCAAAAGCGTCAAAACATAAACCACACAATTTGATTGATGTATTAGCTTATCACAAATAGAAAAATCTTTGCCTCACCAATGAAACAAACGAACAACCCAACGAAGGCTCGGCATCGTTGTGGTAGTCTGAGGTCTAAGCCACAAAACTGACACAATGTCGCCTCTGTCAATGTTCAATGTGAATCAGCAGGAGCGCTTGGGGCACTCTCTCTCTCTCTCTCACTCGCGCGCGCGCGCTCTGTCTGTCTGCATAAAAAGTATTGCCCCACAATGGCTTAAAAGCGAAAAACCACCAACGCAAAATGCAAGCATAGCGTTTTATTTGTGGTATTGGTGTTTTTCCTTCTTCTTTATTTTGGGTGAGCCTTAAGAGATTCTTAAGAATGCGATATTAAGCGTTTCGCTGTTGTTTGTTTGTTTTTGTAATTGTACTGCAAAAAATCGTTGTGATTTCAAATGAATTGTGGAAAATTCAACATGTGTGTTCAATATTCTGATTCACTTTCGAATGTATTTATTACGAAATGTTAAATAGTGGTACATGTGATATATTTGTATTTAACCAGAGCTGTTTGAGAAATAGTTGGTCTAGCGAAAGAACATGCTAAAGTCATTTTACATTGTAAAATAGTCTTTGTGTAGACCTATATGTTTATTCCAGCGATTCTGCATTTTATTGATGCCCTATAAATCTTACGATTTCTCTATGATCTCAATTTGGTCAACCGGAAATTCTCATACGACCCAAATCTGTTAAATATTTCCCTGGCTATTCTCATTTCGAAGTTATCTCTAGACTGCTTTTGTTGCAAATTTAAAGCAAACACATATCTTTGCTTTACTGATCAGGTAAAATGGATTCATATGATTTTTGTGCTTTTTTCGAAGTTGTGTCATGACCAGTATAACCAGTAACATTCTGAGCAAATGCGGCACCCACCTATCATACAGCTACTACGATATCTTTTTTAGAGTTTGCCTCCAATTATAGTGAGTCCAGGTGGGATATCCAAGACGCACATCTAACCGATCAGGTAAAATGGATTCATATGATTTTTGGGATTTTTTCGAAGTTGTGTCCTGACCACTAATATTGTACATTCAGAGCAAACGCGACACCCACCTATCATACAGCTACTACGATATCTTTTTTTTAGACTTTGCCTCCAATTATAGTGAGTTCAGTTGGGCTATCCAAGACGTTTTGCCTTTAGTTTTAGAAATTGAAATAGAGATTTCTCCAGCGGTTCACTGGCGTAGGGAAAAACGAGTTCAACACATCGGAGGAATTCCATTAATTTTAACGAAACATAGGATAATCAAAAATGTCAAAGCAAATGACGCTTGAGAGTTTCGAAGATTTCGCTAGACCTTTGCAGTGTCCCAGCAAGTCAATTGACGACAGAAATCGTCTGTAACATCGATGGAATAATTGTAGACTATCGGAGAATGTATGTGCGTAAGATGGCTTTTACATGAATAGTCGGACATAAACAGACTATCTGTTGGATGCTGATATCCGATTGTATTGTATGAACCAAAAAGAGGGCGATGTTCTACAGCAATCCGAAAGAGTTCTTTGGTCGGTTTCATAACCGACGACGAAAGATCGATCTACCACAAAACATCAGAGATCAAGGGACAGTCAAAGCTTTGTTATATCATGAGCATCAAAGAAGGAAAGGGTGGGTCTGTCAGCCAACGAGGTCATTGGGAAAGTTGTTGAGAAGCTTAGAGTGGCATTCACATTAATTACCTTGAAAAGGGTAAAATGATCGCCGCGGATGAGATATCGATTATTTAAGGCACATGCAAAGCAATGGACTTTTCTGAGGCTTGACAGGGGCTCTCATCTGTACATTGTCAAATGGCCGGTTTATCGGACTACGTGCTATAGAGAAAATTCGTTCTTCAGTCGAACTGTTCGTATGAGGAATTCTCTTTCAGCAAATGTATTTTCCAACCAACACAACTCCCTCTTTCTTCCTTTCAACGTCCTTGTTTCCTAGTACCTGATTGTAAGCCACAAAAAATATGTCGTCTGTTAATGGATTAGGTCATGGCGATTGATTACCATTAAATGGACACAAATAGCTCTGCGGAATATTATTCACAGCGCTTGGAGAGACTAGGCCAATGCATTCGCAGCAAAACTGTTTGAATTCGGCAAGTGTTCTGTCACCACGACAACTTGCCATAGAAAAATCGAATTTCTACTTTGTTTCTCGTAGAATGAAAATTAAACAGTTTGGTATTTAATTTAATTTTAAAAAATCAAACTTTAAAGTGGATTTCCCAGACTGGTGTCCCTCCGTAAAATTGTGACCCTAATGCCCCAGCTTAATGTTTGACCCTGATTTTTGGTAAATATCTATCCCCCGAAGTTCTGTTTCTTTTTAAGATCTCTTCTTCCGAACTCTGTTAACACACAGTATACGTAACTGACCATTGCCGATCGATGATGAAACCGAACAATGAATTAATTTAGCATAAAAATTACAATGTGTTAAAAAGTAAAATGGTTTCCTTATCGGACAGATGTTAATAGCTTCCTATGATGAGCGCTGCTGTAGTGCAGTTCTTCTTTTCACTGTGTGTGAGTGTGTTTTTTTGCCTCTGAACTTTCGATCAATCAATGTAATTGAAATTGATTGATTTCTTTGGCGAACAACAACTGATGCTGCTGATGTTGTAGTTGAAGTTATTGGCTGGTGTTTGGTTTGGTCTGATGACGTTTGGCTGCAATGCTCGATAGCTGGCAAGTGATCGAGCAGAATTTATAGTTTTATGTTGGGTGATCTATTTTTATGGCAAATTGATTTTGATTAATTTTCATCGTACAAATATTCATAAATTTTTTTGCTCTTATTGACAATGATGCTGAGCTAGCGATAGTGCTGCTGATACCCGGTAGAACAGTCCGTGATGGTGCGATCGATAGTTGGCCTGAACAAAAAAAAAAAAAAATCCAACCTGCGCATAGGCCGGCCATCATCGGTTATAGAGATAGAGAGAAGGCGGTAGAGAGAGAGAGAGAGAGGTTTCTAACCGGTTTAACGAAGTCAACATTGTTAACGTCCCTTATGTTACAAGCCACCAACAAAACCATCAATATAATGTAAACTAACCAATCATCAGGAACATATTGTTAACACACAGCACACATACAAACATATGGTATATCTGCAGAAGCGTTTGGTTTGCGGCGGTTGTGGAAATATCTTTCTTTTACTCACCTGGCCTTGATGGGGAAATGATATGGCAAACGTGCCATAACCATCAGCAATTGTCATCTTTTCATCTTCTGTGGTATTTGTGGAGCCCTCGACAATAAAGTACTCAACCAGGCCATTAACACCGGCATCCTTATCCAGTGCCTGTATATTGCGAAATACCGTCGTACCCACTGGTGTGCTCTGCAATGAACAGAAAAAGGCGAATAACATTAAATCAAGTGTATAAATGCGTACATACATAAAATGTAAAAGTAAATTACTAAGTCAACATAATGGTCACAAAATGAACACACAGCCGAATAGAATAGAGCCACAAACGAACTGAGAACTGAATACAACGAGAACCGTCATGAACTAAACCCAACTGAACTGAATATCAGGCAAAAAAAACAAACCCTAACTTAAAATGAAGGAGCATTATTATTATGGCCAAAGCTGTCTCCTCAATTCAGTCTTCAGCTCCTTCTTCCTCTCTCTGTGTGTGTGTGTATTTCGTTTGCCACATATGCTGCTGCTGCTGGGGTCGCTGTAAATGGTATAAAATCATCAAGTATGTTTTCGTAGCTATTTTGCTGTTGTTGTTGTTTTTTCTTTAATTTTTTCCTTACACTCCTTTCGTGTGTAATAGAGTGCAAAAATATAAAAATAAATAACAACCACAACAATAACAAGGATAGGACAAACACACAAGACAACGAACAAAAATAAAAAAAAGCAAAACAAAAGAAACGGACATTCTATGTATAGCATTTACCATAAATTAATTTGTTGCTAAAGTTAGATGATGCTTGAAGCCATAAAAAAGAACCATCGTTAAGGGAAAAGGGTTTCGGACCCATCACCAACGAGGGTGATGTGATGAGCGACAGGCAAATTGTTTGCCTATCAAAATGCAAGCGTTTGATTGAATGTTGTCGCAACTTAAATGGTAGTCATTGTTTTCATTTGACCAACACTCAGAGGAAGTCACAACATGAAAGACACTGGCTGGAAGAATACTCCACTTACAAACAGTTTGGCTGAAGAATGAATTATCATGCGATGAGAGTCAGTGCACAGCCGTGTATCGCAGCTGAATGCCCTAACATCAGTATGGCAGCGTAAGGACATTACAACAGTAATTGGACATTATCCAATTAGCTTATCAAAATATAAGCGTTCGATTGAAAGTTTTCACAACATCACTGTAGTCGGTAAAATAATGTGTCCTGTGATTGAGATTATTTTTATTAATACATTTTAATTAAAATAACATTCAAAGCTAAAGTCTTTAAAGAAATTCAATAGAATTTTTGATATATAATAATTTATTCTTCTACTTTGTCCTTAGTCAGACATTAAGCCATCTATGCTTAAATTCAGTTTGGTTGCTTAAGTCTTTTGTTTCAAACAGGCACACGGAATCTTTCAACTTCGAGGTTATTTTTTTAATGCAAAGTTTTTAATGCACAGTTTGAATGAAATTGTTGATCAGTTTATAAATGTATGTAGTGACCCTCTACTACACAAATTATATCGTACACAGCTCACTGATTCGAGAGAAGTTCCCCGTCTGTTCCTTCATGGAAAGTTAAGGGAAATAAGTAAGTTGAGGCTCTACAATCTATAGATGGTAAATTACATTTTGCAAATGTCCTCTGTGTTCTGGTTTATACATGTCGATTCTATCGGAGACATTTTCGATGAAATTTCGGCAATTTCAAGCCGAAGGCTTTGAAGTGTATCCGGTTGAATTGAATAAATTATTTTAATGGCACACAGGACATACTTCAAAAGTTTGAACTCTGCCGATCTTGGCAGATTTCGTAAGTTATTTTTCCAGGAAATTTCGTTCTCAGTACATTCATTACTTCGTTGGCTGTGTGCCACCATCAAGAGGCCAACAAAATCAGGCTATTGAAAAAGAAACTCGAAAATGAAAGAAGAAAGATGTATTAGGTTCGACCCTGTCAGAGTTAGTTTTCAATTGTATCCTGTTCTATTTTCTGTATTCTTAAACTAAAAATGGCTCAGCAGTTCAGCATCCACTTCATGAGGGTGCCGCGCCCCAGGGCCATATCATGGAACTGCAGAACCGACGAGCTAGCAAGACTCGGAACTACCTTACAGGAGGGTATGATATCTTTTCTAGACCTCTAACTAAAATTCGAGAAAGTGAACATATTGAGAATCTAGTTGTAAATTTTTATGAAAAATCAGACGGAAAACTTCTCTCAAATTACTGAGCTCTGGACTATACAATTTATATACTCACTGGCCGGGTTCCACTGTTTAAAGCCGGGTCCGAACAGCTAATACATTTTTTTCTCTGAAGTTTTATATGGCCTAAGTATTACTCTAGTACTCGTAAAGTCACAGTGATGTAGGAGGTGGAAACGGTCTCTTGAGAATGGCTGCTTTTACTAGGATACGAAACTGGTTTTGATGCGTGATTGTTCCACACAATACCTATATCCTATATCCCGGTCGCTCAAAGCAGATGTAACAGAGATGCAGAGACCTAGACTTTCAGAAACGTCATTCAACACAACAAATTTGTGGCAGTCGAACTTAAATCCGTCCTTATTTTCTTTGTAAATTTCTTTGTATTTTATCTCTAGACCTTAAATCTGAAGGCGATTAAAATTTGTTTCTCAAGTACTTCGTTTCATAGAGACCTTAAAATTCAACAAGAGACAAAAAAAATCAAATCATTTTATACCATAAAAACTAGTTTTGTGAAAACTACTAAACTTCTATAATTCACAATATCCACGTAGCACTAAATTAACAACCTAATTCAGTTTAACTTCTTATTTAACCACTGGCGACAGACAGGTTAATGTCAACATGGGAGAAATTACGTAATTCATACATTGAAATAAATCAACAAAGACACTAACTTGCTATGACGCCTAATTGAGATAATCACACATTTAGCCTAGGGCTAAAATAAAGTTCTTAAAGGAAATATATTATCTAAATGAAGTGATAAATTCTAGTACAGACATTTTAACCAAAATCTTCACTCCTCCCGGCGTTGTTCGTTCGTCAAGATACACATTGCAGCAATATCACACTAACTAAAGAGGATGTCTCAGAATTTGATGATGATGATGATGCTGTTGCTGTTGCTGCTGTTGTTGTTATTATTACTATTCTTGTAGCTATGGCTACAATGGTTGTTGGTGTTGTTGTCGGTCTATAGTGTCTAAGAATGTCCCTTATTTCATGTAAAGGGCGACATAAGAATGTTAGTTTGATGTCAGTCTTGGCATTGCCACGCAATGGCAACAGCAAAAACCACAACACACACACACACATATATACAGACATGTGTACACCCAGTGGGTCCACTGGTCTTCCATGTGCTTTGTGTGTGTGAGTGTGTTTGTACACCACATATTCTATGGCACAACAGCAATATTAATCAGTTTTGAAAACGTTGTGTGTTGGAATTCTTGAAGTTCACTCATTTTCAGTTTATTGTAATGACAATGGACTTGACTTGACTTGTCTTCTGGCTGAGACTGAGGTTTCGTGCGCTGACTGTTCGTTTTCTTCGTATTGGTTAAGTTTGGCTGGTTCCGCGATGGTTGGCTGGCGGCTGCTGGATTCAGTTGGCCGAATGGCCGATTGCGGCTGATTGTTGTCATAAATGGTTATTGTGTTAATCATGGTTGATTCTTTTGTGTCCATTTTAAGGCAAAAGTGTTTGATGGTAATAACATTTTTGCTCTTGTGTTGGTGCTGGTGCGTGCGTGCGTGTGTGAGAGTTTGCAAAATAAAAATTAAGTTTGAATTTTACAAATTGTTATAGTTTTTCAACAAGTTTGGTAGTGGAGGTAAATGACAAGAATGATTTATGGTCAATTATTTGAGCGTATACCGAATTTGGCAAGACTGCGACATTGTTGCAATTAGTGGATAAAGCACACGGTACAGATGTAGTTCGAGTAGCCAAATGTATTCTTGTACTGTATTTGTATTTTTCCTGTCTTTAGAGGTATATTTATCTAATGGAATCCAATATGTCCAACTATATTTTGTATTCCATTCCCAAAATGCAGGCAAATTTAGATATCTGCGTCAGTAGACTTGTTGTAGAATAAAGACAGTTTATGCTTTTTTTAAAAAATATTTTTTTAAAAACCTGAGTTTGGTTTATTTTACTATCAAGATCGACAGGATAAAAAGAGTAATTTGTCTACCTAAAATTATGTACTTCTGAAGGTCTTACAAGGGAAAAATATTTCAGGCATACAATCTGGTATCACCGGAGTCTGTAATGTGGTACCGCGGTAGTTGTGTGTTACCATCTACATCTGCTCACCGCGTAGTTGCGACACAAAGATTAGCCGAGGTGTTTCGTAGAATTCACCCTCTACCCAAGTGGAAGGAATTGGCCACACAGCGAATTCTAAAACAGACTTTCCGGGTATGGCAGATTTACTTGTTTAATTCACTGCTGATTTTATAAGGAATACTTGAGGGGCATTCATGGTAACTCATGTGTAATGACAGGCTATGGTTTAGACTTTCACACTGATATCATTGTAACTCGGTAGCCCATTAGGTCGGTTCAAAGGATGTTTTTTTTTAAATAAATACTTGTGTCAAAGTAGAGCAGCAGAGAATGCCCTCCCACCGAACCTGTTAATATGAAATGGGCGCCGAATGCAGGCTGAGGTCCCCACAGAGACCACGATTATGAGGTAGCACCTTCATTCTATCTCCCTGTGATCACACACTAAACGATGTAGTTCTGTATGATTTATATTCTCCTTTTCTACGGGACGAGGGCATACAAATAATATCTTCGTTTAAAAAAATAAACAAACTCCTCCTTCGTTTTTGCCACACAACGGCAATGGCACGTCTTTTTCGTATTCTTCTGCTTCCATTTCAAATTGTGGACTCCATAACATTTCCATTCCATTCCAACGCCCATAACCTAAAATCCAAAGAAAATGTCAAACGAGAAACCAAAGCAGATTTTACAATTGAATTGAATGGTGCGGTGCCATCGATGCCCAGATTGGGTGGTAGAGAAGGAGGAGGAGGAGGAGGGGAGGGTCCAAAATGCCAACAGCAGCAGCAGCAGCAGCTAAAGGTATATTGAATGACCACACAAATGTTAAAAATCGCACTCAATATATTACCAACGACACATAGGCCATAACCATCCATAATAACACAGAAATACCCAAAACGACACCATCTTGGCCCCAGACACGGTCGCATGGATGGATGGACCCTAACCCGCCACACACATACAGACACTGCAAGGCAAACTAACAATGCACAGGAAAATATCAATAATATTTTAACAAAAAAAAGAAGACGGCAAGAGTAGAAACAAAACAAACCAACAGAACAGTAAGACAAAAAAAAACAACAATGATGTTGATGACGGTGGCATAAGAGACATCAGCAGCGACAGAATGAAAATACCTCCTAACATTAAAATAAAGCAAAGCAAATGCATATTAAATGCAAAGTCTGCCAGCACATCTGAAAGATATATGGATGGACGAAAGAAGTTGGCATAAAATGAACAGCATCTGAAAATTTGTCGTTTTTGTCTCCAACCAAAACTGCCTGCCAACCCTCCCCACTCTCTCTCTCTTACCACATAATCCTCTAGCGGGGATTTGGTGTGTTAAAACCATCTAGACAATATTGTATATTTTTATTTATTTATATGGTTTGTAGTTTTCTACTTAACCGAAATAATAATAAAAGAAGCAGAAAAAAAAGAAACGTATTGAAATGAAGAAGATACCTTAAAGATACGGACAGACGGACAGGCACACTCAGTAGCACTGTCCATTGGCAACTGAGTGTAGCGCAAAGGGTAGGATAAGACGGATCCTAAGATGGCTCTAGTCGCTATGCGAGAGATGGCAAAAAAAGAGCGTTGAGTAGGGTTATATGTCGTTTTATTTGTTTGTTCGCTTTAGCGACGACGTCGTCGACGACGACGACATATGAATGCAATTTAAATATTTGCTGTTTGCTTGATCTTTACATGGTTTTCATAAATTATTCATATTAAAACGAAAAATAATACCACAAATAAAGCTTTACAATAGCCATGGCAAACGAGAAACGGCAGCTGTTATTGGTAAAGAAAAGAACGAACAGTGAACAAAAGATCGAGGGTGTTGTGGTGAGTTGAGCAGAATTTCAAGTCTTAGCATTAACAAGTTTGGCGACACGTTGTAGACTCTCCAATGCATTTGCAAGAAATTAAACAGCGATTTAGCCATCGCAGTCCTCAGGTCCATCGACCTGTACATACCCAATGATAAAGCGAAAAGCCTACGTTTTTCAGAGGTGCAATTCCTGTTCCTTAGTTTTATTTAAAAATAGCCCACGATTTTGAACCGCTTTATTTATCACGAATGCTTAAGAAGACTTAAGAAAAATACATTAAAAATAGGCGAAACTTTTCAATTGTATTTTCAAGGAAAAAGACTTAAGAAACAAAATTTAAAAAATAGGCGATGCTTTTCAATTATATTTTCAAGGAAAAATACTTAAGCAACAAATTCGAAAAATAGACGAAACTTTTCAATTGTATTGTCAATGAAAAAGAGAAACAAACTGTTTTTAAATTATGGGATGCATGAGATGTTACTCCATTATTAACTACACTTATTACACCAACCTCCTGCATATGCTTAAGCAGACAATGAAGCCTTCTTGTTTACGAGAATTTTTTTCTTTTCTTACATTTACAAGAAGAAAAAAACAACGGAAGAAAATCTAAATGTGTCTTTTTAATGCTAATATCCTTTCAAAAATAAAGAACATTTTTCTTTTCATCTGGAAACAAATTTTCCTGCATTTGGTCATCGAAGGAAGATATTGCATAACTGTAAGATCATATTTTGGAATTTCGTCTGTTTATTTCTGTTTGTTTGCCATCATGCAGGAATTCTAAAGATGAAGATGGAAAGGAATGAAAATGGTAGGATTAGTCTGTTGGTGGAGCACATGTTGGATATTTGCTGTGGCTTTTTTAATACAATGATATGGAAGATGTTTTTTTGTTTTTTTGTGGTTGTGTGGGTGATGATGTCATTTTGCTTTAATAAATATGTAGTGACTTCTACGAGGAATCTTGTTTTTGTTGTTGTTCTTTTCGTGGCCATCTTCTGGCAGTCTTACTGATAAAATTCCTTTGTGTTATGATTTATGAGAAGAAAAAAAAAAGAAAAAAATCTGGTGACAAATTTCACTGTGAATGGTTAATGTGACTGTATATTGATGATGCCGCAGTTGCCAAAGAATTCTAAGCAGTTGAGGATTTAATGTAGGGGAAGCTGTTGTTGTCATTTGTCAAAACATATTATACGATGAGTTAAAAGATAATTACATATACGACTTGTACTACCAGTATTTTCTGTGAAATGGAAGTTGACTCAATACATTTATGTGCATATTTTTGATCGAATAAATATTATTTGTATCCTTGACAGTCGTGTTTTTATGAAGTGAAGCCTAAATCCTTGCAATTCTAAATATTTTGTGGGAATGTGAGACATCAGCCATGGCCGAAAGAAAATACCTCCTAACATTATAATAACGCAAAGCAAACACATATTAAATGCAAAGTCTGCCAGCACATCTGACAGATAGGTAGATGTAAATTTTGGGTTCTCGAGAATTCTATCCTGGGTAGCAAAATAGGTTTGGGTTTATTTTGCTGGCCTTTTAAATAAAACGTTACTGCCTTTGCAGATTATAAAAACCAACCAGTTGGGATAATCGAAAAGTTTTCTATATACAGAATTACACAATTGGAATCAGATAAATAAATAAATAGATATCCCAAAGGAGCGCTCGATTTGAATTGTGTGAAGCTCACAATTTTGACAGCTTTCGTACACGAGTCTTTCGTTTATTTGAAAGAAATCCCTCATATCTGAGAAATAATAATGGACCACGAACTGTCCATAGCGGACATTGGTTAGGGACCATAGCTGGCATTCGTTACAGAAACTTGGTAACGGAGTTCTTGTGGCCACAACCGAACTGTTGGGATCAGGATGACATGGAATTTCAGCCACACAGCTTAATAAAACAATCGATTTAATGGAGCACCGATTAATTTATTTATTATTTCATCTACCGAGCGTTTTATTTGTAGACTAGTAAGTTGTAATGCGCCTATGGCGCCCGTTAATTTGCTTGAGAAATATTTGTTAATGAGAAAACTATTTTGTAAAAAAAATTTCGAAAAAAAATAAAATTGAAAAAAAAAAATTTGTGAAAAAAAAAATTTGTGAAAACAAATTTTTGTTGAAAAAAAAAAATATTCTTGAAAAAAAAAATTTTGTTGAAAAAAAAAATTTTTTGTGAAAAAAAAAAAATTTTGTTGAAAAAAACAATTTTTGGTGAAAAAAAAAAAATTTTGTTGAAAAAAAAAATTTTTGTTGAAAAAAAAAAATTTTGTTGAAAAAAAAAATTTTGTTGAAAAAAAAAATTTTGTTGAAAAAAAAAATTTTGTTGAAAAAAAAAAATTTGTTGAAAAATAAAATTGTTGAAAAAAAAAAATTTGGAAAAAAAAAATTTTTGTAAAAAAAAAAAATTTGGAAAAAATAAATTTTGGAAAAAAAAATTTTGGTAAAAAAAAAATTTGGGGAAAACACAATTTCTGTACAAAAAAAAAATATTATTTTTTTTATTATTATTATTTATAGAATTATTATAGAATGCCTATTTAAATTCCTACGTACTGCGTGACAGAGTCAGTGAATCAGGGAATCAGTGAATCAGGGAATCAGTGAATCAGTGAATCAGTGAATCAGTGAATCAGTGAATCAGTGTCGAGGGTAAATATATATTAAGATGATAACCTGGTCTTTTTAGGGAAATCCGTTCCAATAGAGATGACATAAAAATCTCAATTTGTGATTAACTTAGAAATGTCTTCTCAGCTTCGCTCATAATGTAATGGAATTTTTTTTTAAAGATCGTATTCAATGTTGTATATGTAGATTTAATACAGATTGGTTTAGTATTCTGTCAAAAAAATGTATTTGGCCACAGATTGAAAAGTCAGACGCTTACTTTGGGATTTTCCACAACCCACCAGATTCCAACATTTTCTCTACATCATGTCACAATTAATAAGTTTTATTGAACTTTACCAGACTCCAGAGTATCGTGGAATTGCCTTTGTCTTATAACACGGAGTGCCAGACAATTGCCAATTAATCATATCGCCAGGAAAAAGAAACCCTTTAAAAGCCAATCCAAATAAGATCCTAACGAAGAAAAGAAATGGCATTTGCCCATTTCGTTTCCAAGGAAGAAGGTTATTTCTTAAAGACAAACCACCACAACGCCATACACTTCTAACATGCAGTATAACCTCAGATGTGTTTGTTGTTTTCGTTTTGGCCAAATAGATTATACGACGACGCGTGCGCTCATGCGCACAAACAATTCATACCGATGCATGCCCAGTCAATACCAATGTACGAGTATATGCAAAAATAGCCTTCGAGGCTTCCAAGCCCAAAAGATTTATAATGTACAGATTCCCCGCCAAAAACAACAACTGAACGAAAAAAAAAAAAAAAAAAACGATCATCAATATTTACACACGTGCAGTTGGTGATTTTTCGCTTACAGCCAAATTTAATATAAAAAGTACCACAAAAACGAGGTAGACCGAGAGAAAAGAAAAAAACAAGTTAAGTAGTATCTAATATTTCTATTGCCGCAATATGTACTTAAACTTTGAAAAGGTGGCAAACATGTTTTGGCTGTTTTCCACGGCAATATTATTGCTCTAGGAGTTTTTCCCGGTCTCTCTTCAATGTTGGTGCTCCTCCGTTCCTCCGTGAACAAAAAGTTCAAAGTTTATTTCAATTTAACCCCAATGAAAAAAGTTTATCGTATTTGTTTGTCGAACGAAGGCGACGACTATGAATGAGACGACTCCGACTATGAAAACGAGCTGAAGAAAATTGTAATTGGTTTTTCCTTCCGCCACCACTACCACCATCGTGGATGATGAACGATTTTTTTTCTCTGCATTTTCTTCTTGTTATGTATGTGTGCATCTTTAAAGGGAATTCTGCTGATTTCCTTGGAGCACATACGTTGTCGTATTGTTGGTTTGGGGTTAAACGTGGTGGAATTCATGGTAATTCATGTTGTTTATTAGAATCGACTCGAGAAGATTTATATGTGAAAAAAAAAAATCCACAAAAATCAATATGAGTGGATGGGTGGGTGTTGCTTGAGAAATTCTATGGAAAATAAACGATTATTGAATGGCATGTGGTAGGAAGGGCAATCGGCCATAGTTATATCGAAAGACTTAGAAAACAAACTTTATTTGTACTGTTGTTCGGTAGTTAAATGTAATTGTCAGTGAAATAATTGAAATCGGTTAATATTTAAGTGTATACATTATTAAATAAGATCTAATTTTTCTTCTAACAAGAAGTCAACAAAAAAAAAAAATCAAACTGAGTGCATCAAAATATTTTTTAATGTCCGCAACCGTAATTATTTGTTTACCTTACTTACTTATTTCCCTTGACATTCCATGAAGGAACAGACGGGGAACTTCTCTCGAATCAGTGAGCTGTGCGCGATATAACTTCAGAATTATGTAACATTTTTACATAGCTATATCACTGATGGAATCTTTGTGACATTTCTTGGTTAGGTAAGTCGGGCTCTTCTGGTACTTTGAATACATGTGACCTACATGGTTTCTTTGCTATTTGGAATGTTTGCCTGAGTGAGCGAATAAATAAAGCGGTTTACCGAACAGAAAATTGCTTACTTGTTCTTTCAAAGTCATAACACTAGTCAACAGTCAAAATGTACTCGGGATGCGATAATTTTTTCTGTGTAGATAACCTTGACATGAGCTCGAAAAACGCAATAAAATTTTTTTTTTTCGTTTGGTTTTTGTTTTATTTTTTTTTTTTTAAATTTTAAAAAATTTTTTTTGGTTAATTTGTTTCGTCCGGCATAACTCGGGAACCACTAGCCCGATTTAATTGAATTAAATTTTAAAAAATTTAAAATTACAATTCCCTTAATCTGTTCATATATTGTTTTCCTATACAAGCAACAGTTTCCAAGTTAAAAATGAATATATAAAGGAAAAAACTTATTTTTTGCCTAAAGATTTAAATTTTTTTTTTTAAAAAATCCATAAATATCCAAAATGAAAAAAAATGTCAAATCTTATTACTTTTACGTAAAGTCACATAACCTATGAGCAAAATGAGACAAAGATCATGAAAATCGATGCACGCGTTTCGCTTTTATTCGCAATTGAGTAAAGGTATGAATTTCAAAAATTTGCTCGACATATGCACAACTTTGTCTACGGTAAGGTTTTTTCTTTTTTATTACAAAAAAAATTAAAATTTGTTGGGTGACAAAAATATATGAAAATTTTTTGAAATTCATACCTTTACTCAATTGCGAATAAAAGCGAAACGCGTGCATCGATTTTCATGATCTTTGTTTCATTTTGCTCATAGGTTATGTGACTTTACGTAAAAGTAATAAGATTTGACATTTTTTTTCATTTTGGATTTTTTATGGATTTTTAAAAAAAAAAAAATTTAAATCTTTAGGCAAAAAATAAGTTTTTTCCTTTATATATTCATTTTTAACTTGGAAACTGTTGCTTGTATAGGAAAACAATATATGAACAGATTAAGGGAATTGTAATTTTAAATTTTTTAAAATTTAATTCAATTAAATCGGGCAAGTGGTTCCCGAGTTATGCCGGACGAAACAAATTAACAAAAAAAAATTTTTTAAAATTTAAAAAAAAAAAACAAAAACCAAACGAAAAAAAAAATTTTATTGCGTTTTTCGAGCTCATGTCAAGGTTATCTACACAGAAAAAATTATCGCATCTGGAGTACATGAAATTTTTTTCGTTTTGTTGAGTAGTGTAATTGAAAAGTTTTGAAAATCTTTAATATTCCAACGGAAATGGCTAAAATTAAAACATGACTTGTAGGTTATAAAAGTCATGACAATTTTCTGAAATTTATACTAATTGAGTCATTTCACAGTAGATTAAACCCGAAATTAATAATAATTTTCTCATTGTCGACTTACTTTAAACATCATCACCAAGCTGGAGCAAAAAGTTGACCGAAAACTTAATTACCGGTTCATGTGCTCCATTGGCATGTTAGATATGGAAAATTGCAGAAATATGGAAGTACAGTACGTACCAGAAGAGAGTAGAGAGTACCACTAAATCAAGGCAATTGTTAAAAGTCTAAACATTTTGAAGGGACCGGATGAATAATTGAGGCTTTCTTAAATAGCAGTGACCCAAAAATATGTCTCTCCAATATTTACAATTTATATTGGCTTTGCGGAATTTCACCGCTCCACTGTATGTGTTATGCAACTCCGATTATATGACACTGCTGATGTTGATCAGCTGCTGCAGATGCTCGTTAATCACATGAGGTATTTGGGTGCTGCGTGTTTAACCGCGGTTTGCACTTCATATGAAGCTCTAACCGTAAAAAGACGTATGCGCCAAAAAATGAAAATTTTACAGGAGAGTGTTTTTTTTTTGTGGCAAAGAAAAAAGGCGTACGGTACAATTGAACTTGATATATCTTTGTAAATAATTGTTTTTGATTTTTAATATTTTGCGATTATGAGCGTTGGAAAATTGTCTATCGGATTTTATTAAAATGCGAATTGCGAAAAAAATGTCGCTTACGTGTTTTTGGCGGTAAGGGCTCGATATCTTTCTTCTTTCTTAATATATATTTACCCTCGACACTGATTCACTGATACACTGATTCCCTGATTCCCTGATTCCCTGATTCCCTGATTCCCTAATTCACTGACTCTGTCACGCAGTACATAGGAATTTAAATAGGCATCCTATAATAATTCTATAAATAATAATAAATTTTTTTTTCAGCAAAAATTTTTTTTCCACAAATTTTTTTTTCCCAATTTTATTTTTTTTCGAAATTTTTTTTTACAAAATAGTTTTCTCAAAATATTTTTTACAAAATTTTTAAAATTAAGTAACAAATACTTTCTCAAGCAAATTAACGGGCGCCATAGGCGCATTACAACTTACTAGTTTTTTATAATTGACTATTAGATTACATGACACTTGCAGTGTTGCCATGCGTTTTATTTACGAGTGTGGTGCGAAAAGCCCATTTGTCAACGAACGAAACAAAGCACACATATTCAGTTTGTGGATCCACATACGTAGTTTTGAGGCACGAAGGTATTTGCCTCTGTGAAGTGTAGCCTGAGATTTAATATTGACTTTAACAACTTGTAGTTTTCGGGTGATGGTTCATTCAATTGCCTATTCTTTTAAGGCGCTCATGCACACCTTGAATTTTTAAAAAAATTTCAATAATTATTGTAACCATCAGCCGTCGCTGATTGAAGAGGTTTGACGTTTCAAAGCCACTGTTTCAAAATCTAAGCAAGTTTTTTCTTTAACCAAAAATAAATAAAAAAAAAAACTATGCAAACAACTGCCAATTACCGCATAAAACAAATATGCAAGCAGTTAATTATTCACATATACACGTATATAAACGCTAACGAACGGATATTCGCAATAAAATATTAATAAACTCCTTATAAACATTAAGGCAACAAAAATGAAGAAAAAAACAAAAAACTAGTAAACCCATAATTTAACAATTACAAACCATACCGTAAACCAACCAGTAACTAAATACTGGTTAGCGAATTTTATCTCTACCCAGAGAAACAAACAAAGAAAAAAATTAAACAGAAACCAAAGCAAACACTTTATTACAAAGGAATTAACTACCGAGTATTTGGTTTCACAGTTTCACACAGAGATGAAAAATTACAAATCATTTTTATCTTGTTGTTGTTCAAAAATCCAACAACAAAAAACTACAGTCATTAAAGCGCGAAATAGCTAAGGAAGCCGAAACATTTAACTCTATGGAGCCACTACATTTATTCACATTTGAGGTGAGGCTAAAGAAAATCTAAATAAAAATGTTACTTTGTTTGATGGCTTCAATCATGTAATTAAACACTTAATCAAAATCATACATCACACCACACTCGTGCAACATGCGTTTTTGTTGTTTTCAAGGAAATAACGACTTAACGCGTGTGTTAACTTAAATGGAGTGTAATGTTTGGAATGAAGTATTTGCCACTGAAATTGAAAGACTGAACAACAAGTGATGAATTGAAATTATGTTGATCTGTCCAAATGGTATTGATAAACCGCAGATGGTAATGAAACTCTAACTTACTTAGTTCTCTTAACATTCCATGAGGGAACAGACGGGGAACTTCTCTCGAATCAGTGAGCTGTGCGCGGTATACTAGTGTATACTCACTGACTGGAACCTACTGTTTCAAGTCGTCTCCGAACGGCTAATGATTTTCTAGATAAGTTTTACATAGCTTAGAGATTGCTCTCTTACTCGTAAAGTAGCCAACATTTACGAGGTGGAAGTAGCCGCTGAAAAATGTTTGATGGTCTTACCCGGTTTCGAACTCGGGTTCATCTGTATGATAGTCGCACACAGTACCTACCACACCACGGCGGTTTAAGCCATGTCAAAATTTCTCTGAGGTACATTAAAATGCGACATTCCGATATCAGTTGCCTAGGATTCCTGAAGGTTAGTATTTCCAGTTACGATGTGAAGACCATATTGCTTTTCTGGCGGCGCACTGTGTTGCGGCTAGTGGAAAAGTAACTTTTTTCCGATTATTTTTTTCAGTGTTTTTAATGATGCAATTTTGTCACAGACATTCCAAGTAAACAAAAAACACATAAAGCTTATTTTTATGTTGGCCCGTTGATTTTTAATTGATTTTAGAAGTCAAATATACAAAATTTTCACGAAAAGAGGGGATTTCAGGGCTGTATTCAAAATGATCTCATTTGATTTTGGTGACAGATATTTTGATTCGGAAAAAAAATCTGCCTTCGGACAAGTATCTTCTGTAAAAAAAAAGGAATGTTGTTTGAGACATTTTCATATGCACCTTTTTTAGAACGAAAACCCGACTAAAGGTCCATTTTTCCTTTAAATATGGGTTAGGTAAGCAATATCTAAAAAGTCCCAGAGAGTCCCAGTTCCAAACCACTACAGAAATGTTACATAATTTGTTTTCAACGAACTGTGAAAAAATCAGCTGCCCATACCTGCCCTCCAGGGAGTTATAGCGATTTTAGTATATCACTCTCAGTATTTATTCCATAGAAATAGAACGGAAATTCTCGGAATCACTTATTGAATAATTTAATCATATTGAGCATAACTCTCTTAAAACTGAAGCTACTGACTTCAAACCGGTATCAAATTAAAGCTTTGATTGCCACCTTTCAAATAAGAAATGAAATAGATTTTGGTTTTTTATAAAATTTCAGAGTTTTTCAACAAATATCGAAAAATCATGAAAATTTGACGTTTATAATTCTTGTTCGGACCACCCTATAATTTATTTAAAAAACTAATCATAGGGTATTTATCAGAAATAAAAGAAGAAATAAAATAATTTTTTTTTGTAAATTTTTCGAATTTTTTTTTTTGACTTTTCTTGAAAATTTGACCCAACAATTTTTTTCGGTGTAAATTTTTTTTTCACTCATTCTGTTTGGGATTTCATTCTGACCAATCTGTAGAAGTTTCTCATCGATACAATTAAAAATACAGTTTAGGCAATATGATTTCCAAAAAATTCCGCTTACAGTTCCACTTGAAGCTGAAAGTTTATCTGCTTCCCACGAGAAACATCCCCAGCGGTCCCTAGCAAATGACTCCTGTTCCTCCGGCCACTCCAGACAATAACGTTTTCGTAGCCATACTATTTTCAGTTTGTGTCCGGCTCTCTGTTGTCTATATCCCACATTCGATCCATATCTCAAACGCAACATAGAGCATGAATAGGTTAGAGATATTACATTATTTACCAGGGGAGCAAATTATTTCACTTGAGTGAGTTATTTATTGACCTCAACTGATGTCTATCCTCGATGGTAAGTGTTGCCGGTGGTAGATTTTTTTCTAAAATGTTATCCATAGACCACCAATGAGACTTTATTTTTTCGACTAAAATTGTTTCTAGAGTTATAGTCTGTAGCCGGCATTATGGCCAAACGATTTCAAGCTCCACATTTAAAGCCCACATAATACAAACGAGTATCTTAGGTTCTCAGGATAAGTCTGTCGGCAAGGTAATACTAGGGCCTAATGTAATACTGGTGATCAATGACCTCCAGCTCAATTCTTGAAAGTTCAACGACCACAGTTGCCATTCGTCAGGCTACCTGTTGCGATGAACAGAACCACATTTTCAACATAGTACAAGCAACATTGAACAAAGCTTATGAAGCTAATATGCTTGCATTCTTCGGCACACATACATATATTATTTGGCAAAGTCCATACCGCACAACATTGCAAATTTTCATATTATTATGCTCACTCAAAGCATTTCCTTTACGTAATGTTTGCAACAGTTAGCCGTTATTAAAAACTGGAATTCTATACAGCTGACAAGCTGGCTTCACAAACAAAATATGCCACAGTTGAGGAGTGGTTTGGTTTGGTTTGGTTGGGTTTGACTGATTCGTGTACAATAAACATAGGTTTTCTCACATTTTTCTTATGAATTATTAACGTTTATCGATTAACTGTACAAGTTCGTGTCTTAAGTCTTACGAAGCGATGCAGTCAATCATCACAATCTCCCACATTTGGTCAATCAAAAGCTGCAAAGGTGTTGTACCTTAGTAATTGTTCTCTGAAGAGGATTTCGCGAAGGCTGCAAGCAGCGGGGAAGGTTTATCGACATAAAGGAAGAAGACCTAGTTATGGTGAAATTCTCACACCAAGCGGCTATTGTGGCATTTGACAAACGCCTAACAATGACAATTATATTTGTAACACATGTCTATTACACGATGGCAATTTTATGGTATTAAATTCTAACATCATTCTTGGCGAACAGGCGACATGAAAACACAAGAAGATATTTGTAATTGGATACTGTGGTGGTCACTGCACCACGCCGCTGCTCACAGACCAACGTTTTAATCCGTTTTGTGTTCTCAAATAAATATTTACTATAGTCAGGATACATACATACATACATTTATATGTACATATATATTATATATATTCTCTGAGCAATTGACTAAATAAAGCATTTTAATTGGCTGTAAAACAGAGCACAAATATTCGCTCGTTCGACCGGGGGTCTGTGTGTGCGTGTGTATTAAGTTCCAGGAACACCAGAGTATGTACATACAACCTGCCACGGTTGCCGGACAGCATGCAACAAGTACCGGCAATGAATGCTTCCCTCCACCTCCCAGTACGTACATACAAACATAGTTAAAGTGGCCGATTGTTTTCTTTTTTCGAGGTCTCTGGAGATTTTTTTCCAACTTTAATTCCATGTTGTTTGTTTACACATGTAGTGGTAGCGGAGATCGGTGGGGAGATGTTTAAAATAACTGAATAACTAATTTTTACAACTTGTTGTTGCAGAGGCATCTTCAACTACTGCTAGCAGCAGAAGGAATATTTCTTCTCCGATGTGTAGAATGTTGTTTGCCACCGTAGGGGAGTTGGAGAATGTACCTATGTATGTATGTGTCCACACAAGCGATAGAGAGAGGCAGAGAGATGGAGTGAGAGAGCTATACTCATGTTTATTTATTAGAATTTTAATGTAATATTTAGTCATAAGATGTCAATTAATTTTCCGTTTACTGCCGTTTACGTTTTTGGTCATTACAGGAAAATCGATTTTTAATTTAACACATAATTAGCCAAGTTTGGCATGGCCAGGCCAGGCCATTGTTGTCGTCCACTGGCTGGCTACATTACAATTCTTTGAAGTCAGTTAATTATTATTTAATCTAATAGAATAGCAGTGATGTCTGCATGTTGGTTTAGCCCAACCTGGAGACTTAACGTTTCCCCCCATAAGTCTTTTGTTTTAACGGTAAACAGTGGTATGATCTATCACATCATCAGGATTATTTCATTCACTTGTAACCGACCATAAATGTATAAGAAAACATTGAATTAGGTATGTGGTTGCGATTTTTAGATTTTCCTTTCAATTTTATGTAGGGTGTTCCTATTTCCTTTTTAAATAATGACAGATGATGAGTTTTAAGTTTTTATCCTTAACAAATTTAGTTTCTAATTAGAAAATATCGAGAGGTTTTGCTTAAGGCACTTTGGAATGTGACGTCTATGGAAACTGGCCTAAACTGTCCTAACTAGGAATCAGTAAAAACACACGAGATTTGCTCTGGTTTGTTGATTGGTGGCATCTTTACAAAATGTCTACGAACGACTAGGTTTCGAACAAGGAATTACAGCCAAGGGGAAGTCGAACAAAGCCATAATCAATTGGTTGGTAACTGTGTAATAACGAGGGCTATTAAAATGTTCATAGTAACCATCACACAGCAAACCCAAATTCTTATCCTGTTAAGAAAATTCAATATTTTCAAACTGTCGCTTCCACCTTGTAAATTCCGGAGAATTCAGGTGTTACGAACCATTTAAATATTCTCTAGCTGAAGTTCACAGACATCTGTCTACAACAGAAAGTCCCGGCCAGTCCTATATACAGGGTTTTCCCAACAAGAGGTGTAATTTTGGTATTCAAAAAAAAAAAACTTTTTTGAGATAAATGATCGCATGTTTATATCATAGTAAAGATGAAGGTATGCCGTTAATAATGAAAAACAACATCAGGCAAATGGCCATCACGACCACGCTTACAGGACCATATCCTTTTCATGAAATTTGCAATAACCAAGCATCACGTATTCTATCTTTGAGGTCTTGAATCGACGCTGGGCTGTTGGCGTCGACCTTATCTTTTACGTGGCCTCAAAGGAAGAAGACGCAACGTGTTAAATAACAAGATCTCGGTGGCCAATTGTGATCATCTCTTCGAGAGATAACACGATCCGGAAACTTTTTAGTTTTGCGAACTGTGACTGCAAGATTTTTCCATTTCATTTTCATTTATTTGCACAGATTTGTAATTTAAAGCCTTACGGCCAATTGTAACAAATTACAATAATTTTCACCGTTTTTATAGTGAATTTTAATAATTTCAATGGGTTGTTGAACCGTTTATCGTTCCATTTTTAGTAATGGCGTAGTTTCTACTTGTTAAAGAATAAACGCTTCAAAAGTGATTCAAAATAACACCTCTTGTTGGAGAACCCTGTATAATTTGGTCCCATAAATATGATTTCGAGGATGGATTGCTTCGGTACACAATTTATTTTCAGACCATACCCTAAATACTTCTATTGCTCAATTGACTTATAATACACTAGAGAACAAAATTGTTTAACACCCTGATGTTGCTTGTCGAATTTATACTAATTTTAATTTCGTCCGAATATATACTTGCCGAATTTTCACAACGACAGCCGTATTAACCGGGCTAATATAAAGTAACTCGTAGTTTCGCATACACCAAAACATTAATATGGTGTTGTACACAATTCCAGCTCAACCAGTCTTTATGGTGAGTGTCCTACAAAAAGTTCGGTTCTTAAGTCTTTTGTATTCCCCCCCCCCCCCTCGATTTTCCATGCCAAATAATCTAACCAAATTGCATTTCAATAAAAACGTCTGTTATTGTCATCGTGTGTTGTTGTACACATGTTTTTCGTTCGTCTTGCACCACCTCTTTCTCGTGTGACTATTCACGAGCGATACTTCAGACGGAAGGACGGAAGGAGCAAAGAGTGGGAACATCATGCAGATGGCATATATTTTTCTCAAGAATTAGCAATTCAATAAATACGGCCTACAAATATTTGCTGGCTGTTTGTTTCTGGTTTGTCGTCGTGTGTTGTTGTTGCCGATAAGTTTCGTTTTGAGAATTTGTTTATGGTTTCCAGCTGTTTTTCGTTTCGTTGGTCGCAGATAAAAATGATATTATTTCATATCATGAAATGTTATCCTAAATGTTACTATGTGCCATCATTTCATGTCGTGTGTTTTGGGTTTTTTTCTTCTTCTGGTTGTGGTCTTGCTCTGTTCTTGGTCAAACTTTATATTGCTGGGGTTCGGTTTGGCTGCCTCTACTTTTTTTTTTTTTGAAGCAAAGAAAGAATTTCTCGGGCTACATGTTAGATGGAAACAACTTTCAAAACGACTATTTTTTGTGTGTGTGTGGACAGGAACTGTGAGTGGATGTGCATTTGTGCGAACAACAGATTAAGTGGGGGGAAAATTGAGAGGAAAATGCGGAATTTGTGAGTGCTGATGTGCATATATCTATTTCGCTGAGTTGGAATTATTTATGTGTGGCAATGGATTTTTATTGCAGTTTGATTTGGATGGGATTTAGATGTAACAAGTGTTGTGTGTAAAATGATCATGAAACCGATGATGATCAAATATTTTGGAAGTTTTCGCTGAAAGCCGAAACCACCAAATTAGGTGCACTATAAACCGAAATGTTTCCCAATTACACAATTCATCAAAACTCTCGAAACCAAATACTCAAGACACAAACTTTTCAAATACGCACTTCTTTCTTTCTCCGAAATCCCATCAAATCTTACAAAAATAACAAAAACACACATACAACTACACTGGTAATACATCGTTTTTGACGAAAATTACCCATTGTAAAACCATAAAATTGCTTACATTTCATTAACAGGAAAAAAACAAACAAACCGAAAACACAAGTGCATGGCAGACAGAGCCAGAGCAAAAAAAATAAGACGGAAAATGTGTGAGAAAATACCATTTAAAGAACCTTTCACCAATTAATTTCATACATGACTCCATATACAATTCGAATACGTACACATACATATATCGGGGGGGGGGGAGGGGGGGGGGGAAAGAGAGTGAGGAGCGGATAGGGGGGGGGGAAGTCAACAACATTGCCATATACATATATCAACGGTTTATGGCAGTGGTGCCATAGTCGATATCTGTGTCGATACCGCCGAACATACGCACTACACAGATCAAGAACGACAGATTCTCTGTTTTAACACAGCCACACACAAGCCCAGACGCCGTTGGGGCACCCTTAAGCATTTTGTGCAAAAGTCATAATAACAGAAAAGTAAACTATAACGATTTTACAAGTCAGTGACAATTAAAGCCAACATACGTTACACTTATTCCCTGTCTCTTAGCTCTTTTCCTGCTGTCTCTGTATCTGTATCTGGCTCTCGCTTGCTCTGTCTGGCTTTAAGTTGCAACTTGGAGGTCCAGTGAAGCTGCTGGATAATAACAATGAGCGGTATCCTCTAAGCGGACACCAATGAACCACATTTTCAACAAAAATGACACATTCTGCTTTGTTGCTGTTCCGTCGTTGTCTTCGACAATAAAACAAAACGTAACGTAAACGTAAAAAAAAACTCGCCAAGAACTCTTTATGCGTTTTGTGCCGAGTTGTGTGTGTGTTTTTTTTACAGTTTTAAGGATGTAATTTATCTTTAATTGACTGTGGACGTCAGTCAACGATGTTAACAACATGTTCACAAGAGACCATAAACAACTTGGTTAAGAAAAACACAAAAACACAAACGACGACTATGATGACGACAACAACAACAACAACAACATCTCTACCAAATAGCCACAAACATTAAGCATCAAACTAACAAGTGCAGTTTTACTGTAAATGTATGTTTTCTTTTTCATCACAGCTATGCTTTCTTTAAAACGTATAAAACTGTTCCTTATTTGGGCCGGAGGGTGGTATGACAAGTTTCAGGAGAATTTGTCTCTGCTGCTCACAGATTCTATCAAATGACATTCGTTGTGGAGCTGATTGAGTGATAACAAAAGCAGAGCTTATTTTCAGACTGAAGATAATATTTAGGTTGAGGTCAATTGATGAAGTGGTCGGTATATTGGCGCTCTTTGCAATTTGAATAGAACTACACTTTGGGCAGAAAAAGTTGTGTCTATGGTCTTTAATGTTAATGTTTGGTGTTAATTTGCGCATTACTCTTTAATTTCACATACGTTTTCTGGCATTTGAAAAGTTATTCGACTATGGCGCCCGTTGAAATATGGAAAAAAAAATTTTGTTGAAAAAAAAAAAATTTTGTGGAAAAAAAAAATTTTGTTGAAAAAAAAAATTTTTGTTGAAAAAAAAAATTCTTATTGAAAAAAAAAATTTTGTTGAAAAAAAAATTTTTTCTTGAAAAAAAAAAAATTTGTTGAAAAAAAAAATTTTGTTGAAAAAAAAATTTTGTGGAAAAAAAAATTTTGTTGAAAAAAAAAAATTTGGAAAAAAAAATTTTGTAAAAAAAAAATTTTGTTGAAAAAAAAATTTTGTAAAAAAAAAATTTGAAGAAAACACAATTTCTGAACAAAAAAAAATATAATTTTTTTTATTATTTATTATAGAATTATAGAATGCCTATTTAAATTCCTACGTACTGCGTGACAGAGTCAGTGAATCAGTGTCGAGGGTAAATATATCTTATATCTTAATATATATTTACCCTCGACACTGATTCACTGATACACTGATTCCCTGATTCCCTGATTCAACTTACAACTTACTAGTATTAAGATAATGTTAATTAGTATAAACAGACCCTTAGTCGAACAATTTTGTTTTTTTCTGTTTTGCTGCTTTCATTTCTTTTATTTTAAAAAAATATATATGATGAGCCTGAATAATAGAAATATATTATTAAAACAATGCAAAAACTGAAATAACACACATTTATTGCATCTGTGATACTTAGTGGGGCGATTCACTGTGGACCGGAGAAATTTCTGTTTAGAACTTAATATCCAGCCTGGATGTGTTGTTATATGATTTGGAAAGACGACTCTTCTGTCTTGTTAGGAAATTTTTTACTCAAATCACTTCAGAAACAAAAGAGACCCTACAGAATAAAAGGTAATATTACGAAGGCTAGTATCAGCATCCAGGACAATTTTGCCATAATAATAAGCCCATTAGCTCGCTAACCCGCAAGAGTGACTTTAAACACATTCTTTTATAGATTTTCAAAATTTGTGGGATATACAAATATAGTCCAACTAGTAAGTTGTAATGCGCCAATGGCGCCCGTTGAAATATGGAAAAAAAAAATTTTTGAAAAAAAAAATTGTCTTGAAAAAAAAAATTTTTGTTGAAAAAAAAAATTTTGTTGAAAAAAAAAATTTTTCTTGAAAAAAAAATGTTGTTGAACAAAAAAATTTTGTGGAAAAAAAATTTTTGTTGAAAAAAAAAAATTTTTGTGGAAAAAAAAAATTTGTAAAAAAAAATTTTTTGTTGAAAAAAAAATTTTGTAAAAAAAAATTTTTTGTTGAAAAAAAAATTTTGTAAAAAAAAAATTTTTGTAAAAAAAAAAATTGGGGAAAACACAATTTCTGTACAAAAAAAAATAATATTTTTTTTATTATTATTATTTATAGAAAATTATAGAATGCCTATTTAAATTCCTACGTACTGCGTGACAGAGTCAGTGAATCAGTGTATCAGTGAATCAGTGTCGAGGGTAAATATATATTAAGATACTAGTTCAAATCTGAAAAATCGACTCCCCTAAAAAAGTCTAGGTAAAACTGCAGATAGTTCGAATTCAGTACAAGATTACATTCACTGTAATCAGATGTCTCAAATACTGCTGTCAGTATGACACACAAATGTCCCATGGTTTCTGTATGCAGTGTCCGGACACTGCCGGAAGTGGAAGGCTGGGCAAACAACTACCACAGAACCACTTGTCTTTCTGTGGTGAAAAGGCGGCGCTCAACATTGATATTTTAGTCCTAAAGGACATTATTTCGGGGTTTCGTTATGTTTTTGCCTTGGAATTCCAGGAAATTATTTATATCAAATTTGTAATACTCCTAAATTGCTTACATTAAAATATGAAACAGCCTTCATAATTGTCTTTCTTTTAATGCCAGCGTAGTCCAGTAATACGCCAATTTCACAGAAGCTGTAAAAGGTCTGAAAATTTAAAACCCAACTTGGGCAACGAAATAAAAGCCGTGCAAGATCTCACAAATTTGAGAACAGTTATTCATAACAGGGCAGTGACAGTAAAACATGTAGTGTAGGGCTTGGGGTTGTATAAGTCGACTCACAAAAAGTCGACTTTTTGCTCAAAAAAAAATTTTTTTCGACTTTTTAGTTCAATTGAAAATATGTTTTGTCAGTAAGTGGCGCTAATACTAGGGCTGTCATTTGACATTTCGGGCACACCATTTACAAAAGTGCCCAAATTGAAATAAAATATACCAGAAACTGCTGCTGGACATGCGTTTCTACAGCTACCTGATGACTCCGACGAAGAGAATTGTTGTAATGAGTAAGCAGACAATATTGAGGCTACACCATTGCTGTAACTCCTTCTGAAGGTCAAAACTATGGTTCACTTCCTTAAGAGCATTCAGGTGCCTACTGCACGACTCAAAGATCTTCAAAGATCTTCAAAGACAATCAGCGATAAACAGTCGTTATGGTTTAAATTAAAGAAATCCGTACCAAGTTAATTTAATGGGACCTTCGCTTTGAAAAACCACGCATTTAAAAATATTCGTGCTGTATCTAGCGGAATTTGTCATGTCGGTAGAACACCGTCCTCACAAATAACGTCCTTCGTCTATTGAACTGGATATGTGGTTCAAATCGTGGTAGACATTTTGTTTTCAATACCATAAAGTGGAACTGACTTGATCTCTTGTGTTTTTACCATTTATTACGTTTCAAACTTGAATTTGTGTAAGTTTTAATTAAACTGTATTATTTTCAATTAACATAAATCGACTTTTAATTTACAAATACTCGAAAAGTCGTAATATCGACGTTTTAAATTTTTGAAAAAGTCAAAAGGTCGAAAACTTTTGATTGCCCCTAGTAGGGCTTTCGGCACAGCAGGCCTATTTGCATGTCTTTCAAATTGGTTGCGACTTATTATGGGCATTTCTCTACGCATAACACGCTATGTGTTTGTTAATCTGTATAAGAATTCTATTGTCAGTACTCGATTATTTCTACATTTTCGATTCATTCGAAAAATTCTGAGGTCTGGGTAAACTAATTTAAATCAGACATAAATAACACAATTCTTATTATCTACACTTGAATTCATTGAAGGTCACATTTTAAATAATTCTCATATTTCATTTTTTTTATTTTCTGACTTCTCCCAGACGTTGGTACACTGTCAATTCCCAAGCTGGCCATTTCCCCACTTATCATACCATCCTGCGATGCGTTAGCAAAACGAATATGTTAAAATAAAATCAAACTACCGTTAAAATAAACTTTTATTAAAGCCTTGCTAACAACAATACTTAACACAACTTGACAAAATTCAATCAATTCGCGGAAATATTCCACCGAAAAAAGTAAACAAACAACAACAGAAAAAAAAGACAACCAACAGCCAGCCCATTCATGACATGTTTTATCACTTTTCATTCATAGACTCTTAATGTGGCCGGCGTCTTAAGGCTCCCAAGTATTAAAAAGCGTTTTTCATGTCGCAGTTTTTCTTCATCATCATCATCATCATCGTCGTCGTCGTCATTGTCGTTAGTAAAATATCGTTTTGAATGCTATTGGAAATGTGGCTGACAAGTCACCTTTGTGCAATATATCTATCCAAAACGCGTGTGTGTGTGTATGTGAGTGAGTGAGTGTACGAGTATTTTATTTCCATTGGCAAGCGGACATTTTTAAGCTCATTTAATGGGCAATCATTCAAACTGAGTTGACATAATATTTTTTCCACTAATAACGTGGAAGCCAACCGAACCAAACCAAACCAAATGAAACGAAACGAATGCCAGACCAATCCAAAGTTTTCCCCTCACCCCTTGCCGGCCAACAAAAAAATAAAAACAGAAAAAGCCGCCGACCACACGAAATTGCAAGCGGCGGCCACCACAAAACTAGAAATGACTAAATAAAAATAAACGACAGACACTAAATGGATTGACATAATGTAACAAGTGGTATTGGTATTATTACATATTTAACATAAATTGAAAACGCTAAAAACCCACAAAACGCGCTCAGCGCTCAACAGCAAAAAGTAAACGTTCGGAATTAAAACACGACAGCGTTAGCATAGAACCGGATTTTCATTTTATATTTGTTTGATCAGAAACTCTGTTCGCGCGCTATCGTTCGTTAGTTTCGGTTTAGTTCGATTAGAAGAAAATAGAGTGGTTTTGATTTATGGTATGAGGAAACAATTGCCGTCGTCGAGGACGAGAATCTGTCTAATGAGAAAAATATGTTGAAGGCAAATTATTGTCATCGTTAGAGGACAGTCGGAATATGTTGTCAGGTAGCAGCAATGGCATTAAGTGCTGCTCAGGTTTTGGGTTTTGCTTTGTAACAATCGTGATTTCCATTTAAATCGGACGTAATGTGGAAGGATTAGATAGTTTAATCAGCCAGAGTAGTTCAAGTGTAATTTGGTTACGAATTCTTTGCGGCATCTGCGATGTAAAACACATTTGTATTGTTAAAGCCAACGAACACTCACAAAGAGTCCTAGGGACCAGGAAACCCCACAGTCATACATTTTGCTGGTGGCCTCGAATCTGGATGGACTTCTGTCATTCCAAGATCTCACTATGATAATTTTTCATATTAAATAAAGAGATATAAGCTCCGGAGGACTGATATTTGGTCTATCGATACTATTCCACAAATAATATAACAAATTAATACCTACACGAAGTTTCTCTCTGCTGGCAGGTCAAAACATAAACAAACTTAAGCAAAACTTCAGAAAAAAGCGACAAATGCTTTGGCCAAGCAGTTACATATTTCTCATAATTAAAAATTTCTATTTTTGCAAAAATAAACAAAAAAAAATATAAATATAAATAGAAATAATCAATGATCTGGAACTCGACTAACAGAAACAAAACTGTATGAAGAATATAGATCAACAATACATAAACAAAATTATATTTCATAATTTTGAACCCTTACCGCCAAATAGACGTCTCCGCTCTTTTTTTGAAACTCGTAACGTTCGTAATCCCAAAATATTAAAAATTTATATTTAAGACATATCAAATTCAATTGTATCGCAGACTCCACACGCCTTTATGCCTGACGACACAAAAAAACCCCTCACCTCAGTAAAATGTTCTTTTTGTCGCTTAAGTATTTTTTGCGGTTAGCTTACTTATTCAAAATTGGAAGGAGTTTCGTTGAAACTGATTTGTTATGAGACAGGTGTGCACCTTAAGCTAGTGGAACTGACAGTTATGCTGTGTTCAGCAATAACCCCTAACCAACAGGGAGAACTGGCCCACTCTGTGAATTTTCGAATTTGATCCTCAGACGTTTACTTAATTGGTTCACTGGTTTTAGTTGGTGGGGGCGATGGCCACATTGTATTACTCCATGTGTGATGGCTCTCCATCATTCACCCCTTCACCGTAATAATTATGTAAAACTTACCACATCTGTATTCAGAACAGGTCTATATATTTCTTTCCGTAGGACATATATGTGATCTATGAGAGCTTTTAATATTAACAGCAAAACAACCAAACGAAACTATTTAATGGAAAAATAGATTCTGAATTACCGACAATATCAAAAACACTTTCCGAAACGATCAAGTGCATTTGCGTCAATCACCTTATGAATGCATGTCATAGCCATGCATTTGTAAAACGAAAGACTTAAGACACATACTTTCCTTTAATATTCGAAATGTCTTAGCTGCCAACAAAAGACTAGCACACCAAGACAGTTCTTGTACATTGCAGATGAAAGAAACAAATCAACTGCTCTCAAGTCTTTTTTTTGTTTTTTTTGTTTTTGTTACAATTACACATTCCTTCACTGCGCCTCAATACAATTCATGGCATATCATCGTTCATTGATATTCAACAACTGATATTATGGATATTTGTCATTTAAGTTTCAAGCATGCTGTGCTCTGTGCCATGACCATTTCGATTTCAGTTGGTTTTTTCCTCAATCATTTTGATTGATGACTGCCTTTCGTTTTATTGGACAGTATCAAGAAGTCAACTACACCAGAATCCTGATCTCGTTTCTAACATTCTTCGGGTTTTTCCCTACTCAACTTCTTCTTCTACATTGTCCAACCATCAAATGTCCTCTTGCTGTGTTTTGTTTTTCCTTCCATTCGATTTAATTCTATTCTATTGTGTTTTCAATCAACTTTATTTTGCTCTTCAATCAAAACGAAAACGGGTTCATCATGACAGTTCACTGTTGTTGCTGTTCCTTTGTAGCCATCGCTGTCGTTCCTGGTGGCAGTTCGAAGCTGTCTGAACTGTTTTGTTTTTTGCTGCCTTGTTGCCATCCATCTAATTACCCGTTCTCTTGGTTGTTTGAGATGGTTTTGCCTCCTATCATCTAAGTTTGCTTAGTTTTTACATAGAAAAAAGTTTGCGCAAATAACACGGCAACGATGCTGGCAGAAAAAACATAACACGGAAGCAATAACGGTGTAATTAAATGCAGATTGTTTTAATGTCGAATGAGTAAGCCAACAACCAAGCCTATGTAAAGGCACAACGAACAAAAAAAAAACCATCTCTAGGAAAAACTTTATGAAAT
Source organism: Hydrotaea cyrtoneurina (assembly GCA_958296145.1). Lineage (NCBI taxonomy): Eukaryota > Metazoa > Arthropoda > Insecta > Diptera > Muscidae > Hydrotaea > Hydrotaea cyrtoneurina. The sequence continues at coordinate 121,434,716 of OY282512.1, forward strand.
GGGTCACACACCCATTGCCAGTTATTATTTTATAATAAAGTTATTTTGTTGTAATTGAATTGTATTGTATTGTTATTACTAAATTGCCTTGGTAATTGTTGTAAAACATTCTCTGTTTTTTGTTGTTGTTAATTGTTGTAAACAAAAAAAAAAAACAGTCGAGTGGCTTAATGAGTTTAACCCAATTTGTGTGTATGCTCCAGTTTTAAGCACACAAGTGGATGTGGGGATCTGGAAAATCATGTTCGTGTCTTAAGTCTTTTGTTTTAAGAGATGCTCACAGCAAAAGTTGTCCGACTCGGGGGAATGTTTTCACTGATATATAAAAATACTTTGATTAATGAACATAATGTCCCAGTTCGTTAACATTCTTTGTAGATGTTTGCAATATTCTGGGAACACATTCTATGTGATATTCTAGACGTACATGTCAATGACAAATCTGAAAGGGAATTATAGAAGAAACGTCTGAACTGATGTTTTTGGATAGTCAATCGGCTTAGCCGTTTTCTTAGTGAGCTTCAAGTTCACAAAGATCAGAATAAAACAGAATAATTGGTAATGACGAACGTCTGTAAATCGGTCCTTATATTTAAAAAGTCATAACTTTCATAACTTTTCTTGTCATTTTCGGAAGAAGAACAGTGGGGAAAATGTATCGTGTAAAATGGATTTCGGAATTGCTCCAGCAATTTATGAATATCGATAGAATTTATGAAACCGAAATACATTTTAAAAGAATAATAGTCACTGTTATTCTTAAACTGTGTTTATAGCAAGAGATTCCGTGAACATGAATAATTGTTATAATACAGCTCTTGAAGACTTTTACCCATTATCATATCCGCTTTTATATTTCAACTCTGTTTACAACAGGCTTGATTTTTGATAACATTTCATTTGATTTGCCGTTTGTTTGTATTGTTTGTCTTTTCTTACATTCAATGGAATTTAAATGGCAAATATTTAAAAATGTTTTCTCGTCGCAAGCAAAGAACAAACGGTTAAATGTTGCGCGAGAATTATCTCGATAGACACATAAGCATTAAGATCGTTTTAAAGAGATTTTAACGGAATTAAAACTGAAAGGAATGAATAGAATTCTATGCTATGCAGCCAGCAAAGCCATTGTCTTAAAATCCCAGCCGACTGAATCTGAACGAGTAACTAACCCAAAGTAATTGTCTTGAAGTTTAATGCACTACTCGCAAGTAAGAATGCAATAAAACAATAACGAAAACTAAAACAAACATTATAAGACAGTAATAAAACAAAAAACAACAAACATACAAATAGACAACGCGGCGTGGGTGAGATAAGACAAAACATACTCAAAGCCAAGCTGAACAACAACAAAAACTAAATGAAGCAAAGCAAAGAAAAAAAAAACAAAAACTGGCAAGAAATACAACAGAGATACATATGCAAAGATTAAACAAAAGACTCTACCACCCACCAAAGAAACTTTGAAATGGAACCGTAATTCATAGATATGGCGATATGTATGCAACTATGGATGCACTACGAGTACATGCCAACAGCCAACAGCCACGACGACGACGACGACAGCGACAACATCAGCAACAGCCATGGCCGCAGCAACAACAACATAAACGACAGGCATTTAGAATCGAAGAGAAATATTTTAATTGTTATTTGTTCTTATTGTGCTGCGGATTTTGTTCTTGTAAATCCGTATGTTTTACACAAAATCTTTTGAAAATTTGAATGGGATTTGAAAACGACGCAAAAACAAACAAAACCGAAAACTGAAATAGAAGGAAAAAAAACACAATAAGCTAAACTTACCTCCGGCACTGTAACCTCATAAGGTGTGTTCATAAAACGTGGTGCATTATCGTTAACATCAGACACGCGCACTATAATCGGTATATTACGGCGTTTGCTCGAGGAACGTACTGTGCAGGAAACCTATGAAGAAAAAAAATATAGAAATAAACGGGAAAAGATGAGAAACACACTCGCAGAACAAAGAAAATAAGCAAAGTGTTTTAATCATAGATTTGCCATCTATCGGTTGCGGACGTTCAACTGTCATTAAATAGCATTAAAACGATAGAAAATACCGAAAGCATTAAAATCGCATCACTTCTGCACTTCATTTTAAACACTTCCTTCGTTTATTCTACACAGACAGATGTGACATAATTTATGGACTCCCCTTATGGGATAAATAAAGATCATAAAACGATGGAAACATCTTAATTAAGAGGACAACCGAATAAACCAGCTGGAAACGAACCACAGATTAGAAACATATTGGGGAAAACATAGTTGTGATAAAAAAAAAAAAATATCAGAAGGGATAAAGTTGTTATATTTTGGAAACATTTTCGGAAATGGAAAAATTGGGTCATCTTTTGGACAAATTGTTTCTTTTATAGATCACAAATTTTTAAATTTTCAATGTAGGTTTTTTTTCAGACTACAAAAATTTCTTCACATTTCTTTTATTGACAGAAAAATAGACAAAAAAAAATCTTTTTTGAATGGTCAAACATTTTTTATACAGATGGACAAAATTTTATGTTTTTTTACAAACTGCAATTTTTAATAAGAATTTTATTTTACAAGCGGAAAAAACTGCGGTATGAACAGAAATAGACCAACAAAGCAGAAAAACTGTTTTTTATTTATTCAGAAAAAATATTTTCTTTTTTCAGAAAAAATATTGTTTTTATTTATTTATTTATTTATTATTAATTACAATACAAAGTAAATTTATATTCTAATTTTTGGGTCCAAGGGTAAACCGGGTGACACAGACCATATGTTTTTAGATTTTTGCAGCGACAGACCAAAGCCTCTGGTGGGAATCGAACCCACAACCCCCACGCAGATAGGCAACACGCTACCAACTCGCCTACCGGGGCGCTTAATCAAAAAAATATATATAACAAAAAATTATTAATCGGTTTCCAGAATTTGCTCATATGATTGGTGCGTAAATATTGTTTTTATTTTTTAAAAAAAAAAAATATATTTTTTTTTTATTTTTTTGGAAAATAATATTTTGTTTCATTTTTTCAGAATTTTTTTTATTTTTTCAGAAAATTATTTTTTTTTAGTTTTTCAGAAAAAAATATTTTTTTTATCTTTTCGGAAAAAAATACTTCTTTTTTATCTTTTCGGAAAAAAATTCTTCTTTTTTATTTTTTCAGAAAAAAAAAATGTTTTTTTTTTATTTTTTCAGAAAAAAAAAATTATTTTTTTTATTTTTTCAGAAAAAAATATTTTTTTTTCAGAAAAATAGTTTTTTTTTATTTTCTCAAAAAGAAAGTTTTTTTTTTATTTTTTCGGAAAAAATATTTTTTTTTTATTTTTTCAAAAAGAAAGTTTTTTTTTTAATTTTTTCAGAAAAAAAGTCGTTTTTTTATATTTTTTTAGAAAAAAATAAATTTTGTATACAGGGTTCTCGAACAAGAGGTGTTATTTTGGCATTCAAAGAAAAATGCATTTTTTTTGAGATAAATGATCGGATGTTTATCTCATAATAAAGAGGAAGGTGTGCCGTTAATAATGAAAAACAACATAAGCCAAATGGCCACCACGACCTCGCTTACAGGACCATATCCTTTTCATGAAATTTTCCATAACAAAATCGCGAAGTGGCTGCCCTCGATAGCCTCACGAATTCTATCTTTGAGGTCTTGAATCGACGCTGGGCTATTGGCGTAGACCATATCTTTCACGTGGCCCCAAAGGTAGAAGACGCAAGGTTTTACATCACAAGATCTCGGTGGCCAATTGTGATGACTTCTTCGAGAGATAACACGGTGCGGAAACTTTTTAGTTTTGCGAACTGTGACTGCAAAATGTTCACCATTCTTGTAGTGAATTTTAATAAGTTTATAAGTTTAAGTATCGTTCCATTTTTAGTAATTGCGTAGTTTCTACTTGTCAAATGTCAAAGAATAAAAGCTCCAAAAGTGACAGCTACCGAAATACCGGGTGATTCAAAATAACACCTCTTGTTGGAGAACCCTGCAAAATGTGGCGCATTTGGAAATGGTATGAAAATGAAAAAATTAAGATGTAGAATGAATTATGACATTATGTTTGCGCATTTACAACACGATAATGAATGAAAATACTGATTTTCCCTTGCACTTTGTTTTCAGTATTATTCGGTCACTTTATTCGGTTGTGCTTTCTACACGATACGATATTCCATTGGTATTTGTCCTATCGTTTATGGTTTAATTATTTTACAGCCGATTGGCTTGTTACTTACTTGAAATACAATATGACTTAAATTCTCCTCATCTCTGTCCAATGGCTGCAGCAATTTTAATTTCTTGCCTTTGAGCAAAAATATAGGATTCCCTTTAGGAAAGACTAGATCTAAGGCAATTTCCGTAAAGGGATCACCAAATATGGGCAGTTCGGGCGGATTCGTTTGTTGGCCAATATCTGAAAAGAAAAAGCAAAAAATGAGAAAAACGCAAAAAATTCATTAGAATTTTCATTGAATGCCATGGCAAAAAAAAACGAACAAAATGAAAATGCCGTTAACAGACGGCACAAATACAGGCCTTTCACTTTAACGGCTTTACGATATAACTTGGCTAATAATCTTATAATAGAGAAACTACACAAAAAAAAAAAACACAATACGGGTGAGACGTCTAACAATTTCGTGGGGGGGGGGAATAGCTTCTTCCATGGTTTTGTTTCGCAAAGTATATGCAAAACGTTGACGACATCGGTATCAGCACCAACAACAGCAGCAGCAGCAGCAACTTAAAAGGATGTTATCGTTTTACAATTGCTTTTAATAAGAGACCGAGTAACTGGTAAGAGGTTCGCATTACGAGAGCGGTATAATGGGCACGGTGAAACTGCAAACGCGAAAGACGAAAGATATCGGGGAGAAATACATTTTCGAAAATCCCTGATTAAATATTTAGACAATACTACATACTTTACTAAGAACAGTCTGTGTAATACGATTTATTGTTCGATTTACAATTTATCACACTTTGTATACCGCCCTCGCTTTTATGCTGATCAACATTAACATTTTAATGCTTTTTATAGTCAATCGCATGCATAATAGACTTTAGTATTAGATTATTAACTACCAACCACTGTTTGTGGAGAGGGGTGGGGGTGTGGTTGGAGGAATAGCATTTCTCCTCCTGCTCTTTCGAGGAATTAGGCCGGATTCCGTCTTCCTCTTTAGTATCTGCCATTGCAGCTAAGTCTTCGTGGTTAATTTCCAACTATCTGCGTTGTATTTCTACATTCCCCCACTTCCAATCTGTGCATATTTTATGGTTGCCCTAAAATTGTAAATTTCATATCGCCAAGTGACGTTTGTGTTTAGAATGGCAAACAGATGTTATGATAATTTGAATTTGGATATTTCAGATTCTCATTAAAGCATACACAAAGTTGTAGTGCCGATCTCCTCTCAATAAAATTCTCAATGGGACGATTATTTATCTGTTTGCTGAATGGCAAAGAATCTGCGGCTAATGCCACAAGTTCAGAGAAAATAATTGCATTCAGGTGGAGTGGAATGTGAACAGATTTGTTTTTGTATGGAAAGCGGTAAATGTAACGAAATTTATTGTTAAGCCGAGAAATTACTTATTGTTAATAGTCAAAGCCATTTACCGCTGTTCAAAGTGGCATTTAAGTCATGGACAATCGCGGACGAGAGGGCTGAATGTCCATAAATTTGTTGTCGGAAATTATAATTAATACAAAGCTTAAATTTGGCTATGATATTTCCCTCACCACTTTCATATTGTCCTAACTATTATTATAAAGCTACTCCTTAGAAGAATTTCTTATATTTTCATATAAAAACATAGACAGAAGAACATCTACAATCCGACCTCTGTAAATTTAGTCAGGATGACAACACTTCCAATAACGGAATGAGACTGATCCATTTCGCCTCTGCTTTGACTGTAACCTGATGGAAAACGAAGATAGACGGAAGGCAGGCATGCAGCATTTTTTGTTCGACGTGAAACACTTTGTCGAGCTGTTGGGACATGTTAGTGATGTGAAGAATAAAAGCCGTGCACGTCACTCAAGAACAATTGAGAATATTGCTGCTGTAGCCCAAAGTGTGGAAGAAAATACATGTTTGTCCATTCCTTGTCGTTTTTTGGAATTGGACATTCCACAAATGTTATTACACCGTATTTTGCTTAAAGACTTTGGTCTTCAGGCTTATAAAGTTCAGTTAACACAAGAACTCAAGCCGGCCGATCATCAACAACGTCGTGTCTTTGTTGATTGAGTCCTTGAAATGCATGAAAATGATCCGGAATTCTATCGAAAAATCATCTTGATTGATGAGGCCCCTTTATACCTCGATGTCGACGTCAACAAGCAAAATTGTCAAATCTGGGGCTCGGAAAACCCAAGAGTTATTGTTGAGAAGCCTCTCCATCCTCAACGTGTGACTGTTTGGTGTGGTTTATGGTCCGGCGGGGTCGTTGGATCTTACTTTTTCGAAAATGAGGTTGGATCAACAGTTACGGTGAATGGATTGCGCTATCGAGAAATGATTAATATTATTTTTTACTAGTAAGTTGTAATGCGCCTATGGTGCCCGTTGAAATATGGAAAAAAAAGTTGTGTTGAAAAAAAAAATTTTGTGGAAAAAAAATTGTGTTGAAAAAAAAAATTTTTGTTGAAAAAAAAAATTTTTGTTGAAAAAAAAAATTTTTGTTGAAAAAAAAAATTTTTGTTGAAAAAAAATTTTGTTGGAAAAAAAAAATTTTGTTGAAAAAGAAATTTTTGTTGAAAACAAAAATTTGTAAAAAAAAATTTTTTGTAAAAAAAAAAAGTTATAAAAAAAAATTTTGGAAAAAAAAAATTTTTGTAAAAAAAAATTTGGGGAAAACACATTTTCTGTACAAAAAAAAAATATTATTTTTTTTATTATTATTATTTATAGAAAATTATAGAATGCCTATTTAAATTCCTACGTACTGCGTGACAGAGTAAGTGAATCAGTGAATCAGTGAATCAGTGTATCAGTGTATCAGTGAATCAGTGTCGAGGGTAAATATATATTAAGATGGTCGGAGTCGGATGATATTGATCTGGACAACGTTTACTTTCAACAAGCTACCGAGGGCAGCCGATTTGGTTATGGAAAATTCCAGGAAAAGGATATGGTCCTGTAAGCGTGGTCGTGGTGACCATTTGGCAGATGTTGTTTTTCATTATTAACGGCATACCTTTCTCTTTATTATGAAATAAACATCCGATCATTTATTTCAAAAAATGCCATTTTTCTGTGAATACCAAAATAACCCTGTACAATAGAAATGAAAATATTGAAAAATCAATTTTCAATACAGCGAATTTGACAAATCTATTATTTCGATCGCCATATTCATCTACATGTACTCTTAAACCTCCACCAAAAAGGACAAAATGTATACCACGCTCCGCTTTAGTTCAAAACTTGTAAAAATACATCCTCCCGTTCTTCGAAACTGCACGACCACCATCCTTCCAGTTCTTTGTAAAATTTGATCTTTGCAGTGCAACCTCAACTTGAACTTGAATTGGAGTTTGTTTTGGCCAAACCGTCCCCCCACCCATAAACAAAATAGCAGACATTTACAATCTGTACTTAATCAAACGACGTTCAAATGTTTTGTGGTCAAAGCCACAGCAACTTCGTACAAAATATGTGTAAGTCAATGTCAAAAGCCAGAAGAGGGGGACAAAAAAAGAAAATAATGAAAATTTACTGCACAAAAGATCAGCAAATAATTCTTGAACACCAGTCGATGCCGGCATTTGCATACTCAAGAGCGCCAATGCGCATGAGCACGCGGACAACACACTCATACAGTCGCATGCCTACAAAGTGCGTTTAATAAGATTTCATACAAAAGACTTTTTGTTTAGAACTCTTAAAAAAAAAGGAAATAAGTTAAAACAAGAAAAACGTATTTTAAGACCAAAACAAAATCATATTTTAACTTAAGCCGGCGCAACAACAACGGTGCCACGGCAGCCACAGTCACCAGAGCAAAGAAGCGGAAAATGAGGCCGACGAAGATGGAAAAACCATTGCTGGGTTTAAATGTCTACGGAGACATTGTTTTAAGGGGAGTCCGGCCAAACAGACAAAAGACCCAACCAAATGAAACGGTGGTGTCCAATGGAATAAACATAAATTTAAGTTTTTCTCTTTTTTTTTTGCATCTGATTTGTGGTCTCCCTATTTCTGTGCGTTCTTGTGCAAACATCAACATTTTCAACTTATCAACCCGCCTGGCGATGGAAAACCTTCCGATGATGGTCATTCGTAGTGCCGCAGCCTCTGCTTGGTCAACCACAAAGGACAGCCATGCGGCCGTGTGTGTGTGAGTGTGTATGGTGTTGTGGCGATATCTCTGTTTGTTGTTCCAGCCAATTAATGGTAATTATTTTAAATTAGCATTTAAGCCATTTAAACCTAACCGAACCACTAGAAAGCATAAATCTATTTTGCATTTCTATCGTCTGTCCGTTTTTCGATTGAGGCTGCAGTTGCTCAGTTGGCGAATTACCACGTGCGTGCATGTGTGTATTCGGACTTTTGTAGTGTTTGCTTTAATTTCCGGTTGAGTTGTTATAGTCTAATGTTACACATAACAGCTACACACAGTGCTACACACTTTTCCAGACCCATCATTTTCATCATCCACATCATCATCAGCATCCAAGACGTCGTCGCAACCGTCGTCGTCGTTGTTGTTGCCGTCCTCATCATAATAAATACGTCGTCTGTACGGAGTGGTTTATTGTTACACTATGGAGAGCACAGTGTTTTGTAAGGTACCCATTGCCAGTCAAAGGGACAATTATCACGCAATGAGAATAATTGTAAATTGAGAGCAGTTACAGGATCTATTTTGATAAGGTCCAGAGGATGGAGTACCTACTAAAATTTGGTACTCCGTTTGCAATACTTTGTAACATTGTTTCAAAGTGATTGAATGAATATATTCATGAATGTTGTCCTTCTGTGGAAACCACAATTGAGATCAGACGACATAAGATATGGTTCTGAAATAAAGTATTGGTCCTGAAATTATAAAGTTCTATTTAAATTTGTGATCATGACACAGAAAAGAAAGATTTTCTTCCAAGGCATTACAATTATGCCCTTCAAATGCCTACTTTTGAATATTTCCACAACCTTTTTTTAATAATACTAAAAAAAAGCTTGTTTTTTAGATTATTTGAATTTCACAAAAGCAACAGTGTGGTGCGAACACCTTGACTTTGCAAGTTTGTCGAAGGAAATGTTTGAGAAAAATAGTTTGAGGTTCTTGAGAAATGTGATTTCGGTTCAAGTAAACAAAATTATTTCCTTTGTGAATTAACTCGAAAAATCTGTCCTTACTCAGGCCGTAAATATATTCTATCATCTTTTCTAGCATGCAAGTCAAATTTACTGCAACAAGTTGTATTGGAGAATGTGGGTAGATTTTTTTTGGATTACATTCTCTTTCTATTCCTTACATTTTTCTCTACGGAAATAAATGCTTCATATTAGAACCCATAATTTATTTATTTAAGGGCTGGAGACACAATTTCAGCCAGATATTTAAAATAAATTCAAACAAGTGGAGGTTCAGCATTAAAAAAATGTAAAGAATTTTGGTTTTATTCTTTGGAAATGCTGCGGGAAAAAAAAGCTTCGAACCAGGAGACAGAGAAAAATTCAGCATTAAAAAATGTTAAGAATTTTGGTTTTATTCTTTGGAAATGCTGCGAGAAAAAAATGCTTCGAACCAGGAGAACAGAGGAAAATTCTGTGAAAATAAATAAAATAATAATAATAAAAAAAACTCGAAGTAATGAAATTTGGGTCTATGCGGTAATTTCCATTTATTTGAGTGACCATATCGTCACATTCCACAAAACAGGCACAACTCCAATTTTTGCAATTTGGAGAATGTTAAAAAAGAGGACTTCTTGTTTCCACTATATTATATTATGTCCACACGAGTTATTGTGTACGTCTTAGCCAATATTTGAATGGGCTGAGAAATTCTCGCCAAGGAAATTATTCGAAAAAAAGTCATTATGTGTCACAGGCCCTAGCTGGGGATATGTGTTTTTTTTCCTCTGAGGAAAAATATGTCTATCTAGTTGGTCCTAGGTCAAGTTTTCTAGCTTCATACTTTGGAATATGACCATCACCTAATTGTAAAATTGGCCCATTCTGTGTAGCTAGCATTAGGCTTATCAACAAACACTACTCCCTCTTTCCTCCCTCCAATACCCTTCTTTCCCATCGCTAACACAGTGCATTGCATTTATAGGGGGCAACCACTGAGTGTTAGTAAAAAAAAAAAAACCTTTTGAGGCACATTCGTATATAGATTTTAAAAATTTGGTGGTAAGAGGGTTAATAATATGTTTTTGATCTTATATGTAATGAAAATAATCTACTAAATATCAAGTTCTTGTCCTAAGTCTTTTGTTTTATTTATTAACACACATTTTTTTTTCATTTTCATTCCAGAACCCATTGATTGCCGTGACAACATACAAAACAAACCCGACCATTTGTGCAGCCTATTAGATCTGAAGTACTCTCTCTCACACATGACGTCCAGTTATAAGTCGAACTAAACACAAACAACATGATATTTATTATGTGATGCTCTAAACGCCGGAAACAATTACGTCAACAGCTTGCTGGTGTGATGTAATACTGAAGGAACAATTTCTTAGTAATATTTTGGTGTGTCATCACACATAACAATGTCTTTTAAAGAACAGCTGATGCACTGATTCCAATCGTAATTGCTAAGAGAACATAAAACTAGATTGAACACATACTGCGGCGAACGCTTGATGATATCGAGCCCTTACCGCGAAAAAGACGTGAGCGCCACTTTGTCGAAACTCACTTTTTAATGAAAAACGATAGAAAACTTTCCAACACCCATAATACCAAAATATTAAAAAAATAAAAATTTATATTTACAAAGATATAATCAAAATCAATTGTATCGAATTGCACTACATGCCTTTATGCAGGACCACACAAAAAACCCTCTCCTGCTAACTTTTCTTTTTGTGCTTACTTCTTTTTCGCGGTAAGGGCTCGATATATTTCACATTGCTTAGAATCCTCAACAATATTGGCCGGTGACAAGCACACAAGTCAATGTGATCGTGAAATAGAATTCTCAAGGAATTGAAAATAATTTCTGTAAGCTCCTTTGAGTGTCCACTTGTCAACACTAGCACTGATTATAACTCAAATATCTTTAAACTGTAAACTGCATTTGTTTAGGTATTTAATTGTAGTTAGCATCTTAAGTCTATTATTATTTCAGATAATGGGTTTATGCAGTGAATCTTTGTTTTGCCCTTTCGGATCTACAGGGACAATACGTCCCAAATCTTCGTTTTACAGATAAAACTCCGTCCCGAAAGGGTTAACGAAATACATCGAGCTTTCTATCATTTTGGTAAATACTACAAAAATAGTTTCAGTCACCACCCAATTCCACTGTGCCTTTCCTTTATCAGTTTTCCCTTTAGACGGACCAAAGTTTATCCCATGAATTATATACGTGTGTGTGCGTTCTCTGCACATAATGGCTGATGAAGTGGTGAATTTTCTGTGATTTACCTATAACTCCTCTCACTCGCCTATGCATGAATCTATGACTGGGACTTTTCCCTGGCATGGACTAACTAATCAAAGGCCTCATATGCACACACATTTATATTCGCCTCGTGGTGATTTGTGGCCATACTTCAATGCCACAATGAAAAGATTCTGTTACACTTGGGAGTATCGCGAGAGAGACAGAACATCAGAAGGAGCCAAGTATTTGTTTTGTTGTTGTTGTTTTTGGTTCATATGTTACTCGGTTATACGGTTAAGACGTAAATTTTAATTGAACTGATTGTTCATATATATTTTATTAATGCGTTTCTTCGTTGCGACTGTGGCCTGCTGGAAGTGCTGAAGGCGTTTACATTTTTCTACACAAAGTAGATTTTGCTGGTGTTCCTGTTGCTTTGGTTTCCTTTAATAAAATCGTTTGTCTTATTTCTTGAAAGTAATACTGATATGTTGGATACAGCATTTTGGCGTCTGCCGTCGTCTGATGTTTGCCCTGTTCAGGCCATATCAAATGTACGTGTAGTTTATGTTGGCGACGGCACATATGTGAACGCAGTGAATTCCATTCGATTTGAGCAATTTATTACTTTATTATTGAAAATATAATTGGATTTGTTCTATGGCAAATGTGAGTTATAATGAAATCTATGATTATTAATGACGGAATTGAGGGAAACACACAGAGACACAACAAACGGAAATGAAAGTAAAATTGCCTTTTGACCATTCTTGCTCCATGCAAGAAACGTCGATGAACCGCAGGGAAGTGCAGTGAAAAAACTAATAAGAATAATACAAACTCAATAATTTCTGTATAGGGCCAAAGAAGTCTAATAATAATGTGATGATTTTTTTTCTTTATTGTGGTTTCAATTGCATTAAGCTGTGGGCACATCCTTTATGATTTAATATTGGCTGGAGAGGTCTTTGGAGTTATCTAATAAACTAACAATGCTGGCCTTAAGGATATCAGAGGAAATGGGGAATCGGACATTAAAAAATTTGATTTGAAAGATCAGAGCTGAAAGATTTTAAGGCTATGTATAAGGCACATGTTACAAAGTTAAAGGCCGACATTGTCCACAAATACTCATGCGTAGTGTACGCAGAAACATAATCCTAGGTACGAGTATTTATGGGCAATAGTTGGACAAAAATATGGTTTAACATCGGTGTATCTCAAAGTAAAAGGAGTTTTTGGATTTAGTGGACTAGTAATGTATAATTAATATAATTTGACCTTGTTTTGCGTTGGTAATATTTCAGAAACCAGCGAAAGTATCAAACTGTAATTTTCATTAAATTAAATATACAGAACGGTAGTACAATCGAGTTAATGCATCTATGTCTGAAGATGACGTTGTAATTTTTTTTTTACTTCACATAACATATATTTTATTTGGTCATATATCGAAAACCGGTCAATGTAGTAAAGACAATTTTCATTAAATTAAAAGCTAGAATGTCGTACTACAATTGTTGTAACTGATCGAACGAGCCACGCCAATTTCCTTAGGTTTTATTTGAGAAATTAAATATGCATTCAGAGTAGACCTTTTCGTTCATATCTTGGGAACCTGCTAAGCAATCCAGTAGATTTCGGATGATAATAATTTCGTTTTGAATGAACTAAACATCTGCTATAAAAAAGAATCGAAATACGAGAAAAAATATTTTCGACCCAAAAAAAAAGCAAGGGGTTAGCCTTTTCATCTTTAAATTCGTTCATCGACAGAATTTATGAATCTGAAGCGGACGCTGTGACAAATTTTTGTCTCACATAAGAATTTTCGGATTTAATGGATTTTTCAAAAATTATTGAATTTGACTTTATCATTCCCTGGTCAGAAACAATTCAAGGTATGAACTGTCACTACTGTCACTAAATTAAAGCTACAGTCCTATACTACCACCGATGTAATGGATCGAACTAGCCACGAATACTTCCATAGGTTTTACTTGCGAAATGAAGTCTACATTCTGAATGGGTTTTTTTTTATTCATATCTCGGAAACCTGCCAGGCAATCCTGCAGATTCCGGATGATAAGAGTTTCACTTTGAATGCACTAAAAATCTGCTATAACGAAATATCGAAATACGAGAAAAAATATTTTCGACCCAAAAAAAAAGCAAGGGGTTAGCCTTTCCAAATTCGCGATTTTTGAAAAAAATAAAAAATATTTTTTTTTGTCTGGAATCTGACCAGAATTCGTTCATCGACGGACGATATAAATCCAAAGCGGATGCTGTGATGTCTTTTCAAAAATACGCCATTCTTGAAAAAAAAAATATTTTTATTTGTAATTTTGCCCATTGACAAAGGATATAAATCTGATGTTGACTCTGTGATGATTCTTTTCTTACATAATAATTTGCGTTGGCCAAATTTCGGAATCCAGGCAAGGTATGAAAATTAAATTAAGTTAACTGATCAACTACAATTGATGTAATGCATAGAGTAAGCCACGCCTACTTCCAAAGGTTTTACTTGCGAAGTATGTATTCTTATTCCTATCATGGAAACCTGCTAAGCATTGCAATAGATTCCAGATAATAATACTTTCATTTGAATCTTCTAAATAACCACTATAACTCGATCGAAAGAGCCTTGTCCACTTCCAAAGGTTTTACTTGGGAAATAAAGTATTTCGAATACTAGCCATAACATTGAATTAAAGCAAAATTGCTGTACTACGGTGATGTTATGGCTCCAACTTTCATAGGTTGAACTTGTGAAACGAATTAGGCACCTAGAATGGATCTGGAAACCTGCTAAGCACACACTAAGTGTGCGATATATGTATGCGCCTAAAAGTATGCTCGTATTTTGTGGTAGTTACTATGACTATTCCAGCAGTCTGGCAGCACTGGTAACGAGGTACAGTCAGCGCCATCTATTGGACTATGGTTGTTCAAATCGCAAAATGCATTTTTTCCAAGAAATCTACACAATATTTGAACACCGATAACTTCTAAACTCGATGTACCATTTCAGAAACGTTAACCGTTTGGAATAGAGCTGAAGGTCGTCTTGAGTAATCAATAGGGTTTCTGAGGGAATTTAACGCGGAATACGTTAAAAACACAACAAGAAGCGTTTTCGTCAATTACAACCGTAACACGCCCCTTTTATACAAAACAAAAGTTGTACGGTCAAGTAAAGGTCCACACCTGTCGAAGACGAACAAATTTCATTCCAATATAATATTAAAAACACTTTGTCGTTGCAATTCCTATCAAAACTTAAGACTAACTTTTCAGAGCTTATAACTGCCCAACGACTTTGAATATCGCTATGAACAAAGTTTTTAGTAAAAGCCATGATCGTAGACATGACGTCCACATCATTGTCTCAATCAAGGGGGGCGTGGTCAAGTTTAGAGGTCAACAAAACATTCGCAACAGTCCTATACTTCTAGCACCCAAGCCACGACAATTTCATTTAAAAGTGTTTATAAATTGAAAAGAAGAACCTCTGGCCCACAAGTACCCGTTTAAATTTCTTTAATAGCATCCCTCGTTACGATTTTACAGGTGTTTGAATACGCCTTCGATTTGTTATGAAAAATGCAATTTGCATTTTGACCAACCCCTGTCCAAGAGATGGCGCTGACTGTACATCATTGCCAGTGTTGCCAGACTGTCAAAATTTGCAATGCCAATGTGGATAATTCAAGGCCTACTTTTAGGCGCTGTCATTAAAAAGCAATACTTTTCAAAACTTTGTCGATTCCTTCTCTGTCAGTGAGACCTCATTTCAGATGATGTCCTCGTGTGGTCCTTGATGGACTAGTAGCGAAAATATGGATGTGGGTTGTAATTTGATGCATACGTTCTACCGATATATGCATGCGCCTAAAAGTATGCTCGTATTTTGTGGTAGTTACTATGACTATTGCAGAAGTCTGGCAGCACTGGTAACGAGGTACAGTCAGCGCCATCTATTGGACTATGGTTGTTCAAATCGCATAATGCATTTTTTCTAAATCCAATCTAAATATTTGAACACCGATAACTTGTAAACTCGATGTACTATTTTAGAATTGTTAATAGATTTGCATAGAGCTAAAGGTCCACTTGAGTAATCCATGGGGCTTCTGAGGGTATTTGATGACGCATTGATGTAATCATTAAAAACATTACATGACGAGTTTTTGCCAATTGCAAACGTAACACGCCCACTTTTATACAAACCAAAGCTGTGCCTTCCATAAGATGTCCAAACCTATTGGACACGAACTGTTTGAAATATAAATAGCATGATTATTTAATAAATATGAAAAACGTCCCTAAACAAAATGTTGCTGTATTGTCGAAATATTGACAACAAATTTTTTTATTAGCTGGAAATTTAACAAAGTAATCCGTAACAATATTAGTTTGTTTGATTTCTCTTGGTATCGTCAGTTAAAATTATTATTTTCTACACAAATGCAAGAGCTTATGACTTCTCAATTAATTTCATTTCATTTTTATTCATCTTAACTTGTAATTTAAAGCCTTACGGCCAATTTGTATATCGCTATGACCAAGTTCTTTAGTAATTGCTATGGACGTAGGCATGACGTCCACCATTCATCATTGACTCAGTCAAGGGGGGCGTGGTCAAGTTTAGAGGTCAAAAAATCATTCGCAACTTATTTATACTTCTAGCACCCAAGTCACGACTATTTCATTTGCTAATGTTTACAAATAGAAAAGAAGAACCCCTGGCCTACAAATACACGTTTACATTTCTTAAATAGAATCTCCCGTTACTATTTTACGAGTGGTTGAATATGCATTCGATTTTTTACGAGAAAAGCAATTTGCATTTTGACCTACCCCTGTACAAGAGATGGCGCTGACTGTACATCATTGCCAGTGTTGCCAGACTGTCAAAATTTGCAATGCCAATGTGAATAATTTCAAAGCATACTTTTAGGTGGTGATTTTCTGTGGAATTACTTGTATACTTTCTAAGAGTATGTTCCAAAGCAAATGGAATGCCATATAGATCTGTCTGAAATGTCCGCGAGCTTATGCCTGGAGGATTGGTTCAAGGGGAGCGGAAATGTGATCGCATCGAAATTGTAATGATTTCGTCTAGTTGGAGATATTCAAAACTGACTCATTTGACTGATATATTTTGAAAACAATTTACTTTGATGACGACTAACAGAATATGATCAAAATAACTTGTCCAAATATGAGAAATGTTTGTTTCACCGACCCACAATCTTAACAGGTCTCTGATAGGTTCTGCAGAAGGGTTACTTCACTACTTTAATTTATTACCAAATTAATAATCAGAGACTGACGAGATCTGTGGGATTAGGCTTTGACATAATTCTTATTTTTTATTCTCTCATTTTCAAACTATTTACACTACTACAAAGGGCCATAGTTGCTAATTAGTGAAATATTCACAATTAATTAAAACGGGGGTTCGATGAATACCAACGATTTTTGTAGATAAATCCTGGCAAATCTAGCTAACACTGCGACAACATTCGCCATTCGGTGGACTTTATTGCTTACCCTGAAGATTTACAGTGTAATCATTCCTTAGAATTCAAAGACTCAATCAACGTTTCATCAAACAGCCCAATGTTCAGTGGAACCAGTTTGGCTCATTCAAAGTCCCCGTTGCCGAGTGAAGTCTCAATCCTTGCACTGAAACAACATTAAAAAACAATTAAGTCCGGCATAATGTTGCTCCCCAAAAGTCATTAATAATAATATCAGACGTCCGAAGCACAGAACAGTGGAAAATAAAATCACCAATCGTTTTTAATGGAAATCTCCTCTGTCTCTCTCTCTCTCTCTCTCGTCTATTCTCATTAAAAGACGAATCAGAAAAGACCAGACAAAAAAAAAAACTCCACATTCAACTAAATAATGTTGTAAATCTTGGCGGGGATAAAGAAAAATCATCATCAGGCCAAACAGAAGATTAAGTAAGAGTTGTATGCCACACAAAAACGCCTTGGTAGAAATCAACACAATTAAGGTGTTAAAAACCTTCGAAGGAAGTTGTAGCGTCCCCTCGTTGTCCGTCCGTCCAGCCGACAGATGCCCATTCAACGACGACCGTTTGTCGTCACAATCAAAGGTTCCCAAAGCTAAGAAGCCAATGAAATATATGGCATTTTGTGGATATGTGCTACCGCTCCATGTATAAAATAACAAAAAAAAAAAACGGCGATATTTTTGTTAAAAAGAAACGTCTCCCTTGATTCCTTTTCGTCGCTTCGGTGTCAGCCTCTTTTTATGGCATTCATGTGTTTTCTGTTGTGTGTGTGTGTTCCTTTAGTATTCGTTTATTTGCCCTGACAGGATTTTGTATTTTGTAATCTGCCTCAACTGATTTTTAACACTTGCTTTGTTGTATTGTCGTCATCGTTGTTGTTGTTGTTGTTCTGTGTTGTTGCAACATCCAATAAATCAATGTAAAACATTGGTGTTTATGAATGCCTCATGTGGCATCTTTACGTTTATTCTTTTTATTGTTCAAGCGTTCATACAAATCTCCACTGTCTGCACCACGAGAACATGTCTTCCTTCCCATCTGAGCCGATCGCATCTATAGTGTTATAAATCTTAAACGTATTTTTTTTTTTTTTTATATAAATTATATTAAGATTTAAATTCTTCATGTTGGGCTGCAGACGAAAAGAGAGCGTGTGTGTGAGAGAGAGATAAGGAGCAGAAAAAAAACAAGACGATCTCATAAATAATGGATTAAAATGTTATTCGTAACAACTAAATGCCGTGCCAACGTGATTTCTTTCGTTGTATTGATCTGAACAGATGCATTTTTTTTGTTAAGACTATTTCAGGATTGTACAGACATTTTCAAGTTTAAGACTTTTTGCGATCAAATGAAAATAAACCAAAAAGGCTTTGCTGTTATAAAATCTATAGAAATTAGCTGAACGTAAAGGGTCAGGGATATCAGTGAGAATATTTTGTGTTTCATAAATTCCTTTATTTACTCAAGGGTTCAGTTTGGTTCAGTTCATTTTCAGTTTTAATATAATTACATGTGTAAAGTTGCCCCACTGCCACGTGGACATTTTTGGGGCGAGTTTCAATGCGTTGTTGAAGCATGTATTGTTCCACTTTTTTAGTAATGGCGTAATTTCTATTTGTCAAATGTCAAAGAATAAAAGCTTCAAAGGTGGCTGCTACCGAAATACCGTGTGATTCAACATAACACACCTCTTGTTGGAAAACTCTGAAAAATTGTTTATAATAAAACTCATAATGATTACGGTTGATATCTCCAAACTGTTTAAAAGTCAGACAGATTGATAGAACGAAGCTGGGTTTTAAATCCCATCTTTTAAAATCAGGTGGGCTGGAATAAAGCGACATTAAGCTTAAGTTGGTGTCTAAAGTTGGCAGAGCATTGCCAACATAAAAAGTAACAAAATGCCATAATAAAATGGCGCCCAGTAAACACAGATATCATTCATTGTGAACTAATACAGAAGAAGATGAAAATAAATACAAAATATCTTCAAACTGATGGACAAATGGTATTTGTAATATTTGTGCACAACACTTCTTCATCATGAATATTTTATTGAGATTTAGATGAGAATGTATTTAGATTAGATTAATTAATGCGTGTGTGTGTCAGGAAATCGATGGTTACCCTTGTAGGGGGCCTATTTATATGAAACCCATCTTATATGAAAATTCAGTCCATAAATCAGTGCATTACCTAGTACAATTTCGCGATATTGTTAAATCGAATCAGGATGTCGTTCAGAGTCGACCGGTACACTGAATGTAAGGTCTAGCTCCAATATTTCTGTGTGTTGTCATAACTTAAAAACCCCTGTTATGTTTTCGTTGGCGGATCATTCCAATTTTCGGTGACAAAGAAGTTTTCATTAAAAATATATCGTGGTCTAACCACGAAAATTTTACAGGAGAGGGTTTTTTAAAGGCCTGTGGTGCTTACGATACAATTGAATTTGCAAAAAGTTTGTAAATATACATTTTTAATTTTTAATATTTTGGGATTTAGAGCGTTGCACAATTTTCTATTAAGTTTTATTAGAAAACGAAAACATTAGAAAACGTCTTTTTCGCGTTAAGGGCTCGATATCACAGCTTTCCAAAAACAAAAAAAATCATTCATTGACCTTTACAAAATGACTTGGAAATTAATTGTTTTACTTCATTATTTTCCAAAATGACTTGGAAATTAATTTGTATCAAGCTTTGTTTTACTTCATTATTTTCCAAAATGACTTGGAAATTAATTTTTATCCGGCTTTGTTTTACTTCATTATGGTAAATGTTGTCTTTTTTTTTTTTCGAAATTAATTTAAATGTCTATTCACACGCAAATTATTTCTAATGCTACGATTCTTTACAAATCCCCCACAAACAACAGAAACGTAGCAATCGCCGACTCGTCATCTTGATCGGAGTGCTGTTCTTACAAAACCCTTAATGAATTTTAATGTGAGTCATCATTTTATATCCGTTTCTTTAATGTACTTTTCACTGAGCTCTTTATTTGTCCTATGCTACGACGTGGCTGGGCTGTGGTTTGTTGCCTATAATCAAATATTTGTCTAGTAATGAAGTTAATTTGAAACTTTGATGCTCTTAAGTTAATTTTCCGCAAACACGCTAGAGCCGCCCGCTTAGAATAGCCAGTACAAGATGGAGATACAACTTTGAGAGGGTTCTGCCAGCCGTTGGTGTCTTAAGTCTGGCATTTTGTTCTACGTATGCTATGTGTCTTGGCATTTACAAAGTAAAGTGAATTAAGTACCAAACAGTACACACACACGGCATACAGTAGTATTTGTCAGTAGTAAAATATTAATATTCGCCTTGAGGGCAGTTTTTCATCTCTTTCTTGAGGAGTGCGCCATTCCTTCACATCGACATCATCATCATCGTTGTCGTCGTCAGCAGCAGCCATGTTGCCACAATCACCATCACCATGGCATTACATTCGTGTTCTTTTTGCCCGCTTTTATTACACTTTTGCTTAGTCTGGTTTTGGATTTGGTACGTTTCGTTCTACTGAGTGCTGTGTCGATGTTATTAGACTTTCATTAAAATCATAAATTCAAGTTCAAATTTTCTGCTGCCAATGTGAAATTTCAAAGTCTCGTTACACATGTGGTTTATGCAATTTCCCCTTTAAGCATTTCCATCGATCGTCCATATTTTGTTTGCACCACCAAGCCGACAGTCGAGAGTAAAACAGATCTGAGTGGAGTTTTCGTTTTGTCCGCCAGTCCGTCCATCCGTCCATATATGATGATGTATCCGTATTACGTGGTAATTTCTTTGTAAACCATTATAAATGTTCAAAGTAATTTCAAGTTGTTTATGTAACATAGTAATTTTTGATGCCACAAAACATTTGGCTCCGTGTACGGGGATGCTTGAGTTAAAGATTGTGTTGTTATACTCCAAAAAAAAACTGAGGATGATGATAATGACGGAAAACAATTTTAAACAACATTGTATTTAATGATATTCGAAGGCGGAAGGAGTTTGAGAATACAGCTCAAGTGTTTGTGTTGGAGAACTTCACAACATATCAAAGCAGGAAAGAAATTAGCTAGTAGTACACCATACATTTGGTATTCTGAAGGTCTGGCAGTAAAATTGTCGGAATTTACTTGGTAGAGCTAATGCTGAAAAATGCCAGGAGCTCTCCTCAGAAGAATTCTCTCAAATTACGTACATTTTTTAATTACAGATCCTCAATATGCCTACTCGTAAAAAAGTCGTTAGTTATGAGGAAGAGCTAACGCTGAAAATTCTCAGGTGGTTTTCAGCCAGTCAGATGGATTTTTATGGTAGTTGACAGTGGCCCCTAGAACCGACTGCAAGTATTGTACTCCTCCAAACTAGGAAACCTAGGTTGAAGAGGATCTGATACTGCTGATGGGATTTACGCTTACAGACAACACATCTCACAATCGATTAAGGTCTCGGTATTGAATGAAAAGTATTAAGACCAAGTATCCATTAAAATACTCGAATGGAAGGTATCGAAATAAATCACTCGTTACTTTCAGTATCCTGTTCATTAGTATGATGACAACTTATCAGAGAGTTACGAAACTATAAAAATATCCAGCAGTCCACAATAACGCAGTGACTGACTGAGAATGACCCTGCGCGATGCCTGTGATTCCCTGCAGGGAGAATCCGGGTTGGCGTGGAGTAGAAACCTCAACGGTGAAGTTGCGATCTTAAAGAGAAACAGAGGTGGGCCTCAATCTCTAACCGAGAGAAGAAAATTCTTGCATTGACAGCTCAGGCTTCCGGGTTTACTTGATATAATTTGGGTTGGCAATGGTAAATACCGCATGTGTTACGGTGCCCCATGGTTCGTTGTAAAACTCACGACAATCTGTAAATACCATCGCACCAAAGCCCGAATCATCTGCCCTGTCACAGATTTCGTATGAAAACGAAATGATTTCGTAGATGTCATTTCATAATGTTTTGGTTTAGATTCAACGGACTACGTGCGCTTTGCAAAAAAAAATAAAATAATATAAATATAAAAATGAAGCCACAAAAAATTTAATAAAATGAAATTTGTAAGAGAGAAAAATTAATTGTTGAAGTTTGTATTTGTTCATACAAATTACATTATTTTGAGAGCTTTATTTCGTTTAGAAGAATAGAGCAGCTGTTATATTAACGAAATAACTATTTCGAGAAAAAAAATTTAACAGGCTAATTTTTAATGAGACGTATTCTCTGCTGCATACCGATGTAAGGCAACATACATTTTTTTTTTGGTTTGAAAAAGACAGAATGAAATACAGTGAAAGCTGCGGTAGACGGAGACCGAAGGTGGCATTGGTTCATTGTCCGTCCACGGGAGATGTCCGAGCAGGCTTTAAAAATACAGAATGGGATCGAGAAATTTGTCCTTCTACGGGTGCTGTCCGCGAGTAGAGCTATTATTGTATAACATTTTTGCGTTTCGTAAATATTTTTCATAAAACTAATTATATTTCATTAAATTTATTTTTATATAAGAAAATAACTTTAACAATATACATGTAATAAATTCTAATTTTCTAATTTTTCTTCTTTAAATTGGCAATTTCACTTAAATTTTAACAACACAAAAGTGTCTATCTTGAAAATACTGGTTTCGATATTAAACGTTAGTTAGAGACGACTTTTCCATATGTACTTTTCAAAATAAAAAAAAATTTACTTTAATTCTCTCGTTTTATAAAAACAGCCTGATAACTTCAATTGAAGGACCGGCGATAAAAGAACCTCTGTCGTCAGACTGTGATCTAGAAGGTAGTTAAATCTGAATAGAAAGAATATTCTGATTTGTGTTAAATTACATATGTATTCCATTTTAAAAAACTATACAAGTTTTAAAATGCAAAATATCAATAGGGTTTTAGGTTAAGCCCTTGTAAAGCCTAATTAAGACTCAATATTTCAGCCAAGAAACCACGTACATACAGTAAAATGAAAGCACAACTTCAAATAAAGGGCCTACGAAGAGCAAAGCTCTATGGGTAAGACATTGGAATCATTTGGACACTGACCAACCTTTAAGATGTGATGATTCTAGAACAAATGTTAGCCAATGGAACTCAATTTAATTTTTTGATAACTGGCCGCATTAACTGTTGAATTTATGATAGACGTACACTTTTCCTTGGTTGAAAATATGTTTCATGCGACCTTATCTGGGCCTCTATTTTACAGAATAGTAAACTACTCTAAAACCCATACACAGACAAAGTATGCACTTTTCCTTTAATTAGAATCGAACACAATGACCATAACTCTTCTCCAATCAAAGTACACCATACATTTGCAATAGATAAAAATTGCTCTTAATTTTATGCCCCAGAACCAATTAAGCAACTCCCACTAATAATGAATGTTTCCAAAACTGCCCGGACATAGCCAAAAGAACACACATCATTTTTCTTCATCAACTCCCATAGATTGTAAATGCTCTGGCCACAATTTGATTTCCACACGTTTTCCTCTTCTTCTTCTGCTTCCCTTGCCACACTGCGCTGTCTGCTGCATTTGTAAAGTCACCACCAACGATATTGGAAAAAAGAAAAGAAAAAGGAACACTTAACATGAACTGTTTCATTAATCATAGATTGAAATCTGGCCAAGAACAAGAGAAATGAAGAGCAGCACCGAAACGGACAGATCCTTGGCAAATGAAAAACAAGTTCAAGTATCACAAAATACGCAGCGACAGCAGCAGCAACATTGTCGGTCGCAAAAACAACGCCTTTTTTCCCTTACACATTCGTAAAAGACAGAACATGTTCTGGACGTCCTCGTTCCCGCTGAATTTTTCGTGTATGTGGTGTTTGATAACGAAATTGTTGCATCAGTTAAATATTATTATTTCGCTAAAGCCTCCAAAAACGAGACGATGAAAAACCACCAACCACACATTGCCGGGAATTTTAGCACAAGCCTTTGGGTTGAGTTTATTAACGAAAATAATTTAACATTTAGCAGCGTTTCACATAACTATTTAATGGCGATTGGTGTAATAAGTTGGGAAACGGATGAGATCGATGGTTCTGCAATTTGAAATTAATCTTGCTCAGGCTTTCGTACAATTTGTTCGGTACTCGGTGGCTGAATTCCGGTGATCTACCGAAAATGTGTGCTATCGAAAGTGTCGCTCAAAGGGTGGGCCCTCCAAATTGCTCTGAACATAAACGCAATAATATGGTATTTATTGAACTGTGATAAAGCGAGAGATTAAGGCACCTTAAGTATAGTTTTCCTGTTTTCACGTTTGTGTCTTGAGTCTTTCGTTTGCTCTCACACATACCTTTGGCATGAGCCAGCCGCCACTCGGCCTTCGCAATACTCGTAATCACAAAACCCACGTAGGATGGCCTCTTCTTAGCCATTCTCTTGTCGGTCTAATGTGATAAAAAGGTATTGGATACAAGAAGCTGAAAACGTGACGCCATTTAGGGAGAGGACAAGAAATGTCTTGAAAAAAAACGAAAACAAAAACCGCATTCGCATATATCTTAAACAAAAATAAAAAAAAAAAGCTCTTGGTCTAAGCCCTAATGGTGAGGCGGCTGCTGCTGCTGCTGATGATGACGGTGCCGCTGACGATGACGACAACTATGATACACTCATGTTGTCCTTACTAAATGATCAGTTGGACGGCTGGCTTTACCAGGCAAGATGAAGAAAAATTGCTGCGAAATAAAACACATGATGCGTGTTGAGAATGGTATGTATGTGGTAAGAAGACAAACCTATTATTACAGCATTTACTGACAACATTTGCTGTTTGAAAGAATCAGCTGCCTAGCTCAGGCGAGTGTACATGTATGTACATGCTGTACCGTTCAGCAAATCGAGAGTATGTTGCAAAAAGTTAAAAGCAGTCGGTGATATGATGTTTTAAAAAACAAGATGCTGCACTCACGTTCATAGAAACTTTATGCCGGTTTACGATGTGTGCATGCGCATGTGTGTGTTGGTGTGTTGTGGCTTTATTTCCTTGAGATTCGGGACTTGTTGGCATCAACGTATAGTTTAGTTTTAGTTATTTTTCTTTTGGCTGTTTGTGGTTTCTTTTCATATCCTGCGGTATTTAATGAGAAATTATTGTTTAACTATGTTTTGAGTGCTTTGTGTTACAACGAGGGCTTCACCAAGACAGTTTTGCGTATCGCAGGAAGATTTACAGACTGTTTTTATGAAACGTATACGTCTGAGACGAACAGAAACGTCGGTAGCCGAAACGAAACTGAATTGTGTTTCTATAACTCAAACGTATCCAAATAGACAGTACACAAAAATACATAAGAACAAAATTTCAATTAGAATTTAACTGAGACTTTCGTGTTACAAAAACCCAAACGGACGAAACAGAATTTCTGTTCGTTATTTTAAGGAAACAAAAAAAAGGTTATCAAAAGAAAGGTTCTCAGTCCTGTTGGTAGCGGTCGACCGTGGTAGCGTATGCGACTGAGAGATTTCCTATGAGAATTGCATTCTCTACAAACATAATAAACCCTCCTCGTATCGACAACACGTCCACATTATTTTGAGGAAGCATAAGAAAACAATTTGTTTCTTTAAGTATTTAAAACGGCAACTTTTTGTGGCTGCTGCAAAAGTTTTTTGTTATGGTCGCCCGAAAACAATGAATATGAAACGATGTAACCTAACGCACGTCTAACTACATACATTTTCTGAAAAAAAAAAACCACCAAAGCCAACAGCAACGCTGATCGAAAGGAACAAGAAATTACCTAAACGAGTCGGAACATTTCACCTCTTCTTTCAATTTGTTATCACATTTAACATGCACACGCTCTGTCCAGTCCAAGAGGAGAACGAACAGAAATATGCATGTGGATGATCTTTCACTTTGCCAAAACGAAATAAATGAAGGCATTTGTTTAAAACTTTAACAATGAACAGTTAGAATTGCATAAAGGAAATGCTTATATTTCAGTGCATGGCACAGACTTTGGGTTTAATGCATTTTTTGGCCTCCGGGCAAAAATTTGGCTTTTTACAATTTTTAAATGTGTTTTCTTTAACTGGTAGTCTTTGTTTTCCCATTCTTACGACTGCTACAACTGAATTCTTTTTCCTGTGTAAACTTTATTACTTTCTGTGGATGATTTATATTTGTGAACATGTGCCTCTTGTCTTTGACGCTGTTTCGAAACGAGGAACGGTTGATAAGTTGGGCACAGTGGCAATGACACTGGTCACTCAACGTTTTTTGCTTTGTCTACGTATAGTCTTTATACTGTCAGTGGCAATTTCACTGAGAACTATGATTATTTCCTATTTAATTTTGTGGTATTGTTCGGCACACAAGTACATAGCAATTTGTGGCCTTAGGGCTTTACATTGCATGTGTGCTGTTGGGATTCGACTTGTTGTGGTAGACAACACTTATCTCAGCGCAGCTGAAACGAAGACGTTGGCATCTGACAATCACAGAATGTAAGCAAGTGTTCGTCAGTAATGTAACATTTGTTTTTTTGTATGGCCTCGGACATATTGGAGTGGAAATTATATTCCATGTGGCGTTTTATTTGTAGAATATTGACAATGTTTGTAAAATCTTGAAAATTTTTGTAAAAACTGGAAAAGTTTAGTAAAAAGTTGACAATTTTTGTAAAATCCTAAAAACTTTAGTAAAAACTGCAAAAGTTTAGTAAAAAGTTGACAATTTTTGTAAAATCTGGAAAACATGTGCAAAAACTTGACAATTTTTGTAAAATCTGGAAAATTTTTGTAAAATCTTGACAGTTCCTCTAGATACGACCATTACTAATTCTCGTTTTAACCATGTCCTTCATTTCCTCTGTTCTTACATTATTTCATTTACATCTTAGCTAGTCTACAAATTGCATTTTAATTAATTCTAATGGTATTTGAATTGTTTCACCTGATTGCCGGACCCCCTCGACGATAGGCAAACTCACTACCAACTCGCCTACCTTATAATTATTATAAAATATAACTAAGCTAGTTAATATTTTACGGTTTCTGAGCTTGATGTATTTTTAAGTCGACTTTATTACTTTCCTTATCATCCTCATGGGGCCGAATCTCTAACTTCCTAACGAACGACATTGCCTTGACTTGTTCTATACACACACACACATTCGGCTGGTTCAGCCAACACGATCGAAGATTAGACAGTGGGCACTTTTTTTTGTCTATTTGCTTTAATTAAAATTGTAATTAATTTCACTGGAGTATGAGGTGGGAATGGCTAAACCATTTTGTAAGGAAAATCAAGAAGAAAGCATAAAATGGGTGTTATGAAATTTGATTATTTGCCACGAACAAAAAAAAAAAGAAAACGAAAGACTTAAGAGACAAACTTGCCAGTTTCTACAGACACAGGTTTAGAATGTGCAACACATCATAAAAATAACATAAAATCAGATTATAATTAACCATAAATTCTTTAAATTAATAAACGTTTTGCTCGGCAGGCATCAAGAATACTTGTAGATACGCTAGTCCGACAAATTGAAAACAAATCCGTAAAGTCATTGTAGAATTCTATACTTACAGTCACCCCTGCTCTCTTCTATATCCAGTATTATATTTGTTTGGCCCGTTTCCACTTCACACATCTGTGATTTCCCCAAAATGCCGGCAACTTTGTGACATTTGAGCAGCAGCACAAATACCAAATACAACGATGTCAAGTATGTGTAACGATGTAGGCATGTGACGGATGTTCGATGTATGGATTGCGCGGAGGACATTATGACTGAAATGAAAAGAGCAAATAAATTAATTAAAAAAAAAAATAAGCAAAAAAACAAGGCTAAAAATATTTTTATTAGTTTTTTTATATAAAAAAAATCTTTCAGCATAAGAAATATTTATGGGCAAAATGAATGTTCTCGAACAAGTTGCGATTGGTGATTGTGCGGAGCCTAGGATCCCATTTGTTTGCCCATAAAGAACGCTCGATCTGCGATGGAAACTGGTGGCCCGGTTGGATGAGTATTGATGGATTTCATTCGATCAAACGAGAATACTGATAGTGTGGCTGAAGACCCAGAACACACGATTTCATGACCTACACAATTAGTTGGTCTTTGTCTTACCTCAGTATGGCAAAATTTTTGGAAAGATTTGGCCATGCATTTGTATAAGTTTGAATTCACAGAAAAGCTGAAACCGGAAACTTAAGAAACTTGTCACACTCCGCTTAGTGGACCCCATGGCCTCCTTAAATTGGCGAGAGATGACACATATCTGATGTGATGAGTGATGAGCAAATGTAGGATTGAACGATTTTGTGAAAAAACAAATACTCGGCATTTAGAGAGTGATTAATACAAGGCAGTAAGAAGAGAGAAATTGGAATGAGACGGTGAATGCAAATGACCAACAGAATTGGGCGCTGATAACTTACATGACCCAGAACTGGACAACATGTGTTTTCTCTGGAGTTGCCAAAAGGTAAAAGAACCCAGATGCATTTATTTAAGAGTAGGCGATTAAGAATAACTTTATTTGTTCTATGATTTAACCTACTAAGACACTCTTCTGTTGGTCTACGTCGCTGCTAACAATAAATGACCAACAGTAATCAAACAATCGCCCAAAGGTTTGAAAACCAGTTTATGTGGTAAGATTATTTATGTCATATGTTGTCTAATCGGAGATTTTTTACAAACTCAACTTTTTATAGTCTGTAAAACCCGATCGATTGAATAGCTTCTATGAGTCTTAAACGAGCTTCCTGTGGTTGCTAAAGACTTACATCAGCCCAAGAAGTAGGTGTTTAAACTGGGCTAGGCTAGTGCTACTAATGCATTGTTGAGATCCAGTACAACTGGGGTTTCTTTTATACCGCACTTTTTCACTTCCCGGGAAACTGGGACATTGCTTTAAATTCTATAGAAAAATTAACTTTTTTCTTATATTCTTAAAAAGGGTACAGAAGGTAAACAACAAAAAATAAATTCATATTTAATATGTATTTAAAAAATAACTTATGTCAATGGTAATTTCACTTCATGTTATTTGAAAAAAGTCTTGTTTTTCTTTACTGAAAAAACGAAAAAAAAACAGGATCATACAAGATTAGATATCTCTGATCAAATCTCATCAATCAAGCGTTAATTTCTACGCAATAACAAATTCCATCAACTCTACCACTCCTGTAATTCCAATATAAAACACTTAATGAAAAATCGTATGCAACTTTGGACAGAAGGTAAAAGTCGAAGTGGTTATCACATCTCTTCGGGTGTTTTTTCCAAAAGCTTTGGAATTTATAATTATGACACAAAACTGAAATATTGTAGAAATGAACTTTTTTTTATTATAACCCGTTCGATAATTTCATGAAATTTATTTTTTAAATATTATTTCCTGCATATGACCGCAGCGGCTACATGTGACATGGTCCAATTTTTGAATAATTTTTTCAATAAATTTCCCCGAATGGAGTCAATTTACTTTTTTTTACTTTACAAACAATTACTTTATAAAAGACATTTTGTTTAGAATAGGCTTTCGCAAATTGTGGGGCGTCGATCATCTGTTGTTTGTTTTAATAATTTTTAGTTTGAGTTTAGGGGGAATGGGGCTATTTAAAGAGGAGTATGAACAATTTGGATCTTGGAGTATGAACAACTACCACAGAGTGTTTTTTGCCCCAAAGTTCCATCAAACGATAAAAATAAATATTTATAAACAATATTTGTGGTCTGAAGGGGGCGTGGACATCTGCATTTGCCTTTGGGGGGCGTCAGCCTCAATGAGTTGGAAAGCCATGGTTTAGAAGATTACCACAGTCTATAATTAGTGACATTCAAATGTTTCGAGTTTTTCCGAAGGTAAAACAGTCCACTTCAGATTCTGGTCACAGTTTGGTTTTGTCTACTTTCCGGCATTATGACATTACTTAAGTACTGCCATGTGGAAAAAATCCTAAAATTTCCAAAAATTTGCAAAAAACTAATTACAAATGTAGTATCAGAAAAAAACAAAAGACTTAAGACACAAACTTTAAACTTAACACAACTGCAAAATACTCATCCAACGGCAATACCAATATGACCATACGATATTTCCCGTAAAACCCAACAAAAATGTTCGAGATTCTTTAAGAGGAAAGAAAAAAGACTTTTCACAAATCTAGCAATCCCATAAAAATTACCAACAACCCAAAAAACAGAAAACTAATTTCCAATCGCATTACATTTAATGCCCATTTTAAAATTCTTTTATTTCAATGGCGCGCACAATGTACAAAAATTGTCAATAGAAAATTTAAATAAAATTTTGTGGCTTTCGTTTACTGCTGCCGTTGGTAAAATGATAGTAAAATATGTCCATATTATTACCACATTTATGAAAATTGCATATTACCATATATGACAACACTTCAATATCAGCCAGAGAAACAAAACGACGAAAAAAAAAACGGTGAAAAAGCCGTTACAATGTTTAAGAAGAAAAACAAAAAGACAACAGCAAACAGTAAGAAAAAAAATACAAATCCGTTTGGCCATTGTTTGTAGATTTGAAACAGGCGTGTTGCCATAGACATTGACTTTTGGTTTGGCACTGAAAACCTCCAAACTGCAATTCTAAAGTCAACAGCAATCGCATGATATGACCATATAAGGTTCAGCCTATAACCAAAAGGTAAATGGCAAATACTTGAGGGGGGGGGGGGGGGGGGGGGGACTGACGTTGAAAGAGCGGGCAAAACAGCTACTGCAATTTGGCAATGAATTGTACAGTAAATGGTTATGCAAATAAAAAAAACTTTAAACATTATCAAAATTCACACACACACATACATGAACGCAAATTTGTATCAAAGAAAGTTTTTTTTGGAAAACGGTCTACTTTAGGGATTAGTTATAGTTTGAATTTCGGATTTTGTAAGCAGCAAAATTTAAGATCCCATGGAGATGTCTTCAAGGAGAAAGTCGCCAGCGAACTTGGGAATTGTGAACCAATGACTTTCATCTTTTGCAGTGTAGTAAATAAAATAGAAAACTTGGCAGAAGGTTCAATTCGGCTGAATCTGAAGTGAAGTAGGGATGCGACAATGCAGTTCAAGGGCAAGTTTCGGCCAGTGCCATAAGTTGGTATTTTGAAAATTAGGCCGATACGGCTTTGTTTAATATAATTTTTTTTTCTATTTTATCCAGAACAAAGCAAAGTGTTAAAATTGCACGGCGTACTTCTTCGGATTTGTCATACTTCAAAAAATTGCATAACTTAAAGAAATTTTAAGTCCATAACAAATCATCTTTTCAAAGGAGTCAAGTGAACGATTGAACTGCTATTAAGTTGCAAATCACATTCAGGTTTAAACAAACTAATGTCATAGTTAAGCATAATCCTTAGAGTAAATAGTGTAAACAAGTATGATTTAAATTCAAATAATTGCCTAATAACAGTCAAGTCTTTAAGGCCTTTCACGTCCGTTTACCCTAATCACCTTACTGTTGGAGAACTCAAAATTTGTTTGCCTCGGCAATAATTTCCATTTGCAAAACCAGCCATCGATCTCAATGTAGG
Organism: Hydrotaea cyrtoneurina; assembly: GCA_958296145.1. NCBI lineage: Eukaryota > Metazoa > Arthropoda > Insecta > Diptera > Muscidae > Hydrotaea > Hydrotaea cyrtoneurina. The sequence continues at coordinate 121,466,428 of OY282512.1, forward strand.
TTTGCCTGTGACACAGTAATGACCGAGGAAATCGAAACATAAAATACGTGTCAAATTATGATTTCCACTATTCCTCTGACACACATACCAGCCAGCACTCACCCACCCACATCCATTCGTTATTGCAGTAGTGGATTTACGGACATATCTTCAATTACATTGGAAAATGGGATTTCAGTTGAGAACTCGAGAATTACAGTCATAATTTATATTAAAGACCAAGAAGAATTTTTCTGGTGTATTTTTTTTTGGTTTCGGTAAAAAAAGCTCGCTCTCTACAAAATACTTAAAGTGGCTGTCATTTTCTAAATTCCCCATAGTCGTTAAATTGCTTTTACTGGAAACCGCCATCAAATTGCCGCTATACGAGGAGAACTGGTGGCGAAAAAAAAAAACCAACGACACGACAAACAGATCAGGTGCAATGTAAACTTAATGTTAACAAAAAAAAAAAAAAAATATTGTAAAACTGCACAGACGAACGGACGGGCGGACGGACATTCAAACGGATAGACAAGGGGCAGTGGAAGAAAACAAGAAAAAAAACTGGCTTCAGCGAGTTCGGGATATGGCTTACAAAACTGAAGCACTTGTTTAAGGTTTGCACGTATACAGTTATATTTTTGTGTTAACCTCGAATGGTGTTCGGTGGCTACTTGCTGCTGCCACACAGTCACAGTTACTATTGCTGCCGTGGCAGTTGTGGCCACAGCCGTGGCAGGATGTTTATGTTTAAAGATATGTAAAAAGACACAGAGCAGAAAAAAAAAAAAAACAAAGCATGATTGCCCTTCATGCATTTGCAGCGGCAATAGCCCCAGCAACGGCTATGAAATACAAAAAAAAAAAAAAAAAACGGTTGTTTGTTATGTGGTTGTTGGTGTGGTTGTTGCGGCCGCCGCTTCTGCTGCTGCTGCCATTGCGGTTGTCTACCACAAACATCCGTTCTTTCTAATGTTGCCTGTTGTTTGGCTTTCCACATAAGTCGCCTGTGTGTTAAGTGTTTAAACCAATTGTTCAGTTTAACCATTTGTTTTATGCCTTTCAGCTACAAAACGCTCTCTATGACCAAACAAAATAATTGCTTTTGTTTGTTAGGCCAAGTGAATAAACCAAAAACCAAGACTGCAACCAACAGATCTCTTGCCACTTCACTCCACTCTACCGCCAACACCACAACTAGCATCTTCAACATTAGAGAAGCACACACTCAGACAGTTAATACCTTTACGAGGGTGGTGTGGGAAAGGAAGAATAACAGAAAATGATCGAGTTATGACATTGATTGAATACTGTCCTATAAAATATTATATCTTATTAGACTAGAAGTCCATAGAAAAATGTTCACCAAAAACAAAATAAAGAATTCACCAAAAAAAATCTCATACAAAATCATACCCAAAAAAATTGGGGAGTTTGTCATAATTTTTAATTAATATTTCATTTCATTCGAAAAATGCCTCAGAAATTGAAAAATGAAAAATTCCAAATTTTTTTAATTTTTGGGGTATTTTCAAAAAACAATTGTGAATCGTAATTATTTTTATTTATAATGTTTTGGGGTTAGACACTAATTGCGAGATTTGTAAATTGGCACCAATTCAAAAATGAAATATCAGCCCAAACTGTTCCTTTGACCACAACAACACGTACATTTTGAGGTGATTTTGCACATTTTTTTAAATGTGATAATTGAGTCATAACCCCGACAGATTTCATACTTTTGATTTTTTTTTTTGTAAAAAAAATACACTTTTTCCAAATTACGAAAATCTATTGTTGTTTTTTGGGGGATTTTTCATAATATGTGGGGGATTTTGCATTGGGTAATTTTTCACAAATTGTTTTTCAGAATTTTTGGGGACATTTTCATGTTGGGCTTTTGGGGGGATGTTTCGTTTATTTTGGAGAATTCTTCATTTGGGGAATTCTTCATTTTTTTTTGGAGCATTTTTCATTTGGATTATTTTTCATAGAGCCGACTAGAATATACGTTGTACCAGCAATCTCAGGTTAAGATATATCAGGTAGTTATGGTGTGAAATCCCATACAAACTGTCATAAGTAACGGCTGGTCAGCTCCTGACAGTAGATTGTGAAAATGGTTGAAAAGATGCAAAGTTATTCATTTTTGGAAAAATGTCCCTTAATGATTTCCTATTATTTGTCTAGTTATCCATTTCCACGGTAAGGCATAGCCCCGTTTAGCTTTACTATCATGGACACAAATCCACTCTTTGGTAGATAGACGTCCCAAATAAATTTATCCTGAAAATCGCAACAATTCGTGATGTAGCCTGTACATATTAAATTCGTAAGTTCGTTTCCTTCAGTTTACATAATATAACTCCACCATTTCCATACTTCTAATTGTATACTTATCCTTACCCAACAGCCCACTGTCATAAATTATAACCAAATTTTCTGCCATTGCCTCACATCCCTTACCCATTAACGGACATAACTCTTTTTCTGAATCACACAAAGAAAGAAAAAACAACACGACGAGGAGGACTTGAAAACAAAAACCTTTCAAATTGTCTTAACGGATTATGGCTTACTAACTGATTGTGCATTTGCTGTCTTCTCTTTTTTGTTTTTTTTTTCGTGGAACACTCGTATATAGAACATTTCCAGTATGATTTACAATTTCTGAAGTTCATGGTGAATTGTTAATGTAGTTTTTGTATGATTTTTCTGTTCGTCCATCCGTCCGACTATGTCCGTCGTTTTATTTGCTATGTCTGCTTCTGTCTTGTTGCATTTACGAAAGGTTAAATGTGGTTGCATGTTGCTGAATATTAAGGCTTTGTTTTTCGTTTAATTTGCTTTTGGCTTGAATTAAGTGTGATGAATATTCGTCGTCGACGTCGGATTTTTTTGGTGTAGTTCTATTGTTGGGCAGAAATGAAAAATTATGGAAGTTGCAATGGTTGATGAATTGAGATTTAGGCAAAGAGCAGAGACATATAAGACTTCCTGACAGTCGGTTGATGTTTTTTTGTTTAATTTTTTTGAGTTCTGAAGTATTTATGGTCTTCCATTAGGAACAGTGAAACATAGAGGTGATTGCAAGGAATAGAGTTGGGAGAAAAAAAATCAACAAAGAATATGGCAAAAACGAAAAATACGGCAAACTCTAAGAATATTTCACCAAGAAACAATGGGGCTAAACATAATTTCTCTAGCTCGCGCAAATCTATTTTGTGTTTTTTTCTTTCAAAAACTATACTTTAAATAAAATTATGTACAATAGCTTTTAAAATATATAAAATACAGTTCGACAAAGGGGATAAATCTTAGTTTGATTTTCAAATATCATATCAAAATCTGAAAATAGTGAAAATTTTTACCATGAAAAAAGTATTTTTTTTTATGCGCAATATTAACAATTTGTTGAAAAAAAAAACAAAAACAAAAATTATAACAAAATGTATCCTCTCAAAATCGAAAAATATGAAAATTTACTACTTTTGGATATATAAAATACAGTTCGACGAAGGGGATAAATCAAACTAATTTTTTCAAATATCATATCAAAATCTGAAAATAGTGAATAATTTTGACATGAAAAAAGTATTTTTTTTATGCGCAATATGAACAATTTGTATAAAAAAACCATAAAAACAAAAATTATAACAAAATGTATCCTCTCAAAATCGAAAAATATGAAAATTGACTAATTTTGGATATTTTTTTAAAATGTAAGCAATTTTCGGGATTTTAATATGAATACCTTAGAATAATCCTTCACTCCTTGCCTACAACCAGTTTGTTACAGAACTCCAAAATGTCTACTAGATCAAAAGTTACAAACTTTTGTCTGATGATAATGGTTTCTGGACCACTGTGATGTTTATTCATTTATTCGACAGAGTTCAATACTGGTTTTTTGGTAAAATGTCACAAAAATATTCTTAGAAGTTCCCAAAGTTTTCGTTTTTTGCTATATGTTTTGTTCATTTTTGTCTACCATACAAATCGACCAAATCCAGCTAGGGATTTATTTTAGACCCATCTTAATATATATTTACCCTCGACACTGATTCACTGACTCTGTCACGCAGTACGTAGGAATTTAAATAGGCATTCTATAATAATTCTATAAATAATAATAATAAAAAAAATAATATTTTTTTTGTACAGAAATTGTGTTTTCCCCAAATTTTTTTTTCCAAAATTTTTTTTTTTTAAAATTTTTTTTTTTTACAAAAATTTTTTTTTTCAATAAATTTTTTTTTCCAAATTTTTTTTTTCAAGAAAATTTTTTTTTCCACAAATTTTTTTTTTTTCAACAAAATTTTTTTTTTCAACAAAATTTTTTTTTTTCAGCAAAAATTTTTTTTTCAACAAAAATTTTTTTTTCAACAAAATTTTTTTTTTCCACAAACATTTTTTTTTTCAACAAAAATTTGTTTTTCCGGCAAAAATTTTTTTTCCACAAATTTTATTTTTTTTCGAAATTACTTTCTCAAGCAAATTAACGGGCGCCATAGGCGCATTACAACTTACTAGTTCTATAATAATTCTATAAATAATAATAATAAAAAAAATAATATTTTTTTTTGTACAGAAATTGTGTTTTCGCCAAATTCTTTTTTTACCAAAATTTTCTTTTTCCAATTTTTTTTTTTTACAATTTTTTTTTTTTACAAAATTTTTTTTTCCAATTTTTTTTTTCAACAAAAATTTTTTTTCCGACAAAATTTTTTTTTCCACAAATTTTTTTTCCAATTTTTTTTCTTTTCGAAATTTTTTTTTACAAAATAGTTTTCTCAAAATATTGTTTACAAAATTTTTAAAATTAAGTAACAAATACTTTTTCAAGCAAATTAACGGGCGCCATAGGCGCATTACAACTTACTAGTTGAGAAATATTCTTAGAATTACTCGTAGATTATATCTAAAATTGACCCGCCCTAATGTACACGACATTCAAGACATGACTTTGAAAAAACTATAACACATGATGTGAGACTTTGACGATATCAATCAGTCATTGTAACAGCATTTCAGTTTCCCGGAAGGCCTTCAATTGCATTGATTTCAATGCTGTGGTTGTGATTTGAGGTGTGAGCACAGCCGACACTTTCAAGTGATATTGTTGCTTTCTCAAAAAATTGTAAAAACTATACTTAAATTTAAAAAAAAAAATAAAGGAAAAAACTGAGAACATCTCGAAGTGTTTCCTCAATAACACACAAACAAAAATATACAAAAGTCTTTACACTTGTGAGCCCCTTTCTCATTCAGCACTGAGAGGTGAAATGGTGGCATGTTATTGAATAACGTGTTGAAGTGTCAAAAGATATAATAATTTAATTGTCTATAATCTCCCAGCATAATCATATATGTATATCATGGCCATATAGAATGGACGTGTGTGCATAGATACCGGCAGCCATTTATAAAATAATTTAGCCATTTTTTGTTATGATATGTATCTATAGAATGTAATATCTAACACTTTATAATAGTAATCAAGAGCCACCGCATTCGCAGCACCATTACCGTCACCATCACCAGCATCGTCATCACCACAATAATACTGGTAATGATAATAACAAACCAACAACAACAACACCAACAAGAAAATAAAGAAAAACTACAGGAAAACCACAAGTGCTGAAACAAAACTATTTGCGATAGTTGTGAACAGATACATAAGCGAACAAAAGGTGCCACCGAATCAACGAGTGGAGAAAAAAAAGTAAAAATCAGGTTAATAATTCATAATAATCGGTATCATTTAACAAAGAAAGGCACGCAGAAAGATGAGAAAATATTTCTGTAATACTATCTTAGCCACCGAGGGAATTCGAATGGCAGACGATGTAGAAGAAAAACAAAAACAACAACAACAGAAACTAATGCAAAAAATGCCTGGTATTAGAATACAATGCAAATCCATTATATCGCAAAGCCAACCATTCATCCATACAGTCTGACGCTGCACTGTGGCTGGGGGCGAAAATTAAATAGGCACAAACGTATGGTCTATAAATCTTGTTTATTATTTTACCATTTTCCCTCTTGTAACTTTCCGCAGTGTTTCTACTGGCCTCAGACGAGAGGCCTTGCTCTACCATTTCCAAGGATTTCTACAATTCTTTTTGATCCCATGACAAAGAAATCAAGTTCAGTTTTCTGGTCACCACTGAGTTTTTTTTTATATGAGGTCACTGTTACGTGTGGGACGATTCGACTAAAGGGATTTTTCGAAGTTATGTCTAATTAGTGACCCTCTGGAAAAATTCCCCCCATTATTTGCATTTATATTAAACATAGCCAATGCATTTTATTGGAAATTTGTATACTCTTAATTCTTCGAGGGAGTGTCGCCTTGGTCACCAGATTATTATGGAGCAAAAATGTCGACCAGTGTTCAGTTTTGCACCTCAGTACCAAATTTTGCAAAACATTTATATATAAAAAAAGGCATTTAAGTTTTAGGTCCCGATTACTAAGTTTTACTAATTCTGCAGAACTTCCTCGTTTGTTGATTAAAGTGATTTTGAGAGAAACATCCTTGGAACGTTGGTTTTAAGCCTCGCTTTCGCTTTGTGGACCCACTGTCAGATGATATGAGATTATACAATGCTGCAAACGAAGTTGTTGCCTCTTAGTGCCGCTTGTTGCCCCTGTGATGGCTGCATGTGAGTTGTTGGTATAAATCTCTTGAACTCAATCAAGCGCTACTTAATGCATAACTTAGAGTCTCGTTAGAAGAACACATCAAAATAACAATCAGCATACAGGCACACAGAGATACACACTATATGCGCAGATACCATGGAGTCCAGATATTCCGTAGAGACACACACGAACATACTGAATCTTATAAAGATTCCGCATAATAATAAACTGTAACAAACCATTGCCGAGTCTGTGCGTTTGGTTGTTGTGGCAGCAGCAACAACACACAAGGTGAATGTTGCATGGATCTAAGAATCAGAGGAATATAACAGCAACAGCAACAACAACTACAAACAGAATGCCATAATAAACATAACGGATCATAAATCTATAGCGGTGGTAATAGTAGGCTACTAGCACCAGCACCACCACTACTGCCAATTCAACCACCAAGCTAAGAAGACCGACCACAAAAGACTGAAAACGACGCGCATGCATGTGCAGCAGCAACAGCAGTTCATGATGCCAAAAGAGCCAACCCAACCCAAGCCATTGCCAGCAACCCGGCTTTGTGTATTGGTCTAAAGGTGAATCAACAACAAAATGTGCAATTTTTTGTTGTTTACGCTCTAAAGGTGAACCAACAACAAAATGTGAAATTTTTTCGTTTTCGCTGTTGCTGTGGCTATTGCTAATGTTGCTGGCGGAGCTGTGGCAACATGCATTCTAAGCCATGCCACCAATGGGGGTAACAACAACAAAAACTAACCACACCAATTGATGTTTAAAAAGTCTTTTTCAGAACATAACGGCAATCGCACCTGGCTCAGTGATGTAATAGTAGCAGAATGGAAGCATTGTCGCTGCTACTCAGACCGTCACAGCAACAGCAACTGCAGTTTGTCGCTGTGTCAGTAGGAAAATATGTGTGTATGCAACACTAAGTTTGATATATCCCCCAGAAGAAGTCCATCACAGACTGAGGTATATTAAATGTGTTACACTAGATGCAACAACTTCTCTGAGTTAAGTGGAATTTATTTCGGGGTACACCTGAATATTCAGACTTACTCGAATGCGGGTAGGTTTTCAGTCAAAGTTTTCTTTTAGCTTTTGGGCCATGTGATACTATTTAAAGTGGAGAAATCAATGGGAATTCGTATTTTGAAAGAGAAATGTCCAAGGTGGATCTTTTGTCTCTTAAAGTCAATAGGATAAAATACAAGTGAACTCGCCCGAAAGTTTGTTTCTTCAGTCTTTTGATTCTTAATGGAGTCTGTCTACAGTATTGAAAAATATTTTCGTAGTATTTTTATAATAATTTATAAAAAAGATTTTCATAAATATCTTATAAATTATTATGAATTTACGTATGTTTATATTTCCCCTAAACATTCCCTGAAAGAACAGATGGGAAAGTTCTCCCAAATCAATGAGCTGTGCAGGATATAATTTGTATTACTCACTGACCGCAACCTAAAGTTTAACAGCCTGTTTTTATGAAACGTATACGTCTGAGACGAACAGAAACGTCTGTAGCCGAAACGAAACTGAATTGTGTTTCTATAACTCCAACGAATCCAATTAGACAATACACACAAAAATACATAAGAACAAAATTTCAATTAGAATTTAACTGAGACTTTCGTATTATAAAAACCCAAACTGACGAAACAGAATTTCTGTTCGTTACTTTAACGAAACGAAAGACCCATTCGTTTCATAAAAACAGGCTGTAAAGCTGGATCCTACTGGCCTGTTTTTCTAGAGAATGTAAAAGGGTAATTTAATAGCGTTTGCAATGATATGGACATGTAGCTGCAATTGCTATTCGATAGTCACACAAATAACCTACTTTTGGGAACTCTAATAAGAAGATTTTCTAATGGGAATAAGTTACGTGTGGAATGGTTAAAGTGCTTTCCAGTCGCTGCTGATCGCTTTCCAACTCTGAAAGTGTTTCGATGATTTAATTCCTTAACTCCTTAAACAAAATGTTATTTTAAACAAAGATCTCAATCTAATTTTTCATGAAAAAGAAATTAAAATAACTTGTCCAAAGGAAAAAAGAATAAGTAATCTCTGTGCCCGCTATGTATTAAGTTATCAAATATACTTGTTATGTTCTCCACTCGATTGAAGTAACAAACTTTGTGATTAGTGTTTTTGTGGGCAACATTATTTGCACTGCAGATGCAAAATTAAATGTCTGAGACTAAACAAAGATGAATGCGCACGGAGGCTGATGAGGCTGCCAGGCCAAAACCCACAATGAAAAGTCCAGAGCAGTTAGATTGAGAGATAGAAGTATCACGTTAGAAAATTACAAAGAATGATAGGAGAAACGAAGGAAGAACTTAAAACAAGGTGTTGGAAAATAAATTATTTGTAATTTAACAAATCTTCCGGTAGTTGGTTGGCTGGTTGCATGCTACTCTTATTACGGCAACCACCACACCACACTGAACACATGCACGACACACACACACAACATGCTACCTAACGTCTGTATCAGCCAACACCGGGATTGGGGAATTGATAAATGTGTTGTTTTGGTTGCGAGACAGCGATCGTTTGGAATATTCTGCCTGGCCGGGCATTCATTCTGTAAAGAACAATTTGAGGTAATCGATATCAAAAGTATTGATTAATTTCAAAAAGAAAAAACAACATTTTCAACCACCGCGTACTAAGTAAACCTTAAGCACAACAACAGCACAGCAGGCTGCAAACGAACCAGTTTCCACGAGCAATTTAAAGAAAAAAGAAACCAAGAGGAATTACATAACATAACATAACAAATGCCGTGCATTAATAACAGATAGCAGAAGCAAAGAGCAAAAAAAAACTAGCAACCGATTTTTTATATTTTGCACCAAGACTATATGAAATTGAGACTTGTGAAAATATCTGTAACATAAAGATTCTTTCACTTCATAACAATTACTTAAGCCAGGAGAATCACATCACATCCTAAAGATTGTTTTTATCTTGCTTTCTTTTTTTTTACCAAGAAACCGAAAGAAGACCACAAAGGTGGAGAGGACAGACAACAAACGGTTTCTTAACCTGCTTGTAATGTCACACTTACTGTGAAAAATACTCGCAACATAAATGAACTTTATTATTTTTGGAGTTGTCGTTTGTTTTTTATTCTGTATGGTCTAGGTCTTGTTCATTTTTTTTCCGTTGGTTTTACAGAAATAATGCTGACAACACTTTAAGAGTTTATCTTCATTATGGCTGGCTGACGTTTGATGCTGCTGTCTGTGGTGGGGCAGTGGTGAATGGGGGGGGGGGGTGGGGCAACGACAAAGGTTCTATCCGCGTTGCTTTCTCAAAGGAAATAACCAATCTTGCACATCATCGGCATCGCCATCGCCATCATCATGAACACCACCGCCATTACCAGTGCTCATTGCACTTTTTACTACATCTTCGGTGTGGCAGCTTCATTGTGGAGTTAACTGCCTTTTGATATTATGCTGCAGTTATTTTTTACTGTATTTCTCTCTCTCTCTCTCGTTCAACCTAAACAGCCGCTGCATCATTAGTTGAAATAACAGTGTTTGAAAACCTCCAGAAATTGGGGGAAATCATTAATGATTTGAAACAAGTTTGTGGAAAGGAGCTGTGCCGTTTCTTGCCGCCTTTCTTGAGCTCTGTGCGAACTGATAACATCAAAATTGCTCAAATGGGTGTCGGTGTGTGCGTGTGTGTGTGTATGGCCTTTGGTAGTGGAGAAAATAAATAAAGTTTGTGGCTTAAGTCTTTTGATATTTATTTTTTTCTTACACTTTTACCCGTTCACATACTCTAGAAACTTTTATATGAAAAGGAAATGGGAAGCACTGGACAGAATCTGTTGATGTTGATATTTAATTATAAATCCCAACAGATGTTGTAATCAAAAATGTTTCTTCGGTAAGTAAGTAGGAACAAAAAAGGCAAACAAAAACTACATCGCTACATCTTATGAACAATTTGAGACTCGAGAACGAACAAGGTTATTGTTTTTAGTTCCATGTACCCACTAATATTCCAACTCATAGGAATAAGGACAATGAATCAATTGTAAGATCAATACAAGAAGTTAATTAAATTAATGCTAAATTTAATTTCGATTTTTCTTGTTCTATTAGGTTTTTGTTTTTAAATTTGTCTGTAAGGATTTATTTGTCCGTAGACTCTTAAATAAATAAATTACAAATGAAAAAACTGATTCTCCCCTAAAAGCAAGAAGAGGCTGGTGAAATCGGTCACGAATTTATACCACATGAAATGTGTACTGTAGTGTATAATAACCTAAAATGAAGATGTTTTCTGACAGATTGTATAAACCACAATTATACAATAAAAACCCCGAAAATCGAATAAATGCAACGCTTGTTTTAACTTGTATTTGCGGGGGGACTTTATGAATACGGAAAACCTTGGATACAACTGCCTAAAATATAATTAGCCATTCGCAGTCGTCTTTAAATTGTTGAGTATACTAATCATATTCAGCTCAATGCTCTGAGTTGAGAGAAGTTCTGCAACTTCTGAATATTCGGGGAATCTTGTATCGGAATACCAGATTCAGGCTTCTGCTTTTGTATCTGAATGTGATCGATCGAGATTATCACAGAGTAAACCCAGCTTTGAATCTTGGTAAGATCAGAGCGGGTTCTCTACAAAAAGATTTTGAAAACTTCAAAAAAAAAAAAAAAAAAAAATATTATTAATTTTTTTTTAAAGTAAAACTTGTCGTTTTTTTTATTGAAAAGCAGAAAAACAAATTAAATGTAAATAAACCGACAAATTTTACTTAAAAAAAAATATTTTATTTTATATTTTTTTAGAACATTTTTCATTTGACTCGATTATCATCTTTAACCTCCTGAAATGGGCTTATAAACAGGCGCATGGGTCCCCGAGTGCCCCGATTAGTCCGTGAGTTTTTAGAATGTCAGCTCCTCATCTATATTTCTAAGAATAACAGATCTACGAGGTGGACAAGAACCTAGAATTATTGTCTCATCAGGAATAAAAAGGAAATAATTTAAAAAAAATCGTTAACGCATGAGTATTCGAGTTGCGGGCGTGGAAAATATTCGTAGTAAAGACATACTCGCTATAAGGAATTTCGTTAAGAGGAGTGAAAAACCTACTGAACATTTAACGAAACTGCAGTGTTCTGGAAATAAATTCGTTATATTGAGAACTTGGTTGTACGGAAGATCGTAATACAGATGTTAGACTGCATAAAGAAGAAAAAGACCCAGCTATTGCTGGCAAAGACAGATGATAAGATGATGGGTGTTGTTGAGAGAAAGATTCTTTGGAAAAAATGAGCCGATTATTGATTAATTCTCATTCTTATTCACCACGGCTGCTTTCAAACGACAGTCACGACATAATTGAAAAATAAACATACAACCTGTACAATAAACCACAAAAAAAAAAAATAGAAATTGCGTACCTTAGAAACAATGCGAGTTACCCAATGGCTGAGACCGTCCAGTGCTGGTGTTAATAAAACAAACAAATGATAAATGATGTTTGTTTTTCTAGTTATAATTTACAGATATATCAAATGACACATGTACTAATGACTACATTCATCGAAGTATGTGGACTTTGGATGCACTGCCAACAGTCAACAGCACCCCACTGCCCTCGTCACCCCGGAGTTGTGACAGCAGCTGAGGTTGCAATTGTGTCGTATGAATTATAATTGAAATTGATAGATGCAGACAAATATGCAAACATACTCCATCGTCGTAGGGGCATTGTAGGCCAGGCCAGCCGTTCGACAGACTGTAAGGCATTATCTTTATGGCACTAATAAAACATGGTAAACAAATTATTATTATTATGACTATTAGTTTTAGTCTTAAAATGACCAAGTCATTTAAGCCAACAACACAGGCCGAGCCATGGCATGCCAAAAATATTAATTTACCATCGATACGTAAAAAGTAAGCAGGCATAAACATGCCTGAGCATAGGCACAGTGCCGGTTCACTCAGCTCTTGCAACCATGTTGGGTAATTTTTATGATTTTTGTTCTCTCTCACTCCGTGTCCCAGAAACGAAGGGGAAGCGGAATCCACTCATTATTATTAAAAGCAAATATTGTTTAAAGTAAATGTCGCCAATATTTAAGAAAATAAAAGAACGGTTTTTCTTCTGTTTGTTTTGAAATTTTTATGTGGAGTTTTTTCCCCCCTGCCTCTTCTTTGGCTTTTGTCTGCTAGTCACAAATGTTTAAATGTCTTTTGACAAAGCTTTCAGCGAGTGAAACTGCACCTGTAGCATTTTGTAGCGAGTGAAACTGCTGGTGCCGTCTGAAGTGGCTGCCGTTTGCAGGGACCTCGGTGCATTATTGTTTTCGGCCGTTTGCTGCTCGTATCTTATGGCTGCGGCTGTGGCTACCCCTTTTAACTTATGTAAAGATGCTTGGCTTTTTGCCTACTTAGATTCTGCGGTGCTCTTGTGGCTCTTTGCTTTTGCAAAATATATAAAGTAAATAATGCCTATTGGCATTTAAACCGCAAACAGCAACTGACATTACAATGGCGGCGTAGTTTTGTTTTGTTTTTTTTTTTGTCAAGAGTTGTTCGCTTTAGTTTTTGGTTATGAGAAGTCGTTTTGTAGCGAACTTTGCCCTTATTGTATTAAGTAGCTACCACAACAACAACAACCACATATTATATGTTTTTAATAAATGAATGTTAAAAATTATTTAATATGATGTGCCATTTTTCATTGTGTGCTGGTTTTTGGCTTTTTCGCTGCATAATTACTATTTTTCTCATGGTGTTGGGAAAATCACATGGATTGGGTTTGGTGGCGAGACACCATACAACAGACACAAAAGACTCAAGAAACGAACTTTTGTGTGTTTGGTGGGAAATTTGAAGAAGATTTTGCTGGCAAAAATTGGTGTGTGTAAAACAACACTTGTGAGATATCATACGAATGGAAAACAAACGACTTAAGAACAAAACTGTATTGTGGTCACAAAGAGGAAACAAACACCGGGTGGCATTAAATGCAGTTGACTTATGACGAAGAGTTTTAATGGCATTTATTTCGAGTCTGTGTATAATAAGTTTGAATAGAAGCTAATTGTAGAGCTGCTGCTAGACGTATTACAGTCTCCAATAATCAAATTCATATTGGTGTCTATTGGGGTGACTATTAAGATCTGCGTTATGGACGACCGAGGTTGTGCTGGGCAGAATCCAGAATCAAAACATGGTATGACCATAAAATGCTTCTACCTCGTAAATGCTGGCAACGGCATTACCAGTTCGAATCGGCTTTAAACAGGAGCTCCCGGTGGGTGAGTATACAAATAATATCGTGCACAGCTCAGCGATTCGAGAGAAGTTCCCCGTCTGTTCCTTCATGGAATGTTATGGGAAATAAGTAAGTAAATCGTGGTCATCTCATGTGATAAATTATATCCTGATGTAATTGAAATAGGATGGTAGCTGTAGGATTAGTGTCCTAATAAGAGAGGGCGACTCAGAAACAAATGCTAGACTCAATTGTTTACCGAAAGCGGCTGGAAAATAACCAATGGTGCTGAGGAGTGTCAAGACGCCACACCAGGGCGCAAAATAAAAAAAAGTATTGCAAACATTCCATTGTCAATGGGGTATTCGCGCGAATGCCTCAGCAGGCTTCACAGAAATTCATCTTGCCAATTATCCAAGAACATGGTGACGGTTTCTGGTTTCCATCTCTGCTTAAGGGCCTACGTGATGTCACCGCATCTAAATCCGCAGCAAAATATCACTCTCTGCGGCTGCATGGACTTCTCGAGGATTCCCCGATGTTGCAGTTGTGCTTGTTAACCATGCTGCCGAAATGAAAATGCTCTTTGGTGTCCTTATACTCAGCACAGCGCACCGTGTTATCCAGTTTCACGCAGTTTTTGCACAAAACTAAATAAAATTAATTTCATTCCATGGAGATATGTACTGACTTTCTGTCAAGATTTCGAGAGCGAAAGAGATGAGTGGTCCAAAAAAAAAACCTTACTTATTTTCCCTTAACATTCCATTAAGAAACAGACGGGGTAATTCCCTGGATTCATTGAGCTGTGTACAATATAAGTTCTATACCCACTGACCAAAAAAAAAAACGTATGATAAATAGAAACAAAAAACCCCTGCTATACCTTAATGTATTCATACTGTCCATGAGCAGCATACTTTGATTTTTAAATTTGTCTCTTTCTTTTTCACCCAAAGTAGGGGTAACGTGCATTTAAATTCAGTGCCGATATAGAGAAAGGTTGGTGGCATACGTTTTGTTCAAGATCATCATATGAGGCACACTTGAAATATAATCACTCCCTACTGAGGTTCCACCGTTACGATACGAAAATGCTGTTAAAAAAATTTACTATTTTTTTCTTTTGCTTTCTAACAAACACTCAGAAGATGTCCCCTATGAATGGAATGCACATTGTTGGCAATAGGAAAGAAGGGTATTCGAGGATTTGCCTTGAAATTCTTAATGCCTTGAAATTCTTAATGAAATTCAGGCAGGAAAACCACTTGTTGGGAGATTACCCCACATGCGAACAGTACGGCCGAAGAACGAATTTTCTCTATACAACACTGCCTGTGACTTCTAGAGCTTCTATAGTTAACATACATAGACTCCCCCAGAATTAATAGCTAATATATCATGACACCTAAAAACTAAAACCGAAATTGAGATCATTCTGCTCGATCCACAACACACATCAAACAGGTGACTTTTCATAAAGTACAATCGATCACTCCTAACATTCTCCTTTTTCACCTCTCATTAAATGGGTCAACAATGTCAGCCAACAATTCGCGTCTTTTTCTGCAACCAAGTATGATCACTTTGGATTATTCCAAAGTGTGTGCACCATCCGCAAAACTTTTGTTTGCCCCTCCCCCCCCCCCAAACCAGACTCGTGTTTGATGTCACGCCAGGGCACACTTTGTTGTAGTTGCTGTCGTTGTCTTACCCCACCAATACAAGAGCAATAATTCAAATGTATTTTTCTATGCGGCACACCACACCACGACGCAGCATTTGAATGAACAACAACAGAAACAGAACACACACACTCTTATTCAGCAAAAAAAAAAAAAAAAAAAAGTTCTGTTATGGTTCCAACATAAAAGGCGTGATTCGAAAAAGGGGGTCAAGTCAAACAATATGTTAATTTTGAACTTCAATTCTTTTTCTGCTGAATTTTGGTACTTATATTTCAAATCCCCAGCAACGTCAACCAAACAAATTATAAACAATTTATCATTAGACAAAGAGCATTGTACATAACAGTACATATGATATGCCCAGACTACACACATGGCTGTCTGTTTCGCAGTATGTCTATGTGTCTGGCTCGTCGGGCTCGTCGCAGAGCTGCTTAATTAAGAATTTATAGAAAAACTATCAAGCATACTTTATGATTCTTTTCATAAAACTTCAACACCTGTTTTCCTTCGTCGACAAGGCTTTGCTATTCCGCTGGCTGTTCGCGGTTTTATGAGTGGAACAACAACGTCGGACACACCCCAAAAAATTGGATACCTTGTGTTGTGTTGGTTCATTTTTTTCGCTTCTTGGGCGAAAAACGACATTGTAATGTAAGAAAAATATTTGAAATCCACCGAAAGATTTGCAGTGCAGCACATTTACAATTTACCTTCTGTTGGTTTTTTTTTTTGTGGATTTGCTTGTTTTCTGTATGTAAATCTTTTTCAAGAGTTTTATGTTGCAGTGCTGATACTATTGACAGTTGCAACTAAGACATCATGTTTTTAATTATTTTGTATTTTAGTGTTTTGAATTATTACCAAGAGTAATTCAAGTAGTTGCTAATAAGACACTAATAAAATGTATTACCAAAAAAAAAATGCCATTAATTTTATTTTCAAAAAAAAAAGTAATTTATTATGTCTGGTAAGTTTTTGAAAGAAAAACGTAGTTAAATTAAAATATGCTAAAAGCATAAATAAACATTCGAAATTAATAACAGATGAAGGTTAGCATTCCATAGAGTTGGGAGAGTGAACTGCATGTGAAATGTCATTGAAATGACAGTCAGTCGTTTTATGCCACAGAATATGGGAACATGTTTCGCTCTTAAGTCTATCGTTTTGGAGCAAATATTAATTGGAAATGTGGCTGGTGTCTAGACATTATTTTTTTAAATTTAATAAATACAAATAAAATACAGTCGGATATAAAGCACTAGCATACACATCTAACGTATCACTGGCAAACATTTGAGTTCCAACTAGGCTAACTTAAAGTCCTTCGGAGCTCGGACATTTAGAAAAAGAAGAAGACAATGTAAACTGACTGCACGATGCGACAATTAAAATCAATGGAGGATTATCGGTTTTATTCACAATTGAGAAAAGGCCGCTGTTGGTACCTCCCTTAAAAATGCACTATTTCGCCCTCTTTATAAATCATACCCAACCATACATTTGTATGTGTGGTAACGGAAGGGCCCTTCCTCCAGAGATTTTAACGATCTATGCCTCATTTTACTTGTACGATATGATAATCTGCTGAAAATTCTCACTTTTTGTCACAATAGAATATTTATGAAATAAAAACAAACAAATTGCGAAAAACGAAATTGTTTGCTTGAAAAAAACGAACCTTGATAAAGATAATTTCGTATTTTTTTTTAAAACTAATTACAATAAAATCTGACAAATTCAGACACATTATGTCCCAAAAATGTAATTTAAAGAAAAAAATACTTAACCGTAGAAACAATTGGGGGATACTCAGTGCAACAGAATTGCATAGGGGTTATTCATTATTTTGTTTTTCATTATTTATGAATCTGTTGCAATACGCAAAATAGAGTATGATGGGTCCCTTTAATATTATAGGGATATTCTCAGAAACGACCTAGCTCTCCGTGCAATTTCTTCAACATTAAATGGAAAAAATAATGAAACAAGCTGGAGTTAATGAACCGAAATAAGAGATGTGTCTGATGGTGGACGAGGACAAGACAAAACGTATGACTGCTGGCAAAACGTTGCGACGACAGAAAGGGGACATTGCAGAGACTGTGTCGCCGTCAGAAATAGGATTGTGCTTTTCTGCAAGTCTATGCAATTTTTATAATCCTGCAAAATCTCTACACTGTAGGGCCAAAATTAAAGAAAATGAAAATTATTATTTCCGGCATTCATTAACAGAAAATTCCTAATTTTTGGGCAATGAGCTTAATACGATTGAGAATAGTCATTGAGAGGCAGAATTAAGTTTTATATTTTGCAGCATTTTTAAGACTAACAGAAAAAACTAAATTATGTTCGATTCGAAAATGCCCCGATAGTTTTAAAAATCGATGGAGTAATTAAAAAAGATATGGTATTTTTCCTTTGAATTAAATCTACTTTTATTTAAAAGTGACGCTTACTGATAAACTTCGCCGGGACACAGTCCAATTGCACACTTAAGATTGATGCAGGTACATACCTGCAAATAAAAGAAAACATAAAAATATTATTAGTATTAGTAATACTAGATGTCTTTAAGATATTCGCATAGTTAAATTATTATATAAACATTCCTTCGAAAACTTTCCCAAAAAAATCTGATGGAAATCTAAAATTTGATAAAGCAGATAATTGAAAAAACAATGGAATGTTTTGTTAGGTTCTCCTTTGTCAGTTTGTTTGACAACAACATTATAAATAAATTGTTCAAACAAACTGAAATCGTGATTTCAAATAAATGACAACATTTCACATTAGTTAGTGGCCAACCACCGAAAGCGCAAAAATGAAATTATCAGTTATTTACGTTTGTTTAACACAGCATGACACCTGAAGACAATCGGGGGAAGAAAACAAGAAAACCATTTCGAGATGGCGTAGAAATCATACAGTTAACACATAAACAATTGTATTGTGTTGCAACAAATGGCATACAAAAAAAAGCTGCTGGCAATGGAAGTGCCCACAATTTCGCTGCTGATTCTGATGGTGATGAGGATGCCGATGAGAATGCCCATGATGATGATGATGATGATGATGATGAGGCTAGTGGTGACACACTCCACTGACATGAAGTCAACATTTAGAGAGACATGCAGTCTTGGCTATATTTTCTTACAACGACTTACAGCAACAACAAGAACCATCAACATGAAGATGCATACAACAGAGATGAGTTTCACCTAATGACCTCCATTTCAGTTGGCTGTACAATTTATGGAAGAAAGTAAGTAACACACTTTGTTTTTTTTTCGCTCTTGGTTTGATCATTGCTTTCGTATTGCAGAAGAGGATTCATTTGAATCCGTTGAAATTGTGGGATATTTGAATTTAAATATTGGGGGAGTTTAGGGAACATAAGCGAAGCAATGACTACAAGAAGAGTTGTGCCTTTTCCATTTGGAAAACGAGAAATTGATTTATGCATTTTAACTAAACATGTCATGCTTTGCATAAATTTCCAGCTAAACGCTCTTTTTTGGCCTAAAAAGCACAGCAACATTTCGATAGACATGAAGATGTTGGTGGCTGTTGTTGCCGCCATGCCAACTACCAAAAAGTAGCGTAGCGTAGTTGACCTACTCTTGGCTGCTAGAGTTCGTTTTTCTCTCGCTCGCTCTCTCTCTCATTTTTGGTGGTTTATAATTATACGGTTGTTAAGGAGTAAAGTATCGTGTGGCTGAAGATGGACAACAGTGCGTTTCAGAAAAGGGAATAACAAGTTGTTTTGGCATTAAGAAATTACCGGGTTACTTTCTGCAAAGACCCTTCTTTCCATTTGACCAGAAAGTCCATGTGGAGAAGACGGAGTTTTAAAAGTGTGAACATTAGCATTAACTAATTTAGAGAAGGCTTCTTAAGCTGTGAATACATCGATCGTCAATATATTTTAATGATGACAATGACAGGTTTCACAAAACTATTTTAAGTGATCAATACTTATGCGGAGCTTAATAAGAACCGCACGACGAGTACAAATTCGTTTTTAATGCCTTGCTATTTATTATTCGCCACTAACGATAGATGAGAAGTACGAGTTTATTTGCCAGCCTTTCTGTTTTGGATGTACGAAGCCAATCAGTATGGGAATTTGGCGTATTTAGTTTGCGCTAATTGGAGACGAAAAGAGAGTTTGTTTCTTAAGTCTTTTGTTTTTCGAATCCAAATGAGTTTATATATTTCTATTTCGAGCTTTTGTAAGGAATAAGGAATGAGAAGTTTTAGATATGAACTCAATGGAAATAGATTAGGATTCCTAAGTTGTTCGATTCGGGGATGTTCACAAAATATCCACTAACAACAGAATGAGAAATACAAAATTTGCCTCCAACGACTTTCGATTTTTTTAATACATTCTTTATTAATCTTTAATCTTAATATATATTTACCCTCGACACTGATTCCCTGATTCACTGACTCTGTCACGCAGTACGTAGGAATTTAAATAGGCATTCTATAATTCTATAAATAATAATAATAAAAAAAATAATATTTTTTTTGTACAGAAATTGTGTTTTCCCCAAATTTTTTTTTTACCAAATTTTTTTTTTTACAAAAATTTTTTTTTTACAAAATTTTTTTTTCAACAAAATTTTTTTTTTCACCAAATTTTTTTTTTCCACAAAATTTTTTTTTCAACAATTTTTTTTTTCACAAAAATTTTTTTTTCAACAAAATTTTTTTTTTTTACAAAATTTTTTTTTTCAACAAAATTTTTTTTCCATATTTCAACGGGCGCCATAGGCGAATTACAACTTACTAGTATAGTATAATCACCAATAACGGTAAAGATTATTTTCGAGCCCTTCTGTACGACCGTGTCTTTAGTTTGTATAGTTTGTTTCTTAAGTCTTTTGTTTTGGAGCTTCAGGTGAGAAAACAATCAAACAAATTTGAAATATGAACTCGATGGAAACTAAGTATGTTTCTTATTTTTTTTTTGTAATTCTTTGATATTCACAAATTCTTCAAACTTGTAAATACACTAAAGTGAGCGACTCCAGCCGCAAGACCAGACATGGTTGAATGAAGTTGCCAGTCTTTTCATTTATGGAATGTTAAGGTAAATACGACAGAGCAGAAAGGCCCAAGATTGACCAAGTGGACATGCTAGTACTTGATACTTGCTGACTATCTTGTGAGACCTACCGTGCTTTTGCAAGAAACTGAAACAAAACACTCGTACGCAAAGATCAGCGCCCAGATTATCAAAGCACCAGTACAGCCTCCACCAGCGCCGTCATTCGCTCAAAAAATAATTTGTGTATTGTTATCATCCGCAATCAAACGCAAGAGCCAGACAAAGGTGTATAGAACAATTTCAAATTTATTATACGTACAGAAGGGGGGGAGTAAAATGTGAATATTTCATGTTCCCACTGTTGCCCTCTCTCGCCGACTGCGTGGTGGTAAAATATGAATCTTCATAGATTTAGCACAGGAAAATTCACACCTTGTTCAATGGCCAATGTGAAACGAATGAAAACCATCTCATGACGAAGCTTTCGTATCTCCAAACAATGTATAAGTTAACTGTGCACCTCACCGACAAAAAGTGGCTTCTTTCAGTTAACCATCGTTGGCAGCAGAAGCATACAACACACACACACACACACTCAGGTCGGTGACTAGTGTTGGAATGTAGCAGCCTGATATACGGTTGTGGCAGACAGCTTTGGTGGAAACGTTTTTCCCATTGATGTTTTGCTGCTGATTATGTTTAATAGTGTGGAAGTAATTTCATGCCCGGTTTTCCATTCCAAAAACGGCTCATACACACACTCGTCCAACTCAGACTCCACTTCATTCAACAACTTTGAGGGCAGCAGTGCGATCCGAGGCAGAGGATTTACAAAAACATTGTTGTAATGTTTTGCCAACGTTTTGTGTTACTTTGGTGTTTTAAAAATATCTCTCCGGCTCGCCGCCGTCTTAAAATGAAGGCTGGCTGGCTGGCTGGCATGCCGGGATTAATGGGGGAAGGATTTTGTAGTGTTTTGAAATTATGTGAAAAATAACCAAGCTGCGTGTCTGAGATCACTTCGTGAAATAATAAATTTATTAAAATAATGAGAAATTATAGCAAAAGGGAACAACAACATGAAATAAGTAAAAAAAAAATAGTATTTGGCATACAATTTAAAGATAAGAAACTAAATGAAAAATTAGGGTGTTAAAGAGGAAAAACGCTTTTTCATATTTTATTTTTATCGACATAAAGAAGGTGTGATCCCAAACTGTATATTTTTTATCGGAAACCCGGCCCCACTTTAGAGTCTTTATCGATATTTGTTAACGATGGAGGTGGCTTGAATGGGAACGAGTTTTTTAAAGATCGTTATGGTATGGATGTGTATTTAAATATGATGCTAGGTCAAGTCAACCATATTTAAGAGAAAATCCAATAAATCATCAGTTTTTTTTGTTTAAAAACCTAGAGAGACAAACAATACCGAATATAACCTCTGACAAGAACAAGCATATATAGATTTTATGCGGTCCTGGCACGATACAACTGGTTGAACAACTGAGTTGAACAACCAAGTTGATAGTTCTCCTCACACCCTACAATTTGTCAACCAATTTCTTATCCTATCTCATTTGCAAATATTTTCCCTAGCACCAACATTAACGCATATTTTTTTTTCATTTATAGATAACTAGTAAGTTGTAATGCGCCTATGGCGCCCGTTGAAATATGGAAAAAAAATTTTGTTGAAAAAAAATAATTTTGTTGAAAAAAAAAATTTTTTGTGGAAAAAAAAAATTTGGTTTAAAAAAAAAAATTTGTTAATTTTTTCTTCAAAAAAAAATTTTTGTTGAAAAAAAAAATTTTATTGAAAAAAAAAATTTTGTTTAAAAAAAATTTTTGGGGGAAAAAAAAATTTTGTTGAAAAAAAAATTTTTTAAAAAAAAATTTTGTTGAAAAAAAAATTTTTTAAAAAAAAATTTTGTTGAAAAAAAAATTTTGTAAAAAAAAATTTTGGAAAAAATAAAATTTTGGTAAAAAAAAATTTTGGGAAAACACAATTTCTGTACAAAAAAAAATATTATTTTTTTTATTATTATTATTTATAGAATTATAGAATGCCTATTTAAATTCCTACGTACTGCGTGACAGAGTCAGTGAATCAGTGAATCAGTGTCGAGGGTAAATATATATTAAGATTGTTTCAATTATTTGGTTTTTTTTACTTTGAATTCCACAACTGAGGCATATTTTTATATTCCCCAATATAAAACCAATCACTTTTTCCACATATTCTTTCATTTTTTGTATTATTTTTTCAAAACACCCATACAAAAATGTGTTTACTTCCTCCATTGCCAAATGAGAATGAAGTAAAGAAGTTGAATGACAAGCCCTCACACGTACCAACCTAGTTGACCAACTTGGGCTGAAATCAAAATTATTTGATTTTCATCCAATCGACGAGCACTCACATGTTACAACTGGTTGTACAATTTGATTATTTTAGTATTATAATACATTTTAGTATTTGACATCGCTCATTTACTTCAATAGTGTCACAATTCAAAATTTATTTTTTTTGCTAAAAAAAAAAGCGGTCTCTACGGTCGACATTTGCAATTGAAAACTTGAAAGGGCTCTTCTGAAAAACCGTATTTTGAGTATGACACTATTACAGTAAATGAGGGACATGTCCCTAGTACGAACAATTTATAGATTTTTACCCTAGTAAAAACGGCTACAAGATTTTCTAAATCTTTTGGCATGACTTGAAGATTTTGCCGAGATGCGATCAATGGTCACCTAGCCATAGTTATGGGCTATTTCCTCTAATGGAAGCATATTGTGGTAAACTGAGATTCCATTTCGCGGCCATCACTAGCTACTTTGTAGGTAGCCCATGACTGTGTTGTCTATATTAAGTCACAAATCAAGAGATAATAGGGGCTGCCTTCGGGGTAAACCGCCTTAGACGGATACAGACTTTCAGACTTTATCAAGAATCATGTTTAAAATAAGTTGCCATCTCTAACAGGCAATACCGCTCTGAGAATGTCTTTATTAATTGTGTTTAATTTCGTTAAAAAATCATCAACTGGTAAAAAAAACAGGTTGCAAGGTTTCTGTCCAGTATTTCTGTTTGACCAGTCAAAGGGATACTATTTTTTATGACATATTTTTATGAAATTAAACACAATTATTGAAGACCGCCTCAGGCCACTCTTGTCGGCTAGAGATTAAAAAGTGGGTAAAGTATTACCATCGATACTCCAGGGCATGCCGATTTCTGTTTTATCCGCTAGTCAGTTACTACCAAATATAAAAAGGCCGTAAAGAGCCAAACTCACAGAGATCGATTTATCATTACGGAAGCTTAAAAGCTTCATTCGTTTACGCTTTCACCACTGGTTAATTTGTCAAATATAAAAAGAACATCTGATAGCTGATTTAAAGAGGAACAGCCTAACATTCACCCGGTTGTTGGAATCAAGTCGTTCATCAATCAAGATGGAATCAAGATGGTCCAACGATTTGTTCGATTTTATAACTCGAACAGGTTTCATTAAATGATTGAAATAAAACACAAGAAAATCGTTTTAATGTCCATCAATTTGGCTTTATTGGAAGGATAATTTTATGCCATTAATGTCTAAATATGATTTCGGGCATGTGGCCGCCGCGGCTGGCTCGAATAAAGCCAATTATACAGGTCCAATTTTCAACCACTTGTTGGAACCACAACTCATCCACATTCATGCCATCCAATTCGGGAACAAAATAGTCGGTTATCATGGCTCTATACCGGTCTCCATTAACGGTAACTGACTCTCCAGCATTATTTCGGAAGAAGTATGGCCCAATGACTCCACCAGCCCATAGAGCACACCAAACAGTCAGTTTTTGTGGATGTAATGGCATAAAATGGACGGAGCTTGCGGTGAACTTCGCGAACTGAACCATTACTTTCGAAATAAATTTGCACGATTTGCAAGCGTTGTTCTTTTGTCAACCTGTTCATGATGAAATGGCAAACCAAACTAAATAGTAATCACTTGACAGCTGACAAAATGGCCGCCAGTTAAAAAAGTGATGCCAACTTAAAGTTCTATACCCCAATAAAAAATACCCTTTAGGATATATCAACAGAGCTGAGAATACATTGGCCACAATGACAATAGATTTTCCAATAACAGCTTGAGCAATTAGAGCAGGTGTACGTGAGGATATTTGAAGCTCAAGGATTTTAAACATAATAACTTATTGTTATCCCAAGCCATCGAATGTTGCGATTTTCTTCTACATCAACTTTTTATTATTATTCCGTCTCCAAACGATTTTCACCTCAACCTATATGTGAAATCACAATCTTAAGGTCGATCTGTTAATGTAGATTGGGCCCTATTTTTCCGCTTATAGAAAAAAATTGTACGATAGAAAAAAAATTGTACGAGTGTGCGCATGCGTGCGTGTGAAAATTTTCTCACATTTCATAATATTGTTATTAAGCATTAATGCGTTTTGTTGTTGTTGCTACTCTACTTCTACTTCTTTTATGCATTTCGCAATATGTTCAACCTATTTTCTGAACAAGTCTAATTACCCACATTTACATTACAATGTTGTTGTTGTTGTTTCTGTTGATTTTTTTTTCTCTCTCTCTTTCGTGCTCACTTTAATTTATAGTTTTTTGATAAGCGTTGAAAATATGTAACAAATGTTAATGTGGAGGAAAAAAAACATATTTTTAGCATTTTTCCTCGTTCTTAGCACCCCATTCGACTCTTATGATTTGATAACGATTTGGCTAAAGTGTTAGTTTGAAGTTTTGTTTTTTTTTTTTGTTTCAACCTTTTGGTTTGGCTTGAATATGTAAGCTCGCTTTTTCGAATGTAGTTTTCTTATTCAAAGTATTTCAGAAATCCCTCGAAGCGTTTGTGGTAGCCAAGATAATTGTGTGCGGTTTTTATTTCGTTTCTTTTTTTTTTTTTTGAGAAATACTGAAAAATAAATTTATGTAATTTTGAAAATTATGTATATCAAAAAGTGAAGTAAGGGTACTAAAATGAGAACAGGTTTAGTGGTCGTGGTCTGTTTGTGGGTTTGTACAGAAATCGCAAAAATCTTAACTGATTTTTTAGTGGCTTTTGGGCAGAGCAAAGTGCCTATTTGATCGATGTCTTATAAATATGAAATTTGTATAATTTTGTAAGGTTTTCCTGGTCACCCTATAATTTGCGTTTAGCGAAAAGTAGTTTGCAAGAAAGAAAACAATTTCATAATTTCATGTTTCACAGTGGTTTGTGTTTTTTTTATTTTTTTATTTATGTTCTTTTGAGGAAATTGCTTTTACAGAGCAGAAGTGGTATTGAGATTTTGCTTTATATGTTGTTTTTGATTTCTTTGAATTAAACTTCCAAGTCATATGGATTCTTAAACTAACTAAGAGTATTAGTGTTTAACTTTTTGTACTCGCTTTACTTAAACCTTAAATGCGCAGAGTATACTATGAGTTTCAACCAAAAAAGTCTACATAATTTCCCAGATTTTTATACAAATTAATAAGTTATGAGATATTTTGCCACAGATATTTGGATTCCCTATTATAAAAGTTGACCCGGTAGGCTGCGACAAAGTCAAAATTTGGTTGTATCCTATAGGATACACCGCTCATTTAAGGCTTAATATTTCATACCATTTTGTAGTACTTTGATATATTAATCTGACATCCTGCAAAGAGTCCGCTTTATAATTCGAAGACAATCTAGACTTGTCAAGCTGTTTGCCTGTCTGTCAGCTGATATCCCAACCCCCTGAAAATTGGACTGCACTGAGCCACAGAAACACAAATTGTACTTAGAGTATGGATCAATGAAATTATTGGGGTTTTGATTGGAAGCTAGACTTTCATATCTTCTCACACGATGAGGTTAAAAAAAGAATGATCTGTTCAAAAATCAAGTTTTATTACTCCCTCGTCAAGACACAGCATTGCTGCCTTT
This sequence comes from Hydrotaea cyrtoneurina, assembly GCA_958296145.1. Taxonomy (NCBI): domain Eukaryota; kingdom Metazoa; phylum Arthropoda; class Insecta; order Diptera; family Muscidae; genus Hydrotaea; species Hydrotaea cyrtoneurina. The sequence continues at coordinate 121,493,052 of OY282512.1, forward strand.
CAAAAGTACTTCATACTTCATTTAACAACACAGAATCCCTATTGTGTCATTAAATCTTAATTTACTTTCTACTCTTTGTCTTTCTGTGTGTCTTTCTGAGATTTTCGGATTTTATCGCAATATTCTTCTTGTTGTTCAATCCATAAAAAAAGTGAAATTTACGCTTGCGGCGATTAGTGGTGTGTCTTTGTATTCCCAAACGATTTCGCAACTTTCACTTATTCTTGGGTATTCTTTGCGAAGGCGCGAAGCTCACATACAAAGCAAACATTATACACACACACGATAATTATTAATAAATGATTACAATGTATACGAGTACAACAACGACAACCACGACAATGGGTGGTGGATGAAGACAAGACCACCATTCAACTTCAACTCAGCACCAAACGGCAGCGGCGGCATCATCATTAACCCACCAAATCGAAAGATACGAGCAACTTTACGATAAACAAAGAAAACTCTGCAAAACCGAAGAGCAGAAAAAAAATAACAATTCAAAAGACATAAAGTATTTGAATGTTAAAGTAATTTTAATGATCGTTTTTTTTTTTGGGGGGGCTCCATGCTCAAGAAATACGGCTGAGGTGATGGTGCCGAAGAAGACGTTATGAGGTGGTGCTGGAGCTTCATGACCGAGTGAACGGCGCTGAGCTGTTGACTGGGAAACTTGGAGTGGCAAAGAGGCGCAAACAAGTGACCGCCAACGGGCAGACATGAACACAGCGGCCGCACAGCGACATTTAAATTCAAAGAAACACCAACAAAACGAAGTTTCGAGTAACAAACAAAACCAAATATGAAAAAAAAAAAAACACCACGAACACCCAACAGGCACTTGGCACTTGTGCCATTTAAAAAGTTTCAGTCTAATTTAACCAACAGTGCCACCGCTGCCACCACACCACGACAGCGTCGAGAAAATCATTGTTCCTCTGAGTCAGTTTTAGGCCATCTTCGATGGGGCCAAACCACAGCGCAAAAACCAAAATTGTAGGTTTGTCTTTGTGAAAAAAAATCATCTTTAAATTTTGCAATGAATTGCATCGTTTGACATTTGTAACATATTAAATGATAGATTTATGGTAAAGACCACTTAACTGGTTTCTTTTCGCGCTGCAGTGTCTTTCGGATACTTCGAGATATTCAAGTTTAATGCAAGAATCAAATATCCACCCAGTCATTGTGATTAAGACGCTAATATATAGCTTTGGCATGATTTTAAAGTTTAAGCCGCAGCCGACTGGTTCTTTAGGTATAATGAGGTATAATGAGAAATGAGACAACGATTCGTATTCAAATGTGAAAAACTCCAACTTTGCCGAAGAACTGCTGTCGTTTGTAATTTCAATTCAATGTATTTTAAGGGCCCAATGGAGATTATGAATTCATATCAGATGCCAAGTTCGCTTGATTATGAGTGCCTTTGAATATTTATATATGTCTATCTCCAATTAGATAAATGCGAGATATGTAACAATTGTGTTTACTTTTTAAAGACAAAATCAGGTTTAGTCTTTTCCGGTTTCATACCAATTTGGTTTATGGTTTAAATAGTTTTGACGTTATAAACTCTTAAAGGTTTTTATGGGCGCAGGAAATGCGCTAGGTAGAGTCTGCGACCATCATACAGCACATCCAGTTTGGTAACCCGGTTGAATGTCAAACATTTTTTTTTTTTTACCGAATGTGTCCACCATATAAATACTACGACTTTATAAGTGAGCAACCAGGAGTCGCAGTCTGGTTGCCCAAAAATGTGATCGACTCCGAGTTTAATTTACTTACATTTCTCACAACATAAATAAAATGTAAATTGTGACAACCAATCTCACAAGTAAGTTAATGCGAGGGTGACTATGAATTTAGCTCTTTATTTGATTGAAATCGCTTCAGTAATATCGAAGATTAATATTTATTACTACCACCAAATGGGAGTAGAATTTGTTATTATTTTCTTTCTCCTCCTTTGCGGGTTTACCCAAAACTCTTATTCATTTTTGCTTTGCTATATGAAAGGAAATTATTTTATTATTTTTTTTAATTAAAAATTTAAATTTTTGTCTTAAATCGAAAATATGCGAGAGTGAAGATTTGTTCGATGTTTGTTTTATTCAGATGAAAGACCCACTAAAGTTGAATCAGTCTTCGATTATGGATTTCGATCTTTTATTGAAATACTCCTATATATATTGAAAAAGAGTCTTATTCCTATGTACTTGTCAAATGGTCGTTTTTAGTTTATCTAGGGTGCAATATTGCATGGACGATAACTTTCATATTCATAGGCATATTTTTGTAAACATCGACCCGATTTGTATGATGACTTTCCACCCAGGTTGACACGCAAGACGTTCAAGGATTGTTGGCAAAGTGGGTAAATAAGCAAGAGGGGTAGCAAAACAGTCACGAAATGGAAAGTTTGGGGGAAATTTTACAACTTAATTGATAATTTAAAAAAAAAAATTGGACATTGCCAATTTGATATTGTTTATACATGATTTTCTAACAAGAGGTGTTATTTGAGTACTAGTAAGTTGTAACGCGCCTATGGCGCCCGTTGAAATATGGAAAAAAAATTTTGATGAAAAAAAAAATTTTTGTTAAAAAAAAAAATTTGGAAAAAAAAATTTTTGTTGAAAAAAAAAAATTTGGAAAAAAAAAAAAATTTAAAAAAAAAAATTTTGGAAAAAAAAATTTGTAAAAAACAAAATTTTTGTAAAAACACAATTTCTGTACAAAAAAAAAATATTTTTTTTTATTATTATCTTAATATATATTTACCCTCGACACTGATTCACTGATTCCCTGATTCACTGATTCACTGACTCTGTCACGCAGTACGTAGGAATTTAAATAGGCATTCTATTCTATAATAATTCTATAAATAATAATAATAAAAAAAATAATATTTTTTTTTGTACAGAAATTGTGTTTTCCCCTAATTTTTTTTTTACCAAATTTTTTTTTTCCAAAATTTTTTTTTTTTCCACAAATTTTTTTTTTCAACAAAATTTTTTTTTTCCACAAAAATTTTTTTTTTCAGCAAAATTTTTTTTTTCAATAAAATTTTTTTTTTCAGCAAACTTTTTTTTTCAACAAAATTTTTTTTTTCCACAAAAATTTTTTTTTCCAACAAAATTTTTTTTTCCACAAATGTTTTTTTTCCCAATTTTATTTTTTTTCGAAATTTTTTTACAAAATAGTTTTCTCAAAATATTTTTTACAAAATTTTTAAAATTAAGTAACAAATACTTTCCCAAGCAAATTAACGGGCGCCATAGGCGCATTACAACTTACTAGTTATTTATAGAAAATTATAGAATGCCTATTTAAATTCCTACGTACTGCGTGACAGAGTCAGTGAATCAGTGAATCAGTGTCGAGGGTAAATATATATTAAGAAGATTCAAAGAAAAATTATATTTTTTGAGATAAATGATCGGATGTTATAGAGGAAGGTATGCCGTTAATAATGAAAACCAACATCAGCCAAATGGCCACCACGACAACGCTTACAGGACCATATCTTTTTCATGAAATAACCAAATCGCAAAGTGGCTGAACCACCAGCTCTTGTTGGAAAACCCTATATAAAAGAAGAATACACATCAGAAACTGGCACGCATTATCATTTTTAATCTGTCATCGAGTAAATGCTCGTGACTTTAGGAAGGGGTTTCAAAAGAAAATGTCAAGAAATACTCTGGGTCATCGTGTAAATTGGGACATATGTTATTGCCCCTTTTATCCAACTTTTTTGGATAATGGATATACCCTACACCGCCAATATGTTGGAGAAATGATTCTTTTGGATTCCGTGCACTTTTTTTATGTGATGAATTCAATTGCTCCTTAAAATTTCTCAACAGTCACAATCATATTAAACTGGACAAAAACAGTTTTAATACGCGACTTCAGAGTTGGCATAAAACCGACAGGATTTGTACAGCGAAACCGTGGCTATAATTCGTTACTTATTCTTAAATTAAGCTGAGAGTTTTTCTTTGCAAAAAAAAAAAAAAAAAAGACACTAACTTTAAAAAGCGCACTCTTACTGAGACACCCTCTGTGTACAATATTTACACAGGCGTCCACTGAAATTTGAATAAATAAATAATTATTTCGTCATCTACCCGTTCAAGTATGGGAAGTAATTATGGTACTTTCATTTTTGTATCGGCAATTTGTTCAAAAATACAGATATCAATTTGAATCAATATTATTGCTTAGTTTTGTTTTGCCCCAAAACACCGAAAAAAACACCTTAAGTCACACCTTTGAATGTGTGCATGTTGTGTTCCTAGGCACCACCGAGAAACACCACCGCCAACAAACAACAAATACAACTTTACAAAATGATTGTAATTTGCTTGTTTTCTTAGCTTAATTTATTTGACATTATACAGACTTTTGGCCATACAATCGATAGACCGAAAACCAGTAAGACAAAGGAGTAGGTGTAGACATCCAGAGGCTGCCTCAGTATCAACCTTTAATCGAGGATTATGTAAATCGTCGCAAAAAAAAAAAAAAAGAAACAAAAAAAACAATTTTCGATTGTGTTTTTGTTTTCATTTTGCTATTGACACCGCGCATGAGAAATACAATAAAAACAAAGTCAATTGAAATTGAACCAATTTAACCAAAAACGGAGAAGTAATGTCATGTCAATGACGGCCGCATAAGACACCAAGCACGGTGGTTTGGGGCAACACAGTAGCCCCGCGTATTGAAGGTTATGTGGACCAAATCAAATTGTTAGTGGCCGTTGCAATGTGAAGGTGTATCTGAGTGTTATATGTAGGCGGCGTTTAGTTCTGACTTAATTTGGCTGTATTTTGTCAAAATTTGTACAAATGAATTGCTTTGAATGGCCATAAAGAAACACACAGCCCAACAACAGCCCGAAAACATGCACAGTTAGATTAAGGTCAGCGGACATTTTCAATCAAAAAAATGGAAATGTGACTGTCGTTGTCATTGTCATTGTTGGTCATAATTGATATGACAATAATTGAAATGTTTCTTTCAAACATAAATCATTGTTTATTTAAATGAAATTGAAATTGAAAACAAAATCGAAATTTGAATCACTTACAATTGACCTCAATTTCTCAATTCTGTAGTTGATTAATTTGGTGACAAACTGACACGTTTATCATGTGAGACGTTCAGTGTTGATTCATCTTGTTCCGTTCAAAATGTAAATAATTCGTTTTAGCCACAAACCAACCACAATATCTGTATACGTTTGGGCTCGTGTTCTCTGAATCATTGAAACCATCAACACATTTGTTGGCGGCCTTTTCCAACATTCCACATCCCCTTCCCCTCCCCCTTCCGTTCCGTTCCGTTCGTCTTTGCAATGGTCAAGCCAAAGTGTTAATTGCCATTTCATGTTTTAGGTTTGTTTTTGGTAATGAATTCGACGAATTTGCGCATACAGCCGAAGAAACGATTATCTTTTGCCCAAATATGCCAACAAAAGTAGGCGTTCATCCTCATGTCCTCATGTTAGACAATATTCGTACCATCACAGACCGGGACTATAGCCGCCATTAATTATAATAATTTGAAATTGGCTATCGCGTTACCGCGAGAATGTAAATATTTCCATGTTGTGTTCTTTGTTTTAATTAAAATTATGCAAATTTTAAGAGTCATCCATAAATTACCATATGGGAAAGAGATGGCCAGCCGAAGAAGGGGTTCAATGGCCGCCCTTTCGATGTGCATTTATCATAGACGATTAACACTCTAGAATGGAGGAATTATACAAATTAATGATACACATTTGTTGAAAATGGGAGCATAGAATGAAACTGAATAATTTGGTTGTTGTTTTTGTTAACATGTTTGAGTTGAATGAAAGAACATAGATTTGCATAATCTCAGATAATGGTAAACAAATAACAAATAGAAATCCGGAATATTTTGAGAGTCGTAAAATACTCCTTTTGGTTGATGCTTAAAATTGCTTTCTTTTTCCAATCTATATAAGAATCATAAAAAGGTCATCATCACAATCCGTCAAATTTCGAAAAATGTTTATCAAACATCTTGGGCACTCTCCTCATTATAATGAATTGAAACGGCATAGCATTTATAGGGGACAACCCAGCTGAGCCTTGAAATCGAGCGAGCCCCGTGTCTTTTTTCAAATTCACCAGCAAGACCCAAGACCACAGATAGTTTAAAGCAGATATCTTAATATATATTTACCCTCGACACTGATACACTGACTCTGGCACGCAGTACGTAGGAATTTAAATAGGCATTCTATAATTTTCTATAAATAATAATTATTAAAAAATATAATATTTTTTTTTTGTACAGAAATTGAGTTTTCCCCAAATTTTTTTTTTCCAAAATTTTTTTTTTAAAAATTTTTTTTTACAAAAATTTTTTTTCTGCAAAATTTTTTTTTCAACAAAATTTTGTTTTCTTCAAAAATTTTTTTTTCAAGAAAACATTTTTTTTTCAACAAAATTTTTGTTTTCAACAAAAATTTTTTTTATAACAAAATTTTTTTTTCAACAAAATTTTTTTTTTCAACAAATTTTTTTTTCCATATTTCAACGGGCGCCATAGGCGCATTACAACTTACTAGTTATTTATTAATAGATTATTTTGCCATATGAATGTAAATCCCTAAAAGCGTGCTACATTTTTTAAATGAAAGAAGAGCAAAGGAGATTCGGAAGAGGAAGAGGACTGTTTCATTTAAAAAAAGAGAAAATGGATCGGCGAAATTGGACAAACTCATGTTTAACCATTTGAATAGCTGCCAGTTCCAACTCTGGGACAGTGGAAAAATTCGTATACCTCAGAATCCCCAGAATAAATGAGAAACACAAATTTCCTCCTAATAAGGTGAATTATGAGTTTTAACCTTTTATATTGGGAATAATTAGATTTATTTTATTTATTATTAATTACAATACAAAGTAAATTTATATTCTAATTTTGGGTCCAAGGGTAAACCGGGTGACACAGACCATATGTTTTAGATTTTTGCAGCGACAGACCAAAGCCTCTGGTGGGAATCGAACCCACAACCCCCACGCTGATAAGCAAGCACGCTACCAACTCGCCTACTGGGGCGCTTGGGATATATTCAGATATTTTCGGATTTATCCAAAAAGTTTCAACTGATAAGAAATTTCTTTCTTAAAGTTCAAACCAGACATGAAATAGAAATGTGAGAATTAAAATAGGGCTCTTACAAAATATCCCCCTTTTTTTGAGCTAAAAGTAATTCTAGAAAAATTCCGCCCTCTTTAAAATTGCTCATAAAATATTCAATAGTTGTGGAATGTCTTCGATTCTCTTGATTAAGTGTGTGTGTCTAATGAAATTTAGGTGGGGTCTCCACTTCTCGACAATGCTGATTTATTGAACACTTAATAATTTACTGTGCTGCCATTTTTTATTACCATAAAAATTTATTTAATATTTATCGTTATTTATTTAATTACACCATAAAACGTTTATTTCTTTTACAATTATTAAAACATACACTTACAAAATTATAGCAACAACAAATTGTTAACATTCACTGGCACCTCCACTGTCATTAACAGCGGCCGCATATGTTTTTTTATAGTTAATTAAAAATTAAATTTACTGTTACCAATTTGTAGAAGTGTGGTGAAGGTATGTTTGCTTTGTTTGCCATTAACTAAAACTTTTCAAATAATTCTTACGAATTCTAAGAATTCGCAGTTGTACGGTGACGTTTATTTTCGTTGGCTGGACTTTGCCAGCAGACGGGAAAATGAACAGCAGCACGGCCCATAAGAAATCCGCTCGTCGCAAACGAAAAGAAAACATATCTAAGATTTTACATCTTTTTACATACCAATTAAGCATTCTACCCGTAAATTCCTCTTGAAAGTATTGTTCATTTGCCGTCTCTGTGGCCAGTAGTGCCCAAGCAACTGCTACTGGAGAGGTTTTGTTTTATGTTTGGTGTTTTTTTCTTCTTCCTTCTTTTGTTTGTTTGGTGTGTCTGTGCAGATATTTAAAAGCCAGATGAACAGAACAGAAGAACTGGAGAAGAAGAAGTGGAAAATGACAACTTAGAATGTTGAATTGTGGAGATATAAATGTCAACTCATTTTAACATTTCCCATAAATTAAACTTTTAAATATACGATTTTCTTGAGTCTCAAAGCAAAGTTCGCTGGCATGAGAGTTTCGGTCTTTCTCTTCTTGAAGGAAGTATGGAATTGTTTGAAATCACATAAGAATTACGGTTGTTTTGAGGTTTGTTCGTTGTTCGTATTTCGTATTTGTCTTCAAATTGTTAACATACTCTGTAATTATGTTGAAGATAAAGTATTAAGCACCAAAAAGCATAAATTCCATGTTAATTGCACTGGGTGATATTAATGGTGAAAAAAACCAAGAAGAACGACGGTGATTGTTATTCTTGTTGTTTTTCACAGTAAAACGAAAAATAAAAATATCTATAAAAACACAGACATTAAATATTAGTTCGGTGTAGTAAACAAAAGTTATAAATTTTGGGGGATTAAGTACACAAGGGTATTAGTGGCGCATATGCATGGATACATGAACGAATCTCATGACATTTAAAGCGATTTTTTTTTAACATAAATTTTTGCATGTGCTTTTAATGAGTCTTGCGAAATGCATCATAGGTTTTTGATGTCTTCAAAAGCAAGTCGAGTCCGGTTATAACGAACCAATTTGTCGAGTCCCTAGGAGTTCGTTATGACCGAACTCAACTGTACTAAACAAAAGCCTAAAGAAACAAATTTTTAGTGAAGAACAAATGACTCAAGAAAAAAACTTTATAGAATCCTGCTCTTCTCCATTTGTTCATCATCATTAGGAGTAGCAATGGATTTTTAATCAAAAATCACGGATAACTAAGCCTAAAGAAAAAAAATTGTATTAAAAATCTATTAATTTAAAAATTGTTTTCACTGTTTGTAGTATGGAGTCTGATAAATTGGCCTTTGGGTAGCTCACACAATTTTTTTCGATATAATTGAAAAAGGTCGATACAAAATATTTAACATTAAATGAAAATATTTTTCACGTCCTGCCAAAGTGATTTATAAAGGGTGCTTATTTCGTTTTCGTTATTTTCGTTATCGGGCCATGTTGAACGAATTTTTGTTTACAAAAATTGAAGAGGAGGATATTGGCAACATTTGGTATCAACAGGACGGCGCAACGTGCCACACAGCCGAAAAAAGTTGACGTGATACAGACATTTCCACGAGTCTGCCTGCCAAAAATCTGAAAAAGGGTTAAAAATCGGTCCAAAGCTTCATACTTCAAACTTAAAAAAAAAAAATTCTGACGTGTACATGAAAATCGCCGATACACGTGTATTTTTATTTTGTATCCCCTTCTCGAAAAAGTAAATTTGGTTCATAGGACAGAATGTGTGTAACACGGTATTATTAACCGGAAGGATTATACTTTCAAATAAAAAATGAAATTTGAGAAAATATCCAGTAGTTTTTTTTTATAGAATTTTCAAAAAAAAAGTTATTTGGCGGACCCTGTACAGTGGCTAGCATTTTTTTCCTGAGCGGATATTGTTTGCCTAAATCATAATATGGACTACTATGACCCGAGTATTAGAACGCGAAAATTTCATTACAGTTTTTGTTATTTTTTTTTTATCAAAATAGATTCATTTGCAATCTATCGTGAGATAATAAGGAAATTATTTATAAAAATGCAGGTACATTAATGATAAGTGACAGGTAGCATTTTACTTCATTAAGTAAACTCACCAATATAAATTAATATTTTTCATATATATGAATTAATATTTTATTTAGTTAAGCTTGATCTTAGTTCATATTTATTAAAAAGGTCGAATACAAAGATACACACTAAATTTTGCATATATATTATAAGACTCTGGTCACCGGAAGGGCAGATCTAGAACAAGAAGCCTCTTCAAACGTCTGCTCACCGAGCTGTCATCTAGTAGACAGAACGCCAGATGGCTGCTCAGTCTCGACAGATATTTTTCAGAGATTTTTGTATGGGGAATTTTTTCGTTATGTTTTCTAGCCTTTCCTATGATTTCTAAGTTATTTTAGTATTTCAAAGTTTACCTAGAATGCTTTAGTTCCAACATGTGCACTAAATCAATTGTTCATGGTTAGTGTAATGTGGGTGCTCAGTTCAACTGGGGAGGGTCAATTCTGGACCTATGTTATGTTAAACTGAAGTACGAGGTTTCTGGTAACTCCTTATAGCATTTATGATAGTCCTTACTGTTACAGATAATTTGCTGGACTATGACACCGAAAATACCAGTGGGTAGGGATATTTAATATCATTCGGCTGAAATGACCAGAAATTTCGAATAAGAGTCTAATCTCAATAGTCCCGTAAAGTTACTCCAAAGAAACCATAAGACCTTCACACTCTGCTTTAAACTGTAGTTGGGTCAATCGCCAGCATGTTGAAGGTAATGTCCTAGCTCTGAATATTTCCAAGGCATTCGATACGGTCTGGCACGGTGCACTCATATCAAAACTTATTCCATTTGGAGTCGTTAATACCTTCTCTCGCTTATTATCAAGTTTTCTTGGGGTCTCATCCAACGAGCATAGGTTGACCGTAGGTGTGCCACAAGGTTCTCTCCTCTCTCCTACTGTTTTTCTTATTTTCATTAGCGACCTGTTGGGTCAGACTCAATCTACTGTTTTACAGATATGTTAACGGTATCTGTTCGACATTTACACATCATCGACATGGTATCTGATTTTAGGACATTTAGCCGGAATACGCAACTATAGACAAATGTTCTTTGTCAGCCGAACTTTTCTCATGTGAAATACTATTGCCAACTAAGACATTCCTACATTGAAGACAAATATCAAGGAACGCAACTCCCTCTGTCCTCCTTCCAATGACTAATTTGCTATCTCTGTGAAAACATAGAGAATAGAGAACTTGATCGTTTTAAATCACCTCAGCGATTATGAATAGTTTAATAACAAAAGACTTAGGACACATACTTGTATGGTAATATTTTTCAAATGTCATCATTTCAATAGACTTAACTTCTTATGGTTAAAAAACTAATACCCGTATTCATAAAAATTTAAAACAACTATGTTAAGAAAAATGTATGAAAATACAAAAACAATTTGTACACATTTTTTTAAAAAAAAAAACTGTTTTACATTTTTATAAAAACGATTTATTTGCTTGAAGAAATTGTATTTGCTTAGAAAAATCTTTCGAAAATTAATTATACACAAATATGTGTACAATCACTGTCCTGAATGAAAATGATTCAAATATGTGAGGAAAGCATAGTTTTCTTTGTTTAAATCGGTCAACATCTCTAAATTACCGGAGAACATGTCTTTGTCAAACCTCTGACAACTCCTTAAAAGACTTTCTGCCAAGCAAATTATTGTTGACAATAAAACTACCACCAGTGTTTGCTAACCAAAAATCTTTTATCTCAATTTTCTTCTTCACCCACATCTTCAAGAATGCCACAAAAGTCATCCTCAAAACGTTTTTCATTTCTTTTCAAACGTAGTCCGAAACAAACAGCAAAAAAAAAATAAAACGGAATCGTGATGTTGAAATTGTTATCTCATCCAACAAATCGCCTTATCAATGCCAACAAATCAGATACATTTTATTTAAACCAATCCCCTCCATTCCATTTCAGGCTTGGGAGTATTTGTGTTTTTTGGTTTTTCGTTTCTTTCTTCAAATAAAATTGTGAAACGTTTGTTTTATTTCCCCTTATTATTTATTCCTATTTTAAGTTAAATTCCACCTATTACCGATTCACTGTTAAACTTTCTAAAGAAAACCACATAGAGGAAAAGCCTAAAATGTTGCTGGAGGATAACAGAAACCGCCAAAACAACTTTGGCAACTTTCCGGAGATGCAAACTAACGTCTGTTCTACAGCAACGTCGCAAAACCGTGGGGGGAAAAATTTTTCATGTTCCATACAATGTTCGTTGAGTCGTTGGCTTATTCACATTCACATTGAAAGTGGGTCAGTTTAACCGACCAACTGCTTTCAGAGCAATCTTTCTTTTAGGTTTAGTGCTTTTTTTTCTCTTCTGAATTTTGAAGTATGAAAAAAATCCGTTGCTTTCGAGTTTGATAAAAATCCTGTTTTGTTTGAAGTTGTTGCTGTTTCTTTCTCTAACAAGATTCTAATGATTGTTGTTTATTACAAATGTTGCCCGTACTTCTGTTTCTGCTTTCAGGTTCTATTGCAGATGCAGTTGCAATTGTTGGTGGTTGGCCATTTGTTGCATTATTATAATGTTGCAAAATTGCATGCAATGAGGTAAGAATCCTGGCTGAAAGAAAATCATGGATTTATTTCCAAAGCATGCAGGTTGTGGTTTGTAAGCGAAGAAGGCAAATCAATTAATAATTGGTTTTCGACTTTCTGGGTCATTGTGTGGTCGTTGTTGGTCAATCGTTCGATCGGTCAGTCGGTGAATTGCGACTTTGTAAAGCCCAATTGCGAACAACATTTGAGGTGTTGAGGTGCATGTTATGGCATAAGGCAACATTTGAATGGAAATTGGAATCTCTTGCGGAATTCGTTATACTTTGTGATGAGGAATGCTGGCGAATACCAGTTTTATGGATTGTGCTTATGGAAAGAAGGTTGTGGTTTCGAACACTGAGTTTATTGAAAGAAAAACAAAGCAAAATTCTTAAAGGTTGTTAAAAAACGAAGCTTTTCTCATTAACCGGATAAATTCGACATCCGAATAACACAATTTTTGCGCTCTAGAAAATGTATGTGATGGTGTATTGTTTTTTTTTTTGGCTAACACTCAGGGGAGGCAAATTACAAACACAACTGCACAATATTAGCGGTAGGAAATGAGAGTATTGGAAGGAGGAAAAAGAGAGTAGTGTTTGTTGACATTTGTCATCAATTTGAGAGTGGCCTGCACTTGAATGAAACTCCATCTATAACAAATCGTAAAGCGCGATCTCTGAGAAAACTAGATATGAATCGAGAGACGGCCGTAACGACACCAAATGATATGAGTGCACGGTGTCAGACCCAAAAGCCTTCAAAATATCCAAAAGGTCATAGAACCCCCCAAAAATGTCACATTAACAGCGGAACTCTGAATATTTTCCAAACAACGGCTTAAAAATAAATTAGACATTAAATGAAACACGTATTATTTTTCAAATGTTTTTGAATGAGACAAACTGAACTCGCATATCTGGTGCAGCGTCCGGTATTTTACGATATTGGGTTTTTCTCTCAACATATGAACTGCTCAAGGATGTTGTAAAAATGTGAATATATTTTTTTTTATCTTAATATATATTTACCCTCGACACTGATTCACTGATTCCCTGATTCACTGACTCTGTCACGCAGTACGTAGGAATTTAAATAGGCATTCTATAATAATTCTATAAATAATAATAATAAAAAAAATAATATTTTTTTTGTACAGAAATTGTGTTTTCCCCAATTTTTTTTTCCAAAAATTTGTTTTTTCCAATTTTTTTTTTTTTACAAAATTTTTTTTTTCTAAATTTTTTTTTTTCAACAAATTTTTTTTTTAACAAAATTTTTTTTTCAACAAAAATTTTTTTTTTCAGCAAACATTTTTTTTTTCAACAAAAATTTTTTTTTTCAACAAACTTTTTTTTTCAACAAATTTTTTTTTTTCCACAAAAAATTTTTTTTTTCAACAAAATTTTTTTTTTTCAATTTTTTTTTTTCACAAATTTTTTTTTTCCAATTTTATTTTTTTTCGAATTTTTTTTTACAAAATAGTTTTCTCATTAACAAATTAAGTAACAAATACTTTCTCAAGCAAATTAACGGGCGCCATAGGCGCATTACAACTTACTAGTTTAAAAGATTTATCACGCGGATCCCCTAATTTTTTTCGTGGACCTCAGGGTTCCGCTGAACACACTTTGGAATCTAGAAGAAAAAGAAAGTTTTTCCTTGTTCTCTCTAAAAATATAAAATGGTAGATGAGTTGGTAGCGTGCTTGACTATCAGCGTGTTGGTTGTGGGTTCGATTCCCAACAGAGGCTTTGGTCTGTCGCTGCAAAAATCTAGCCATATGGTCTATGTCACCCGGTTTACCCTTGGACCCAAAATTAAAATATAAATTTACTTTGTATTGTAATTAAATAAAATAAAAATTAATAAATATTAAATGACAACATGAAAAAACATGATCCAGACACTCATCTCAAAGAAGCCAGAGTTATTTAAACGTTACTCGTAGGAATTGAGTTTCTGTCATACAGAATTTCTTCAAATAAAAAAAATATCTTAAATCTGCTTTTGTCAAATTGTTTAACATGTTAATTTTCTTTTTAACCAGAAAAACAAGATTTAGTAATTAAAATAAAATTAATTCGATTTTTATAGATTCTCTTATTGGATGTCATTCAGAACGAAACTATTTCCAAAGCTCTATGGAGTTTTATCAGTGACGAGATCATATTACAACGAATCCATCAATACATGGCCTATCGGCCTGTTGTGTCCAACACATGACTGCAGTTCATCTTCGCGTTGAAAGTCTGATGGCCAGATGTCCATTAAAATAGACAGTGACATCTACATGCATACTGGTGCCTTTAATCGTTTCATCGTATTTCATTACATCGCAGCTTTATCATTATCACATCAAACAGACATCAGCTGTAAAGTCACATTAATTTAATTTATTATCGATTAATTTATTTTCTTTTTTTTTTCTTTCAGAGTTAGTTGTCTCTATTTGGGTGTTCTGTTGCACAAAACCCTGCGGTTTGTATGTCACATCATTTCCATTTTGTTTGTCATTAAAAATCGAATGTTGATTTTTTTTTTTAAACAAATAAAAGGCTCATTATTCCCTTCAGCCGATTATGAGGGTATGCCATGGGACCACGGTGCCTTTCAAACAATCGAGTTTTTATGGGATTTTTATAGCACAAAAAAAACGATTTTTATACCCTAAAGGCATACATAACCATCGTTTTACATATTCACATATGTGTACGCGTATATGCGTTCATGCTTTCAACAAGCCAGTCTTTCAAGTGTTTTCTCTTTTTTCTTCGGCTAAAACCAATAATGGGACATATTGAGACTCTTCGCTGTATAGCAGCAAAAAAAAAATTTACTCACATACGCAAAAAGCCGTCTTTTCTCCTGAATACAAAAAAAAAACACTTAAGATTAAAGTGCAGACGGCTTATGCTCAAAGGCTGGGAAAAATTAATTTACTTTTAAATAAAAATTCAAATTTATGACTGTCGCTTTTAGTTTCAATTTACAAAATGAGTTTTTTTTAATTGCGAAGTTGGCTGAGCATAGAATTTAAGTAATTAAAAGTTTTATTTTTTTTTTTTTTTGTATTTCATTTAAAGGAAATGATTTGCAAAATTGTTGAATTTGTTAACAAGCCCAGCAACAAACAATTTCCTCTTTAAATCATCTGTTTGATGTGGGAGTTAGTGCATCTCTGGGCTGAATAAAATTACTTACAAAAAAGAAACCGAAAAATATGATACGAACATTAAAAAAAAACCACCATCTTCACCGCAATCTCAAGTAACAGTTTCAAAACAATATCATATAAAATAAAATAAAACCAAAAAAAAACAAAAAAAAAAAACGGACGCCCACCATCTTTGATTCAAAATATGGGTGTCATATTTTGTTTGTAAAAAAAAAACACACACACACACAAAAACTATAAAATGTAACATGATAAAGTCATAGAAAACATTTGTGAAACTAATATATTTTTTTAAATAAATAAAAATAAACACAAAAATATTGTCAGTCAGTGGTAACACAATGTGAACTTTTCAAATGTTGTCCAACAATGGGAAGAACTGTGAACAATCACCACAAATTATATTCGGAAATCGATTATGTTGTGGTAAATAAATAAACCGAGATTTATTGACCATTATCAACGCATAAAATTAGTTTTGACATTATGCTTGATATATGTATGAGACAATACGAAATGAGATAGATATGTCATATGTTATCTCAGACTCGATCGCTTCATATTTCCCCTCAACATTCGATGAAGTAACGGACGGCGAACTTCTCGCAAAAAAAGTTAGCTGTGCTCGATATAACTTAAAATATTGAAATTAAAAAAATCCTTTCCAGTTCTTTTTTTTTTTTTTGGCTTAATGTTTCCGTTCCCGTTCTTGTGCTTGCAATTTTATAGAAATATCACCATTAGCCCATCAAATCAGTAACAACTTCTTGACAGATACGCTGGTTGACTGGGAAATGCAAAGTCAAGGGGGTGGGTGTATTTTTCAGTGATTTCCTTAGCGGTCTTTTTGGTTTGGTTCTAACCCATGGTGGAATATTTTATCGGAAAAATAATAATCATTTCTTTCAATGAAGTATTTGCTCAAGTGTTTATCAAACAAAAGACTTAAGACACAAACATGAAATGGAAGAAACATAATCGGGCCATCACCCAATTCGATCAGGTTGTAACGTGTGAGGGCTGGTCTTAGGTTGATCGTCGATTGGATGAAAATCAAATAATTTTGATTTCAGCCCAAGTTGGTCAACTAGGTTGGTACGTGTGAGGGCTTGTCAGTCAACTTCTTTACTTCATTCTCATTTGGCAATGGAGGAAGTAAACACATTTTTGTACGGGTGTTTTGAATAAATAATACAAAAAATAAAATAATGTGTCGAAAAAGTGATTGGTTTTATATTGGGGAATATAAAAATATGCCTCAGTTGTGGAATTCAAAGTAAAAAAACCAAATTATTGAATCAATAACCTATAAATTAAAAAAAATATGCGTTCATGTTGACGCTAGTGAACATATAATGTTTCAAGTTTTTACCAGGACATGAACCATGGTTTGTTATGTAATAGTGGCACATACTACATAAGTGCCGCCTCAAACAAGGAAACCTCAAATGCGTATTTTGCAATTTAGCAAATAAAAAAATATTCTCCAGATCGTCATTATTAAAAGAAATTAATTAATTGCCAGATTGAAAATTTACCCCCGTATTCATAAAAAATTTAAAAACCTTTGTTAAGAAAAATTTGTCAAAATTGTTTTTGTATTTTCATAAATTTTTTCTTAACAAAGGCTTTTGAAATTTTTATGAATTACAAAATATTTCCTGGATATTATTTAGACAATATGAATACAGTGTGCTCTCTACTTGCGGACACCTCTCATAAACGGACACTATTTTCAGTACACATTCGCTTCAGTCATCTTGTGTACTACTCTCACAAGCGGACACCTCTCATAGGTTAGGTTAGGTTGAAACGGAGGATCGGTCATGTACGAATGACCGTCTCATGTCGATGACATGCAATTAGACCAGTAATTCGGCCTGTTGTGCGACACCTCTCATAAGTGGACAAAATTCTCAGTCCCGCAGGTGTTCGCTTATGAGAGAGTACTCTGTACTTCATTTAAATCATTTAAAATAAAGCAATTTTTCCAAATAAAAAGTAGCAAATTTGTTTTTTTTTTCCAAGTAAAACCCGGGTTTTCAGAGTTATTACATGTCTTCCGCAAATCAGCGATATGTAACCGATAAAAAACTGCATCTCACCCGATAATTATCCATTTCCAACCGTAGCTGTCGCCAACCTCCATTTTGCATTAAAACGACACCACCACACACCTTGTGTTGCTGTGCCCACTGCAGCAGTGCACATTGGCTGTGGTGTTGTGTCATTATGATCGGTATCGAATTGAATAAATTATGAACGATATCTGCAATATCTGTGTGTGGTTATTTGACATTTGCTTGAAAATCATTATTAACCATAATAATTCATGTGTATATTAAAATTTGCATACTTTCACTATTTATTTAGTTTTTTTTTGAAATTGTCTTTTTTATTTTTTGCGCCACAATAATCCCATGAAAATTCCTTTGTATGTGCGGATCATTAGATATTTGAATTTACCTTTAAAACCATAATCAAGTGCATGGATAATGTCTTTATTCGAAAAACTAAATGCAATCTTTCCTTCTACACCGAAAACGTTGCATGTTTGTTGGTAATAAATTCTGTGGCTGATTTGTTTTCCAAATATAACGACTCCATTTAACGGTTAAAAAAAATGACCAAATTATACGCAAATCACTCATAAATTGAAATTATTTTCTCAGTCGAAAACTCCCCGTCTGTCCGCATATAACCTGCAACTTTTTGAGTGTTCACATTCATTTGCAGAGAAAAAAAAATTATGGAAATTGTGCTGGTAACACTCCGTGTGGTTGTGGAGTTTCTTCGCTGCTCTGTCGAAGGGGTCATTTCATATTTAAATCATTGACAATTGTTTGTAATGACTGTGATTTGCTGTGAAAAGCCAGCCAAAGAAAATGTCTGTATTGGTTTGCCGGTTTATTTAATGTTTATGCCTGTTGGCCATATTTGTGCGAATCCGTTTAATGTTTCTTAATGTGGCTTTGTTTGTTTGTGTGTGTGTGTGTGCTGTTGAAATGGTGAAGAAAATCGAGCGTCTCTATTTTTCGTTAGATAAAGTCATTAAGTCGCAGAGTATATGGGTCTGTAGTTGAGATTGAGGTTGGCTTGTTCCCGTTCCAGCTTAATGAAATTATAATTTAGTATGTTTTAGAGGCATTTGGAGCCGGCTATGCCAGCGTACTCTGTAGTACAAATTGTCATATGAATGTTTGTGCTAAACAAAAAAAAAAAATGATATTTTATGGATAATGTGCAATATATTTGCTTGAAATGTATACACACAGTTTAGAAAGTAATTTAGGGAAGTCTTTAGATTAAAACGGGCTAATAAATTTGCTTATGGGTAGAGGACCTAAGACAACGCAACTGGACGGCATTAGTTGAAAATGGTGACTGTTTCTGCATATGAATAAAGAATTTGTATGCTAGTCGAGCTGCGAGTGGAAGGAACCAGTGAAAGAAAGCTAAAATCGTATTGACATAAATTGTAGAGCTCAGGGGAAAGATGCAGATTGGATTGAATTCGATAATCAGAAGATAACTTTATTGAAATTAAAATTAATTAACATTTCAACTTGACACACGCTGAGTTAATACATCTACTTTGTGACAATGAACTACAAATAAGGACAACTATATATTTATTTCTATTTAAATGGAAAGCCCGATTAAATATGGTCAGTCAATATATTGTTGCATATTGTTACATTTTTTACAAGACTTTTCAATGTTTCGTCGATATCGCAACGTTTACAAGCATTATTTCATTATTAAATGAACAAACCTTTCCAATAAAATCAGAAATTTGAAAAAATGTCAGTACTTTTCTTTATAGCCGATTCAAATTTGAAATGTTAAATGTCCCAATGTTAGGAACTTACTAGGTAACTAAGCGAATATGCCCAATCGAACAGACCTATTATCTTTGATCATCGGCTGGCAGCTCTGAAACCATAAGGACCCATGTAGCTCTATGGACCCGATACAGAGGCGGTCAGTGAAAAAGTGTAGCTGATTGGAATTGTTGTAATTTTTTTGGCTTCATTTGATTGGAATATTTTCTCACTTGAAAGTGAATCCAAAGCTTGAGTCTAATCGATTTTTAGCTCACATTTTCGATAGAACGTGAACCTAAAGCCAATTGTCCCTTTTGAGTCTAGTCGATTTTTAGCCCAAATTATAATTTTAGTTTACCGAAGTCAGTTTGGGGGGAAAAATGAAAGAAATTCACCAGGTGGGAAATTGACTGCCTGTTTCCATAAAACGAATTTGCAAATTGTAAAAATTGAATGCCCAATAAAAAGGATTATTATCAGAGATGAGAGCTTTGTCGCTTGGAATTGTGTTGCATACGTCGATATCTAGAATATATCTGAAAATCACAATTCAATAATGTCTGAAATCCACTTTATAATGCTTCCAATATTGAGGATTTGTAACGAACGAACAAATTCGACAAATTTTGACAGCACTCAAATCTCTCCACAGTTCATTCTCTGAGAGAAACTATGAAAACTAGTACCGGACTCTGGCAGCTCTCCAAAAAAATTGGCAGCACTCTAATAAAATTGCGAGAATTTTCAGGCGGAAGATCTCCTCAGAACTCCAAATTGAAAAAGCTATAAAAATATCATTAATAATTCTTCTTTAAAAAGTAATGGAAAAGGCTCATGTCGTTTCATTTTGAAAAAAACAAAAATAAAAGCAAAACCGCATAGGGTGAGTACTGTTGTGCGCCTCTCTATATACCGGACAATCTGATGCCTTCTGTTTCGTAGGCGAATCATGAACCAAAATGCATATTCAAGTATCCATAACCACAACACCCATATTTGCTATAGGCTCATTTGTGGGTCGCTGAAACTTCATGTTCCTAATAGTAGGCAAAAAGCCGTGCGTATTTTGTTGCGTCAGATAAATATTCTATTACTAGTAAGTTGTAATGCGCCTATGGCGCCCGTTGAAATATGGACAACAAATTTTGTTGAAAAAAAAAATTCTGTGGAAAAAAAAAATTTTGTTGAAAAAAGAAAGTTTTAGTTTAAAAAAAAATTTTTGGTGAAAAAAAAAAATTTGGTTGAAAAAAAAAATTTGGTTGAAAAAAAAAAAATTTGTTGAAAAAAAAAATTTTTGTGGAAAAAAAAAAAAATTTGTTGAAAAAAAATTTGTTGAAAAAAAAATTTTTGTTAAAAAAAAATTTTTGTTGAAAAAAAAAATTTTTTTTGAAAAAAAAAAATTTTGTTGAAAAAAAAAATTTTGTGGAAAAAAAAAATTTTCTTGAAAAAAAAAATTTCTTGAAAAAAAAAATTTGGAAAAAAAAAAATTTTGTAAAAAAAAAAATTTTTAAGAAAAAAAAATTTTGGAAAAAAAAAATTGTTGGTAAAAAAAAAATTTGGGGAAAACACAATTTCTGTACAAAAAAAATATTATTTTTTTTATTATTATTATTTATAGAATTATTATAGAATGCCTATTTAAATTCCTACGTACTGCGTGACAGAGTCAGTGAATCAGTGAATCAGGGAATCAGTGAATCAGTGAATCAGTGTCGAGGGTAAATATATATTAAGATTTAAGTAGATATACGCTGATTATGCTTATAAGGGGCAATTCATAGGATTTTATAAAAAAATAGTTGGAAATAAAAATATGGAAATAGTTAACATCATATGCTCGAATTAAAACTTGTACAAGTTTTTGCACTATTCTGACATAATTAAGAGATAATTTCGATTGTGGTTTTTTGAAGCCGACGGGTGGTACTGGCGTAATAATATTAGCCTTTAACGAGTAAGCGTTAAATAAATTGTATAGCCAATTGAATATTTGCAGTGGCTACAAATAGAATGACAATAGTCCTTGAAAAGATATGCCACCTTTAAGTTGTCTTTACATTGTTTTCGTTCCATTCAAAAAGTGAGAACTCGAGGGAATTGTTCCCCCACCCGTGATAAAATTCCATTAAGGATCTTCGGTCTTCAAAGAAAATGTACCAAATGTACTGGCACTGCCCTGCAATGACCCTGGCCAGACTGTAATACAAATTCCAACCTTCATCAGTATGGACAATTTCGAACATAAATAAAACACCTTCCGGTTTAATGTCCTGGGAATTTTATTGTCGACATTTATATGCTGAGCTTGTTGCCCTCCCCTCACCCCTGTTGGCAATTTTTGCTTATGTAGAAAGGGGGTAAATTAAATTGATTTATTGAATAAAATTACATGTTTCATATAATGTAAAGTAATACTTGTAAATTGTTTTACCACTTACCTGATTTGTTCGATTTTGATTTCTTGTGCTCGTTGCTTGCTGAATGAATTGAATCCCAAAAGATGTTGGATTCTTGTATTTTGGTTGGTTTGGTTGCTTTTGAGGCTAATTTTCAATTATAATGCCATATAATCAAAGCGGAAGGACGACTCTGGTACTGGTACGAGATGATGTGGCTACGTTACGATATGTGCTTACGTGTAAAGATGCGAAGAACGATAAGCGCGCTGATGGCGAGCGACCGAACGAGCGATGCTGATGCTGATGATGGCGATGACGATGGCGATATTGATGGGAGCAAAGCAGCTATAAATGCCGTTGTTGTTGTGCTTGCCACGAATGTTGCTGCCACAAATAATTGTAAAGTTAAGTGTGGAGTTGAGTGAGTGAACGCGTTAACACAGATTTGTTTTTTTTTTTCCTGTTGCTGTTTCAGTCTGCTGTCTGCTGCTACCCAAATAAGGCCGTAATGTAATGCGTGTTTACAATAACAATATAATAACAACCACGGCGACGACTATGACGGCGAAACGCGAACAAATACAAGACGACACAGCATAAACGTAAGCGGCAAATGTAAAAAAAAAATAAAAATAAAACGCGACTCAATGGCGTCTTTCCTTATCGAACCCAATGATTTTCAGAAATGAATGGGTTGGTTTTGGTTACTTCTTTTTTTTTGGACGATATTCTTTAGAAAATGTAACAACTTCTTATTTTTATTTCTCTTTGCTAAACACTTTTCACTATACACACACTCGAATATGCATTCATTGGCTGCCTTAAGATGTGATATTTTTTTTTTTTGGTTGTGCAATATTTTTTTTAAATTATTATTATTTTGTTTAGAAATTCTTCGGGTTACATATGGCAAACACAAAACCCTACTGGCGGTTACTTGATAACGCCACCTCAATGCTCATATTTCGCACTGGTTCGCTGTTAATTCTTTTCCGATGTCAGTTTCACTTTTATTTTATGTGTTGAAGTCAAGTTGCCGTTGATGGTGGTGTTGGTGGTAAATTTATTTCATTCCTGCAATGACAAACAACAACAACAACAAAAGATAAGAAAACTATCAGTATACTGCACATGGAACAATTTTTATTAACACAAAAAAAAGGAAGTCTGTTGTGGGGAAATGGAAACAAAGCCAAAGTACGAAGGTGGAATGTGGAGTTAGGGTTAATAAGTCCTTAAACCCCGTGGCTTATTAGGACAATGCAAGGGTCCGGAGAGGGTTTATAAAATCTGTTTCATTAGTACGAATTTTAAAATTAAATAAAATTAAAAAAAACATGACCATAACAAAAGCCAAACAACTTCAAAAAAAAAAAAATAATGAAAAAAAATATTTTGTTTATGATCTATATTCTTTATACAGTTTTGTTGATTCTATCCATTTCTTTGCAAAAATAGAAATGTTTAAAAACAGGTTTCAAGCTTTGTGTTTGCTTTGATTGCAGGCAAGGTATACGGACCCGTTTCGAAAGCTGTCACACGTCTTCATCGGTATCCATTTGCAATTATTTCTGCTACAAATTGTTGATTTAATATACGCATAGTTCTTGCAAAAGTTAAATAACCCCATAGTTAAATAAAATTATATTTTTATTTTTATTTATTTATTTATAAATTACAATACAAAGTAAATTTATATTCTAATTTTGGGTCCAAGGGTAAACCGGGTGACACAGACCATTTGGCTAAATTTTTGCAGCGACAGACCAAAGCCTCTGGTGGGAATCGAACCCACAACCCCCACGCTGATAGACAAGCACGCTACCAACTCGACTACCGGGGCGCCTAATTATATTTTTACATTTGCCAATTTGCCTCGATAATGCTTCTAGGGAGCTGCGGCCGAAATTGAAATGATTGTAACATTTATATGTGCAAATAAATACAAAAATAATAAAAAAAAAATTTAACTGCCAGTTTCCATAAAACGAATTTGTTCGTTCGTTACAAATCGTCAATATTCGGAGCGTTATAAAATGGATTTCAGACATTATTTAATTCTGGTTTTCAGATATATGTTAGATATCGACATATTAAACACAATCTCAAAATAATAAGCTCTCACTACTGATACGATAATAATGTAATTCAATTTTGACAACTTTGTAACGAACGAACAAATTCGTTTTATGGAAACAGGCCGTAAGTCACTTTAGAAAAATAGGTGCCAGTAAATAGTTGCAACTATTAAGTGTCAAAGCACTCAATTACTCATTTTAAATCTTTCAGATGAACAGAATCAGCAAATTGCTAAGCTTCGCCACAAAGAAATCTTCAGATTAAAATGATAATCACCATAAAGGTCTGAACTGTGGTGTGTCAGAGACGACAAGAGAAGCACCAACTTTCAGCAAGAAAAAAAATAGAAGAAAAAGCACAACAAATTCAAAAAAAAAAACAGAATTTACTTTAAAGAAAAAAGTACAAAAAAGAAAGAACGAAATAATACAAAAACAAATAGAAGAAAACAATTTTTTTTTTAAAAAAAAACACCATTTGTTTTGAAGAAAAAAATAGAAAAACGCATAAAATTTACAAACAAAAAATGCAAAAACAATTTTAACACATTTTTCTTAACAAAGGTTTTTTAAATTTGTATGAATGCGGAGAATAATTTTTAATGTAATGTAAGAATTTTGTTTGTGGACGGCCGTGGTGTGGCAGGTAGTGTGTGCGACTATCACACAGAAGAACCCGAGTTCGAAACCGGGTAAAACCATCAAACATTTTTCAGCGGCTGTTTCCACCTCGTAAATGTTGGCGACATTACGAGTAAGAGAGTAATCTCAGAGTCATGTAAAACTTCTCTAGAAAAGAATTAGCAGTTCGGAGCCGGCTTTAAAACAGTAGGTCTCGGGTGTTTTATTTTTTTTTGTCTTCTTTCTCTTTTTAGGCTATTTTTTGAACTTTTTTCTTTAAACGTGTTGGAAAAATAATCAATTAAAATATAACAAATAAATAAAATAATGTTCACAAACAAATTGTCTCCAAATTCTCAGTGTAACAAAAAACTGTTGCAATAAACTATCACATGGTCTTTTATATTTTTAAATTTTAGTTTTCTGGGTCTTTTTGTTTAAAGATGCCAACACAAAGAGACACGTCTTTTAAAATCAAATTCAATTTTTGATGGTCCTTTTTTATTTTAAAATTTCATGGGATAAAATCTGTTTAACGTCTGCATCTTTATATGAGCATACATTACAAAGAAAGCCACTCGTCGATTTTTAAAACGTTTATTCGATATTTCTTTGTTCCTGTTTTCGTTTTTTAAGGTATGTTTTTTTTAAAGTATTTAAAAACATCACAATATTCTCTAAGATTACCTAGGTCTAGATGAACAGTCATTAGAAGTAAAGTTCTGTAAATTGCATGAAAGCCTAGGTTAGGTAAATCATATTTATTATAAAGAAAAATTATATTAAAAAGAGTACCTCCAACCACTTTACGGGGAAATGGTACAAAAATAAATACAAATGTTTCGAAAAAATAAAAAATGCAATTTAAGAGAGAAACAACTCCGGTCATAACAAATGATGTAACTATGATGCGGCTACCAGCGCCCACAAAAATACCCAATCTGGGAAACTAATTCTAGAGTTCGTGTGTGGGGAAATCGTCTCTCTCGGTTAAGGCCTGACTACCAACTTACTTTGGCTTTATGCTGTGACCACAACACCAAATTGAGCTGAAGTCTTCCTGCAATGTGGGAGGTAAACAAGAGCCATTCCTAGTCGGTCACGCTAGCACAAACACTTAAGGGGTTTCGCTGTATTATAGATATATTCGTTTTAATCTACCAGAGAAACTACATGATTGTAGCAGTATGTTATTAGGACGCCCCGGTTATAGTCGCCAGAAGCATCCTCACAGTCATGCAAAATAATTATGGGAAAATATGCAAATACCTTAGTAACTGACATTAGAAAAACATCAAATCAATGAACGTGTGTCTTCATTGAATTCATGTACATTTGCAGTAAGTTATTGTTTTTATGATTGCGCATTATTGCCTAAACATTTTTTACTATATTTTGAACTGAAAAAAGCAAATGTTCTGTAACATAAAATGTATTGAGATAAAATAAGAAATCTTTTAAAAACACACGCACCCAATTTCAGACAATGGCTAGTGTTAAAAGCTAATCCCCTTAGCAAATGGAGTTAGCTGCATCTAATCTACAGGGTGGAGGTTGCATAAGATTAGCTTCGGCAATTAGTTTTTCGACGTTTTCGTCAAACATATATGGGTATTAAAATCCATGGATTATTCGCTTTTCCTTTGACAAAATGATCGACTAATCTTGTCGAATAGACAAAATAATCGATCTGCGTTGCCAACCAATTACACCGCCCTCGCATATAGGGCAACAATTCTATAGAGGCACAATGACAATAACATCGCCACCAACAACAACAACGAAAGATCACCTGGTAACTTAATATGAGCATTGTGTCGCTCTCATGAGCAATTTTTGTTTTCTGTTTCAGTTGTGTTTTTTTGTCTTTTAGCCCTCATATTACCTGTCATACAACACGCACATAACTTCCCTCCCTCTCCCCTCCCCCCTCATGACAGTTCGCCCACCAGCCCCAGTCGTGGGTCTATCTATTTGCTGTTTTGTTGTTGTCCGACCGTCTGTTTGGAGCATGCCACATACCACGGTATGTGTATGGGTTCATGTTGCAATTCCCTAAGCCTTTAAGTAATTTTTATTGTATTTGTTTTTTTTTTGTTGTTTTTGTTTCTATCTAAAAATTATTGTTATGATTTTTGTTGTTTTTGTCTTTCTGGGCTTCATGTTCAGGGAAAGAGCAACGAGTGCGCGGCGACAGAGAGGCAGAGTCTGTCGTAAAGCACTTGTGGTATGTCAGCTGTAGTTGTTTATTGTTATGGCCATAATCGAACACACACACACACACTCTTGCACTCTCACACTTCTACACATATATTTTGTTGGCCCAAGTGATTTGTGTGGTCGTTATACTTTATGGCATTTAATCGCTTTATTTTATTTTGCCGGGGACATTTGAAATGCAATTGAATATTTTGAGTGAGTTTTTTTTTTTGGAGAAGAAAATAAAAAAAAACACACACACAATTCATAACAATTTTTTATTGATTGTACATTTTTGATTTTATTTATATCCCTTTAGGAATGGCCATAAAATCGTTGACTTTATATTGGCTGATTATTGGGGATATGCGATTCCTTGTTGAGAGTACAATTGCCGACCAAAAAAAATGGTTGGTTGTGTAATAATAGACAAATAATAAAAAAATAAATACATAAATACATAAATTAAAAAACAAGTGTTTATTTGGAATATTCTCTAATTTTCTTAGTTTACTTGTAAAAATTTTCAAATTAGTTTGATATTTTGTCCATTTTGTAAATATTTGGGCCAACACATTGTACATTGTCTGTCCATACACGAGCTAAAACCAAAACTTTGAGAAACTATGGATGAATTATGAATTAACCGTACCTTAAGGTAGATATTTTGTATTAACATTTAGGTTAAGGGGAAAACTTGTTTGTTGTGCAATCCCCGAACAAAAGTCTCCTCAAAGTAGGCAACACAAAAAGTCTCCTCAAAGTAGGCAGCACAACATGGAATAAAAACACCGATAAGACGAGCAGTGTTAATTGAACTAACAGCCTGTTTTTATAAATTGAACTCGTCCGAGACAAAGAAAACTTCTGTAGACGAAATGATAATAACATCCAGGCCCATGGATTTGTTATGGGGCAATACCGGGTGATTCAAAGTAACACCTCTTGTTGGAAATCCCTTTACATGAAATTTGTACTGAGGTCATAATAAACCCCAATCAAAATATATTACATTTCTAATCCTTATTTTTAAGCGTGTTACCATGTTATGTTTACTCCATCCATAAATGAGATGTTTTCCGCACACTTGGTTTCCTATGCCCTCCCCTTAGTCAATGTTGAGTTGTGGGTGCAACTATCTTACCCCAGAAACCCAGATTCAAATTCGGGTGTAATATTTTGGGAATGACGGTATCACTTTTATAATTCTGGCCACTGGAAAGCTTCTCCATAAGAAAATGTAGGCCCAATTTAATATATGGGTACCCAGCCGTGAGTACAGAAATTATGTCGCCCATGGCTTACGAATGTGAGAGTAGATTGCTGCTAAACATAGTTCACCAGTCAGCGACTATGTTATGCCTACTATGGACGTGACTCAGTGATCAGAAACATATAGTCTGAATAAACCGTGAAAACTCCCCCATTTGTTCCTTATTATTTCGAAGACAAATTAATAGCTTCTCTTAAAATCGTTCATTCTGTTAAACAAAAATTTTAAATCTTCAGATCAATAATATTACCAACAAAGTAAGCTTAAGTCTACAATCTAAACGTACTTCATCGTTGATTGCGAGTAAGATATTATAAAAGAATTAGGAAAGACAATTTAATGAGAGTATTCACAACACGTCTCATATTTATATTTCTTTAGAAAATCGTTGGCAACAAATCCCTGACTTGTTTACTACTCTGTAACCCATGAAAAAGCAACAACATAATATATTCTACAAATGTAAAAAAAAAAAAAAAACGATACGACATTTAATTTTACAATTAACACGAAAGAAAAACGCCATCTCAGGCATTAGCAGCACCGTAGCTGTGCACGGGTTCCTTGTTCGAGCACAACGCTTAAAACAAGTTTCTCCCAGTCCAGAATGATCAAAGAGTCCAGTTAAGATATGATAGTTAATCGTATCATTCATACATACATTCATTCATTACGCGACGCCCACACGACGTTCTCATAGCGCACCAATGACAATGACAAAAACCACACAAAAAGCTACGCGTCTAAAACCGGAGAACGTATTTAAAATTCTAAACAGACACATGTTAAACACATTTCATGAAACAGTAAAAAAGAAATACAATAAAAATACACAACACTTCTTAGAGAATATTAGAAATAAAAGGCGAACTAAAAAAAAAAAAAAAACAACATAGAATTCTAGAAACTCAATCAAACTTGAAAGAAAAACAGTTGGTTTGACCAAAAAGGCTCCCACCATCGGCTAAGCGAAACCAGACCATAACGCTGCACAGTGGCTGAGGTCGATTAGTCAGTTAGAAAATTAATATAGGTTTATAGTAAAAGGCCTCAATTCCAAACTAATTATTTGTGTTTTCTTTATGGATAAACGATTTATCTGTAAAAGTTCATGTAAGCGTCTCTAAGAAAATCATTAGCTATTCTGGGCTGTTTTTATAATATAGACCCCGATTGTAGTCCGATCCACAGCTCACGGATTTGACAGAAGTTCGGCCCTTAGTCGTTTATGCGATATTTAAGGAGCATGTAATATTGGGATCGGCAATAAAAAATCACATTGGTTTTTTTGAGTCCCTGAAGTCTGAAGTTCGATTTACACGATGACTTTTTGCTTGATTCAAAAATTATGATTTATGGCGAAAGGTGTAAGTAAGATTGTGGTGTAGACCTCAGGAGTAAGAGAGTCATCTGTAAGCCATGTAAATCTATTCGTAGCCGACTGCGACTGACATGGCTTAATTTTCAATATTTTTTGTCTGTTTCTTGCTGTCGAAAACAGAGTCACCCGGTCTCTGAGTATAGACAATTATATCGTGTATAGCTCACTGATTTCTGAGAAGTTTCCAGTCTGTTCCGCCATTCCACTTGATCCAGATTTATGCAATTTCTGACCCTTTTACAATTTGTAACACTTATTTTGGATGGAGATCATGTTAGACTGCAAATTGCACAAATAAAAGGTACTTCGCCAACACTGTGCCACGACTTGTAAGCTACATAACATGTTTTGCTGTCACCGACTCGCTTATGTTTTATTAGCCGTGTTTTTTTGTAGCTGTTGCTGCTGCTGCGGCTTTGCAAGTGTTATTTCTACAATAGATTTATTGAAAGCGACTGCAATGAACCACACCACACCGCACCGCACAGCAGACGGATCAAATGAAATATTGAAAAAATATACTGGACAACTGGACATTTGAGTAATAACGTTCTTATTATTATTTTTTTTTTCTTTATTCAGCCGGTTTAACACGTTTTCAAGATTTTTCCTAACTGTCTTTGCGGCGCAGGCGCACACAAAACAAGGCTTAAACAGCCACAAGGCTTAAATCGCACAGAACAATCACAACAACACAGAAGGCATACAGGCGACAACAGCAACAGTAGCATATCATAAAATTGTTATCTTTAGCGGTGGAGTGTGGTTTGGGTTTCTTGGCGATCTGACCAAAGCCACTGCGGGAGTGACTTTCAGAGATGTGAAATATTTAATCGCGTTGTTATAAATTTGTTGCAAACGACATCTGTGGTACAGCAACAGTTTGATAAAGTTACAAAACAAAAGACACATACTAATTAAGCAAAAGGAACTGAAAAATATTATACACATACTAACATGTCTTCTATCAGCTGAACGGTTGTTTAATTTAATCAATTAGTTGTGCTTTTCTGCCAGATAAGATTCGGTTTGTACATTTATTTATACGCAACATAAATAAATCGCCTAATTATTTGAAATCCAACTCATATGCCTCTCAATTAAATAATCAGTTAACTCGATTTAGACAAATGTCAATGTTAACCCTCTTTAGTACTTTGCTGTGGCATTTGTGGTGATTTCCCACCCGTAACGTTTAACTCAAATTACCGCCATCAACGTAATGACGATAATGATGGTGGTGCTGATGAGGTGACAGCCTAATGGGTGGAGGGGAGAGGTTTTTGGTTTACTGAATTTGAGCCCTCTGGGAAACTATGATGTTAAGGCCTCCAATGCAAATACAAAAGTAATTATATGCTTATCAAAGGTGGAAAGATGATTAGACAATGACATTTCCGGGTCAAAGAAACCATACGAAGTGATCAATCATATACACAGCGGGTACATGCATCCATGTACGTATATGTATGTCAAATTAGAAGATTGTTATGGCAGAGACCCGCCACTATTTGCATAATCATATTATTTATGCAAAAATTAACATCTTCAAATACTTGTAATTGCAGCTCATCAACATCAGAAATGTCGTAATAGTCTCCTCAAATCGACAGCACGCAAACGCGAATGGAGAAAGTTTGTAACTGTGTAACTAAACATAAAATGATGGAAATTGGAGACAAATCGAACAAATTTAAAATGTGACAAGGATAAAGGTTACTTTTTGTACGACCAATAAATTGCATTTACAAGTGTGGTTAGTTATAGCCTGTCCACATGATAGGCGATAACTTGGTAACAAAAATGAAGACAGATAGACTCGGAATCACTTACTGAAAAGATTGAGCGTTTCATGTCATCAAATCGCTGTAATAACCTGGTGAGCATGTTTGTAATGCCCAAAAGGAAGATGGATTGAAAGGCACAAACTCATTTTCTGAAACAATCTAGCGAAGGTCTTCCGCCTGCCCCTCTATCTATTCTTGTAATCCGAGTGGAGGTCGTAAATATTGAACAAAACTCGATGAAGGTTCGGGCTAAGACTAACCGTACTGAATTTAATTTGTTAAGAGTATGTTGTTAAAAATTTGGTCAATGTTTAATACCGAATTGTTGGCCCAGGTTTACTTCCGAACGGGGTTAGAGTCTAGATTTGTACATCCAAAATAAATTAAAAAGTCACTCTGGAATGATGGCATTGACGGCGGCCTTCATGTGATACTCAGTGTTTACGATTATCTATAAAAATGGATGTATGTCTGTGTGTATGGGACTCGTTGTACCGATTTTGATGAAATTTTCAGGGCTGATTCAGCTCATCCCAGCGGGTAATATTGACTTGTTTTTTTGAGAGAGAAAGCTGAAAATTAGTACACAAATAGTATTGATGACGAAAAATATAATTTTTCCCGCCGATTATAGATTTTCTATCTGTGGGCGGAAGGGACGTGGCAAACCCTGGTACGTAGCCTGAACACTTTTCAACAGCCGTTTCTCAGCTCATAAATGTCGGCGACTTTAAGAGTAAAAAAGTAATCTGTAAGCTATGTCTTTGCATAATGCATTAGCCATTCAGAGACGACTTAAGTAATTTTAAGAGTTTGTAGAAGTTCGCTCACTTGTCCTAAAAATGTAAAACCGGGCAAATTGGACGGACTTTTACAAGAGTATTAGCCGTCCTCAACGTCAGCCTTGAATTGGAAGTTGTCCAAATACATGAATATTTTTCAGTTCTAACAGGAATGTAGCACAGCGCAGAAGAATTATTTTATTATTCTCTTTGATAGGGCTGTGTTTCCGAATCTATTAAAAACTAGTAAGTTGTAATGCGCCTATGGCGCCCGTTGAAATATGGGAAAAAAAAATTTGTTGAAAAAAAAAAATTTTTTTGAAAAAAAAAAATTTTCTTGAAAAAAAAAATTTTTGTTGGAAAACAATTTTTTTCTTGAAAAAAAAAACTTTTACAGAAAAAAATTTTGAAAAAAAAAAAATTTTTTGAAAAAAAAAAAAATTTGTGGAAAAAAAAAATTTTGTTTGAAAAAAAAATTTTGAAAAAAAAAAAAAATTGGAAAAAAAATGTGTTAAAAAAAAAATTGTTGAAAAAAAAATTTTGGAAAAAAAATTTTGGAAAAAAAAATTTGGGGAAAACACAATTTCTGTACAAAAAAAAATATTATTTTTTTTATTACTATTTATAGAAAATTATAGAATGCCTATTTAAATTCCTACGTACTGCGTGACAGAGTCAGCGAATCAGTGTCGAGGGTAAATATATTTATTTATTTATTTATTAATTACAATACAAAGTAAATTTATATTCTAATTTTGGGTCCAAGGGTAAACCGGGTGACACAGACCATTTGGCTAAATTTTTGCAGCGACAGACCAAAGCCTCTGGTGGGAATCGAACCCACAACCCCCACGCTGATAGACAAGCACGCTACCAACTCGACTACCGGGGCGCCTGGGTAAATATATATTAAGATGGCTCTATGAAAAAAATGGCCCAAATGGAATATGAAGAATTCCCCAAAAAAAATGTCATACATAATTTTTAGGTAACATGTCAGTTTTTGTTTTTGGGACATTTTAAATAAAATGGGGGAATATTTTTTTTTTTGGGATATTTTCATAACAGAAGTTAATCTTGTAACAGTTTTTTTTTATTATGTGTTTTTTTTTGGGGTATTTTCCATAATATTTTGGGGATTTTGCATTGGGTAATTTTTCAAAAATTGTTTGGGGGATTTTTCAGAATTTCTGGGAAAATTTTCATATTGGCATTTTAGGTCGAATTTTTCATTTATTTTTGGGGGGGGGGGGAATGTCTACGACTTCTTTACTTTTGTCTAGCACTCCCTGTCCTGTGTACCGGGAGTGTACGAAGTAGAGCAGAAACATTAACTGCTCGCCTTCTATCTCACAGCATTTCACGTACCAGACTGTTTATCAGTTTGAGCAAAGGTTTCGGATTATTGACTTACAGTTTAGGCTTACAGCAACTCTAATTTCACATCGAAACTGGGAGAGCATTTATCTTATCTCACAAGGCACATTTTCATCGAGCCGTTAATAACCGAAGGTAACCGTATGTGGCGATCGAAAAACCCCCAAGAGATTTGTTGTGAAGTCAATGGCTCTATAGAGAGATAGCTTTGTGTGGATTTTGGAGTGGTGGCGATTGCGAAAGTGCTGCTGGAAACACTCTTACTACAAATGGTATGTAAAATAGATAGAGCCAGAATTACTGACTGTTTCTGGGCTTAAAATAAAGTCAATTACCAGAATGATCTTTTGAATAGCGCACTATCTCACATAACCCAGCAAAACATAGATCTCGTAAAGAACTACTAAATGATCGAAATCGGTCAAAAAATATAATTTTATTCGTATTTGACACTCATTTCGCCAGTAAAAATAAAACCCTGCTTTCCAAAGAGTTCAGAAAAGCGAATAACATTTGTCCAAAACGTGCCCTAGAATATGATGCTCTTTGTTATTAAAAATCACTTAAATTGGTTCAGGACATGGCACCCTTCACTTCTTAGGATGACACAAATCTCCATGGGTCCGCAATAATAATTTGTATTGGTTTATTGTCATTGAAATTCGCTTGGCCCCTTCACTTCTCAATTTCAAAATCCGCCTGAGCTGCAATTGAGCAGATGATGTCATTTGGTTGGCGACATCTGAAAATATGATGATTTCATGACGGTGTACTCATCATCAACAAGTCGTGACAAATTTCTTTGAAATCTAACTTTGACTTTTTGGATAGCGACTTCATTACGGAGTTCGATGGAAATACGTACGACGACATATGACTGCAATGTGTACCAACGAGATTCTGTTCATATCGCAACTTTTTGTTTTTGCATACTTATTAAATTTTAACGTATTTCTCTATACGAATACAATTTGCATTTTCATCATATTTCTGGTTTGGTTCAGTTCAGTTCAGTTTTCTTGATAACATTTTCTAAAAACATTTGCATTGTTGTCGTCTGTCTGTCTCCGTTGTAAAACCGCCCTAGGTCTGTCTGTCTGTGTGTCTGTCTGTTCACTGCAACAATAGCAGTGCAGGTGTAATTTGCATATCTCAGTTTCAATATCATATTTCAATTTTATTGTAGTATTACTATACATTTCGATTAAATTAACTCAAAAGCACTGAACTCAATTGCAAATTTGCCAAGACGTACGTAAACAAATTTCCAAGGAATCGATTGCAACATCATGTAGTGTATGCAGTTTGTTAATGCTAAAATATGGTTTTGCTTAAATTCAATAATAAAAAAAATTGGCAAATTTGAGTCAGCATTTATGGAGTTTTGACAAATGTTGTTTGCTCGGGTGAAGACAGTGGTTATGCTATTTGCTATTTGTTGAAATAGTTAGTGAAATGGCTTAACCACATGATAAATGTTTATGCATAGGGTGAGTAGAGCTTTGCAAGCCAAATCAAAAGTATGCATTATCTTGTGAATACAACAAATCTCTTTCAACTTGACCCCTTTACGTAGAAACTCCAAAAGTATACAACAACAAGAAACTTTCTTTACAGCCCGTCAAGCGGCCGACACATCCAACCATCGGCCGTCCATATTTGCCTTTTCTCCTCGCTATTTGCTTTGTTGCTTCTCCAACAGCCAGCCAGCCAGCCAGCCAAAAAAAACAAATAAAGCCTTAAGTGTTATTTCTCTTTGTACCATTGACCATATTGGCCTTTTTGAGTTGGCTTCTCCACATCTCGCGATGCGGCTCTATCGGCCAACAAATATCAATTGTATTCAGTGAACGAGGCTTGGATGTTTCGCTGTGAACTCGAAACGCATATTATGCGTTACGCTCTTCGGTAAGACTTTTGCTGGGCAGGCCTCCTTCATTGTACTCGCACAGCAGCGGTTTTATTTCATTTCAGACTGAGGCAACGAAACAATCAAACAACACCTTACTTTATATGGCTCGAAAAAGATAAATCTTATTTCGTTTACACAACAACACAAGCGAATGCGTTAAAACAATTGTGATTTGTTTTCACTCGATTTGGTTATAAAAAGGAAACAGCAGCATTGATATGGCGGCAGAGGTTGGTGGTACTCCACTGACTTGCACTCTGACTTCCAATAAGTGAATAATAAATCTTTCAAACGGATGCCGTTTGTTTTTCTGGTTCTCGTTCGGTTCGGTTCTGTTTGGTTTTTCCTTCTTTTGGTTATTTGGACAATTTTGACACCTCGCTGGTTCTATGAACTTATTGAAATCATTTCGGATGAAATCTTTACGTTGACAGAGAAAAACAAACAGCAATTCAAGTTTATTGACAAACAAATTTTGAAAGCAAACACCTGCAGTCTCACAACTATCTTGTCAATCATTGTCAAGCATTGTGTGTCCGATATTCATAAGAATGGAGAAAAAATGGTTGGCTAGGTGAGGTTTTCGATTTATAAGGTAATCGCCATCATTTTAAATGTGTGTTTTTGTGGCTTATTGGAGGAATCACCGTGGGGCTTCCTGTGCAGTACTATCCCACATCCTCTTTAATTAGCCAATGTTATCTTTTTTTCTTTCGTAAAATCCCACAGTTTCCTTCGAAAAATATAGGAGTTGTCATAACTCATTTTCTAACTAAACCGAAAAAAATTAATTAACATCATCTGTCAAAGGGGATTAAAAATATGTTGACGAGGAAATTTATGAAAACACCAACAGCATCCAGAGAAAAAACAAAACTTCCGCATTGTCCATTAACGAAACTTTCATTCCATCCAAAGTCATACAAATTAATGCAAACATAATCAACAGGATAATGCAAATAGCCGGCACTCACACACACACACACAGTCAAACAAACAAAAACAAATTGTAGCTACGCCAAACACCTTTAGCCGATTTGGCCACATGCCACCGACCACAGACAGGCGAGCTAGCAGACAAACGTCAATATTAGATTTTTATACCATGGCGTGCTCAGACAGACACACACACACACAGACAAGAAACGAACCCCCAGAAAACTGAATCATAATCACAGCCAGACCGAAAGAGAGATGGAGAGCGCGCGTAGGTTGGCTGCTGCTGCTGGAAAAACGAAAAACGAAGGCGAAACTCCGCCAGAAACCAGAAATAAATGAAACGTTTATTAACGTTATTGTCAAATGGCCGCTTTTTTGCGTTTCGCCTTTTGCTCTTCTGTGTGTGTGTGTGCACATTAAAAAATCGCAATCCTTTTAATCCATATTTTATGAGGTGTACTTGCATTTATGTACATATGTATGTGTGTGTGTGTGTTTCTTTGGTATTTAAACACTTAATAAAGCCAGCACACTCACACACAGGCAGAGGGACGTCCGGGCAAATCGAAGAAAACTATTGGTTTCCTAATGATGTGCAGAAATGGAGACGCTGAGTCATTTTTCAATACAAAACTGGCGAATGTGTTCAAAAAATTAAACTTGAAATAAATTGTACAATAAATATTGTCTAGTTGTTAATCGATGCCCTACAGGTGGCAATTAATATGGCCGATGATCAGATAGGAAGATATACCACGAATGGGTGGATGTTGGGCAAGTCCAGAGAAAGTTGAATGCAAAAATTACATTTGCAGTGTGTTGCCAATGCAATAGCGACGAATTGAATGGTATTGTAAATACGGAAGACCTCAAGACATGGTTGTCGAGAAGGCCCGCAAAAGAAGAAATACCAGAAGAATTACAAAAATTGTGATGGACACTTCTTTTCCACTGGTGAATTAAATTAAATATTAATTTATTTTTTTAAATGTGCCTGCGATCATGAACTCGAGATGTAGCCTTTAGTGATTCATAGAATTCAATTTTGTAAAAAAAATGAGACGTACACCTTCCTTGCTGCCTCCCAAAGTCTGTATAATTCGAAAAGGGAAGGCCATCTAAAAGTAGCTCAATGCTGGGAATCTCTATCGCATCTTTCTTGTTGATTCTTCAAGTGTTCTCGAAAAAGACAGTCAGGAATTAGTAACAGAATTAGATAGCCATTCTAATAGAAGCGACATGAGAATGTTTATGGGTCGTCCAAATAGAAACTTCCGAACTTTATTAGCGGTCAAATTTTTGTTGAAAAAAAAAATTTTGTTGAAAAAAAAAATTTTTTTGGAAAAAAAAATTTTGTGGAAAAAAAAAATTTTTTTGAAAAAAAAAATTTCTTGAAAAAAAAAATTTGGAAAAAACAAAATTTGTAAGAAAAAAAAAATTTGGAAAAAAAAAAATTTGGTAAAAAAAAATTTGGGGAAAACACAATTTCTGTACAAAAAAAATATTATTTTTTTATTATTATTATTTACAGAATTATTATAGAATGCCTATTTAAATTCCTACGTACTGCGTGACAGAGTCAGTGAATCAGGGAATCAGTGTATCAGTGAATCAGTGTCGAGGGTAAATATATATTAAGATTATAATACAGAGTAAATTTATATTCTAATTTTTTGGCTCCAAGGTTAAACCGGGTGACACAGACCATTTGGCTAGATTTTTGCAGCGAGAGACCAAAGCCTCTGGTGGGAATCGATCCCACAACCATCACGCTAATTGGCAAGCGACCCACAAACTCGCCTACCAGGGCGCTTGTAAAAACACTCTGTTTTGCTCCAGTCGAAGAAAATAACCCTGCCCGCTTGGAGTGTCTAGGATACAATTGAGTCGACTCGAATCCAAACGATTTTCTTTTGGTATATTTTCTCGTTTCAAATCATTTCGTTTTTATGAAAAATAGCCTGTACATGTAAGTATTTCGAAAGAGAAACATCAAGCAAGCCAAGTCTTTTCTCTGGCAAACCGGTTTTCCAGGCGAATATATTTTCCTTCACGAGTCGGCGGACACTGAAAACATTGCCTGAGGGGCGTACGAGTGGTTGTTTTGTGGCCGCTGTGCTGTTGTTGTCTGTGGTTGATGTTGCTGTTGAATGTATGGCTGGGTTGCATGTTGTAGCTGTAGCAGCAGCAGCTACACACAACTGCGAAAGGTGGTATGGTACATCTTTTGGGGCAAAACCAGAGTTAACAAACTACAATCCTCAAGTGGGCAGGCGAACGGCAACTGTAACAACTGCAACAACATCAATATCCACAGCGACAGCGACTGTGGCAGCAGCAAACTGCCTGCACCAGTATTGAAATGTATAGATTTTTTCTTTCTCTCCCGAACGAACCAACGAATGAGTGTATGCGATGTTTTTTTCATTTTTTTTTTTCACCAATTTTATTTTATTTAAGTCATCTTAACATTACGGACAACAACATTTTAACAACCGCAAACAACAGTCAATAAGAGCAATCAAGATCGTCAGCCTACGTACGTACCTATGGATTGATTGTACACAACAACAGAGACAGCAGCAGCAGCAACAACAACCCGCCAGTTTTTAAGTAATCGATTGCCACTAAGAACTAGTGTGGTAGTCGACTCTGG
This sequence comes from Hydrotaea cyrtoneurina, assembly GCA_958296145.1. Lineage (NCBI taxonomy): Eukaryota > Metazoa > Arthropoda > Insecta > Diptera > Muscidae > Hydrotaea > Hydrotaea cyrtoneurina. The sequence goes on from OY282512.1 coordinate 121,531,786, forward strand.
GAAGTCAATAACGACCTGAAACTAGTGGCGTATTCGAACTATGTGTACTAACTACTGCACTAGTTCCATGTAATGCGAGGACGGTACAGTTTGTGCGTGTTGTTTCAATTATTTGGCTGTGGAATTTTTTGTTTTTGCACACCAAAAAAGCGACATTTTAATAAAGTCTGCATAAGAGCCCCGGTAGGCGAGTTGGTAGCATTCTTGCCTATCAGCGTGAGGGTTGTGAGTTCGATTCCCACCAGAGGCTTTGGTCTGTCGCTGCAAAAATCAAGCCAAATAGTCTTTGTCACCCGGTTTACCCTTGGACCCAAAATTATAATATAAATTTACTTAAATAAATAAATTAATAAATAAATAAAGTCTGCATTTCAAAGGCCTCACAAAAAAAAAATATTTTAAATTATTTTTAATTATTTTTTTTATTGAATTACTTTATTATTTTTTGTTGTTATTGAATTTAGTTTTTTTTTAATTAAAAAAAATATCAAAAACTATTGCTGTAAATAGTTCACCCGAACTATTTCCCATACTATTGCGGTGTACTAGATACGTAGTTGGTATGTTGGAACTAGTGCAGTAGGTGGTTGAAGGTAATGCTGAGGGGAGTGAATTGGTTACCTCCAATGACAAGCCCATGTTAAAGTAAACAGCTTAAATACATAGAAAGTAATCCAAGCTGGAACTAGAGGTGTTTACTGCGGAACTAGTTGTGTTACAGGCTCCGAACTAGTACCGTTTCCTGGCGGGAACCACAACGACAACCATTGCCGTGAACCAGCAACAACAACAATGCCTATATGTTTTGTATTCAGTTTTTGTCTGCGTCTGCATTGCCAATATTGTTGTTTAGTGTTATTGTAGCGATAGTCCGGCACTGCACAGTGGTTCCATGTAGACAAGAAAAGAAAAAACAACTGGTAATACCGGAGGTAATCTTCAACCACTGAAATGATTGCAATCAAAGATATCTAGGAAATCTAAGAGTTCGGCTTTAATGGAAATAGAGACATTCGGATCTTTCTAGTTGATAACACCGTGTTACAAAAAATTGATTTTTTTTTCTGTCCTATGCACCAAATGCACATATTCGGAAAGAGGGGAAAAAATAAAAATACACGTACATCGGCGATTTTCATGTACACGTCAGAATTTTTTTTTTAAGTTTGAAGTATAATGCTCGTAGTGATCCAATCGAGCTGATTTTTGGCAGGCAGACTCGTGGAAATGTCTGTATCACGTCAAATTTTTTAAAAACAATTTTTATCAATTCTCAGATTTTCCCAAATTTTTATTATTTTTGAAAAAAAAATATTTTGTTCACTTTTCTTAGCATAACTTGAAGAGACTCCAAATTTTTAAACTAAACTTTTTAAACTTTTTTTGAACTAAAACCTTGAAAAAAACGATAACCATTTAAAAAAAAATTAGGAAAATCTGAGAATTGATAAAAATCTATTTTTTTTTAAAATTTGACGTGATACAGACATTTCATAGGACAGAATGTGTGTAACACGGTGTAATAAGTAGACCGATTTTACAGTCAAAGAAAATAACTCTCAGCCGCTCATATTGAGTAACGTGCTCGAGGCTGAACAGCAATAGCCCAGTTTGATAATAACAAGAGTTCAACAACAGAGGAGCCACAGTTAAGAGAACTACCGGATAAGTAATAAACTCCAGCTGTGGTCCAGCTTGAGAACAATAAGATATTAATGGATCGAAATGCTCGCAAATCAAAATGAAGCCAGACAATTCGAATACTCGATACGATGCTCCATATTATCAACTGTATTAGGTTGAGGATTATTTTCATCTGTAATGCCAGAGTTTCGTCCACGGATGCCAATGGAGATAACGCAACTAAAGAGTTTGAAGCAAAAATCTCTAGGAAATGCGAGAGAACAGGAGTCGGAATTGTAGAAAAATAAATTTATATGTAAACGCCCCGGTTGGCGCTTGCCTTGAGTTCGATTCCCAACAGCGGCTTTGATCTGTGGCTGCAAAAATTTAACCAAATATGTGTCAACCGGTTTACCCAAAATGTACCCAAAATGAGAATATAAATTTACTTTGTATTGTAATTAATTACTAAATATATAAATTAATATGAGCGTATTTCGTCAAACATTTTTTTAGGAACGGACGGGGAACTTCGCTGTAATCAGTGAGTGGAACAGGCTAGGGAACTACTGTTTAAAGTCGTTTTCAAGTGGTTACTTTTTTTTTAGAGAAGACCAGATATTTTCTTCTTACTCTAAGGATGAAGAACTATTAAGTAGCAATTAAACTCTGTAAACTAACTAGACTTACGGCTAACAATTTTTCTAAGAAAATGATTTCTTCTGCTGAAAACTGTCTAGAGCTTCCAACGGAATTGTAAGCTGGGTCAGTGAGCAAAGCGACATAAATAGCATTTGCTTTGTGTAAACCACTGTCCGTGTGTAGCTGGTGGTATAACTTGGCAGGGGATGTTGTATCACTTTGATTGTTGCTTTTGTGGCTGGAGTTGACTCTTAAATGCAATTTATGTTCTTTATTAATGATCATCATAGTGTTACATGAAAATTGACTATTGACAGCGTAAAATATATTATTGTCGTTCGCTGTTGTTGTGGTCCCGTTGACTGCCGTCCATTGCCGCCTTATTGCTGTTGTTGTGGTTGTTATGGTTGCTGATGTTGCTGGCAATCATCATCGGTAATGTTTTGATTTTGTACGTTTGTTGCATACACATGTTGCACATGCGCTCATGCATGCATGCATGCATATGGTCCTGCCTAACATTTCTAGCGAAAGAAAAAGTTGCTAATACCTTTTTTTCTTTTTATTAGTGTGTCCATGTTGTTGTTACAGCCTTCTTTTGTTGTTGTTTTTTTTGGTACTTTGGTGCTGGTGGTAAACAATTTTAATGGGTTTTTGTTTGTGTTACTTGTGTACAGAACATTGTGTGATTATTCTGATGAGTTAATACATTAGTTCGAAGAGAAACAAAAAATAAAAATATCTTATGTTTAAGCCATATGAACATAAAATATGTGATTTGACAGTTGGCTGATATAGATTCCGAATTCTAGTTCTGCTTGGCCAGACACGACCATGGCCTATTGGATAGATTGGGGAACACTGACTTTATTTTTGCCTAGAATCTGGGATCTGGTAGAGAATATGAGCTAACGTTTATAATATACTGTTGGATTCCAAGAAAGATTTTCGGAATTGATTGTCCACAGTCGGTTGCGCCATTAAGCGGATGTGCGAACTCGACCCGTACATGTTCCTCCTATGACGACTGTTCAAGTTCACTTACCTGGATCATATGACGGCCCTCACATAAATAATCATAAATATTTTACCTATCATTGCAATTCACTGCACAAAGTAATCTGATATTTTCCGGTGTCGAAATATACAAGACAACAACTCCCCCAATACATTTTTTTTCTTTCTGAAATCATAATGTATGTACGCGTACATTGAAGTGAAATGTAAACCTTTTTTTTGCGGCATGAACAAAAAACATGAAAATAATACCCTTCTTGGATAAAAAAAAAATATATATTTCGTATTTGCATAATGTCGTCTCAATTTTACCTCGGTGTTGTTGTTGTTTGTGTTTTTTCTCTTGCATTCGAAATTATTTGGCAATTGACACGTTTTTGTGCCGATTTTTTTTCTTTCTTTCAAAATAAATGTGAGTGCGCCGCGTGTATGTGATCAATTTCAATAAAGAACGATCACAAAAAGACAACGAATACGAATGTATGAGTGTGTAGACATATGTATGTACTGATGTGACAGGTTTTATATCAACATAGGTTTGTAGTACAAACTTTGTACACAATTACACACAGTGTGTAAATAGAGAGAGAGACTAGTGAGGAATATAAAACGAGTATATACTCGTTTAACCTAAATTGTACACCTCGAGTCCATTGAATAGGTCAACAAGGATGATTGTGTTTGCAAACCAAAACTAATTCTAAAGGCCGAGTTACTTGACCGTAATCGTAACCGTGACGTGTCAGCTGATACGTTCGCCTTATGTGAAACATGTACAAATGGTTACTTGGCCGTAATCGTAACGTAACGGATGAACCTGTAGAAAATAGATTTTTCTATCCGGCAAGTGACATTTAACAAACAGCTGATTTGTTTCTAGCAAAAAAAAAAAACAGCAAGAAAGTAAAAGAAACAACTTTGTTAGAAAAATAATAAAATAAAAACATAAAAACTATAAAAATGGATAAATTGTTTCTTCACAACACTTTCTTTCATTATTAATGAATTTTCTACGTTTTTATCAAAACAAACAGACCAAATAGACAAATTATTTTGTTTGTTTACATACAACATATGGTACTTCACGTATCTTGGGTAATCACCACTACATCAACGTTCCGGTTACGATTACGTTTACGTTCCGGCAACGGTCAAGTAATTAGGCCTTAATACTTCTAGCCTACTGGTCAAATCTTCATGCTTCAAAACAATCCTGGAAAAGTTCTTTTCATCGACTTTAAATCGGCCTTCGACACTCAAATAACAAAAACAACAAACCTCCTCGCATATATGGAGGACATTGACATTTTCAAAAACATAGAGAGGTATTTTTCAAGAATCTCGAAGGAATCGATAAAGATGGCAACATACTGGAGTCCGATAGTCGATTTGGTGGGCAAATTGGTCAACCTCTGCTTCGCCCTCAATAAACAGAAATAAAGCAAAGGATTGGGCCGTCAAATAAGTGTTACTTTGAGCTAACCAAGCAATTCCGGAACAGTTCACTTTCTCGGCGAGCCCGTCAGAAAGCAAATGAGAGATTTTGCCTAACCATGAGCAAATCTTTGGAGAAAGCCTCTGTTGGGAATCGAAATAATTTACTAGAATATTGCATTAATATAAAAAGGTCCCAACTCATTAATTTTCGAAATTTTTTATCAGGGTAACGCTATACAAGAATTAGGTTTAATGCTTTTTTTTTAAATGTCAAATACAAACAAAAAATGAAATAATTCCCAACAAGAAAAACAATGAAATAATTCCCAAATCCAAACTATAAAACAATTATTTTAATGCTTTTCAAGACTTTTTGTGTAAAACACAATTTTCGAGACAAGATTTTTGGAAGTTCTAAGCATACAGGTTAATGAAATAACCCTAAAATGTATGAAATAACACCCAAATGTTTTTTTTTTTATTTTTATTTAATTACAATAATCAAGTAAATTTATGTTCTAATTTTGGGTTCAAGGGTAAACCGGGTGACACAAACCATTTGGCTAGATTTTTACAGCGACAGACCAAAGCCTCTGTTGGGAATCGAACCCACAAACCCCACGCTGATAGGCAAGCAGGCTACCAACTCGCCTACCGGGGTGCTTGAAGATTATTTAATTTTTTTTGTTTAGGAGTTATTATATTTTTGGGTTTTTTCGTAGCGCACATTTCTCAGTTTGTCTAACTTAAACTCTTGTTTCTGTAAATGATCACAAAATAATAATCACACGAAAGCTCATTAAATAGCTCGATTCACAAGACTTACCCCCCATATTCATAACAATTTAAAAAACGTTGTTAAGAAACATGTGTGAAAATTGTTTTTGGATTTTCATAGATGTTTGTTAGCCCATTAACGCCCAAAAACAAACTGCAGCTAAACCATTGTTTTCATGGCGTTTTATTAACTCATTAGGCATTAAATAAAAGGATTTTAACAAAAAAAAACTTAAACTTAAAACTTATTCACTTTTTTTTTTTTTTTTTTTTTTTTTTTTTTTTTTAAGCGCCCCGGTAGGCGAGTTCGTAGCGTGCTTGCCTATCAGCGTGGGGGTTCGATTCCCACCAGAGGCTTTCGTCTGTCGCTGCAAAAATCTAAACATATGCTCTGTGTCACCCGGTTTACCCTTGGACCCAAAAATTAGAATATAAATTTACTTTGTATTGTAATTAATAATTATTATTATTATTATAATTATTATTATTATAATAAATAAATAAATAAAAATAATAATCACTTTTATTAACTTGTTTTTGCTTCTGTTCCATTATTTTTTTTTTTTTTTTTGCTGCACGTGGTTTACAGCTTTTAATATGGTTTTTATCACTTGTGGCGAAGTAGTAACGCTTTTTCATATTGCTGTCTGGCTTTATGCAGGTGTCCTCGTATGGGGACAGAAAGCGTTAATGGGTTAAGAAAGGATTTTTAAATTTTTATGAATACGGGGGTTATTTTCTACAAAAATTTCAGGTTATCAATGAAATTCAGGGGGGTAAATTCAGGGCTGTGGAGTCGAGCCAAAATTGCTCGACTCCGACTTCAGCTGTTTTATAACAAAATTTTGAAAATTTTATATTTCCTATACTCACAAATTTAAAATAATAACGGATTATGTTGTTCTTTATTTTTTAATCAAAACAAATTTCAATTTATTAGTAATAAAAAAAAAACACTATTCCACCCTGATTACTAAATTAAGCGACAAAACAATAAAATATTTGATAATATTAAAAAAAAATCTTTTATGGTAGAGTTCTTAAAAACAGTTTGAACAAAGATTGTACTTTTTTGCTACATTTTACAAATATTCGGATCTGTTGTCTATTGACAAAATATTTTATGAGAGACACGCAAGAATTTCAGAAAAAAAATCAAACAGAATCTCAAGCAAAAAATTTACGTATAAATTCATATGACAATTGGAAGCAAATCCAAAAGATAATTAAAAACAGTCATCGTATAAATTGAAACTAATCGATTTATTGCACCCATTATCACCTGAGGGAGGGCACTTACACTTTGGAGTCTTCATGACTACAATTAAAATAAAATTTTATTATCAAATTAAGCTATTATTCCTCTTAGCCTATCCAAGTGACGCAAAGTGTAGTTCTATTTGATGTAATATTAGGGACATAGAACGGACTGCAAAAAACAAAACACATATTGTTCTGAGGTGGCCAATGAACTTGTCATACTTGGGCTCATGCTCATACCGAATGCAAGTGCCAGCTTTGTGAAGTGTTTATTTTCTGTTTGTTTGATTTTTCATTTAGAACAATCTTTTGTTAAGCATAATTTCGCTGTTGCCGTTGTTGGCTTTTGGCACTGTTATTTGAATTTCAATTTACCTTGTATTGTATACATTTCATATCTCAAACAAATGTACGCGAGATGCAGTAAGGAGGGACAGGTTACGGCAAAACAAAAGCGCAACACTGATGGCATTTTAAATAGCTGCACAGAATTATATGAAATTACAACAAAAGCGTATCCACCAGACGGAGAGCCACAAATTCGAGCGTATGTGATTTCGGTTGCGTTCAACATTTTCATAAATATGCGCCGCATTTCGTACACTCTGGTAATGCTCACATTACTTGCAACAGCCTGCATCAGGAATGCAGGCAGGCTGGCTGGCTGGCAGGCACACAGGCATTTTACGGATCAAAAAAAGTCTATAATGGAGCGTTGTGGCCCGTTTGTGGTGGCTTTTTAGGGAAGGGTTTGTCTATTTGAATTTTTATTGGCGTTTCCCCCCCAACACCACCACTTTTTGTGAGGCTTTTGTACGTCATTGTTTTAATTCAAATTCTTTTCATGTTTCGCTGTTTTTGGTTTTGTTCTGTGGCGAACAGTGTCTGCCTGCGTTCGATTGTCTGTTTGTTAATCGTTATTGTTTACAGTGTTTATTGAAATTGCATTCGATGAATGCATTTTTTTTTCTGTGTGGATGACAATGACAACGACTCCGCACTGTTGCTGTCCTTTCGTTGGCTGCAGGCACAGATGACATGTGCTGATTTTTATTGTATCACATAATCGTTTATACGCCGATTTATGTTATTACTTTGAGAGATGGCGGAAAATGGTGGTGATAGGCGCCTTTTTCCATGGAAAATTGTTGTTGGGATTTTCCCAGTCGTCAGTGTCAAGTAACAATGCAAAGTCCTTGTCAAATTGTCACACTTTTGCCTTAAGAATCATGTCGCATTAGGTGGAAATTTTTGTAAGCGGTTAAGAACTTGATAGGCAAAAGACAAGAATCGGGAAAGGTAGGTGAAGTGGGATGAAGGAACGTAATCATAAAATTTTTGGAAAATCATAATTAGAAAATTGTTTTGGCAATTTGTAAATGTTTTTAGCAATCTTAATTTGCCATTCCGTAACTGAATTTATGACGTATGTCTTTGTGGGGCTCACACTGCAACTCCACCTACATTTCCAGTCACTTGAGAACCAGTGCAAGCCACATTATACCATCCATGATAGTCTGGAAATTACATAAGATCCATGCACGCTACTCTATCGGACTTTTTGAAGTCTACGTCGGTATAACAAATGGATTTTTACACACTTGAGGTCGCTAATGAAGTAGATATCGCAGAAACCTCACACCAGAACAATATCATGCTGACTGGCGCTACTCATCACTGTTGTACAGTAGGGTGGAGTGAAATTCCAAAAAAAAAAAGTTAACCTCGGAAAGAGATGTTGTCTGGGGTCCTAATGAGGGGAAAAATAAAGAAACAAATTTTAAAAAAATTTTAGGGGTGGCGCCTCTCCCTCGAAATTTGGAAATTATCGCTATTTCGGCGTTGATTTTAGAAAAATCCTGAAAAGTTTAATGTTTGCAATAGCGTAAACAATGAAATAAGGGCATGAAAAAATTTCAAAAAATTTTTCTCATTGTTCAAAAATTTCAAAAAGTAAAATAAGTCAAATCGTCCCTTCTTCAGAAAATTGACTGAACAATGAAATCGCCACCAAAGCTACAAATATTAGTCGATTATCCTCATATTTGCCTCAAATACTTTTGTTTGGGCACTGAACAAGCTCAAACTTTTAAATTTCGAATAAGTTAAGTCGTTAATTTTTAGGATTTTTCTAAAATCAACGCCAAAATAGCGATCATTTCCAAATTTCGAGGGAGTGGCGCGACCCCTAAAATTTTTTTAAAATTTTTTTCTTTATTTTTCCCCTCATTATGACCCCAGACTACATCTCTTTCCGAGGTTAACTTTTTCAAATTAAAAAAAAGCATGTTTTCACTCCACCCTATTGTACAGCTATGTGTTCATGGTCAGCTGTCAACTTAATTTGCATAATGAGGGCTGAGCGTGCCTGGGAAATCAATTAAAATGGTTGTGTTTCATAAAGTTCTCCTGAAGACCTCAAAGATAGAATTCGTGAGGCTATCGAGGATTGCAATTTGGTTATGGAAAATTTGATGAAAAGGATATGGTCCTTGAAGCGTGGTTGTGGTGGCCATTTGGCTGATGTTGTTTTTCATTATTAACGGCATACATTCCTCCTTATTACGAAATAAACATCCGATCACCAAAATAACACCACTTGTTGGAAAACCCTGTATTTGGACCAACATGTATGTGTATGTACATTCGCCCTTTCCATTGAGCTCAATGACTCTTTGTTTTAACAATATTTCTCAATTTGATGAGAGTTTTATCATTCACTCTTCAAGTGCTGATTCGCATGTCTATGCTGACATTCCTCACCACTGCACTTTTCTCTGGAATTGTACTTGTGGTTTCTCCTCTTCGTAACCTCTTATTCGTAGAAAATTTCACTGTCAAGATATATTACGATGATCTCTGCCTTCGAACGTTGGTAAAGCCCAGGGAAAACGCGAACAGCAAAAGGCAAACAAGAAAATGAAAGCATATAAATTTACGGTTTTGTTGTTGGCCATTTAAATCAGCCAATCAGATCAGATGAAGCCAACAGCGTTTTCAGCACTCAAAGCAGAAAATCCACCCCCCAACGAAAGGGAACTATGGACAATGGCTTACAAAGAATACAGTTGTAAGAATAAGCATTTGCATAATTTCATCGAGAATCCATGATCGTCAGCATACATTTTTCATCCTCCATATCAAATAATGGAAAAGCCACTGCCAGGCAAACATCATCAATAAAATGAAAATAACCACTTTTAGTTTTCTCAGACATACTTGGAACGATCGTCAAACGTACGGAGAAGTACTGGCACATGTAGTTCCAAAACAATAGACACTGGACTAAACATCATTAGACCACAATAATTTCCCTAACATTTCCATTTGTGTTGTGTTCGCTTATTCAGCCATTGTTATGGGCAAGTACAGTGAACACGGTCTATTGAGTGAGGAACATTGAATGTTGGCCGACTTTGTTTATGCGCTTCTTGGCGAGGAAAGAGTGTGAGAGAGAGAGAGGCAAGTGTATGATTACACGCGTTTAAGTTGAACCTCATTATGGAAATTTATTACGTGTGGCGGCATTTGGTGATGAGTGACGCCACGGCTTGTTCAGGGTTAAAAAGTCACACCGAAGAAATGTTGGCAGACACAAACATCAGACACTGAACAATTCAAATAACACTGAACATCTTTGAGCAAAGAACACTGATGCAATTTGAAAGCCACCACATTAAAATGGCTTGGTAATGTAACATAAGCATCATTGACAGCGTCATCAGCCGGACCGCGTCATCATGTTCACTGGCAGCAGCTGCAGAAGCGGGCCGACAACATTTCTCTGCAAATGTTACACCAGCCTCAACACTTGTTGTCTCTGGCATATCATGGCCTCCGCTTTTCTGGCGTTGTGTGTTCTGCCATTTCATTTTCTATTTTCTCTTTAACTGGCACTTTAGTATTCGTCGAGTCGCAACAGCAACAGTGTGGGGGGGGGGGAGAGAAACGCAGAGGTTTTGATCTACAACTACCACAGCCATCAATCACGTTTTACATTTGCATAAATCAAGTCGTACTCTATGCATTGGCAGCAGTCGATGTGCAGCAAAATGATGATCACCAGAAGTTGCTCGGTTGCTTTTGTTGCAACTACCAAAGAAGTTCGTTGGCAATACAGCATAACAACAACAACAACAAGACTACAACCATCGCAACAACAAAAGCGATTGGCAAAAGAAGAAAGACGTTACGAAATTCTAAGGAACGGTGAGGCTGTTTAGCTGGTTTGATGGCTGATTGGTAGGAAAACATTTTGTATGATTTACGTTAACTCGATTGCTGTGTCCCAGTGGATATGGAAAAGTGTGTGAAGTTTACATTTGGCCACATAAATCGCAAGTTATGTGTAGTTTTAGCAAAACTAAAAGTTATCTTAGTTTGGCTGGTAATAGGATTTTGGGGGAAGTTAATAAACATTTCGTACAGTATTTTTGTTTTTTTACTGAAAGGCGAATTTGAACTACGAAAAAAAAATAGAATAAACGAAAGACTTAGACAACAAACCCGTTGGGCAATATAGGAAACCTTAGATGTTCGACTGTCGAATTCGAACTCGTATGTGGAACATAGAAAACTGAACGATATGCGCGTACTAAATGCGGTAGGGCCTCCTGACATTCTTTTGCGAAGGTCTCACCAGGTAGATCTCATCCCTGCTTAAGATTATCATCGATCGTCTGTTGTTTTTAATAATTTTTAGTTTGAGTTTCTGTGCAGTGATTTCCTTCATGTTGTTTTAATAGAAAAAAAACTAAATCAAATAACAAAATGGGGCTATTTAATGATCGGTATGTAAAATTTAGATTCACAACTACCACGGTGTGTTTTTTTCCACAAACTTCTTTCTCTAGAAATAGCATCAATTGTTCGGAGCTGGCTTTACAGAATAGCTGCGGAAATTTAAAAGCTTACTTACGTGTACTGTCTGTTCGACAATTAGAAGTTATCACAACAGTTTAAACATAGTTAAAATTCTTTTCCGATATGTGCGTAAACTTAAAATACCTTTGTTCTAATTGACAATCGTACCTTAACAGTGAGTGAACATGTGTCTTGCGACCACCCCGATAACAAAACTGCCTCAAAATCATTCGTTTCGGGAAATACTTCCTTCATACTTCAATTTAATCACACACCCAATCCATGTGTTCATTTTGAAGCATAAGAAATGAAACACTTGGTTCTTGAATGAATCGTACTGCGTTTTTTCCTTTTCGTTGGAAAAGTTTACACACTGAGTTCATGGCTTTTAAAATAATGGAATTTTATTGGGGGGTTAAAGGCGTTAACTCTACAAATGTTAAGCCATACCCCGACAAGAGTCACTTTACACTTGTGGCGGCAATAAGAAAAAAAAAAAAAAAACATTAATTACATTAACATCCAGCACACAGGGTGAAGTGTAAAAAAATCGTATGTCTAATGTAAGAGTTTCTAATGATACGAAGTTGAGAAGAAATGAAATGACAATTAAATGCATCCGTTGGACAAGACAAAGAAACGTCATAAAAATCAAACAAAAGCTATAAAACCGAAATGGACGAAATGAAAATGAAATCTGAGTCATAAAAGTAAAAGAATGGCTACAGCGGTATTGAGTGTTAAGTGAGAGTCTGGAAAATGCGGGTCATAAACATGGATGAGGCAATGAAGAGTGAATACGGTGGCTTTCGATTACAATCATAATTGCGAATGAAAGACATTTTCGTAGTGATTCATGGAAATTCTCAACACCTCACACAATTTCGAAATAAGGAAATTTGTCGAATAAACATTTACATACAATATGTTTGCAAAGGAGGTATAACCGAGGATAACTTCTTATTTTACATTTGTGATATCAGATAGAGGACTAAATACGCTTCTCTATGGCCAAAAATTCTGAACGTTTTCACAGAACACTTGTCCTTCTGAATCATAACATATTTATAAACAAAGGATTATTATTTTACCGCTCTTAAGCGGTTTTCGCATCATACAATTTCCTGTCTTTGCATAAACGATTTTTCAACACAGCGGATTTACGTTCAAGCGAAATACAGTGAATGGAAAATCATCCAGAGCAATTGTTACTAATATTTATTTGCAATTAAGCGATTTTATCAATTAGTGCATGTCTTTTAATAGCCGAATTGGACTGTGTATTTCCAGAAAATGATTATTCCAATTAGACTTACAATTATTTTGCGATGTATGTGCTTTGAACATAGAAGAACTTACCTAGAAAGAAAAGAAATGAAGGAAAATTATTAGTTTTGTTTATAAAAGCAAAGAGGAAAATAAATATAAGGACAATAATGAATTACAGTCTGTTTTTATAAAACGTATACGTATTAGTTCAAATTAAGAATATTCGGCTTGCATTTAGAATGTAATTTTTCATTCTGTGTACAATCTGTTGAAAGCGGTCACTCGATAACTCACCGATGAATCTATGCAAGTCAGACTATGTTGCATCTCCTTTATTCTTGGCTGACAATGAGCTATCATATTCTGTTGACATTATTCTACTTGGATTCCAACTGGAAATACTTAGGTCTGCCGGAGGACGATGTTCGTCTTAGTCTGACAATCGCGGTGGCTGTGGTTTACCAACCAAATGCAAGAGAAAGAGTTTTCGTCCCATAAAGACAATTTCGGATCTAGCAAGTAGTAAACGGATCCATACGTCAGCTCTTTCTCTATTACAAATTCGGAAAATCAGAACGTATCCATCAAATCACCAAGGTGAGACGAAGGATAATCCGAATCGTGGTTCTATCAGATCACCGAGTTAAGAAACAGCTTATACCACCACACCGGCTGATTACGGGCCCATATAAAGAAACCTAATCAACTACCCTTCTATAGCGCCTCCAATGTAAGGCATCAGCGCATATAGTTGACTGCGAATACAGGGGCATATTTTTTGCGGAACAACAACATTTTCAAAGATTACCAATCGCTTTTTGTGAAATCTATCACTTTCAAAAAAAAAAAAAACAAAAAAAAACGGGGATTCAAGAAACGAAGACAAACCTTTGGCAATCACATATATTTCCCCATACAGAACAATTAATCATTTCCATCGGCATTCGGGACAAACCTTAAACATCCATAAGATTTATATGTTCCCATTTGAATACGTTCATGTGAGTAAATCCATGACGAGAGTGTGCACAAAGCCCTAAACGCCGGTGTTAAGTTTTACTAACAAATGCCCAACCTTGTTTTTTTCTGTGACGTTTTGTATGAGTTTTGCTAGGTCTTTTGTTGAATTTAACACATTTTTTTTTTGGTTGGTTTTGCAATTGTTTTGAGCACGAGTTCACTCCGTCGCTGCTACCTGACACAAGTTCTTTATGTTTCGTGTCACTGCAGCCAGGGTACACTAAGTTCGAGATGGCGTTTGTAACACCTTAAAGCAAAAATCATTTCTATCTGAATAATAACCTATCAACGGCATGAGATATGTTTCTAAAATATCCCAACAGATTATCACTTTTGGGTTTGAGGGAGGGTTTACCCGATGAAGGGTACTTTAGTTGCCAGCCGACCGAACATAATGCATTTTTCACAGGTTTCATTTTTCGTTTTGTTCATTTGCAGCACACCGTACATGAATGAATCATAGCTTTGATCACTCTGCACTAAACACTCGTTCGCATTCATTTGATATAATGAAATGTAAGAAGTTATTGGACAACGCGCCGCTTACTTTGTTGCTGTCAAAAGGAAGCTAAGTCACACAAAAAACAATAACAAACTAATAATAAAGTTTAAACAAATGAGTTCATGGTCTTAAATTGGCTATGTGATGCATTTATAACATTTGGCTTTAGTACTCGTACACTGGGCTGCTTTAGTGCAGTACTTGGGACGCTTGGCCTTTTTTCATTATAAAACATTGTAATTCGTTTACAGTTATTATTGAAAATGCATTTGCTTAATCGTTGTTTTTTTTTTTTTTTGCCTTTTTCAAAATTTGCATATTAATGGGAAATAGGTTGGGTTCGAGCACTATTGGAATTTATGGATGTCGTGCATAATGGATTTGCTATTGAAAAATACAAAGAAACGACAAAAAGAACTGACCACTTCAGTTGCTGGACAGCCAAATGTTATTAGACATTAAATATAGAAAAGACCAGTGGACGAGCGCATAAATTCAAAGCTAATTTTAAGTAGCTGAGAGATATATGTCACTTTTCGACATATACACTTTTATGTCACAACGATCATGATATGACAAGCCCGGCATTTTGAAGGATTTATTATTATTATAATAGGGATTTCGACTGAATTTGTCATAAGTCAGCTTTTTTTTTGTACATATTTTGAAGTATATTATTAGCTCACATTAAACCGTCAAGCACCATAACTGTTGGAATTCATTTAGAAAGCAGTCTTTCCATTGATTGCAGCCTTACACTGAAACAAAAGGGTTCAAAACATTTCGAAACAAACAATAGACGCACAAGCACCACAAATAATTTATGTGTGTGAAGTTAAATTCTTTTTTATATTCTTTTTTCGGCGAAAACCTCCGGTCCTCAAAGGGTTAATAAAGTTATATTCTTTTTTTGTGAAGTTAAATTCTTTTTTTGTGAAGTTAAATTCTTTTTTTGTGAAGTTAAATTCTTTTTTTGTGAAGTTAAATTCTTTTTTTGTGAAGTTAAATTCTTTTTTTGTGAAGTTATATTCTTTTTTTTCGGTTCATAGGAAACAAGTTATGTTCGGAATATAACTTTCTGGTTTATGAGAAACAATTTATATTCGGAATATGACTTTTTGACTCATGGAAAACAACGTTAATTCGGAATTTAATTTGTTTTCACTAATATACAATCTGAAGCAAAATGGCCCAAATTACTCTAGAGTGGGACTTAGTGCGTCCGTGGAGAAAAAATGGAAATACTTTCCACTATGACACTACCCTTAAATTAAAGCTAATAGTGACCGCTAAAAACGCTAGACGGACATTTGTCTGAAATAATTTTAGAAATGTCGAATTCTTCGCTTGGAAAAGTGAAAATGGCCCAAATTGGTCACAATTTGGACTTAGTGCGTCCGTGAAGAAAAAATGGAAATACTTTCCACTATGACACTATCCTTAAATTAAAGCTAATAGTGACCGCTAAAAACGCTAGACGGACATTTGTCTGAAATAATTTTAGAAATGTCGAATTCTTCACCTGGAAAAGTGAAAATGGCCAAAATTACTCTAGAGTGGGACTTAGTGCGTCCATGGAGAAAAAATGGAAATACTTTCCACTATGACACTACCCTTAAATTAAAGCTAATAGTGACCGCTAAAAACGCTAGACGGACATTTGTCTGAAATAATTTTAGAAATGTCGAATTCTTCGCCTGGAAAAGTGAAAATGGCCAAAATTGGTCACAATTTGGACTTAGTGCGTCCGTGGAGAAAAAATGGAAATACTTTCCACTATGACACTACCCTTAAATTAAAGCTAATAGTGACCGCTAAAAACGCTAGACGGACATTTGTCTGAAATAATTTTAGAAATGTCGAATTCTTCGCCTGGAAAAGTGAAAATGGCCAAAATTGGTCACAATTTGGACTTAGTGCGTCCGTGGAGAAAAAATGGAAATACTTTCCACTATGACACTACCCTTAAATTAAAGCTAATAGTGACCGCTAAAAACGCTAGACGGACATTTGTCTGAAATAATTTTAGAAATGTCGAATTCTTCGCCTGGAAAAGTGAAAATGGCCAAAATTGGTCACAATTTGGACTTAGTGCGTCCGTGGAGAAAAAATGGAAATACTTTCCACTATGACACTACCCTTAAATTAAAGCTAATAGTGACCGCTAAAAACGCTAGACGGACATTTGTCTGAAATAATTTTAGAAATGTCGAATTCTTCGCCTGGAAAAGTGAAAATGGCCAAAATTGGTCACAATTTGGACTTAGTGCGTCCGTGGAGAAAAAATGGAAATACTTTCCACTATGACACTACCCTTAAATTAAAGCTAATAGTGACCGCTAAAAACGCTAGACGGACATTTGTCTGAAATAATTTTAGAAATGTCGAATTCTTCGCCTGGAAAAGTGAAAATGGCCAAAATTGGTCACAATTTGGACTTAGTGCGTCCATGGAGAAAAAATGGAAATACTTTCCACTATGACACTACCCTTAAATTAAAGCTAATAGTGACCGCTAAAAACGCTAGACGGACATTTGTCTGAAATAATTTTAGAAATGTCGAATTCTTCACCTGGAAAAGTGAAAATGGCCAAAATTACTCTAGAGTGGGACTTAGTGCGTCCGTGGAGAAAAAATGGAAATACTTTCCACTATGACACTACCCTTAAATTAAAGCTTATAGTGACCGCTAAAAACGCTAGACGGACATTTGTCTGAAATAATTTTAGAAATGTCGAATTCTTCACCTGGAAAAGTGAAAATGGCCAAAATTGGTCACAATTTGGACTTAGTGCGTCCGTGGAGAAAAAATGGAAATACTTTCCACTATGACACTACCCTTAAATTAAAGCTAATAGTGACCGCTAAAAACGCTAGACGGACATTTGTCTGAAATAATTTTAGAAATGTCGAATTCTTCGCCTGGAAAAGTGAAAATGGCCAAAATTGGTCACAATTTGGACTTAGTGCGTCCGTGGAGAAAAAATGGAAATACTTTCCACTATGACACTACCCTTAAATTAAAGCTAATAGTGACCGCTAAAAACGCTAGACGGACATTTGTCTGAAATAATTTTAGAAATGTCGAATTCTTCGCCTGGAAAAGTGAAAATGGCCAAAATTGGTCACAATTTGGACTTAGTGCGTCCGTGGAGAAAAAATGGAAATACTTTCCACTATGACACTACCCTTAAATTAAAGCTAATAGTGACCGCTAAAAACGCTAGACGGACATTTGTCTGAAATAATTTTAGAAATGTCGAATTCTTCGCCTGGAAAAGTGAAAATGGCCAAAATTGGTCACAATTTGGACTTAGTGCGTCCGTGGAGAAAAAATGGAAATACTTTCCACTATGACACTACCCTTAAATTAAAGCTAATAGTGACCGCTAAAAACGCTAGACGGACATTTGTCTGAAATAATTTTAGAAATGTCGAATTCTTCGCCTGGAAAAGTGAAAATGGCCAAAATTGGTCACAATTTGGACTTAGTGCGTCCGTGGAGAAAAAATGGAAATACTTTCCACTATGACACTACCCTTAAATTAAAGCTAATAGTGACCGCTAAAAACGCTAGACGGACATTTGTCTGAAATAATTTTAGAAATGTCGAATTCTTCGCCTGGAAAAGTGAAAATGGCCAAAATTGGTCACAATTTGGACTTAGTGCGTCCATGGAGAAAAAATGGAAATACTTTCCACTATGACACTACCCTTAAATTAAAGCTAATAGTGACCGCTAAAAACGCTAGACGGACATTTGTCTGAAATAATTTTAGAAATGTCGAATTCTTCACCTGGAAAAGTGAAAATGGCCAAAATTACTCTAGAGTGGGACTTAGTGCGTCCGTGGAGAAAAAATGGAAATACTTTCCACTATGACACTACCCTTAAATTAAAGCTTATAGTGACCGCTAAAAACGCTAGACGGACATTTGTCTGAAATAATTTTAGAAATGTCGAATTCTTCGCCTGGAAAAGTGAAAATGGCCAAAATTGGTCACAATTTGGACTTAGTGCGTCCGTGGAGAAAAAATGGAAATACTTTCCACTATGACACTATCCTTAAATTTAAGCTTATAGTGACCGCTAAAAACGCTAGACGGACATTTGTCTGAAATAATTTTAGAAATGTCGAATTCTTCGCCTGGAAAAGTGAAAATGGCCAAAATTGGTCACAATTTGGACTTAGTGCGTCCATGGAGAAAAAATGGAAATACTTTCCACTATGACACTACCCTTAAATTAAAGCTAATAGTGACCGCTAAAAACGCTAGACGGACATTTGTCTGAAATAATTTTAGAAATGTCGAATTCTTCACCTGGAAAAGTGAAAATGGCCAAAATTGGTCACAATTTGGACTTAGTGCGTCCGTGGAGAAAAAATGGAAATACTTTCCACTATGACACTACCCTTAAATTAAAGCTAATAGTGACCGCTAAAAACGCAAGACGGACATTTGTCTGAAATAATTTTAGAAATGTCGAATTCTTCGCCTGGAAAAGTGAAAATGGCCAAAATTGGTCACAATTTGGACTTAGTGCGTCCGTGGAGAAAAAATGGAAATACTTTCCACTATGACACTACCCTTAAATTGAAGCTAATAGTGACCGCTAAAAACGCTAGACGGACATTTGTCTGAAATAATTTTAGAAATGTCGAATTCTTCGCCTGGAAAAGTGAAAATGGCCAAAATTGGTCACAATTTGGACTTAGTGCGTCCGTGGAGAAAAAATGGAAATACTTTCCACTATGACACTACCCTTAAATTAAAGCTAATAGTGACCGCTAAAAACGCTAGACGGACATTTGTCTGAAATAATTTTAGAAATGTCGAATTCTTCACCTGGAAAAGTGAAAATGGCCAAAATTACTCTAGAGTGGGACTTAGTGCGTCCGTGGAGAAAAAATGGAAATACTTTCCACTATGACACTACCCTTAAATTAAAGCTAATAGTGACCGCTAAAAACGCTAGACGGACATTTGTCTGAAATAATTTTAGAAATGTCGAATTCTTCGCCTGGAAAAGTGAAAATGGCCAAAATTGGTCACAATTTGGACTTAGTGCGTCCGTGGAGAAAAAATGGAAATACTTTCCACTATGACACTACCCTTAAATTAAAGCTAATAGTGACCGCTAAAAACGCTAGACGGACATTTGTCTGAAATAATTTTAGAAATGTCGAATTCTTCGCCTGGAAAAGTGAAAATGGCCAAAATTGGTCACAATTTGGACTTAGTGCGTCCGTGGAGAAAAATGGAAATACTTTCCACTATGACACTACCCTTAAATTAAAGCTTATAGTGACCGCTAAAAACGCTAGACGGACATTTGTCTGAAATAATTTTAGAAATGTCGAATTCTTCACCTGGAAAAGTGAAAATGGCCAAAATTACTCTAGAGTGGGACTTAGTGCGTCCGTGGAGAAAAAATGGAAATACTTTCCACTATGACACTACCCTTAAATTAAAGCTAATAGTGACCGCTAAAAACGCTAGACGGACATTTGTCTGAAATAATTTTAGAAATGTCGAATTATTCGCCTGGAAAAGTGAAAATGGCCAAAATTGGTCACAATTTGGAATTAGTGCGTCCGTGGAGAAAAAATGGAAATACTTTCCACTATGACACTACCCTTAAATTAAAGCTAATAGTGACCGCTAAAAACGCTAGACGGACATTTGTCTGAAATAATTTTAGAAATGTCGAATTCTTCACCTGGAAAAGTGAAAATGACCAAAATTACTCTAGAGTGGGACTTAGTGCGTCCATGGAGAAAAAATGGAAATACTTTCCACTATGACACTACCCTTAAATTAAAGCTAATAGTGACCGCTAAAAACGCTAGACGGACATTTGTCTGAAATAATTTTAGAAATGTCGAATTCTTCACCTGGAAAAGTGAAAATGGCCAAAATTACTCTAGAGTGGGACTTAGTGCGTCCGTGGAGAAAAAATGGAAATACTTTCCACTATGACACTACCCTTAAATTAAAGCTTATAGTGACCGCTAAAAACGCTAGACGGACATTTGTCTGAAATAATTTTAGAAATGTCGAATTCTTCACCTGGAAAAGTGAAAATGACCAAAATTACTCTAGAGTGGGACTTAGTGCGTCCATGGAGAAAAAATGGAAATACTTTCCACTATGACACTACCCTTAAATTAAAGCTAATAGTGACCGCTAAAAACGCTAGACGGACATTTGTCTGAAATAATTTTAGAAATGTCGAATTCTTCACCTGGAAAAGTGAAAATGGCCAAAATTACTCTAGAGTGGGACTTAGTGCGTCCGTGGAGAAAAAATGGAAATACTTTCCACTATGACACTACCCTTAAATTAAAGCTAATAGTGACCGCTAAAAACGCTAGACGGACATTTGTCTGAAATAATTTTAGAAATGTCGAATTCTTCACCTGGAAAAGTGAAAATGACCAAAATTACTCTAGAGTGGGACTTAGTGCGTCCATGGAGAAAAAATGGAAATACTTTCCACTATGACACTACCCTTAAATTAAAGCTAATAGTGACCGCTAAAAACGCTAGACGGACATTTGTCTGAAATAATTTTAGAAATGTCGAATTCTTCACCTGGAAAAGTGAAAATGACCAAAATTACTCTAGAGTGGGACTTAGTGCGTCCGTGGAGAAAAAATGGAAATACTTTCCACTATGACACTACCCTTAAATTAAAGCTAATAGTGACCGCTAAAAACGCTAGACGGACATTTGTCTGAAATAATTTTAGAAATGTCGAATTCTTCACCTGGAAAAGTGAAAATGACCAAAATTACTCTAGAGTGGGACTTAGTGCGTCCATGGAGAAAAAATGGAAATACTTTCCACTATGACACTACCCTTAAATTAAAGCTAATAGTGACCGCTAAAAACGCTAGACGGACATTTGTCTGAAATAATTTTAGAAATGTCGAATTCTTCGCCTGGAAAAGTGAAAATGGCCAAAATTGGTCACAATTTGGACTTAGTGCGTCCGTGGAGAAAAAATGGAAATACTTTCCACTATGACACTACCCTTAAATTAAAGCTAATAGTGACCGCTAAAAACGCTAGACGGACATTTGTCTGAAATAATTTTAGAAATGTCGAATTCTTCGCCTGGAAAAGTGAAAATGGCCAAAATTGGTCACAATTTGGACTTAGTGCGTCCGTGGAGAAAAAATGGAAATACTTTCCACTATGACACTACCCTTAAATTAAAGCTAATAGTGACCGCTAAAAACGCTAGACGGACATTTGTCTGAAATAATTTTAGAAATGTCGAATTCTTCGCCTGGAAAAGTGAAAATGGCCAAAATTGGTCACAATTTGGACTTAGTGCGTCCATGGAGAAAAAATGGAAATACTTTCCACTATGACACTACCCTTAAATTAAAGCTAATAGTGACCGCTAAAAACGCTAGACGGACATTTGTCTGAAATAATTTTAGAAATGTCGAATTCTTCACCTGGAAAAGTGAAAATGGCCAAAATTACTCTAGAGTGGGACTTAGTGCGTCCGTGGAGAAAAAATGGAAATACTTTCCACTATGACACTACCCTTAAATTAAAGCTAATAGTGACCGCTAAAAACGCTAGACGGACATTTGTCTGAAATAATTTTAGAAATGTCGAATTCTTCGCCTGGAAAAGTGAAAATGGCCAAAATTGGTCACAATTTGGACTTAGTGCGTCCGTGGAGAAAAAATGGAAATACTTTCCACTATGACACTACCCTTAAATTAAAGCTAATAGTGACCGCTAAAAACGCTAGACGGACATTTGTCTGAAATAATTTTAGAAATGTCGAATTCTTCGCCTGGAAAAGTGAAAATGGCCAAAATTGGTCACAATTTGGACTTAGTGCGTCCGTGGAGAAAAATGGAAATACTTTCCACTATGACACTACCCTTAAATTAAAGCTTATAGTGACCGCTAAAAACGCTAGACGGACATTTGTCTGAAATAATTTTAGAAATGTCGAATTCTTCACCTGGAAAAGTGAAAATGGCCAAAATTACTCTAGAGTGGGACTTAGTGCGTCCGTGGAGAAAAAATGGAAATACTTTCCACTATGACACTACCCTTAAATTAAAGCTAATAGTGACCGCTAAAAACGCTAGACGGACATTTGTCTGAAATAATTTTAGAAATGTCGAATTATTCGCCTGGAAAAGTGAAAATGGCCAAAATTGGTCACAATTTGGAATTAGTGCGTCCGTGGAGAAAAAATGGAAATACTTTCCACTATGACACTACCCTTAAATTAAAGCTAATAGTGACCGCTAAAAACGCTAGACGGACATTTGTCTGAAATAATTTTAGAAATGTCGAATTCTTCACCTGGAAAAGTGAAAATGACCAAAATTACTCTAGAGTGGGACTTAGTGCGTCCATGGAGAAAAAATGGAAATACTTTCCACTATGACACTACCCTTAAATTAAAGCTAATAGTGACCGCTAAAAACGCTAGACGGACATTTGTCTGAAATAATTTTAGAAATGTCGAATTCTTCACCTGGAAAAGTGAAAATGGCCAAAATTACTCTAGAGTGGGACTTAGTGCGTCCGTGGAGAAAAAATGGAAATACTTTCCACTATGACACTACCCTTAAATTAAAGCTAATAGTGACCGCTAAAAACGCTAGACGGACATTTGTCTGAAATAATTTTAGAAATGTCGAATTCTTCACCTGGAAAAGTGAAAATGACCAAAATTACTCTAGAGTGGGACTTAGTGCGTCCGTGGAGAAAAAATGGAAATACTTTCCACTATGACACTACCCTTAAATTAAAGCTAATAGTGACCGCTAAAAACGCTAGACGGACATTTGTCTGAAATAATTTTAGAAATGTCGAATTCTTCACCTGGAAAAGTGAAAATGACCAAAATTACTCTAGAGTGGGACTTAGTGCGTCCATGGAGAAAAAATGGAAATACTTTCCACTATGACACTACCCTTAAATTAAAGCTAATAGTGACCGCTAAAAACGCTAGACGGACATTTGTCTGAAATAATTTTAGAAATGTCGAATTCTTCGCCTGGAAAAGTGAAAATGGCCAAAATTGGTCACAATTTGGACTTAGTGCGTCCGTGGAGAAAAAATGGAAATACTTTCCACTATGACACTACCCTTAAATTAAAGCTAATAGTGACCGCTAAAAACGCTAGACGGACATTTGTCTGAAATAATTTTAGAAATGTCGAATTCTTCGCCTGGAAAAGTGAAAATGGCCAAAATTGGTCACAATTTGGACTTAGTGCGTCCGTGGAGAAAAAATGGAAATACTTTCCACTATGACACTACCCTTAAATTAAAGCTAATAGTGACCGCTAAAAACGCTAGACGGACATTTGTCTGAAATAATTTTAGAAATGTCGAATTCTTCGCCTGGAAAAGTGAAAATGGCCAAAATTGGTCACAATTTGGACTTAGTGCGTCCATGGAGAAAAAATGGAAATACTTTCCACTATGACACTACCCTTAAATTAAAGCTAATAGTGACCGCTAAAAACGCTAGACGGACATTTGTCTGAAATAATTTTAGAAATGTCGAATTCTTCACCTGGAAAAGTGAAAATGGCCAAAATTACTCTAGAGTGGGACTTAGTGCGTCCGTGGAGAAAAAATGGAAATACTTTCCACTATGACACTACCCTTAAATTAAAGCTTATAGTGACCGCTAAAAACGCTAGACGGACATTTGTCTGAAATAATTTTAGAAATGTCGAATTCTTCGCCTGGAAAAGTGAAAATGGCCAAAATTGGTCACAATTTGGACTTAGTGCGTCCATGGAGAAAAAATGAGAAACAAATTATTTCAGACAAAGTGGAAAGTATTTCCATTTTTTCTCCACGGACGCACTAAGTCGAAATTGTGACCAATTTTGGCCATTTTCACTTTTCCAGGCGAAGAATTCGACATTTCTAAAATTATTTCAGACAAATGTCCGTCTAGCGTTTTTAGCGGTCACTATTAGCTTTAATTTAAGGGTAGTGTCATAGTGGAAAGTATTTCCATTTTTTCTCCACGGACGCACTAAGTCCAAATTGTGACCAATTTTGGCCATTTTCACTTTTCCAGGCGAAGAATTCGACATTTCTAAAATTATTTCAGACAAATGTCCGTCTAGCGTTTTTAGCGGTCACTATTAGCTTTAATTTAAGGGTAGTGTCATAGTGGAAAGTATTTCCATTTTTTCTCCACGGACGCACTAAGTCCCACTCTAGAGTAATTTTGGCCATTTTCACTTTTCAAGGTGAAGAATTCGACATTTCTAAAATTATTTCAGACAAATGTCCGTCTAGCGTTTTTAGCGGTCACTATTAGCTTTAATTTAAGGGTAGTGTCATAGTGGAAAGTATTTCCATTTTTTCTCCACGGACGCACTAAGTCCAAATTGTGACCAATTTTGGCCATTTTCACTTTTCCAGGCGAGGAATTCGACATTTCTAAAATTATTTCAGACAAATGTCCGTCTAGCGTTTTTAGCGGTCACTATTATCTTTAATTTAAGGGTAGTGTCATAGTGGAAAGTATTTCCATTTTTTCTCCATGGACGCACTAAGTCCCACTCTAGAGTAATTTTGGCCATTTTCACTTTTCCAGGTGAAGAATTCGACATTTCTAAAATTATTTCAGACAAATGTCCGTCTAGCGTTTTTAGCGGTCACTATAAGCTTTAATTTAAGGATAGTGTCATAGTGGAAAGTATTTCCATTTTTTCTCCACGGACGCACTAAGTCCAAATTGTGACCAATTTTGGCCATTTTCACTTTTCCAGGCGAAGAATTCGACATTTCTAAAATTATTTCAGACAAATGTCCGTCTAGCGTTTTTAGCGGTTACTATTAGCTTTAATTTAAGGGTAGTGTCATAGTGGAAAGTATTTCCATTTTTTCTCCACGGACGCACTAAGTCCAAATTGTGACCAATTTTGGCCATTTTCACTTTTCCAGGCGAAGAATTCGACATTTCTAAAATTATTTCAGACAAATGTCCGTCTAGCGTTTTTAGCGGTCACTATTAGCTTTAATTTAAGGGTAGTGTCATAGTGGAAAGTATTTCTTTTTTTTCTCCATGGACGCACTAAGTCCCACTCTAGAGTAATTTTGGCCATTTTCACTTTTCCAGGTGAAGAATTCGACATTTCTAAAATTATTTCAGACAAATGTCCGTCTAGCGTTTTTAGCGGTCA
The DNA here is from genome assembly GCA_958296145.1 of Hydrotaea cyrtoneurina. Taxonomy (NCBI): domain Eukaryota; kingdom Metazoa; phylum Arthropoda; class Insecta; order Diptera; family Muscidae; genus Hydrotaea; species Hydrotaea cyrtoneurina. The sequence continues at coordinate 121,557,399 of OY282512.1, forward strand.
CTATAAGCTTTAATTTAAGGATAGTGTCATAGTGGAAAGTATTTCCATTTTTTCTCCACGGACGCACTAAGTCCAAATTGTGACCAATTTTGGCCATTTTCACTTTTCCAGGCGAAGAATTCGACATTTCTAAAATTATTTCAGACAAATGTCCGTCTAGCGTTTTTAGCGGTTACTATTAGCTTTAATTTAAGGGTAGTGTCATAGTGGAAAGTATTTCCATTTTTTCTCCACGGACGCACTAAGTCCAAATTGTGACCAATTTTGGCCATTTTCACTTTTCCAGGCGAAGAATTCGACATTTCTAAAATTATTTCAGACAAATGTCCGTCTAGCGTTTTTAGCGGTCACTATAAGCTTTAATTTAAGGATAGTGTCATAGTGGAAAGTATTTCCATTTTTTCTCCACGGACGCACTAAGTCCAAATTGTGACCAATTTTGGCCATTTTCACTTTTCCAGGCGAGGAATTCGACATTTCTAAAATTATTTCAGACAAATGTCCGTCTAGCGTTTTTAGCGGTCACTATTATCTTTAATTTAAGGGTAGTGTCATAGTGGAAAGTATTTCCATTTTTTCTCCATGGACGCACTAAGTCCCACTCTAGAGTAATTTTGGCCATTTTCACTTTTCCAGGTGAAGAATTCGACATTTCTAAAATTATTTCAGACAAATGTCCGTCTAGCGTTTTTAGCGGTCACTATAAGCTTTAATTTAAGGATAGTGTCATAGTGGAAAGTATTTCCATTTTTTCTCCACGGACGCACTAAGTCCAAATTGTGACCAATTTTGGCCATTTTCACTTTTCCAGGCGAAGAATTCGACATTTCTAAAATTATTTCAGACAAATGTCCGTCTAGCGTTTTTAGCGGTTACTATTAGCTTTAATTTAAGGGTAGTGTCATAGTGGAAAGTATTTCCATTTTTTCTCCACGGACGCACTAAGTCCAAATTGTGACCAATTTTGGCCATTTTCACTTTTCCAGGCGAAGAATTCGACATTTCTAAAATTATTTCAGACAAATGTCCGTCTAGCGTTTTTAGCGGTCACTATTAGCTTTAATTTAAGGGTAGTGTCATAGTGGAAAGTATTTCTTTTTTTTCTCCATGGACGCACTAAGTCCCACTCTAGAGTAATTTTGGCCATTTTCACTTTTCCAGGTGAAGAATTCGACATTTCTAAAATTATTTCAGACAAATGTCCGTCTAGCGTTTTTAGCGGTCACTATTAGCTTTAATTTAAGGGTAGTGTCATAGTGGAAAGTATTTCCATTTTTTCTCCATGGACGCACTAAGTCCCACTCTAGAGTAATTTTGGCCATTTTCACTTTTCCAGGTGAAGAATTCGACATTTCTAAAATTATTTCAGACAAATGTCCGTCTAGCGTTTTTAGCGGTCACTATTAGCTTTAATTTAAGGGTAGTGTCATAGTGGAAAGTATTTCCATTTTTTCTCCATGGACGCACTAAGTCCCACTCTAGAGTAATTTTGGCCATTTTCACTTTTCCAGGTGAAGAATTCGACATTTCTAAAATTATTTCAGACAAATGTCCGTCTAGCGTTTTTAGCGGTCACTATTAGCTTTAATTTAAGGGTAGTGTCATAGTGGAAAGTATTTCCATTTTTTCTCCATGGACGCACTAAGTCCCACTCTAGAGTAATTTTGGCCATTTTCACTTTTCCAGGTGAAGAATTCGACATTTCTAAAATTATTTCAGACAAATGTCCGTCTAGCGTTTTTAGCGGTCACTATTAGCTTTAATTTAAGGGTAGTGTCATAGTGGAAAGTATTTCCATTTTTTCTCCATGGACGCACTAAGTCCCACTCTAGAGTAATTTTGGCCATTTTCACTTTTCCAGGTGAAGAATTCGACATTTCTAAAATTATTTCAGACAAATGTCCGTCTAGCGTTTTTAGCGGTCACTATTAGCTTTAATTTAAGGGTAGTGTCATAGTGGAAAGTATTTCCATTTTTTCTCCATGGACGCACTAAGTCCCACTCTAGAGTAATTTTGGCCATTTTCACTTTTCCAGGTGAAGAATTCGACATTTCTAAAATTATTTCAGACAAATGTCCGTCTAGCGTTTTTAGCGGTCACTATTAGCTTTAATTTAAGGGTAGTGTCATAGTGGAAAGTATTTCCATTTTTTCTCCATGGACGCACTAAGTCCCACTCTAGAGTAATTTTGGCCATTTTCACTTTTCCAGGTGAAGAATTCGACATTTCTAAAATTATTTCAGACAAATGTCCGTCTAGCGTTTTTAGCGGTCACTATTAGCTTTAATTTAAGGGTAGTGTCATAGTGGAAAGTATTTCCATTTTTTCTCCATGGACGCACTAAGTCCCACTCTAGAGTAATTTTGGCCATTTTCACTTTTCCAGGTGAAGAATTCGACATTTCTAAAATTATTTCAGACAAATGTCCGTCTAGCGTTTTTAGCGGTCACTATTAGCTTTAATTTAAGGGTAGTGTCATAGTGGAAAGTATTTCCATTTTTTCTCCATGGACGCACTAAGTCCCACTCTAGAGTAATTTTGGCCATTTTCACTTTTCCAGGTGAAGAATTCGACATTTCTAAAATTATTTCAGACAAATGTCCGTCTAGCGTTTTTAGCGGTCACTATAAGCTTTAATTTAAGGATAGTGTCATAGTGGAAAGTATTTCCATTTTTTCTCCACGGACGCACTAAGTCCAAATTGTGACCAATTTTGGCCATTTTCACTTTTCCAGGCGAAGAATTCGACATTTCTAAAATTATTTCAGACAAATGTCCGTCTAGCGTTTTTAGCGGTTACTATTAGCTTTAATTTAAGGGTAGTGTCATAGTGGAAAGTATTTCCATTTTTTCTCCACGGACGCACTAAGTCCAAATTGTGACCAATTTTGGCCATTTTCACTTTTCCAGGCGAAGAATTCGACATTTCTAAAATTATTTCAGACAAATGTCCGTCTAGCGTTTTTAGCGGTCACTATTAGCTTTAATTTAAGGGTAGTGTCATAGTGGAAAGTATTTCCATTTTTTCTCCACGGACGCACTAAGTCCAAATTGTGACCAATTTTGGCCATTTTCACTTTTCCAGGCGAAGAATTCGACATTTCTAAAATTATTTCAGACAAATGTCCGTCTAGCGTTTTTAGCGGTCACTATTAGCTTTAATTTAAGGGTAGTGTCATAGTGGAAAGTATTTCCATTTTTTCTCCACGGACGCACTAAGTCCAAATTGTGACCAATTTTTGGCCATTTTCACTTTTCCAGGCGAAGAATTCGACATTTCTAAAATTATTTCAGACAAATGTCCGTCTAGCGTTTTTAGCGGTCACTATTAGCTTTAATTTAAGGGTAGTGTCATAGTGGAAAGTATTTCCATTTTTTCTCCACGGACGCACTAAGTCCAAATTGTGACCAATTTTGGCCATTTTCACTTTTCCAGGCGAAGAATTCGACATTTCTAAAATTATTTCAGACAAATGTCCGTCTAGCGTTTTTAGCGGTCACTATTAGCTTTAATTTAAGGGTAGTGTCATAGTGGAAAGTATTTCCATTTTTTCTCCACGGACGCACTAAATCCAAATTGTGACCAATTTTGGCCATTTTCACTTTTCCAGGCGAAGAATTCGACATTTCTAAAATTATTTCAGACAAATGTCCGTCTAGCGTTTTTAGCGGCCACTATTAGCTTTAATTTAAGGGTAGTGTCATAGTGGAAAGTATTTCCATTTTTTCTCCACGGACGCACTAAGTCCAAATTGTGACCAATTTTGGCCATTTTCACTTTTCCAGGCGAAGAATTCGACATTTCTAAAATTATTTCAGACAAATGTCCGTCTAGCGTTTTTAGCGGTCACTATTAGCTTCAATTTAAGGGTAGTGTCATAGTGGAAAGTATTTCCATTTTTTCTCCACGGACGCACTAAGTCCAAATTGTGACCAATTTTGGCCATTTTCACTTTTCCAGGCGAAGAATTCGACATTTCTAAAATTATTTCAGACAAATGTCCGTCTAGCGTTTTTAGCGGTCACTATTAGCTTTAATTTAAGGGTAGTGTCATAGTGGAAAGTATTTCCATTTTTTCTCCACGGACGCACTAAGTCCAAATTGTGACCAATTTTGGCCATTTTCACTTTTCCAGGCGAAGAATTCGACATTTCTAAAATTATTTCAGACAAATGTCCGTCTAGCGTTTTTAGCGGTCACTATTAGCTTTAATTTAAGGGTAGTGTCATAGTGGAAAGTATTTCCATTTTTTCTCCACGGACGCACTAAGTCCAAATTGTGACCAATTTTGGCCATTTTCACTTTTCCAGGCGAAGAATTCGACATTTCTAAAATTATTTCAGACAAATGTCCGTCTAGCGTTTTTAGCGGTCACTATTAGCTTTAATTTAAGGGTAGTGTCATAGTGGAAAGTATTTCCATTTTTTCTCCATGGACGCACTAAGTCCCACTCTAAAGTAATTTTGGCCATTTTCACTTTTCCAGGTGAAGAATTCGACATTTCTAAAATTATTTCAGACAAATGTCCGTCTAGCGTTTTTAGCGGTCACTATTAGCTTTAATTTAAGGGTAGTGTCATAGTGGAAAGTATTTCCATTTTTTCTCCATGGACGCACTAAGTCCCACTCTAGAGTAATTTTGGCCATTTTCACTTTTCCAGGTGAAGAATTCGACATTTCTAAAATTATTTCAGACAAATGTCCGTCTAGCGTTTTTAGCGGTCACTATTAGCTTTAATTTAAGGGTAGTGTCATAGTGGAAAGTATTTCCATTTTTTCTCCATGGACGCACTAAGTCCCACTCTAGAGTAATTTTGGCCATTTTCACTTTTCCAGGTGAAGAATTCGACATTTCTAAAATTATTTCAGACAAATGTCCGTCTAGCGTTTTTAGCGGTCACTATTAGCTTTAATTTAAGGGTAGTGTCATAGTGGAAAGTATTTCCATTTTTTCTCCATGGACGCACTAAGTCCCACTCTAGAGTAATTTTGGCCATTTTCACTTTTCCAGGTGAAGAATTCGACATTTCTAAAATTATTTCAGACAAATGTCCGTCTAGCGTTTTTAGCGGTCACTATTAGCTTTAATTTAAGGGTAGTGTCATAGTGGAAAGTATTTCCATTTTTTCTCCATGGACGCACTAAGTCCCACTCTAGAGTAATTTTGGCCATTTTCACTTTTCCAGGTGAAGAATTCTACATTTCTAAAATTATTTCAGACAAATGTCCGTCTAGCGTTTTTAGCGGTCACTATTAGCTTTAATTTAAGGGTAGTGTCATAGTGGAAAGTATTTCCATTTTTTCTCCATGGACGCACTAAGTCCAAATTGTGACCAATTTTGGCCATTTTCACTTTTCCAGGCGAAGAATTCGACATTTCTAAAATTATTTCAGACAAATGTCCGTCTAGCGTTTTTAGCGGTCACTATTAGCTTCAATTTAAGGGTAGTGTCATAGTGGAAAGTATTTCCATTTTTTCTCCACGGACGCACTAAGTCCAAATTGTGACCAATTTTGGCCATTTTCACTTTTCCAGGCGAAGAATTCGACATTTCTAAAATTATTTCAGACAAATGTCCGTCTAGCGTTTTTAGCGGTCACTATTAGCTTTAATTTAAGGGTAGTGTCATAGTGGAAAGTATTTCCATTTTTTCTCCACGGACGCACTAAGTCCAAATTGTGACCAATTTTGGCCATTTTCACTTTTCCAGGCGAAGAATTCGACATTTCTAAAATTATTTCAGACAAATGTCCGTCTAGCGTTTTTAGCGGTCACTATTAGCTTTAATTTAAGGGTAGTGTCATAGTGGAAAGTATTTCCATTTTTTCTCCACGGACGCACTAAGTCCAAATTGTGACCAATTTTGGCCATTTTCACTTTTCCAGGCGAAGAATTCGACATTTCTAAAATTATTTCAGACAAATGTCCGTCTAGCGTTTTTAGCGGTCACTATTACCTTTAATTTAAGGGTAGTGTCATAGTGGAAAGTATTTCCATTTTTTCTCCATGGACGCACTAAGTCCCACTCTAGAGTAATTTTGGCCATTTTCACTTTTCCAGGCGAAGAATTCGACATTTCTAAAATTATTTCAGACAAATGTCCGTCTAGCGTTTTTAGCGGTCACTATTAGCTTTAATTTAAGGGTAGTGTCATAGTGGAAAGTATTTCCATTTTTTCTCCATGGACGCACTAAGTCCCACTCTAGAGTAATTTTGGCCATTTTCACTTTTCCAGGTGAAGAATTCGACATTTCTAAAATTATTTCAGACAAATGTCCGTCTAGCGTTTTCAGCGGTCACTATTAGCTTTAATTTAAGGGTAGTGTCATAGTGGAAAGTATTTCCATTTTTTCTCCACGGACGCACTAAGTCCCACTCTAGAGTAATTTTGGCCATTTTGCTTCAGATTGTATATTAGTGAAACAAATTTAAATTCCGAATTAACGTTGTTTTCCATGAGTCAAAAAGTCATATTCCGAATATAAATTGTTTCTCATAAACCAGAAAGTTATATTCCGAACATAACTTGTTTCCTATGAACCGAAAAAAAAGAATATAACTTCACAAAAAAAGAATTTAACTTCACAAAAAAAGAATTTAACTTCACAAAAAAAGAATTTAACTTCACAAAAAAAGAATTTAACTTCACAAAAAAAGAATTTAACTTCACAAAAAAAGAATTTAACTTCACAAAAAAAGAATATAACTTTATTAACCCTTTGAGAACCGGAGGTTTTCGCCGAAAAAAGAATATAAAAAAGAATTTAACTTCACACACATAAATAATTTCCAGCAGCTATTAAGTATGTGATGTACATTTAAACTGAAAGCAGGACATTATCTACTCAGGTTTCCAATAAAATATTATCCAAATGGACTTTTATAAAAAAATTTAAATAAATATTATTATCAAACTTCAGATCCTAAAGCATTCAGTAAAATATCTTCCAAAGGGACTTTTATAACAATTTTGAAATAAATTATTATTAGCAAATTTCACAACCTAAAGCTCCACAAAAAATTATTTAGACATTCTTTAAGTGAACCGCCTTCAATGCAAACTTAACGATTGACTTTTTGTCGCAGGCTTCTAATAAAATCCCTTCCAAAAGAACTCCTTATTTTGACATTCAAATACACATTTTCAAAGTCTAGGATTCTGCCGATGTCCAAACGTCGCTTCTCTAAAAGTGGCTGACCGATGGCCCACCACAAGCTGGCTTTTGGGAGCGTATTTTATTTATTGGAGATGTCCAATAACCATATCTGCTTCCCTTCGTATATGGGGAAGAAGAAATTCGTCTCGGTTCTCGATTCTTTACAATTCTCGGCATACAATTTAGTTCGATGCTGCAGTGAGAATACCGTGGCTTCAATTAGAAAAAAAACAGTCCTAATGTTCCTTAAATGTCGTAAAAGTCGCTCGCTTGCAGCACTTTTGGCTAATGTTGTTTTATGGGACTTTAGATCAATAAAATATCTTCCAAATACACTTTTATTAAAATTTTATAATAAATTATTATTAGCAAACTTGAGATGAATACAATATCTTCCCAAGGGACTTTTATTAAACATTTAAAATAAATTATTATTAGCAAATGTCAGACCCTAAAGCACAACAAACAATTATTTATCCATTTCTTTTTAATGAACAGCCTTGAATGCAAATTAAACGATTCTAATATAATCCCGTCCAAAAGGTCACCATATTTTGACATCCAAATACACATTTTCAAACTCAAGGATTGTGACAAAGTTCAAACGTGATTTGTCTAAGAATGACTGACCGATGGCCTACCGCGAGTTGGCTTTTGGAAGCTTATTTTATATATTAGAGAGGTTCTGCTTCCTTTCGTATATGGGGAAGGAGAAATTCTACTTTTTGAACATCTTCGTATCATACAAGGCATGCTTCCTTCACGGCGAGTCATCATTAAAGTTTTCGTCTCGATGATTCTTTAGAATTCTGGGCATACAATTTACTTCTGTGGTGCAGAGAGGAGATCGTGGCTTCAATATGCAATCACTGCCAAGGCTAAGAACTAACTATTAATCTAATTTAAAATCAAGAAAGTAAAAGTCCCTTGCAGACCTTCTGGCAAATCTCGTTGTATGGGACCTTTGCTAAATCGTATTTGGTAGACCTCCTCCACTTGTGTAAGCCTTCTAAAATCCGAGCAAATGAAATTGAGTAAAGAATTTCATTCTCTTCGGGTTAAATTTTTTTATAAATGTTTAATTCAGTCTTGTAAAGTCATGGAAAATGCATTATTGTTCCTGTTTCTGGCGCTTGTTTAAACATTAGCTCCCGGTCAATGAGTATTCAAATTATATCGTGCACTTGATGAATCTTTGTCATTACATCAATGCAACAAATACAAAATTTATTAATTTTTAAATGTTTTAAATAATTTATTTATAAGCTCCACGGTAGGTGAGTTGGTGGCGTGCTATTTCCCTCGGTTAACCCTTGCACCCAAAATTAGAATATGAATTTACTTTGTATTGTAATAAAAACAAAAAATTTAAAAAATTAATAAAAAAAAATATTTATGATAAAAAATATTTTATCGTTGGATGCGGAAACGCCCCTACTTTTCTACACCACATTTTATTTTATTAAAATCTAAACCTGGAAATTAACACTGCTGATAAATTATATAAGCGATTAATTAAAAATAATCTTAAGCGAACAAATGAAAATGACGAAAATTTTTAAAAACAAATTGTGAATTTGGTATCATTCGCCGAAATAAGTAATAGCCGTATTTTTTATAATCTTAGATAAATCGAATAAGTTCCCTTACGTTTTCAAGTCTAGCTCATATTTTTCCTTATTTTGCATGAAAATGTTACCACGCGTTTTATTCAACAGCAATGTCCGTTCAACTCTTTCAGAAAAAAAAAACAAAAATGCTTAAACTCCATGTAAAAAATCCAACTTAAGCTCATTATATGAAAATGAAAAAAAAACACAGCAAACAAAGCCAGAAGCTTATGCATGTACTTAAAAGGAAATCACAAACAAAACTCAGCAAAAATAATACGAACATACTTAAGCCATACGAATAATTATGCCGCATCAATACGTTTTTTATTGTTATTTTTTCTTCTTCTTCTGTATGTTTTAATAAAGAACTAGTAGTAATCAGAATTTATTAAGGCAATTTAACAAACAAACAAAAAATAATGAAAAACCCCACTCAAAAACCCTCAGATTACGAAATTTCATGGAAAAAAAATGAAAGAAAGGAAATCAAAACAGAACAAAACCAACAAATAAACATTAAGCAATTGGCAACACACAACAACTTAAACGAAAATGAGGTTAAAAACAAAATCAACAAAAATTAAATTGAAATTGTAATGATCAGCTTAATTCCAATTACCAAAAAAATCAAAATCATACATCACTCGCACCAACCACCTTAACACTCGCACACATCCATCACTGGGGTTCAATAAACTTCAAGAATTTGGTCAAATGATCGTTCAAAAATGGCCAATAAATCAAATTAATTGGGGGGGAAGGAAACTAACAATAAATTAATATTTCAATTAAACAACAACAACAAAAATAAATAAACGAATTGCAGTTTAAAAAGCATAATCAGAAATTATGTATTCAACATTATTCGTATGGCAAGAAAACGGCGATTTGACTTGTGTTTAAAGCAACATAAAGTTGGAAATAATTTAAGCAAATGTCGGAGCATGAGCACGCTTTGTTTAGCCTCAAACCGGAGGATCACTGGGAGGTTTTCATGTATTTCAAATATTTTTCGTTTATATTTATTTTCTAACCAATTAGTGGCTGTTGGTCAAATACTAGAAACCTGTATAACTGCACGGGCAGAATTTGTTAGACACAACTCCAACAAACTGACCAACTACAGAAAAATAAGTTAAAACAGCCGAAATAAATCGATAAAATAAAGCCAACGGTTTTCTAAATGCAAAAAAAGCCATTTTAAAACACAGCTTGAGGTCTCACTCACTTTACCGGGTGAAGTGAGCGAGTGAGTGAATGAGGCTGTTGGCCAGTGGTTTTGTGAAATGTGCAACGAGGATGGTTGGCCCAGGGAGGGTAGAAATTACTAAAACAGATCGTTTTGTCAAAAGGTTTCGACGATATGTGTATACGGGAAATCACATGGACTGGAGTAGAGGAGTGATGAAAGGGTCTTCCAAAAAAAAAAACCGTAGCTCGAGCAAATCGATTTGGTAAATGACTTCACAAATCTTGACGGAAAATCATATTTATGTTCCAATTAAGCAACTATTCCAAACGAACTAAGACTCTCTCAGAACAAATGATTTACTTTTGTTTTTTTGTTGAAACATTGTTTGTTTGTTTCGGCAGAATTTCAATACTGTAAAGCCTTTTTTGGGTAAATTGTGACATAAATGTTTTTATTTTTCGTTTTTATTGATATTTTTTTTACGTTTGCTTCCTTGGTGAAGTATTATTCGAAATTTCAGAAGTATGTGCTTTCGTTTTTTGCTATATGCTTTGTAGACTTTTTTCCTGAAGGCCTACCACCATTCCTTCTTGAATACCTTCATAGCTTTTTAAATGAACACAGGGTGAGATCCGAGATCAGACGCTCACTCCTTTGATGGGTATTCTGTAAGACCTTTCAAAAGTCTGGCTAATAATCTGTTATGATACGATGAAAAACATTTCGACGAACGCATTTCTAAACAGACTGGCCAACTACTGGCCTACCGAGCTAACCTGGTTTTCAAATTCTCCAATTCGTATTAGTTGAATAATATTGAATACAGTCAAACTCGATCCACCATTATCCCGTAGAAAAGTTCGACTTACGGAGACTTTGAGGAAAGGAAATACTTATAAAACTGTTTAAGGGATTTTGTCTCCTTAATTGCGACTAGAAGTGCTTCGACTTGAAGAAAATTCGACTTATGAAAGTTCGAGTTATTTAAGTTTTGACTGTATTGGTTAGTAAAGCAGAATACTTTGGACGATTTTCCCCTGGATTCCTTCGCAAGACTAACAGACAACAATAACTTTTTATTGTTATCTTCAGTTAAATACGAAGAGATTTTTCTCCGATCCTTTCCCACCAGCCCTCGTCGCACATATAACCGCAGTTAACAATTTCTTTTGAGGGTAATAAGAAGTCACCGAATGCGCAAATGTCTCGTTGTCGTGCCCACCATCAACCGACAGACTTACGGTTAAATATTCCATTTCAAACGTTTGTCTTTTTAACTGCGGCAGTCGCCGCGTACAGCCTTAATCACAGCTAGATCCATGGGAGGAGAAGTCTAAACTTCCTTACGATATATCTGTGGCCGCTGTTTGCTGTTGTTGTCACAATCATTCATAACTGGTGGCATTTGTTTGGCGAGTGTTTTTCAACTTGTCCAAGACATGTTTTTGCATCAGACATTTTTTATCCTGCCGTCTTTTACGGTTTTGTTTGTCATTCTGCCTGGTAAAGTGAGAGTTTTCATGTCGACCAGCTTGTATGCCGAGAAAAGCCAAAACAAAAAACTTGAAGTAATCGTTAGTTTTATTAGTCATTTTCAAAATAAAATTAAAAGGAAAAAATCAGCAAAACCAAAGAGAAAAAAAACGTACTACATGAAATGCCAAATACATTGAATTGTGTGCAAAAGGGCTGTCTTCACATTTCGTTTCCCCCACGGCTGTAAATGCCTTCAAGGGTCAACTGCAGGCAACCTCTGGCTGTGCCATGAAGCTGATGATGACGACAAAAAAAAAAAAACAAACGACAACGACCAAAAGATGCATCCGCATTTATAACGATTTGGGGTTCATCGCTTGCAATGGAACATCTTCTTGCAGGATGTATTGCAACACCGGCAGTTGCAAAGGGGGGAAACCTTATAAAAGTTGTCGGCCACATTGCAGGGGATTATTTTTTTTCTCTCTCTCTCTCTCTCTTGATGTTTGATTTTTGCTAAATGTGAAAGGTTGTAGTTGTCCATGAATCTTTTAAAGCGTTGTAATGAAATTTAAGACAATGTTAGGGTGGGGGTAATGAAACTTGATAATGTGGAATTGTCGTCAAAAGTTGGGGGTATTTCAAACTTAATGACTGAGGAACCTACAGATAAAAAGTAAATTTACTTTTTACCTTCCATTGCAGAAATTTTGCCAGTTTGGTTGATTTTTTTTTTCATTTGACTGAGATTTAGGTTCTACAATTACTGCGGTACCAATTGTTAACAACGGCAATACTCTGGAAATGATGAAATTCAGCATCCGAAAAGGTGGAGAAGTGCTTTTCGTATTTACATCAATTTAGGGTAATGCAAATTTTCCCTGAATTTATTGTAAGTTCACAGACTTCAGTAGCTTGATGTGAGTTGGTTGCTCACAGCTTTTATTCCACTAGCTGCGACCAAACTGAATAAAATTAAACTTTGCATTTCACAAACCTTCCAGAAATCTAAAAAATTCCCTAGAGGGTATAGAAAAAACTGTAGAGCACTAATATTGCCCAACAGCATTTGGTTTCTTCAACTGTTTAATAATATCGCTCACTAGAATACACTTAGTTATGCCAGCGTACCAGGGCAATGGTTACGGAGGGTCATCTATACTGCCTTCTTAAACACTTTCAGGACATGCATTTAAAATAAACACAGGGTTACATTTGGGATTAGGCACTTAAGTACTCGCTTCTATTAATAAATATTATAAAAGTCCAAAAACAAACCTTAAACAGGGGCTCTTGAAAAAGACCTTACAGAAGTGAGGCAAATAAAGATTTTCAAAAAATAGTGTACAAATTCTCATTGCTCCTAAGACTGGCCAACTACTAACCTGCAGAATTAAACACAGATACACACAATCCTTTACACAGACGAGAGACTTCTGCGTTGTCTTCACACGTGAGACATCTGAAATGCCATCTTATACAAGAGCTTTCAGAAGTCTGACAAATAATGATTTCCAAAAAGAATTGTTATACAAATTATGAGGAACATTTCTAAACCGATCCATGAACTTCTTATTGTCCATCAGGCTTCCTCCGAAGAAGGGAAACAAATTGAAATCGATTCCAAATTTTCGACAGATAAACACATCTAAATGTGGACACTCTTCAATAATTATACCTCTTTGACCAAAAGCGCTTTATAAATTAAAGTTCAGTTTCATAGGTTATAATACTAAGTCACAAATAGGTAAATTAACTTTCATACCGATCACTAAAACAAATGAAAACTTTCAGAAAACTATAAATCTCCACCAACTGTTCGTAAATAATGCCGATGAATGCTTCAGCACATCTGTTGCCCTACACACGAACTAACACACAAATGAGTTTTGAAATCGATTCAAAGCAGATGGTTTATATGGGACAAAAAAGACAAGACAAACGCTTATATCCGGTTCTCAAAAATAAATATTCCTCTCAAAGAAACCGCAGTGTCAATGCGGCACAACATCGGCAAAGTTAACACCAAAATTATGTTTTTTTGTTCAAACCATGTATATCTGTGTGTTTATCCATATTTGGCTAAAATTGTCATCGTTGCCATCATCACCGCTCTCCCAAAATGAATCATGATTAAACAAAATATTCTTCTACCCCAAAGTAAACCAAAGATACGGCAAACATGGTTTTTATTAAACCCCCGGAAAAAAAACTATGACTCACACACAAAATAGCAAACAAAGAAAGATGAGTTAAGAAAAAAATAGTTGTTCAAACAAGCAGAAGATAAATAAATTGGCATTTTGAAATTGAGAACAACAAAAAATAAATAATATATATGAAAAATAAAAATAACGAAAGACAACCGGAAATGTTGGAATGCAATGACGACAAAGAACATAAAGTCTTACAATTATTATTTGAGATAGAATTAAAAATAATTACACTAGCTAACAAAAATAATGTGAAAATATTAACCTCCGTATTCAGAACAATGAATAACAGCTTTATAAACCTTTGATAAGAAAAATGTGCAAAAATGATAAAAAAAAACAATTTTCACACATTTTTCTTATCAAAGGTTTAAAAAGCTGTTTAATTCCGAATTTTGCTGAATGCTGAATTTTTTGGACAAGGAGCGGACAATAGTGGGAGACAACATTTCTCAAAAATTTACCTAGAAAGAGTTTGAATTAACAGAACTTATGCGAATGCTACACTCTTTTTAACTCTTTGCTTATTTGATCAAAGCGGAAATGATAAGAAACCAAATATCGAGTGTCGCCAGATAATCTGTGAGACACAATTGAATCCACCTCGAGTCACAGAGTGGTAAGCAGTTTCATCAATCAGCTTTGTCGAACAATGGATAACGTCCCAGACTGTTTGTTGAGATGAAAAATTCCCCCAACACATTGATTTGTAGAAACTCCATGTCTCCTGATCTTATTGCACCAGTTTATTTCATATGTGGTTATTGGATTTCAAACTAAAATCATTGAAATCCATTGAATTGTCTTTGAAAACTTCCAGGCTGTAATGAAACAATTTTCGATAACATGTCCCTCATGCAATTTCGCTCTAAAAGGCCATAAGTCGTTTTTCTTTTTAGGCTAATCCAATTAATTATAGATATTTTAAAATTGTTTCATGGACTTGACATCAAAACAACAAAAAAACAATTTTAAACACAATTTATAATTTTACTTTTTGCTAAGCTAGTGTAATTAATTAAAACAAATTATTTTGATGATAATCGTAAACAATTTATGATTTTCCTTATAGATCACATAACTTTTGAAGGAAATTGTTTGATTTAAGTATTTCGGGGATTTCGCATGGTCATCAAGTGAAAGTTGCGCATGCTCACAAAAGTAACCGTCGCTGTTTGAAATAGCCATTATTGCAATGGGAAGTGTTGTATGAATACACAGCATTTCGGGCATGAATAAATGACCGAATGTTTATATAAATTATATTTTTTTGAAAATAATAAGTGTTTTTTTCCTTCACATATATTTTTTTTCGGCAATAAATTTTGAGCAGAAAATCTTTTCAAATTTAACAATTAAGTGGTCAAGCGAGTATGTGGTAACAGGCCAAGCGGACTAGCCACAGCAGGCACTGCCATTTGTGTGCAGACTCAACAGCCGGCCGCATTTAACCCACATGTGAATGTCTTGTTTATAAAAATCTTGTATGTTATCGAGAGACAGTGAGAGATAAGCAACCAAAGAAACGCTATAAATGAAACGTGTTATTTTTTGTTTGTTTTTTTTTTTTTGGTAATTTTTTGATCATTTATTTTCGCACACAATTTTCATAATCTTTTTTGCGAAAGAAAACCCATTAAAAAAAATACTCATATATCTTTTTCCGCCTCGCTTGGCATGGCCTACCATCGTAAGATGTTTTCCAATGTAATTAGCATTTTTTGGTTTTTTGTTTTCTTTCTTTAGCAACGAAACAAAAACCATATATAATTGTGGGAATACTGGAAACTTGTTTCATATTTATCATTTAAATTGATATTTCTGTAATTCTAGTATGTAACTGAAATCTTTGTGCTGGTGCTGCGTTTCTTTTTGGACTTTTTTTTTAAAATAGTTTTGGCTAATAGCTTTAAAGTAATTGCTGTGCCATATCAGTGTAAGAAAACGTTAAAATGTGATTTATTTTCATTTGTTTCTTTTTTCGGCGGAAACGTTACAGCAGACGCATATTTAGGTATGTGATTTTTTTGTCGTAAACAAAAAAATACTCTGAAAGAAAGAAACATGAAATACAGTAAACCAAGTGTTCGTGCTGATTTTAATTTTTCACTATATTTCATTCATAAAAAATAACTGAGCGGCGGGTGAGGGCAAACGAAACCGGTTAAGCGGTTTTTTGTGAAGTTTCAAATAACAAAGAACACTATTTCATTGTCTCTTTGCTTAATCTGGACAAATTGGAGAGAATAATGTAAAGATTCGATTTTAATAATAAGTGCATTCAGGGTTTTCCAACAAGAGGTGTTATTTTGGTATTCAAAGAAAAATTAAATTTTTTGAGATAAATGATCGGATGTTTATTTCATAATAAATAATGAAAAACATCATCACTCAAATGGCCACCACGACCAGGCTTACAGGACCATATCCTTTTCATGAAATTTTCCACAATAAGAGATAGCGATCTGTAATTGCAAGATTTTCATAATTTTTGTAGTGAATTTTAATAATTTCAATGCGTTGTGGAAGCGTGTATCGTTCCATTTTTTAGTAATGATGCACTTGTCAAATGTCAAAGAATAAAAGCTTCAAAAGTGACAGCAGCCGAAATACCGGGTGATTCAAAATAATACCTTTTGTTGGAGAACCCTGTATATCAAAAACAGGTAGAATCTTTTTGCACTAGCTGGGTTAGTACCTCCTATGGCCAGCTTTACATACTGATACTCATACCGCATATGTTACTCATATTTTCTGGGTAATGAAAGCCTACGAACTTCAGACCACCAAACTTCAATGCTTGCTAATAAAACTCCATTTCTTGAAGACTAGCAAGTCCTACATTAGTCGATCTCCGAGTAGTATCACTTTCTGGTATTATTGAGAAGGTCATTCTAAGAACTTTCTGAATAGATTAGTTCTGACGATTGTCTCGTTACTCAAGTGCTCATTTGCATATTTGAAAGAATATTCCAAAAAAAAATAAATAAAAAATTTACCAAATATTGGAGTTACAAATTAGAGATTATGTCAGCGATGACCTTCTGAAGCCATAGATAATTTTCTGGTAGTGTAAAGATTTCTTGACAATAAGCAGAAAACAACCAATAAATTGTCTGAAAATAGTGATTGACAATTTTTTTTTGCAGGAAAGTCAATCCAATAATACATATTTCGGTGGCAATGCATCAATGGTGTGATCTTCAGAGTAATGTCCACTTACATTTAGGCTAGAACTTCTTAGTGTCAAGAAAATCAACAATTTGAACACCCCCATAGTTACTGGCAGACAAGATGCTCGTAAATTAATCTTAGCTTAAAAATACAACTGCAACAAGATGTTCCACCGTAAGTGTCCATTAACTATAGACACTACGAATTAGACTAACGAATTAACGTGTAGATGGCCAACCGCCCTTCAATAAAATTCAGAATTAGAAGCTGATCAAATTAAACAGATCCTCTTATTTTTAATTTTCTATTTATCTTAATATATATTTACCCTCGACACTGATTCACTGATTCACTGACTCTGTCACGCAGTACGTAGGAATTTAAATAGGCATTCTATAATAATTCTATAAATAATAATAATAAAAAAAATAATAATTTTTTTTGTACAGAAATTGTGTTTTCCCCAAATTTTTTTTTTACCAAATTTTTTTTTTCCAAAATTTTTTTTTTACAATTTTTTTTTTTTCAAAAAATTTTTTTTTTCAGCAAAAATTTTTTTTTGAAGAAAATTTTTTTTTTCCACAAAAATTTTTTTTTTCAGTTTTATTTTTTTTCGAATTTTTTTTTTACAAAATAGTTTTCTCAAAATATTTTTTACAAAAATTTTTAAAATTAAGTAACAAACACTTTCTCAAGCAAATTAACGGGCGCCATAGGCGCATTACAACTTACTAGTATATAAATAATTTACAAAAAATATAATTATAATTTAAAAAAATAGCAAAAAGGGGCCTTTGATTTAAACAGAAACTAACATCATACAAAACGAGTAAAACTACAATACAGATTGACAAATTTATAACAGCAAATGGCAAACGATTTATTATGTTGTTAAGAGAGACAAAATGAAAAGGGAATTTTACATATCGCTCATTTACTTCAATAGTGTCACAACTCCAAATTAAATTTTAATTTTTTTCTCAAGAAGAAGCTGTTAAGTTGACTTTTTTCAGCAGTGTATTATACAAATATATGTGAGGCTTCTAGTTTATACGGGAATCCTGTGGTTTTTTTCTTATATTAACTCTGTAAGACGTAATTGAGAATTTTAAACGACTCTCTTGAAAAAAATCCTTTTTTGAGTTATAACACTATTGCATTTGTTCTGTTGCCGAAACTACCAAGAACATCAAATGAAACTTGTTGAGAAAGTGTTTTCAATGACGCGAAAAACAAATATTCAATACAACAAGGTGATGCTCGAAGGAAAGGTAACGAGCAAAATTTGATAGGAAATTTCAAATAGACAATGGAAAGGAGACAATTTCATATCAGAATACTTTTCTTATTTTCATACGAACTTATGACATTTCCTAGGGAGCTGAGATTACTTGGAGAGATTAATTTTGTGTGTTAAAAATCTGCAAAAACCAGATAGGGAGCTCAGATTACTTGGAGAGATTAATTTTGTGTGATAAAAATCTGCAAAAACCAGATATTTAATTGATTTAGAATGCGGAGAATATTTTCAGATAAACAGGTCTATATGAAATCAAAGCATTGAATATGAACAATTTGGCAGTTATCTGATATTTTCAGTAGGGCCAGGTTTAACTTAAGCGAACTGAGTCGTTGGAAAAAAGCACAAAAAATAATTTTTGTGTACGTACGATAGTTTTCAGTTAAGCGGATGTCAAATATCCGGAGTCAACGTTTGATATCACAGACCTGTCTGTTGATTGACTGATTCCAAACTAAAAGGCGTATGTGAAAAGAAATTCATGTACGAGTATGTACACTTAAATAAAATTGGTAGTTACAAAAAAAAAAAAACGGCAGTTCTTGACAAAAACCTTAAACAATTCGCAATATGGGTTTCCCTGAAATTACGCATGTTAAGGGATAAAGTGAAAAATAGGAACGGATTTTCTTTCTCCACGTTTAACAATTTAATCGGCCACACTAATACCAACTACGACATTTATGTGGAATTTTCTAATATATATGCAGACATCAATAGACTGTTATCGGTCAATTATAATTTCACAGACCAAAAAGACATTTAATAATGAATTCGCCAATATATCATTTTATTTTGTCTTTTTTTCTTCTTTATAATTTTTATCGAGAAAATTATATCATGAATTTTAAATTGTTGGTCTCAAGAGATACACAAAATCCAGTTTGTTTTGATAAAACAAAAAAAAAATAAGAAAACAAGTTTAATTTATACAATCTGTATGAATATAACATTTCTTCTTAGTAGGTAAGAAAGTCCAATCATGATACATACATAAGAGCCTGTATATAAACAACAACAATACACATATATGTACACACAATATTCAATAACATCGTCAGGGGTAAACAAAAAAAAATCGATTATATTTGCATATAAATTTGTATACAAGTTATAATTTGTATGCCAAAATGCCAAAGACGATCGTGTTAATACAATCAATTTTCGGTCTTTATAAGGTTTAAACAGTTTTCAAACATGTCGATGGCCCAACGAAACAACACCAACAAAAACCCACTTGATATACTAGTTATGGGCTTTAGTGTTTGTTTGTTTCATTTTTTTTCAATTTGGGACCAAGTGCTAATAACTAATGATGATATTAGGAAACGCATTAATTTCAGGGGAAGTTTGTGGTAAAAAAAGATAAAGTGTACTGGTAAGTGTGGAAAAAAAGACGAAAAACAAACCACTCCAAAGACAACGACATCAAATTTGAATAATTGAATGTTACCAAAACTAACAAACCAACCTCGTTCGAAATCACAAGACTTGAAAATTACATTTCTGTTTGATTATCCAACCGAAGAAAGTGTTCACCGCAAATACTCGGTTGGTCATTGCAAAATATTATTGTAAATTGAACTTTCATGATCTCTACCAAACGAACAACTGGAAATTATGATAAATTTGAAAATTCAACACAAAACAAACGTAAACAAATAAATCATTAAATATCAGTAGATAAAATACAAAACACAACAAACTCTTCTATTTCTTTTATCTTTCAAATGTCACGTAAATTCAATCTTCTGCAGCAGTTTATAGAGAATCAGTGTGGCCGTATCGTCGTACAGAAGACAGAAAGCCAAGCTAACATTTTTCACAACAATGTCTCGTAGAAAAGCATTTCTTTGCAGTTTGTTTTTGTGTTTAGCAACCTCTCGTATTAGAGGGTCATATAACTAACTAACAAAAAAAAAATCGTCTAAGATGAGCCATAGGAAGCATTTGGAAAATTGAATCACGTACGACATGAAGTAGAGACATAGACGAATGAAACAATGATTGCAAAAGCCAAGAAAAGAAATTGAATTTTGGTTTGTTAGGAAACCGGAACGTAATCGTCGGAGTTTCGTTTGGGAGGTGAGTAAATGAAAGGGAATTTTATATGTGTTTCGTTTGTTGGCGAATCTTCCAAGAACTTCAAATGAAAGTTGAAACGAAAGTGTTTTCGATGACGCTGGCGGAAATGTCCAATACCAACGAAAGGTGATGTTGAAACGAGAGTTAATGAAGCAATTTCTCAAGAAATGGTAAATGGCAATAGAGATTAGTCAATGTCAGAATAAATGTCACAGATGAAATCGATGGCAGCAAGGTACGCGATTACATCGGTGAGTCGTGATAATTAGTTAGTAGTTCTGTTTAAACTGTTGTTTATTGTAATTTTCTCGAATTTGATTTCAAAACAGTGTTGAAAGAGATGTTTAGCAAATTTGGAAATAGTTTATAAATGATTTCTATGAAAACTGAAACCACGTCATAACGCCGAGATTTTCATGAAAACAGTTGGCATCGACATGTGTGGCAGTATCATAATTTTTGTCTTTAATAGTCTGAGGACGTTGGTCAAGTTTTACAAATACTGACAATGAGATGAACAAAAATCATAATACAGACCTAACCCATAAATACTGAGAATATGAAGAATTTATTTATGTATTAATCGCAATACAAAGTAAATTTAAACTCCAATTTTCGGTCCAAGGGTATGTGATGTTCGATTTTTCAAAGAAACTATGTCTAATACTACTTTAGCGACGTCAATAATTTCAATATTTGTACACAAATTGCTTAAAATAAAATGCAGTAATTGCTATAGTGTTTGGTGGTTCGGAGCCGGCTTTAAACAATAGGTCCCGGCCAGTGAGTACACGAATTATATCGTACACAGCTGGCGCATTCGAGAGAAGATCCACGTTAGTTCCTTCATGGAATGTTTAGGGAGATATCCCCATGACGCTAACAGCGCTACTTAAACAAATACCAGATGTCCTTAACTGGTTGTGAACCTGGAATTATTATTTTTTGAAAAACCAACCAATGTCTGTCCGACATTCATTGCTGCCTATAATACAGTTTCATCGTCTCCGAAATTAATGTGAGCTCAATTTGGATCAGACCTAGTCGGACTTTTTATACTCTCTGTGCTCACATTTCGTGAGAGAGTGTCTGTGTTGGTTGAAATGCACTTCGCTGACTTGTTCACAATATGGTCCAAACACGATGTGAACAGAATGTAACGTTAACACTTGAAAAATCAACATCAACCACTGAAAACAAGTTAAAAAAAATTCCATTCAAAACAAGAAAAACAAAATTATTTGGAAATTAAACAATTGTTGTTTAAGCTTTCAAATTCACATGGATATGTTATAACTCTTGAGTTTTTATATTGTCTCCCCCCCTTCCTCTTTATGAACGAGTGTTTGTTTTGTATGCTGCAGCACAACGGACAAAAAAAAAAATAAAACAGCACAGTATCTCCAAGTTGTTAACCTTCAAAATGTACACAAAAACCGAGAGTAATATTCAAACAAAAAAAAATGATTTAAAGAGAACAAACAAAGATATTTGAAATGAAACTAGAAAGAAACAAAAAAAAAACAAACGTAAACAAACGTTTAAAAAGAGTAACAAGTCACCGAGTGCATTTCAAAACGAATATGGTGAATTTTAATGATGTCTGTCAAATGTTGAAACTAATTAATTGTGAGCATCACTTGGTTTGCTGGTTTCGCTTCAGATTGCTGCACTTGAGGCAGTGGATTGTTGCAAACGGCAAAATGGTTGGGAAATGTCTTGACAAAAAACTGCAATTAAAGTCAGTCAATAAAATAAAGTTTGGAGATGATTGAATGTAAATGCACAATAAAGTGTGTGTGTGCGCGTGCGCATTTGGTCTCCGTAATCTGATTTGGACAATCAATTACGTGTTGAATAATGATGCTGTGGAATTTAGAGAGGTGGGGATGGTTGGCTGAATGGTCATGATTAGATTGGCATAGATTTTGAGGAGAGTCCTTGAGAATATCACATTTCCAATGTGATATTAGATTGGCACATGTACATATTCCAAGTAATACCAAATAAGGAGTCGTTTTGAAAAAAAAAAAAAAAAAAAATATTTATGTTGTAGATGTTTATTCACTGGCAAATATTTTAGATACCGGTAACGTAGAGTTATTCACAGTCGATTTTTTCTGTCTTATGCGAAACTAAACGTTTATCAAACTCTTAGCCTAACAGGGATATCTTTGAGACCTACTGCATACGCAATACCACGAAGTAAACGACTGGAATGTTTGAAGTTCAAACGTTATTTTGTCAACAGAAATGCTTTGGAAGGAAAAATCATTAATATTCGGTTTTTATCTATTTTTAAGCAAAGCTTTCAATTCATTCTAGAGAAATTATTATTATTATTTTTAACTAGTAAGTTGTAATGCGCCTATGGAGCCCGTTAATTTGCTTGAGCAAGTATTTGTTACTTATTTTTAAAAATTTTGTAAAAAATATTTTGAGAAAACTATTTTGTAAAAAAAAATTTCGAAAAAAAATAAAATTTGTGGAAAAAAAATTTTGTTGCAAAAAAAAATTTTTGTTGAAAAAAAAATTTTTGTGGAAAAAAAAACAATTTTGCTGAAAAAAAAATTTTTGTTGAAAAAAAAATGTTTGCTGAAAAAAAAAATGTTGTTGTGGAAAAAAAAAATTTTCTTTAAAAAAAATATTTGTGGAAAAAAAAAATTTCTTGAAAAAAAAAAAATTTGGAAAAAAAAAATTTTTGTAAAAAAAAAATTGTAAGAAAAAAAAATTTTGGTAAAAAAAAAATTTGGGGAAAACACAACTTCTGTACAAAAAAAATATAATTTTTTTTATTATTATTATTTATAGAATTATTATAGAATGCCTATTTAAATTCCTACGTACTGCGTGACAGAGTCAGTGAATCAGTGTCGAGGGTAAATATATATTAAGATACCGACAGAAATTACAAATTAATCTTTAAAAAATCGAAGACAGTCGAATTCGGTTAAAATCAGCAAATTTGTTTCACTTAT
This sequence comes from Hydrotaea cyrtoneurina, assembly GCA_958296145.1. Lineage (NCBI taxonomy): Eukaryota > Metazoa > Arthropoda > Insecta > Diptera > Muscidae > Hydrotaea > Hydrotaea cyrtoneurina. The sequence goes on from OY282512.1 coordinate 121,580,589, forward strand.
GCGGCATTTGCAACAAAAAGAACTTTGGATACTTGAACGTTCATTCATTTAATCGAACTGAGTATGAACTTTTGAATTTGTTCAATGACACGAATATAGAATAGCATAAATTTCATTTCGAACAAAAAAAAACCGTTAAAGACTTCATTTGGCATCAGAAAAATAAAAATTATCCCAGACTATGACACTACAAGATCTCGCTCAAAATATCGCATCCAATTGGTATCTTCGAACCAATAATTAAAAAAACAAAACCCCATAAAAAAAACTTTCAGTCATATGAACCAACTTTTGAGCATATTTTTGACTTCGAGAGCAACAGAATTAATTGTCATATGCTCATTTTCAAAAAGATAAAGGCAAAATCGATCAAAATTTAAACTAAGAGAATATTCTTAATGAATAATCCATCAAGAGGACAAAACATTCTGCAGAAGCAGTCATAAGGATGATGAAGACATAGAGGCCAATCCTCCGGCAATGCATACGCTTGACTAGACCATGAAAGCAAAAGGCAAATGGTATATGGAATCTCTAAAGGAGCTATCCGAACTAGATGTCGGAGTAGTTTTCCAATTTAGCGCAATTCGGTTATTTCGGTTACTTATTTTCCCCGTAAAGGTAATTGTGAGAGCCCGTCATGTATTAGAGGACTTTGAATATGCAGTTTTGTTTAATGGATGTGTTAAACAAATTTGAATGAGATTCTTCTTCAGAGAATTGCAAGCTTATGCTATGTGAAGGTAGAGAACGACCGACTGCAGTGTAATCAGTTTTAAACTCGTGTAGAGTTAACTCTGGAGCAACGACTTTAAAATAAAATGACTTATAAAATCCTACCGAAAAGAAACTCCATTGCAGTGCAGAGCTAGCTATTTTCTTTATGGAAATCATATGGAAGTATCTCTTTGTCTTTTCCTTTCGGAACTTTGTGGATAACTTATCGTAGTGTTATTTTCTATCAAATACTACCAGGTTCAAGACGCGAAAACTCATGAGTTCAGCAGCGTCGTCTTGGAGAATAAAATGTATAAATAGAATTAGCTGTTTAGCGCCAGTTCTAACCTGTCGATCAGTTTCAAGTTTCTTCTTTAAGTATATGTAAGTATATACAATTTAAATATTTTATAGTTCGAAATTCGATTATGGATGGCGTGCCTTAATTGTCCTTTCGAAGAGGGTCAGCTTTGAACTTTTTGCCTTCGATTCGGCGAAGGCTTTCTCTGACCTTTCCGTCCATAATGAGTCATGTAAAAGTATGATTTTGTGATTTACATTCGTTGTCACAATTATGTGAAGAATAATTAAGATTTAGTATAGGATTATCATAAAACTATGCATTTTGGGATGAAAAAAACGAAGAAAATATATTATTTGTTATAGAGGACGTTTTGTAGTGCTGATAACATTCGGCCTAACCGAACTTGGTTCTCTTTCTTATAGAAATTGTTTAGATTAAGTAATATAGTCTGAGTCAAGCCATATTTGAAAGTTCGATTCTTGCAGCCGACATCTGACTAATTTGCATTCAATATCCAATTAGTATAATCAATATTTCACAAAAAACATATCAGCTAACGCATAATAAATATCAACTTATGACTACTCACATTTTTATCCGGCAAACACCGTCTGAATTTCAATGGACGCTGCAAAGTAATCCACAATTTATGGCGTATTTAAAATTGGACAAAACACCAGCAATGACAGGCGAAACGAATTAAAAATTAAAACATTTTTCTTTTCTCTTTTCAAAATATAAACACACGCACACTCGATGATAAACCAAATTGAATTGAAATTGAAATTTAAAGAAAATATGACACACAATTATTTTATTTTTTTGAAGGTATAATTTTTCTTGTTCAAACTTGACGACACTCAGTTTGAAAACACCGCCGACTCAAGATCAACAAAAATATTTCAAACACGTCTTCACCTTTATATGGACTATTATTAATTTCTTCTTTTTGTCAAACTGTCGTCGTCGATTCCATATTGTATTCTTTGTGGGAGGAGGATCTTTTGTGCTGTATTCAACTGTAATGGGGACACGGACGACAGGGGATGATCTCGATGACGACAATCGTAATAAATTCAAGAATTATAAACACGTTCTTCTAATACAGCGGGGGAATTCAGTATTCCAGACATACGCGCACACAAAAGATTACGACATTTTAGTGTAAAATATAAGAACACATTTTTTTTTTTTTTTTGTTGTTGGTTTTTCAGGATAAACTATTGGTTGTTTTTTTTTTGTTGGCCAAGATAAATGTTGTCGTACAGCACGACAAACAAGCAAATGATTCAATCTTTTTGTCTTGTTTCTTTGTATGATTTAAACGTACAACTTCATAACAGCAGACAAACTATACAACACATCTGACATCTGTTTGTTTTAGTTGTTTTTATCTCTTGGTTTCGGGCACAAATTTTTAATGTGGTTAGAAAAAGAATAAGGAGTGTTTATCCGCTTTTTTTAATATTCAAAAAAAAAGACACGTTTTCTGCTTTCCTTCTTGTTGGCTTAGAACTGCTGTAAAGAAAGAGATGGAGAGAGAGAGAGAAAAAGAACGAAATTAAAATAAATTTGTATAAGATTAAAAATGCTGATAATAATTAGTAGAGATGTTCCGAAGTTTTAAAGAAGAACACAAAAACAAAAATAAAAAACAAGCGCCTTTAGTTTGTGGTCGGCGTTTTATTTTTTCGTGCCTTCCATTTGAACGTGTTCAATTTGAATCGCCTGAAATCATGACACAAAAAGTGTTGGTTCATAATTTTTGTTTTCTACAAACGATCAAGACATCATAAAGAAGTGTTTATTATTGTCTTGTTAGGTTTTTTTTTTCCTCCTGCGGTTTATTGTTTTGAGATGTTTACGGAAAATAATCTCGGTTTATGTCGTCGTTATGTAGATATTTGAAATGTCATTGTCTTGTTGTCACAATATTGTTAGAGGTCTCCATTACTTGTGGAGTTTGTCCATAACATTTTTCGGTGTACCGATCTTGGAATATGAATATGTATGCGATTGTCGTGATTACAATCAGTGTCGTTAAATGTGACAGACAGAAATAAGGAAATCAATTGTAGTCGACCGGTAGTTAGAGAACAGATGTTCTCAAAGTTCTGAACATTACTTAAAGCTTACTAATGCAATTTATTTTATTTCAATTTAATTACAATACAAAGTAAATGTATACTCCAATTTTGGGTACAGAGCATAAGGGCTAGACTTTCGCAGCGACAAACCAAAAGCTCTGGTGGGAATCTAACCGACAGCCGCCCATGCTGATAGGCAAGCACTCTACAAACTCTTGTTTTATTGGTAAGAACAAACACACCCATTGTTTATGAATCACGATTTCATGCATGTGGCTGCCTCAGTTGGCTTCCCAATTTTCCAAGACCTTAGAGGCGGTTTTTTGACACTATATCTCTGGGTCGAAAGGCTGGCTAGATATTCCCTTGAATCGTTAATGGATTGTTAGCATATCATCGGCTCTTCACGGCACCTAAGCAAAGAAGTCTACTGGTGTCAATTGACATCGCCGAGATGGCTGACAATATGATTGTAGAATGGCCAGTGGTGCACAGCGTCCATTCTGAGACTAAAGATCGTACAACTGCATGCCGTTAATCTCAAGCCATATAAGGCATTTCAACAGGCATTTTCAAAGAGAAATGGGCCAATGATCCCACCTCCTCAAAATTCGCAATATGGCAGAAACTATGCAATGGCTTCTCAACGATCACCTGCGGGTTTTCCGATTCCCTTAATGCGCCAGATTTGTTTGTTAACTGGGTAGCTATTAAAAGAAACTGGAATTTATTAAAGTACATCGGTTTTGACTTTTCACAACTTTACGTTTAGCTCTGAGAAAAGAGGCTAATGAAGGAAATATCGTTGAAAATTTGGAAAAATTATTAGAACAAAATTTATGGATGACATACTTACGGTCAGTCTTTTACTAGAGCAAAGAGAGAAAAAATCCCAATCGGTCTCGGATTCCCATTTGTAAATCGTATTTTACGAACACGTGTAATGTAGTCTTCCAAGGCAGAATAACAAAAAATAGTCCAGAGTGAACAGTTCCTAACCGGGAGATTAATTGCTCATGGCGTTTCCGAATAATCAGGATTAGAATTTGTTCAAGTGCAAATCAAAAGTTTTGGGACACAATCCTGTTTAGACACAAACCATACGAAGGAGTTGTGGACTAAAGTGGGTAGAGATTTGATTATTTTGTACTAGTAAGTTGTAATGCGCCAATGGCGCCCGTTGAAATATGAAAAAAAATTTTGCTGAAAAAAAAAATTTGTTGTGGAAAAAAAAATTTTTGTTGAAAAAAAAAATTTTGTTGAAAAAAAAAATTTTTGTGGAAAAAAAAAATTTTGTTGAAAAAAAAATTTTGTGGAAAAAAACAATTTTGTTGAAAAAAAATTTTTTTGGAAAAAAAATTGTATGTTGGAAAAAAAATTCTTGTAAAAAAAAAAATTTTGGTAAAAAAAAATATGGGGAAAACACAATTTCTGTACAAAAAAAAATATTATTTTTTTTATTATTATTATTTATATAAAATTATAGAATGCCTATTTAAATTCCTACGTACTGCGTGACAGAGTCAGTGAATCAGTGTCGAGGGTAAATATATATTAAGATAAGAAAGCCTTTGCAAAGCGACTTTAAAGGAATTGAAATATCTCAACTTATTTCTGTCCACCCATGCATTCTTACACCTTTCACCATAGAATGGAGTGTATGACAAAAAATGAGTGTTCAGTTGGTAACACTTTAACAAATCTGGGTTACACTTTAAGGAAATTTCGCGGGGGCAGGTATACGAAGAATGTGTGGTCGGCATAGAAACAGAAGTATTGCAACAAACTCTGCAAAAATCTCTTGCTGATGATAGAAGTAACCTTGATTTTGATTGATCTTCCTGAATATCATGAGCTCATTTTGTAATGGGCGAAATTTCTCTCGTTTTCATTATTGAAATAATTTTCGAAACAAAAACACAGTCGGTTCAACCAATTATGTTATCTACATCCAATTAGTGTTTGAACAATATTTAACCGCATTTTGCCGTTATAAACATAAATATCGGTAATAATAAAAAAAAAATAGAAGCACAATATATACTTTTACTGTTTGCCTTCGCAGATTTTCATTGCCAATTTACGGCAGTATTTCAAAATATCCGCTCTATATACGCCCACATTTTTGTTTTTTTGTTTTGGTTAAAATCGATTATATTTTGTGGGCTATCATTATTTGGTTGTTTCTTATGTTTTGACCCCGTTCAAGGTAAAAATTGCGTTGAAACACACGAGACACAAAAAGAGGAATAGAGAATAACGACGATACACAGTAACAAAGAACAGCGATAATTCCGTTAAAAACACTTTGCCAAAATTGCAATTGCATACGATCAACGGCTGCGGAGGAGAGTGATTCGCTGCATTTCATCTTTTATTTATTTTGGGGGGCAAAGCACGAGAAGAACAGCAGAACGCTTAAAGAAAACAGTTTGGAACTGTTGTTGGTGGTGGCCGCAAAAGCCTTTTACCAATTCGTTCGTTTGGCTGTTGCTGTTTATTAAATGAGGTCAATTGCATGCGCCGTCGCCGCACATAATCCCAAAAACGTCAACGCCACACCATAACCCGAAGCCACAGCGTCAGAGCGTGGCGCAGCCAACCGTTTGGCCAAAAACAACAACAGACAGCCAAAAGGCCTTTTTTGTCTAACAAACACAAGACATACACACGCCAAATGGAAAAAGAAAAGAAACGAAACGAAACCACTAACATGTTGCAGGCGCTTTGCTTCAGCTCTGGCCATGGACGATGATGACGAAGAGGATGATGATGTTGGTGTTGGTATTGCTGTTATGGCTGCTGCCATTGATGCTGGCGGTGTTGGATGATCTTTGAATGTTGTTTGAGGTTTACGAAAATTGTTTTTAGCATTTTATAGTAAAAGTCTTATTTTTTTTTCTTATAGAGAGAGATAGACTTAATTTGATGATTTTCTGTATATTCATACATACGTATAAAGGAACCCAAGTGGTGTGTGTGTGTGTGTATGGGTCGTGTGTAGAAAAGGCAAATTTCACTGACGTTTTGCCTAAAAATGTGTTTATCTCAGCGTTATCTTGTATGGGTGATTTGTTGTTTATGAATATGCAGTACAATAAAAATCAAAAAGGAAAAAAAAACCTTTCACTTTATATGAATCTGCGTTCAGTATTCGGGTAGGAGGAAAATGTTTCGTGGCACCGGATTGTATACATATTTGGGTTATGGCTTTAGGAACGATTTATACGAGGGCAAAAAGTAAAAGTTTTCTCTTTTTCACAATTACCTATAACTATGAAGACATTTATCACTTTGGGTAATTATACTGGTACACAGGGACATGTATTCGGAGGTGTCGGACGGGTTTGGCCTGTTAGAATGTATATATATATTTTATCTAAACTACATTACGACCTATGGAGTTGAGGTAGTTACTGTTTGTGTCTAGAAAAACTCTTAACTCCTTTAGCGAAAATCATCTCTGAGATGAACCCAATAATTGTATCAAGACGCAATGAAATATTGCATACAATTATGAATTAACTAACTGACTGCATTAAAATGTTAACCAGCAAAGACGCAAATATATATGGGTGAATAATCTTAAATGACTCCTTTCTGTGTCAGACTGTTTAAAATTGTGTTGTATTAACTAATATTTTTTATAAATATGTTCTAAGCAGCTTATTATATTTGTTAAAATAACCCACGTATTAGTTTTTAAAATTTTTAATTTGTTAATATCGAAAAAAGAAAACAGTACATGTAGTCTCAGTCCCGTGGCGTGTCCAAAACCGACGCAGCAAAATAAACCGTACTTATTATGTATGTAAATATTAAAAATCTGTAATTGCATTCAAATGAATTTATGCACTATCACTTCAAGTCACATATAATCTTTTTTTGATTTAATTAAATTAATTTTAAGAAATTGTAAAAATCATTGACTTTTGTCCGGAACATTTTCTCTCAGTCCCGTGCCTGGTTACGTTCAATTTGTAGTCTATTTTCTTCTATTTTCTAGTTTGCGAATTATTTTCGTCGGAGTGGTCGGAGACTGTCCCCTTTTTCGCAAAGAAAAGGAGTCATTTCAGATTATTCACCCATATAGAACGATGTTAGAGTTAACAGCGCTATGTTAAATTGTTGACAAAGATCGGATAAACTTACTTCTTGGTCTTGTGCCTGCCTTTTATCAGTATTCGTAATTCGATAGAATTGGACCACAATTCCATATATCATGACCAGAAATCCAAAATGACTTAACAATCATTTTCATAAGTTTACAGGAGAAGCCAAACACTGTGAAAAATCTAAAAACTCTTCTTGTTAAGTCGTTTAGGAATTCGACAATAAAAAAAAACATGATTTACTGATGATTGATCATTTTGGATTTCAGGTGATGATATACTGAAAGTAGGCACTGGGCATGAACTTTCCAAATTTATCAACCACACATTTCCGGACTATTTCAATATCTTAACACTAGTAGGTTGTAATGCGCCTATTGCGCCCGTTGAAATATGGAAAAAAAAATTTTGTTGAAAAAAAAAAAATTTTGTGGAAAAAAAAATTTTTGTTAAAAAAAAAATTTTGTTAAAAAAAAATTTTGTTGAAAAAAAAAAATTTGGTTGAAAAAAAAATTTTTGTTGAAACAAAAATTTTTGTTGGAAAAAAAAAATATTTCTTGAAAAAAAAAATATGTTGAAAAAAAAAAATTGCGAAAAAAAAATTTTGGTGGAAAAAAAAAATGTTGTTGAAAAAAAAAAATCTGGAAAAAAAATTTTTGAAAAAAAAAAATTTTGTTGAAAAAAAATTGGAAAAAAAAAATTTTTGAAAAAAAAAAATTTTGTTGAAAAAAAATTATTTTGGTAAAAAAAAAAATGGGGTAAAACACAATTTCTGTACAAAAAAAAAATATTATTTTTTTTATTATTATTATTTATAGAAAATTATAGAATGCCTATTTAAATTCCTACGTACTGCGTGACAGAGTCAGTGAATCAGTGTATCAGTGAATCAGTGAATCAGTGTATCAGTGAATCAGTGTCGAGGGTAAATATATATTAAGATTGCCAGTGGGTCGACTAAATAGGAAACGAATCTGAAACGATCATATCTGGTTGACAACTTCAGGGAGGCTTTCTGTTTATGTGATATCAAGCCAATATCTTCAATTTGGCAACTGTGTGTCGACGTGTCTTCAATTAAGGCTAAGGCCCAGAAATATCAAGAATACTTAATTCTTCCGAAACACAGGGAGTGCCATCGGTTGTGACGGTATGTAAATATTGATTGACTTGGGCAGACATGGTTTAGAAACATCAATTCAGTACAATACAGCCTCCTAAGAAAGAATATCACACCTCCATTTGGATAGTTTAGAGATATTGCGTTTTTATGTCTCATACCTTTCGCGCCTTAATAAGAAATATTTTTTAAAAATTGCGATAATATTTGTAAGATATTGTTGAGTTGAAAATGGATCTCATTCAGGGTTCCGAATCTAGCTTTTACCTCCATTTTTCACCTTTTGCGCTTGCGACTTTCTTTCATAGGACGGCAGAATACTTCTGATAGACCGGACACGTCGCTGGGAATACGGCCAAACAGTCACTCAAAAAGGTTTCAACTGAACCTGATTATTGATATGAAATAATAATGACCTAGTTTTAAGTCTCTGGCAAGTTTAAGAAGCATATTTCCGCATTAGGCGGACAGATAATGCGGCATACCACACTGCAATGCAGTTTCTACCATACAAACTACCTGATCGCCCACATATACAGATTTTAGGCTTCCGGAATATGTTTTGCTGGGGTTATTTGCCAGCACTCCTCAGACCATTGGCGAGCTCAAGACAAAAATTCGAACGAGATACGCTATACTGTTCGAGATACTAGAAGCAGTGATGAAAAACGAAGCCGAGACCCATAAAGGCGGTCACTTAATTCATGTTGTACTAAAAAAAACTAGTTTAAATTAATTTTAAGGCATCAAATTAAATAAAAAATACTCTATGAATGAAAATCGATTGTTATTTTTGTATACCCTGTATACAATAGCAAAATACAGCAAGTCTGCGAACAGCGCCACTAAAATCATTCTTACTAGAAGTCTGTGGACTATTTTGGGGTGACATTGTCGACGAAGTGTCTACACTTTTTACATGGCTTTTAAAGGGTAGACAAATGTTTGACGCCGGCCAAGCTCAGCCTCCCTGAATGAAGCCTGCCTGTCTACAAGTCAACAATTTTGGGGAATATTGACTTTTTTGTCATATATTGTCAAGAATTGTCTAAATTTTTTACAATGCTTTTGAAAAATTATGAAAAACTCTCCAATTTTTCATGACGAAAAATTGCCCAATTTCGTTTCAGATTTTATTAGGGAATTTTTAATTTTTTGTTTTTTGCATTTTTCATTTACATACAGATTCGGCCCATCGAAAACGATGATGATTAGAAATATATCTGTCGAAACACTCCATTTTTGTAAACAAAAAATGAGTTTTTATTATATTGGCTTACATTTTCCAATAACTACCAAACGGGTGACAATTCACAAAATAATCTGTTAGAAATTCAATGAACCCACCCTCGTATAAATACTTCAGGTAATTATAGAAACAAACAAATAGTTATGCCTTTGCCGAAATTTGTATGTAGTGTGAGTGGTACTCAAAATTTCAATGTTTCACAAAGTCTACAAAATTAATTAGGTGCTACATTTTAATGTTTATTCAACACACGACTTTAGTGGTTAATTTAAAGAAAAAATAGCGATATCCTATTAAGTGAAATATGGAAATTTTAAAAGCTGGTTAACTTTGGCTTCTGTAACAAATCGTCGACGGTCGACATTTCCTTTGGCAAACAAAACCCACCACAGGAAACTGAATATAATCATTATTGTTCCATATCAGGTTGGCGGACTTGGCGATGCATATTTGTTAGGCATTATCAACAAATTACCACCGCATTATCATCACATTGTTATTAATCATTTCGGTTTCTATTTGAATTGAATATATTCCGTATATCCGCTACATTCAAACGAGTTATACATTTTGGATTAATTCATATCCGCCACTACTGTGACGATAGATTTTCTGTTCGCCTCTTTAAACTTCTTTGCTTAATTGGTATTCAATAATTGGGTATTATTGTGTTTTAATTAATTCTTATTGTCTGTTAATCTTCTTAATATTCGAATTGTTTTTAATTGATTTTGCAGTGAATATTGCAAATAGAAAAAAAAACCAAATAAATGTTTGATACGACATTTGTATGTAAACAGTGAATAAATCTGATATTTGTCTTCAGTAGTCAGGTGTTTAAATTCAGTATAATTTTTACACTGGACTTCTTGTGCCGCCTTACATTGTTAACCGAAGGTACATGTCGTCGAAAATATTCTAGCCAACCAGATTTCTTATCGAATTTCGTTTTGCACGGCTAAGCGGCCAACACGTCTCACACAACTGCTTGAAGCGATAACAGAGAGTGTTGCCAATTTTCCAAATGTGTCGTATTGTCAACGGGCTCAGCCAGCATTTCCGTGTCAGTGAAATGTCTTAGCGGTCGACTTTAAGGAATTATTTAAAGAAATTTACAAAATGCATACACTAGCTCTCTCTGGTGGAGTAAACAAGCCAAATATCCACATTTGGGCAACGGAGAATCGACACCAGATCAATCATTGCATGACCAAAAAGTCACTCTGTAGGCGGGTGTTTTAGCTAAAATTAAAATACTATCTTAAAGCTTGAATTGTCATTCAGATTTAAAGGCAACGAATAACAAGAGTTAAGTATTTTTTTTTTCAATTTATTTCAACTGTAAAAATGTGACCAATAAATTCTCAACAAAAATGTTGTTTTTAAAAAATATCGGCTGAAATTAAATTGAAATTTAACTACTTTTCTGTGTGGAGAATGCAAATGCAAACGGAGGTTCTCAAATTTAGATCCTACTCCAAGATATTGAAAGGGAAAGGAACAAACAAACACTGCTTATTACATCTATTAAATTTGAAATCTGGTAAGAACAAATAAAAACATTGTTCAGTGAACGTTAACCACCTCGTAAATGCCGGCAACTTGACAAGTACCAAAGTAATCTCTAAGTTCTCTAGGAAAAGCATAAGCCGTTCTTGAGCCAACAGTAGACCATAGATCTCGGTCAGTGGATATACAAAATTATATCTTGCACAGCGCACAGATTTGACAGAAGTTCCCCGTCCGTGCCTCCATGGAATGTTGGGGAAATGAGTAATTGAGAAAAAAAAATATTCTGCCGTCATTTTCTGACGGAGTTTAGCAATTACATAAAACGCAATTAAAACATAATTTCCTAATACGTTTTATCTCTTAAAAATTATGCAATAATAAGGAAATGTGATAAGAACTCAAATAATTGAACAAAAATTCACTTATTTTAATTTAATTTAAATACGTGGGTGTCACACTTCCAAGTCATTGCAATAAAATCAAATTGTGTGCAAATATGCATTAAAAAAAATGTTATCATAATGATGATACGTCACACTTAAATTGATATTCGCAAACACAAAACTACAGTTTGATTAACAGATTAAGAAAAAGCATATTTTACTATTTTTATGTGCCATGAAAAAATTCACTTCCACTAAAATTTCCGGAAACTCACTTGAGATTATTGCCGTGAGCGAGACGATCTTGCTCAGATTATAAAACAAACACGTTTTGTTAATATTGTGCTTTTGTGGAACATTTTGGTAATAACTCTGTAATCATTTTATAGTTTTCGATAAAAACAAATAATTAAAATAAAATACCAAATTCCAAACAACAGACACACAATTTGTTTTTTTTTGTTTTTAACAAATAAAATAAAAATTCATTTATAAAAACTGATCTAGATTTAGTAAAAAAAAAATTGGAAATTTTAAGAGAATTTTGTCAAATCCAGAATTAAATGAATTGACACAAGATAACCAAACCAAATAATTTTCTCATTATTTATAATTATGTTCTAGTTCTAGATTATTTCACAGCTCTGCGGTGAATGCTGTCAGTTGGAGTCCCACTTGCAATGCCTTGGCTTCGGTGGGCAAAGGCAAAAAGTGTTTGATTAATACTCCTTCTGTCCTATGAAAAATATCCCAGAAAAATAAAGAATGCCCCAAATGAAGAATTCCCCAAAATAAATTAAATGAATTGACACATGGCAACTACACCAAAGACAGTAGGTAGAACTACAATACTTTTTTCAGCTACAACTTTTAGGAGATAACACCGATTAGATACCTTAATTTGTAGCTAAATAAATAAATAAATAAATTATTAATTATTTATATTTTCATTGTGAGCTACACTTATTTATTTTATTTATTTATTTATTAATTACAATACAAAGTAAATTTATATTATAATTTTGGGTCCAAGGGTAAACCGGGTGACAAAGACCATTTGGCTTGATTTTTGCAGCGACAGACCAAAGCCTCTGGTGGGAATCGAACCCACAACCCCCACGCTGATAGGCAAGCACGCTACCAACTCCGGGGCGCTTGAGAGCTACACTTATTATCCCATTAGACTATGATAATGCTAAAAAAAAGTCTGTTGTTATTGGTTTCAAATATTTTCTGCGTTTGCCAAAAATCTGGCAATTTTGCAGTAAGCGAATACAACCACAAAACTGTTTTTTTATCTGCGGCAAATGTCGCAACGTTTGCAGTCAATGTTGTGTGAATGAAGCAAATGCAATTCTTTTAGCGAATAACAACCTCCAAACGTTTTTTTATTTGCGTGTTCTATCTTTTTGTTTACCATTTCGTTTGGCCCAACTGTTGAGCAATGTCAGAAGAAAAACAAACCTTTTTTTGTTTGTGCAATTTTCAAAGTCACGGGAATTTTGGACTTTTTAGAAACTAATTTGCTTTTGGCCAAGATCAACTACAGGTTGTTCTCTAAATGTTAGACTAACTGAAAAGATATATCAGAAAAAAGTTATGGGAATCGGAGCATTTAAACAAGTGATACAGTAAAACCGAATGGATAAAAACAACTTCAGAAATAGTATGACAAACAAATTTCATGAAGGAAGCTTCTCTCGAATCATGAGCTGTGTGTGATATAATTTGTATACTCACTGACTGGTATCGACTGTTTAAAGTCGTATCCGAACGCTTAATTGTTTTTTTATAGAAGTTTTACATTGCTTAGAGATTACTCTCTTACTCCTAAAGCCGTCAGTATTTGCGAGCTGGAAAACTGCCACTGAAAACGTTTGATGGTCTTATCAGCTTTTGAACCTGGTTTACTGTGTGACAGTCGCCGACAATGGCCATTGATTTTTATTTACAATACAATTTGGCTCTAAGTGTAAACCGGGTGAAAAAGACTTTATGGCTAGATTTTTGCAGCGACAGAATCGAAACCACAACCCCTATGCTGATAGGCAAGCACACTAACAACTCGCCTACCGGGGCGACTTGTGTTACTTTTTTTTTTTTTTTTTTTCAGTTTGTGACTCTCCCTATACCAATACATCTTATTCTCTCTGTTATTATTACTCTCTCAAAGATCGTAGAGTCAGGAAAAAAATACGATAATTTAATAAATTCGCAAACAAGCTAGTACTTCTGCACAAATACATAATACTAATAGCAAATTAATTATATTTTCACCCTTTGTTTAGAAGCAAATATACCATACTTGATAAAAGTTCCAAACATGCGATTTACTTGTGGGGAAACATTTAAAAATTATAGATTTTTCAGCATGTACTTCAACTCGGCCATCCACATGAGTTGGGTAAGGTTGTGGTAAGTGTCAAGGAATATTAGGACACATTATTCATGGGTGTTGACAAATATAACTAGATCCCATTATGCCGAGGTCATTTTAATTTCCTGCGTAACGGTTAGATACAAGGTGGGGTGCTAGTCTAAAACCTCAAAATTTATCAGGAAAAATGAGAAAAGCATAAGTGGTGCTTTGGTCTTTATATTCATCATAGCAGCATTTACTGTCACAATCTGCAAATATCCACAGTCTGGCTGTGTCCTATTGGTCACGTCCCTTTCTTTGGATATTAACGATATATTGACTGGTCCATCTCCTGGGATTAATCTTGCTCGCAATGTTACGCTTGAACAACATTGGGAAATGTACAATGCGTTTATTGAAAAAAAATCGGCTTTGGCCAAAATGAGGAACCCTCATTTCTGCTGTACGCAAGTTTGTACGTTTGTGATACTGGCAACACTCATCTTTGAATCTTTGAATTTTTTTAATTAAATTTAAAATGGCGTAATCTTTATCTATCGTTCTTGCGTTTATATATGGGCAGCTATGTTAACAAGCAAAACTGGCGTATCTTGAGAACCCGCACGTGATCGTCGTGGAGCCACAGCATCCGCAGAGAGTGACTGTTTGGTGCGAATTTAAGATCAATGGCCATTTGTCTTTGAAAATGTTGGAAACTCCATTCGGGTGAGTGCTACAGAGGACTGATAAACCATTTTTAATTGGACGGTCAATAGTTCAAAGAGGATAGCCCGCCATGCCAAACAGGCCACGCCACAATCAGTCTTTGGCGCGCCAAGTTCGGTGATCGTGTTACCAGCAGTTTTGGCCACATCGAACATAAGAGTTGACGTCGTTAGACTTCTTTTGTGTACGGTGCCAGTTGTTAAGCGAATAATCCATTAAAGAATCGGCCAAGCCACTCGTGAGAGCCTGACATCGTCACCAAGATCTTGACTGCAAAGACAGCCGGGAAACATGAATGAAATCGTGTGCAATAAACAATAGGATAGTTGAAATAAACCCTAAAAAACAGAAACAATTGAGTTTTGTTCATTTTAAATATAAAAAAAACTTGTTTTTGGACAATGATTTATGTCGCGGCGGTCTAAATTTATAAAATCTATATGGATCGGTTATTAGTTTTCTGAAGAGGAGTTCAGAATCAAAATATTCGCATGGTCTAACCCTCCGTCAGACACATGTTTCGATAGTCACATTCGTACACCAACACATTCTTATTTTCTCCTGAAATCTTCAAATCTCCTTTATGAATGTGTATATTTTACAATGCCATTGAAAAAGGCCTGGCCAGACCGCTGTCCAAGTCAGAGGTTTCAAAAATGTGCTAACTGTTTGTGTATATGTACATCACGGATGTTTTGAGCTCACTCTTAATTTGACCATTAAATTGGAATATCTCAAACCGGCTGAATGTGTCTACTCTTTGGAGTCATTCTAACACTTGCTGGTGTGTTGGACCACACGATGACCATCATTTTGGCATTTAATTATTTGTTTCTAACATCATTAACACTTGTCGCATTTCGAAGCGTATTGTTTGAATTTAAATTTCACGTTTTCTCTTTAAGAATCTCGACACACTAAAATCGTTTATTATTCAGCAGTGAATCACTAATTATTTATAATTTAAGAGTTTGAATTTCGGTATTGCGAGCTTTAATTTTGAACTTTGTTGCTTTTTCTGATATTTATATTTGATCGTTTTTGTTTTCAAAATAAGTCTCCGGTTTTTTTTTGGATCAGATATTATTTAGTATTTCTAAGTCAACTATTGTGGTCGTATCACTTCTTTCTCTTTATTTATTCTGAAGTTTGTATTATAACCTTTTGAAATTCATTTGTGTTCTTTATTAATTTTTTTTTGTTTGTTTGTAAAAGTTGAATATAATTTTGTCTGCTTCCACTGGGATTAATATAATTTGCATTCATTTGTATACAAATTTAGGTAAATGATTAATTTGTCATGATGACTTCATTTATGGTTTTCGATCACATGTGCAAAGAGTTAATGACTCTTGGTCCATTACAGAATATGTTAGTGACTCCAGAAGATTTGCATATATTTGTTAGGCAATCTGTTTAAATGAAATCCATTTGGTGTGGTTCTCTGATTTTATTTAATAACACAATCTCAAATTTATTCGTGGCTCACTTATTCCAATGATTATAATCGGCTTACAGTTTGAATTAGTCTGAGAACACCACAATCACTTTAGGGTTTCTTTTGAAGTTTCGTTTTATTTTTTTTTTTAGACATTTGCACGGAAACCCTTTGATTATAAATGATTTAATTATTGTCATGTTTCATTCGACGTTTCGATTCATTTCAAACAACTTTTTAATTTTGTTTATATAAAATCTTCCATTATCATACAAATTAAAATGGCTACAATCACTCAAATTCCGTCAAACGCATGGAATTTGCACCTTCACACATCCTGCGTCATTCTAGCTGGAAATTTGGCAAATGCATCCAGTGAGATGGCATAAATTTTCATAGTACAACCCAATATCCTTGTTTATTCTAATTTCAATTGTAATAAAGAAAAAAACGTGCTTCCTGGTATGGTAAACTTTTCAGATTCAAGCAAAACAATGCCATTCTTGTTTCCATGTTGCAGGTTTACGTATTTATCTTTCTCAAGACTCCATGAAGGAATAGACAGCGAAATGCTCTTGAATCAGAGACCTGTGGACGATATTAAGTCTGTATAATTCTGAAAATGCTTTCAAAAACACTTGGAGCTGTGCTGGGGGGTTTTCGAGAGAAGGATCCTTCGTAAAATATGTGAGCCAATGTGAGTTGACGAACACAACAGGGTGTGGTAAATAAAAACCGGCTTTGATTTATTCTAAAGAAAAAAACATTCCCATTATTAATGGCACACAATTTCATTGATTTCACTGTCTCGTCTGGCTTCGCAGTAACACATCCTGTCAAGCCAATTTTTCAACACGTTGGTGACGGATTCTGGCTCTATCTCATGTATTGATTGCTTGAGATTTGCCTTAGCGATCTGAACAGTTAATGGATTGTTCGCAAAACAATGGACCTTCATGGAACGGCGTCAAATCTCAACTTCACCATGACGGCTAATAAGAAGTCTATCGAACGTGTTGCGCAAAAGATCGATTGCGGTGTGGGCTGTGTGGCACGGCGCCCATTCTGTCAATAATTTATTTAATTTCGTACAAATAATTTATTAGCATGAATCTGTAGCGCAAATCGTTAACACACATGGCGTTTGCAGCAGCAATTTCAAGGAAAAATGAGCCATCGCTCGAAAATCCTCGCTCTGTCATTCTCTAAGAATTCACTGGCTTATCGATATGCACGTGTGCGGTTTCCGATCTCCAGGTGCGCCAGTTATGTCTATTAACTGTTTCCGTGGATTTGTCAAATATATTTTGCAATTCATAAGATTTTCAGTTCGCCATAAACTTGTATGTGCCACGAAAAGCGTTTACGTAGCCGCCGAGATAAATGTTGTGTGCGAACAAAATCCTTGTACATTTCTCGCAGCTCAAACGGAGAACGCTGACTGGGAAGCAATCTCTGTGTCAATTGGACCTTTTTAGTACCGTTTTCATATAGGAAACTGATTTCTCAAATCAAATACTTTTCCAAAGTCTAATACCTGTTGAGTCTGGGTTCTCTTAAAATGAATTTTCTCTCTCTGCTACACAAGTTTTTCAACATAATGAGCTGGACTGTTGGTGTGTCTGCGGCATTTAATGTATCTCTCCATGGACTAAAGCCCAAAATTTGGAAAATTGTTATAAGTTTTTCCAGACTTGTAGGTCGTTGAGATGTTCTAAAAGTCTGGGTGGCCATATTTCCCTACTTTACTAAGTTACCAAAGTAATGCTACTCATGTAAGCTCCAGAAGGAAACCCCTCATTCGATGACACTATAAACTGCAGTCCATTGTAAATTGAATCGCCTTCTTGTTTTACTGATATTAATGAGAGATTGGCTAAATCTCCGGTTAAGAGACGGCAGTTTTGTGTTGGATTTAATGTCCATAACTGCTCTTAGTGAAGTAATTTTCATAAATAAAACGTTGATTAGCTCAAACTTTAGGGTAAATAGAGCTTTTTTTGGGTTTCGGTTTTTCAGCGAAGCCTTAAAATATTTCCAGATAATATTTTTTTTAACTTTTTACTATTTTTTTTTATTATTTGAAAGAAATCCATTTTTTGTTTTCAGTTATTTTATTGTTATTTCACTGATATTATTTTCGTTTAATTTAAAATGCATTTCTTTAGAAAGATTTTAATTTGATTGTTGATTCACTCGAAGTTTTCACTAGAATAATGCTGCAAGGTTGACCGATTATCAATAATATTTTCTTTATGTTTCATAAGTGGTCACTTTCCAGCTTACAGTTGTTTTATGTTTATTGAGAAATTAAACAAATCCCAATCGATTGTAAACACAGAAGAAAACGATTTATTTATTAACTTATTCTAGCACAGTGTGTGTTTTTGAATATGTGTGCATTTGATCTGAATCTCAGTTGGAATTGCATAATTCATCAATCCCGTATTATAATTTTTCTTGCACCTTAACTTCCCATTTCACACCCAGATTTTTTTTTTTTGATTTTCTTCAATAATCTTTTCATGTTTTTTTTTTTAATAAATAATAGAATTTTATTTTATTGCAATTTTTTCTTTCACTTCTTGCAAAAACTCACTTTCTTTTCCAATTATGTAGTTACACTCTCGGTAAACACCTGTTGTTCTTTTCAATCCACCCGGAAAAATACGCTAACATTACACGATTCGTATGTTTATTTCATAGACAAAAAAACAAACAATTGCAACTTCTTTGAAATGTGCATGCGCAAATGTTTCCACACTCATACACATGAAACACACCGAGTTTAGGCGTTATTCGGTTTTCTTTGCTGGGCAATTAAATAAAAACCGCTATAGACGCCGAAAAGGAAAAAAAAACAAGTGATCGAGACGGCTATGACGACAAAGCAGAGAAGAGTGCTTGAAAACATACAAAAAACAAAACCGTCGGCAAGCGTAAAACGACGAAATCGAACGTATGTAATGCGGCAACACGTTAAAACGCCTCAATAGTTCGCTGTAAACTGAAGTCACCGCTTAACAGAGCAACAAGTGGGAGCCAAACACAACAGAGTCAGAGACAGACAGACAGACAGACAGTCTTAGCAGCAGCAACAGCGCACTCACCACCACTCGGTAAAAGTAAACACCGCCACAAACAGTAAAGTAAACAACAGCCTGGTCGAGATGGTGAGATGCGACGAGCAGGCGACGACGCGAACGGACAAACAGCAATAACAACAACCACATGACAAAACTGGTTTTAATTCACATTTTAAAGTGCGGCTTGATAGTGCAGGTGTAATTTGAGTAAAGTGAACGCGGTTTTGAAAAAGAGAGAACGAGAATAGTTGTGGGGGGACTGAGAAACAGAGAGAGAGAGCGAGTAAGCAGCATAATTTCTCACCAAGAAACAACCAAAGTTTACAGCGTCTCATTAAAACGGTTGAAACGGTTAACAGTTAACTGTTAATGTTATGTTATATTAAATGAATACTCTCAGATCTTTTCCACACAAAAACATCTCGCTATGGAATTTATAAATGAATTAAACCGGTCCTGGCTCTAGTGTTGCCAGTATGTTTTGTGAAATTGACTAGGACATATTTTTATGTTTTTAAGACAGTTGAGTTTAGAAAGAAGACATCAATAGATTGTGGACGGGAAAATTGGCCTCTGTAATTTTATATCTCTAAAAGTTGTTTTGTGGCCATCCTGCCATCTTTACAGCGTATATTGGGAATAAGTCACAAACATTCGCCAGACAAGGAGTAAGAAAAACTCTTCAATGGGCGAATTTCGCTTAAATCAAATTACTTTTCCGGCACTTACGTTCGAGACCATAAATCGCGAAGTACATCAAATCTATCAGGGTTCATTCAATGTCCAAAACAACTTCAAATTCATTGAAATTTTATGCAATTTTCGTACATAGACGGACCACATATTGAAAGGTACAAGTCCCAACCACGTAAAACTTCTCTGGAAAAAGTACAAGCATTTCGGAGCTGGCTATAAACAGTATATCCCGGTCTCTGAGTTACAAAATCGTATGCAACAAAATGATTTGAGAGAAGTTCCCAGTCTGGTACTTTATCAAATATGACTTTGCAGGAGAAGCAAAAAACGTAGTAAAATCTAGAAACTCTACTTGTTATCTCCTTTTGAAATTCGCCTATAAAATTGTGGATACTGAAGTGTACATTTATATCAGACCATTTCACCAGAATCAATTAAAAACCCGATTATGGGTTTTTTAAAGTTTGGTCATTTTGGTTGACGGGTGACGATTTAAACGCATCAATCGATTTCAATTCGGTCTCCTTAACTTATTACAAACGTGGAAACTGAATTTTTATTGATATTAATAATTAAATTTCCCGATCTTATGATGGTAATCTGTATGTGTGTGTAGTTTGTGGGAAGATTATTCCACATACGAACAGTTCGGCTGAAGAACGAAATTTCCTCTGGCCATTTCACAATGAACGGATGAGAGCCCCGGCTAAATGTTCGAACATCAGGGACCCTTAAAATATCTATAGAATAGTGAAGGGAGACAATAGACTTGGCTATCCCACTATTCCCTATCATCAGCAGCGCTCTTCGCTTTTTAGAATTTTTAACATTTCATCATTGAATGTTAACAGATTTTTCTTAACAGAATCTGGCAACAATGCACTTCACAACACTATCACAAGAGAGTCCACCTATAAACGATTCTCTCACAAAAACTCTTACAGCCCCACAGAGAGATTTCTTAAATAGAGTTGTTGGCCATGTGCACCAGCAGCCAGCAACACCGTCCTCATTGGCAGTAAACAGTTCTCTCATTGCCTTTGATGTGTTTGTTCACCATTTCAGCCATGAATGCAGAATGGAAATACTACAAAAAAAAACTTGTCAAAGATCAGTTACATACGAGCACCAACCACGTTCACCACAGACAAACAACGACTTGGGAGTTTTTTTTTGTTGTTGTTCATGGGTTGCCTCGATGTGGTGCACATCGCTCGATGAACAAGTGCTCCCCGTCGACTGTGTGCCACAAAATATATCTTCGTTTGTTTGTCACAGTATTCGTTGGTTCTATTCTTTTGTTATAAAAAAATACATTTTTGCCAATTTTTGGGGTTATGTTGTATGCAACAAAATACAGTTTTTTGTTTTGTTTTGTATGAAAAGATTGTAAATCAAAATTTGTGTGCGTTGCGTTCGTTTTTTTTCGGTGGTTCATTATGAGCACTAAAAACTGAAACTGAAACTGGTTATTACCATAAAAAATGTTTTTTTATTTATGTGACTGTGTATGGGTGTGTGTGTGTGAGCCAATAATTTATATTGTTGTAATTGGGAGCGAAAATTAGAACACATGTGTGCAAACAGTTAGATGCATGGGATTGGAATTATAACGAGATTTATTTGGTCAGGATGTTTGAGGTGGCAATTATGTCATGTGTTAGTTAGTCGAATATAATATCGGATTCAGATTTAGGTCATAATATTAAAACATATGAGCAAATTCTGGAAACCGATAGCTAAGTTTTTTTTTTTTTTTTTTTTTTTTTTTTTTTTTTTAAATTTTTCACTTTAAAAATTATTTTTTTTTGGTGCATAAATTTGTTTGTTTCAAAATTTGCATCAAAAACGCAGACGACCATGGTGTGAGTGATAGGTAGTGTGAGCGGTTATCACACAGCAAAACCAGGTTCACATCCTGGCAGAGAATTTTTTATTTAGATTCATAAAACAAATTCATTAATTGTATGAAAATTTAAAAAAAAAAAAAAAATCGCTAACATTTGCCATCTAATGTGAAATATATTTGATTATTTTCCATTGACATTTGATGGAACTAAAACTTCATAGGATCTATAAATTTCAACATTGAAGCCTTGGATGTGTACTTATTGAAATCAATCAAATATTTACAGTGGAACTTCAATAAGTCGAAGCCCTTCTAGTGGCAGTTAAGGGACAAATTCCCCTAAACAATGTTATAAGTAATTCCATAACACAAAGTTTCCGTAAGTCGAAATTTTCTAATTGACGTCGCACTAATTTCACGAAAAATATAAAACATTTAAAAATACAAGCACATTAAATATTTGTACGATATAGCTTGTGGCAGTCGGACGACTTTTTCTCAAGTTGTCAAAAATCAAATTAATTTTTTTCAAAATCTTAAAAATTGTAAAATATTAATATAAGTATGTTTTTCAAAATAAAATACGAGAAATTGCGTAAAAATTAGTAAAAAACCTAACAAAAAAAAAAATACAAAAAAATTTCCCAAAAAAAAAAAACGAAATGTTCTATCCCTTTTACGCTGGCCGAATTTTCCAGACTTGCCACTACTTTTTACATTTTAACCGATTTTCCATTTCTGCATTGATTTTAATTTCTTTTCGCCTTCAATCTTATTGACATTGGGTTTGTTGTTGTGCCCTGATTCAGTATTGTCGTCAATCCCTGTTGGTTCGGTGAATGTCGACACTGTCCATGTTCTGGCATGAATGTACTGTTGGACTAACCATGTTTCCTAACCATTAAAAAATATGATCTACATTCGTCATTTAGGCGCCCCGGTAGATCTGTTGGTAGCGTGCTTGGGGTTGTGGGTTCGATTCCCACCAGAGGCTTTGGTCTGTCGCTGCAAAATCTAGCCATATGGTCTGTCTCACCAGGTTTACCCTGGGACCCAAAATTCAAATATAAATATACTTTGTATTGTAATTAAATAAAAATAAAAAAAACATTCGTCATTTGAACGCAAACAGTAGCAATTCGGAGGGCATTACTCTGCGTCGTTTGCGCGTTCTTCCATTGCGTATTGCTAAGGAATGAGATCCATAATGGAGCAGCATAATTATGGATGGAGCGACCTATGGATTTACTCGGGTTGTATTTTTTCTAAATTTGTTTTTGCTTGTTCCAATTTTAAAATTGTTCTCAGGTTTTCATTTTTTGATCCAATCTATCCGTTTGATGTACGTTTTTGCGTTATTATTCACCCACTGTTGCCAAAAATAGCCATGTTTTTTTTTATACGACTTTCCTGTTTCTCGCCACAAAATAACTTTTTTTTGGAGCGTTTCCCCTATGTACTCAATTAATTCAATTCAATTATTTATTTACATCCGTTGTTAAAGTTTTTGATCACTTCGGTTTACTTAAAATTATTTTTCATATTTTAATATATTCCCACCTTTGGACATTCTTTATCCTATAAGTCCCAATTTATACGATGACTGCTTGGCTTGACTTTTTTTTAATTATCTTTTGGATTTGCTTCCAGAAGTCATATGAATTTATACGTTGAATTTTTGCTTGCGACTCCATTTGCTTGTTTGTGAGTTTATACTTCAATCTTGTTTATTCGTAACAATGTTGAAAAGCAAAATGTGTGAAATCAAAAAAAAATTTAAAAAAAAAACTCAAACAATGTTGAAAAGCAAAATGTATGAAATCAAAAAGAAATTTTAAAAAATAAATCTCAAAATGTGTGAAATCGAAAGAAAAAAATTTAAAAAAAAAACTCTAATTTGTAATTTGTGTCTTTTTTCTACACCGCTTTTGCCTAGAAACTTGAAAATCATGATTTTCAAATCAAACAAAAAGTCATCGTGTAAATCGGTTGTATGAGGTCTTTTTCTTCCTGCTGGTCCACTTTTTGTCAAAGCATTAGCGGAACAATTCTCAAAACGTGTTCTCGCTTTTGGACGTTTTTTTTTGTACCACCACATATCCGGTTTTCGTGTATCCAATCATTCCTTATATTTTTTAGTTTTTAAGTCTGTTCTTTTTTTAAATTGATAATTTTCTATAGTTTTCGAACCTTACAACAAAATTAAGAAAGCTTTTCATCTTGAAAAGATCCATCGCAAAAATATCAAACTATCTTCCTTTGGTCCGAAACTGGGATTTTTGCACCACTGCAGACAGTGTCTAGCTAAATTTACGCTCTCCTGTCCTATTCATTCTTCATATCGCAGACCTAAATATATCAATTGGTTTTTCGCACATAACACATGACATAATGCATTACACATGCGGAACTTGTACTGATATAGATCAAAGAAATCGTACAACTACTTATGTGTCGTCCAACATATCAGTTCATAACTAAAAATATCAATTTACCACAACAACAACTTTCTACTTGCAACAGATTGTCGAAATCTTATTAACTCGATAATCGTAAATATAATGAAAATTTATTACAATGCGCTTTGGACAGACAGGTGGCGGATTCGATGATAACTTGATAAAAGATCACACCATAGGAAGTAAATTGTAAGTTATCATCGTACACACACACACACGCGCACAAAAGATTGTCGCATTCGCCG
Source organism: Hydrotaea cyrtoneurina (assembly GCA_958296145.1). Taxonomy (NCBI): domain Eukaryota; kingdom Metazoa; phylum Arthropoda; class Insecta; order Diptera; family Muscidae; genus Hydrotaea; species Hydrotaea cyrtoneurina. The sequence goes on from OY282512.1 coordinate 121,604,931, forward strand.
AACAGCAGGCATTTTAATATTTCCATAATGAAACGAAATACTAGAAGATTTTATAACTCATTAAAGCTGATATAAAAAACCGAATAATAAAAAAAACCACATCATAAAACAGAAGTTTTTGGGTGGCTGTCTGCGTTGTTAATGATATCAAATACGGAATTATGTTTAACTAATTACTTACATGGTCTTTGGGATGTCTAAGCACCAAAACAAACACGAAATCAAATAGCGAACGCAACCAGAGACTGACACACCACCAGACCAGAAACACGCACTCGAGGGTATGTGTCTTAAGTCTTTTGTTTCACCTCAAGGCAGATTAACGCACAATGCGCATGTTTACGACTGTGACACAAAACATAAAAACAATTTTGATGGGACCAACAACAGCAACATAAACGTATGTGACATTAAAAAACGATCACCTGTTGCTCTCAAAAAAGAGGTCCCTTCTCTTGGTCGAGGGAAAACTGTAAACACCTACTGCGATTTTCTCTCTATGCAGGCTTTCTTTTTGTTGATGTTGTTGTTGTTTTTGCATAATGAAAAATAATGAATTGTAGACGTTGCAACAGGTTACATTCAATAACCAGCACAAAACATGTGCACGTGAATGTCGTCAACTCGGGCAGACACAAAGTGAGAGATGAAAACTTGAAAGAAATCACGGCGTTGCTGCAACTGAAGCTGGAAAACGAAATGGTTAAATATGGTGGCGGCGGCACCTTCTAACCATGAATGATGCTAATACGTCTGTGAACTGTGCTGCAAAGCGGTTATTTTGTTGTTTGTGTTTTTTTTTATTTATTATTTTGCAACACACACACAGACACACTTACAGTGCATGCCGCCGTACAACAGTTGAGCTTGAGATCGAGTTCCTTTACAGAGATCGTTAATTCAATTTGAATATTCAAAGGTGTGCGACACATTCGTGACTTGTTATTGTTGAGCTGAGCAATGCAATGCAAACACTTTAAGGTCTTATTGTCTGTCTGTCTGTCTGTCTGGCTGGCTATAACTGTCCGTCTCAGTGTCTGGTGCTAACTGTGCGACACAAAGCAGAAGATGGTGTGAGAATTGTGGTAAAATTTGAAGATACGGGAAGTTTATAATTGTAGCAAAGGGTTTCACCACAATTTACTGCTCTTCCGGCCAGCAATCGTCAATTGTGTTCAAACTCTTTTTTCCTTTGTTCCCATCAGATAGTTTGATAATTATACTCTGCGACAAATGGTAAGGGTCAGTGATCGGTTTGGAATGAAACCACCGGGGAAAGTTATATTGGTAAAAAAAAAGTCATACGTGTTCCAGCGTTTCGCTGGGTCTCATCTAGGAATCGAGATATATCGATTTGAAGTTAGTAAGTATCGTATAGGGGAATTTGTCACGTTTTTGGCTCTTTTGTTTGACATAACTTGAGAACCACTCGTCCGATTTAGCTGAAATAAATTTTAAAAAACCAAGAATTACAATTCCTCTAATCTGTTCTTAAACCGTTTTCCTACTTAAGCAACAGCTTCGCAATTATAAATAAATGTATGAAAAAAAAAATTATTTTTGCCTAAGAATTAAAATTTTTTTTTTTTTAATTCATAAAAAATCCAAAACGGTAAAAAGTGTCAAGTCCTATTACTTTCACGTAAAGTCACATAACCTATGACCAAAATGAGACATAAATCATGAAAATCGATGCACGCGTTTCTCATGTATTCACAATTAAGTAAATGTATGAATTTCAAAAATTTGCTCGAGATATGCTCAAAATTCTTTGGAAAAAACATTGATGACTTTTTGTGATTCTCAGAATTAAAAAAAAAAAGTTATAAACAAAAGGTTATTTGTTTTTTATGATTGCGGTAGCAAAGCAATAAACGCATATAAATGTGCATGAACAATTAAAAGGAAAGTGGACTTTTGTAATTATTTGGGGTTTTCCGGTGACTACCTGTATGATTTTTTTACAGTAATTGCACCCTCGTGCCAATGGAGAACGTCCTCATGCCCCCTCTCCATGTCAAACTGGGAATCGTAAAAAATTTCATCAAGGCCATTGTGAAGCAACCGAAAATTCTGGATTGTTTAAAAAATATTTTCCCACGAATCAGCGAAGCAAAATTGAAGGAAGGTGTTCTGAACGGGCCCGATATACGCAAGCTCATGAAATCAAAGGAATTTAAAGGCGCTTTAGTCGGTGATGATTACCTTGCGTGGAGGGCAGTGAAGAAAGTCATACGATATTTTTTGGGAAGTAAACGAACACACAATTACCCTGCTCTTGTGACCAAGATGTTGGACTACTTCCAGAACATTGGAGTGAACATGTCTCTCAAAATTCACTTCTTGCATCACCATCTCGATTACTTCAGCAAGCAGCTAGCGTCAGAGTCGGATGAACATGGCGAGCGCTTCCATCAAGTGGCCATGCCCATGGAAACGCGATATAAAGGCAAGAGGCTCGACTCGCTGGTGGCTGAAATTTGTTGGTGGTCCCAAAAGACGTACGATCCCGACAATGAAGATGAAGAAGAAGAACATACAATGGGAGTTTCCTCCGAGGATGAAGACAGATCCTCATCCGATACAGACTCTGAACAAGTAGGCGAACCACCACGCAAGAAAGAAAAGGGAGCAAACAAACGAAAATAAATGTATTTAAAAAAAAAATAAAAAAAAAAAATAAAAAATTTTCTTCATGCGCTTATTTTTAACTTGGAAACTATTACTTGTAAAGGAAAATAATATATGAACAGATTAAGGGAATTGTAATTCTTGGTTTTTTTAAATTTATTTCAGCTAAATCGGACGAGTGGTTCTCAAGTTATGTCAAACTAACTTCAAATCGATATATCTCGATTCCTAGATGAGACCCAACGAAACGCTGGGACACGTATGACCTTTTTTTGACCGATATAACTTTCCCCGGTGGTTTAATCCCAAACCGATTGTGGCTGTCGCACAGTGTAATTAGTTGTTGTCTATACAAAAAATGTATCTTCCGAATATTTAAAAAAAAAAACACTACAATTCTTGAACTTATAGAAATGCGTTAGTGTTACACAAAAAGTTGCTAATGATTTGTGTGTTAAGAAATAATCTAACGAAACATACTCACATGGTAAAAAATCCCAGCAAGCCTATAAGACGTAGCACTTTGTTCCTCAACATTTCATACTGTCCGCTAGTAAGCGTAAGGGAACCAACGTCACATGTAGCCCATTCGACTTGCATGTGCAGACCCGTACGAGTTTGTGCAGGTTGAGCAGTTATTGTTGTCGTCCTCGTCTTCATCTTCATTGTCGAAAAATATATTTGAATATTTTAGAATTTTAACACTAAAGTGTCATTAGGGGCCCGTGCAAAAAAAAAAAAACCAGCAGGAAGTCAAACATAAACACAGGGATCGTTGCCCAGCCACTCTTGCACTCGTAACTCGTCTGTGGCGAGCGTTTTCAAATTCGTTTGGCTAAAAAGAAATAATAAATAAATGTTCATAATATTTATGAGCTTTAACGAAAAAGTAATGAGCTCTTTTAAGTGGCATCTGGTACAGAAGAACGATATACGACAGATTGCATGTCATAAACTGCAGCTTTCAAATCGTATCTTCTGCTACAAATGACTGAGTCGTAAATTTCAGATTAGTTGGTTATTAAGCGATGGTATTTTAATAAAGCTTAAAATTGAAAACATTTAGAGTTATTCGATGGCAAGCTACGGTGATCGGGTTGTGATCTTTGGGTACTTTAAAATAGATGGATTTGGTTAACAACATTTGCAATGTGGCCCTTTTTTTTTAAAAAAACTTAAAGCAATTTTTGTAGCGGCACGTACAAAGTTCGCGGCATACTTAACTATGAGGATGAGATTCGCCAGAGTCTACAAGTTGTTGCTTTTTTGTTACTGTCTTGCGGCATTGTATGATGGGAAATGTTGAGACCACTACTTGTTTTAGAAATGAATAAAACGGTGATGTCCTTGCGCCATAAAACAATTCGATGTAAACTATTCCTTAACAAGTGTTAAGGAAATCATTTTGTATTCAACCTGTACGAATCCTATGCAACTTCCACTATTGGATAAAATCCAATTGGGTTTTTGTGCCATAGGCAGATGCTTTTGCAAGTACGAAAAGTAGTCGATGTAGGTGGTTCTGGTGATAAAAGAGATTAAAACAATAACAAGGACGACGTAGTGTCGATACAGTTGTATTTTGACGAATTCAGATCCGACATCAGAGAAAAAACAAAACAAGAAATACGATATTGGCGTTCATTGGATTTTTGTCGTGCAATAAATTAGTCAGGTACATTAAACTACAAAAATTGGCTGAATTGGAACATGAAGTATAATTTTACTTCGAACTATTGGCGTAGGAATAGCGTGGTGGGAGGTGCTTAGCACAACAATTTTAGCCCCCCCAAGAAATCAGCTCTGCGGGTTGCGGAAGATGTACAATGCACCAACAACGGGGGTTGTAGCCCCCAGGCAAATTGTCTTGTTACGCTAATGCTTAGAACCAAAGTTTTTTTAAACCATTTTTCACAGAACACGCGGATAGGCAAGACCGAGGGAAAGACCTGAAGTATGCTGGGACCTGTGGTGGCTGAGACGTGTCGGTGAAATGGGCCAGAATCATTGAACTAGAAAAGAGACAACGCTGAGAGGGGCAACCGAAAGCGAGGCGGAAATATCAAGTGGAAGTGGAAGAGAATAATACATAAAATCTGTGGCAGTACAAACTAGTGAGAGTACAGACCAAGGCCAACAACGGGATGCTTAGAAAGATGAATTAAAAAATGTTTAGGCAAATTTTGAGTTGTGACCCTTTTGTATTTAGGGTGCGAAATGTTCATCAGCCACCCGGTATTTTAAAAGTGACTTACCCACTTTTTCTTTACGTCGACAGTTTTATGGTACAAGGGTGGCAGCACCCTAAATACAAAAAGGTCACAACTCAAAATTTTCCAAAACTGACTTTTTTACACAAATTAATTCAGAGTACACTGCAAACATTTCTTTCACATCAATATCATCTTTAACGGGAAAAATGTCTAGTATGTCTATTTTTATGTTAATTGCGTTGCTTCTGCACAATGAACTAAAGGGAATTATTTTTAGTTGCGTTAATGCGTTAGAATCTTGAGTTGTGACCCTTTTGTATTTAGGGTGGGAGATATTCATCTGCCACCCCTGTACCATAACAGTGTCGATGTAAAGAAAAAGTCAATAAGCAACTTTTAAAATACAGGGTGGCTGATGGACATATCGAGCACTTACCACGAAAAACACGTATGTGTCACTTTTTTCCATACTCGCTTTTTGATGAAATTCGATAGAAAGCTGCCCAACGTATTTCTTCATCTATTTTTGCTTTTATTGTTGATTTTACAAGCCAACTACCACATCTTAACCTAAGGGAAGGTTCGTCGCTCTCATTTTAGACGTCGTCACGTACAGATCAACCTGATATTGAAAGTATTTTTGAGAATTTGTTCAGGGTGTTGAAAATCAATAAATTTATTTCAAATTACTTTGAATTTCATCATATTTCTAATGGCACCATTAGTTTTTTTCCACTTTCATGAAATTTTTGAAAGTTAGGAACTATTTTTTATAAGTTTCCATAAACACTAAGGATTTCAGACCATAACTTTGACACAACTTAGAACTAGTAAGTTGTAATGCGCCTATGGCGCCCGTTAATTTGCTTGAGAAAGTATTTGTTACTTAATTTTAAAAATTTTGTAAAAAATATTTTGAGAAAACTATTAAAATAGTTGTAAAAAAAAATTTCAAAAAAAAATAAAATTGGAAAAAAAAATTTGTGGAAAAAAATTTTTTGTGGAAAAAAAAAATTTTGTTGAAAAAAAAAAATTTTGTGGAAAAAAAAATTTTTGTTGAAAAAAAAATTTTAGTAAAAAAAAAAATTTTTGTTGAAAAAAAAATTTTTGTAAAAAAAAAAATTTAAAAAAAAAAAATTGGGGAAAAAAAAAGATTTTGGTAAAAAAAAAATTTGGGGAAAACACAATTTCTGTACAAAAAAAAATATTATTTTTTTTATTATTATTATTTATAGAATTATTATAGAATGCCTATTTAAATTCCTACGTACTGCGTGACAGAGTCAGTGAATCAGGGAATCAGTGTATCAGTGAATCAGTGTCGAGGGTAAATATATATTAAGATGAATTGACAACTAATCACCGTACATATTTATATAATTAATTGCAGACAGAAAAGCTATTTTAAAATTTTTGAATAAACCGTCAATGAATGTTTCTATTTGACCCTAAAAAGGGATTTTTATTGCATACTAAGCTAACGATATAACGTTTTTTTTTTTGGAAGTTTACGTAAAATTTCGCAAAAAAATTTTATATGTGAAAGCGAAACGAGCAAAAACAATTACAAAACTTATGATTTCTATACATCAATGACCCAAAGACTTATAAAATTCTTTTTGTTGATCAACATGTGCTTGAAATACGAAAAAAAAGGGTTCTGGCACATCTAAAGATTTCCCAAAAAATCTGAAAAAAAAATCAAAAATTCTTTGCCCCATATGGTTGCAAAAAACAGATGTGCCCCTATGGAATTGGAAGACGACTTGAGATGCAGTCGATAAGGATCGCATTTGAAGCGATCAGAAACTTAACCTTATGACATACATCCCAATGAACTCTCAACTACAGGAAACCTGCAGTGTGGAAATGTGGACTTTCTTGTATTGAGGAATTTTTGCTGCATAACAGAAATGGTCATATTGCCAGGGCCGGACTTAACCTTGAGGAGGCCCTAAGCTTCAAATTTATGGGGCCCTTTTTTATTTTTATTTTTTTATATACAAATTTTGGTTAGAAATGAATAAAAATTAAAAATAATATTGCACACAGTGTTGAGAGTGATTCTCTACCGGTGCAGTTCTGTAAAGAAAGAAATCTTTCAACATCTAAATTGCCTTCTAAACAAGATGTAATCGTATCATAAATAAAAGTGGATATATAATGGGGGATCTATTAAAACAGAGTAGTGTGGTTTATACAAAGGGCGGTAAAATGAGATGGAAATGGTTAATTGCCATGTTCTACACCATGTTCTAAATGCCCAACGGCATTTATAAAGAAACATTCCGAATATCATTCCGACTCAAACGAAAGGAGTCCCGAATACATTACCACAACGACAATTACAGTGCAGCCGCATTGTTGCGACCAATTTTACATGTTTCCGCTCATTACCCCATGACAACATGACCAAACAGTTTACACACGTACAAGAATGTGTTGTACAATATACAAGTATGTGTTCACACCAAAAATCTTGTTACAAATTTCATGAATGGTTACACATCTAATGGCAACATGGCCGACATACCAAACAATCATCTGCACCAAGCCAAAGGAACGGGGAAAGACGTCTTTAAGACAACCACTAAGTGCATCGCATACAAAAAGTGTTGTGAGAATCTGTTTGCTAATGAATGAAAACCCAAAGAAACTGGAAAAAGGAATTGAAAGTAACAGGTTTGGTTGTGGAGAGACCTCAAGAGCCACCAACCCTTAAATGTCTGGCCAGAGGAAACCTACCGAATAATTACTTAGACCAATACACAGCAATGCAAAGTGTTTGGGCAAACCCAACCGCGTACTATGGTTTCTTCGAAATGAAGGTGTTTTTCAAAAGAAGTCTGTTTATTTTCCAGTTTTCAAACACAAAAATTCTGATAACGATCACACAAAGTGACAGTTGCTGAAGTCTCGCGAAGAAAGAAAAAAAAGAAAAGAACAGAGCAACGGCGAAACCGACATAAAGTCGATGAATGTTTAAACAGCCCTGTGGCAGACATTGCACTCACCGGCCATGCTACGACCTGTGGACGGACAGCAATGCGGTGTGTTTTGTCTGGAGTTTTTTTTTTGTTTTCTTCTTTTGCTTTTTGGTAAGAGTGTGGGAGATTTCGTGTTGTTTTTGGTTTTGTTTTAAGTTGTAATTTAGTTGTTAACAAACCAAGCAAAGAATTATGAATTTAAAACATTGAAATGGTACCCGGAGTAGATCGTACATGTAAATGATATCCATGTTACGTGTCATTTAAATGGAAACTGAAGGTGTGCTGGGAATTTAAAAATGACTGTGGCATTTAGATTACCAACGGGATAAGTTTATTGAAATTAGTTGGGAAGAAACTGTAAAATGTCGACGAAACAATTGAAAAAAAAAACAAAGTAAACGGTTATAAATAAACGAACACGTAAGAACTGCTGATGTAATTTGCATTTTAATTTAATAAAGTGATTTGTAACTGTAAGGCCAAATTATATCCCTTTATTTAATAAATTAACTTGTAATTAAAATTACCAGCTGAAAGAAAATACGTCCTAAGATAAATGAAACATAAAGGCAGGCATTATGAATCACATTAGATCAATCATTTTAATCTCTTCCCTTAATTCAATAACTTTTCCAGAATTGTTGTCAATTGTTCATTGTTAAGGAAACTAATCGTAGAAGACGCGTGTAGGTCGATGTAGATGTATAATTAAGTAATTATATTTCTTATCATAACCTTTTTTTATTACTTTAATGATAAATAGGCTCCGTGAACAGTGGCCCCCATGAAAAATGAAAAATTCTATACTGAAAATCACCCCACATTTGGGTTGACTATTACGGCGGAGTGAAATAAAGCCCCAAAGTGACAATAAAATAAGGCCTTAAACATCAGTACTGAGAAAAACAACAACGATGATTGGGGCGTTTTTTAATTTGTTTGCGAATTATTTTATTTCATAAGTTGTGGCGTTATTTCATATGAATTAACTATCCAAACCTCTGAATGAAATAAAGCGGCGGCTTAAATTCACTCTACCGACATTGCCCCGATTTGTGTCCATACTAAAAAAAAACAATATAGAAAAATCGCCCGCAAAATCGAAAATTATAAGTAGAAAATCCCCAATAATAAAAAAAAAAACCACGGCTTTGTTTCTTTTTCGAATTTAGGGCAGTTATTCATAATGAAATAAACCCCCATTTTTGGGCTTACTTTTGGGCTTTATTTTATCCCACCGACTCTTTCATTATGCAATGTCACCCCCACCTAAAATGTTCCCTGGGAAATGTTCTCCACTACCTGTTTTAGAAGACATAAGTCGATGGTCAGACTTGGTAGCAAAAACCTATTTTCCCTAAAAATTGGTCATGGCCATAGTTTTTGGTGATTTTCAAAGTCCTGGGCGAAGTTCAATCTTAATCCGAAGGATGTTTTAGTGACATTTCAGAGACGTAGACGAAGCCTGTATCCAACACTTCAGATACCAAGAAATAGAAAATCAAGGGTGAATGTTCTTCAGACCTGCTCTGAACCACTGAACTCTGAAATAGTAATTCTGAATAGTTTGCCATTAATCATTATCTTTTTTTTTTTGCTCAATATCTAAGTTATGCTGACTTTTGTTCTTTAGTGTATTATACAAACATGATTCTTTCCTATATGTACTAGGCGATAACTTTAAATGACTCTCTTGAAAAAAATCGTATTTTGAGTTATGACTCTATTGACGTGGGGTAATTCTACATACAGTCAACTCGCGGAAACATGAACATTCTAAAACATGAACGACCCAGAATGATTAACACCCTATTGTCCAGACACTGGCCTATAATAAACGATAACTGACTTTTTTTTTAATTATAGTCGTATATAATTTGCCATATTTCCGTCATTGGGCAACGAATTTTAGTTAGTCTTTATACTGGATATTAATTTATTAACAAAAGAGAAAAGCACTGTCTTGTTTTAAAATTTCTGGATTCCAAAACGTGAACGATATCGTAAACGTGAACACCTTCAGCCAAAATTAGTTCACATTTCCGCTAGTGTTTTTTATTTTAATTTTATTTATTTGTGGTCAAAACCCATATTTTGAAGTGGGTTTATTTTTTATAATCAAAATTATCCCATTTGTCATTTTTTGGTTGGGGTCATTTTGCATTGGAGCCGAGGACAAGAACTCACAAATATGGGGTCTGTGTTTCCATTTTTAAGGTTTGGGGCTGTTTTGCATACAAACTATTCAATATTATTTGGATTGGGGCTAAATTTTTAACTCTATAGTTAGATGATTTTCATGACTCCAAATTGGGTCCATTTGTCATTTCTTGTGTGGGATCTATGTGGCATTGGAATCATTTTTCAGGAAGCTATTTACTTCTCATTTTGATTCACATAAGGTGACATTGGCGTGATTCTTCAGGGGGCAGATGGAAAACCTGATAAAATTCTCTGTGAGAACTTTCTCTGTGTACGAACGCAAACAAAATTTGCGTTTCTTTTGTGAAAAGTGGATCCATAAATTGTGTATGCACCACCCTAGTAGAGGTGATTCTGTAATCTTATCTCCTGCTCTACAAAGACAACATATATTTTTCGCTATACGTTCAGTAGTTTCGAAGATATTTATCACCATTTCTTCAAACCGCAGGTGGTATCCAACATCTCATTATATTGTTGCACCCTCAGTTAGTTTTTGACTCCTGTATTATCTCTTACCATCTAGTTATCTGTTCTTAAAGTGTCATTGACAGTGTCATAGAAGGCGTTGTTTCCTTCCCTGCTGATTATTACAATATTTTTGTTTACATTTTATTTATTTGTCTTGTGTTGCAGAAAATAAAGTGACACCGGCTCATAATTGTAAGGACACGTTTTTTTTCTTACGACTTTCCATTTATCCTAATACACCTTCCGGCTACAATGTTTACTATAATAAACTCCTAGAGCACTTTCCATCTCAACAGGTATTCGTTTTTATATAATATTAATAAGTTTAAACAAAACATCCGCAAGATTCCATCTTACTTACTTTGCCTTTCTTCATTGTGTGTCTCATACTCCGTTTAATGACATTTACAAACAGCAAACACAACACAACACAAGAGGTCAACGAAGTTCAAAAACAATTGAAAATTATCGTTTATTCCGGCTTTTGTTTTGTACGTTTGGTGTTAATAAGACCGAGTCCCAAATATAAACCAAACAAATTACCATTTGGACAATAACAAATGTGGTAGCCGGCCGACAGACCCGAAAACAATTGAAAACAGAAGAAACATGAAATGGTACGAGTACATTTGGGTGAAAAGAAACATAATGTCCGACAGTAGTCGCAATTTTTGAAAAGGTGTGTTAGAGGTGGCTTACCTACACGTGTTGAGTAGCGTTTTGACCATGTACCCATGGCTGTCATGGTAAGAAAAACTAACTAGCCTGGACGCCACGAACCAGACCATGTGCAAGTGCAGTCGAATGTTAAGCCGTACAACTATGCATGAAAGGAAGGAAAAAATGACTTTGGACATGAGTCCGTAGGGAATTCACTGATCCATTCTAAGCCATTTTTTATTTTTTTTTTTGTTGAACCCCAAATAAGTTCGATGACAATTGATGGGCATTCGTTGCTTATACGACAATCTTTACTCTCCTTTCATTTTGGTGCATTCAATCATTCATTCATTCATTGATGTCTCCGTGTATAATCCAACAAGTGTTTGCTTTAGTTTCATTCATAAAATCAACGAAACAAACACAAACATATCTACATCGACATGTACATTCATGCCATAAATATGGAAAAACACGTAAAAAACTAAGAAAAATTTGCTAACATTAAAAGTTACACATTTTAAACAAAAGCAGCCATGATTTGTTTTGTTAGCCAAGCAAAAAGAAAAAAACAATAGACGATGTTGATTGATAGCTTTTCAACACGGCAAACATATGGCTGTAAGTTATGTACACTCAGAGAAATGGAATAATTGCGAAATAGAATTTTGTCAATAACGGTCCATTTTATAATATCGATGGCTTAATTTAGAAAGGGCGTATCTAGCATTTTCGTAACTTTACAGGAGAAGGTAAAAACTTTATAGCATTTGAAAAACTTCAGGCATAAACAATTTTAAAGGCAATTTTGAATAAAACTGCGCAACAAATTTAATTCTGAAATTTTTTTTTTTTGGATTAGTACAAGTACAAGTACAAGTACAAGTACAAGTACAAGTACAAGTACAAGTACAAGTACAAGTACAAGTACAAGTACAAGTACAAGTACAAGTACAAGTACAAGTACAAGTACAAGTACAAGTACAAGTACAAGTACAAGTACAAGTACAAGTACAAGTACAAGTACAAGTACAAGTACAAGTACAAGTACAAGTACAAGTACAAGTACAAGTACAAGTACAAGTACAAGTACAAGTACAAGTACAAGTACAAGTACAAGTACAAGTACAAGTACAAGTACAAGTACAAGTACAAGTACAAGTACAAGTACAAGTACAAGTACAAGTACAAGTACAAGTACAAGTACAAGTACAAGTACAAGTACAAGTACAAGTACAAGTACAAGTACAAGTACAAGTACAAGTACAAGTACAAGTACAAGTACAAGTACAAGTACAAGTACAAGTACAAGTACAAGTACAAGTACAAGTACAAGTACAAGTACAAGTACAAGTACAAGTACAAGTACAAGTACAAGTACAAGTACAAGTACAAGTACAAGTACAAGTACAAGTACAAGTACAAGTACAAGTACAAGTACAAGTACAAGTACAAGTACAAGTACAAGTACAAGTACAAGTACAAGTACAAGTACAAGTACAAGTACAAGTACAAGTACAAGTACAAGTACAAGTACAAGTACAAGTACAAGTACAAGTACAAGTACAAGTACAAGTACAAGTACAAGTACAAGTACAAGTACAAGTACAAGTACAAGTACAAGTACAAGTACAAGTACAAGTACAAGTACAAGTACAAGTACAAGTACAAGTACAAGTACAAGTACAAGTACAAGTACAAGTACAAGTACAAGTACAAGTACAAGTACAAGTACAAGTACAAGTACAAGTACAAGTACAAGTACAAGTACAAGTACAAGTACAAGTACAAGTACAAGTACAAGTACAAGTACAAGTACAAGTACAAGTACAAGTACAAGTACAAGTACAAGTACAAGTACAAGTACAAGTACAAGTACAAGTACAAGTACAAGTACAAGTACAAGTACAAATATCCCATTGGTCAGAGGTATAATGTTAATTTGAAATACCCAAAAAAACCAATGACTTGTATATTTCAACAAATTGTTTTAAACTACTAGATGTTCTATTCTGCCCACTGTGCCTCGGCGAGATTAAATTAAATTTGTATCTTCAGATTTACAGAGATACCATACTCTCCAACTTATATTTTCCTACAGTGTATGGAAAACTTACATCGTACATGATCACGATTCATCAAACATTTTTCTTTACCGGCACTTGCGAGCCGTTAAAATTTCCATAAAAAGTTTTCGGTAAACACTTGAGATTTTTTCCGTTAAAACAAAACAAATGGAAAACGCACACTGACCGATGAGTGTTTGTTTGGTGGTTGATTTGAAAACCTCTTAAATCTGACTACAACTTTGTCAATCACTCTGTCGACTGGACGCGACTGACTGTGGCTGTCTGTCGACTGTTATTGACTATCGACAGCCAAAAATATCTCCGCAAACAACAAAAAAAAGGAAAATACACTTTCGTTGAATCAAAATTAATGGCGGCACTGCTGCTGGTCGCTCGTAACACGAGTGTGTGGTGATCCCTGTTTTACACGATTGAAGAAATACCAAAAAAAAAACCAAAAGTAAAACGTCATGCCGGGTTTTTTAATGATTGTTCATTTTTCTGTGGCTGTTCATTTAAAGTCAACGAAAAAAAAACAGCTTCAGTATTTTTATGGTTTTTTATTTTGCTGGCGTTGTCATTATTTGCTCATGCGCCCTCTTAAACCGACGACCATAATTGCATTAGGAGGGGAAAGGCAACAAACAGCCACCACCACCACTGACGAGTGGTGGTTTTTATAAGGAATTTAAAATCAATTTAACATTTGACATTTGCCGAGGATTTGGTTACTTCTCATTTAAGTACGTCTGGCTGTCTGACTGGCTGGCCACCATTCAAATGCAAATGAAACAAAAGAAGCAAACTCGCCTACAAAACAATCTTCGGTTTCAACTTCCTTTTACTGAATCGTCTCTGTGGCTGTGGATATTTCTTTGTGGCCAACACAAAAAAAAAAATGCACAAAAATAAATAAAAACCGTAAACGAAACAAATTATGATAGGCTTCTTTCATTTTCCGCTGGATGAAAAGTGAAAATCATTTGAAATAATCTGTTTGGTTTTACAAATCCACCGATGATTTTTGTTATTCAACGTGATTTCATATTCATGGCAAAGATTGCCCAACAATAGACCGATCACAATTGTTCACTTTAGAATTTGCATGTCTCTTTTGTTTGAATGGCCTGAATGTCGTAAAATCGTTGCTCCCTCTTGTCGTTTTTATGGATGGTGCTTTTTTAATTGCACAATCAGATAATGTGAATAAAATGCTACTTAATCCGTTGAGTGAATATTACGCAATGTTTAGTCTGTGGTAAGAGTAACAGCAGTTTAAATTGTATTAAAAAAAAGACTTATTTGGCTTGTAAAATGGTGGACAATTTTTGCAATTTACCATATGAATATTCATGGGCGATCGTAATGATATAACGAAGAACAACTTCAGGTTCAAATTAAGGTAAGAACTCAATTGTTTTAAAAGTGACGAAAACTTTACGCCATATACAATTTCTTTAAAAACTAAAAAAAATTCTGAGAATCGATGTTTCCTAGTTTGACCCCTCACTGCTCAATTCTGGTTAGCCCCATTGTGGTCAGCTTCTATACTGAAAAAGATGTGATTAATTTCATTGAATGCGAAATTTCAGAAATTTTTTAAAAACATTTTGAAGCAGTTGTGATTTTTAATTAAAATCGGAATTTCAGATTTTTTTTTTTAAATTTAGGGAATTTTTAATGCTGAGAAGAACCATCAGTTCAATTACGGTAAGCCCCATTATTCCAATTGTCCAGATTAAAGCTCAATCACACGCGGAAAAATTAGACCAAATCTTAAAAATTCCACATGTATTTCGTTTCTCTTCCCTTGTCGCTCTAATCGATGTTCATTCGGATTTGATTCAATCCATAGGAGAGAAGACCCTTGAATTTGCCAAGACACACAAGGGACTTGGCATCTAGTAAAAAATGGCACATGCGAGCGAGTCCGATCCGTCTCATCACAACGACCGGCCAACGAGCTGTGAGTTGGAAGTCCACCCACAGGCCAGCAGACGTATAATAAATATGGGTGTTTCCAAAATAACGGTCGTTACCGATTTTCGGTGATTTTTGAAATAAAATTCCAACCTAAGAATATATGTCAGTAGGATTGCTTAATTTTGGACCTTCGAAAGTTCAAGCATCGGTAGCAGCCAAAAGAATTCATAAAAAATCTAATTTTAATACTATGTTTGACCATTAAAAAAGTAACGGTCGTTACTTTATAAATGTGCTGTTCTCAAATTTCGGAAACAAATATCATGTATTGTAAAATTTTGCACAGGATGTGTCAAGTAAAAAATCTCATTAAATTCTTTGTAATGTTTTCTTTAAGTAATAGGTTTATTTTCAAATCAAAGAAAATTAGTTCCCAACAAAAAATGTTTTTAAAAAGTAACGGTCGTTACAATATAAAAAATATACGATTTTTGTGTTTGAATTCATTTATTGTGGGTAACAAAAAAAACATATATTTTTGTTAGTATAAAGAAAATTTAAGTTCATCATGACAGATACATTTGTTTTGTGTAATATTAGCGGAAAAATACATAACAAATAATAATTTTATTTTTGAGCTGTAAGGGTCATTTTTTTGGAATTACCCATATGTAAAAGTCTTCGAATTCCTAATTTTTATTGTTTGCCGTACCCAGTTTGTTCTGCCGTACTAGGTTTATCGATTGATGTAGTTCATTGTGTTTGTTTGCTTGTAGTCGATCAGGTCATAAACTTCTGTGACGTGATTAGGACTAGTATTTCCGCTATATTAGGCTAAGGCGTCCAGGTATCAGCAAGGCTCTCATTCTAAGATGTGAGCAAGGCATTCAAGTGTCAGAAATGGTCGCGGACATAAATCATGAGTTACGAATCAGTTAGTAATTCTTGATTTACTTCCATAAAAGTTTAACGAAATTTGTTAACAGACCATTTAATGTCAAGTAAGGACTCAGACAGGATAACATCTTTTGAGTACGAGTTGACACATTCTACCCATATGTCTAAAGCTTTCTTACGAAATAACACTGCATCTCTGTCACTTTGCTTTTAATTAGTTCAAAAGAAAATGCTATAACGTTTAAAATCCTATCACCGTTTTTTTTTTTGTTATTTGAAATTGTTTCACTTTTCAAATGGAATACATTTCTCAATTCCCCAAAGTAAATGTCACATTTGTTTTCTCTGTTCTCAATCTTGAAACAATTAAATATCAGCTGCGACAATAACATCAAATTACTTTTGATGTTGCTGGTTTCCATTTGGGTTTCAGTTGATTTTCTGTCGGTCTTTGCATACCGTAAAGTTCACTTCACCTAATGGAGCAACAGCAACAAGTGGCAGCTCGTTTGCCCGTACAGTTGCAACAGTCATATAGTTGCAATAGTAGTTCGTGGTTGCGGTGAACGCTTGTCCCAGGAGTCGTAGGAACAACAGTGACAACAACACTAAACTACGGCAAAGAAATTGCATAGAAACGTAGACAGACGGCAGAGAGAAGAAATAAAATGGAATGAAATGAAAATAAAAATAAAACTAAAAAAATATAACGAACAAAGACCATTTAAAATATTTAATTGATGCTGATCTGGTGGCTGTGATAACAACATTGAGCTCATTAATAAAGTGGTAGTGTATCACAAACAATTGTATGCACTCTTTTATCTTTTGGCTAAATAAAATACTGCAACAACAGCAACTGCAAAAACAACGAAGAATTAAGCAGACCTACTGAGCGGATGACCAGCACAACAATATCGAGAGACCAGGAATTCGCCAATTTTTAGACGTTTGTCGGTATTTCAATGACTTGAAGTTGAGGTTCACATTACTAATAAGTGGCATCATAATATGTGAAGCTTGGTAAAAACACCTATCTTAATATATATTTACCCTCGACACTGATTCACTGATACACTGATTCACTGACTCTGTCACGCAGTACGTAGGAATTTTAATAGGCATTCTATAATTCTATAAATAACTAGTAAGTTGTAATGCGCCTATGGCGCCCGTTAATTTGCTTAAGAAAGTATTTGTTACTTAATTTTAAAAATTTTGTAAAAAAAAATTTCGAAAAAAAATAAAATTGGAAAAAAAAAATTTGTGGAAAAAAAATTTTTGTTGAAAAAAAAATTTTTGCTGAAAAAAAAATGTTTGTAGGAAGAAAAAATTTTGTTGAAAAAAAAAAATTATGTTGAAAAAAAAATTTGGAAAAAAAAAATTTTTGTAAAAAAAAATTTTTGGAAAAAAAAAAAAATTTAAAAAAAAAAATTTTGGGGAAAACACAATTTCTGTACAAAAAAAATATATTATTTTTTTTATTATTATTATTTATAGAATTATTATAGAATGCCTATTTAAATTCCTACGTACTGCGTGACAGAGTCAGTGAATCAGGGAATCAGTGTATCAGTGTATCAGTGTATCAGTGAATCAGTGTCGAGGGTAAATATATATTCTATAAATAAATAATAATAATAAAAAAAATAATATTTTTTTTTTGTACAGAAATTGTGTTTTCCCCAAATTTTTTTTTTACAATTTTTTTTTTCCCCAAATTTTTTTTTACAAAATTTTTTTTTCAACAAAAATTTTTTTTTGACAAAAATTTTTTTTTGACAAAAATTTTTTTTTATACAAATTTTTTTTACAATTTTTTTTTTCAGCAGAAATTTTTTTTTTTAACAAAAATTTTTTTTTCAACAAAAATTTTTTTCCGATATTTCAACTGGCGCCGTAGGCGCATTACAACTTACTAGTATGATAATAATAACACCTGTGGAGAACGGCTGTAAGTCTTTGCACCAATTTCCAGGAGTAGATATTGCCACTAGAATATTATCTGCTGGAATGTGTACACTCCTTGTGTCACAACATTTCCTAGACGTAACTATGGGTAGCCAACTGAATTGACTTGTTGGTGTTTGAAAGAAATCCAGCCAGAGATACGTTGAAAAGTACCCAATGAAAACCACTCGGCCAATGTTATTATTTAAACTACGACAGTTCGGCCCCAGGTGGCTTATCGGAGACCAATTTGGAAGGCGCCCTCTGTTGACTTTTCTAATATCGGAGACCAATTTGGAAGTGACGATTATTTCCTTGACGAATGGCATACATGTTTCACGTATCCTGTCCTAACCTATCACAGCCTAACATTGAAGACAGAAAACTAATTTAAATTTATATGCAATCAATTAGAGAAACCTTAGCAACTTGTGCCGGAGCTGATTTTCCATTACAACTGCTCATCCGATAATCTGATTCATTTGATAAATGGAATGCAATTCGAAATACAGCCCATCCTTACCACAATTAAAACCCCGCCCATATAACAAACAATCAACGGCAACAACACAACAGTTGGTAAGCAAAGCCACCACCCATGGAAGACGGTCGCGTTGCGCATGCGCATTCCCCCAGTATGAGTATGTGGAATTATACACGAGAACAACTGAGCCAACGAGAACCAGGAACCTTTGAAGTAAACCTAAGCTCAACCCTTGTTGGCCAAAGTACTGTCTGCATTTTGTTGTTGTTGTGGTTTTATTGTCGTAGGCACGATTTATTAATTTAAATTGTAGTTGTCTACCACAATGTGCACATGTGTTTCAGTGTGTGTGTGTGTATGCGATTTTTATCAGATTTTCGAAAAGAAATTAAATCTACTGTAACTTGTTACACTGTCATGGTAAATGTCAGTCAAGTTTCGGTGTTTGTTTTGTTTCTTCGGTTTCTGTTGCAGTTTTTGGGGCTGCGCAACAGGCATTATCAAATAAACCACACAGTGCCAGTCAGTCGGTCGGCTGGAACCCGGGGAAAACCTAAAGGGACGGCTTCTATACCATTGATATTGAATTTAGCCACCAAAAAAAAAAGTAAACAGGAAAGGGAGTCAGTCAATTGTCTTGTCGTCTTTTGCAGAGACATCGTTTGAAAAGTGGCGTCGGCGTTTTGCCAAGACAATCAGACTGAAACTGAAAATAAACAAAACAGCCAAGACACCATCAACCAAACCGGCCCAAAACAAGTTCAGTTAATTTAAATGTTAAACAACTTTATTTTTATTGACAAATAAAATTCAGCCGCCGACATTTCAATGCTTCGGCAGTTTTTTTTTTGGAAAAATCTCAAGAGAAGCGCACAAGAGTTTCCACAATTCGCATCAATTCATTCAGTTCCCATCACAATTTCAATTTCAGTTTAAAAATGTCATGCGGCGCAGAAGAAAAGGTCTGTCTAAATAAATATCGAACGAGGGCTAATTGTTGGGGTTGGCAAAAAAAAAAGGGCTCATGTGAATAAATGTGAAAAGGTTTTTCTGAAAATATCTTCTATGATGATGGAAATACCAGGGACTATGGGATCAGTCGTGTGATCTCTATGAAGTTTAACAATTTGTAAAGTAATTAAGGGATAATAGTAAAGTAGCGGATGGTCCTAGTGTACCCAGTGGTTGAAATATAAATCAAATGTTTTTTTGAGAGTGGCACTCTATTCCGCTCGAAATGTTGACGGAAACTTACCATCATATTTTCGTGGAATGAACCGATCACGATCCACTTTAAGACTGAGGCGACTAAGTAGGCTGTGAATGACATGTTTGTTTGCAAACATCTTCAGCCAGATGTGCAGATTTTTAACCATTTTGACTTTTTTTATTTTTTGCAAAAATTCACATATGATGAAGGACGGATTTCTCATCCGTTCATTGTCAAATGGCCGGTTGACCGGACGACGCACTATAGAGAAAATTCATTCTTCAGTGTTTTTCCTGTGACATTACCAAATTCAAGGCCAACGTCAACAAACACTACTCCCTCTTTCCTCCTTCCAATACCCTTATTTCCCATCGCTAATACAGTGCATTGCATTTATAGGGGGAACCACTGAGTGCTAGTCCAAAAAAAAAAAAAAAAAAAAAAAAAAACAATCCATGAGGAAGGTCGCTGTTGCCTTCGGTATAGTCGGGATAGTCCATGTTTTTTTGGGAAGAGAGTTGGCTCTAATCCTCTTCCTAACTCAAGGCCTGGCTAATGGTCCCGTTCCTCATACGCAGTTTGACCAAAAAACCGAAAACAAATAAATTTAATAAACATTTGAAATGTTATTGTGGTTAAAGGTGGAATACGAAATTACTTATGCATCTGACCAGGCAGCTGAAGGTTTGTTGTGAAATTCAGATTTCCCAATCAACCACTTGATTAATACTCGGAAACTCTAGTTCAAATATTTATTTATTTATTAATTATAATACAAAGTAAATGTATATTCTAATTTTGGGTCCAAGGGAAGACCGGGTGACGCAGACCATTTGGCTAGATGTTTTGCAGCCTTTGGTGCGAATCGAACCCTCAATCCCCACGCTGATAGGCAAGCACGCTACCAACTCCCCTTCCGCTGTGCTTGTCCAGTCTAAATATTTCTACCATTTCCGCAACTCAACTTGTATTGATTCTTTACTCATCGGTACTCAACCTCCTCTCATTCCCAATGTTTCAAACTGCCATCGTTTCGCGTCTATCTGAACGTATACGTAACATTAATTAATCCAGATGCCAATATATGGCGATAATGTCAATTTGTTTATGATTGCTCTTCGATTATTCAACTTCATTCGGGTTAGCAGCGCAACAAACCCTTTTGCAAACTTCTCCTGGCAAATTATCTCTTAAGTGGGATTAACGTACAGAAAAAACATTGTGTGCCTACTACTGGTCCTTTGCCCCCTTCATGCAGCGAGCACAATACACACACATGATGAACAACGACAGGAGGAGTAGTCAAGTTTTTCATTTGGTGACTTAAAGTATTTGCAAACTCATGTTTGATATGTTGAAAAGTTGTTGTAGCTGTTGCTGTGGCCTCAAGTCGCCGCCGAGGTTGTCCTTCTTACCTTCTTGTTCACTTTAGATGCAGCACTTTTTTTTTTCACTGTATGAATTATCATGACAGCGGAATCTACATTTTATATACTAGCACACTGCGGAGAAGGGAGAGAACGGACGTGTGCAGGACGACTGCTCTGAAATGTGCATTTTCAGTCACTTGATTTAAGTCAAAATTAAATGAAATAAGAAAGAACAACAACAACAACAAAAACTGCACTGAACAGAACACATCACTGATTTATCAGTGACATAAAAAGCAATTAAGAAATGTTTCTCCAACAAAGTAAGTGTACATCTGTACACACGAGTGAGTAGTTTAGTACATGCGAACAGCAGAAAACACAACTTGCCATGAAATAGAAATGTCATGGATTCGTAGGAAATTAAAGAATTTCTACATATCACCAATGAATAGTTCCTTCTAACAAGAAATTGCATAAACGAATGTTAAAAGCTTTTAATGCCGAACAAACAAAAAAAAAACAGAATTGATTGAGCTTCGGGTAGATCTTATCAGATTTGAATTTTGTTTTCCTGGAAACTGCTTCGAGGTAATGGTACACATACATATGTCCGTACATAAGTCGATGTGTTCTGATGTTTGTCTGGCGATAAAAAAAAAAACAATCATTTGGAGTCGCTGAGGAAAAGGCTGGGAAATATGTAAAGGGACCATTATGGCAAAATTGGCTAAGCTTTTTTGTTAGCGTACAAAGTTCGGGAATGGAGGGACACAGGAAGTTGGGATCAATTGAAAACTGTAGTATCTGTGGATTTGATGCGTTTATCAGTCAGTGTCCAGTGCAGAGAATTTTTAATTTTTATTTTTTTTTTAATTTAAACCTGTTCCCATTCCAACGATTTCTGACTTTTTTTTTAATTTAAACCTGTTCACTGACTATCGACTTTGAACCGCAAGCGATTTTCAGTGAAAATCGTCAGTTCTTTAGCAGTTACTTCTATCAAATTTTAGTTCTCGGATTTCTATGTCCTCAAAGGAAAATTAAACTAACATTTTTCAAA
The DNA here is from genome assembly GCA_958296145.1 of Hydrotaea cyrtoneurina. Classification (NCBI taxonomy): domain Eukaryota; kingdom Metazoa; phylum Arthropoda; class Insecta; order Diptera; family Muscidae; genus Hydrotaea; species Hydrotaea cyrtoneurina. Next base: position 121,627,064 of record OY282512.1, read on the forward strand.
AAGTACAAAAGGTCACGTTTTTCAAGTCCGCAACGACAATCAATGAGAATTATAAAAAGGACGGTGGGAATTATAAAAAGATCTTTATTGGAACTTAAAAAAATAACCAAAATCTATTTTTTTGCAAAGCGCAAACATTGTCATTATTTGTGGAAGCCGATTTCATTAATGTGGCTGCCTCGGCTATCTTCGTAGTAACCCATCCTGCCTAGACAATTTTTCGAGATCTTGCGGTCGGTCTCTGCTCGATATTCGCCATCAGGTGCTGACTCGTTAATGGATTGTTCTCATAGAATCGCTCCTCAACAGTTCCCCTCCACAACAAAGCCTAACGGTGTCAAAGAGCAGCTGCTAGGTGGCCTAGAGACATCGAGGAGATGGCGGTTAATACATTACCGACATTGATGGACAGTGGAGACAGCGATTTCGCTTCGCTCACAGGAACTCGACCTTTCACAAATCACAACATGGCGAATTATTTGTCATGACTTGGACCTACAATCGCACACAATTCAAGTGAGCCAGAAGCTAAATGAAAACACTTGGTGTTCGTTGTATCATGGGTCAGGAAGCAGTTGGAAACTGTTTTTAATTTTCATCGAAACATCATATTCAGCGATGAGGTCCATTTAATGACGAATTGATATGTCAACAAACAAAAGTACCAAGAGTATCCAAGGCATCGCAAAAAAAGTCCATATTTGGTGAGGATTTTTGGCTGGCGGCGACATCGGTTCATATGCCTTTGAATATGACATAGGATTGACATCAGCGTCAAAGATGAGCAAGACAACAGGACGGCCCTTATAGACACACAGCTCATGCCACATGCAACATTCTGCTCAAGCGATTTGAGGACTGATCAATGATGGGTATGTATCAGAAGGGAGAACTTGAGTTCAGTGACTTCAATAACGGTAAGGAGGTAAGCTCTACTGATTATTGGTCCCGTTTAGACTTTTTCTTGTGTGGTTTTCTAAAGTTGCAATTGAAAATCGGTGTTTAAATAGTTCTACAAATCATGTACTCTTGTATAAGATTTAAAAGAGGTGGTAACTTGTGCATTAACAATTTTGAATTTAAATTTAGAAGACTTGTGAACAAATTGTATCTGGCCCAGTAACAGAATTCTTTGTCAATATATTTTACAGTCGCTTATTTTATTCCATTTACCACATACATTTGGATCACATCTTTAATGCATCAATTTGTTTTTGTTAAAAACATCTCGTGATAATTGCTTTTCGATAATCTTTTAAAAGAAACTCAAGCGAAATAACATCGAGGTTGGCCAGCGACTTCAGACTGATGTGCGTGTATATATGAGATAATCTTTAAACGACGACAAACGCTTAACTCTCGCTGTGTTAATGCAAAATTTATAAACTAAAATAAATAAATAAACCATTCGATAATAAATACAAATATTGAATTAGAAACTACGTATCAAATGCTGTGGAACTTCTTTTTTGTGTGTTCGCTTGTTTAATTTCCAGCAATTTAATGGATACCACAATAGACATCATCATTAGACGATTTCTACATAAATGGTCAAAGCTACATTAATAACCACGGTTATTTATCGCTTATGAATGATAATTGTTCATAAATAAACCGAGAAAAACATGCATTTATTATAAAAAAAAAAAAAAAAAACAACAACAACAGCAACGTCACAAACACGCAACCACCGCAACACCAGCAATCACGAAACGAATGACAACAAAGTCGACACATGTTAAAAGCAAACGACCAAACGACAGACAGACTAAGTGGTGCGTAATTATTTTCCCACATATGACAATTTAATTTAATAACACAACACGGCCAACAAAAACATACACGAGAAATTAATTTATCGCAACCAATAAAATGGCAGAACGTTAAAATGCAATAAATGTCTATGAACACAAAAGAGACAGTAAATGCCAGAGATCGACGGAGATCGTATGCTCTCAAAAAGACTTAGGACACACGAGCAATGAGAATTGTTGACAAATCAAAAGACTTAAGTGACATGTGTGATATTTTTGTGCTGCACACTCGAAGACGACACGGAAGATTAATGGCCACATATATGTGGGGATATAATAGCTAGTGAAGCCAGGGCTCAAATCTGAGTCAGAACATCTAATATTTTTATTTCATAAATTGTGACAAGTCCACGGGTTTTAAGGGCACCAACTAGACGACTTTGCTCCAGACACACAAATTTAAACAATACAACGAAGCCGACATGAAAGATTAATCGTTCATGATATGTGGATACGATAGGAGGTAAATGTCACACAAGAAGCCTGGGCTCAAATCTTGCCAAGAGCATCTAATATATTTCAGAAAATATTGTGATTTTGCAAATTGCGATGATTTTATGGGATATAGACAAAAACGTAACCGCCACGGTAGGCCAGTTGCTAACGTCAGCTTGACCATCAGCGTGGGAGTTGTAGGATCGATTCCCACCAGAGGCTTTGCTCTGTCGCTGCAAAAATCTAGCTATATGGTCTGTGTCACCGGTTTACCATTGAACCCAAAACTAGAATATAATTTACTTCCTGCGGTAATAAAATAATAAAAAAAAAAATATTAAAGGTGGCCTTTAATTGTTCCTATACCGATCGCAGACTACAGTTTGTGCCGGATTCACTTTGTTGTCATAACAATGACTGTAAAACTGAAATACAGATTAATATTCTATTTTTTTTTTCAAATTTCTTCCATACTTCCGGCCATGCCCACAGTCTAGGAATAATTGTATTACATGCCCGGCTAATTTCGCAAGACTTGTTCCGGTATTTCAAAGCAGGTTTGGGAGGGATATCGGCGAAGTTGTGAGCTGTTGCTTAGATTGCATCGTAAGTTTGCCATGATTATCACCGTGAAGACCTGAACCCTGGTACGATTCTGCACAAGGACTGCTATAATGTGACAGCCAATGCAACTTTAGGCTAAACAAGATGGATACCATCAAGCCCAACCAAATCCGTACTACGTAATAAAAAGACAACCCTTAAATTTCAACAAAACTAGGCGTATGCCAAAGTTATCACAACTCAATTAAATATTTCGTAAATATTCTAAAGAAAATCATCAAATATTGGAATACAATTTAATGAATAAAACCATCAAAATACATAAGAAATATGTCAAATTTTGAATTTTGAAAAGTCGATCACAATCATCCCGATTAACTAACCAAAAACTAAATTCTATTGTCTTATCTAGACAAAATAAATGAAGTATTTGTTAAACATGTTTTCTGGTTTGGGTTATAGAAATATATTTTGAGATGTTCATATGTAATTAACAACAACATCAACTCATCATTCATTTATGCACAAGAACTTTTAGAACTGATATTACTAGCTCAACTAAAAAGGAACACCTGAACACAATATAGATATGTACATTAGGGTGAATTCCATAGGCTAAGTATTTTTGAGTTTTCTTTTTCGGTTTTTTCGGGACAAGGTGTAAAGTTGCCACAAACCGGTTTTTTGCGAAAAAAAAAAAAATCGGGTTTTCTGAGTTTTTCCGTACTTAAAGTACAAGTTGGTCAATACCAAGCATTTAAAGATTTGTTGAGTATCTCGGTAGCTGTCACTTTTGAGGCTTTCATTCTTTGACATTTGACAAGTAGAAACTACGTTATTACTAAAACTCGAACGCTTCAACAACGCATTGAAATTTATTAAAATACACTACAAAAAAGGTGAAAATATTGCAATCATAGTTCGCAAATCTAAAGGATTTTTGGGACGTCGTGAAGCACCTTGTCGGACCTCAATACAGAAATAGGTTGAAAAATTCGAGCTGTTAGGAGAAGTTAGTAATGTAAAACCCGTTCACGTCGCTCAAGAACAGCTGAGAGTATTGCTGCGGTAGCCCAAAGTGTTGAAGATAACTCAGGTTGCCCATCCTCGACGTTCTTTGGAATTGGGTATTCCAACAAACGTCATTACACCGTATTTTGCATAAAGACTTGGGTTTTAAGGCTCATAAAGTTCAGTTAACACAAGCCGGCCGATCATCAACAAAGTCGTGTCTTTGTTGATTGGGTCCTTGAATTGCATGAAAATGATCCGGAATTCCATTGAAAAACCATTTTGACTAATGGTGTCTACGTCAACAAGCTAAATTGCCGCACCTGGGGCACGGAAAACCCAAGAGTTATTGGTGAGAAGCCTCTCCATCCTCAACATGTGACTGTTTGGTGCGGTTTATTGTACGGCGGGGTCATTGGACCTTACTTTTTCGAAAATGAGGTTGGATCAACAGTTACGATGAATGGATGGCGCCATCGAGACATGATTAATGATTTTTTAAGGTCGGAGTTGGATGATATTTATCTGGACAACGTTTACTTTCAACAAGACGGCGCTACGTGCCACACAAGCACCGAAACCACGGGAAAAGTTTCTCGACCGTGTTATCTCTCGAAAAGGTGATCACAATTGGCCAACGAGATCTTGTGATTTAACACCTTGCGACTTCTTCTTTAGGGGCCACGTGAAAGATAAGGTCAACGCCAACAGCCCGGTGTCTATTCAAGACCTCAAAGATAGAATTCGTGACTATATAGTGGACATAGGGCAACCACTTTGCGATTTGGTTATGGACAATTTCATGAAAAGGATATGGTTCTGTAAGCGTGGACATGGTGCCCATTTGGCTGATGTTGTTTTTAATTATTAACGTCATACCTTCCCCTTTATTATGAAATAAACATCCTATCAGTTGTCTATGAAATAAACATTATGAAATAAACATTCGATCATTTATCGCAAAAAATTTCATTTTCCTTTGAATACCAAAATAACACCTCTTGTTGGAAAACCCTGTATATAAATCACAGGTTTTGTATTTTTTTTTTGGCCGTTTAACTATCACGTATACATTTGTTGGGGAAATTTGACATTAACTAAAAAAGAAACGTTACATAACTTTTAACAATTTCATAAAAATGTAAAAAACTAATGAGGCAGTTTTAAAAATGGAAAAATTCTAAGTAATTTGAAAAAATTATATATTTTTTTTGCTGTTGGCTTTTCAAAGTTATGGTCTTCAAACGTTTGTAGTCACAGATTCGATGGAGATAGAAACAAAAAATACATGAAAGTTTAAAAAACGAATGATGCCGTTTGAAATTCTATAAAATTCTAAGTAATTAAAAGTTGTTAATTTTATTCTTGTCGTTTTCAAAAAGTCTGAACAAATTCTCAAAAATACTCAAGACAAAATCAGACTGAGCCAAAAAATCCCCACTTAAATCCCACGTAGAAATTTTGTTTCATTCTTTTGTAAATATGTGAATTTTGTTATCACTTCAAATCGATAACATTTTCGATAAACAACCTGCAAATATTTAAGATAATATGTGAAATATTTTATCAGAGAATTCCCAAATAATTTATTGTTTGAATGATTTAATTTAATCTCAATTTTTTTCTGTGTAGCGATCATGACTTTCCTCTTGGTTTGGGTCGAGGTCTAGTGGTGTTGCTTATAATCTGTTTTACAACCTCATGGATCTCCATCGATAATTCCAAATAAACAAACGTATTTTCTTGACATGCCAATAAGGAACAGACGAGGAACTTTTCTAAAATCTGTCAGCTTTAGAAGATATCATTTACATACGCACTGTTTGTAACCCACGTATTAAAAACGCCAACGAGTGGCTGATACTTTTTCTGGATAAGTTCTTACAGAGTATTCCTTTACTCCTAAAGTCGCCGAAGTATTCCATGCATTTACCAACTCTAACATGTGAAAATATTCCAATCCATCCAATCTTTTGTAACGCTTGTATATTTCGCAAAAATGTCTTGGCTGACATTATTTTTATTACCCCACATAACTTTCAATATTAATTATGGCACAACAAATTTGTCCAAGGCCAGTTAAAGTAAACATATTGCCATGGTAATAAATTGACTAGCGACTAATTTTCAATCATTTTGACGAGCCTGGGAATGAACAGAAGCTTGACAGTTTAACGACACATTATGTAAAATTTTATACTTAAGTGGATATGTTTTTTTTTGTTTTTATTTTGCAAGTCGCTCATTAGACGTAACAACGTAATTCGTCAATCTTCAACACGTATCATGTTCAAAGTGTCTCAATGTGGTGATCGTAGATAATTGAGTCTATGCAAATTTGGGACAGTGGATGTTTCATGATGTGTGTCATTCAGTTAAACGACTCCTGGCTGGCTATTGAGGCAATGTATGAGCGAGTAAAATTCACGCTAGAGAAAATTGTCTGGCTAGTTGAGCAGATCACCGTATGACAGGGCCAGGCCAAATGCACGTGACGCATCAAATAATTAAACACTAATCCATGAAATTAAAGACTAATTGAGATGTCATAAATAAAGGGTACTACTGCTCATTTAAAATTTACTCAAATGTCAAATAGTTTTTCTAAAATGTGTGTTTACACTACCAAATAATACTGGGATCAGTGAAAAGTACTGCCCGTAATAGCTGAGCTGCTTAAAAATCAGTTTTCTCCATTTGTCCAGAATGTTTTCATTGGCCTCTTCGGTTCTACGTTAAATATTTCTATGTTGGTATCCATTTGTCCAGAATGTATTCATTGGCCTTTTCGGTTCTACGTTAAATATTTCTATGTTGGTATCTCTAAAGGCCAGACACACACATGTAACGATGATTTTGCATACGCTAAGGAGTGAGAACAATAAAGAAAGCATTAAACAGCTCTTGTGCTCGTGCCCAGTCTAGGATAAGTTTTAAATTTGTAAGACTTTTTCTCGGACCATGTAGGCCTTGTGGAGCGAAACTGAATTGGTTCCACGGAGTTGACTAAATACAGAGGGATCCCATTCTTAGAACCTCAATGTTTATGATGTCAAACAAGTCCTTCTTTTATAAACATTACATGCAACAATTTTGTTGTAATATTTCATAGTACTATAGTTTTTTTTACTAATGCACAATTTATTTCAAACTACGAACGACATTTTAGCATATCTATGCTGTATGTAAAAAACTTGGCTAAAACTTTAAATTAATTTGTCTTCATTTTTATCCCACATATAAATCAAATACAAAAAAGATCAAGCCCCACATTAAAGTAATTAATAGCCATTGTAAATAATAAAACAACAAAAGACTTAAGACACATACATGAACCGCAATAGAGCGAGCCGTTTTCCTACAGAGAACTAAACTAAACTCAACTACATTAACATCGCTTACATTTTTTTTGGGTCAATTCATTTATTTGAAAGAAAAAACATCCAAGCTTACTTTAAAACCAAAACGCTAACAATGTGTGTTCGCACCCACACTTCAGTCTAACGAGTCAAACACTTAGAAATCGTTCGGTGTTGTGTTGCGGGTGATCTCAACTCACACACACACCATCAAAACCAACATTTCGTTCGTTTGTGAAGTTTTCCGTTTAAACAAATGCAGCATTTTTATTATAAGAAACTTTTCAAAAATCCATCATGTTCTAAGTTTTTTCTTCATGTTGAACTATTTGCTCAGCATAAATGGCTGCAATTGCTACTGCTGCCGTTGTCGCCAAGACAAAAAGGAAAACGAAGCCACCAGAATAGAAACCAAAAATAATGGCTAGAAACAAATCTTAACATTTAGTGGTACGTTCTGACCACGAAAATCGAGTAAACGAATTAAAACGAGCAAACAAACAAAACCAAACAAAAATTGGTTCGAGATAATAAAAATAAATTGTTGACTACATAAACAAAACGCGTGTGAACGAACGTTGCAGCAAGTTGGCGATGATGTGGTGAATGCGACTGTGGCGGTAACTGTAACTGGATGTGATTGTGAGTGAATGAAAGAACCACCGACAGGCTGAATCAAACAGTCAGTACGACTGTATGTATGTGTGTATGGCTTACTCAGAGTCAATGAAAACCAATCTTTATATTTTTTTTTTCGCTTCGCTGGTTTTCTGTTTGTCCAAAGTTTATGTATTGGCTTGTAGTACTTGGTTTAAATGGTTTTGATTGCATATATGCGAACGTTCAGACATCCACAGACAACCGAACACACGCTAAATGCACGTAACACATAAATTGCCAACAAATTATGTGATAATTATTTTTAAATTGCCGACATTACTTAACGCCATATGGTTAAATATTTAGGAGAACACAATAAATAATTGAAATAAATTAAAAAAAAAAGGAATTCAAACGCTAATTTTTAAAGGTTGATTTAAATGTGAGCCAATGCAAGCAAAATTCTAGTTTTGTCAGGGTTTTGGTTTTGTCTCGAGCGAAAGCATTTCAAGTCGTCTCTATGAATAACGCCCCAAATGCAAAATTCTGCAAAACTAAAATGAAAAATGAAGAATTCCCTAAAATAATTGAAAAATTTTCCGAAAAAAGTCAACAATGATATTTCCCAAAAAAATCATCCAAATAATTAATGAAAAATTCCCCAATTGAGGCGGTCCCGCGAGACGTTCGTGCCGCGCTGGTTTATAATTTTAAACTTACCTTCAATTCTAGGTATTCAACATAAACGACGACAAGTTGTTTGAAACACACACAAAAATCAACAAATTTAAATGTACCGCCAATTACATATTTCCTTCCCGACTGGGCTGGTCACTTTCAGTATATCAGCGATATATGTATATATATATATATATGTTCCCGTCGTTCATGTAAAGAGCATAGGGTCTCATGGCGGCTTTCAGCAATGTGATCTGGATAAAGTAAACAAAACGAGGGTGAAATATTATAGCCTTTTTATTTACAATCAATATAGGTCTACTTAGCCTAATAAATACATCAACTATCAAAACGAGAAGTCGTTTGCAGAAATGCCAACTTTAAAGAAATTTTTGGTGAATCCAAAAAGCTTCCTAATATTTCCCTGTTAAAAGATTCCAAAGCTAATATTGGAGATTTCTCTATTAAAAAAAATTATGAATTTTTCATTGTACAATTTTTGAGTAATTTTTCATATGAAAACCCAGTTTACCAACCAAGTGATCCCGATACAAAGTGACAGAGAGCAAGAATCCGCTAAGTGAGTGAATCATATCTCTTGCTTAGGGGTTGAGTCCCTCCTAGGGGTTGAGTGTTACCACCAAGTTGAGCTAGCAACTCCACAGCGGTAAACCATAGCAACCGTTATACTCCAAAAAGGTTCGCTCCCAGTTGGTGAGGCTAGGACAAAAGTCCTTGGGTATCTTATTATAGAACTACCATCAAAAGTACGTTTTTATACGATTGTTCGTATGGCTGTACGAAAACAACTGAAATGCAAAATGATGTACTGACTAGGACCCATATTACATAAAATACATATATGAGCTAATTCAACAAGCAGAGAAAGAGAGAAGGCACCGCCAATTTCCATTGACAATGTTCATAAGATCAGCTGAAAGTGTCTTGGCCAGTAAGCCGTATACTATAAAATACTTAATAGCAAGCCAGCGACATTAGATATCACCGTGTTACACACATTCTGTCCTATGAACCAAATTTACTTTTTCGGAAAGGGGATAAAAAATAAAAATACACGTGTATCGGCGATTTTCATGTACACGTCAGAATTTTTTTTTTTAAGTTTGAAGTATGAAGCTCGTAGTGGCCTGTGTGAAAGCCTTTGGACCGATTTTTAACCCTTTTTCAGTGATCCAATCGAGCTGATTTTTGGCAGGCAGATTCGTGGAAATGTCTGTATCACGTCAAATTTTTTAAAAAAAATTTTTATTAATTCTCAGATTTTCCCCAATTTTTATTATTTTTAAAAAAAAATATTTTTTTCACTTTCTTAGCATAACTTGAAGAGACTCCAAATTTTTAAACTACTTAAGCGTTACAAAAAAAAATGTTTTTTGAACTGAAACCTTAAAAAAAACGATAACCATTTAAAAAAAAAAATACGAAAATCGGAGAATTGATAAAAATCTTTTTTTTAAAAAATTGGACGTGATACAGACATTTCCACGAGTCTGCCTGCCAAAAATCAGCTCGATTGGATCACTGACGTGTACATGAAAATCGCCCATACACGTGTATTTTTATTTTTTCCCCTCTTTCCGAATATGTGCATTTGGTTCATAGGACAGAAAAAAATCTATTTTTTTTAACACGGTGTATTTAAAGCAAATCAATGAAATTGTACATAAACTAATAACATTTACATACACAAAGTCGGCGTACAAGTAAAGAAACCAAAGAAAGATTCAAAAACAACATGCAAAAAATGGTTTTCAGATAATGAATTAAGTTTGTATTTAAAAAAAAAAAATTGCAAACAAATTTAAGAAGAAAGCAAAAACATGCAGCCGTACATTCATGGAATACCAATTCATTTGACAATGGTGTGTTTGTATTTGTTTCAGCGTACGCGAAAGAAAGATCCTGTGTTAAGCCGGACTTAAGATGTGCTCCTTCGTCAAATCTTGCAATTCTGTGTCGTCGGTCTTCGAGCTTGCCCGGAGTATTTGCAGCACGAGCTACCCAAATTTTATGTGAATAAGAGACTACTCACATACTCGTAAAGTCGATGGCATTTGCGAGAGGGCAAAACAGTTTGTAGACCAATCAACACTTTTTTCGGTCCTTTTTCTGTAAGAAATGGTCAAATGACCTGTTGACCGCACGATGTACGATGTAGAGAAAATTCGTTCTTCAGCCGGACTGTTCGTATGTGGAATAATCTTCCTACAAGTGTTTTTTCCGCCTGCTATGACATTATCAAATTCAAGGCAAACATCAACAAATACTACTCCCTCTTTCGCCCCTCCAATACCCTGCCTTCCTAACGCTAACACAGTACATTGAATTTATAAGGAGAATCCCCTGAGTGTTAATCAACAAAAAAAAAAAACAAATACGAGCCAATTTCAGAAACTGGTGGAAGAGTTGGAGAAATTTTAATTGAATTTAGTTTTAATTCATTGTTTTCTTTAAAACAAATTGTCCTTGCATCCAGAGTATCAGACAGTATCTGGGATACGAGAGGCTGTGAGTGTCCGAAGTTGAAGTCGTTTCCAACAATCAGCTGGTACGATCCATGGGCAAAAAATCTCAATGTTGCTGTCAATTTGATTTGGAAATTAATGTTGATATGATTTGGTACTTTAATTTATGTGCACATGCGTAAAGACTACTTTATTAAGAAACTCTCAAAGAGCCCCGGTAGGCGAGTTGGTGGCGTGCTTGCCTATCAGCGTGAGGGTTGTGGGATCGATTCCCACCTGAGGCTTTGATCTGTGTCTGCAAAAATCTAGCATCCGTTTTACCTTGGACCCAAAATAATAATATAAATTTACTTGGCATTGTAATTAACCCTTAAATGCATGAGGCCAGCCTCCAGTATGCAGACCAAGCTATCCTAATGTAAAATCACTCTCTAAGAACGAATTGAGCATTAATTTTCCTGGGAAATGCACCATTTTCCCGCAAAGGACGATTTGTGACATGTACCATATATGGTACACTATGTATTCTGTACATATTACGAATAAAGTATAACTTTTTGTAATTCTTTTTTAATTTATTAGAAATGAATAATGAAGTATACAAAATAAAATGAAAACTGAATGAAAATAAAGATTTATGTTCCCTTAGTCTATATACAATAATAATTATTCTTTTTTAGTATGATAATCGATGAAACAGTTGCGTTTTTCGTTCAAGCAAAGGTGAACATTACACTTTCTGCATTTAAAAATGGAACGGTTGTTCACTTTTTTATCTTCAACACATTTTGTATTTTTGCACCGAGCACGCTCGTCAATAACTGGGAGGTGATCTATACCATCATATCTAAAATCATTAGGTGGTGGCTTTTCGTTGTGGCCTCGAGGAACTGTCAAAGGTGCGTCTGGCCGACTACATTTTTTTTTATTATGTTTCATGTTTGTTAGGACGTATGATACCTCCAGCCGGAACGCCTTTTGGGTCATTGCAGATGAAGGGTTTGCTCTTTTAAAAAGTAGCCAAGCATTTACAATACAAAGGTCTAGTAAATGGTAGAATATTCTGATGTACCATTTTCGGCTTTTTAATCCAATTTTTAAACGACCCAAAGAAGAATCCATAAGGTCTACACCTCCCATGTGTAAATTGTATTCTTTGATGATTTGGGGGCAGGGAATATTGATTACTTCGCGGTGCTTTTTATCCCATCGTTCAACAGTAGGACGTCAATATCAACCTCATTTCCCGCTAGTAATGGTTTCGCCCCAACGAATGTGGACACAAGATTAACGACCTTGTTATCTTTCCAGGATATTGATGTCAACTGTACCCCTTTAATGATTGTTGAAAACTCTGCCGAAACGCCTCTATCCATTTTTCTTTATTCATTCTTTATTCGGTTACGTTTGATGGTTCCAATGCTGTGAATACCTTGGGTCCGCAGATAAATCAGCAATGGTATGGACGTGTAATAATTATCCATATAGACGATGTAATTTTCAAACCGGGGAATTTCACGTGTCATACGTACTACAATATTCGCATAAGCTTTCAAATCAGGTTCTCCAGGCAATAAGCGATGTTCTTCCCCAGTGTAAATTTCGAACTTGTACAATAATAAATCAAAAAAATCAAAAAAAAACTATTAAACATTGAACAAATCACATGTCCTAAAATCAGCAGACATTGCTTTTGCCACTAAAGAAAAAAATTAATTTATAACTGCCAAACTGTTGATTATGTAGAAAACCAGTATATGAATGGACTAAAGTTAATGTAATTCTTAATTTTCCTAAATTTATTTCAGCCAAAACGGACTAGTCCTATTCGATTTATGCCAAACTAGTTTTTTGACAAAACAAAATAAAACTAAGCGGAAAAATCCTCAAGAAAGGAAAAAAAAGATAAAGTTCATAACAAAATTTTGGCCTGAGAACGTCAAACCCTTTGGGGTTTTTTTTATAATGACCTTCAACTTTCACCCTGACTTGGAATGGTCAGAAACCTTAGGCCATTTTACATGAATCCAACAATAATAAGATTTTGTGTTTTTGATGATTGGCCATTACGGATTTAAGGTGAAGATATACTCGTTAATAAATATGTTAATAAATATGTTATGTTCAGATCCTGCATTTTTTTCTTCTTTCTTTACTTTAATTATGATTTCTACGATTCCTGGTTTATTTGAGTTCATTTTGGATCGTTTGGATAGTTTAGTATTTAAAAGGCTTTTAATAACACATATTTATCCAACAAAAATGCATGTACTTGTGAAGCCTTTTACTTTCCAAACAACGCATATTTTTTGCACGGCAATAAATTTTAATTAATTATTTAAAAATTGTTATTGTCTAATTTGTATGGTCTTCTACTTGCCGCCAAAGTCTGTACACTTCAATGGACCTCCGTACGTCCGTCCGTCCGTCTGTCTGTCTGCATATCTTTTCGGTAATAAATTTTGCAATTATCCGAACAACACTTAAAATCTTGCATTTGCCACCATTGTCATGCTGTAAGGGGCGCATCAGCGCCTTCATCGTTGCGGTTGGGTGTAGAAAATGAAATGGCAAAACTAATGACAATTGCTATTACTACAACAACAGCAACAACAACTGTTTTTTTTTATTATTATTGCCAATGATGCTGTTTTTTTGTTGTTTGCCACCTTTACTCATCAGATGCTTAATTGCTTTTTGGTTGGGAGTCGGTCTGTCCGTCTGTTTTTTGAGCACAGTGCATTTTGTCTGAGTCTGAGTTTTAAGTTGGCGTTCCAGTCCATCGCTATGCTGGCTGTTTTTTTTTTCTGCAACTTAAATTTATTTCGATAAATCATTTTATCCAAAGAAGTCGCATTGGTGTTTTTTTAGTTTTATTTTGTCTCCACCTCTCTCTCGATTTCTTTCCAGTTGTCATTTTATATATCTTGCGCAAAAAAAGACAACAACAAAAAAAAAACTAATGATGTTTTGTAATAAACTTGACTTGTCTGTAATGTAAAATATTACATATTCCGAAGGTTAATGTTCGCAATGAAAATTAATCATGGACATTGAAAGGCAGTCATAATGCAGTAGTCGTATATCAAGCAGCCCAAAAAGGGGAAGGACGACGCATTTAACCGTAGTGTGCGCGAAGGGCAATAATTCGTTTCAATTAATAGCACTCAGTCGAGTGGAGAGTATGGATAGTTTACAACGAAAATAAATCCAACAAATGTTCAACATCATTAAAACCAGAAGTTGTGGTCTGGACAAGGAATACAATTGGATACAGGTATCACAAAAATCACAGAGATTGAACACATCACGTGTTTGGAAGCATGATCAAGTACATATTAATTTTATATAAACCAAGTACAAATTACTTGGCTCATTAGCCCTTTGAAGTGGTTGACACCATACGTATATCAATTCATTTCAGAATGAATTTTGTAATTTAGCTTGCATTACGTTTGTAATTAAGTTATAAATATAATTGCTAATAAATAAGTAATTGAATAAGAAGCATTTTGTCTTTACAAGAGATTTAGTCAATGAAGACTTTTATTAATACAAAAGAACGTTACAAAGGAAACTATGCTCGGGTCACAATATTTAGGGTTTAGAGAAAAGTATTTATAGATTTTTTGGAAAATATAAAGAATCCCAATTACTGTGTGACTGTGGCTTATTTGGAATATAATAAGTGAATTTACTTTTTTTTAATGACTAGCACTCTGGCGAATTAAAATGAGGGTATTGGGAAGATAATAGAGGGAGTAGTGTTTGCTGGCATTTGACTTACGGCATGTGGCACCGTCTTGTTGAAACCACATATTCTCCTCGTCGTTTCCTCGTCGTTTTCGAAGAAATAAAGTCTAATCACACCCTCGGACCAAAGAGCGCACCAAACAGTGACTTTTTGTGGATGTAATGGTCTCTCTTCAAATACTTGAGGATTCTCAGAATCCCAAAAACGACAATTTTGTTTATTAACATACCCACCGAGTGAGAAATGTGCTTCATAACGATAAACCATAATTCCAGCTCTAAACTTTTGAAACCACGAAATGGATTACCCTATACAACGCAAGTTTCGGCGATGGTGTGGGGACACAATATATCTCCTATTTCAGAATTATTTCCAATTATTATAATTTTTTTTATTTTTCGATTTTAAAAATATTTCCTAAGTTCATTACTTTTGGCATTTTTCGATTTTATATATTTTTTTTAAGCGCCCCGGTAGGCGAGTTGGTAGCGTGCTTGCCTATCAGCGTTGGGGTTGTGGGTTCGATTCCCACCAGAGGCTTTAGTCTGTCGCTGCAAAAATCTAAACATATGGTCTGTGTCACCCGGTTTACCCATGGACCCAAAAATTAGAATATAAATTTACTTTGTATTGTAATTAATAATAAATAAATAAATAAAAAAATATTTTTTGTTTTTACCTTTTTTCACACATGTCAACGCATAAATATTTTTTTCATATTAAAAATTTTCAAATTTTTCTGATTTTGAAATTGGGTTTTAGGTGGAAATAAATTTGAACATAAGGCCCCGGTCGGCGAGTTGGTAGCATGGGGATTATGTGTTCGATTCCCACCAGAGGCTTTGGTCTGTCGCTGCAAAAATCTAGCCCAATGGTCTGTGTCACCCGGTTTACCCTTGGCCACAAAATTAGAGCATACATTTTCTTTGTATTGTAATTAATATTTTTACTTATAAGTTTATTTACAGATTAAAATTCTCAACTTTTTCTGATTTTAAAATTGGAAAAACTGTAATTTGATTTGTCTACTTTGTCGAACATATATTTTAAGAGCTTCGAGGTAAATCTTTTTTTATTATAAAGATTTTTATAGAAATATTGAACATTAAATTAAAAAAGTATCTTTACTGTTATCATGTTACTTCCTTAACTACAACATATTTTTTAAAGAACTGAAAAATGTTTACTCGAAGTTCAGGCTCTTGGGAGGTGGAATATGATTCTGGAACACTTTCCTTCATCGTACATTGCCCACTGACAATAATGTGGCTCCGTAGCCGAGAGTGTGTGTGCTTTAGTCCTGGAACTTCAGCATCTCAACTTTTTACGCACAAAGACCTGGCATTTTTCGCTTACAAGATCCAATTGACTCACCAATTGAAGGCTTAGGGCCATTAGCTTCGTTATTGCTTCTCAGTTTGGGCGCTAGAGCAGCCCGAGACAGATATGTCATAGTTATAAAATTGTTTAAGGAAATTTGCCACCAGAAGTTCTTCGACTTAATGAAAATTCGACTTGTGGAAGTTCAAGGTATGGAAGTTCCATTGTATTTGTATATTTTCTAAACTAGAAAAAGATTTCAAAGATTTTTCAAAAACATGTTGCAACCAACTCAATACTTTTCCAATCGATACAATACAATCGTTTTCACTTTCCTTCCCATCCTCCCCCCCCCCCCCCACAACTTATTATTACTGTGTTTCTTCTCCACACACATGATTACTTTCACCCTCAATAACAAGTTTTCCTTTTCTGCCCATTTATTGTGATTTTTTTTTTTTAGGAGGGGGAATTCTTTGCTTGTGTCTGTGCGAGAGAGGTTTGTGAGTTTCTGACATGAAAACCAGTTCCTTTATGTCAGCGCTGACAGGCAGATGACTTGTAATTGTAATTTATGCAAAAGCACCAACAAACACACACAGTGCATGCACACACACACACACATACCCATAACGTTAAGGAAATATCCATACAAACTTGCTGCTATCATTATTATGGCAACTACATTATGCCCAAATAAAAAACAAAAAAACGCAATACAAACAAAAACCGAAAACAAAATAAATAAAATCCCGCCACAAAACGTAGTGACACAAACAGCAGCAGAAGAAGAAGAAGAACCGAAAATACTGGAAATGAAAATTGTGTTGCAATAGCACGTACTGCTTTGTTGCCAATTACACACCGAAAAACTTATGAACTCTGCGCAGGACGGCCAACCGAAAGGCGGCATCTCAAGAAAACCAACCGAACCAAAGAAGAAAAAACACAACAAAGAGCTATGGAACCCTGCGAAAAGTGGAGAGTGTTATGGAAATTGCGGAAAAATATGTTAAAATACACGGTAACGAATTATAGTCGCTGTTTGTATATCATCATATGGAAGCCATAAGAATATCTGCCGCATCGAGCATATTTTCCAAGTCTTACCCCTTGACCTATTCACAAACTTGAAAAAATTAGCTTAGGTCGAAGTAACATCCACTTGCCAGCATGATCCTGGGCTTTATTTCGATGCTGAAACCATTACATACTACCTCAACTTCCTCGACGTTACATTTCGGAAAAGTAAGGTCCAATGACCCTGGCGGACTATAAACCGCACCGAACAGTCACACGTTAAGGATGGCGAAGCTTCTCATCAATAACACTTGGGTTTTCCGAGACCCAGAAGCGACAATTTTGCTTGTTGACGTAGCCACTGAGGTGGAAATGGGCCTCATCAGTCAATGATGATTTTTCCGGATCATCTTCATGCATTTCAAGGACCCAATCACCAAAGAGACGACGATCGGCCGGCTTGAGTTCTTGTGTTAAGTGAACTTTATAATCTTTAAGACTCAAGTCTTTATGCGAAATACGGTGTAATGACGTTTGTGAAAAGCCAGACACCATACTGCCCTCGTTGTGTACTATAACCCCACCATTCATATTCGTACATTCCAGTCGACATAATGGTGAAGGAAAATTTATTATGTGTTATAGGCTCTACCCGAAAAGAAACAGAAAGCAACAACACAAAACTGTGCACGAGTAGCAACGGTTACGTATTTTGTGTGGCTCTTTTCATCTTTTGTGAGGTGTGTGTGTGTGTTTGTGTGTGGCAGAAAAGATGAATGAATGAAAACCTTTTAGATGAACGTATGATATGGGCCATACCGGCACAACCAACAGCCAAAATACACAAAACGGACTTGAGGTGATGGCGACACCATCGCCACACAATGCAAAACATCATGATGTTGCAGCAAATGGACTTCTTTGTGGCTGTTGCTGTTGGTGCTGCAGTTTGCAAAGGAACAGAAAAAAAAAAAAATAATTGTTTAAAAATCATGACTTTAGCCTTACCACAAATCTACCGCACCGCACCGCACCAAGAGAAAAAAAAAACGAAATAATCGTCATCATCATCACACTTGCAACAGTTTTGCATGTGATGTTCGCTCAAAAGTCAGTCGGAAAAGAGCCAACAGATTTTGAGTGACGATTTTACAGCTTAAAGGTATAATTTAAGACATCAATCATTGTGGCTGTTGCCATGGCTACGGCTGTGACTTTACTTTGGTAATATACCAGCTAGCCACCACAGCCAGTAGTCCAGAAACAAAACTGCCTACAAACCAGCCCCTTTGCTTCATTTCGCTTTTCTTTGCCAGTTCTTGCTTGTTTTGTAGGACTGTCAGTCACCAACAACAAGAGTTGACAAAAGGATGCCTTGGCGGCAGTTGCAGAAGGCCTCAACGCGTTATCAATTCGCCAAAATCTCTGAAAATCAGTCTGTTGCTTTTTTGTTTTTTACAAAGAATTATGCGTAAGTAACCGCGCTTGTGGAGGAGTCAGCAGGGATGGGGAGGGCTCTATTGTTTTTCATATGCATGATGTTTGTGATACTCCTTGAAATCCTTAAATGGCAGAGGAAAATCCAGTAATGTCTGTGCAGAGTTATTTTCGGAAACAGCATGCAACTCAAATTCGGTGGACGGTCGATGTTTTTAAATGACAAATGTGATAAAAAAAACAAAATCACATTTGTTTTAGAATTCTGAACGTGGGAGACTGGTTCGACTAAGACACAGGGTCGACATCTTTAATGGCAAAAACTTAAGTCAAATCTAGGCAAGAAATTAACAATTTGAATGAAAAAAATCATATAAAAAACAAAAGAAACCAACTTGACATAAAGTTTAAAAAATTCGTCTGGATACTTGGACCAAAATCTCAGCTAAGTGTTGAAAATAAATTAATAATTTATAAATCGTTATTAAAACCGGTTTGGGTATGTGGCATAACCCTATGGGATACAACAAGCAACACCAATGTCAAAATATTGGAAAGATTTCAGTCAAAATCGCCAAGATTGATTTTAGACTCGCCATGGTACGTAAGAAACAACATAATCCTTAACCACCTGAACATGACATATGTAAAATATGAAAACAAACGATACTCCGAGAAATACCTAAACAGATTAAGCAACCATTCAAATTTACTGGCGATCTGTCAATTGGATGACAGCAACGAAACGAGGCGATTAAAAAGACTTCACGTATTGGACCTTCCTTTTTAAATATAAAAGCTAGATTAAATTATTTATTACATAGAAATAAATTGAATTTTAAATATAAGTGATTTTACGTATTGAAGTAAAATCTACCTGTTACTCTTAAAAATATATTGCTTATATAATTTGCTTAATATCTCTCGATAGATTGCAAATAAATAAAAAAAAAATATATTTTTTAATGATTACTAATCGTAATAATTAGTAATTAATTTAAATTAATTTTTGTACAGGTGCAAGTAATGATTAAATTGCGATTATATTCAGTTTTTCAAGACTTATAATCGATTACAATTTCAAATAATCTAAAACTAATCAGGATTACTTTCGATTACTATAAATAATCGGAAAGAATCAAAAGAAATCACGGAAAGTAGTCCGATTATTTTCCGATTACATTTGATTCTTTCTGATTATGTGCAGTAATCGGAAGTAATTCTGATTAGTTTAAGATTATTTGACATTGTAATCGATTATAAATCTTGAAAAACTGAATATAATCGCAATTTAATCATTACTTGCACCTGTACAAAAATTTAATTTAATTTAATTATTACGATTTGTAATCATTACTTAACAGCTATGGCCTAGTTAATCGATTCCCCACGTACTCGTACTTGTTTTCCAATCCCAAGATGCTGCAGTTTTAGTTCGTAACAGAACCGCTGAAATGAAATTATGTCATTTCTATTTCGAGCTGCTCTAGGGCCCAGACTGAGATGCGATAACGATGCTAATGGCCGTAAGCCTTCAATTGCAGAGTCAATTGGTTGCTTTAAGTGAAAAATGCCAGGTCTTTGTGCTAAATTTGCATCAGGCTGGTGCGTAGAAAGTTGATATGCTGATGTTCCAGGACTGAAGCACACACACTCTCGGCTACGGAGCCACATTATTGTCAGTGGGCAATGTACGATGAAGGAAAGTGTTCCAGAATCATATTCCACCTCCCAAGAGCCTGAACTTCGAGTAAACATTTTTCAGTTCTTTAAAAAATATGTTGTAGTTAAGGAAGTAACATGATAACAGTAAAGATACTTTTTTTATTTTAATGTTTTTAATGTAAAAAAAAAAAAAAATTTGTATGCGTCAAAGTGTGTAAAAGCAAAAAATATATAAAAATGTATTTATTTGTTATTAATTACAATACAAAGTAAATTAATATTAACATTTTTGGGCGCATGGGAAATCCGGCAGACCAAAGTCTCTGGTGGGAATCGAACCCACAACCTCCACGCTGATACTTAGAGATACTAGAAGAGTTTTTGTGATTGATTTGCCTGGTAGCTACTTTGTTACCAGTCCCCCCCCCCCCCCATTTCAATCCCCATCGCCTCTCATCCGTAGCTACTTATGGAACACAAAATATTTGCTTCTTCTTCAAAGTTACACCCAGAAACACCTGTGCCCACTCGTATCAAATATCATACTGTCAATCTCGATGGGCTCTTACTTTCAATACGTACTTTTTAGGTAATGTCGATCCATTAAAAAGCCATTACATGAACACGCACATGTCTGAGAACAGCAGTTTGTCTAATTAATAAGTTCCACTGTTGGGTGTTGGTCACCTGTCACTATCACAATCTCCGATACAGTGAAATGAATTGAATTGATTGAGTTTCTTCACTGATTGTGCAGAACAATTGTTTTGCTTCAGTTTGTGTTCCTTTTTTTTTTTTTGCACACAGAACAAACAAAACGATACCAAACAATAGTGAAATTCTTTATGCATTGATTGCTAATTTAAATGAGATACAATGAAACAAAACAAAAACACACAAGCATTTCAATTTGTGTACGCCAATAGTATCTGAGGAAATCCAATCCATTCCCTTCCACCATTGCAAGATTTGCTAAAAATCAATAAAAACCCCCACCGGAGCTGGCAGTTATTGTTTCATGTGTCGGCGTTGTTCGCATTTACAATTTAAATACGCAGAATGAATTGAAATAAAAAAAAAACCCATAATGTATGGCTGCGACTAATGGCTGCAAATATGCAATTACAGTGATATTTGTGTTATTTATTATTCATAATAAACTATAAAAATATAATGCAAATTAATTAATCAAAAGTGTTTCGCATTCATTTCATTTTTGAAATACTTTTTCCGCATGTCAATCATTCTGCAAATTAATATAAAAGTTTCACTTTTTCAACTCATTTGTACAATAAAACGATACTTGTTTCTGTTTTGTATAATGATTCAGTGATTTTGTGATAAATTGCTATGATTATCATAATTACTAGCGGCCAGACTAGTCTGGTAGTGTATGTTTCTAGTTGCGACTTGCGAAAGTAATATAAGTGCATTGGACAGTTGTCATTTAAATAATCACATACAGAAGATGATGGATGATTTTATTCAGCGGTCGTGTCAATAAACAATAATTTAGCTAGTATTAGGTGAAAACAGTTCTAGGTTAGGTCCCAGAGACTCAAACAATCCCCTTCACATTACTTAAATACGGTCAAGGGAAACAATAATTACACCGAAGATGGAGACCACCCAGTCAGGTCACAAATGGAATGCCAGTGAACGTTCGTATAAAACTATTTTCATCGGAATCCCTCAGAAATGATCTTAATCTTTCACCACTTTGCTAGAAGCACTGACTATGCAAAAAAAATGGACGAATGTATTTTTTAATTACATTTTTTCAGACAAATATTGACAAAAAAAATTCAGATTCAAATGTATATTAATTAAAATAATTTAGGGATATATTTTTTATAAAATTATATCAAAGAAATCGGTCCATTCCTGTTCGAGCTACTATAACGTACGTCTCTAAAATGGAATGGAAAAAACCTTAACATAACGTTTAAGGAATAAAATCGCAACCATGTTAAGCTTATAATTAAATTTAAAATTCTATTATATTAATTTTAAAAATCTATTTGGTCCCATTCGAGTAGCTTGTTTTCGCTTTTTCAAATGAAAAACTTTCCAATCAAAAAATCCAAGAATGAAACGCTAATTGTCTATTCCTTTCCATATTAAAAGCCAAGTTGGTGCCACTTTTCTTCAGCTGTGACCACAACCACAAAAAAAAAAAATAACAAAACAGTTTATTGGTTGACTTCCTTTTGAACAGAGCATTTTTGGAGAAGAATTATGTTCAACAATAATTGATAGATCTTTCAGATTCAGACCCGACTCAAAAAATACTGGATCTGACATTCCATGCCGACTGTTTGCAAGCCACAATAAAACTTTTCTTAGGAAACTTAATTTTATAAAAATGTTGCCATTCATTTCAATCCAACGTGAAATATGACTCGTCGAAATACGACAAAATGTAACTCTTGGTATTGAACGTTTTTTTTTTACCAAACTTCTAGTCGAGATTTTTGGGTGACTTCTTGAGCTTCTGAAGTAGTTGCCTTTTTCTTTCTGGATATTTTCCGAATTCCCATAACACTGAGATACAGCTAAACTGTTTTCCCGTCCTATTAGAACTTTTTGCTGCGATTTTACCGTCGCTTTTTCTTTCTGTTGTTTTTCTTGTTTCATTTCTTCTAATTGAGATGATTTGTAAAAAATCACAAATGCTTTTTCGACGTTGTTTTCCTTTTGTCAACATTGCAAACACCATAAACGACCAATTTCAACAAAAAACGAATAAGAGTTTCGATGTCTTAATTTAGAAAGGGCGTAACTCGCATTTTCGTAACTTTACAGGAGAAGGCAACAACTTTATAACATTTGCAAAACTTCGGACATAAACAAATTTTGAAGGCAATTTTAAATACAAATGCACAAAAAATTCTGAAACTATTTTTTTTGGCGCTTCACTAAATTGTGAGCTGTCCCTCTAAATTGTCATTGTCTCACAACAAAAGCAATCTAGAGGGTTGATGACCTGAGGAAGTCTGCAAACTACAGATGTCACTACGTCTCTTGTGGTAAATGGGTGTCACGTTTGCAAAATATGATATAACTTCCCCCCCTGTTCAATAAATGAGAACAGAGACTTCGATTTCCAATGAGAGGAAGATGATCATGAAATTCTAGAAAGTCTGTGCAAAGTGGTCTGTTTGGTCAATGAAATTAGATTTGCCCCATCGAGTCTCCATCCTTTTTTCTATAGATATTTCAATTAATGTCCTGATGTAAGGACAGGGACTCTTATACATTCATTGTCAAATAGACGGCTTATCGCACGACCCTCTATTCGTTCTTCAGACGAATACTGAGGATAGTAATGTCATGTAATCAGTGTGTAGAAAGGAAAAGATTTTATAAAATCTCTGTCCCCTCGAAGATGGTCATGTTTTTTGCGCTCTTTACAACATTTTATGCATTTTTGGATGAAAACCAGTTCGAAACAACGCTGAAAAGATTATCGAGATTTTGTGTCGCTGCCAGTTAAAAGTTGTGCCCGATGATTGATCTACTTTCATTTTGTTTTATAACTTTGTACAAAAACAGAAGAATAGAGTAGAAGAAGAAGAAGAAAAAAAACGGAATACACACTCTGGGATTTATTATTAATTAAAAATGTGATTTATTAAATAGATGAAAAGAAGGCTGTCGACATGATTAAATCTGAAATCTGCACAAAAGCAAACAAAAAACAAAATGAAAACATTTCACCATTTCAGTTAACAGTTGTGTGTGTTGTTGTTACAGTTACAGTTCCAGTGATTTCTATTTACTTATTTATTATTGATTATTCATTTTAATCAACTGAAAATTGCAAAAGACTGTTATTGCGCATATGCTCTCCAAGGATGGCGGCGGTAATGCTAGGCTGTTTGCAGATACCCTACTTTAGAGGTTATTGGTGGGACTACTTAATGGCAGAGTGATCGCATAACAGAATGTCCGATCTGTTCCAATCAGATTCGAAAATGTCATTCTTTCTGGCCTCTTAATTATCGCATAGGGTGTCTGCAAATCCACCTCTTGCACTGAAATCTGTTTGTGTACCTGTTATGTCACATTTGCCCATACAAAACTACAATTATGTCAACAGCATGCGGAGCGTTTGTTTTGCTTTCTGTATGTGCTGAAAGACAAATGAATGAATGAAAATGAAAAGAAACCCACAAATGCCGAAGCAAAATCAATATATTAACGGGCACTTTAAACAAGAAATCTAACAAAAAAAAATAGTGGATAATGACATAAAATAAAATCACCAAGTAGCGATTTAAACCATTTTAAGATTTTTACACACAAAGAGAAAAACCGGCACTCAATCGTCGTACATAAATAAGTACTCGTCGGGCGAACGTACACACAATGTACACGAAGATTGATAATAAACTAATGAACATTTGTCATGTTGACACAGTTGTTGATTGTAAAAATTGCAAAAATTGCATTGCAGCAAATCAACATTTTCGACGCAAAAGCTGCCTGCCACAGCCAGCATCCAGCCAGCCAGCTTGCCGTCCATCGAGAGAGCGAGAAAAAAAACGTAATTAACTTTAAAATGCACCAAAGAAGATGAAGTTGCTGCACATGAGCGTTAATTGTAAATTGGAGTTTTTTTTTGTTGTTGCAAATTTTTGTTAACTTGTTAGAATTAACTCACAGCCAACGATTTTTGGACGTATACGTAAGCCCACGACAATCTTTTAGTTTTATGAATCGCACAAAACGTTTGCGAATGCTAATGCCCACTTTTGTTGGTGAGTAATGCGATGGCTTTGAGGACACGAGATGTCTGTGAAAAATGTTAATTTATTAAGAAATGTTTGAAGGCATTGCCAAAGCTGAACATTAAAGCAGATTTTGTCATTGTGAAAATGAAAGACCTAAGACGCATACAGTTAAGATGTAGGCATGTATGTGCTTGTAACTGTGGTCGAGGTAATTAGCCAACGAAAGACTTAAGACACATCCATTTTGCTGATTTATATAATTGCCAATTTCACACAGTATATTAACTAATTCTTTTGAAGCCTCCTTCATAGAATGGTGTGCACATCCATTTTGACATTCCATTTGCAACACTTCGAAATAATGATTGGGGAACTTTATTAAATATATGCAAGGGTAGATATCTTCTGTAACCAGACTACGTTTGACAACCATTGAAAGTCACCACAACCAACGGAAGTCTTGATGCGTAAACTAGCATACAATTCAGTGGATAAAAGTTTAGTTTCCCCAATTGCATTGCGGTTGTACCAGCGAAAGTTACGACGGACATTCAGATCGCCCAAATGATGTCGTGACAAAATCCGTAGAATAATAAATTAGGGTGGGGGAAATCTTCACGTACCGAGTTTTCAAAACTGCGAACGCATTTTGAAAACTGTGGACGAAAGTGCGTAACATCGCCCACTTATCTCACTACGTCGAAAGACAATAAATCGATTAGGATAATGACAAGAAAAAAAAAATTGATATTTTTTAAAATAGTTACTACAACCAAACTGTATTCCAGGCTCACAAATATTTTTGTATTTAATGAAATCAAACGATTTTTTGGTAGCTGTAACTTTTGACATTTGACAATTAGAAACTACGCCATTACTAAAAAATGGAACGATACACGCTTTAACAACGCATTGAAATTTATTAAAATTCACTAGAAAAATGGTGAAAATCTTGCAGTCACAGTTCGCAAAACTAAAGCATTTTTGAGTCGTCGTGGAGTACTTTGTCGGACCGCAATACAGAAATTGGTGGACAAATCGAGCTGTTGGTACAAGTTAGTGATGTGAAGAATAAAACCCGTGCACGTTGCTCAAGAACAACTGAGAATATTGCTGCTGTGGCCCAAAGTGTTAAAGAAAAACCAGGTTTGTCCATTCCTCGTAGTTCCAACATCCAACAAACGTCATTACATTGTATTTTGCATAAAGACGTGGGTCTTAAGGCTTATAAAGTTCAGTTAACACAAGAACTCAAGCCGGCCGATCATCAACAATGTCGTGTCTTTGCTGATTGGGTACTTGAAATGCATGAAACTGATTGGGAATTCCATCGAAAAATCATGTTGATTGATGAGGCCCATTTCCACCTCGGTGGCTACGTCAACAAGCAAAATTGTCGCATCTGGGGCTCGGAAAACTCAAGAGTTTATGTTTGGAAGTCTCTCCATCTTCAACGTGTGACTGTTTGATGCGGTTTATGGTCCGGCGGGGTCATTGGACCTTACTTTTTCGAAAATGAGGTTGGCTCAACAGTTGCGGTAAATGGACTGCGCTATCGAGAGATGTGTAATGGTTTTCTATGGTCGGAGTTGGATGATATTGATCTGTGCAATGTTTACTTTTAACAAGACGGCGCTACGTAGCATACAAACAATGAAACCATTGCTTTTTTACGGGAAAGTTTCCGGGCCGTCCTATCTCTCGAAGAGGTGATCACAATTGGCCACCGAGATCTGGTGATTTGACAACTTGCGACTTCTTCCTTAGGAGCCATGTGAAAGATAAGGTCTGCGCCAATAGCCCAGCGTCGTTCCACGACCTTAAATATTGAATTATTGAGGCTATTGAGGCGTTTCACGACCTTAAATATTGAAAATTTCGAAAAAAAAAATAAAATTGGAGAAAAAAAAATTTGTGGAAAAAAAAATTTTGTGGAAAAAAAAATTATTGTTGAAAAAAAAATGTTGTTGAAAAAAAAAATTTGTGGAAAAGAAAAATTTTGTTGAAAAAAAAAAAATTGTTGAAAAAAAAATTTTGTTGAAAAAAAAAAATTTTTGTGGAAAAAAAAAAATTTTATGGAAAAAAAAATTTTTGTAAAAAAAAATTGTTGAAAAAAAAATTTTGTAAAAAAAAAATTGTAAAAAAAAATTTTGGAAAAAAAAAAATTTGGGGGAAAAAAAAAATTTTTGTGGAAAAAAAAAAATTTTATGGAAAAAAAAAATTTTGTAAAAAAAAATTGTTGAAAAAAAAATTTTGTAAAAAAAAAATTGTAAAAAAAAATTTTGGAAAAAAAAATATTATTTTTTTTATTATTATTATATTATATTATTTTTATTAATATATATTTACCCTCGACACTGATTCACTGACTCTGTCACGCAGTACGTAGGAATTTAAATAGGCATTCTATAATTCTATATTCTATAAATAACTAGTAAGTTGTAATGCGCCTATGGCGCCCGTTGAAATATGGAAAAAAAAATTTTGTTGAAAAAAAAAAAATTTTGTGGAAAAAAAAAATTTTGTTGAAAAAAAAAATTTGCCGAAAAAAAATTTATTCCTGAAAAAAAAAATTTTTGTTCAAAAAAAAATTTTGTTGAAAAAAAAAAAATTTTTGTGGAAAAAAAAAATTTTGTTGAAAAAAAAAATTTTGTGGAAAAAAAAAATTTTGTTGAAAAAAAAAAAATTAGAAAAAAAAATTTTGTAAAAAAAAAATTTTTGTAAAAACAAAAAATTTTGTTGTAAATTCCTACGTACTGCGTGACAGAGTCAGTGAATCAGTGAATCAGTGTCGAGGGTAAATATATATTAAGAAGATAATAATTAAAAAATATAAAATTTTTTTTTTTGTACAGAAATTGTGTTTTCCCCAAATTTTTTTTTTACAAAATTTTTTTTTCAACGAAATTTTTTTTTTTACAAACATTTTTTTTTTTACTTTTTTTTTCCAAATTTTTTTTTTTCAACAAAATTTTTTTTTCCACAAAATTTTTTTATTTTTAAAATTAAGTAACAAATACTTTCTCAAGCAAATTAACGGGCGCCATAGGCGCATTACAACTTACTAGTAGAATTATAGAATGCCTATTTAAATTCCTACGTACTGCGTGACAGAGTCAGTGAATCAGTGTCGAGGGTAAATATATATTAAGATTGAGGCTATCGAGGAAGCCACTTTGCGATTTGATTATGGACAATTTCATGAAATGAATATGGTCCTGTAAGCGTGGTCGCGGTGGCTATTTGGCTGAAGTTTTTTTTTCATTATTAACGGCATGCCTTCCTCTTTACTTTGAAATAAACATTCGATAAGTTATCTCAAAAAAAGCCATTTTTCTTTGAATAAAAAAATAACCCCTCTTGTTGGAATACCCTGTATTAGACATATCCTATATGTATGGACAAAATTGGCAATGTTCGTAAATATATCTTCTTCCAACAAATCTCTGTTATAGAGACTTCAGTAAATCATAAAAATCTGTTGTCTTAACAGCTGTAGCTGGACCATCCAATGATAGGTTAACTAAGTGTATGCGTTATGTTTTCCGTAATTTTACTTTGATATTCATGAATTAAATTGTGTCAAAAAATACAAATATATTTAACAAGCTATCCGTTAGTATCGACTTATTTGACAGGACTATACTCCTCTCGAAGTGTACAAATTATATTTAAAAATCTTTCTAACACTCCAAAATACTGGTAATTTCTGTTTTAAAATAATTTTAATGTTTTTTCTTTTTTTAAATTTTTTTTTAAAATTTTGTAAATAGACATATACAATTATTAAGCCAAAGTTATGATTAACAAAGGAAATGAAACTCATGCAAAATTCCGAAAATTGTATCTTAAAATGTTTAATTTGAATTTAATTGAAATCTGTGCAGCAGGGAACGGTTTTCCGTTATTAATTTAATTTCGTAATCTGGATTTCAAGTTAATTTGGGATATGTACAAGAAACTAATATAAAGTATTTGGTTGCTTTCAACGAAAAGCACTTTATTGAATATGTGGGACGTATAATGAGTTCGGTGATACTGAATATACAAGTACAATATTTTGAATAAATACACTTATGAGAATTTAGTAAATTTTTAGCAAAACCTTGAAACCATCCCACGAGACCTTATAAAGGTTATATATTCTTAATCGGTATACAATTCTAAGACTGAATGGAGATGTCAGTCCGTCCATCTGTCCAATCATGAGATGGCGACCAAAGGTAATGAAATCGGACCCTGGCATTTGTCTATCTTTAGTCTTACGTTAATGCACTCTGAGCTCGTGAAACCGAGACTCCACCCAATTTTGCCAGTTAAATTGCCACCGCAACCACTCACACCGCCCTCGTGCGTCTTGAAATGCTTTGGCTTTCATTTTTGTAGATGTCCGCATACATGTTACACCCCATCCTTAAACATGCAGTTGACGTTTTACAAGCATTAAAATAATCCACACCACAAACTAAAACGCTGGCAAAAAGATCGAATAAAATACAACCACACGCATACATTCTCGTACATGCATACACACACATGCACACTCATACATACATGTGTGTAACATAAGCAATACACGAAAAGTGGTTACATGTGTGCTGATCTTGTAAATGATTAAACATGAAACATGTAAACAGATGACTGCGATGATGCTGTCTGCCATCCCACCACCACAAGCCACGAATCGAACGCAGTTAACGCAAAATGAAAATGAAAACGCAAAACGCAAAAGCTCACCGGGAGCGGACCGTATAGAAGCAGACTGAAGCTGTGCTAATCGAAGATGTATGGGAGGAAAGGTAGGCCCGCCAAAAAGGAACAAGCTCCAAAATGATGCTTACACACATAAACGCAGCATGTTGCATCGGCCACAGACCACAATTGTTACTGTTGCCGCATGTACCACTACCACTACCACCAACACCACTCACTCGCTCATGTGGACTGGTAGACTCGTTACTCGTCCTCAAGGAATCCCAGCCCATAACACATAGAAAATTGTTGCACGAATACGAGACCAAGAAACGCAATATGTTCGTCGAGTTTTCAGATGAGCTTCGATTTGAGCCCAGTTAAGATATTGCCCCACCAATATAGTGGAAGATGGTATATTAAGTTGGTTGTTGTATTTGTAAAATACTAAAATATTGTAGACAACTATTGCGGAAGTGTATTGTTATAGAGGAGATATTTGAAAGCTAATTGATATGCTAGGAGATTGTGCAGGTTCTTTGGGGGATATTTTTAATATAAGCTCTTGCCCTACTAATGCAAAGAACAGTCTCAGATAGAGATGAATAAGACTTTGTGTAAAGTCATGAAAATATAACCATGGTCGAAGAACACTACCTGATAAAAAACCAAACAAAAAAGACCCGTGTCTCCCAGTTTTGCCCAAAGTCATGCACTTTTTTTATGGGACCCCAAAGATTTGCGGACTTGGCATAATTTTTGCAAAAAAGTTATAATTTTCTCTAACTCATATCTTGCAAACCATTTGTAATTTTGATTTACTCTCTGAGGCAAAGATGTAGCTCTTAACATAAATAACAAAAATTGTGATCATGCTAAATAAAAAAAAGAAACATCTTCAAGGTCCAAATCGCGAAAAGTAAATTTTTTAAATGATTTTTCCCCTAAACAGGTCCACAGGTAGCAAACCGTTCATAATTCAAGGCAACAATCAACTACAAAAATCTACCTACGATCTCAATACAGAACTTGCTAGAATATATAAACTTCCTAGGAATGATTCTTAAAAGTGTAGCGATTCACATTTCCTTTCTAGAATAGCATTAGCCGATTTTTGGAGCGTATGAGTAATATTAAAATGAAAGCCTAGCACTCATTCGTACAAGTGGTTAATTAAATTGAATTGATGTAATTTTTTTTAAATAGCTCGAACCCTGTAAAATCGTATTGGACTTTTATTAGCTGTCACCTTGACCTCAATTGGCAGTCCAGAAGGTTCAGCGGCATTTGTACTTGTGCGACCACAACGAAAGTCAGTAAACCACTTTTTTACCATTGATATCGAGTACCCATAGTATTTATCAAGCTCTTCCTTGATGTTTTTACCAAAAAATCATGTTTAATGAGCACTTATGTAACTAGAACGGAAGTTGGCATTATTGATCTGCCCTCGTATGATAGATACCGTGTGAGACACACCACAATAAACCAAGGTTCGTATACTGGTAAGAATATCTAAAAACATCTATTAAGCTGGCTATTCACACCCTAAGTCCGTGTCTAGCGGCGATTAAAAACCCTTGTCACCAGATTTTCGTTTTCATCTCTACAGGAACTCATACCTCATGTTATGTGATTCACTATCTCTTATTAGTTTAGTTATCAGTGAAGGTTTCACCTCGTAATCGTGTCGGTATTCGAAATTAAATTTCCAAATCCACTTCCAAATTATTTTTTTGAATCGAATATGAAGTAGAATGTGTAGAATAGCACGTTGTAGGGTACTTGTGAATCGACCTGCTCATACTCAAATCAATCTCACTTCTATTTCTTTTTCTGTGTGTAAAGCGTAGTTGGGAGTTTTGTGTTTGGCGTGTTGTTGTTTTATTCTGCTATACGTTTTTTTTGTTGTTTGAAGACGTGTTGGTATTAGGGCGTTCGATTGTAGGATTTCGTTTGTGAACGTTTGTTAAATTGTTGAAAGTTTAGAATCGTTTTATCCGCCTGATACACTTCTACGTACTCCACTCAATGTAACAGCCCCAAGAAGAAGCCACAACACCACACCGACAACTTGCAACAACCGCTGCCAAGCCACGGAGTCAGCCTGTGGTGGGCAAGGCTCAGTTTATAATTACAGATATCTGTACGTACATAAATAAATTTTTGTTATTATGAATCGAAGAAAGATCGCTAATGCATTATTTATGTTATAGAAGTTCAGCAGGAATATTTCGTTTCCTTATCCGCAACGAAAGGAGAAAGAGCAGAACAAGAAGCCCACCAAATGCAATGCAACAGCTACAGCAACAAATTGAAAAGTTGCATGCTTGTTAAGAGTAAAACAATGTTGGCAACAAATGTCGAAATGTTAGAACTGCAGTATTTAGCCATTTTGATTACAATGTTGCATTAACTGCTTTATTTGATCACAAAATTTTTCCTAATTTACTTTTCACCAATTTCCAATTTGTACAGTCTCCATTACAGCGTCTTCGTCAAGGCGTGTGTACCAACTGGCTGCCTTTGATATGTAATTACAAAAATTACCAGAACAGATAAGCACACCGTTTTGGAAATTCCGGCTAATTGCCAATGCCTATAAATCAAGAGGTGTTTCCAGCAGTTTAACACCAACGTTGCATTTCTTACAAGTGTATTAGATACATGTACAGTTAAACTTCCATAACTTGAAACACCATTGTCCCGCAGAAAAGGAGACTTTGAGTTATGAAATTACTTATAAAATTGTTTAAGCGAATTTGTCATCTGAACTGGCACTTGAAGTGCTTTGACTTAAAGAAAACTCAAGTTATGGAAGTTCCACTCTTCCACACACATTCTGTCCTATGAACCAAATTGACTTTTTCGGAAAGGGGATAAAAAATAAAAAATGATTTTTGGCAGGCAGACTCATGGAAATGTCTGTATCACGTCAAATTTTTTAAAAAATAGATTTTTATCAATTCTCAAATTTTCCTATTTTATTTTTTAAACGGTTATCGTTTTTTTAAAAAAAAAAACATTTTTTTTTTCGTAACGCTTAAGTAGTTTAAAAATTTGGAGTCTCTTCAAGTTATGCTAAGAAAAGTGAAAAAAATATTATTTTTTCAAAAATAATAAAAATTGGGGAAAATCTGAGAATTGATAAAAATTGTTCTTAAAAATTTTGACGTGATACAGACATTTCCACGAGTCTGCCTGCCAAAAATCAGCTCGATTGGATCACTGAAAAAGCTTTATACTTCAAACTTAAAAAAAAAACATGACGTGTACATGAAAATCGCCAATACACGTGTATTTTTATTTTTTCCCCTTTTTTCGAATATGTGCATTTGGTTCATATTTTTTGTAACACGGTGTTATTAGTAATATTTATTGACATAAGTCCGAACGCAACATAAGATCAAGTTATCCAAACGATCAGACTAATTGTTCAAATGAATTGATGCGCGCCTCTTGCTTTTGTTATAAAGACGGTTTCAAGAAAAGCGACACAGACGTTTCTCATAATTAACGACACAAATAATATTTTTTATATTCGCTAATGATCGCGGCATAGATTTTAAGAAAAGTCACACATTTTAATTCTTTTACATATAAATATCGTTTATTGCAAATGAGGCGGCTTACGTGATTTGACGTCGTTTAAAGTGTTGTTGGGTTCTGTGATGGGTACAACTGAGACGTATTCTAACACGTATGGTCCGTCTCCTTTTTGATTAGTCCCGTGATATGTCGTATGGTATCTGAGCAGTGCCAATTGACTCCCTCCAATGATAAAGCCGTGTAAAAGTTACCAGTTCTTTTCATATATTTGGGTCGGTACTGGGACCTGTCCCTGTCCATGAGGGACCTATCACGTGACTGGTTGTGTGCCGGTCCAATTTCACGTAGGGAAGTTTCAAGTTTTTTATATGATGTTTGAAAAAATTTAATTAAATTTCTCCGTTTTGCCGATATATCGAGCCCTAACCGCGAAAAAGACGTAAGCGTCAAAAAGACAATTTTCCAGGAGATAGTTTTCTGTGCGATCACGAACAAAGGTGTGTGGTGCTGGCGATACAATTTATTTTCTTTAAAAGTAGTTTGGTTGTACAGAGAAATATCTTAATATATATTTACCCTCGACACTGATTCACTGACTCTGTCACGCAGTACGTAGGAATTTAAATAGGCATTCTATAATTCTTTCTATAAATAATAATAATAAAAAAAATAATATTTTTTTTTGTACAGAAATTGTGTTTTCCCAAATTTTTTTTTTTACCAACATTTTTTTTTTACAAATTTTTTTTTTACCAACATTTTTTTTTTACAAAATTTTTTTTTTTCCACAAAATTTTTTTTTTTAACAAAAATTTTTTTTTCCACAAAATTTTTTTTTACAAATTTTTTTTTTCAAGAATAAATTTTTTTTTCAAGAAACAATTTTTTTTTCAAGAAAAATTTTTTTTTTCTACAGAATTTTTTTCAAATATTTTCTTAAACCTGCACAAATGAAATTACCGTCCAAACTAATTCTAAAGCAGGTTGTTTTGTCAACCCACACATGGGTAACATCATGTGGAAAATTCCACTCATTACACCGTGTTACACACATTCTGTCCTATGAACCAAATTTACTTTTTCGGAAAGGGGATAAAAAAAAATACACGTGTATCGGGGATTTTCATGTATACGTCAGAATTTTTATTTTTATGTTTGAAGTATGAAGTTCGTAGTGGCCTGTGTGAATGCCTTTGGACCGATTTTTAACCCTTTTTCAGTGATCCAATCGAGCTGATTTTTTGCAGGCAGACTCGTGGAAATCTGTCACGTCAAATTTGTTAAAAAATAGATTTTTATCAATTCTCAGATTTTCCTAAATTTTTTTTTTTTTTTAAATGGTTGTCTTTTTTTAAGGTTTCAGTTCAAAAAACATTTTTTTTTTGTAACGATATCACTACGGGATCTCCCGATGGACCCAAGACCCAAGATGCTTCGAGCAGCTGTTAAATTATCCTAATAACTGAAACCAATATCTTGAAATATCGAGATCAAAGATGGTTTTCTCCAACTCATCAAAAATATTCATTTG
This sequence comes from Hydrotaea cyrtoneurina, assembly GCA_958296145.1. NCBI lineage: Eukaryota > Metazoa > Arthropoda > Insecta > Diptera > Muscidae > Hydrotaea > Hydrotaea cyrtoneurina. The sequence goes on from OY282512.1 coordinate 121,661,715, forward strand.
GCGAAAAAAATTGTTTTTGGCCGAATAAAGACACTGTGCAATGGCAACTACGTTGTTATATTTCCTGTGGTCATTTTGATTTATGCAATGCCAGGGCTGAGACATTTGTACATGAATATTGATTCGCTCACAAATCTATTGGCGATGTAACAACCGCTTTTCACATATTCTATTCAACAAGCTCAGATATCAAACATTTCATGGATCATATGCATTATATGACCATTACATCACTGATCACCATCAATAATAACATTTACTTCCTGAAAAAAAAAGAAAAATATTTTTCCAATTAAAATATATTACTCTGTGCATGTGACCCTCCCCATCCCAGCCTTCTTTTTCAGCTATCTTAACCCCAAAACCTCAAGGCTATGGGTGTTGTTAACCTCTTCCAATGAACGAACGAACTGTACTGAACGGAACAATTTTATTTCTATTCTAACAGCTCATTTTTATGTTATTATGGCGTTTTTTTTTATCTGCATTGCCTCGAACTCTACAAATTTCCATATGAACGATATGCAAAAATAAAGAGAAAACATGCGGTTATTGTGACTCGAATGACGGTTAAGATTTCATGGATTATTAAAGTATTCGCCAAGACACAGAGTCAGAGACGGTTGGCGGCATTGTTGTTTTCACCATACCCAGAATAGCAGCAATTTCTTGGACTAAGTACCAAAAAAAAAAAAAAAATGAAAAAAAAACAAATAGAACCACCACCCACAGCGTTCCTTCTTGCTGTACGGTTCGCGGTATCGACGACCATTGTTATTCAATTAGTTTGGAATGAATGGTTGGTTCGCCTTGTTTTATTGATTTCCAAACTTAATAGGCAAAGTGTAGGTACGTGTAGACCACAACTTGCCAGACCCGAGAGTGACAGAGTGAGAGAGAGAGAGAGACAGTCTTGGATTAACATAAATGATTTATGTTCTGAGGGCATACAAATTCTAACTTTAGCAAAGTATACAGGTGTACCAGCAACGACATACACACAACAGCACGAGAGTAGTATGTGATCTGAGTTGTCCAGTTGTTATTTGTTATTTGTTTAGCATGAAAATTACAATAATTTACTTGTACCTACATTGTAACTTTAATTAGAATTACGAATTAACAATAGAATACAACAAATATGAAAATGATCGTTGGACCCACCCTTAGTGTGTTCCAAGGTGGCGGTGGTTTGAGTCATGCCAAAAGGATTACTTTATTTAAATTTAGTTGTTAGTCATTTGCGACTGAATGCCATTCACACATTGTAATATTTCTTAAAGCTAAGGCGATCGTAATACAATTTCTAAGAAAACCCTTTCACCATATTAACTTCTTTACAAAACATGCTGGGCTAATAAATAGAACTGACGTAATGCACAGTGGAGAGCATAACAAAGTGCACGTTTATCAATTTTATAATTTAATAAAAATCAGTATTATTAAAAAGAAATATTACAAACACTCACAACAACATTCACACTCTACCGATTCCTAAAAAAAACCCATTGCCTTTTCATCGATTATAAAACGGCCTTCGACACTACGAAGAGAGAAAAAAAATTTTAAATTTTGTCCGCGTTTGGAGAATGACCCTAAGTGACACTAGATCCTCAGTAGAAATAGGAACATACCTCACCGAATCATTCACCATTACAAGAGGCCTCAGACCGCTTATAGTGTCTACTATACACTAATGGAGATATCGGCCCGATTCCGATCCTAACACCATGTCACACACATTCTGTCCTGCAGGCAGACTCGTGGAAATGTCTGTATCACATAAAATTTTTTAAAAAAATAGATTTTTATCAATTCTCAGATTTTCCTAAATTTTTTTTTTTTTTTTTAAATGGTTATCGTTTTTTTTTTAAGGTTACAGTTCAAAAAACATTTTTTGTTTCGTAACGCTTAAGTAGTTTAAAAATTTGGAGTCTCTTCAAGTTATGCTAAGAAAAGTGAAAAAAATATTTTTTTTTTTCAAAAATAATAAAAATTTGGGAAAATATGAGAATTGATAAAAATTGTTTTTTAAAAATTTGACGTGATACAGACATTTCCACGAGTCTGCCTGTCAAAAATCAGCTCGATTGGATCACTGAAAAAGGGTTAAAAATCGGTCCAAAGGCTTTCACACAGGCCACTACGAGCTTCTTACTTCAAGCTTAAAAAAAAAATCTGACGTGTACATGAAAATCGCCGATACACGTGTATTTTTATTTTTTATCCCCTTTTCGAAAAAGTAAATTTGGTTCATAGGACAGAAAAAAATCAATTTTTTGTAAAACAGTTTTAGACCTTTTCGGCTCTGTTCTCGTTAGGTTTACAACTCTAGCTAAGTGACCTACAGCATTCAGTGTATAACATATGATGGCCGTATTATGCTGCGTGTCTGTTTGAAGCTTATCATGAACGATCGTTGGCCGTCAACAGGTTCGATGAACATTATCTGCAAGTCTTCAGGAAAGTAATAATACCGTGGGCATACATTTCTTTTCGCGTGAACTCAAGTCCAAATACACTTTCCTTTTCCTTGGAATTGTTAGCGTTTCCTCCTGAACACTGCAAAATCATGCAGCACATTCATGTCATTAACTGGCATAATACCCAACGACGTGATTTACTCTGTTTCCAGCAGCATCGACTGGTTGCACAATTTCGGTAATTTCACCATTAAAAATATTCATGTGGGAACTTACATGTCAACAATTTGGTCATATCTCCAGGACACAAACCGAAAAAAGGCAACACTTAATTTCCAATCTATGACTGATTTCACTTTGGTTTGGACAACAAAATCAAAATCAATTTTCTCCCCATTAATAAAATGAAAATTAATCATAATTTTTCATATTGAATTTCATCTGTTGAACTTCCTTTTCGTAGCGTAGATAATTTTTTTTTTTATATATTTCTTTCTTTCCTTCAAGCCATATTAACGTGTTAATGTTTAACTGTATAAATACAGACATACATACGTGTATGCAGGCGTATAAAGGCAAACCAAATGGGCAGAAATAAATCCATAGGAAAGCCACAGATACGAGTATTTTCGTTAAACTCACTTCCTTTTCAATAATATCTGCAGCTACTGCTGGTACGGCTGAAGTCTCGATAGACGGTTAAGATGTGGACAGTGGGTTTAAGTGAAACATATGAGGGACCTATTCAGAAGGGTATGTTCGAGGTTGGGCGCTTGAACTTTGCCAAAAGGATATTGTATTTGTTGTGGAAGGAATCCGAACGATTTCGAAATTCAAGGCGGTAAACATCCTATAAATGTGTATCAGCAACAACAGAAATAAAATTTTCTTAAACTCCTATCCAAAGACCTCAAGCTTAAATAAATAAAAAAAAAACTAGTTCATATTAATTAAAAAGGTCGACTACAAGGATATACACTTACAAATATACACCAATCCAAATGTTTTCCGTTTGAGACTACTGTGTGGCGGCGGCTTACGATGCTGGTGGATTGTGTGCCTGGGTACTGTCTGCGAGGAGATTTCATGAAAAACGCCTTTTTATGCGCGTGTTTGGTTTCATATGAACAAACACATTGGACACGATTCAAATATAACAAAGTCCAAAAACAATATTTGTTGCAGGTGCACCGTCACACACACACACACACAGTCACAGCCACACATCAAACACCATAAAACTCCAACAACACCATTAGACAGACGCGACCGACTACCTGAGATATCAGACACCATTGGAGTCGTCCGCCAGACATACAGACGAACGGACGGACGGCCATTTTGCTTCAAACGCTGAAACAGTTATGTTCGTCTGAACGTACGTACATACGAACATACGTATGTCAGAGGCAGCAAACCGAGCTTTGGGCTAAAAATTTGAGCTAATGTTTCCTTTTTCGTTAATAACGCTTACATGAGTTTTGGAAACACCAACAACAAATGAAAATTTAATTTAAAAACAAAACAACAACAGCAACTTGCAAAAACCAAATGAATACATTTCTTATAAACATTTGGTCATACGATACTTTTTTGAGGCCATACTTTTATTAGGCAGGCATAAAATTTCATTTTTGATTGTCGCTGCCCAACATTCAAATGAAATGCCAAAAAAAAATCTCAATGCTTTGGTTTTGCGGATGAAGAAGCACGCTGAGATATGTATGTATTTGTGTGTGTGTGTGTGATAAAGGTTCAAATTAATGACGAATTTCTAAAATGTGTAATGCCAGAGATCGGTCTCGCATTCCATGCACCCTTATTCATTCATTGAAGATCCCAACAGTCTATAGCAGACTATAGGTCTAGAATATTCAGTAACAGTAAGTTTAAGAATATTTGGTTGTGACTTTGTATTAAATTACAGTGTTACTCTATTAATAATACACAATCACCTCAGGTCAGATCACACGGCGGCCACAATTTTATTTTTAAAAAGTCCAAAAAATTAAAAATATATATAGATATTATTAATTTATTCGAAAGTGCATTCATGTGACTGCCAACGGATTTTTCTAGGATTTGGTGGCGATTTCTGGCTCTATCTCACGAATGCCTTGCTCGAAATACGCCCCATTTAGGCTCTGAATCGGCCCCCAATAATATGAAGAATTCCCAAAAAAAAATCTCATACAAAATTGGAGAATTTTTTTTTTCGAAAAATTTTGGGGAGTTTTTCAAATTTGTTAAGTAACATTTTTTTTTGTGAAAATATGAAAAATGGCCCAAAAATTTACAACGAAAAATTCTCGTTTTTTTATGATTTTTGTTTGGGGATTTTTCATAATAAAGTGTTTTCCAACAACAATTGACCACCGAAATTTTGTGATTTAACACCTTGCGACTTCTTCCTTTGGGGTCACGTAAAAGATAAGATCCACGCCAACAGCCCAACGTCGATTCCAGACCTCAAAGAATTCGTGAGGCTATCGAGGACATAGCGCAGCCACTTTGCGATTTGGTTATGGAAAATTTCATTAAAAGGATATGGTCCTGTAAGCGTGGTCGTGGTGGCCATTTGGCTGATGTTGGATTTCATTATTAACGGCATACCTTCCTCTTTATTATGAAATAAACATCTTATTATTTATCTCAAAAAATTTTTCTTTGAATACCAAAATAACACCTCTTGTGGGAATACCCTGTATTAGACATATCCTATATGTATGAACAAAATTGGCAATGTTCGTAAATATATCTTCTTCCTACAAATCTCAGTTATTGAGGCTTGGAACACCCTGTGTTTGGGGGATTTTTCATTGGGTAATTTTTCATAAATTGTTTGGGGAACTTTTCGTATTTGGGGATTTTTCATTTATTTTAGGGAAGTCTTCATTTGGGGCATCCTTGATTTTTTGTTTGACATTTTTCATTTAGGCCGTTTTATATAGAGCCGCCTGAATCGTTAATGGTTGGTTCGCATAACATCGGTCCTTCACGGCAACTCACAGAAACAATTACAACGGCATTTAATTTTATCTCGGGCCAATTGACATCGTCGTGCAGGCTGACAACACGATTACCGAACTTGACAATCGTCCTCCTATTGAGACCGGTGATCGCTAAATGTCACGTTAAACCTTTTTTTTGGTGGCCGTAGATTAAAAGCATGGACTTGTCTTCAACTTCCGGCCATGGTTTATTGAAATGGAGTTTCCAGCAGCATTTCAAAAGAAAAATGACTCATTCAATGACTTCTCGATGATCAGATCCGGCAGACGTTGAGTTATTACGATCGATGGCTAGTCCACGAGTCGCCTGACCGCTTTAAGAAAACTCATCTGAGACATTTAACAAAAGTCTAGAGATTAGTGTTACAACGGCCAATTCTTTTTTTCATAAGCGCACTGTCTGAGCTGCTCAGCGTCAACTTTTGGAAATACATTGGCATTATTTCCCAACGTTGTTTAAGCAAAAAGTGATTCAGTTTATTTCACGGAGATATGATACTGATGGAGGGAAAGAGCTTTCACTATCAAATTAATATCACAGTGCAGCACTAAAATCTTGAACCAATTGAGATCCCCAAAATCTAAATGCTTATGCTGGTAGAAGAAAACCCCAAGCAGGGGTTTGAATTATTAGCTAAGATTTTTTTTAAAAATAATTTTTAAAGTTTTCGACTGGGGTGGATTTTAATACAATTTTGAAAAATTCTTAAGTCTATAAAATCCCGTGAACTATTCGAAATATTATTTGCAGAAATATAAATTTTCCAAAAAAGCTTCACGAATTGTGTTGGCTTTGATTGCAGGCAAGGTTTCGGAAGCTGTTACAGTTCTTCATCGTTACCCATTTGCAATGATTTCTGCAGCAATTTTTGGTATAATAAGTGTCCTAACTCTATGCGAGTGAACGAGAACTACTGTTTAGTAGCGCATATCCCCAAAAACTCAAGCAGTAAAGCAAACACGTGCATTACAAAGCAACAGCTCAACAAGCAGTGAAGATAGAATTTGGTGGTGGTTCCTTTTGAGAAAGAAGGAAGAGTAGAAAAAGAGTGGGGGGATAATCGCATTTGTTGCAACTTCGTGTAACATAATACTGAACTTCGTCTAACACAAAGCAGTTCAAGAACTTCGACACAACAGAGCCGAATGATCTTTGAATTGTTGTTTATTTCGCACATTTTTCAGCCTCTCTCTCTCTCTCGAAAAAATCAACCTTATATAATGTTAACTCAACTATTCTTCATGTAAATTTGACCTTATATAACGTTATTTTGACTTTGTAATCAAATATTTACCATGAAAAAATTAACCAGACACATGGTTAAAAAAATCGTTGTACTTTTGGCTCGGTGTATTATGCAAATTTGTTAGCTCTTAATTAGATCAAAACACTTTTCCTTGAAATAAAATCCGAAAAAACAACAACATCTTATTCAAACCAACAAAAATTAGTCAAAATACGATGCGAAAAGTAACAAACTTTGAGATATTAATGATAAATTTTTTGATAAATCCTATCAAGATTTGAGGTCATGCCACTCATGAATCTACAAATACGGATCTAGAAACAACATGTGACCTTTTAAGAGGGACCTGTATGCAGATCTGCTACAAATGCCACATTTTACGTTCGACCTTTACCAAATTAGATACTTTGTAAACTGTATGGATCAACAACATTGGTCAACAGCAACAACAGGCTTCAATAACCACTATATAGATTTCATGCATCATGGCTATTTAAGTCAATTCTATAATTTTTTTAAAATAATTGTTAAGTAAAATTGTCAATATGCTCCATTTATGTTGTCATAACTGAAAACCCACTTCTACGATTTTGTTAAACGAATTTTACAAAAATTTTGGTTTACATAGTGTAGAGTTGTTTTCAATGCGATGAATTGTCTCAAAGTTATGACACAAATTGTTAGGCAAAAAATAAAAAAAATGGTAAAAAATCGATTTTTTTGATCGATGTCTCATTTTATTGCTTGTATATGTGGCTCTGTGATAAAACAAAAAATCTGAACAATTTTAGGCATTCTAGATTTTTCATAATCTTCTAAAAAATTGCCATTTTCGCCTAAAAAATATATATTTTTTCCCTTCATTTTTATTCCGAACTACTTTACCGATTGAGACGCAATATTAACGGATTAAAGGTTATGTAAATTTAAATTTTTCTAAATTTATTTTAATATCTGTTTTTGAAAAATTATATCTAAAAAAATTAAAAATTTTACTTAACATTTTTACAAAAAAAAACCTTGATGTAGGGTATCATATTTGTACTACTGGAACCATAATACATCAAAATTTTGTTCAAGCCTTTAAAATTCTAATATATCTCCCATATAAATATTTCACTCCATTTCGATGTTATTGAAAGTCGACCACCTCGGTTTTAACCATTGATAAGCCTCTCACACCAAGGCCCTTCATATCAGCAAAACACACTGCTAATAAAGTTATCCGCACATCGCTAATGGTTGTGGTGTGGGTATGCATATCGTCATCACGACGATAGTCTTTTCTCTTAACTTTTTACCATTGAAACTGATGGCTCATTTTCCCCACAGTACTTGCACACAAAATTCTAGACGACTTTTCCTGCAAAAAATATTGCAAACCAACGAACAAAACCCAACACAATCCGTAGAGTGCAAACGAAGTGAACGAGATCTCCGAAGTAAATAATTACGTTACAAACACCTGCATTAAATTACTGTCAGAGCATTGAACATTGTTTAATTAATGGCTTTCGATATTAACATTTTCGGACCGAGTCACTTTGCGATTGCTGTAGCGGCTGTGATCGCCTCAAATATCGTCGCACTTGGCGACCAAATGTCTGCGCGTAAAAGCGGCCAATTCAAATGAAAATCAACAAAAGCCAATCCCAACAACAGCAACTACAACCAAATTGCAATCAATTTTAAACAATCTCTTTGAGAAAAAAAAAAGTGTATAAAACAGCAACAACGAGGAAAAAAATAATCACAAACATATGACTCCGACGTACGTGCCTAAAAAGATAATTTCGCTTTTCGCTGTTATCGTCTGCAGGAACAACAACAAAAACAATTGAAAATTGAATAAAAACAATTTTCAGCATTTATGAAATTAATCATTTTTTTGTCTTTATTTTGCCGGCTGCGTTCAGTTTGGGGGGGGGAATACTCACCAGCGATCGTATGTGATTTTGATTTTAGATCTTTCAAATTGCTCACGTTACAAATATTTCGTCTCAGATTAATCTTAAATAACAATAATCATTCAGTTTTTTGTTTAGCGTTTTCTACGCTCGTACCAACCTACGAGTGAGCGAGTGAGTACATATCAATTGTTCGCATTGTTAGGCTAAATTAACTGTGAGGGGGGAAACAGCTAATATTTCCTTTTAAGGTTTATGAGCATTAAATCATATCGCGACAAGAAAAAGAAATATTTAAATGCCTTAAAAGGGAGTAGGCGCCTTTGAAAGGGGCTATTCAGGGGAAGTAATAACACAATGTGGCCTTAATGTTGGATATCCCTGTGTTCTTGTTGAACAGCTAATTTGCGATAGGTTCGCATATAATTTTAGGGCCTCGCGGTTTCACTGGATTTAAATTTTTATCGCTGTCACGATTAGCAAAACTAGTGAGCATTTGAACACGAACAAGCTGCCATTCAAGCAAGGACATTTTATTTTTGATCACGTCAACAATGTAATAGTTTTTGTTAAAACTGAAATATTCAGACGAAACATCTCCCTCACATGATGTTCAGTGAAAACACGTTTTTTACAGATAAAGAAAAAAATACATACCAAACCCTACGAAACTAATGGTATGGCGGTGAGTGTACGAATTGCAAAAACGAAAAACGCTGCCCATAACGCATTGCTGCGGGGTGTAACAACGAAAATTGCATGGGGGAGATATAGAAAAATATTACGCGAATATTCCTACAAAACACTAGGGCGATGCAATCGTACAGATTAGTAAATAATTTCAAAAATTTAGTCCCGATTCACAATAGGCAATTTTAATTGCCGTAATACCTCTTTTGTAGCAAAGAGAGGTAAGGGGAATGGAAAGGGAAAAAACTTGCTCGTACTGGCAATTCCTTTTGTGTTTTTCGTATTTTGATATTGTGAAAGTCTTTTGCATTTGAAAAGGCATTAATGAAAACAAAAAATTGCCGCCAAAGAATTTCCTTGTTCAAAAGCAAATCATAAAAATTGTCACAAGGAAAATTGCCAAGCGTAGTGTAACAACTTACGGATTTTTCAACTTTCCTCGTAAATTATTCAAAATCATCACAGCTGTTCTTAACAACAATATATTGACACACTACTCTACATGCTTACTACTGTAAGCTAGCTGTGTAATTTGAGTAAGCTATGTAATTCCAAAACTTTCATAACATACTTCGTCTTTGACAGCGAATAAAAGCAGGCAACTTTATAAATTTGGACAAAAAAAAACAGATTTTCGAGTATTCTTCATAGTTTACATGAAAATTGAACCGTGAATTTGTTGTTCTTCAAGAGAAATCTCTCTTAATTAGCTGTTAACTGTGTCCCATGATTTGTATGCAATTCAGAAGAGAAAAGAGAAGCAGAGGTGTTAGGTAGACCTGAACTCCTAACCAATAGAGATTATCCGACCACATAGCGAATTCCCGAATTGGCTCCCCACATCTACTGGGGGTATTGGGTATGCTCGCAGCTACCCCATGTGTGGCCTTCAAGTAATAATCATGTATATCTCTTGAAAATCTGTCGGTCGACATCGACCGCATATGTGAGGTGAATGAGGATTTCGTTTTATTAACTTTCCGTTTTTTCTAAAAATGTCTCCAAAAGAATGTCACACTTTTGAGAACAGTGTTACCGTAGTTCGACTAAAGTTGCAATTTGCGACTTTTTTTTGGCGACCTGAGACTTTATGTGCGACTTTTTGTAACTATAAACTTTCTGATGAAATAATATTCAAGGTTAAACATAACGCTAGATATGTTTAAGGGAAATAAATATTTTTTTTAGATGAATAACAAATATTTATAAACAATATTGGTTTTGTTTTTTAGCAAAGTTAGATTTTTTTTTTAATTTTAAAGTTCTAACTACTATAACTTTTTGTTGGCAAAATGACTTTTTTGTGCAATTAACAAAAAAAAAACGATTTTCTTTCGACTTTATCAAAATTCTCAGGGTACCATCGTCTGATACCTTTTGTATTTGTGAATAGGAAGTTGAAATCGCTTCCACTTTTTTTTTTTTGGTTTATCGTCATTCATATGAACTCATCTTCCCCCGCAGCTCTTCCGATAATCCGCAGCCATGTGATTCTTAAGCTAGACTGTTTCAACGTCAGGGAGTTCTTTTGCGTTATCCCATTACTCTGAATATAACCTCCAATATATAAGCGCCCCAGTAGGCAAGTTGGTAGCGTGCTTGCCTATCAGCATGGGGGTTGTGGGTTCGATTCCCATATTCGATCGATAGCCATATGGTCTGTGTCACCCGGTTTACCCTTATACCCAAAATTAGAATGTAAATTTACATTTGTATTGTAATTAAATAAAAATAAATAAAAAAAACCTCCAATATATTACAACCCTGTACAAAATTGTTCAAAAAAAAAAAACAACGAACTGGAAACAATTTATCCTGTCGAAATAATGACAATTGTAGTCTTCATTCTGTTCTGTTCTACACTCTACACTCGCAACTACTCCTCCTCGTCCCAGAAGGCAGGACTTAACTCCACCTCTGACGTGCAGGCAACAGCATCCAGACCCAGCGTACACAAAATCGAAAGAAAGAAGAAAAAAAGAAGGAAAACTGAAACACGCAAGAAATGTAAATCATAAATAAAATCATATTGCATACATCATGTACGACAACAGCATTGTTTGTCTGTCCATATGTAACTGCGAATGTTTCTCTAATCTCTTTCATATAAATCATGGCATTTCATTTCAATTCGTTTCGTTTCGTTTGATTTTTCCAACATCAGACAGACATCGATTGTACGAATGGATGTTGGCTGGATTGTTTGGTTGGTTGTTCGGTTGGTGTGTTCAATGACGACGAGCATGTTGCAGAAATTATGACAATTTGATCAAATTATTGCATAAAATACGAAAAATCATTAATCCACCGCACAAAAACTTTAGTTTAGTTAACAGTTTGCAACAATCTGCGGCAACAACAGTCCAATTGCAGTCATACGGACTGCGGCTCAGTTGCTGTTTCAACGATGTCTGGCAAGCACACAAGTCGTAGGCCTACCGACTGGCAATGCGATGAATGCCGTATGTTGCACGCTCGCAACGTCAGCAACAATAAACCGTCATATTACGCATTTATTATTTGGGGAGATCCTTGCGCCGCAGACGTGAAGTGAAAGCATGTTGTTGCAATGTCTGTGGATTTTTGTTGTCGCTTGTTGTTTTTCCAGGGTATGTTGCTGCCGGTCGTCTGAAAAAAAGGCAAACACCATGCCAAGGAACGTAGGCAACGTGGTGGTGTACCCGATACTCGGTACGTATGTCTTCGGTCTTCAGTGGATATATGTTCGTTCAGACGATTTGAACAAACATATTTCAAACATGTTTGCGTAAATTAATTCATTTGTCGTAAAAACAGCAGGATGTCAGTTAAGATCGAAAAGAGTCATACAAATTAAGATGTATTCGTTCGTTCGTTCGCTCGCACCGTTCGGTCGATTGCTCTGCAAAATGTTTTATGAAATTGTTATGTATCGTTCGTCCATGTGGCATGTTAACGCTGTCTTTGAGCAGGGTTTCATATTCACTCACACACTTGTTCAAAAAAAATATAAAAAAAAAAAACAGAAAACCGAAAACTATCAGAAACAGCGAGCGAACTGTATGTGGAAAAAAGGTACAGCTTCTTCGTTGACTTCGGGATAGCAACCGACACTTGTAAGCCCCACAGAGGATTATTCTGATAAATGGTTTTGTTTTGTGTAGCATTTTTAAATGCCGCCATTTTTTAAAAATTCGAAAAAGGTTTTTTGAAAAATACCAAAATTTAATGACAAAATTAGTAGAAAACAACAACGAAACTGAAAGTGTTTTGTGTTTCCAATAAAATCATGTGTCCGTCAATTTACAAATATCACATTAGTCACAAAGGTAAGGTGTAAAATTGGTGTAAAAAAAACGGTTATGTGTCAACAAGGTAAGGTAGGAAAAAAATTGGTCTACATAAACTTTTTTTCCACCAAAAAAAAATCGGGTTCCATGACGTCGTTAAGTTTGGACCATCTGAATCATATATACCCTGTACAAAGGACTAAAAGTACCGACGGTATGTTATTCTGCTGGAATGGAAACTGCGGGTGACATTGCTTAGGATGTCAATTCAGAGACCTTTTCTGGCACAACGGGTGGGTTTTTTTTTTCAAAACCTTACGGTAAGGTAATTGGAAGAAGGCCATACATCCTACTCACAAGAGAGTTCTACGCGTTTGAGTCAGCGGGATGAAAGCTCATAGTTTTTTCGATCCTTCATTCGACAGCCATCCTGGAGTATGAGGGCCCCTTTAAAAGACACTATGGCTTCTGAAAGGCAAAGTCAACCATAGATGCTATCGATTTGCTCACAAACACGGACAGAAAGTCAAGGCAAGGCAAAGGTACTGACAGGGAATATTCCGACATTATCACATTGGACAGGAAAGAAGTCTTTCAATTCAGTGGGATGGAAGAACATCGATTTTTTTATTGCTGAAAATAAATATTCCAAAACACCTAAGGTGATTAGTCAAGGAGTAAGTGCCAGATTTGGCACTGAGAGAGGTAGAGAGAGAGTATGTCTTTAATGTTGGAGATCGCCTTAGGCGGCACATTCCTCTTCTTGGGACAAAAGTCGAATTTCGTCTGTGGAAGTGATTCTGAGGTCTCTGGACTTCTACCGTAGATTCTTTGCCAGTCCATCTCTCAACTAGCATATAGGTGGCGCTCATTTTTCCCTTGCACCCAAATATGAGTGATTTTGGGTTCTCTGGGCTTTGCTTAAATTTCTTTTGGATTATTTTCTACCAATCTGTCAACTGTTATATCTCTCTCTTGTTTACCGGTCACATGAGACTAAAAGTGGTTAGAAAGCCTAATGGGTTATGTCCGATGTTGAAGGAAAGACGTACGGACAGACCCGCCTGAATTTTAGACGCTTCCCCTTGTTCCTAAGGAATGTTAACTCAGCTGAGGTCCAATTGAAAACTTAAGTTTACAAGGATGGGTATTTTGGAGTCCCCAGATTTATGTTAACAGATGGCGAAAGACAGACAATTCCAGCAGGGAAAATTGGTACTTGCTCTCGGTATCACAGGTATATGATGCTGATATTTCGATATATCATCACAAATGTCAGAGTTCTTTTGATCACCACAGATTTACAGAAGAACGGAAGGCAGGGCATGGCTAGATTGTCTTAGAATTTTACATTCATGAAGAGAGTTTGCTATTTGTTCTTCTAATGTTAAGTTAGACATGTGTCAACTGAACAAGGTTTAGTTTGGCTATTCATTTAAAGAAAAGACTTGCAACTGAATCTTTTTACGGTCGTCATAATCGACCGCCGAGCAGGCAATTGGAGCCATTGTTATAATGTTTTACTCTATTAGATATCAATTCCATATCCGAAGAGTGATTATCAAGGGGAATATTGCTGTTTTATGTGACAGTGAAGAAGATCCGTGTCTCCTAGTTTTGACCAAAGTCATGCACTTTTTTTATGGGCTCCCAAAGATTTGGGATATCGGTGTCAATTTTGCAAAAAGGTGATCATTTTCTCAGACTTTTATCTTGTAAACCATTTACTCCCGTATACATAAAAATTAAAAAAACCTATGTTAAAAAATGTATGAAAATACAAAAAAAAAGTTCACACATTTTTCTTAACAAAAGATTTTTAAATTATAATGAATACGGGGGTTAGAGGCAAAGTTTTAGAGCTTGTCATAATGAACAAAAATTTTGTCTTCAACAAGGTGACAGATAATAAAAATCCAATACGATTTTTCATGGTTCGAGCAATTTAAATTAATTTTATTAACCACGTGTATGTATGAGTGCCAAGCTTTCAAATATATATTACTCATACGCTCCAAAACTTGGCGAATGCTATTCTAAAAAGCAAATGTGAATTGATACACTTTTAACAATCATTCCTAGGAAGTTCATATATTCTAGAAAGTTGTTTATTCTGATCTTAGGTACATTTCTGAAGTTGATTGTTTCCTCGAATTTTGAACGGTTTCCTACCTATGGACCTGAACAGGGGAAAAAAGGTTAAGACAATATGTTTTCTTAAATTTTTTGCGATTTTGACCTTGGAGATAAATGTTTTTTTTTTTGTGATTTTTTACCGAAACAGCAAATCTTTGGGGACAATAAAAAAAATTGCATGAATTTGGGCAAAACTGGGAGACACGGATCTTTTTCCTTTGGTCTTCTATTTCCGTGACTTAACATATTACACACAGTGTTATCTATACTTTTCCGGTATCCAAAAAAATGTTCAACTTCATAATGGCACAGAATTTAAGGTGAATTTAAGGTATTTCAAACATTTAACTCTGTAAGCTATGATTCATTTGTCGCATATCAATAACTTTCAAAGCAGAACAACAACCACAATTGAGCACTTTCATTGTATTAATACAAATAGTTGAGCATAACAGACACATAATGTTGATAATGAATACATTAAACACGTTTGCCATTTCAAAGAACTTAAAGATGGATAGTTGAAGTTTGGAAACTCCCTCCAAAGTACTGCGATTCCTGCGGTAGAAAGTGTGTTTTTGTCCTTTCCAACGATCTATGTCGGCCTTCCGCAACCGTTTCATTATCATGACAGAAAATAAAGATATTTGCCCACTTTTGTAAACACGTAGAGAAAAGAGAAAACATCGTATGGCGACTACTTAATAATTACAACTGAATTCCTTAAAGCGATGCACGTTAATGCCATCATTGAATGCAACAAACAGGGCAAGCGTTGCCATGCACTGAGCTGCAAATTTATAAAAACGCCCGAAAATGTTGGACTGCTGCCTGCTGCTCTTTAGCGTGGCAGTAAAGGCAGAGATCGGCGTTTTCATAAAATGGATATATTTTTTTGGTTTCTATATCTATTTCTGGTGGGGCTGCCATTAAAAGTGAAATATGTATGTCTACGTTGGCATCTATAAAACAGCCCAACAACAAAAACACCACACGACGCACTATAATTTAGATGTGTTTTTTTGTTTTTGCTTAAGTTGGGCCGCTTTTATGAACAGTTTAAAAATAAAACAAAACTTGCTTTGAGGGAGTTTTTCTTTCTATGATCACTTCTGACTGCTGTTGCTGTTAAAACTATTTCTTTGTTTTATTATAACATACAAGACACACAATGATATTCATCTTTTTTTTTATATATTTCAAAGGCTGAAGCATAAATTGCTTTTACTTCACAAAAAAAAAATGTGGAAAATATTCGACACTCACAAAAAAAAAACAGTTAAATCAGCTATTAAATTGTTAACATTTGTAGATCATAAATCTGAAGTAAAGCTGTTGTGACGAGACTCATTGAATCGGCCTTCTATGGTGAGGACATGAGAGATGTTTTTAATTAATTAGGGGGATTTCTGCAACTTGATGTACGGCTGCTGGCACCAAAATCCCAAATAAGTTTACAAAACAAAATCTTTAAATACAAAAATATTCTTAAACCTCTATGGATGTATGGACGTAGTGATGTGAAGATCCCGACAGTGAAAGATGAAATTAAAAAAAGTTGGTGAAAACTACCTTCAGGGACTGAGTGATCACTCCATTGCATTACTGGATGAGACGAATAAAACAGGGAGACTTAAGCGTACTTAGATGTCATTTATAAATATTTATTTTCAGTAATTTTCAGACCCAAAGTTTTCTTTGTATTGTAATAAAAATAAAAATAAAAATAAAAATAAAAATAAAAATAAAAATAAAAATAAAAATAAAAATAAAAATAAAAATAAAAATAAAAATAAAAATAAAAATAAAAATAAAAATAAAAATAAAAATAAAATTTAAAAATAAAAATAAAAATAAAAAAAAAAAATGAAAAAAAAAAAAAAAAATACAAATAAAAATAAAATAAAAATAAAATAAAAATAAAATAAAAATAAAATAAAAATAAAAAAAAACAAATAAAATAAAAATAAAAATAAAACAAAAATAAGAAAAAAAAAAAAAAAAAAAATAAAAATAAAAACACAAATAAAATAAAAATAATAATAAAAATAAAAATAAAAAAAAAAAAAAATATAAAAATAAAAAAATAATAATAATAAAAATAAAAACAAAAATAAAAAAAATTAAATAAAAAAAAAAATAAATATGAATTTAATGAATTAAGTTACCTTCCATTATATGCAGAAAACCAATACAGTAGAATCTCACAAATTAGAACTCTCACAAATTCGAACTGTCCAGAAATTAGAACCTTTCATTTCAATGTAATGGACTCTCTGAAATTAGAACCTAAGGTTCTAATTTCTGGACGTTTGTTTGTTTGCTAATTTTGTGAATAATTTTGGCTCATTGATACATGTATATAAAATGGGGAATTACCGAATTAAATGTGGTGTATTTAATTGGGCTACATGTATTTGTATGGGCATACATATTTTCGTGTATGTGTGCGAAATTTGATACATATTTGAGTCAGTTGTAATCAACACGTGGAAAGAGAAGGTTGTGGAGATAAACGTGTAAAATTCTGAAAAATGTCTAATAAGCGTAAAAAAACACATTATCTTTAGATGATAAGGTTAAAATATTAAAAAGGCTGAATGAAGGCGTACATGGAAGTCGTTTAGCTCAAGATTTCAACGTAACAAAATCTGCCATCAGCTACATAAAATCGAAGAAAAAGGACATAATGGGTGCTGTTGCCAAAACTTTACATGGTGCAGAATATCCGGAGATGGAAACGCGTGTTTATGAGTGGTTTTTAAATCAGCGAGAAAAGAAGAACACACTGACTGGACCTATATTAAAAGCAAAAGCAAAGGCAATTTTTAGTGAAGTGTATCCCGATAAGGATGAAAATTCATTTAATGCAAGTGATGGATGGTTCTCTAAATTTAAAAACCGATTTGGAATTCGTTTTTTGAAAATTGGCGGCGAAATACTGTCTTGTGATGTTGGTGAGGTCATCCATTTTTACACATATTTCGTGCAAAAGTGGCGGAAATGGGGCTAATGGAGAGTCAAATATACAATGCTGATGAGAGCGGACTATTTTTTCGTTGCTTGCCAAACAAAACGTTCGTAGCTGCTTGCGAGAAGAAGGCCCAAAGAACGTTTGTCATTTTTACTGGGCTCTAATTCTGATGGCTCACACAAATTAAAGCCATTGGTTATCGGAAAGGCGAAAAAACCAAGGTGTTTCAAAGGATTTAATAGCCCACTCCATTATGACTTTTCGAAGAACGCATGGATGACTTCTCGGATTTTTCATGATTGGTTTCACAATATATTTATCAAAGAAGTATGTTCTACTAGTTTTTTTTAGTTTCATATTTAATTAAAAAGGTTTTTGTTTTGCAGATTATCCAATTCTCTGAAGAAAATAATATCCCACCGAAAGCCCTGCTTCTTCTGGATAATTGTTCTGCTCATGCTCCAATTCAGAATCTGCAAAGTAAGGATGGAAACATTATTGCTTATTTCCTGCCGCCAAATGTCACTGCAGCTATCCAGCCAATGGACCAAAATCCTATAAAATTTACCAAACTAATTTACCGAAGTAAGTTACTTGCTCAGTTAATTGGTGATGGAGGTGAAGTTGATAAGCTTTTGAAACGCCATTCAATGCGGGATGCAATTGTATTGCTGAAACAAGCTTGTGACGAAGTGCCACAAGCAGTATTATCAAATTCTCGGTCCAAGTTGTTAAATTGGGATTCGGACCAATATGACAGCGATGACGATTTGCCACTAGCCCAATTGCTTCAAAAAAATGAGGATTGCAATTCACTTCTCCAAATAAATGTAGATCTTTTAACAGAAATTATGCCAAACAATTCCGTAATTAGCATAAATGAAATCGAAAATTGGAATTCCGATATCTTTAATGAAGGATCTTATGTAGAAGAGAGTGATGATGGAACCTCAGATAGCAGTCAACCGGATGTAATCGATCTCATGCCCGTTATCCCTTATTCTAATGTTCTTGAAAGTGTCAATAATGTCATAAAATGGTGCAACAGCAGCGATATTTTTTCCAGTAAACACATGTCTAATCTTTTGAGCATACGTAATGACATTGTTGTTTCCAATTTAAATAAACCAAAAAAACAAACAAGCATTACAGATTATATGTTAAAAAAGGATTGAATAGTTTTTAAAAAGAAAAAAGATTTTTAAGTTTGAGTTCTTCTTTTGTTGTGCATGAATTATTTTTAATTTTTTATTTTTTGTTAAAAATTATTAAATATGTATTAATAAATAAACATTTTTTTGACTTAACATAAAGATTTGTTTTTAAGGTTTGGTTCTTTTCTTTTAAATTTCTGCAAAAAAAAACGTCCAGAAATTAGAACATTTCACAAATTAGAACCACCGGTGGAACAAAGTGGTTCTAATTTGTGAGATTCTACTGTACATTTTTCCTTGAGTGTATCAGAATTTTTTTGTTTTTTTTTTTGTATTCTTTGGGGGGTTTTTTCGCTTTTCATTGTTGTTGGGTTGCGAACTGTTTTTGGCAGAAGTGCTGTTTAAGGTGTGAATTATGTTTTACACTGAATATTTTTAAAGTTAAAGACGTTCAACAGTTCTTGTGGTTGTTGTTGTTGCTGTTGCTGCGGGGTTCTTGATGCCACCACAGCCATTGAGGCAGAAGTGGCAATTGAAGGCTACGAAGCAACAGCATCAGTAGAGGCAGCAAAAAGACCTTTCAGTTGTTTTATGCGTTCGCTGATAGTTTGATGGCATAATTTATAGTTGTTAATAGGAATTGACGTCTTAACTGGCAGCTATATAACTTCATGCACACACACACACACACACACACGTCTATCAGTACCCAAGTAGGCATAGTCTATAGCGATGGCCACAAAACATGCATAACTTTTCCATAACAGAAATTTAAAACTAGGAAAAAGATGAAAGAAATGTCTGTTGAAATACGAGTATTACGGGCATGGCATAGAGTGCCGGCTACCTTCATCATCAGTTCAAGCAGATGTTTTACGGTGGTAAACTATGCTGGACCAACTCGGCGAACGGATTTTCTTCCATGATTTACACATTTCAGGCAACATCGTTCGGCCTTACAATTTTCGACAGTATTTTAGTTGCACACAATCGATTATTATTATTTGAACAGAGTAACCAGGGCCAGTAATTATTTAATCTTGAGGGATTTATTTGCTGACAAAATGGTTATTGGCTGTATTCTCCACTTGTCTGTGTTAAATGTGGTATCAATTTCAATTTGTGTTTGTTGCTTGTTGGCTAATTCGTTTTTGGCCAAAACATGCATAGCTTTAGCCAAATAAAATCATCAAATTAATTAACAAATGTGGCTTCATTCCCACACACGGTATTCCTGCGTGTAATGTTCGCTCACCCCAAACAGAAATTCATCAATATTGATAAAGTTTCAAATCGAGTATGTTGCTTAAGTCTTTTGTTTATTTAAGGCATTGCTCACGACAGTGCCGTGATGTTTTCCATCGTAATGGGTGATGTCGTTTGTCGGTTGGGCGTATGTCATTTGTTTTGGAACAAATTTTCGTTACACATTTTCATGTTGCTTTTCTTATTTTTTTGCTGGCGACCGATGTTTTCATTTATTTTATAGTCATGTATTAATTACAGTTGTACAGCAGATGGATGTCGAGACGAGGGTGGACATTGCATGTGATACATAAACATAGCATGGTCTGGTGATTAGCTATAAAAACACAACAGGGGCGTCTTTTTTTCTTCATACATTTATGACAAAAACGACCAGCGGAAATTAAATGTGAGTAGAGTTGTAATTACACACACAATGAAAAAGAAAAGTGAACTTAACATTTTACAACGGTTGACACACCAAAAATGCCAAGTTCATATTTATTGGATGATTCTTTTATTTGTGTTTGTGATTTATTTTTTTTTTTTGCATTTTGGGAATGCATCAGTGCATTCGAATAAAACATATAAAATTATTACTCACAGGTGGTTGAGTGCACAATCTGTTGCATCCGCCAGTAGACCATGACATTTCACACAACAATTGAAGTTTACGAGTGGGATTGCTGGACAATTGGGGAGAGAACAATACAAATGGGAACATCATTACCGATTGAAAAAATGGGACAATGTCGAGTGTGTGGAAAGGAAAAGAATGAAATATCGATGAAAACAGTTTTATTTATATTTTTAATGGTATAAATTTATTGCAACCTCTTTGGAATATACTCTGAATAGATAGCGAACATTAGGAGAAGGTGTAGAATATAATATGTGGACGGCCGTGGTGTGGTGGGTAGTGCGTGCGACTATCACACAGACGAACCCGAGTTCGAATGTACAATTGAAGGAAGCGACAACAAACTGAAACAATCGGTTGAAATTTCACAAATTTAGGCCGGCCGAATTTTAATTTTTGCGTTAATCTATTCGGCTCTATGGAAAATAACCCAATATCAAAAACGCACACCTCCCCCCCCCCAAAAAAAAATATGAAGAATACCCCAAAATATATGAAAAAATTCCCCCTAAAAGCCCAATAGGAAAATTTGCCCAACAATTCTGAAACATGCCCCAAAAAATTTATGAAAAATAACTCAAAATCCCCCAAAATATTATGAAAATAATCCCAAAAAATACAACAATAAATTTTGGTGGAAAAAGTGAATTAAAAAAAAAAAATTCTCCAATATAAAATGTGAAAAAAACCCAAAGAAAACAAAAGTGAAAAATTCATATATCGCGCTTGATTTTGTTTTCGTAATGACCCTAATTATTAAATTAGAAAAACGACCTTAATTTCAAAATGAACGAAAAAAAATCACCAAAAAAATTAAAAATTTGCCAAAATTAAAAAAATTTGAAATTTTTTATTATTAAATTTTTATTAAATACAGTGAAAGCTTCGGTGGGCGGACACAGACTGTAACAGCGGTTTAGTACGTCTACGGGAGATGTCTGCCCAGAGGAGGTTAATTTGCTTTAAAATACAGCATGGGACCGATAAATTTGTCCGTATACGGGAGCTTTACGCGAGTATTATTAAAACATTTTGAAAAATAAAAATTTATGAGATTTATTTTGGGGAATTCTTAATTTTTTTGGGGTGGTATTTTTCATAGGTCCATTATATTTTAATGCGGGGCAAAATTCGAAATTTTATTAAAATTAATTCGAAAACATATGCGGATGTAATTTTCACTCCCATTCCATTTGAACAATATAATTTCCACGACAATGAAGAGGCGTTTCAACAAAGACTCTTTGGAATGTCTTTCATAGCGGAGGTTATCGGTTAACATTCAAGATTGCTCTCTAAATTTTAATGTGAAAAGTCGTGATTGTTCTTTTGCCTGGCAAATTGTTCATCGCATAAGGAACACATCAACATACATTGGAATATTGTAAAAGAAAGTTAGTTTCTAAATTAAATTAAGCTAATTGCACTCTTTCTACACCGCCGTTCAAGCGCAAATAATTTATCTTCGTCCTAAGTTTTGCGTTCAATTTTATCTCCTACCGCCGTTGTGTCCCGCCTAACGCTGCTCTAGAGATTCGAGCTGAAACGTTATTTTATTCCTGCTAATTCCTAGTTTGAGGTTCTTTGTGGGTTGTTTTTTTCTCTTTTTTTTTGGTTTGCTTGCTGCTGTTATTTAGCTTTCAGTTCTATTATTATCAAAGAATTGCACACGTGCATATTTTGCGGTTTTTGTAGAGTTTCTGTGTGTGTGTTTTTTTTTATTTATTTATATAAAAAAAAGAAAACTACGTACTTGCTTCTAGGTGCACATGTAGGTTTGTGTATATGTTGGACTAAATGTGTGTATGTGTGTGTGTTTCTGTAGTGGACTTATGCGAATGCATCTAAATGCTTCCGAAGCACATCATTAGCTTTGGACGAACATATTAAGAAAAACCAAATCCAAAAAAAAAACAGCAAATGCTAGTTGTGGCGGTTCCTATATGTGGAGTGGTTCTCGCCAGCGATTGGATGGGTACGGCGGTGGGGACGGTACGGGATGTCCACTACTGACGTACGATATACAAAACATGTGTGTGGTAATTTAATACTTTGACTTTGTTTATCGTATTGCGTCTTAAAGTTTAGAATCTTACCGGCACCAACAACACAACAGAACACAACAACTTCAGCTGCAGCGGCAACGGCAACGAAAATGAGGAAAAAGGAAAAACGAGCACTGGAATAAAATCTAAAATACCTTAATGAAAGCCGCTTTCAAAGTAAAGTGCATACCAATGGAGAATACATAATGGCATGTGTTGTTAGATTGTCTCGTATGATTTTTCAGGCGTTGTCGTTGTTGTTGTTGTTCTTTTCTACTTTCCATACGCTGCCGAAGTGTGGTAGGTCCTTTTGATCGCAACACTGAGTAACGTGCATTAGGAACCCTTTACGTCATTTACATACAAATAATAAATAGAGAGATTATCGCATTACGTTGCATTTGCAAGTATTGACCTTTATGTTGGATTTAGAGTTCAAGACTGCCTCAGTTTTCCAATTACCACTAATATGATAAACCAGTTCTTGGTGAAGAAATTAAGCAACTTATGAATCTGAATGTACGGAGGCATACGCAAGAGATGAGCGGTACTATGTTTATGACAAAAACAATAACCTTCTGGTCGTAGTAGGTAGTGTTGTAGTCTCCCGTATAACAATATCTGACATTTTGGAGCGTTGGCTTGACCATTCAAATGCGGAGAACTTTATGAATGAAAAAGCCTTGTAAAACTGTTTCTAACTTTGAACTGATCTATGAAAAAAAAAATCCAAATGCAAAATTGTCCCAAAAAAAAAAAATCCAAAAAATAAATGAATATTCCCCTCAAAAGCCCAATTTGAGGAATTCCTTGAAAATTCTGAATATTATGAAAAATTACACAATACAAAATTACTAAAATATTATGAAAAATATCCCCCCAAAAAAAAAAATAATAGATTTTCGTTATTTGGAAAAAGTGTTTTTTTAACAAAAAAAAATTAAAATTATTAAGAAAATATTAATTTTTATTTTTCTACATTAATGTTACATAGTTATATGCGCTTTGCTTTCACACATAAAGTGTGAAAATATCTTCAACGTCTTTCCGGCAATATGGACATTTTATTTTATCCATATTGGCTACAATGGCTCCGTGAACAGTGATCCCCATTTAAAATGGCCCCAAGTCAAAAATGAAGAATCGCCCCAAATTTGGGGTGATTTTTCATTAAGCAATATCACCCCAAGCTAAAATGTGAAAAAACACTCCAAATAAAAATTTAAAAAAGCCCGAAACAAAAGTGAAAAATGTATATATATTTTAATAATGTTTTTGGGGTTAAGACTCATTATCACATTTGAAAATAAACCCAATTTCAAAATGAACGATGACCCCAGCAAAATATTGAAAATCACCCCAAAATGTACCTGGTCAATGTAACGTTTTGGGCCGATTTTTAATTTTTGAATTCCGTTCAGTTTTTTAAATGTTAATTAGGGCGTAACTCCAAAACATTATACAAAAATCGACATATGCATTTTTCACTTTTGTTGGGGAATTTTTCATTGTTCAATTTTCGTATGAAAAATTCATAACAGAAATCAAACATGAAATACTACCTAAAAAATTATGAAGAATTCTCAAATAAAATCGCATACGAATTTTTTTATTATGGAAAAATTCCCAAAAATTAGGAAAAATTACCCAAAAAAATTAACAAAAGTGAAAAATCGGTTTGTTTTTTTTTTGACATTTTTCATAGAATACAGAAAATCCAATAATTTGAAGAAGTTTGTGAATTGTTTGATAATGAGATTTAAAAAATATTAACAATGTAAAAAAAAAATCTCACAAAAAAATAAAAAAAAAGTCCACTTTCAAAATATTTCTTAAATATAAGCAATAATCCAGGCGCCCCGGTAGTCGAGTTGGTAGCGTGCTTGTCTATCAGCGTGGGGGTTGTGGGTTCGATTCCCACCAGAGGCTTTGGTCTGTCGCTGCAAAAATTTAGCCAAATGGTCTGTGTCACCCGGTTTACCCTTGGACCCAAAATTAGAATATAAATTTACTTTGTATTGTAATTAATAAATAAATAAATAAGCAATAATCCGATTTGGAATGTTAATGCCTGCAAATAATCCCTCAATACTTGCCGACAACATAATAATTATAGAACTCAAGAGTTTAGACGATGGAATTGGATTCGGGACCACTGTACTTAACATTTCACTCGCTCACCTGATGCGAAGAGCCCGCCTGCAAAATCCAATTGACTCAGCAATTGAAGGCACACCACCGTGGGCTTCCTTATCGCTTCTCAGTTTGGCTCTAAGAGAAGATCGAAATAAACAATGAAAAGTAATTTTTTCTAAAGAAGAAACTGCCCATTAGTGCAAAAAAAACAAAATGTCATTAGCTCGCAGTCTATACTTCATGTTAATACAGATTAGGCCATAGATTTGACGAAGGATTTTTCTTTCTCTGCTTTCGCAAGTACCCATGCTTTGGCGCCATAAAGAAGCCCAGGTAGAATAAGTGTGTGGTACAGTGTGGTTTTAGTTCTACAACACAGTTGAATTGTTTAGTTAGCCCGAATTGGCAGCATCATTCGCTTTATTTCGATCCTGACCTTCTTTCTATTAATGGCGGAACCGAGGTATATACATTTCCCCATTACCTCGACGTTGCAACTTTACTATGTCGCCTGTCTTTCGTCGCGACGTTTGTCTAGCAGTGGCGAGCATAAATTTGGTCTTGTCCACGTTCTTCGAGCCACGAGCCATCTAAGCCATTTTCTTCTCGGTTCTGGTAAAAGCGCCACTCACATCTCGCTCAATCTTTCCGACGATGTCAATAGCAGGCGCATAGGCGACGGGGATGTGACCTTTGGTGATCACTGTTCCAGTTTTATTCACCCCTGTTTTTTTCCAATATTTTCTCCATCAGCATGTTGAAGAAGTTGCATGAACGCTGTCTGAGACCTCTTGTAGTGATGAATGGTTCCGAGAGGTCACTTCCAATTTCTAGTGTCACTCAGACTCATTCTATCAAAGGCGTGCAAGTTTTAATTGGATCTCATAATTTCACACAATTTTTAAGTCACCCAGATTTTTAAAATCAATAAAAAAAAATTCATGAATGATTTTTTTAAAAAAAAAAAAAATTCCACTTTGGTTGGATTTACCTATGTTATGTAGGTTTAAAAAGTTATAAAAATTATTTTTATAAAAACCTAATTTTTAAAGAGCATAAAGAGAATATTTTTTTTGGTTTTTTTTTAAAAAAAACTTTATCTAGTTAAAACATAATTAAATTCCGAATTTGGGTGATTTTTATCAAATTCGGTTGGTTGTTTTTTTTTTACTGCCACTGCCCAGAAATACAGGAACGTAGACTCTTCAGGCTCCTCTATTCACCTCTCCCTCGTCATCAACATCTTTTCATTCCAGGGTATCACTATGGTCCTGCTGGTAGCCTCCACATGAACTAGCTCTCACGAGCGGCCAACATACTGAACCTGACCTAACATACGATCCAACTAGTTCCTAAAAACATGCATTTGTTATAATTTTGAGTAATTTTGCTGGGATATTGCCTTAAAAACATAGTTTCGTGGAACTAGTGAACAATAAGAGGTACACGAGGAGAACTGGATGCAAATTAAAATCTAAAATTTTCAAATTGGGGCCTAATATGAAGAACAGACTCTGAACCGGAGTCCAGAAAATGATCTTGTTATTACCACACATAACCACTTCACAGGCACCCCGGTAGGCGAGTTGGTAGCGTACTTGCCTATCAGCATGGGGGTTGTGGGTTCAATTCCCACCAGAGGCTTTGGCCTGTCGCTGCAAAAATCTAGCCATATGGTCTGGACCCAAAATTAGAATATAAATTTACTTTATATTGTAATTAAATAAAATAAATAAACAACCACCTCACATAGGAAATACTGCACAGCTATCTTATATAGCGAATATATAATTCGTTGCCACCACCATCTGTAACATTCATCGCGCTTTTATTTTACTATCTAAAGTTGGTCGCATCATTCAAGAGGAAGCGTCATTCACAATGAACTCACACTTGATCGCCTCAACAGCGACATACATATGTCTGAAGTAATACAATATGAAATGTGCGATGTGCTCAAAAACATTTCCAGATCATACACAAAATTGAATGTCATTCGATCGTGTGTCTTTTGACACACGTACAAATTCTCACAGTTATTATTCAGAGCGAGCAAAGTGAACTGAACCGAACTGAATTGGTTTTCGGAAACATTCGTGGAACTATGTTCGTGTTGATCTTAGACAAATATTTGTATAACTTTCAAAATGATCGCATAATAAATGTCATGAATAATCAAAATCAATTTCCATCAAAATTATATATGAATGTCTAAACATTGCGAATAGTCAAAACAACAAGTTGCCATATTTTGCAATAATTCCTTTCGCAGACCAATGGCAAATAAGAAATAAAATATATACTCCTATGTGCAAACGAATGGGGCGGCACAGTGTGTCGAAATTGCAACTAAATGTTGAGTGAAATTGAGATGATGAGCAATATTGTGTTACCATATTGCCTTGTATAGAGCAGGTTAAGGGTGCTGAGGCAAAGCCGTTAAGGGCAATTCCATTCTTTCAATTTCCAACCTGTATATAAAGGAAACTGTAGGACATCGCCGGCATTTTTATATCCTACACGACCCTCAGCCGCTGTATTGAGATATCCAATTGATTCATTGAGTGAAGTTCCAAATTTACTTACTTGATGCATGAACATTGTTCAAGCTGCATTGTCAGCTAGTTACACATTTAATGTTGTAGCACCATTGCCGGCATTAGACCACTGTTCCTCAGTAATAAAATAGCAATTTTGAAAAATATTTCAAATATGGCTGAGACTGCCACTCATTATGTTCAGACGTTCAGAAACATGCATCTATCCACACATAATGATGACGACGACATCCACGACAATGATGCTGGCACTGACGCTGTAGCTGCTGCTGCCAATGACGATGATAGATCACCATTTTAGCAATGTCATCTCCGATACGTTTAATTGTATGAATAACGAAAATCCACACCGACAAACAAAAGAGGACAACAAATCTCCAACACGCTCGTCTGAAAACTTCGTTTAATAGCAAAACTTCTGGGGATCTTTTTTTCAAACCAAAAAAAAAAATAGAAAAATCCAATATCAATGATTTTTCAAATTCGACACATGGATGCAACCACCGCCGGAGTGAGGCAGCAGCCACATTATGACCAGGGCCATAACGTCGCATGCACCTTTTGCGGCACATGCGTGCG
Organism: Hydrotaea cyrtoneurina; assembly: GCA_958296145.1. NCBI lineage: Eukaryota > Metazoa > Arthropoda > Insecta > Diptera > Muscidae > Hydrotaea > Hydrotaea cyrtoneurina. Next base: position 121,689,729 of record OY282512.1, read on the forward strand.
TGCTGCCTCAATTATACGTTTATGTAGATGACAATTGATATTTTTGTTTGCTTGTCCATAGAGATTTTGTAATAAACATTTATTGAGTCTGTATGTGTGCCTATGTCGACTCTTTCCGTTGGATTTCTTCATGATTTTTGATTGAAAAATAAAAATTATTGATTTTGCGTTTTGTCCATTTTGGCAATAAAGTCACGCAATTTTCGTCCAAATGTACGTACGCGTACCCGTCGTATCCATTATTGACACACTTTGATGACTGAATGAAATATAAGCGATTTTGTGAAAATGTCCATAAATTCAATAGAAGAAATCATGAAATCGCCAGCAAACAAGAAAGAAAAACAAGATATGTATGTTACCAACGTGTCTGTCGACATGATGTTTTAACATGACAGTTAAAAATTGTTTATAAATAATTAATTATTTATACAAAAAATCGTTTTTGTTGGCGAATTGATAATTGCTGCGCAAAAAAAATGTCCGAAAACATGTTAGACATCGTTTTGGGTGAATTACAATTCTCGATTAGAAAACTGGTATTCTCTGGTGTAAGATAATGACTAATAAACGAAAGACATAGATGGATGGCATCGACCATGCGTATCAAAATCAAATATATAAGACAACCCAATGAGAAAAACATATACTGACCTATATGTAGATGATCTTATTTGGAGTTCATGAAAAGGACATTTTTACTTAATGTACCAGATAGTACCGCCGGGGTAATGCACATTCTCACATTACAGTGGGAAACCCAGGTTCGCAAGCATGCGATTTGTTTACGGTAGTCAAGCTTTTAGATGAAAAACTTATAAAAAAAAACGAAAAATATTCTACATAAAATATAATTCAATATCTTAATATATATTTACACTCGACACTGATTCACTGATACACTGATTCACTGACTCTGTCACGCAGTACGTAGGAATTTAAATAGGCATTCTATAAATAACTAGTAAGTTGTAATGCGCCTATGGCGCCCGTTGAAATATGTGTTAATTTAAAATGGATGCAACAAACATTTTCATATACATGAAATATAATTTATTTTATCTGTTTGTTCAAAAAAAAAAATGTTTGTTGAAAAAAAAAAATTGGTGAAAAAAAAAAAATTTTGTGGAAAAAAAAAAATATTGTTGAAAATAAAAAAAATTTTGTAAAAAAAAAATTTTTTGTTGAAAAAAAAATTTTTTAAAAAAAAAAATTTGTAAAAAAAAAATTTTGTAAAAAAAAATTTTTGTAAACAAAAAAATTTGGGGAAAACACAATTTCTGTACAAAAAAAAATATTATTTTTTTTATTACATATTATTATTTATAGAATTATAGAATGCCTATTTAAATTCCTACGTACTGCGTGACAGAGTCAGTGAATCAGTGTCGAGGGTAAATATATATAAACTAGTAAGTTGTAATGCGCCTATGGCGCCCGTTAATTTGCTTGAGAAAGTATTTGTTACTTAATTTTAAAAATTTTGAAAAAAAAAATTTCGAAAAAAAATAAAATTTGTGGAAAAAAATTTTTGTTGAAAAAAAAAATTTTGTTGAAAAAAAAAACAATTTTTGCTGAAAAAAAAATTTTTGAGGAAAAAAAAAATTTTGTTGAAAAAAAAAATTTGTTGAAAAAAAAAAATTTGGAAAAAAAAAATTTTTTTAAAACAAAAAATTTGGGAAAAAAAAAATTTTGGTAAAAAAAAAATTTGGGGAAAACACAATTTCTGTACAAAAAAAAAATATTATTTTTTTTATTATTATTATTTATAGAATTATTATAGAATGCCTATTTAAATTCCTACGTACTGCGTGACAGAGTCAGTGAATCAGGGAATCAGGGAATCAGGGAATCAGTGTATCAGTGTATCAGTGAATCAGTGAATCAGTGTCGAGGGTAAATATATATTAAGATAATAATAATAAAAAAAATAATATTTTTTTTTTGTACAGAAATTGTGTTTTCCCCAAATTTTTTTTTACCAAAATTTTTTTTTACAATTTTTTTTTTTACAAAAATTTTTTTTTTTACAAAATTTTTTTTTCAACAAAAAGATTTTTTTTCAACAAAATTTTTTTTTGAAGAAAATTTTTTTTTCCAAAAAAATTTTTTTTTTCCAAAAACAATTTTTTTTTCATCAAAATTTTTTTTTCAACAAAAATTTTTTTTTTCAAGAAAAGCACCTTGTCGGACCGCGATATAGAAATTGGTGGAAAGTCTTGGGAGAAGTTAGTGATGTACGTCGCTCAAGAACAACTGGGAATATTGCGGCTGTAGCCCAAAGTGAAGAAAACCCAGGTTTGTATATTCCTAGTCGTTCTTTGGAATTGGGCATTTCACAAACGTCATTACACCGTATTTTGCACAAGACCTGAAGCCGGCCGATCATCCACAACGTCGCATCTGAGGCTCGGAAAATCCAAGAGTTATTGTTGAGAAGCCTCTCCATCCTCAACGTGTGACTGTTTGGTGCGGTTTATGGTCCGGCGGGGTCATTGGACCTCACTTTTTCGAAAATGAGGTAGGATCAACAGTTATGGTCAATGGATGGCGCTATCGAGAGATGATTAAAGATTTTTTATGGTCGGAGTTGGATGATATCGATCTGGACAACGTTTTCTTTCACAAGACAGTGCTACGTGCCACACAAGCAACGAAACCATTGCTCTTTTACGGGAAAAGTTTACGGGCCGTGTTATCTCTCGAAGAGGTGACCACCGAGATCTTGTGATTTAACACCTTGCGACTTCTTCGTTTGGGGCTACGTGAAAATACTTTTCTAGGCGTGGATTATGAAGTCATCAACTGAGTTTATGTGAAATAGCTTTTTAAAATAGGACCGCATTTGCTGTCCATACATAATCTCAACTACAGATCTATCGAATAATACAAAACAGAAATGGTCAGCCATAGAATACGAAAATTTATAAAAAATATAACCAGCAATAAGGCATTGTAGTGGAATCCCCAAAGAAGTCGAAGACGAAACAACCAGTTAACACCTGGAGACGAACCGCAACAACTATGAGCAAAAGCTGGGAAGAAATCAAATAGTTTGCATACCTTGGCTGGTTCTGGAACCATTGTGACATTGTTAAAACCTCTGAAATGATGCTCTCTATATCGTGTACAACTCTTCTAGATTTGGGGACGGGTCCAATACTCTTCAATCTGCCTACCTATATGATGCTCTACTCCATCTTCAAACCATTTGATAACAAATATAAGCCAATGTAAAAACAGTACATGTATTTAGTATTTGATTTAATTTAGACCTGATTGCAACAATCTATTTCCATTACATTACGATCCGGTTAAAGACTTCATTTTGTTCCAATTTTGAACAACATCAAGAGTAATGACTCTTTCAGAAATAACTAACGCCCGGCGACGTCCAGCAAGGATTCAACCCACTTTTTCTAGGAACACCCAGGAGACAATTAGCGCTGCTCGGGTTTGTTGCTTAAGTCTTTTGTTATTCACTCACATGGGCCTCACTTAGCACAGATGCATGGCAAATACAAAAAAACTACAACAAATCGGTTTATTTTCAGTGGTAATTTCACACGACATTAAATATTAATGGTTGTTGGAAAATGTATGGTCATCATTATAAGCGGCCGCTCGGATGGATGCGGTTGGTTTGGTAACAGACCACCCAATTTTCACTTTCAAATCATAAATTTCACATATGTATATGAAAGGCAAAAAAAACAAAAAAAAAAAATGACGCATTCTCACCTAAGGTCTTGCGGAATATTTACCAGCACAGATTTGCCTCGCGACGACCACACAATGTACTAATGCGATGGCGAGTGTATCATATCTGAAGTGGAGAAAACAGAAACTGCAACAACAGCAAAATGTCAGTACAGCTTCCCCAAACAACTTTCAAAGTTAAATGGCATTTCCTGCTTTTGTTTCTCCAGCTATTTGCCAATGATGTGGTCACAGTGCTAGAGCTGGCAGCGCGATATCGATAACCAGGGAATCGAAGAGGATGCTCTGCTCGAGGAGGTTAGGCACTGAAGTCAGCAAACAATTTACTATGGTGAGACATCTTTTCAAACAACTTCGAGGTATGTTTTGTTGAAAGCAACAGAGTTGTTACCATCCACAACGTGTGGCATGGAGGATGCGCGAATACCAAAAGCCAGGTGCGTATATGTAAATGTCCGACCGCACATTTTTTTCCATGAAGTGTCATCACAGGCAGCAGACGTTGAGGCTACATAGGTAAATGACGGCATGTGTGTGTGTGTGTATGACTGCGTAATAATGTCGTTAAAATTTATTGAAACAGAGCCATCGATTAAATGGCAGAGCAGAGAAAAAGAAAACTAAAGAAAAAAAAAAACTGCAACTGAAAGTGGTTGCAGCGACCGAAAGTTGGCATTGTTCTAGCAGATGCAGCCGTCATACATCATTACAGGATGCACAGTTATCAATTAGCTTAACATCGTGTTGTGATTTGTTTGCTGTTACCCAGCGTTTCCGTTCAAACGGAAGTTTGCCGTGTAATGTGGGAATTGAAGGGGTTATGTGGCCTGTGAGCTTAATGAAAATATGAATAGCTTTGACTTTCATTAGCGAACAAAACTGTTAATGGTAAAGTGTAAATGACATGTGTTGCCACACATGTTAAAACCGATTGAGGGCAACATTACAAAAGGCCAACCTCAAGTTCCAACCAAATCGATTCGCACTTCTAGACAATTAAGTCTTCACTCTCCAGCCGTTTAATACCCTAGAAATTCCCCTTCAGTGGTTTTCAGAAACACTTTACTCATACGGAAGTCGGCGATTACTTAGGTGTTCCATTACAGTTCACACACCTTACTTACACAGTACTTAATAAAACTCTACTCTTTTACATATTAAAATGTTTCCAATCCCATACAAGTTTAATTGAGAAACATTGGCAAACACTTTTCAAAAGGTGTCATTCATTGAACACAAAATGTTTTCAAAAAAATCATACAATTTCAACAACAAACATCTTAAACCGACACTTCCTTCTTGAAAATGAAACGACCGTATAACTGTCAGCAGATCTTTTATACATCGTTTCGTTTCCAGATTGAGATTTTAATTTGTCAGTGTATTCGCTTGTATCGGATTGTCTGGATGTGTTCTTCAAGCGAGAGAGGAAACATTCGATATTTCACACAGTTTCCAATGGAGATACCACAGCGTGAAATGGCAAATGTAAATTTAGTCGTGTCATTGACATGACAGCTGCAATCAACAAGTGATTATTCACCTAAAATGTTTAATCAAGTAATGTCATAAGCTGGACATGGACAGATTTGAAGTGAACAAAATAAGAGATTTTGTCATGTTTCTCAAAAATTTAAAGAGTGCATTAATTCTTCATTTGGGTCAGGCGGGCTACGATTTACTTATGGAGGCAATAGAGCCTTTTCCGAATTTGGAGGAAATACTTAATACCAACAACGAGTTGATCACTTGCGATAAAAACGTTATTGGCTAGAAATCATAATGTGGAAAATCTCGCATCATGAAAAGTATTTTAATTTGTATCTACCATTCGGTTACACACACACTCAGAGACTTACTGCCTGTTTCCGTAAAACGAATTTGTACGATCGTTACAAATCGTCAGTATTGGAAGCGCTATAGAATGGATTTCAGACATTATTCAATTCTGGTATTCAGATATATGTTAGATATCGACGATCCCAATAAAATAAGCTATCATTACTATTTTGACAATTTGTAACGAATGAAAACAGGCCGTAAAAAAATGATTGTCGTGAAAGTAATTTTTAAAAAATACGAAGGACCGTAAATAATGATTATTTTTGTTTTTTTAAATCATAAAATCAATCACTTAGTACATACATAAAAGAAAAATAATTTCTCGATAGTGAATGTTTTTGGACAGTCTTTGCATTTTCGCCATGATTTTTAAATTTTAGATTTTTACAGTTTTCTTCAATGGTAATGATTAATTTTCAATAATATTAAAAAATAAAACTCAGAAATAATGTTTATTTATGCTTTGTTTCGCTCATAATAAAACTCACTTCATTAAGCCAAAATTGGAAGACTAAAGTGCAGCAACCTTAGCGATTTTTTCTAGTCGAAAAATAAAACATTTTGAGAGAGTAAAAGTGAGAGAGTAAGAGTAAAACAGCACGCAGCTATAGACAAACAGTTTATCATTTCGACAGAAGTTGCAGAAGTTTAACATTAGATTTTTTTCTGTCCTATGAACCAAATGCACATATTCGGAAAGGGGATAAAAAATAAAAATACCCGTGTATCGGCGATTTTCATGTACACGTCAGAATTTTTTTTTTAAGTTTGAAGTATGAAGCTCGTAGTGGCCTGTGTGAAAGCCTTTCGACCGATTTTTAACCCTTTTTTTTTCAGTGATCCAATGGAGCTGATTTTTGGCAGGCAGACTCGTGGAAATTATGGGCTGATTTTTTTTTTAATATTACTCAAAATTAATCATTATTTTTGGAGAAAACCTTAAAAGTCATAATATGGGTTATCCGTTTCGTCGTTTCAAAAGTATAGGGCAGGAATTCGACATCTGTCACACTAAGTTGTTAAACCAAATTTAAGTTGGAACTCTGACATTGACGAAATATATCTTAATTATCACACAGCGCGTAAAAATTATTAAAACCGTCCACAAAAATGGCGATTCTGGCACAGCCACATATCGCTCTTTATAAGGCGATTATGGTTAGTACGATAACCGACTTTTTTTGCCTGCTATTGAAGAATACGACTTGGAGAATATGTGGTTTCAACCAGACGGTGTCACATGCCACACAACAGGAGCGAATTGAGACATTTCCTGGCCGCGTAATTTCTCGACCTGGCGACATCAACTGGCCACCAATATCATGAGATTTGACACCGTTCAATTTTTGTTGTGTGGCTACGTGAAAGACCGTGTTTATGCAGATAAACCTTTAACTCTTGAGCACTTAAAAAGCAACATTCGTCAAGTCATGGCTGAGATACCGCCCAATATGTGCCAAAAAGTGGTCCAAAATTACCTCAAAAGAATCAATGCGGTAGTTAAAATGCGAGAGAGACAAACCAATAAATTTACTTGTCTGTGAAAATTTGTTAGTGGAATAAATATCTTAAAAAATCGAAAACAAAAAAAAGTGTATATTTTTCGATGTTTTGCTATTAATATGAGGTATAGATTATTAAAATCGATCAAGTATTTTAGCTTTTATTCATAATTTAATGAAGGTCCCTTCTTGAATTTCCCAAAAAAAAATTATTTAGAGATTAACTGCATGTTTCCATAAAACAAATTTGTTCGTTTTTTAGAAAATGTCAAAATTGAAGGGCCAATAAAATAGATTTGTATCAGTAGTGAGAGCTTCTTCGTTTGAGATTGCCTTTCATATGTCGATATCTAACATATATCTGAAAACCAGAGTTGAATAATGTCTGAAGCCTATTTTATAACGCTTCCAATATGGACGATTTGTGACGAACGAACAAAATCGTTTTCTGGAAACAGGTAGTTATTTTTTAAATTTTATTATAAACTTCCGCTGCCTGTTCGTTCATGGAATGTTAAGGGGAATACGTACGTAATATTCTATTACTACTGTAACAAAAAGCTCTGCAATTTTTATAATCCACTTAATTTTTTCCCTGGTTGCTTAAAATGCAATGGGTCAACCACACAATCGCCCTGAAGCATGCACAAAGGCGCTTACTTATCTCGTTCGCAATCAATCAAAATTAAAAACAACATTTTAATATTTGACTTTTTCCCGCACAAAACAAATGGTTACGATTTTAAAATGCTGCGTGTGAAAACCGATGTGGGATTTCCATTGTGTTTTCCGAAAACTCCAATTACGTTTGCAATGCAATTATTTCGCACTGTGCACCGGGCAAGGGAGTGGGTTTCGGTGGAATGCGCATGTTGCATGCCTGCCCACTTTAATCATCTAATGGTAGACAAAAGAGAAGTGCCATCCCAGACACATGCTGCTCCCTTGCATGTTGCGTCTCCATTCAATTATTTTGCCATTTTCATCATTAACCAAAAAAAAAAAAAAGAAAACGCAAAAAAAAAACAAACGAAGGAAATAACAATAACAACAGCAGCAACAAAAAACGCCACATTGAAATCTTAACCAAAAACAACAAACAAGCCCAACACTGTTTGCAACCGATAGAAGAAAAAAAAAATCTTAATTTTCCTAACGTGGCAATGGGGCATTATCAATACGTTTCAGCACCAGTTGTAGTGGCAGCAAAAAAAAAACAGACGCTGCCAACAACCCGTGTACCAGCTCGTATACGGGCGTATGTTTGTATGTGTGCGTGTGTGTGTGTGCGTGAGTATGCACGCAGTAATTACTGCATATCTTGGCCGTCTGCCATTTATGGCAAGTAACTGCTATTCACTTGTATCTCTCACTTCAATTCAATACACTTCAGTTGAGTGGTGCAGTGTTCTTTTGGCCGTTTGCTAAGTGCAACTTTGACCATAGCAGCCGAGTTTGCTGGCCTGGCCTGCGCTCGCCGTTGCCGTGTTTTGTGACTGGGTTGCGTTTGCAATTGCAATTGCAGAATTACGAACAGAATTGCAGTTGACAATGTTTAAGTAACAATTTATTCGATTATTCGATACATTGCCATTTAACACTCCGATAGCGGCGACCATCGTTTGTATCGGCGATCGTTCAGACGTTCGTCCGTCTGTCCACCCGTCCTGTCCGTCCGTCCTGGAGGTATCGTCGTTGTTCTTTATTTATGAGTGACACAAGAATATTCATTGAATTCTATTGAATTTGGTTTTTTATATGGAATATTTTTGTGTCATGCCAAGCCAACAACACTCGGTGAAGACGTGAATTTCAACAATTTAACCTTTTGCATTGCTAAGTGACTTGGCACAACTGGATTACGTTGTGACTTGCTGGCGAAATGCATTTGCGACAGCTCACACTGACGTTGGATTCTGCGAAGCCATGTGCTGTTGTGACATAGGAGTTAAATGTCCACCTCTTAATTTGGGAACAGATTTCTTAGCGTTCCATGATAAATATGTAACTGAAAATCATTTATTGAAATGCATGCGATTCAAAAGTTATCGGTGTCTCCTACGGTTCTTAAAGTTGACGAGTGACTCACATAAAATCAACGCATGTGCCTAAAGCGTTTCCGATCGCAATACATCTTCTAATGCCAGTCAATCAAAATCAAATAATGAAAACCAGAATGGCAACTAAAGCCGATCGCTTACACTCTATAGAATTAGTTGCCCTCGGGCGGCTGACTCTAATTACAGAGGAGAGGACGTTGTACAGAAGATGACTAAACTGATTTTAACAAAATTATGATGATTGACTTGGAGCATTGCGAATGTCATAACTGTCGCCATGGGGTGTCACAATATGAGACCGAGTAAATAATGGGCATAGAATCTGCCGGATCTAGTGATACGATTCTAGGTGAGGTTAAGGTTATTTAGTCAGCCAGCAGGCTGCTGCACCCCTCTGTGGGTTGACTAGCATTGGCAATAGATACTAACCTAGTAAATAGAGAGATTGACAGATAAATAAAGACAAGTGCAAATCAATTTATGAAGTTTTGTAAGTGCCTCAGAATAAGAACTTCAAACACTGGTATATACAGGGTCCGCCAAATAACTTTTTTTTTTTTGAAAATTCTATAAAATTCTTCTGAAATTTCTTTTTTTTATTTGAAAGTACAATCCTTGAAAGTACAGCAGTAGCCTACACGATTGGCATCTTCTGTAAGTCGATCGCAAGCCCACTTAGCGAAGCGAAAACGCGTTGGATTGTCAGTTGGCTTCAACTCCTGCATCAATTGGATTTTGTATGGCGTCATACCAAGGTCTTTATGCTAAATTCGTCTCAATGATGTCTCCGACATGTTCCGTGTTATCTTTCGAAGAGGAGATCACAATTGGCCACCGAGATCTTGTGATGTAACTCCTTGCGACTTCTTCCTTTGGGGCCAACAGCCCAGCGATTCAAGACCTCAAAGATAGAATTCGTGAGGAGGACATAGAGCAGCCATTTTGCGATTTGGTTATGGAGAATTTCATGAAAAGGATATGGTCCTGTAAGCGTGGTCGTGGTGGCCATTTGGCTGATGTTGGATTTCATTATTAACATACTTTTAACTCAAAATTTTTATCTCAAAAAATTAAATTTTTCTTTGAATACCAAATACCAAAAATAACACCTCTTGTTGAAAACCCTTTATATACGATCGGCTGCACTTTTTGTTGGTTAAGTCTTTTGTATGCCAACATTACAATATAAATGTAGGAACACGAAATGCATATCTGTTTAAGATTCAGATAAAATTGGTGGACTATTGGACAACCAAATAAATTTTTTGAGAATTGGCGAAAATAAATATTTTGCTCCCTCTAAGAACATCTCGAGCCCTAACTGCGAAAAAGACCTAAGAGCCAAACCGAAAATTTTACAGGAGAGAATTTTTTGTGTGGTTAAGCATAAAGGCGTGTTTTGCTTACGAGACAATTGAATTTGCTAAATATTTATAAATATTAATTTTTAATTTTTACTATTTTGAAATTTATTAATTAATTTTCTATCGAAATTCTTTTTTGCGATATAATGAAGAATAAAAATTACTAAATTCATGGAAAACTGGGTACGTTGAGAAACTTTCATATTCATACTGTAGCAGAAATAGTATATTAATTTGTACATGATATTTGAAACCTTATGGAATTTCCTTTACATATCAATCCGCCTACTTATATTCAATTGTACACTAGTATTGTTTCACGTTTAATTTCCATTTATTGTAATCCCATCTCAATTCCACTGGATACTAGACGACTTTTCTGATATTACTTGTTGGCTCCTCAGCAAGGAATCATAGTTTTATGTTGTCATTCGATTTATAACTTTTGGCAAATAAAGTCGACTTTTTAAAACTAAAGCGCTAATCGCCTTTTACTTAACTACTAGACAAAATTAAAACAATAAGCGATCCGACTCTAACTGACCTTCGGGACTTTACAGGCTATTGCGAATTATTCTGAGAGCGGGTAGTGACGATTCGTCTTACCCGAGCCAGAAAAGCAAATAATAAATTAGAATAAATATTATCTATTACAATATAAAAATATATTATAATAAATATTATCTACTAGTAAGTTTTAATGCACCTATGGCGCCCGTTGAAATATGGAAAACAAATTTTGTGGAAAAAAAAAAATTTTGTAAAAAAAAATTTTTTGTTGAAAATTTTGTAAAAAAAAAAATTTTTGTAAAAAAAAATTTTTGAAAAAAAAAAATTTGGGGAAAACACAATTTCTTTCAATTTATTATTATTATTTATAGAAAATTATAGAATGCCTATTTAAATTCCTACTAGTTATTCAAACTAATATACTCAGCCTCTCACTCGCATTCAAGTTTGTCTTTTTTCGAATTACTAGTGCCCATTACAATTACAGGTTATTGGTAGTTGATCTTTCGTTTTCGATCCCCGCAATCTCCGCAATTTTGTTGCCCTACAGAAATGTACAGACATATTTCTGAATTGTCATCACGTTATGTTTTATGCAGGAAATTCGGTGACATGAAGGAATGTTCTTTAATTAATCCAACATGTCTTCAACACTTCCTGGCCAATGACTTTTAAATTTGACCATGACTTTCATCACAAGATGCATTCAACGTTATTTATTAACATCTACGCTATGTTGGATAAACTGTAACATTCTACAAATTTGCGGCCACAACTAACTGACTGCCTGAGTATTTCTTTACATAATTTTCTATGGTCTCATGACTTAAGGAAAAATTACTTCCTATAACACCAAAAGAAAAGCGGGAGGGGGAAAAATGATTTCTAAACTTGTTTTCTTTCACTTAAAACCACATGACGCCTAACAAACAACTATTTGTTACATGTCATCTTTAACACATGAAGATAACATGCAAAATGACCAAACCAACTCAAAGGAAAAAGAAACAACACCAAAAACAGAAAAACGCCTCAAGGAAAGCCAACGAAAATGCTTGCACAGAGACCAGCCGACCGACAGACGACAGAGTGATACCAGCCAAAGTCCCGCACCGCAGAATGGCAACAAAAAAAGAGGAACATTGCATGCGTTATTGATATTTCGCCATCAATTCACCGACGGCCATGAAAGAACAAAAAATGTGAAAAAGAAGCTTTACAAATTAGACATGATATGGCAGACGCAAAAAGATGTCAAGTCTTAACAAACGCCATAATACCTTAAAGGTACAAATTAAAAAAAAAAAAAAAAACTACAACCGCACCACATTTCTATTGCCGAAGAACACCATGGAATCCCTGAATCCGACATCGGAATAGTATGGCAAATATTGAGTTAGAATGTTTCCACACAAAGCTGACATAATGCCGAAGTAATAATGCGAAACTTTGTATGGAACCGGTTTGCGGACAGCGAACTGCGGACACCGCATCGCGCTTACCACTTAAGTACTGGGCAGATTAGGAGAACATAAATGGCATTTCTAATGAATTTATATCACAGCGTGTACGGGCTGCCATGAAATTGTCATTTTTTTCAATTAGTGAAATGCTTGAAGCGGCTACTTTCAGTGTTCAATAGTTTGGAATCCACCTGCGCATAACGCTCTCGCCCAACGCGCCAACGACGGACGGAGAGTTATCTTGTAAACGATGCTTTAACAATTTGCATGAGCGTAAAATATTAGTTGTCTCTTATGGACATTGGATAATGTCACAATTTGCAATTCTTATAAACAAAATAATTAATTACTTCATTAGCGGGTTCTCCATTAACGTATGGTGTATGGATTTGAACATTGGCACGTTTACATTGTAAGTCTTAGCTGCTTTTTTTTATAGTTGAGTGAACGGTAATAATGAGTCATTTGAAAGGAATTGCAATTGCTCCAGGCAAGTTACTAGTGGGTGTGCTTCGGAACTCAATCCATCAGTTTTGCATTTAAACGTATGCTGCAAAACGCTCTCTCAAGGGACGCAGAAGTTATGAAGGTTCGTTCATGGTTTCAAATAAAAGAAGTCCGGATAGACTAATGTACGGCTGGAGAGACTTGTTAATACCCTTGACCAGCAATTAAATGATTTTCTATTGCTATTCTCTATTTCAGTGCTTTTTTAAACTATTTTTTTGTAAATTAGATTTACAATAAATAAATCAAATAATAATACTAAATCCAGCTAACAGGAAACGACGTTGGTATGAAAGAACTAATACTTACTTACCTATTTTCCCATAACATTCCATGAAGGAACGGAGGGGGGACTTCTCTCGAATCAGTGAGCTGTGCGCGATATAATTTGTATTCTTACTGATCTAGGTCCCGGTCTATTTAAATCAGGCTCCAAACGGCGAATGTTTTTCGGAATTGATGTGTTATTTACATCGATGCGAATGTGGGTCAACCAGGTTTTGACTGCGGTTCTTTTGGGATGTCATGTCACTCTCATCGATTTCCTTGAAAGGAGATAAAACGATTGGGCAAATATTAGACACACCTGTTGGACAGATTCCACATTGATTTGACATTAGGTCATTAGGACATTAGGTTCCTCCACCATGACCATGCAAAGGCGCACCATTATGTCATACCCACTGCAAAAACTCATAAATTGGGCTACAAAGTGGTACCTCATCTATTCTATAAATCGTAGTTATTTGTCACTGTAGTCACTGTCTTGGACTCCGAATACGGCCCCAGACTCTGAATGTCTATTTACATTTTCTAAACTAATTTCGCCTTGATTTTAACAGATTAAATCATATTCTTGTGGAAGACCGTAGTGTGGTAGATAGAGTGTGCGACTATCACACATGTAAACCACGGTTCAAAACCGGGTTAGACCATCAACGATTTTTCAGCAGATGTTATCCGGCTCGTAAATGCTGGAGACTTTACGAGTATGAAAGTAATGTCTAAGCCGTGAAAAACTTCTCTAGCCTTTCGGAGTCGGCTTTAAACAGTTGATCCCCGGTCAGGGAGTACAGAAACTATATCGTGCACAACTTATTGATTCGAGAAAACTTCTCCGTCTGTTCCTTCATGGAATGTTAAGGGACATAAGTAAGTAAGTTAAACTAGTAAGTTGTAATGCGCCTATGGCGCCCGTTAATTTGCTTGAGAAAGTATTTGTTACTTAATTTTAAAAATTTTGTAAAAAATATTTTGAGAAAACTATTTTGTAAAAAAAAATTTCGAAAAAAAATAAAATTGGGAAAAAAAAATATTTGTGGAAAAAAAATTTTTGGTGAAAAAAAAATTTTTGTTGAAAAAAAAAATTTTGTTGAAAAAAAAAATTTTTGAGGAAAAAAAAAATTTTGTTGAAAAAAAAAATTTGTTGAAAAAAAAAGTTAGCTGAAAAAAAAAATTTTTGTTGAAAAAAAAAAATTTGGTGAAAAAAAAATTTTTGTGGAAAAAAAAAATTTTGTTGAAAAAAAAAAATTTTGTGGAAAAAAAAATTTTGTGGAAAAGAAAAAAATTTTGGTAAAAAAAAATTTGGGCAAAACACAATTTCTGTACAAAAAAAAATATTATTTTTTTTATTATTATTATTTATAGAATTATTATAGAATGCCTATTTAAATTCCTGCGTACTGCGTGACAGAGTCAGTGAATCAGGGAATCAGTGTATCAGTGAATCAGTGTCGAGGGTAAATATATATTAAGATCATATTCTTAATCTTGCTAAAACCTCAGCAAAAAAAATGTCCCATGTTCTTGGCTATTTTGCTTTCCTTGGCCAATGGTTTTCCAAACAAATGCAGTAATTTGCAAAACTTTAGGGGATTTAAATCTGACAAACGTTTTCATCCGTTGTTATAAATTTTACGCACACTTCCAATGAACCTAATTTCCGTTTTTGAGCCAACCTTGTGTTAGATAAATGTTTCGACTGATTAAGCAAATTGACTAGTAATCTTGGGGCGAGAAGAGTAATTAAGACATGAGAAATTCAAAACATTTAACGAAAATTAATTGAAAACAATCATTTACTTTTCAGCTGACTCTGGCCGTTTTAGCCTTCAGTTGGCCAGTTGTTTTTTATTTCTTATAGATTTCCTCGCACGCTCTTAATTACTTTATTAAAGCGTTATTTTTTTTTTCTTGCAATTTATTTCTTTATCTCTAATCTGTTTTGTTTGTGCTTGTGCTCACAGTAAGACCAACAACAACCAACAAGCATTTTTCATTTGTGAGTGTTTTGTTTTTCTACATTTTTAATTTACGGTTTTAACATCATAATTTTAGTATTTATTACATTTATAGTTAATTTTTTTCCATGTCTCTTAATTTATTCTTTAGAGTTTAATATGCGATTTTTTTTTGTGGCGTTTGTCTCGACCACTGTGTTATCATTTAAATCTCAATTAAATCTTGTTAGGAGGTATTAAAATGCAAATACGGTGCAGTTATACTAGATTTGTAATCTCTTGTGATTGTTAGTCATAAAACAAATTTTTGCAACAGGTGAACAAATGTGCAAAACGAAAGACTTAAGACACGAACTCTGCTGGCTGGTGAATTTCAATGTCATGTTTTTCGATTTGTTTTATTTTTTCGGGAAATACATTCGATTTAGAATGGAAAATGGAGACTTTTCCGGGAATATTTCGTTGAACTTTGTGTGGATCGCCTGGCCATTCAAGCAATTTTTATTATCTTTTATTGAATTTCATTTCGTTTCGTTTTGTGGTATGTTTTATGCTACGTATGTCTGTATGTCTGTAGCGATGACAAGTGTTAATTAAGCTAATAACAGTTTAAATGATTAACAAAACCTAAACACACACGCGACTTTTCCTCGGTTAACCGAAAAATCATAGAGCACAGAAACGGAAAAACGGCAACGTTTACACCTTTTTAAGAATCGTTTGTTATGTTTCGCTACCACGCAATGTTGTTTTGTAACGTTTGTACGTTGCTGGCTGCTGTATTTGTGGCGAGCCTTATGTGATTTCAGGCCAGAAACGTTAAAAGTTAAAAGTTTACTTTCATTAACCATCCCGTTTAGAGACGAGTGAATAGACCGAACGAAACAAACAAACAAAAGCAATTCAACTATCTTCACATTTATATCAGATTCAGTTTCGTTTCTACTGGACTTGAACTTCCTACCTTGGCTGGGCTGTGGTGTGGTGTGGTGTTTCAGTCCAAGACTTCTGTATTTCTGCCCCGGATGGTTCAAGACATGTTGGGTGTCAGTCTTCGTATCGTTCGGTGTGTTCTTTCCCAGTCGTTCTTTTTTTCGCATGTCGATTAAGTAATTTTAATTGCCTTTGCGTGTATATTGCGTTTTTTACAACATTCTCTGTTCTGTTTGAGAGTTGTTTCTTTGCGGTGGTTTTTATTCCAGCACACAGACACACACACACTCGCACAGCTTAAGAATGCATTACATGGCAAGTAACAAACATGTGACTGTCTTTGTGTAAACCGAGCCGAAGAAAAGCAAAATATAAAACAAACCAAGGAAATTCTTCCAAAGTGATTTTGGAGCATTGATAGCATTGCTTTTACGAAGAAAAACTTTGTACATTTAGCGGAAATCTTTGCGAAATATACGACTATGACTTGTCTATTACCGCTGTAATTGCGTGCACATCTTTTCACTGGCTGCGCAAAATCTGCCACACAAAAAAAAAGTGTTAACATGAAAATGTCTTCTTCGCCCGTATGATTTTGGCAAGCCAAAATGATATTTAGTTGATAATGACACATGACTTGAAGACGCGAAACAAAAGACTGCAGCAACAAACCTTCCGTTAAGCGCACGTCTGTCATAGACGGTTGTCTTAAGTTATGCTTCGTTGGTTTTGCGAGTAATTAAAATTATACTTTTCTCCTCTAAGAGTTATAAATGGGAATGTTGGCTTTTTGTTGTCGTTTCTGTGTAGGAAACATGTTAAACATCCACAATTTATTTGTAGTGGAAAGTTGTTCGTGTTTCGAAGATGTTTTCTTCTCAGCAATTAGCCATAATTTCTATAGGAAAATAAGTTTTCAATGAGAACTTTTGGAACTGTAATAAACTAATGACAGAACTCCACGTATTACAATTGTGTTGCACAAGTTGCGGGATTCTTGATCGGAGCTGTGGTCAAGTCGTAGACAAGTCTGGACTAAAGGGGGAAATTTGGGATTGTACGTCGAGTTCTGTATGACCTCCAAAAAAAAAGCTAGTGTTCAAATAAAAAAAAAAAACAATTCAAACAGTTGGAAACTTTAAAATTTGTTATCAGCTGGACTATTATTTTGTTATTTGTGTTGTTGTTGTTTTCGAGATACGACTTCATTTCTCAGCCCAGAGTAGTATCTACTTGAAAATATTATTGTTCGATGGCAGAAACCGCCACTACAGGTTTGACAAATTAATATATTCTTAACGAAATCTAAATTTGTACAGCATTTGAAATATAAATTCAATATTTTAAAAATGTTCAAGGAACTGCAAGGATATTAATTATGACCGGTACGTTGGGCTAGGGTGAATCGAAACGAATGAAGTGAACAAAGAGATCATTCATTGTGAACTTATAGAGACGAAGAAGAAAAAAATAAATAAATACATGTTGTTTTCAACATTCAAATGGTGACAAAGGAAGTCCGATGTTCTCAACCAGGGCTGTGGCTGTGGAGTCGGAGTCTGACAAATGTCCTCGAGTCGGGGTCTGGAGTCGACAAATTTGCTCGATTTGATAATTTTACAATAAAGAGGAAGGTATGCCGCTAATAATTTATATGCTCGAAAAACCAGCAAATATTCGTATATATATGCCTAAAAAAATATCACAATATTCCGGACAAACTATTTATAAATGACCCTAATTACACGATGACTTTCCATCCAGGTTCAATTGTTGGCGAAGGGGGTAGCAAAGCAAGAGGGGTTGCAAAACAGTCACGAAATGGAAATTGGGGGAAAGCCACAGATATAAGGACGTTGACATGATGACACAATTGAAACTGTTACTTCCATCTATACTCGACGACGACAAACAAAAATTAAAAATTTTCAACTTATCCACTGGCAGGAAAAAGTAATCGTGTAAATTAGAACAATGAAAACAAAAATCATTTTTAAAATGTGTATTTAGATTTTATTTTGCTTATTCTGTGTTCAATGTCACAGTTTGTTTTAGATTTACTAAAGTGAATGAGCTTCGCTTCGTTTTAAAGTTTTTTCAAACTTTTCATAAAAACTTTTATTTAAAAGATTAAGAAATCAATACAAACCCTTACAAAAACAGATATTGTGGATGATATCATACAATTAGCTTCGGGATATTTTGATCTTACAAATTCGACTAGATGGTGCTGGCCATAGGCAAAACATATTAAATGTATAGGCATATGGTTGGGTACAACACTTTTAAAGCATCAGCTTCCGTCGATAAAAGGAGAACTTTTGAATATTGAATTCCTTAAAGCAGATACCTTAAGCAGTCAGTAGACATAAAACCCGTCTCGTAGAATGCAAACTGTTGTTTTGATGTCGCTTCGATATTGCCACCGTAACATTTTCACAATAAGACATGAACACAACCATAGCGAATGACTTCAAACACCAAGCCAATCAATTTGTTGGCACACGAGTTCTTTGAGAACTTTTTTGTGGGTCAAAATGACATGTTTGCAGAGCAGCTTTTGATTGAAGATTCAGAAATCTGCTGGAACATGCAAAAAAAATACAAATATAATCCGAACGATCAACTATGCCATATGCATTTATCTGCAAATATTAGCTATGATAATGAAGAACAACATAAGACAAATGGCCACCACGACCACGCGTACAGGATCATATACTTTTCATGAAATTGTCCATAAACAAATCGCACAGTGGCGGCGCTTCTCAACAATAACTCTTGGGTTTTCCGAGCCCCAGATGCGACAATTTTGCTTGTTGACGTAGCCACCGAGGTGGAAATGGGCCTCATCATTCAATGATGATTTTTCGATGGGATTCCGGATCATTTTCATGTATTTCACGGACCCAATCAACAAAGACACGATGTTGTTGATGATCGGCCGGCTTTTGCTTTTGTGTTAACCGAACTTTATAAGCCTTAAGACCCAAGTCTTTATGCAATATACGGTGTAATGACGTTGGTGGAATTCCAAAAAACCATTAGGAATGGACAAACCTGGGTTATCTACAACATTTTGGGCTACAGCAGCAATACTCCCAGTTGTTCCTGAGCAACATGCACGGGTTTTATTCTTTACATCACTAACTTGTTCCAACAGCTCGAATTTTTCCAGCAATTTCGATATTGCGGTCCGACAAGATGATTCACGACGACCCAAAATTTTAGATTTCTACAGTTTTCTTCAATGGTAATGATTAATTTTGAATTGTATACTCATTATATTCGAGGAAAGAAATAAAATTCAAAAATAATGATGATGAATGATTTTTTTTTTCTCAAAATAAAACTCACTTCATTAAGCCAAAATTGGAAGATTAAACTGCATGTGCGAATTGGCTAGTCTAAAAAAATAAATCATTTTGAGAAAGTAAAAATGAGAGAGTAAGAGTAAAAGAGCACGCAGCTATAGACAAACAGCTTATCATTTCGACAGAAGTTTGAGAAGTTTAACATTATCTTTGCTTGCGTTGTATGCAGAGGATGAGGGATTCCATTCTAAAGTCGTAGTGTGTTGGCAAAGTATGGGTGTAGGAAAAGGACATGTATTAACCTGAAAACTCGTACCACCACTTTACAAATAAAATTAATAAAAAAAAAACATTAATTTTTAATATTTCTTCTCCTTGGTTTATTTTTCTGGATTTGTTATTTGCGGATACACAATGATATTGGCAGAGAACCCCACAAAAATGCATAAATTGAAAGTAAGTTTTAGTTTAAGCGAAAAAAATAAAAATAATCATTTTTTTTCAGTTTAATTTTTCTTCTCAAAAATAATGATTATGGGCTGATTTTTTATAATATTACTCAAAATTAATCATTACCAGTGAAGAACATTTTAAAACTCATAGTCATTCATAGTAATTTTTATAATAAAACTCATAATGATTTCGGTCCCTGGAATACAGTAATAGTGGACAGAAATACAATTTTCGAAATTTTGGTATTGAACGCTGACGTCGGAGTCGGGCTAGCATTTTTAAATAGCTCGACTCCGACTTCAGCTGTTTAATAACAAAATGTCTATAATTGTATTTCTGTCCGGATGTCAACAGTTATACAAATTTACACGGAGCTCCTGACCATCTGGCTTGTGCTAAATGACGACTTGGCTGGTTTGGCGTTTTCTTTCCACTGAAGCACGCGATAATGGCTGGATTGTAACTAATGCTTTCTTTTTGTCAACATTTTCCAAATGAGCTCTTGTCAGCCATGGTAAAATTTATAATTTTATGCCACAACTATACATTTTACTTTGAAGCTTCTGAGCAGGCAAAAACAAAATAAAGTAAAAAAAAAAACGTTCACCTTTTAATTACGAATATTTTGATGTATGTATTCATTACATTGACCAAGAATCTGCCTTGGCGCCCAGCAGTTAAAGCAATTGGCTTTTCTATGCCTCATAGTCCGTCATTTTGTGGACACTAATGGTCCTCCATCATGTCTCCGACCTCACCATCTTAGAGATCATACTTCAATATGATTCTGGCAATTGTCACGTGCCATCTATTAGAAGTTTAAGATTCACATGTTGTTATAATTCTAAAAGCCAAGCGCATATTGGCAAACCTTTTAGTTTTGCAAAATAAACACTCACCCGCATGCTGGGAAAATGCTTTACTACTTCGCTAAAGCGTTCATGTAATCAATTCACTTGATAATCATCAGTTCTTCTGCCCCATGGGACATCATCGTAACCATTATTGCCCATTCATTTGCCCAACTAATGTCATAAATAGACAATTTAACCTTTTAACTTTTCTTGTCTTGTGATTACACAAATAAATATTGTTAGGCATGCCAAACAACCGAATAACGAACGTCAGCGGGCACACAGATAAACTCTTCATTATTATGCTGTAACATGACAGTGGGGAGGGGTGGAGGGGCGGCAATAAGTATCGGCCATAGAAGCCATTCAACCGAAATGATGCAACAAATATCAATGTGATTAAATACTTAACACTTTAACCTGTTCCACAGAAACGCCAACAGAGATTACCAAATTTAAGCGCAGCGACAGGTTTCGCATTTTTTGATGGCGGACTCTGATCGAAACGTAAGCATGGACAAGTCGAGAAAAAGAGACAAATAAATGCTACAGCTACGAGTACTATCGGTAGATGTCTCATAGAAAATGCAAGAAAATTAATTGGTTTTTAATTACAGAAACAAGATACTTTTTTTTGTAATGAAATAAATACAGACGGACAGACAGACGGCATCCAGTGATCAATTGATACACAAATAAAGTCAAATTGTAACATACTTATGTGTCGTCGGATGTGGCGGATTTGGGGCCAGCATCCAAGACGAGATATTCAAACATAGTCCATGTGAAATAGTGCTGAGATCAGGTTTTAAAATGACACGAAGGAGCTTAGATAATAATGGAAATTTACATACGCATCCGATCAATGTCTGATGTGTGTGTTTACTTGGTGATGGCAACGTCTTTGCAATTATGTAATGTCTTCAACATACACGCTGTCATAAACGAGGTAATGTTATATTTAGTATAACACCCGCATCATAGATTTATTGAACTGAATTACCATGATGGTTTTTTTCTGTTGAAAAGTATTCCCATGAGTTTACTTACATACATTTCAGCTGTCAGGAGTCATTTCTATGGGAAACCGATCAATATTTTGATGGAATGTTATAAATTTATTCAGGTTGGTGTTTTAACGAAAACCTTCTTCAATATCTTCAAATTGATAGCTGGTGTCTATTTATGGTTTTTGTGAAAAATTGTTTGCGATCCCATGAGATGAATAATTACGACTTCTCCGAACCAAAGGCCACATCCTTCAGCGTCGAAAGAAAGAGGGAGAGGAAATTGGTGTTTTTCCCCGAATCGAGGAGGAATCGGCGAAGATGGGTCTGATGGTGAACGTGGACAAGGCAAAACTTATGCTGGCAACTGCTAGGCCAATGCCTCGACATAGTGACGGTCGGCAGGATGTAAATCCTGTTTATCTCGAGTTGGAGTAGGCACACACAAGCACGAAGTGCTTGGAAATCATTTATTAATCAGGCCCAGACCTACACCAGTTGGGTAGGTATAGAAAATTTGAAAATTGTTTCTTTTTAATTCCAAAAAAAAAAACGATTCTCCATTTTACTGCATTCGTTAATTCTAAAGAGCAAACATGTGGCTGTCTCGGCTGAAGCGCAACCTGTCAACCAAATTTTTCAGGACAATGTTTACGGTTTATCGCTCTGCACCACCAATGTCTTGCTCAAAAGGCCTCGTCGTCGTACGCCCATAAAAAATCTAACGGCGTCAAATGGCAGCTACGATGTCGTCAATTCATATCGCCGAGGCGGCTGATGACACGACCAGGACTGTGGAGTCGGAGTCTAACAAATTTGCCTGGATTGGAAGTTGAATTTTTTTACTTACATTTCCCATAAACCAAAAAAAAAGTATATTAAAACCCCCCGTTTTCATAAACATTTATAAGAGACTTTGTTAAAAAAATGTTTGAAAATACAAAAACAATTTTCACACACATTTTTCTTATCAAACTTTTCTGAATACATGGGAAAATATTTTTTTTACATTTGTTTTTTAAATTTTAAATATTTCCGATTACTAATTTAATGTTCCATCTTTTGTATCGACCTTTTTCAATTATAACGAATTTTTTTTTTGAGTTCAAGCGCTTGGTCAGGAATTTTTACAAAAAAATTTATTTTATTTTATTTAATTTATTTTTTCAATATTTCGTTCTTCTTTGAAGAACATCATCAGGGAGTACAACAACAATAAGAATTAAATAAAACACAAGCAATAGAACGTAAGTGTTCCTTCTTCAGCAGAAGTTGTCGTACTGCACTTGAACTCATTAAAAAAAATCGAAATTCGATATTTTCGATTACGTTCAGTTGCTATCAAAAACAGCACAGCATGAGATGTAGTCTAAGAATAGGATAGCTATACAATTTTCGAAATTTTTTTATAGAACAAATGAAGTCGGAGTCGATGCCGTAGTCGGCGTAGAGCTATTTAAAAATGCTGTAGTCAGAGCAGGACTGGAGTTAAGCAATTTAGGCATTTTTTTTTTAAATAGCTCGACTCCGACGACAGTTGTTCAATAACAAAATTTCGAAAATTGTATTTCCGTCCCTATGCCCTTTACTCATATACTCTATATTAGACTGAGGTGCGTTTGTATGTTAAAGATACAAAAAATTTATATAACCGAAAATGTTTCAAATTTTAAAAAATATTATCAGATTAAGTTGTTCATAAAACATTTTATTTGTTTTATGGGAAATGTAAGTAGGTAAAACTTGGAGTCCAGACTCCGGGCAAACTTGGCAGACTCCGAATCTAAGACTCAGACTACGACTTCGAATCCACAGCCCTGAACCAGAGTCTGACGATTTTGACTCGGCTCCACAGCCCTGAACACGACTACCGAAATTGGCTGGGCAAACTACCGATTGAGGCATGGCCAACCCTCTAATGAAACCAAACATTACCTCCAAGATCATCTCTTTAATCTCCGGCAAAATGGTTTATCATGCCTCTGTAGTGCACACCTTTTAACCGAAATGGCGTTTTCAGCAGTTTTTTTTTTTTTTTTTTTTCAATAAATAATGGGCAAATAATATCTCGGCTCCAAAATCCGCACCAAACTATCACTGTCTGAGAAGATATGATCTTTCGAGGATTACATTCGGTTTTTGCAGTAGCCAGATGCGGTAGTTTTGCTTGCAGTCTACAGAAAATATGCGTCGCCAAAAACTAAGATTTTTCGAACAAAATCGTTGTCCACGTAGAGCTGATCAAAGGCTCCAACTGTGAAGCGATAACGAAGCGGTTGGTCGTATGCGAATAATGTCAGATCTTTGTACACAACTCGCATTGGGCAGCAGCTAGACCTGTTGAGTTCTTGATATCGAAGGCGATTCGATATGCCAGGACTGTAGTTGATAAGGTCGATGGCCACTTTCAGAGCACACCGCAGGACGACGGCGATTGTGAGCATTGTCTCCTTTCTGGAATGGGCCAAAATGTATTTTGCACAAACGCAGAGTTTAGGCTGCCCACACTGACTTTGGAAATATGTTTGCAGTATTTGCACAAAGTTGTTCAATTATAAATCAATTCATTTCATTGCTTGTAGATCTGATACTGAGTTTCCAACAAGGTTTTGAGCGGGAAAAACCTACCACTCTCCAAATAATGCCCCCGATAGATGGACCACTGGTTATTACAATTTCCAAGCAATTTGACAGCATCCACCCTGTATTGAGCTCAGCTCACTGATTTAGCGTTTTTTTTTCGGAATTTGTATTGTTAAGCAATTAATTATGATCAAATAAAATCCATTTACAAATACCCTATTATACTATCTCCAAATTATATCAATTACACAACTTTACGTAGAGTGACCTTACACAAAAAAAAAAACAAATCATTCAAGCAATATATTTTAGAAAACGCAGCTAAAACAAATTCCAGACAAATGATATATATCAATCATTGTGGGGGCACAACAACAATACATCGAAATTCATCGCCCCTTAATCAATCAAACCGCATTTCTTCTCAAGTCGGCATTAAGCCAATAAAACAAACATAAAAACAGAAAACTTTCAAAGTATGTAATAAAAAAAAGCAAACATTGTATTTTGGCCAGCACACAATGTTAAAGGTAACCGGATTTTATGCGGGAAACACAAAGTACGAACTCGCTCTGTAAAGTTTCCATTTCGTCACGTCAAGGCAACCAATTATCCGGCCAAAGACGGGGGAAAATACAAAAATTCTATGGAAGATGACAGAAAAATGAGATGTAGACATAAATTTATGTAAGCTTATGCATATGAGAAGCTACAACAATGGCTAGGAAAAACCATTGGAGTTATGGAACTTACGCTGTACATTCATAGAAAAAGTATGACCAAATGTGCATGAACTGATAACAACCGTTTGTTGTTATTATATTATACAGGGTTTCCCACAAGAGATGTTATTTTGGTATTCAAAGATAAATTATCGAAAGTTTATTTCATAATAAAGAGGAAGGTATGCCGATACTAATGAAAAACAACATTACCGAAATGGCCACCACGACCACGCTTAAAGGACCACATCCTTTTCATGAAATTTTCCATAACCAAATAAATAATAACGAATTTTATTTTTTATATGCTACAGCTATAATATTTAAATTAATAATTTAAGTAAGTGATTATTAATTTTTAATCGTAGTTCTGTTACACATATTGCAATACAGTCTCCATTATTCCTGGAAATGCATCATTGCCACTGCCATCATTCCAAATCGCTTTCCCTTTAGTTAGTTATGTTAATTTTCTTCTCTCTCTGTGTATGCACATGAGAATCTGGATGACTTTGCGGTTTAGAGATTTGCAAAAATTATGGAAATTTATTACGTGTTGCTATGTCTGCATACAGGTTGCAAACGTTTAGGGTTACCAAAGGTCAGTGGCAAAACAAAAAAGGCAGCGCAAGGTTCTAAGGCAGAAATGGAAAACAAAATGATTACAAAACCCTACAATGTCAGCGTCCGCCAAATAAAATTAAAAAGTTCATTTATAACTGAAAAAAAAAACATCAGTTGATTTAAAACAAAAAACCGACACAGAAAACTTTTACTTTTATTTCAGTGTAAAAGATTTCTGAGAAAATAACAATTCACTCAATTCGTTTAATTAGACTTTCACCGATTCTCGTTGTTGTTGTTGTTGTCCACGTTTGCCTTGGTGCGCTATTAGACCCGTGGAACAATCACATGGAAATGAGCTGTGATTTCCCTTTTCAATTAATTATTGCCAATCATTAGAATGTCCATGTTTTAATGGTACATGTGAGTTGTTAACAACAGCGACATGGAAAAGTTCAATGTGATCTTTTGTGTTTTGCCGATGTACTTTTAACATTAACTAAAAATACATACAATTAAATTTCGCTGGAAAACATAAAATTAGCCGAAAATAGATCACGTTTTCCACGTCGGTGGACATAGAAGAAGAAGAAAGCAAAAGTTAAGCGATGGACTTGAGTAACAAACCAACAAAAGAGTTGGGAAACAAAGTTTATTTCGACTTAAGTACTTTTCTCCTGAGAGTCATGCAAGTTTACAACAAAAGGCTGATTGGATGTTGTATAATAATAACTACAGAGTTAGTTAGGCCAACTTATTCATTGGCTCAGACCAAATCCACAGAAAAGCGGCATGACAAGAGTTGATTTAGTTGTTTAATTTTCATTTAATACCAATAAAACTGTATAAGGACGTTTCCTATTTAAACGGAAATATTTGTATCAAATTTCAGGCAAGCAAATGTAACTAAAAACACCAGCAGACTTGTATGGGAGATTTATCCGATGGGATTCTTTTAGAACAAGTCCTTCTAAGTCTAGAACTAAAGAAATATATTAAATTCAGTAGAGATAAATTAAATATAAATATATTTATGATATAGTGGCAGACGGATAATTAGGGTAAAACCGGACGGAAATATATATACAGAGAGTCTAGGGTGTACAAAGATGAAGGGACAGGTTGGAAGGATTCCATATGGATGGAATTTTGGGATTTTGGTCGTCTGATATCCAGAAACAGAGCATATGAGTGTATCTACGTAAGGATAAGAAATGCAGGTCAAAAGAAATCCATAGACGAACAGGGCCAGCTCGATTCACTTAGACGGAGACTGCTGACATTGGACGCGATAGTTTTGAATGAACGTATACAAATATGGTTGGATGGGAAAAGACTGACGGAAAAGCAGACATGAATGAAGATATGACCACAAATTAATGATATAAAGATTCATAAACAAAGAGAATGGGGGCGAATATATCTGTTTTTGGGCTAACTCTCAGGGGGTGCCCCCTATAAATGCAATGCACTGTGTTAGCGATAGGAAAGAGTGGTATTGAAGGGAGGAAACAGGGAGTAGAGTTTCTGGATGTTTGCCATGAATTTCATAATGTCATAGCGGCCACGAAAAACAAAATTGCAGCAAAATTATTCGACAGAAGAAGGAAATTTCTCTACACGCTGAAAAGTACGTCTTTTTCTTTTGTTTACACACAATTAAAACGCGTGTTTGGTCGTTGTAGCAAGTAAATCTTATTTCGTTCTACACAAAGCTTATTTGGATGTAAATACAACTTATTTGCTATCAATATTACATATTTGTGTATAAGCAAAAGCGTGTTTGGGAAAACCAGACAACGAAATTATTAAATTCAACAAAGTATAACATTTGAGTGAGAACATGTTTGTATTTGCAGCTGTTTTCGTAATTTTTTTATTTTTAAAAATGAGGCAATAACCGAGAGAATAAAACGAATTGTTATATAGAAATTCACAAATTAAAAAAAAATTAAAAGTAACACAAAAATGTGTACATATACATTTGATATTTATCACCTACAAACAGTCCAGAAGCTGCATAGATTAAATGTTCCGCCGATATTGATGGATGTGTGCAGAAAGATGAGGGGTCGACCAAATACAAATTATCTGGCCATTGCCTCATCGTCGATCGATTTTGAGGGAAGGATGGACGACCGGAACTGTAGAAATGAAAAATAAGGCACCGACTGAAGGCCGGATCAGCATTGTCACAGATGAGGGACATGACAACTTGATGTGGTAAATACAGAAATATGTCCTTGGACTCAAATGGGCACCGTTCATTGTGAATTCCTATTACTCTAAAAAAACAAAACAAAATTGTAATCAATAACCACTATATAGTTCCGATGTACTGTTGTCCT
The DNA here is from genome assembly GCA_958296145.1 of Hydrotaea cyrtoneurina. Classification (NCBI taxonomy): domain Eukaryota; kingdom Metazoa; phylum Arthropoda; class Insecta; order Diptera; family Muscidae; genus Hydrotaea; species Hydrotaea cyrtoneurina. The sequence continues at coordinate 121,717,715 of OY282512.1, forward strand.
TCGAGTACAAAAATGGACGAAATTTTTTATTCTACGAATAGGTTTTTATTAATTTTTTTCGGAACCTAAATTGTCACGACTTGGAAACGAATAGTCCGATTTCTTTGAAATAAATTTAAAAAAATATATCACTATTTTATTATAAATCTTCATCTTTAGTGCATTCGAATCCGAAGTACAGTATACGAGTTTTTAGCAAAGTGACGCCGGAAAACATTTTTTTTTCTCAATTTTTTTTGTAGAAAAAAATTCATAAAAAATCGAAATGTGACAAAAAGTGTAAATTTTCAGACGATTATCATAAAGCCACATATATGAATGAATGAATAAAGATTAAAGTAGAATCTTAAAAGTAAAAGAAACTGTTTAGGATTTTACAGATGAAAGAGTGGGTTTTTGGAATCTACTCGATGGAACTAAGGTAAGATTATTGTAACGTTCTCAAGATGAAATCATGGCGATCGAGGAAATCTCTGAGGAGATTCTGTCTCAGTATTTCAAACCTCGAGAGATATTATATACTATATAATAATATCCCATCAAAAGTGGCGACATGAAATAACCCAGACATGAAAAATGAAATAAACCCCAATGAAGTCATTCACAATAAAGGATAAAATCCAAAAGCGAAAAACAATTAAATAATGTCGAAACGATACGTATTATCTCCGAAAAGAAATAAAATAATCCCCCAAAAAAAATGAAAACACATTATCCTAAGAAAAATTGGGATTAGTTTCATTTAGGAGGTATTTCATCTTAATATATATTTACCCTCGATACTGATTCACTGATACACTGATACACTGATTCCCTGATTCACTGATTCACTGACTCTGTCACGCAGTACGCAGGAATTTAAATAGGCATTCTATAATAATTCTATAAATAATAATAATAAAAAAAATAATATTTTTTTTTGTACAGAAATTGTGTTTTCCCCAATTTTTTTTTTACCAAAATTTTTTTTCCAAATTTTTTTTTTTTCAACAAATTTTTTTTTTCAACAAAATTTTTTTTTTCAACAAAATTTTTTTTTTTCAGCAAACATTTTTGTTTCAGCAAAAATTTTTTTTTCAACAAAAATTTTTTTTTTCAGCAAACATTTTTTTTCCACAAAAATTTTTTTTTCAACAAAAATTTGTTTTCACAATTTTTTTTTTTCACAAATTTTTTTTTTCCAATTTTATTTTTTTTCGAAATTTTTTTTACAAAATAGTTTTCTCATTAACAAATTAAGTAACAAATACTTTCTCAAGCAAATTAACGGGCGCCATAGGCGCATTACAACTTACTAGTTACGAAATAACCCCCAAACAAGAAATGAAGAAATGAACCCAAAGAAAACTAAATAATTCCCAAATATATTTTACATAATTTTTGGGGTGATATTTGGCTCTATAGAAAAAAATCCCCAACAATAAAGTGAAGAATTCCCCAAAAATAAATGAAAAATTCTCCAAAAAGGCAAACATATTTACCCAAAAAAATTCTGAAAAATCTCCCAAATAATGTGTACACAATTCTCCAATGGGAAATCAGCATCACTATTACTTTAAATATGAAAAAACGAAGCGAAAAAAAATTATAAAAAAAATCTCAATTTTTCATTATGAAAAATACGCCAATTTTGTATGCGATTTTTTGGGCCGTCTTTCGTTTTTATTTTTGGAGCATTTTTGATAGAGCCGTGATATTTCACATTTTAGTTTTTGGCGATTATTTCATTTGCCGACAAATTGCTAGGATTTAAAAGAAAACTCCAAATATTTTTACATTCTGAAGCGAAAAATTTCTAGGTTTGTAACACTGTGCCGTGATTTTGTTCTCAACCAGGTGTACCTTCACACCAAAGGTATTTATTTAAAAATTTCTAATGGCACAGCCAGCAATAAAACAATTGCAAGTGCATTTGCTCCTACTAAAACCTCACCAGCAAACTTGGCGATACAATCGACCATAAACAACTGTTTGAGTTGCCAGTTTGAAAACGAACGCGCTCTTTAGGTGTTGTCTTGTGTTTGTGTGTCATATTACAAACAAACAAAAGGCAGAGTGAATCTCGGAACCGATTAGTGAAAAACAAGTTTCGATTTTCTCCATAAAAACATAATTTGTTCGGGCTTGTGCGGTAACTCTTTAGTTATGTGACTGCATCGGTATGTGCATTGTAAATTTGTTTGACATTTTGTTTGGCTGCCGCTCGCATATCCCTTGTGGCAAATGCAAAACATTTCCATAAGAGACGATTTGCAATTTATAAATGTTCATTTAATAGTTTATTCGTTAAAGTTCAAGATCTGTTTTTTTGTATTTTGTTATTAGAACATTAATTTATTGAGCGTTCTAAGTTAGATAGTCAGGCAGATTAGAAGTCAAATGGGTGAATTGAATGTGTGGAAGATGAGTGTTTGTGACATTTACCTTGTAATTGTTGAAGTTCGATGTTAGGAAATGGATAAACCGATTTGTACAGCAACTGTGGCTAATTGCTTTTTATCGCATTCCAATATCCATTAATCTTAGTTTACCGTTAAAATGTTATGTCGTTATCCAAAACAATACAAAATCCTAGTAATATAAGCTAAACCATTGAATAGTTTCCGTAGCTTACCTTGCCTGAAACGAAAAAGAAAAAAAAACAAGAAAAAAACACATAAATTCAAAATTGAGCATTAGTTAATTTATATATAACACAATTTGAGTTCGATTAAATGTATAACATGCAATTTCAGTGCTTTAATTTATAACTCCCTCCCAAAAGAAGGAGACCGTTATTTCAGTTAAACTACAGTTGCATTTTGTGAACACACACACACACACACAATCCAGAATCGAAAAAAAGCGCCATAGACAATATTCAATAAATCAATTTCAATCAACATCCCCATTTAAGTTATTTGCTCCGAAAATTTATTTTCAATTATAAAATAAATGTTTAAAACCACACCTTTTCACAAAATCAGAAGAGACCAGGCCACAAATAGAAATACAAACTTCAACTCCAACTTAATAGCATACGCTGGCCATGGAAGCGGTGCCGGTGGCTGGAGGAGAAAACGAACTTAGCCACCATGGAAACACAATCAGAATCGCGTCTGATCCATTTAACAAAACTAAATGTTTCCTCTTAGCACCTTTTAAGAGCTGAGAAGCAAACGTTTGCTAACGCAAAGTTACGATTTTTTGTTTTGCTTTGTAAAACGATGTCTGCGCTCTGCGATACTGGACCTGAATGCAGCACTTACTCGTATGACCGCAGTGCAACAAGTGCCGTTGATGTTAGAATTGTAGTAAAAATAAATTATGTTGCCACCACTAACACGGTAATCACCGCCGAACTGCACCAGGACCAGCATCCAGCGACACGCTGATGACGATGTTCAGTCTCTCATTCCGTTTAAGTATGTTGCAGACAAAGTAGCAACACCAAAGGCACCAACAAACACTTGATAACTTAATGTGAAATATTTGCGATTTTGTTTTCTCTCTCATGTTTGTTTTGGTTTTATTTTCTGAAATAAAATTAGATCAAAAGTGTTTGAATAACGTTTAAGCGAATATCGGAATACACACTGCGGAGTCGAGTACTCGTAATATCCAAACAAATGGTGGTCGGTCTCTCGGCAGACTCGTGTGTCGACTGTGTGGATAACTATAATCTCAGGTTTACGTGCCACAACACATTTAGCCATTTTTGCTTAACAAGGTCTATAGAGAAAAGTCAAGCAGAGGAAACTCATGGTAAACAGGTCACGGTGTTCTGGAAACAACAACAAAAGTGGAGGACATAAGAACCTTTGATGTGGAACTGGGACTTCACATTGTGGTGAGACTCGTCTTGGTAAACGATCGACCAAAGTTGTCGCTATAGAACGTCGGGGTACCTGTTATACCGAAGTTGTCAAAGGACTTTTGTTTATGAGCCCAAATCGCAAATTATTTTTTTTTCGCCCAATATTTGGTTAGAAATTACCAAAATAACTATACTGATTGTTTGCCTTATAAGTTTGCAGCTCTGTCGTGCTTTCAGTAGACAGACTGAAGATTACACCGTGTAACAAAAAATAGATTTTTTTCTGTCCTATGAACCAAATGCACATATTCGGAAAGAGGGGAAAAAATAAAAATACACGTGTATCGGCGATTTTCATGTACAAGTTAGAATTTTTTTTTTTAGGTTTGAAGTATGAATCTCTTAGTGGATTGTGTGAAAGCTTTGGACCGATTTTTAACCCTGTTTCAGTGATCCAATCGAGCTGATTTTTGGCAGGCAGACTCGTGGAAATATCTCTATTTTTTTTATCAATTCTCAGATTTTCCCCAATTTTTATTATTTTTGAAAAAAAAAAATATTTTTTTCACTTTTCTTAGCATAACTTGAAGAGACTCCAAATTTTTAAACTACTTAAGCGTTACGAAAAAAAATGTTTTTTGACTGAAATCTTAAAACAAAACGATAACCATTTTAAAAAAAATTAGGAAAATCTGAGAATTGATAAAAATCTATATTTTAAAAAATTTGACGTGATACAGACATTTCCACGAGTCTGCCTGCAAAAAATCAGCTCGATTGGATCACTGAAACAGGGTTAAAAATCGGTCCAAAGGCTTTCACACAATCCACTAAGAGATTCATACTTCAAACCTAAAAAAAAAAATTCTAACTTGTACATGAAAATCGCCGATACACGTGTATTTTTATTTTTTCCCCTCTTTCCGAAAAAGTAAATTTGGTTCATAGGACAGAATGTGTGTAACACGGTGTTATCAAACGGACGGGCAAGATCGTCTTAAAATTCTGATATTTAAGGTCACAGATCAATAGACCATGATATTCAATATTCCATGCCGTTTAAAATGAAATAATCTATCGAAATTATAAAAATGTTGTTCCCAATACGATTGATGTAATCTTAATGAAACAATGTGGTTGGAAATACTAGGGTGGGAATACCTGACGTCGAAAAGTTGGAATATTATCCTGAGTCCTTCGGCAACCTCCATGTAAATTGCAGTCAATACGCATTTCAGTGAATATAACACAAAATGTATGGTGGGAAACTAACCAAGAGAGAAAATTTAACTTCTAGGCCCGCTCATTCTCACAAGGTGACTCTATCCAATCTAAAATAAAAACCCATGTAACTTCAGCATATTTCGTTCCGCAAGTTTGAAACCGAAGCCAGTGTATTTTATTAACTCTTCTTTTCAGCAGGACAAAAGATTTCCTTTGGCAAGTTCATGTGTTTTAAAATATGAAAAAAATTAATTTTTTCATTCCAATGTTCCATTTCACAACACTGTGGCCATATGAACGCTAACCAAACATTCTCAGAGAATACACACGGTACAGGTGTATTTGTGCGGTTATAAATTTAGCAAACAATTTAAACTTAAAAACCTTTAACTTACAATTCAATTCGCTCGATCCGCTCGCTACATATGCACATATGCATGGATGTTTGGGCAACACAGAACCGTTGTACACTACACTCGACAACAACACACCGGTTAATGGCTGCAAATAGGAATTTCGGTTTATTTGATGAAGGTTAGTTCACCAATGGCAACAGAGTATAGTGCAGTGGAGTGCCCATATCCGTAGATATTTTCTTGATATTCAGAAGATCAGTGAATGAATTTTGTCTGAGATTGTTCTGATGGCTGCAGCAAGAACACATTGCGCCTGGCAATACAAACAAATGCTGTCTGCTGTGTGTGTTGATTGTTTTTCTTTTATTTTCATTTTTTTGCTGTGGCCTTAAGTGATTTTTTTGTTAAGATAACAAACATAAAGCGGTTGTTGTGCACAAGAACCGTTAGAGTAAAATGCATTTATGAGATTGCCAATTGTTGGTTTTCTTGGATGCAGGGAAGGAACCGATTGAAAAAAAAAACAAAGAACGTACATATTTAGAAAGGAAGTGCCTGTGTTAATCACATGTAATAAAAAATTAATAAAATTTTGTTGATTTTTCATGAACACGAATCGGCTGAAAGTAATGTTGTTCTAAGAGGTAGTTCATTGGTATCTTAAAGTTTTCAATTTGTATGGAATGCACTGAAAAACGAAAGGTAATTCTCGTTGAAATGAATATATGCAACTAAAGAAGGACTATGATGATTATTGAATTTGTATGTACATAGTTGGCAATAAACTAAAAAGGACAGTAATTCTTCACTCACCCTTCAAAGTAATTTACCCTTACATGTCCCGAATTCAGGTTTTGATTAAGACAGCCCAATAACCGACACCGATGAAATTGACCATAATGGTCAATGTTATGGTAGAGACCCAATTTGATTCCATGGCCATACATGGGATACGTTCTCAATGGCAAAACTGTGGGGCACCAGCATTTTTGTCAATCTTTGGTTTTTGGAAAATATTCTCCTCTTATTCCGATTTGGTCCAAATCTCTTTATAAGAAAAGCCGAAGGCTTTCCCATACTGGATTAATGGATCACATCAAAATAAGCCTGTAAATTTTAGAGTTACTCGCAAGGCCAATATTTAGAAGGCAAAATAATTAAAATCCACAACACATAGAACACTCCGTAGTCATTCTATCAAACTAACAAACGATTTTGGAACAATACTCCTATTTTTGAAATATGCCTTTCGATACTGGATGTGATCATAAAAATCACAAAATGTTCCTCATTTGTTTCAGTTGGGGCTCCCTCCATTAAGCAACAGTCCTTTTTTCAAATCTCTCCCCGGCAGTTACCAGGTGAAAAAGGAGGCACACATTGCCTAGGTTCATCGATTATAAATAAACTGGATACATAAATGATAAAATTTCAAGAGAGGTGAATATTTCAACAATTTCCTTTGAAAACTACAAACAGTCATATCTCAATTAAAAAACGTCCTAGAGCGAAAAGAGGCGAACCTACGATCATATTTTCCATGCGAAATTTCAATATATCCTTCGACAACTTAAAACAGTCATATCTCACTAAATAAGCGTCCTAGAACGAAAAGAGGCAAATCCAATTCCATACAAAAAACTCAATATTTCCTTCGACATCTTTAAACAGTTATACCTCAGTAAATAGTTGTCTTAGAGCGAAAAGTAACAAATCCAATGATGACTTTCTTTCATACAAAATTCAATATTTCCTTCGACATCTTAAAACAATCATATCTCAGTAAATAATCGTCCCTGTGATCACTTTTTTCCTTGCAAAGATTCGTGTATTTCCTTCACTTTTTCCCATTCGAAAAATACTACAAAATCGTCGCACAACATTTTTCAGGGTTTAATTTCACTCTGCGACAAATGGTAAGGGTCAGTGATCGGTTTGGAATGAAACCACCGGGGAAAGTTATATTGGTAAAAAAAAAAGTCATACGTGTTCCAGCGTTTCGTGTAAGGGAATTGTAATTCTTGGTTTTTTAAAATTTATTTCAGCTAAATCGGACGAGTGGTTCTCAAGTTATGTCAAACAAAAGAGCCAAAAACGTGACAAATTCCCCTATACGATACTTACTAACATCAAATCAATATATCTCGATTCCTAGATGAGACCCAACGAAACGCTGGGACACGTATGACCTTTTTTTGACCGATAGAACTTTCCCCGGTGGTTTCATCCCAAACCGATTGTGGCTGTCGCACAGTGTTTCATTTTCCGAGATGAATTTTTCAACACACAGTAAACAAAACAATTCGCGCTCAAATGGCAAAACATTCTTTCTAGATGAAGTTATATTAAAAAATTTCAAACTTTCCAATGGAAGTTCCAGTTTGCCCCTGACAATACTAGCATTGCCAGGATCCGGAATATAAATAGCAACACCTGTATTTCGCTAAAAAAAAAATGATACGACCACGCTTAATGGACCATATTCTTTTGATGACATTTTCCATAACCATAACCCTATGTCCTCGATAGCCTCACGAATTCCATCTTTGGGGTCTTGAATCGAAGCTGGGCAGTTGGCCCCAAAGGAAGAAGTCGCAAGCTGTTTAATCACAAGAATTCGGTGGCCAATTGCGATAAGCTCTTCGAGAGATAACACGATCCGGAAACTTTTTAGTTCTGCGAACTGTGACTGCAAGATTTTCAGCATTTTTGTAGCGAATTTTAATAATTTCAATGTGTTGTTGAAGCGTGTATCGTTTTATTTTAGTAATGGCGTAGTTTCAGTGACAGCTACCGAAACACCGGGTGATTCTAAATAACACCCCCGTACTAATGAAGGGAGAGTACCTAAATGCGTTTATTCTTATTTGCCTTTGATTTCCTTGATGATTTTCTTCAGAGAAGAAAACTGTTTATATAAAAAAATATTTATTTGGAAAAACAGTGGCTCCGAGCTTGAACTGATTAAAAATTCAGCATTCAATGCAATAGAGGACGAATAGTAAAAATAAAATATTAAACATGTTAAAATTTTTTTTGAAAAATGTTCGTATGTATTCTTATTTTATTGCTTACCTAACTTTTTTTTCATAATTCTACGTAAGAGAAGAATTTGGGTACAATATTCAATTCAGCCAACCTCCAGAGGAAATTTAATTTTGTTTTTTATTATGAAATACACTTTCCGAATTATTTTCATAGTTGAATTTCATGTTCCCTTAACACAACTACAAATTTTCTTTTAAATTTTCCTATTTTTCATACACTTTTTTGTTTGTGATTTATTTATTTAGCTTCATTTGATATGATTTACCTAAATTTCACACATGTTTTACTTAATTTACATATTTCAAACGCTTTACAACACTGGCGGCCGGTTAACATGCACTCGCTTTATGATCACAAAAAAAAACAAACACACGCTTCTAACACAAATCCGTGTGTTCTCTTATGCTTTTGCGTAATTTTATTTACACTGAACATCCTTTGCTAAGTTCACTTCATAATTGCTGACGAGAGGGAGACAACCGTTTCTATGCACTCACACACAGAAACCGAACGAATGGAGACGGCGACAGAGCGCGCCAAAATCTAAACTGTCCTACCGACCGACGTGCCAAACAGTTATACACAATCATGTCATAGGTTTGTTGTCATTGCACTGCAAATACTCCAAGTGTGTACGCAACACATATGCGCGTAAGTGTCATACACCAACAAACAAACATCTCACTACTGTTATACTATTTCTACAGCTGCCATTTGCATTTGCCGACAATATTAACTGAATTTCCACGCATTTTCTGATTAAACAACAATAATATTTTATAACACATGAATAAAACACTGCGTTCTTTGAACTTTAATACAATTTTCGTAATGGAAATCAATGTATTTCGTTCGACATTTAATTAAAACGTTTGCACTGGCATTTGCGACTTTAATGTACTCGCGGCGATTTTGAATGACTGCTTGGTTGACATTTCCAATTGGAAGAAAGAGAGTTAAAGAGCAAACAATCATCGCATGTTTGATGGTCAGGGTTGCCTTTTCTTGTTAGACAGATGTTATGATGTAATGTGCTAATTAGAAGTGTCGGATTGGGATTATGGCGATGGATGGTATCAATTAAGTGAGTTTGGCTTTCTGAACCCATCTATTACGCATGTGGTTTCTAAGTTGTAAATAGATAATTTGATATTACCAAAGAGCGCGGTCTGCTGAATGGTTTCCAAATTTCTGAATATATTACGCGCCATACGGAGAACCAAATGAGGGGGTACAAGTCTCACGTCTATAGGGAGAAAGTATGCCAAAATTGGGCAATATGAACATTTGCATGAACAAATTTTAAAATAGTAAATAACAGTCCGTGGTCTATCGATCCCAACCAGAAACTGTAATAATTATGAGTTTTATTATAAAAATTACTATGAATGATTATATTGCGAATTTGCAAATTTTCTTCAGTGTAATGATTAATTTTGAGGAATATTACATAAATCAGCCCATAATCATTATTTTTGAAGAAAAAAATAAAACGCAAAAATAATGATTATATATGATTTTTATTATTTTTTGCTCATAATAAAACTCAATTTCAATTTACGACTTTTTTTTGGGGGTTTTTTGCCAATATCGTTGAGTTAAAATGTTAAAAAAATGTTCATAAGTTTTTTTTTATATTAATTTTAGTTGTAAAATGGTGGTACGAGTTTTGAAGCTAAGTTAATACATGTTACTTTTCTACACCCATATCATACCGACAAACTACCCCCCTTTAATGTAATCCCACACCCCTGCACGCCCCCAAGCAAAAACAATGGTAAACTTCTCCAACTTCTGTCCAAATGATATACTGTTTATCTATAGCTGCGTGCTGTTTTATTCGGACTCTCCCGTTTACTTTCTTCAAATAATTTATTTTTATACTAGAAAAATTCTCGACTCGACAGCGCATTTGTCTAGGTTGCTGCACTTTAATCTACCAATTTTAACTTAATGAAGTGAATTTTATTTTGAGCGATCATAAACAATCATTATTTTGGATCTTTTTTAAAATTCTTCAAAATTAATCATTACCATTGAAGAAAACTTAAAAAATCCAAAAATTTAAAAATCATCAAATCATTGATTTAAAAAAAAACATTATTTACGGTCCAATATTTAATTTACTTGTAAACATGTTACCTAGTATTTCTTCAATCGGTTAACTCGCAACACCAATTCATGTACTTTCGCAAGTATAGTACATGAATTGGAGAATATATAGAGATACCGCCCAATATGTGCTAAAAAGTGGTCCAAAATTACCCCAAAAGAATCAATGCTTGCAACACTTCGCGTGGTGGTCATTTAAATGATGTAGTGTTTCACACTCAATGTCAACGTTCAAACTTTATAATAAAAAAGAAATATCATGAAAAAAAATATTTTATATGTGTTTTATTTACGTTTACTTTTAAAAAGGAAAATGGATACCCTTTATGTATTTTTTGTCTTGCTTTTTTTAAATTTTTGAATTCATCTTATTCTCTCGTTTATTGTATTTAGTTAAAAAAAAAAATTGCGAAAACAGCTGCAAATACACACTTATTCGCACTCAAATGTTGGACTTAGTTGAATTTAATAAGTTCGTTGTGTGTTTTTCCCAAACACGCTATTGCTTATACACAAATATGTAATATTAATAGCAAACGAGTTATATTTATATTCAAATAGGCTTTATGTAGAAAGAAATAATCTTTACTTGCTACAACGACCAAACACGCGTTTTACTTGTGTGTAAACATTTAAAAAACAAGTATTTTTCAGCGTGTAGATGACGGACATTTTTTTGATACAGTTCCCCAAAGAGTGGGAGACAAATTTCGTCACTTCTGTTTAATTCATAGATCAATTGATTGTTCAAAGTTGATTGATTAAATCATTTTGTGAAAATAAATTTGGATTGTCCCAGTCATGTATTTAGAAATAATTTAGAAACTCTGAATTTATAAAATTAATATCATAAATAAGTTTTTGACTGACTAGTTACTGTAAGTAGTTTTTCCAAAGACTCAAATAAATAAATAAATTCAAATTAATTTTTTTTTTTTTGAAATCTCAAATTCTTAAATAATTTTAATATGAGAAAAAGAAATATACTTCCAAAAAATGTAAAAAGAGATGAAAAGAAAAAATACGAAAAATTGTCTACCCCTGAAATCGAAAAATACGAAAAGCTTTGGATATATATGGATATATATCGAAAATATATCGAATTGTCCCTTACTCCTTGTCAACAACATATTTTTTCAGAAATCAAAAGTGTTTACTAGACCACTGAGCGTTGGCCAGACCATGCCAGTTTTTTACTACCTGTCTATCCTGTAACCTCTATTTAGGCTAATTAATACGAATTTGACTTAATCCCAATTGTATTTTTCCTTATTAATTCCAATTCTTTCTCATGCCACCTCCGACCTGGCCCAAGAACATTCCGAATATTTTAATAGACATCATCTGATCATCAGCCTCGTTATCGAAAGCAATTATTTTTCCTTCTCGATTTTTAATAAGTTACTTCAAATGCATGTGGGTAATTTATATTCAAATATATAGACATATTCCCATACGGACATATTCTTGTCATGCTGTCATATGCCCATGGTATTCTAGGCATGTGAAATCTTGATCTCACATAATTCTATTTTGGAGCATGTGCGAATGTATGACCGTGTGTATGACTGTGTGCACCGACATAAAACAATGACAATAATTTATGATATTCTGTGATTACTAACTGGCCCCCTTACAACATTTTCAATGATCATCTAAAGACATCATATCTATTTTTATACTCTGATCGCCACATGACATCTACCGCCACCATTCAATTCGTATCGAAAGAAAGAAACAACATAAACACACACATGCACCGGCATCGGCACTGGCACTGGCACAGTAACTGTTTTATGAACTGCAACAATTTATGGTTTGAATCTCGGAAAACGAAGAGAATTGAATTGTGAATTTCAAGCAGACACATTTGTAGAGATCGGAATAATACGCCAACGTTCCGTTGATCAGGTCGTTGTTATGACATAATTATGTTTACACCAAATAAAACATTTCTAAACGACTCTTTTGCGAAAACTCACTTACCAGCCGCCACCAACGAGCGAACAAACAGAAAAACCGAAATAGTGAACACAATAATCAAATTTTACAATTTTAAGTTGCACTTGTCACGAAATAACACATCGAAAATCACCAGCCACCAGTGGCTGAGAGTGTGTCTGTGCAACTGCAACATGCATCGAATTGCAATCAAATCGGCTTTCGATGTATTAACGCCCACTTCCTCAATGGCTCCCAAAGTATGAAGTGGAAGCCATGCAAAGATTTGCAAATGGATTTGGTTTTTGCTATTGGTTTTACTTATTTATTTTGTTATTTTGGTTGCAACAGATTAATTCGGTTTCAGTGTTTATGATTGAGCAAAGTGTGTTTATGATATGCGGCTGTTGATTTAAACATGGTGTGTGATTTTCTTTCGGTTTTCATTGGCAAACACAATAAATTGAAATTAAACAGTTGAATTTCTTGTGAAAATATACGACACACTCGACGATGACATTTATCGGGTATTTTATGTTGCAGGTGAAATATACGAATTAACGAGATTAGTATGGAAATGGTTGTTGTGGATCTGGATGTGTGTCCAAAGACATGAAACTGCACTCGAACAAAATAAAGTTCACATATAAAACTGCAAATCCAAGCTGGGTGAAATCGGTCGTTGGCATGACCACTTAATTGTCTCTCCTATGAATTGATAACCATAATATTATCATGTGTATGCAAAAATATTTTTTTTTTTATAGAACTTTGAGACTTTGGTGACGGTTTCTAAAATCGCAGCTACGAGGTCGCCAATTGACATCGCCGTGACGACTGATTACGTGGGACATGAGACATGGCATATAATTATGGTTGCCAGATCGCCTAAATTTAAAAAAATAATTTTAACTTCTCCAGATTTTGGGATTTTTTTATGGACATTGAAATCCCCAGCAACTTCCATTTCACTGTCCGGACAATCTTCTAAAAATTTTGATATCAAAAACTTCAAATATATCGCTGTATGAAAAAAAAAATCATGGGTTTCCCGTACAAACTAGACTCCTGATATGTTTATGTATTTATAACAGACGTAGAACAAAAGTCAACTCAAATAACAGATGTCCAGGTTTGTCTTGAGCAAAAAATAAAAACTGAAGTAAATAAGTTTATTTTCTCAAATGAATAGACTTATTGCCTGTTTCCATAAAACGAATTTGTTCGTTCGTTACAAATTGTCAAAATTGGATGCCCAATAATTTGTTTTTTTTATGAGTAATGATAACTTATTCGTTTGGGCGTGTGTTTAATATGTTGATATCTAAAATATATCTGAAAATCACAATTCAATAATGTCTGAAACCCATTTTATAAGGCTTCCAACATTGACGATTTGTAACGAACGAACAAATTCGTTTTATGGCAACTGGCAGTTCATTTTAAAGACTATTTTTGTTTTGTTATTTTCCTGCATCTGTTTCGTTTTACATTTCGTCTCTTTTTTAAATTAAAATAAATAAAATAGTACTACTTAAATTATTTTTTTTATTTGTTCAGGATTTCGTTTTTAAATTCAGGATATTTCTGTGGTTTTCACGAATATTCGCTTAAGTACATTTTGAGGGATTTTGATTTAGTGATGTCAGAGTGCTACATTTTCAACGATCTTCGTTAATAAAAACTTCGTTAATAAAAACTTGTTATTCGTGAAAACCACTGATTTTTTGGGAAATGTCCAGTAATTTTACTTTATAAGATTGCCAACCTACACTCAATCCTGCTAAAAACATAGTTCGTACAAGTCCACGACTTGAGTTTGCGGCCACAGAATAAAAGTGTATTATGCCTCTATAGCGTTTACCGTTAGCCGAAATGGAATTTTTGAACTTTATTTTTAAGGAAAAATTCTCACCACACTGTCACTCTCCGAGGATGCATTCGCATCCTGACGACCAACTCAGGGATATCTGATTCCCAAATCCCAGCTTGTAGCGATAAATCTACCCATACGAACCTCGATTCAATAATCAAACTTCCTTTAACGCCTATTGGCTTATTTTAAGAGGATTGATGTCAAATAATTGCAACTTCAAAACTAAAATAGAAAAACTCTTTACATTTCATGTGTGTGTTGAGATATTTAAATTGTATTTATCGTTTTTTGTTGTTGTTGTTGCTGTTTCTGTCCATTTCGGGTTACATGTTTTTGTCCATAATAAATACCTTTAATATTTTTAATTTGAGTATTCTGGTTTTTCTTCTATTCGCTTTATTTTTCTAGCATGATTTTCCAGATTCGCCGTCTGTCTGTATGTATGTGTATCTATGCAAGTAGTGTCTTACATACTCGTTAACCACATGTACTGCTTAAAGCCATGTTGCTCTAGACTAAGCGCTCGCATATGCCAAATATGAATGGACGAACGGATCGAAACTGAAGCATATGATATAAGTAGATACATGGAAACAGAAACCCGCAAACAAACCACCAGTTTTGATTAGCCGAAAAATATTTGATTTCAACTGTTTTCGCAATGCAACACATTTGATCGTTTAAAAAGCTATGAAATCATAACCTTAAGGCATGTAACGCAACAGCCGAACAACAAAAGCTGAAGTGTAACAAGCGCTGCTCATAAATTCCGCCAACCACCGCACAACACAACACAATTCATATATGAATGTGTAAATATTTATTAACTAAGTAGGCGTTTATTAGAATTGTTGCCATTGTTAAAATATTGTAGAATATTTAATTAAACAATATGCACTTCATGACGACG
The DNA here is from genome assembly GCA_958296145.1 of Hydrotaea cyrtoneurina. Classification (NCBI taxonomy): domain Eukaryota; kingdom Metazoa; phylum Arthropoda; class Insecta; order Diptera; family Muscidae; genus Hydrotaea; species Hydrotaea cyrtoneurina. The sequence continues at coordinate 121,732,978 of OY282512.1, forward strand.
GCCTACAATTGAAATTTGAACAATCCAATTACAGGCGCTCTCAGTCTGCTATGGAAATGTTATAACGGACAATTTTTACCATCTCTGGAGCAGCAATCCCTTTTGACAAACTTTTGCCTGCGGCTCTGAATTTTGAATGGTAAGTCTATCGACGCATCGATAAATATTCAACAGTTCGCATGTTCTCATCTATGGCCATAAGGAGGGAGAAGAATAAAATGCAATAACAGATTGTGGACCACATGGTGGATGCGTCCAAGACGATGAGTATTTTATGTTTGTATTTTAAAGAAGACTGAACGACGGCCTTATCTAATTTTATATTATTGGAAGATTTTTGATGTCAGAGGTATTCACCATCTTTGAAATGGTCGCTCAATGTTACAGAGTCTAATCATTTGCGAATACAGTTCGGTAAGCGATTTTTTTGTGGTGATTTAGAAAAGCCCCCATTACAATTCGATTGACAGTCAGGTAATTGAAATTGTATACGATTCCAGCCAAATGAATATAAAACATTTACCCAAAACATATTGTCTCACGAGAAGGAACATTTTTGGGTTTTCCCATTTTCCACTAACTTCACAAGGTTTTCTGCTTTCAGTTTAAGTGCTTCTAAGCTCAAGTGAATTTAAACCAAAAGTAAACCGGTTATAACATTCTCTGGCGGATGTGCAAAAAAGCTCAATTTTATTGTACGCGTTTAATTCGGTGTGGTTTTTTTTTTGGAAATGGTAACACCGTTGACATCAGCTGTTCTTTGGTGTAACATTCTCCACCCTCGACTAGCGAGAGTGGAAAATGTGTGACAATTTCCCACGCATTGGAGGCAACACTTTGAACGAAACGAATTTAAAATCTCTCATTTGGTTGCACTTTTTTTTAACAAAAAACACAACAATATGAGTTCAAAAATTATCATATTCTTGTACAAACGAAATCACCATAAATGATTCAGCTTACAGATGACAGTTGTAAAATTGCAATCGTATATATGGATTAGTAAAAAATAGTGCAATAAATTTGAGAAGATTAAAATGGATCCATTTTGAAAATGGCTGTACGGTTTAGATTCTTAGGACCATCCACAAAGGAAAAAGTAGGAAATAGTTCTCAAACAGACAGCTCTGAACTCGAGTCGAACTCTCCATGCGATGTAGGTGGTAAATTACAGCTACAGCGAGACTGCCCGAAGGATCGTTCCCCGTAGATCAGACAAGAGCAATTTTGGCTCGACTCCGACTTCAGCTGTTCGAAAACAAAATTCCTATATTCTATATTACACAGAGGTGTGTTTGTATCTTAAAGATAAAAAAATGTTCCTAAAATCAAAAAAATTTAAATTTTAAAAATAATAAAAAAAATAGTTTTTAATAAATTTATTTATTTTATGGAAATAAGTAAGTAAATAAAACTCGGATTTGAGCAAATTTATCGACTCCAGACTCCGTTTCCGGGCAAATTTGTCAAACTCCGACTCCACATCCCTGGATCAAATTCTATGGGCTTCTTACCATCCTCGGGAACCGATTACACAGTTTTGGAAGAAATAGAAATATGAATTCTCTCTTTGCCATCACTCTTGTGGATTTCTATATTCCTTAAAATGCTCCCCACAAAGACCTTATTTAAGGTTAAACTATTTATTAAGATCCAATTTGCTGTTTCTAAGTATTTATTGGTTATGGAAAACTATCTTCTTCTTCTTTAATATATATTTACCCTCGACACTGATTCACTGACTCTGTCACGCAGTACGTAGGAATTTAAATAGGCATTCTATAATTCTATAAATAATAATAATAAAAAAAATAATATTTTTTTTTTGTACAGAAATTGTGTTTTCCCCAAATTTTTTTTTACCAAAATTTTTTTTTTCCAAAATTTTTTTTTTACAATTTTTTTTTTTTACAAAATTTTTTTTCTACAAAAATTTTTTTTTTACAAAAAATTTTTTTTCCAATTTTTTTTTTTTCAACAAAATTTGTTTTTTCCAGAAAATTTTTTTTTTTTTAACAAAAATTTTTTTTTCAGCAAACATTTTTTTCCAACAAACATTTTTTTTTTCAACAATAATTTTTTTTTTCAACAAAATTTTTTTTTCAACAACAATTTTTTTTTCAACAGCAATTTTTTATCCACAAATTTTTTTTTTCCAATTTTATTTTTTTTCAAAATTTTTTTTTACAAAATAGTTTTCTCAAAATATTTTTTACAAAATTTTTAAAATTAAGTAACAAATACTATCTCAAGCAAATTAACGGGCGCCATAGGCGCATTACAACTTACTAGTTGGTAAATAAATGTAGTATTTTAAGATTCCGAAATCGAATCGAACTGTTCATCTCACACACAATAAGCAGTCTATTATTGTTTTCCCCTATAATATAATTTTTCATTTGCTTTTAATCCTAAACAGTAAAAATCCGATAGACATGCAATGGCTACTTCTCCCTTTCTCACAATGCCTGATACAGTAATTCTCCTTCCCAGCCCCTCCCTCTTGGGATACAAATCATTGAACCACCTCAAAAAGCAGTAGCCACTTGTCAAGGCGTTACTACACGCATATCACCATATTCCAATACATTCAACTGAACATAAATAAACTAATCCTGATTGACTACCCGGAAAAGGAAAGTGCCTTTGCCAGCAATGTCTCAAACATGTTCTTATGGTAACCTCACTCCAATCACTTTCATTGAACTTCTACATGTGTAAGGAGTCATCATTGCATATGAATAGTATTTGAATTGCATAACAAGCCGATCTCTCTGTCGACTGTCACAGTAAATCCTGTGACTAATGTACGTTTATCTGCGGTTGGCTTTCTAAAAATACGTACAGCAGCAGCGGGTAACCGATACGATGAGTGCCAGAAACGTTAAACTGACATGCAAAATTTGATTTGAGAAATTCTTCGAACATTTGTTCATGTCAAACTCCATGCGCATACTTGTATTGACTGTAATTCTTGAAAGGCATTCCCCCCACATCATGTTTAAATCAAAGAGCGAAAAAATCCACTTAAGCATTTTATTAATCTTCAACCGAACACAAATGTCAGTCTTGTTTTTGTTTTGTTTTTGTCTATTCATCTTTTGTTACAAGCATTCCTTCGGCCGTTCCCCTAAACAGCCGAACATTTCGGCAAACATAAAATATCAATAAAAACAAGTGTTTCTGTTTTACAAACAACATCAACCGAAGAAGAAAAAAAGAAATCTCAACACACACACACACAAAAATAGATAATAATAATATGACATGCATATGTTATGGCAATAAAAAATCCGAGTATTAACAACTTCGAACAGTCAAACAGCCAAATAAACCAAGCAAATGCAGAGTCCATATCACCAAATGTTCGCCTGAATGTAGGAACAGAAATTACAATTTTCATTTGGAGTTTTCTTTTGCTTTCCTTGCGGCTTTTAACATACGCAGCTACCTCAGTAGCAACCCAAGTCGCCAGTGTTGCAGCGTCTGCAGAGCGTACTTTGTGCCATCATACTTCACATACGATTAGAGAATGGACAACAAAAAAAACCAGCGCAGTGGACTTTATACTCTGTGTGTTGATAATGCCGAGATCTATTGGATGCGTTGCTGTACAGGGGGTTGGTGTAATAAATTGGAAAGATGTGATGGCAAGAGATATCTCAGGTCATAATTCTCGGAAAATAGCAGATGGAAATAAACACCGCAACTTCGTAGTTTACCCGTTTTCAGGATTTTCCGTTTCGAGTCCAAGCTTACGGTAGGCCGCTTTGGTTCCATAGGGTTCCATGGGTCCGGACACATATCGTATCTTAAAAATAAATGCTTATTTTTAAATGTATTTTTAATTTTGTTGACAGACGTCTCAACATTTCACACTACCTACGTAATGTCAAGATTCGCAGTTTAAGTCTAGAGATGCTCGGAAATAACCAATTTTCACGAAGCTTATTTTCATCGAGGCGAGGCGGGGATGAACACAGGGTTTGGTTTTTCTCTACGGGCCAAGACGAAATGTCCGATATTCAATTCATTCTTTATTTCATAATATTAAAGTACATTACAATTGTGCTATTCAACGAGAGTTTAGGTTACATGTAAATACCTGTTCTGCTCTATTATTAGTTTTGTATTTTTATTATTTAAAGTGCGTTTAAGAATATTTTAAGTTTAAGGAAAATTTTCAAAAAACTCTATAAAGCAAAAAAAAAAAAAAAGAGCTTTAGGATAGTTTAACGTTTGCTAATTTCCATGGCATCACAATGGACTTTTGAGTAAGTGTGTCTGTAAGTGAGTTCTGAGCATAGTCTTGTACAAATATTATTAAATGATTTTAAACACAGTGGCAGATTTTTAAATTTAAATTGATTAACTGAGTCACGTGTCCGTGACTCTGGAAAGTGCAGTAGCATTGGAATGCATATGTAGTCTATGAAGTTCGAAGAGTGTTTTGTGAGATTTTTGAAAGCTGTGGCCCATCACGAGTGAAAGGTTTCACTTGTGCTCGGAGCCGGACTCCATCGGATGACCTGAGCATATTCTAAGCCTCAATGAAACGTTCATCAAGTCAATGAATATGAAGGCCAAGAGGTTTCTATGTAAGCAAGTTTGACATTTGAAAAGTAAAGATGCTACGAAGATATGTCGACAAGCTTTGGATTGTAGTCCTTAAGGAGTCGCCCTAAGACAACGTCGTGGAGATCGCTGCAAATGGAAGTAGATGAACGGGGAAAATCGGGGAGATGCTTTGGAATGGAGTCCTTAAGGGGTCGACCTAAGACAACGTCGTGGAGATCGCTGCAAATGGAAGTAGATGAACGGGGAAAATCGGGGAGATGCTTTAATGATGCCCACTGCCTCAATGGAATACAAAGGAGTTGTTAATGAAGTTGGAAATTTCAGAATCGAGTGAGTGGTTAAGTAAGAATTAGTTTGTGTTGTTTTCAATGGTATCTCAACAACCATCTTCATGGACCTGATCATACTGCCCCATACGCTTGCCCGTGCATCGAGGTTCTTCTGAAGCTGAGTTCGCTTCGGTACAGTTCAATTCATTTCATACAAGAAGCCATAATAAATAAATGGAACATTTTTGACATCGACATCGATGTTGTAATAATATTCTCGTATAAATATTTGTTATTGTCGGCAGCTCTGCTGCTGCCGTTGCCATTGCTGGCTACAACAACAATAATAATAATAGTAATAATAATAGAAGAAGCAAAAAAGATTATGTTCTTATATATCGGTGGAATATAATACCCTGTACTGGTGTTGTACGGCTCCTCTTGCCGCCATTAGACGACAAGAGCACTTGTGTGGTGTTTAATGATGTTGAAAGCAGTTGAATAATCTTGACCTTTCCGAAGAAACCCAAAACTCCCGAACGGCACAGAATCTATCCAAAGAGAAAGGTGTTTAACGGTTGTTTTGCTTTTTTCGGTGTCTCAACGAAGTTCACAGTAGATGTGGCAGTAAACTTCTGTTTCTACAAGTGGACATCATCCAGAGTGTAGCTTCATTGCTATATGACCGAATGAAAACGAAAAAAAAAAAAACGAAATAAACCAAAAACAATCGTGCTAAAGATCTTGTTATAATTGTTAGATGGTCAAAGGAACAGAAAGAAGAAGAACAAGCATAACAAGAGGAAAATCTTAAAAAAACGAAACATGACAGTAAAGAATGTGTTCGCAATGGTGAGCCATAAGAGATTAGTGATGGCTTCGCTTATTGGATTAAACAAAAGAGTTAGGCAACGAACATGACTGACAAATTGAAACTTACATACATGTTCTACACACAAGCTGTTCTCTTTCGAAATAGACAGCATAAAGGATTGGAGCTCCGGTGTTTAAATCGTCACTATTTTTTGTTGTTAATTTTTAAGAAGCAAAAAAAAAAAAAAAAAAAGGCTTGACAATGAACATAAAGTTATTTATTTTGGTTTTGGTTAGTTGTTTATTTTCAAAAAGAACTCGAATTTACTGCCTGTTTCCATAAAACGAATTTGTTCGTTCCTTACAAATCGTCAATATTCAAAGCGTTATAAAATGGATTTCAGACATTATTCAATTCTGGTTTTCAGATATATGTTAGATATCGGTAAATGGAACACAATTCCAAAAAAATATGCTCTCAATACTCATAAGAATCCAATTTATTGCGCCTTCAATTTTGACAATTTTTAACGAATGAACAAATTCGTTTTATGGAAACAAACAGTCAGTCTTCCTCATTCAAAATTAATTAAATAAATTCATAATGCAGTCGCAAAATTTTGCGGAAGACTGGCTGCATATTCGGCCAACAAATTAATTTTGAATGTCAATCTGCCAATTAAAATTAAACTTTCAAACATTTCTTAACATATTTAAAGGTGTATACTTTGCAAACTAAAATCTGAAATAAAACTCTTAAAACGTGTGCGGCATTATGAGGCTGCTCCCAAGAAACACTTTGCGTACACAACAAATGCTGTCACAGCGTTTACATATAAGAGACTTCAAAGAAAGCAAGAACGTAATCAAGAAAAACCAGCAAAGTTTGACAGAACAAAATACAATGGCACATGAACGATAAGATGACGACCTGATGACGAAAAAGAGTCTACTTTAAAAAACGAAAAATATAAGTAACCGATTCTCTGTACCCTCTGTACCGCCAGTGCTAAAATAGAGAAACCTGACTTCAGAGGCCAAATGTTCTAAAGTCTTTGAGACAATGTATCTTCAACATGTTCACCTCTAATGACAATAACGAGCAATCAATTATCATCATGATAATATGAACGTAGTATAGGGTGGCCCAAAAGCACTCGTCCTTAAAATGATGGAAATAAGTTCATATGTTTACATCGAATTTTAAGTGTTTTAGTTTTATTTAATTACATACTCCAAGGGTAAACCGCGTAACACAGACAATAGGGCTAGATTTTTGCAGCGACAGACCAAAGTCTCTGGTGAGAATCGAACCCACAAACCCCATGCTGATAGGTAAGTACGCTACCAACTCGCCAACCACTGCGCTTAACTGTTTGTTTTTATAATTTTTCCGGATGATGTGGGCACCGTCATTGCCCATGACCGTTTTGAATCTTTTTAACCACATTTTCAATAGTTTCGACTGTTGAAAAAATAATGTTTTAAGATAATGAGGCATTGGAAAAGTCCTGAATGACAACTAGAGAGAACGAGTTCACTGCTTTTAGTAGCACAAGATGTTTTTAAAAAAAAAAAAAATGTGGAAATTAAAACACGCTACGAAATGAACTTTGGCACTGGCAAAAAACACATGTAACATGGAACTGGTGGTGGTAGGAAACCAATTACTGCCTCAACAAAATTACACAGCAGCATCATTTATAATTTTGATTTATCTTTTCCTTTCGTTGATTGCTGTAGTTTAAAAGCCCAATATTGGAAGATTAAACTGCCCTTAAATTTAGTTTGAAAAAAATTAATTTGAATTTTCATAGATTCGATGCAGTTTTAAAAAACATTTCATAAATTTTAAAAAATTGTTGAAAGTGAAAAAAACTAATGGTGCCGTTTGAAGATAAAATTCTAAGTAATTTAAAGAAAAAATTGTTATTGTAACAAATGTTTCCTTGTTTGCTATAAAAAAATTTTTTTTGATTTTTTTTTTTTGTTAAAAATTTAAACTTTTTCCAAATTACGAAAATTGATTGTTGTATTTTTGGGTGATTTTTCAAAATTTTTGGAGACATTTGCATATTGGGCTTTTGGGGGGATTTTTCATTTATTTTGGGGAATTCTTTATTTTTTTTTTGTGGGGCATTCTTCATTTGGGATATTCAGTCTTAATATTCCATGTTGGATGGTTGTCGCAGCCTGATAGGCATCGACTAACACAGAATAAACCCTGGTAAGAATCTCAAATGTGAAAAGTCATTTACTATTTCCTGTCTACAAAGTCTTGAGTTATTTTTTTTTAGGCATTAAATATTATGGATGTATTCCCTATGAAGACAGACAATAATGTAATGCACGTATTCCCTAAGAAGACAGACAATAATATAATTCATGCCTTCCCTAACAAGGGAAACAAGGTAATGTTTACGGAATATCTAATAGAAAATAAGAAAATCTTACCAGCGATGAGAAGCAGGAATGTTCCGCACACGTCTCCCATATGTAACACAAAAGGACTTCTGAATGGTTTTCTCGAGTAAGGCTTTGAGTTATGAGTATTGACATTTTAAAATGCCACGCCCAGCCTTAGCATGTGTATACACCAGAGTGACCTGAAATAAACAACAGAATTGACAATTTATAGAAGTTGTCTCAGCATCTCTACTATATTGAATGTATTTGGGTTATTTATGGTTTTCAGATCTTCTGATCTTAAATCGTAGAATATTCCTTAAAGCTTATGATCATGTCAGCTGATGTTACGACATCATCCTCCCAGATATGAGCCAATTGCCAAAACCGTTTTTAGGAATTTCTAAATTTGATTTCAAATGTCTTCAGTTTTATTTGATTTTTTAAATCATAGCGCGCCTCAGAATAAACCGATTAACAAAATAAACGCAATGATGCCTCTAAAAATGCTTACAGCACAAATCATTGAATTTTGGTCGATGAAAATCGATTCTAAAACATTGTGAGCCGTTCCCTGTAATTGAAAATCTCTCAGCCTATTTGTCCCAAAGATCTAGACCCAGATATCAAAATAGTCTTCAAAAAATTTTGTTTTTTTTTATTGTATTCCTGAATAGAATATTTTTTATGGCGAACAAATTTTCATGGGCAAATCATTCTAATCTACAGTTTTAAAGGACAAAAAATTACATATTATTTGCACTCTATCTGAAATTTCTGATTCCAACAACATTAACACACAATATGTTCGCAACTATGGGCAACGAACATCTACAGAAACCCACATTTCCATCATCAAACAAAAGACTTAGGCAACATGCGTCGTCATATTAGGTAAACCTTCAAAAATATTAATGAAATATATCATGTTTTTTTTTTTCTTACGCAGAGGCCAGACTACGTTAAACGGTAAACAGATAATCATCAACTTTTTGTTTTGTTTTGTTTATAAAACGAACACATAAAAATGCAATATTCACATATTCATCATAACCAACATTGCCATCATCAGCTGTATTGTCATAATCACACTGATATGAAATTTCTAAGACAATATCATACGCCATACATTCATGAGCACCGCGGAATCGCAGATGGTCTCTTTCCATGGTCTCCATGCTGAGGTCAATAAATTTTATTTTATTATTTGGCCTCTGTGTAGAAGAAATAAAAATGGAGGGGAAAAAAACCAAAGCAAAATGCCGTAGAGACATTCATAATATAGAAAACATTTTCATTTAACAAATTTGGCTGTTTGTTTGGGCCGCATTTGTTTTTTTCTTTTCTGGTTACTTTATTAACATGCTGTGAACTAAAACGAGTTTCAGATTTGGCTGTAAATGCACATAAATAAATTGTTAAACCAACACTCACATGTCTGCAGCAGTGCGATACCCTACACTTGTGCACACATACTCATACACATACTGACAGTTAATGACACTGACCGATTTTTTTCGTGCTGGTCATCGTATCGCCCTTTATTGTCTTTGATTTGAATATAAATATTTCGGTGGCAAGTGTTTGGATAAATCGTGAGAATGCCGTGATTTGGATGTGTGCTAATTACCATAAGCCATCGTTAATTGAAGGCAATAGCTAATTACAAAAAAATTTATATGAAGATTCCGAAATTACGGATACCGATAAGTATCAGTTTTCAAAATTGCTATTTAGCTTTCCCAAGTCAACTAATATTTCGAACTATGAAGAATAAGTTGTCGCATTCCCTTTGATGGATTTTTAGAAGTATGGTTATATGTGACCGAAAACGTTTTTTCTTAAGATAGGTATATTATTTGAAGTGAAGGAGCAACCTAGATTGAGATTTGTAGATGAGATTTGTAGGCCTGAGAATTTTTATACATATACACATTTATATGTAATCGAATTATTGGATTTACCGGAAGTTTGACACGATTTATTGTCCTAAAGAGCTGATGCAAAGAACTGACCTACCCAGTATAAATAACACTATGCAATAGGCAATTTGTCGAAGGGGTATTTATAATATTTTCTAGTGTATTTCAGTGACCTAAACTCGAAAAAAAAAATTGTTGACAATAAGATTTTTATAAAAAATAACGGTTAAAGGCAGTCGTAAAAAAATTATTATTATTTTTTTTTTAAATGTTTCTCTTTTGTCACAAAAAAAATATAAAAAAATTAAAACCATTTTGTTTAACTTTTCCGACTGGCACTGAACTAAAGTTACCCAGCGATATTTAAAACATATCTGTGAATAAATGTAAAAGTTATGGCCCTTTTTGTAGAAATGCCACAAAAGTACGTCCAAAGAAAATGACAATAAAAAGAATAAAAAAAAATTTATATACAAAAAAAATATAATAAAAAAAAATAGTTTTTTATAGAAAAAGGTAAAAGGAAGTAGGCAAAAAAATTATATTTTTAAAAAAAAAAATTTTTTGATTTTTTTTATAATTATATCTAACTATGTTAGCTAAAAATAATGTCGGAAAATTTTATAAAAAAAAGGTAAAAGGCAAAAAATTTATATTCTTTGAGAAAAAAAATTTTTTTTTTCAGATTTTTTTTTAAAAAATATTTTTTTTTGGGTACAAAAAATAAAAGACTAATATTTTTATAGAAAAATGTTCAAAAAATAGAATTCTTATGGATACATTTTTTAAAAATAAAATTCGTTATAATTTTCGTCGGATGTGCCTTTATCAGTTTAACTATAATTTGGAAAAAAAACACTCTGACAAAACAGCACAATGCAGCTAATTGAGGGAAATTATGTTAGCTAAAATACTGTCGGCATTATTTCTTTTTATTTTTGTTTTTGAAAAAAAATTTTTTTTGTGACACAAACATATTTTGCCCAAAGAATTTGAAAAAAATGTTTTTTTGTGGTACAAAAAAATTATAAAAACTTATATTTATATACCCTCACACTCAGTAAAAACATACAAGTCTCACATGCATGTTATAGAAAAATATTGTAGTGTTTTTTCTCGAAAATTGTATGTACCAGAAGGGGAGTTGCCAGACTTACAAGTTTTTGTTCAAAACTTTGACTAGCTATAGCCTTACTAAGTACAGAATTTAGGCAAGATTGCTAAAGTTATAGTGCGTACCAGCATGGCTCAAATGATTTAGAAAGTCATGAATCGAATTTGGTTCAAAGACACTTGGGTTCTAATGTGAATATTTCTAGGTGTTACACTTTTGAGACGTATCAAATGATATATACTCTCCTAAAATTATTAAAACAATTCTAAACTGTTTTTTTTTATCCAAAACAAATTGTAGCAAAAAATTATCCATAATTTTTTTTTACTTGTATTATTACAAATTATATTACTTGTATGAGATTTTTATAAAAAATTACGGTTAAAAGCAGTCGGCAAAAAATTATTTTTTTTTAAAATTTTTTTTTCTCTTTGGCCCAAAAATATGAAAATATAAATAAAAACATTTCTAACCTGTTTTGTTTTGTTTTTTCCGACTAGCACTCAACCCATATCTATGAATTAATGTGCAATTTATGGCCCTTTTTGTAGAAATGCCACAGAAAATGTCAATAAAAAAAATTATACACAATAAATAAAATATGTTTTTTTTTTAAAAAAAAAAAGGCAAAAAATTAATATTTTTTTTTATATAAAATTTTTTTTTTAATTTTTTGAAAAACAATATTATTTTTGGGAACAATTTTTTTTTTTTAAAAATTTTAAACAATTCTAAATTTTTTTTTTTAATTTTTCCGCCTAGCAATCTACTGTGGGAAACCAGCCATATTTGAAGGATAAATGTGAACATTATGGCCCTTTTTGTAGAAAAAAAAAATGAAGTTAGTATGACTCTTCCCTGATCGATAACTTTGCAAACCTAAACTCTGTACCATAGGGTGGAGAGAAAACATTTTATTTTTTTTGAAAATTGCACACCCAGAAGGAAATGTAGAATGGGAAAAATAAGGAAAACCATTTTAAAAAAATTTAGGAGTCGCTCCACCTCTTTCAAGTTTTGAATGGCTTGCTATTTTAGGGTTGATTTGAAAGCTAAACCCAACAATTAATGAATCAACTTATTCTAAATTTACAAGTTTGAGCCTGTTCAGTGACCAAATACAAGTATTTGAGACAAAGAAGAGAATGATCGATCAATATTCGTAGCTCTGGTATCGATTTAAATATTAAGTATATTTTTTGAAGAAGCGACATTGCGTTATTTTCCTTTTTGCAATTTTTCGACAAATAAAATAATTTTATTCTTCTAATTTTCCATTATTGGTATAACAATTGTGAAGATTTACTGAAAAGAAAGTGTTAAAAAAAATCATCACCAAAAATGGTAAATTTTCAAATTTCAAGGGCGAGGCACGACCAGTGGTGCCAGACGTGACGATTTTCACCAAGAATTCACTGAAATAACGATTTTTCATTTAGAATGCTTTTATATATGACGATTTCTTGGGCCACTCAAGTTTTCCACTTAAAAATTAAATCAGCACACGCCAACATATATTAGTATTTTTTTTAAAAAAAGGTATATTTAATACCCCTCTTACGAAAGGGGATCATCGCAAACCTGCGTCTGCCAGATAGCTAGATACTTTGCAAAACAGTCACAAAATGTAGACTGGGGAGAAATTAGACATTTTTTAATTGACAATTTCAAGAAAAACAGAATTTTTTGACAATTTTATATTGTTTATACAAAAGAAGAATACACTTCAGAAAGAGGCACACGTAATTTTTTTTTTTTACCAAAGGGGTTTCAAAACAAAATGTTAGGAAAAACTCTGGGGAAAAATAAAAAAATCGTCATTTTCTTGTTTTAAACAAAAAAATATGTCTTTTTCAGTATATGACGAATTATTCTTTAATTTTTGACGATTTTCTGTTTTTAATTTGACGATTTTTCCAAAATATTGTCTGGAAGCACTAACATTTTTTTAATATATAAATATTTTTTCTTATTTTGTCCTTATTATTCCGAATGTGAACATATAAAACTAAGCAATTTTTCACATTTCAAAGGCACGACGAGACCTCAAAAAAATGTTTAAAAATGTTTTTCTCTATTTTTCCCTTATTAAGGATCGCCAACTCTCTCTTTCCGAGTTTCATTTTATTTATTTTACTGCATCCTTGTGACCGAGGCATATATTTTTGATCATGAAGATCGAAATTTCTCAATTTGTCGGCGTTCACGGTACTTGGGCCTAACTGCAACTCCAAGACGATTTTTACATAAGGATTTGGCTCTTAATTCTTACAAAAACCGACTGCTGCTGTTCAGCGAGAGCTTTAAACTTCCCAAATGAAATGAAAACACTTACATAGGCTGTTATCAACTTAGCTCGATGAACGACAAGAAATTAATCACTGACAGTCTTATTAAAAAAAATTATGGACCGCCATGTTCAAATAGGCTCAGAGCTACAGCGCTTTCGATGGGAGTTACACATTAAAAACTAAACCTTATCCAATTGCTCTGGAACAGCCAAAAGTGTTGGAGAACATGCAATGACGACTATAAATTTTGTACAAATGTAGGGTATCAGCTAATCGGCCATTTTGCAATCCATACACCACTTGTTCAATATAATATATGGTCACAAAAACATTTAATACTAAACTCGATATTGTACTGGATTTGGTTATTTGTGCTGTGCTGTGTTGTGTTGTGTTGGTTAATAATAATCATATAAAAATTACATATTTAGTGAAATAATAAAACTGAAACAAGATCAAATGTCTTTTTTTCTTATTTTGGCCCCCTTCCCCACTCTCCTGTAATGCTCAGTGGAGTTTTTGTGGCTTGCACTGTCAAGTCATGATATCGCGGCATGATATGAATTTTTGGTGAGAAACAAATGTACAATTCGTGTACAAACACACATACATATGGTATTACATATAAACAGATATATATATAAATATGTGTATATATACATTAAGATTAAAGTATCGGCTTTGTGAACTAACCTGAACTAAAGTTATTGTTACAAAGCACCAACTGTTGCACAGAGAGGCAGACAGAGTTTAAACGATAATCAAAAATCGTTTTGTTTAAGTGGTTTTAGGTCAATTGACAATTGTCTGAAGCAGATACAAGTTGGTATGAGCCGTTCAGATTTAGATTGAGTTCACTTTTAAGCTGCTGTCTACCACATATTTAAATGCAATGCAACAAAGTGGTGACAATTGTCAAAAGACTTTATACGCCAGATATGCGAACGATGTGGTCCGAAGCATTTTGAATATAAAATTATGATCAAGTGATTAAATTGTAAATTGTCCGCCGTCCAAGTGAATACAAATAAGTAATTAGAACAGATTTAAATAGATTTAGTTGTGTGCTACATGGGATTACTAGAATAATAACTAACTAGTTACACTGTCCGAAATCCATTTCATTCTTTGTGTTTACCCATAATCGCCCAGTGGCATTTCTGATCCCACAATAACCAGCTTTGTTTTTATAACTTTATAATTCTAATTTATAACATAAATCTTTTGTGTTTTCGAAAAACACATTTCATGACAATTTCACAAACTAGTCCAATTGATTGTGGCAACTACTTCAACATGATTTACAAACACCACTTTTCACTGGCATCCAGTGAGTGAGTGTATTTCCATTTGATGACAATCAATTCATTGCTACACTTACACTTGTGTGGCGTTGCTCGACAGACGGACGGGAGATTTACATTTTCCAATAAAAATGTATTTAATTATTGAAACATTACTTATCATGAGTCTCTGCATGGCGCAGTGCAACCGACCAATCCATCGATCATTTTCTGAACGAACCACTGAAAGAACGTGTGGCCGGCCATTAAGGTACACTTTACTCCAATAAATTAATGATCGGATCAAATTAATGATCGGTTACTCGCGTATATTTCAAGCAAATTTCCCGAACGGGTTTCAAACGGAATTCATTTAAATAATTTATCCATGGTATCAGGATGCAGAGACAGCGACATTGTCACTGTGGTGTAGCCATAGTTTCCATTAAGACTTTAAACGTTTCAGGAATCCTCAATTTTCTATAGAAAAAAAAAACATGTTCGATGGGCAATGAGAAGCTTGTAAAGGTTCACTTTTCACTTTAGAAAAATAAAATGAAGACTTTGTGTTTAGTACGATAATTATAAAATTTACAATTCAACGGATTTTTCCATCTAACAGAATGTCTATGGGCGGCAAAGTGTTGTTGACAATAAAAAAGTTGAGTGTGATCACCAAAAGTAAAAAGTAACTTAAGTTGGCTTCGGGTGGCAATGAGGGACTTATTGATCGGCATACAAGGCCAATGGTTCGGTATTAAAATACAATTTACAAATCTCAATCATTAAAAAACTTGTATTTTTGCTTTCATAAAGAAATATTCTTTTATTGGAGCGAGGTTTTAGCCTCTAAGAGGGTACAGGATAAAATCCATTGAATTTTATTTTAAAATTTGTAAGTTGTTGTTTTACTGTTAGACCTTTTAGCCGAACTCGTCACACTTTTTGTGGCCTTTCGAATGTTTTATTTAGAAAACTATAACTTAAGGATTTTTTATCAAAATTAATGAATTTTGTATAATCCCTCTATTTGTTGTAAGATCACTGGAGTAAATTTTTGATGTGCAAACTTTAAGCCCAACGTGAGACTCACTAATCGGAGGGTTAAACAGAACGTTCTCCCACATGAAAAACGAAATATGGAAAATTTCATGAAAAGGATATGCTGCTGTAAGCGTGGACGTGGTGGCCATTTGCCTGATCTTGTTTTTCATTCTTAACGGCACACCTTTCTCTTTATTATGAAACCAGTAAGTTGTAATGCGCCTATGGCGCCCTTTGAAATATGGAAAAAAAATTTTGTTGAAAAAAAAAATTTTTGTTCAAAAAAAATTTTTGTTGAAAAAAAAATTTAGTTGAAAAAAAAATTTTTTTCTTAAAAAAAAAAAATTTTGTTGAAAAAAAAAATTTTTGAGAAAAAAAAAAAATTTTGTTGAAAGAAAAAATTTTTGTTGAAAGAAAAAATTTTTGTTGAAAGAAAAAATTTTGGTTGAAAAAAAAAAATTTGTAAAAAAAAAAAAATTTGTAAAAAAAAAATTTTTGTTGAAAAAAAAATTTTGGTAAAAAAAAATTTGGGGAAAACACAATTTCTGTACAAAAAAAAATATTATTTTTTTTATTATTATTATTTATAGAATTATTTATAGAACTAGTAAGTTGTAATGCGCCTATGGCGCCCGTTAATTTGCTTGAGAAAGTATTTGTTACTTAATTTTAAAAATTTTGTAAAAAATATTTTGAGAAAACTATTTTGTAAAAAAAATTTCGAAAAAAAATAAAATTTGTGGAAAAAAAATTTTTGCTGAAAAAAAAATTTTTGTTGAAAAAAAAAATTTCTGTTGAAAAAAAAAATTTGTTGAAAAAAAAATTTTTTGTGGAAAAAAAAAATTTTGTTGAAAAAAAAAATTTTGTTGAAAAAAAAAATTTTTGTGGAAAAAAAATATTTTTTAAAAAAAAAATTTGTAAAAAAAAAATTTCTTGAAAAAAAAAATTTTGAAAAAAAAAATTGTAAAAAAAAAATTTGTAAGAAAAAAAATTTTGGAAAAAAAAATTTGGGGAAAACACAATTTCTGTACAAAAAAAATATTATTTTTTTTATTATTATTATTTATAGAATGCCTATTTAAATTCCTACGTAGTGCGTGACAGAGTCAGTGAATCAGGGAATCAGGGAATCAGGGAATCAGTGTATCAGTGAATCAGTGAATCAGTGTCGAGGGTAAATATATATTAAGATAATAGAATGCCTATTTAAATTCCTACGTACTGCATGACAGAGTCAGTGAATCAGTGTCGAGGGTAAATATATATTAAGAAGATAAACATCCGATCATTTGTCTCAAAAAATTTCATTTTTCTTTGAATACCAAAGTAACACCTCTTGTTGGAAAACCTTGTATTTATGAAAACAAATTTGCTTGTCCATACTTGTCCCCAAATGCTTTCAGAATTTGTGTTGTAGGGCAACATTGGGTATTTTTTTCAAATGAACATGCGTGTGCGCATGTGGATCCTAAGTTTTTTCCAGAAGATTTTCGATATTTTTCTTTTGTTTAACTGGCAAAAAAATTTTGTATACGTTTAAAGAGCAATTGTATGAAACTTCACCTGGTCGCTGCTTAGTCAGTTGTTTTTGCTGTCTCTTAGGGGAATGGACTGGACATTTGAGCCAAAAATCAAGTTGTTCCATTTTAAGTGAACCAACAAATAGGGAATTCACACATATCAATATAAAAAAAAAACTAAAAGATGCCGCGATTTGCAAATGTTGGAGAACCATCCACTTGTGCGAGTATTGTGGTCCCACCTTGTATGTAATTGGTTGTCTGATTTTTCCAAACTACTAAACTTTACAGTCTTACATCTCCCCACTGGGATGTAAATCTTTGTCAAAGCTATTACAATGCAGAAGTGTAGGAGGTGTCGGAACACAATCTCTGCGACGCCAGACGACTCTGTGCAAATATCAAATTCACAGTCCGGAACGACCTGATGGATAGAACTACAAATAAGTCAACAACAACAACAAAAAAACATTAAAAATGGAGTATCATAAAGTCTTTTGGGTATTTCTATTTGAGGTTCCCTTCTTAGCAGATATTAGTCTACAAAAGAACTTTACTCAAATGGAACTGACAGCGAGGAATATTCACATTCACCTGGGGAATATGATAGCCCTTTGCATTTGAACTGATGTAAAAAAATAAAAAAAAAAGAGAGACACAGAAACAGAAATCATGAACATTTTACGCAATTCAATGTTTGTTCACATTTAATTCTCCCATGTCATGTGTTGGCAACTCGCCGAAGATTTCTAATTAAGTTTACATGAATGCATCTATTAAAAAGCGATAAAAATCACTGTAAAACTTTATTTCAATTCAATGAATGCTATGTGCTGTAGGACATGGAAGTCGCTGGATGGCATGTCATTGTATCCTGTTCTGAAGCTTGCCACCGCAGCCAACAGTAGCCGACAACAGAAGCAACACCATCACCGGCCAGCAGCAACATCAGCCCTGACTGGAAAATATTTTGTATCATTTTTGTGTTTTTTTTTTTTTGTTTGCTTTTGTTTCATTGTGATGTTTCTTCTCCTTCTGTTTCTTTACATACCATTCACATGTCGTTTTAATTATCTTGAAGAGATGTTGTTGTTTTTGTTTTGGTATTGTAAACATGGATCGTTGGTTCTCCACTGTTGCGCTGTCGGTCTGACGTCTAGTGGTTTCATAGGTTGCGCGCTTCTTCATTCTTTTGTGATCGAATGGCAGGTGTTAATTAAACTAATAAATGCTTAATTATGGAGGAGATTTCAAAGTTACTTGTGCAGAAATTATTTTAATTGCTAATTTTCAAATAAAATATGAAGGGAGTAGAATGGTAGAATGTGTGCATAAAAATAGACATTTGGGTGGTCACATTCATGCGATCGCAAAAGTATAGAAGCAGAAAACGTTTCATGCTAAAAGGTTTGCTTGGCTGTCATCTCAAAACGCGAATCGTGCATTTCATGCTGGCTTATCACTGTCAGCATCTGAAGTGTTATCTGTGCAATTATGTTTATCTCAGGAATTATTATATGTATTAATAAGATTATTCTCGGTTCTGTGCTCCCTAGAGTTTAACGCTAATCACAATCATTGAACATTTCCGTGGATTAAGAATGCATAAGCCGTGCGCGGGCAAGAGTTAAGGCTTCTTTGGTTTGAGGTTTGATATTTGGCATATTTTTTTTGTATTCAGATGAAATTACAATTTTATAGATTTAAAATAGTTTTAAGATCACTGAATTTAATCCCAAACTTACATTTGCATTTCCCACACCAACTCTTTTTCAAAACGCGCAATTTTTTCGTTTTCTGTAGAAGGACAAAAAGGAAATGATTTCAATTTGTCTCGTTTGCATGGCAGATGCTTGAAATAGACAACAATTTGCTCGAAAAATCATATTTTGGACAAATCGCATTTTGATCTCAGAGTCTATGCTAACAAGCAGCACTTACTTATCCGGGGAACGGAGAACCCACAAGTTTTCCACGGTACGCCAATGCATTCTCATAGGGGAACATTTTAGTGCGAATTTTGAGGCGGTGGCATCATAGGACTATTTTTCTTTAAATAAAGCTCATTGAGGCAATATAAATTATTTTTTGTGGCGGGATACTGAAGGAAAGGACTTCGACCATCTTTGGTTTCAGCAGGATGGCGCAGTAAGCCACACAGCCCATGCCACAATCTATATTTTGCGCACCAAGTTTGGCAATCGTGTTATCAGCAAAATGCAAAAAAAAGGTGAATATTGAGTGATATAGAGACATAAATCGTCATTAAAGTCTTGCAAAAATTGGGCTGGGATGCGCTACGCCAGCCGTGGAAGCTTTATGAATGAAATCGTGTTTCATAAATAATGGAACTGATTGCTCTTTCGAATAAACCAATAGTTTGTCGAATAAGTGGACTTTTGTTCTTTTATTAAAGGGTCATCCATTTCGTGGTTTCAAAAGTATAGGGCTGGAATTCGACATCTGTCAAACTAAGTTGTTAAACCATTTTTTTTTGTCTTTTCGGTTGGAAGTCTGACGTTGACGAAAATGGATCGCATAAAAATTATTAAAACTTACTACACAAATGGTGATTCTCGTCACATATCGTGCTTTCAGAGGAGATTATGGTTTATGGTTATGAAGCACATTTCACACTCGGTGTGTATGTTAATAAACAAAATTGTCGCATTTGGGGTTCTGAGAATCCTCAAGTAATTGAAGAGAGGCCATTACATCCACAAAAAGTCACAGTGGTGATGCGCTCTTTGGACCGAAGGTGTGATTGGACGTACTTCTACGAAAAAGACGAAGGAACGACTGTCACCGTCAATTCGGAGCGTTATGGTCGTATGACAACCGACTATTTTTGCCTGCTATTGAAGAATACGACTTGGAGAATATGTGGGTTCAACAAGACGGTGCCACATGCCACACAACTCGAGCGAATATGGCTTTATTTCAAGAGACATTTCCTGGCCACGTAATTTCTCGTCGTGGCGATATCAACTGCCCACCCAGATCATGCGATTTTATAACATAAAATTTTTTTTCTGGGGCTACGTGAAATACTGTGTTTATGCAGATAAACCATTAACTCTTGAGCACTTAAGAATCAACATTTGTCAAGTTATGGCTGAAATACCGCCCAATATGTGCCAAAAAGTGGCCCAAAATTACCCCAAAAGAGTCAATGCTTGCAACACTTCGCGTGGTGGTCACTTAAATGATGTAGTGTTTCACACATAATGTCAACGTTCAAACTTTATAATAAAAAAGAAATATCATGAAAAAATATGTTTTATATGTGTTTTATTAACGTTTACTTTTAAACAGCAAAATGGATAACCCTTTATGTATTTTTGTCTTGCTTTTTATTTTTTTTAAATTTTTGAATTTCTATATAACAATTCATCTTATTCACTCGTTTATTGTATTTATTTTAAAGATCGTAGATTAAAAAAAAATTGCGAAAACAGCTGCAAATACACACTTCTTCGCAGTCAAATGTTGTACTTTGTTGAATTTAATAAGTTCGTTGTGTGTTTTTCTCAAACACGCTATTGCTTATACACAAATATGTAATATTAATAGCAAATGAGTTATATTTATATCCAAATAAGCTTTGTGTAGAAAGAAATAAGATTTACTTGCTACAACGACCAAACACGCGTTTTACTTGTGTGTAAACATTAAAAAAAGACGTATTTTTCAGCGTGTAGATGACGGAATTTTTTTTTGATGCAGTTCCCTCAAAGATTATTGACTCCTACTCACTTATCACTTCTGTTTAATTCATAGATCAATTGATGGTTCAAAGTTATTGTCATATATAAATGTCCATGCCCCAGTTCGAACACTTAGACGCCATATCTATTTTTACATTGATGCCCATAGTACAAACTATGGACAAAATGAACCTATTGCTATTCTTTAGTTCAATAAATCATTTTGTGAGAATAGATTTGGATTGTCCCAGTCATGTATTTATAAACTCTGAATTTATAATTTTAATATCATTAATAAGTTTTTGTTAACTAGTCTGTAAGTATTTTTTCCAAAGGCTCCAAGACTCAAATAAATAAATAAATTCAATTTTTTTTTTTTTTTTAATTTTCAAAATCTTAAAAAATTCTAATATATTATCTAATATATTCTAATATATATTATATTATATCATATATGAAAAAAAGTAATCTACTTCAAAAAAATGTAAAAAGAGATGAAAAGAAAAAATATGAAAAATTATCTACCCCTGAAATCGAAAAATACGAAAAGCTTTGGATATATTTATGTATATCGAAAATATATCGAATTGTCCCTTACTCCTTGTCAACAACACATTTTTTCAGAAATCAAAAGTGTTTACTGAGTCACTGAGCGTTGGCCAGACCATGCCAGTTTTGCCATTTGTTTTTACCACCTGTCTATCCTGTAACCTCTATTTAGGCTAATTAATACGAATTTGACTTTATCCCAATTGTAGTTTTACTTATTCCCCCTCAAATGTATACACATTCAAGCAAAACTTAAAGCAAATACCAATTCTTTCTTATGCCACCTCCGACCTAGCCCTAAGAACATTCCGAATCTTTTAATAGACATCAATTATTTTTCCTTCTCAATTTTTAATAAGTTACTTCAAATGCATGTGGGTAATTTATATTTAAATATATATATATATATATTTTGGAGCATGTGCGAATGTATAACCACAAAATATATAACCCTTTATATTATGTAACAAAAAAGTCTCAATTAATTTTTCAAATTGTTGGTCACTCCGCTCTACTTTGACAGCTCTACAGTACCGTATGAAATTAAAGGCCTTACACATTTTTATTTTTGGTTGAATTTAAAACTATTTTTGCCCGATTTAAAGAAAGTGTTGCAATGGCACTGAAATTCCTTAGAATGCCACACTAAACAAATCCAATTTTTGTGTTAATTTGCTCGATAAATACGAAACCAAACAAACAAACTGAAAGAAAAAACACACACAATAAAAAACGAACCGCCAAAACATCACAGCTCCTGCAAGTCTCCACATATCAAATGATATACTGCCGATGTACAACTGTCATGTTGCAGCAACACATCACGACAACTTTGTCAGTTGTATAAGGCAATTTTCACATCATTCCAATGTTGAATTCGTCGCCGTTGGCTGTGTTGTTTATGGTTTGTTTGTGCGATTGTCGGTTTCACAGTAATTCACCGAAAGCAAAAATGCATAAAAAAATCCACAAAATTGAAGTAACTCCATTGTGCAGCAGCTGTAATACATAAACTGAACGGACGGACGGACGGACTGGATCACAACAATCATTGATTGATTGTCGTACTAAACAATTTCAAATGACACATAAAGTTGCCTGCCAGCCAGCCAGCCAGCCAACCAGTAAAATTGCAAAATTCTTATGCTCAGTTCAGTTTATTTCATTTTCGTGTGTTACCCCCGGAAAATGTGATGTGACATGACAAGTGGTTAATATTTTGGAACGATTTCGAAACAAATCAAAAGACATTTCAAGGTTGTTGCTGTTATTGTTCAAATATTCAGTTTGGATCGTTGCAAGATGCTTTTAAGGAATTAAGCAGAAAATTGTTTTTTTTTTGTAACGTTGGTTTTGTAATGAATACATGTCATAAGAAGCATTCGTAAATGAAGATAAATTGTGTTAATAAAATACAGAAATTTGCCGAGATTTGAAAATTAAAAATAAAGGAGTTTTTAAAATTTATGATTAGCGTGTAAATCACCGAAATTACGGGTATTTAAATTTAACAGTTTCTTTTACAACCTACAGTCATCGCTGTTGCTGGTTGTTGTTGCTGTTTGTTTCTCAGTATGTGAGAAATTCCTTAAATTACTTTTTCCACCAAAAAGGCCACAGCAAATGCGTTTTCCCTAACCATCGACCATCGACCGCTGCCATTGTATGTCTGTGTAGTACATACTTGGGCACGTATAAAGTCAGCTATGCCGTGATTCCGAAAGGTGTTTACGGTGCGGGAAAGAAATGATGTAATTTATTTGGTAATCCTACCATTTGAGAAGATGAACCGAGAATGTAACATACGTTCGTACATACATTTACATCTTTTATTTGCTGCCAAAAATGTCTGTATGTAGGCATCGTTTTTCATGCATTGCTTAGCTACCATTTGATTTGGTGTATACTGAGTTTACCATATGATTTGTGATATACGGCCAGAGTTGGTGAGAATGAGATGGAGTTTTGGGCAAATATTGTTATAGATTTCACTATTCCAACCAGAGATTGTGAATGTGGCTGGAAGCCAAACATAATTAACACAGTGCTATAACAAAAGAATGGAAATCAAATTTCTGGGAAGTCATACTATTTTTTTTTTGCGAAGGTCTAGTCGAGTACAACAAGAATTTGTTTTTGAAATTTCCAAAACTCCCACAAAATCTTGACAAAATCCGTATAAGATTGTAACGCAGCTGATTATCAGCCGATTTCTTCCCTTTAACCGAATTTTGAAAAAAAAAAACTCTTAGACCTTTCAAACGAGTATGCTTTGGAAGTATAGCCTACAATAATTTACCAAAATGAACTAAAAACCAATTAGTAGAGTTTCATTATTTAAGTCGTCTTGTAATGCGTACTTATGCGATAAAGTTGAAATGCTTCTACCGTAAAATAAATGGAAGTAACTCTTTTTTTTTTGAATATGTTCTATTGTCTTTTTGTTTGTACCATATGAGTATATTGAAATCAAAAAAGCACGTTAAACAAGGAGTAAAAAGCAACCTCGATATACAATATCCCTGGGTAATTGCCTGAGTCATTGAATGAGTAAGTTGCTATTATTTTAAAATTTCGTATTCATATGGCTACTTAAAACCTGAATATGTCTTCGGGCGAATTAAATTAAATTCGACTTGAAGACCCCAAATTTGTACTTCACAATTAAATTTTTCTTGGCCTGGACATTTCCCACTGAAGCCGTTAGATTTTAAGGCAGGGATTCTCAACTAATTGAGGCTTATTATCCATATTTTTAGGCGCCCCGGTAGTCGAGTTGGTAGCGTGCTTGTCTATCAGCGTGGGGGTTGTGGGTTCGATTCCCACCAGAGGCTTTGGTCTGTCGCTGCAAAAATTTAGCCAAATGGTCTGTGTCACCCGGTTTACCCTTGGACCCAAAATTAGAATATAAATTTACTTTGTATTGTAATTAATAAATAAATAAATAAATATCCATATTTTTATTTTTTTCCCCTTTTTGGTTCCTCGTCCCCGTTTTGGTGCTATTACTCACTTGTTGTTGACAAAAATCTGTTTCACTATTTTTTACTTTTTTCCTCGCTTTATGTCCCCCTTTTGAACCGTGTTGGCCCCTTTTTCGTACCTATTTAATTCATTTCCCCCTGTTGCTGCTTTAGCCATTGGCGAGGACAGGATAAATTAGTCACTCAGTCATGGAAGGATTTTATGTACTCGTATGTAGATTATTTTTCATTTATATTCACTTTTGGACCCGTTTTGGAACGTTGTAGTCCCATTTTCCATTACTTCTAATTTATGGCTCATTCCAGCCGATTAAAAATTTTTCAAACACATTTTTGTTTTGTCCCCTTTTGTACCTTTTTCATCCCGTTTTGGCCACTTTTTCATTCCTTCTCGAACTATTGTCCACATACTTGTTGGCAAAATGTTGTTTCGACTTTTTTTATTTTGTATCCCTTTTTGTCCCTTTCTTATCCCGTCTTGGCCCATTTTTCGTCCCACCTCTAAGTAATTTCCCCCAGTTGTTGTCAGTCGTAGTCGTGGACCAATATTCCAACAACGATTTCAATATTTTATTATAATGTATTTTTGCATATTTCGATGGTCCCCAATTCGAATTTCCAATAATCCGTTCTTAGTCTAGGATGCAAGGGCTACATATCCAAATGATTCTAGCTTAAACCGTTTGCAGCTTAAAAAACTCCCTATATTTTTTTACGTTTGGTTAGCGTGGCAGTTTGAATGACAGACTCACTTAGATTACCACGAATACTAGTGAAAATCGTATACTTATTTCCCACCTCAAAAAGCTACTCAGTCGGCCAATATCAATATATGACTAGGTTGCTAAAGAAATAAGAGGCCAGTGTTGGTGTCCGTCGGTTCGCCAGGGCAGGTCAAGTACAGAGAAGATGTTTAATGTACTCCTTCTCCTCGTCATTCACAAAGCATATAGTGGCAACCTTCAGTCTAAGATATGACGGACACAAGTAATGAGACATCGAGACTTTATGGCGACATCATTGTGAGCGAACACTTCATATCTAAGCGGGATCAGATCTATCTGAACCTTTCGTTTTTTTTTTATTGTAAATATATCGTAAACTGAAATCCAAATGAAAAACTAAATCGTGTTTTTAATCCATTCTGTTGCCTATAATACGTGTGTCTGCAAAATTTAGAATTTTATAGGCGACTTAAAAAACGATGTAACAACTTTTTTTGCTTCTCCTGTAAAGTTCTGAAAATGCTTTTTAGGTTATTTTGGATTTCAGTTCCGCTGGAAACTGTATGGTAGTCCCGTGTCCTGATAGCTCGTCTGCACTGCACTGTAATTCCCTGGTCTGTCCCTATGACCCAGCACCTACATGAGATGGATGCAAAATATTTATTACAGTAACAACTAATTCTTTGGAACCCATTTCATATTGAGAGTTCTGTAGAACAGCAAAACCAAAATTCGAAAACACAAAATGAACAAAAATCGTTCCTTATCATTTATACAATGGGCCAAACGATTCAGAGGTCATTGTTTGAACAAAGCAGTTATAAACTATTTAACAATTAAATTCCAAAAGAGGAATCGGAGCGAAATGAAATTATACGCCATGAAAATACACGACAATTTGAAAATTAAATTTGGCGCCAAAATGATTTTATGAGTCTTAATTTCATATTTTTACTGGGGGGTTATTTTCATTATCAAATTATTCGAAGTAAATGTTCTCTGTGAGTCGATTTCCTTTGTGGATCTCCGGAACACGAATAGATGGCTAATCGCTTAGCCAGATAGGGATTCATTTTAGAATTTATGTTCTCTCACTTATTAGGGATTAATATGTAAAGGACTCCTAGAGTTGCAGTGCCTATTATCAGCTATGACGTCTAGACCCGAGAGCCGATTAACAAATTTTAATAACTGACTTCGCCTTTTGTTGACTATTCCATTTGTAGAGTACATAACATTCAACCTATGGCCACCGACATATCATAAACCTCACACACCTCTAAGGTTGGTGTCGGCATTTTTCTTCTTCGGAAACTTTTTCTATTAAATGTGTAAAGGAAAAGCAACAACTGAAAAAAAGTCGGTGTTGTAAACTGAGAAACAAAACATGTGCCGTTTGGATGGATGTACAAGTATCCGTACGTACGAGTACCAATACGGCCAGTACGCATATCATAGATTACCCAAATAAAACAAAACAAAAAAAAACACCAACCGAGAATTCTTGTTTTATTGTAAATTTCTCTTAGCGGTGTTATTCATTTCGTAACTTTACTTTTTCCCCCTCTTTTCCTTCCTCCTCGCCAAACATTTTCGATTACTCACCATAAACATCGGCGGAGAAAAACAAAAATAACTTAAAGCCAAAACTATACAAGAAAAGAAAGATCCAGCAATGCAACATACAAAGTGTAAATCTCATTAATAAAATGTTTGCTGTAGCTTTTTTTGTTTTGTTGTGTTTGGGCAGCCGGCAAAATCTACTCCATGCAGCAGACAACGGTTCTTACGGGCAGCCGCAACTCTTGGCCAAAGCCACACCAACAACGGCATCATTAGCATTTTGTTGGGATGGGTATTGGAGGGATTACAGCGCAATAATAATTTGTAAAAGCAGTTTGTAGCGAGTAATGGCCAGTTGAGCAACAACTGTTTGTGGAGTTACTGGACAAAAATGGTGCTCGCACAAATGAAATGTACGTTTCCTCATTACTTCGACTAATTGTGTTTGCATTTTTAATAAAGAGTCCGCCATCTAGCGTTTTTTTTTTGAACTAGTGTTTACTTCGTTTGGCAACATTTGGAACATTTCGAGGATATTGGCAACATTTGGTTTCAACAGGATGGCGCTACATGCCACACAGCTCGATGTTTGCGCCTTGTTTTTGAAGATCGCATTATCAGCCGCAGAGCTGATGTCGTTAGGCTACTTCAGCCGAGGTCAGCCGAGGCAGCCATTTGAATGAAGTTATTTTCCATTATTAACCGGAAGGATTGTACTTTTAAATAAATAAAGAAATTTGAGAAAATATCCAGTAGTTTTTTTTATAGAATTTCAAAAAAAAAAAGTTATTTGGCGGACCCTGTAGATTCCCATTTAATAGAGAGGTTGAGCAAATGGAATCGATTCGGGAGTTTATTTTCTGTGTGAGTCACTTTGTGATCCAAAATGCATCGGAAGGCGCCATAAATTTAACAAATAGACATTGACAACCAATGAAACCTACATTCTCGTGATTATAACGTATGATGAAGGGCACAATGAAATTAATCCCCAATTTGAAAATTGAATTTGCCCCTAAAAATTATAAAAATTTCGTTTAGATATTCCCTGTGCACAATTGGGAGCTATTTTTATTTTAAAGTTTGAGGTGTAATATGGAATTACACCCCAATATTTTTACTGGGGCTTATTTTCATTATGAAATTAGACGCCCAATGTCAGAGCGAAATTAAGATCCATTTACTGTTTGCGTCCTAGTTGGGACTTTTGTATACGATTTACACCTCAAACTTTAAAATAAAAATAGGTGCCAATTGTGCACAGGGAATATCTAAACGAAACATTAGTTCCTAGTTGGCTCTTTTTGATTGATCGATTAAACATTAATGAAATTAGACCTCATCGCAAATTTGTTGGTGCCTATTTTCACTATGCGTAATTTTTGGGGTGACATTTCCTGGGGTGTATTTTTATGATGCAGATAGAACCCAAATTCGATGCATAAATTCATTTTAAATTTGGAATGTATTTTCGTGGGCCTAATTTCTTGGCGCCATGATGAAGTGGTCAAACCAAAAGGAATTGTGGGTTTCGTAGTACTACAAGTGTGACTAGAGTTGGGTATTTCCCGAAATAACAAAAAATTTCAATTCTCGAGATTCGGGATGACAAAATGTGGAAAATTTCTCGAGAATTCCCGAAGCCCAACGCGAAAGAATCCGTTAGGACAATTATACTTTTGCTGGAGCCTGCGAATCTTGACTAGGAGAAACGGTGAAGATTACAGTGGCCAGAAGCAAAATAAGTTAACAAGCTAAATTGCCACATCTGGCGTTAGGAAAGCTTGCACATGAACGGTGCGAAGCCAATGCATCTTCGGAGAGCGACAGTTTGGAGCGGTGTCATCATTGGCCCATTTCTCTTTGGAACTGCTGCAGGAAACGATACAATTATGACCAAGAAAAAGCGTCCCGATAGGCGAATTAGTAGCGTCCTTGTCTATCAGCGAGGCGGTTGGGGGTTCGATTCCTACCAGAGGCTTTGGTCTGTCGCTGCAAAAATCTAGCCAAATGGTCTGGGTCACCCGATTTACCGAATAAATATACTTTACATTGTACTTAGTTAATAAATAAATAAAATAACCAAGAAAATCGAAAACGGAAGAAGTAAAAAAGATATAAAGCAACTAAACTGTGTGCAGCAGAAGTTGATAAAACGTTCTTGTCGCCACATGTTCACGGCTCCATCGACAGACTGAAACTGATACCCCAGGTTAATAAAATCTTCAGGAGGTTTCTTTTCCCCTTTCGGCACAGATATATTTTGCTAGCAACATCTACATTAGGGTGTCCAAAAATTTTTTTTTTTAAATTCAGCTCGTCTTTTTTTCGGTAGCATATGGAGTAAAGAATTTTTGTTGTTTTTCTTTAGATTTTTTGGAAAAGGTTTAGTGGCTTAAATACCGTATCTTTGAAAAGCGAATGGTAAAATCGATAAATTTTTTGTAAATACTCAGAATTTCTCCTGCTTAAAAACTGCATCATTAGTTTTTTTTTATACTTTCTCGAAATTGTTAAAAGTTATGTAACGATTCTTATGTAAAATTTCGCAATAAATTGTATATGTGACAGCTAAACGAGCAAAAACAATTACAAAACTTATGATTTTTATACATCAAATTAAAGCTCGAACATTTTTCTTTTGAAATGATGACTCTGCGACTTTAAAAATGCTTTTTATTGACCAACTTGTGCTTGAAATATGAAAAAAGCAGGAAACACTCCGAACCTTTTCAAAAAATTCTGAAAAAAATTCTCATAAATACTATCAAAATCAGGTTGAGCTAAAAAACACATTCCTAATCTACATGCCCCACTTGGATACGGTCCAGCTGTAACTAAATCCTGTACTTATGTATGCAATACCAAGAGTCTGCCATTTCACCACACCGAGTGGTTTTATAGGGGGAAAAAAAACGTCTCGTCTTAAACTAAAAGCTTTTTCCCCACCTAATCACAACAAATCTTCCAACAAATTGATCGTACAACTAACAACCCAACAAAACCTAATTTGTGATATTCATTTCATTCGAAAACTTTCAATTTCGTTTTTAATTTAAATAATTGACTTTCATTGACACTTTTTTTTCTGTTTCGCTTCTCTCCACTTTCCTGGTACGAGTCATTTCACATCGCCAATGGTATCTCTTTCGGACCGGACCGGTTGGTCGATGTTGCATGTTATAGTTGTGCTACCGTTGTCGGGATTTTGTTTTTTTGCCCACCGTTGCTGTGACTGTTGCGGCTGCGGCTGCAACCCATACCGCCGCGCCAGCTTTGCTCTAATTTCACTTGTTACGGTGGCGACAAACATAGACGCGGCGACATTTGTCACTTGTCACATACTCGTACACATATGTGAAAAGCGAAAAATGTGGTTGGCTTTTCTTTATTCTGTTTTTTGTTTACAATTTTCTTATGCGAAATTGAAAACTTGTATTAGCACGCGAGATGTGAAAAGAAGAAAATAAAAAAATGAAAAGAGATTTTCATTAAGTAAGTCTTGGCAAAACAAACAAAGATGAAATCGTCTGAAACAGAGAGACACAACAACAACAACAACACACAGTAAACGAACGTATGAAACTACTGTTATGACCACTCGACTAACCAGCGGACGGCGAGAAAAGTTTTATAAAACGTCCACTGATACAAACAGAAAACTTTTTGCGATATTCATCTGGAAATGGTGGCAATAAGTGACAGGCGGATGGTATAGGAAATGGAGGGAAAAAGACTGAGAGGATTGCAAACAGAGAACTGACCGAGGAATTGGATGGAGAAATGTTAAATTGTTTGTGGACCACACTAAACCGCACTGTTGACAGACAAACAGAAGAAGAGATTGTACAGCAGACGAAACTAGTGGACAATAGCTATTGAACCGATAGCCTCTTTCTCCACCTAATCTAACCCAATGTTACATATTATTGAACTGTTCGTTTCCTAAGTATTTTGTTTTATTCGCATATACCTGCGTAAATTTAGTGTAAATGCGTTAAGGTCATTACGCAGATGCCTTTATCAAAAATTAGAAACTACAGGGTTTTCCAACAAGAGGCGTTATTTTGGTATCTATTCAAAGAAAAATGGAATTTTTTGAGATAAATGATCGGATATCAAATACTATTGCGATTGGAGAACTTACTTACTTACTTATTTCCCTTAAAATTCCATGAAGGAACAGACGGGGAACTTCTCTCGAATCAGTGAGCTGTGCACGATATAATTTGTATACTCACTGACCGCGACCTACTGTTTAAATCCGGCAGCAATATTCTCAGTTGTTCTTGAGCGACATGCACGGATTTTATTCTTCACATCACTAACTTGTCCCAACAGCTGGAATTTGTCTATCACTTTGTGTATTGCGATCCGACAAGGTGCTTGACTACGACCCAAAAATACGTTAGTTTTGCGAACTGTGACTGCAAGATTTTCACCATTTTTGTAGTGAATTTTAATAATTTCAATGCGTTGTTGAAGCGTGTATCGTTCCCTTTTTTAGTAATGGCATAGTTTCTACTTGTCAAATTTCAAAGAATAAAAGCTTCAAAAGTATATTTCCCATATGCGGGATTTTTAATAAAAAAAAGTACTTCGTATAATTGAGCCTTCTTTCGTTTAAACAAACCGAGTATGTACTTTTGAAATTTTTCTACGAAACGAAGAAGTTTGCATGTTAACATCGCCGACAAGAAGAAAATGCGCTTGGTCGGATAAATTAGTGTTTTGTTGCCCATTTCCTGTCGGTCGAAGGACCAAACAGAGAAGCGACAAGGAAGTACATTCGAGTCCGGTTATAACGAACTCCTAGGGACTCGACAAATTAGTTTGTTATAAGCGAAGTTCGTTATATCCAGGGTAAAATAGGGTAGAAGCAAACCTCTTGGGACTTAGAAAAGTTTTCGTTATAGACGAAAGTTTGTTATAATCGGTGTACGTTATATGTTAGATAGTCGTGTGTCATGAGTTTCTGAATCAATTCATGAGATCGATGGCGAGTGGATGTTCTAGGACTGTCACGACGACTTTCAACTTCGGCAGCCACACGAAATTCTTCCAAAATCTCCAACTTCATCTTATGGGAAACAAAATTCAAAAACCACCAAAAAAACATTATTTGCGGATCCCATGAGATCCCAATACGGGTTCATCCAGAAAGGGTCTTTTTTACAAATCAATCCGTATAGAATCCTACTAGTAGTCCAACTCCGAAAATGAATTCACCTCCAATGTTTGGGTAATCAAATATATTTCCCGTCCAGAATTT
Organism: Hydrotaea cyrtoneurina; assembly: GCA_958296145.1. Taxonomy (NCBI): domain Eukaryota; kingdom Metazoa; phylum Arthropoda; class Insecta; order Diptera; family Muscidae; genus Hydrotaea; species Hydrotaea cyrtoneurina. The sequence goes on from OY282512.1 coordinate 121,765,018, forward strand.
AAGAATATTATTATTAAGGCCACGCAAACAAATTAGTGCCTAAATTAGTGCAATATATCGATGGCTTAATTTAGAAAGGGCGTAACTCGATTTTTTTCAAAATCGTTTTTTTTTTGTGTTTCGCACGGCTTTGTGATCAACAATACCGGATTTATTGCCCTTTTGCAAAGGAGCGTAACCAAAATCCCCAAAAAAAAAAAATTTAATTAAATTTGTTGCACATTTTTATTTAAAATTTTTTTATGTCTGAATTTTTTCAAATGTTATAAAGTTTTTACCATCTCCTGTAAAATTACGCCCTTTCTAAATTAAGCCATCGATATATTGCACTAATTTAGGCACTAATTTGTTTGCGTGACCTTAATAATAATATTCTTAAATTCCGGACAGGAAATATATTTGATTACCCAAACATTGGAGGTGAATTCATTTTCGGAGTTGGACTACTAGTAGGATTCTATGGTCCCAGACTAATTTTCAGATTTCGTTATTCAGTTTTTGTGAATGAGTGAACATGAGCAACCGAAAAAAATCTGTGCCACATCACTCAACCACCCCAACACAAACACCTACCAAACTCTATATACCGCCCTCATAACCCGCCATAACATACCCAATCATGTCTTAAGTGGACACAGCTTCCATGCCAGCCCCACCAGTTTATGCGTACCTTCACTAACGTATGTATGTGTATCTACTCTGTGTCACCAGTCTCTCTGCCCGTTCACGTCGTGTTATCTTTGATTTCTTGTTTCATTCGATGTTAGAAATAACAAAAAAAAAAAAGAAACAGAAAAACGCCAACAAAACTGAAATAAAGTTGATTTTTACGAGTTTCTTTTATGTGCGAATGAATCGTTTCGCATTTCTTCCATTTTGTTTGTTTGGCGTTAACTGAAGTTTTCTATAAATGTTTATCTAATCACTCCCATCAATATGGGCGCCTAACTAAGTGAGGTGCTTTCAAAGCGAACCCAAAACGCGCTGGCGACAACGTACAGCAAAAACAGGATTTCCACACAACTAACGACGAAAAAAAAAGCTATTGATACGAACCAAGAAAAAAAAAACATTGTTTATCGCCAATTCAAAATGAAACGAAACGAAACAAAAATGCCAGACGAACGTTACATTTTCATTTAAAAAGGCATTTTGTTGAATGAACGAAATATTTGAACAAATTTGATATCATTCCAGTGATAAGAAACGTTTGCGTATTTTACCTAAGCGTTGATAGGATTTGGACAGATCGTAATGTGAAGTAATTAAGGCGACTAATGGAATAATGACGTTTTTATTACAATTCAATCGTTATAGGTGAAAACTGTCTGTGTTTCACTTTTTCTGGCGAGCGGCTACAAAATTTGTTGTGCTTCATGGGATTTCACGTAGGTTTTCAGATATTTTTCAAAATTGAAATTTGAAAAGGCACGAAAGACAACTATTAGCGAATTGTCCGCTATTGACATGACAAGTGAGAATTTGTTACCCGAGAACCGAGCCAAACAATCTTTAATACATTTCTCTTTTTAATGGCTTTAAGTGATTATCCAAATCTAGATCGAGTGTTGTTAGCCAATCACGGACTCACAATAGGCGGGTAAATATCTTTAATATATCTTCAATATCTTCTTTAATATCTTCACCACAAAGATGTACATTATCGACTCTGTAAACCCTCTGGCAAAATAACCTAAATACCCCCTAAATCATTTGAGACCCTTACGTGTATCCAACAGTCTCCCATTGTATTCTTCCTCCATAAAACCATTGCACAAACAAGTTCAAAACATCCGCATAGTCTCATCAGAATGCAATTCCAATGCCACACTTTAAATAACATTAAACTGACAAAGTCCTTCAGATGCTAATGCAACAATGGAATTTGCATTGTTTTGCACCTCGAAAGCCAACTTGCACAGAAAAAGAACACCAAAACAAAACCATTACAAAGCCAAAATCACTAAACCCCACCAACCAACAACAACAAAAATTCAATTATTTTGTGTTAAAACATTCATTGTTTGGTTTGGGTTATTTCTGTTGTATTTCTCTCGGTTTGACAATGTAAACAACACATCGGAAATATGCGCTGAATTGAAATGCTTTAAATGCCTGCAGGGCACTCAAATCAACCGAAATGTAGGCATCACAACACCGCAGAGAAACCAAAAAAAAACAAAACACAACGACAAAACAATTGAAGTCAAATATTGGAACAAAGACTACATATTTTCAAACTTATTAAAATGTGCCATTGTGGTAATACAATTTTGTTCGTGGTGTTGCTTTTTAAAGTCTTTCCCCACCCCCCCTCCCATGAAGCTTGTATATTTACAGTACTTTTGGATTTTGTTGAAATTATTTTAAATTGATTTTGTTTGTAATGGCTTTTTAAAATTGGTCGCATTTTGGTGAGTGGTAAATTTGTATATCACTTGTCACTGTGAAAATTGTTATGAAAATTAAGTTAAAAAACCGTCAATCTGGAAATTATTCAGTGCTGCGCGGTTGGGATGAGGTCTTGTGGAGTGGAACGACATGCACGCTTTGCTATTTTAAAAGAGGGACACATAAAGTGCTTTAGAAGTGTTTGATTTGTTGCAAGTGTCACTTCGATGTTGTAAGAAACCAATGAAGTTTTGATTACAACGTGTCAACAAATTAAGAGGAATGTGTAGTATTTGGAGATTTTTGAAATGCCTTTAAAGGAAAATGGGCATTTGGTCCGGAGACAAGGAGACAATGCATTTTGTTGGCTCATGGTAGACTTGGAAACGGAAAAGAAATACCATTTTAAATACTGTTTTTTTTTGGAGTAAAAATCGGACGAATTTTATATATTTATTTTATTTTTGTTTTTATTTGTTATTTTTTACTTTTTATTTATTTTTATTATTTTATTTTTTATTTTTGTTTTTATTTGTCATTTTTTATTCTTTTTTTGTATTTTTTAATTTTTTTTTTTATTTTTTTATTTTTTTTTTTATTTTTTATGTTTTATGTTTTATTTTTTATTTTTTATTTTTTATTTTTTATTTTTTATTTTTTATTTTTTATTTTTTATTTTTTATTTTTTATTTTTTATTTTTTATTTTTTATTTTTTATTTTTTAATTTTTTATTGTTTATTTTTATTTTTTTGCTTACATTTGTGTGTCATGAACCATATTTTATTTAAATAATTTGTTACTCTTAAGTTACTCTTGAAAAAGTGCTACTGGCGAAAAGTTATTTTAAAAAAATTGCGGGACTTTTTTCTACGGAACGATACACGCTTCAACAACGGATTGAACTTATTAAAATTCACTACAAAAATGGTGAAAATCCTGCAGTTACAGTTCGCAAACCCCAAAAGTTTCCGGACCGTATTATCTCTCGAAGGGGTGATCACAATTGACCACCGAGATCTTGTGATTTAACACCTTGCGACTTCTTCCTTGGGGGCCAACAGCCCTCGATTCAAGACCTCAAAGATAGAATTCGTGAGGCTATCGATTTGGTTATGGAAAATTTCATGAAAAGGATATTATCCTGTAAGCGTGGGCATGGTGGCGATTTGGCAGTCATTCGTATGTATAGAATATTTAATGCAAAATATTAAACATCTCATATACAAATTGAAATGTTCCTCATACATTATAATAATGTTTATTTAGCTTAAAAAGGATTTTTTTTATACCAGTTATCTTCTTTTGTGGATTAAAATGTCCGCTGAAAAATTTAGACTGTGCAATTCAGAATGTAACGACATCCAATGATTTGAAATAACTTCCCTGTTGCTTAGTAGGATATTAAGGAACATATAATATATATATATATATATGTATAATTAAGTATATATATATAATTAAGTAAAATTTTACAGGAGATGTCATAACAATATGTTTCTACTAGAGTTGGGTCGTTCTGGAACTAACTCGTTCAATTGAACGATTCATCTGGTGGAACAACTGGAACTGGTTCCTGCTTTTTCGTTCTTGCAGTTCCATCCATTGTTCATTTGCATGTGTGCATTTTTGTTCATTTGGTTCGTTCAATGACTCCTCGTTCATTTTACCATTGATAAATTTTGAACAGATGGTAAGTTGTTGAAGAGTGTTTGTAATTGAAGTGCTGTTCGGAAATAGAAATCTATTTGACGAAACATTTTCAAACGCTGGATGAATTCTATTGATATTAGTTCATATCAAATTTCTCTCGGAGTGAAATAATAGGCTGAACGAATATCTGAATGTCTTTCGAACGAAGGGGCCAAAAGTAACGATAGAACGAAAAGACTGAAAGAGTTTCTTTAGCGGAACGGAACGAAACGAAAAGGACAGGTCCGTTCAATGGACGATAATGCCCAACACTAAGTTTTATAGCTACAGTTGGGAGGGAACGACACTACAATAACCTAAACCACAACATATTAAAAAATAATATTTTTTTTAAAAACATCATTTTTTGGTGGCACATAGCAATCACACAATTTTGTTATAATTATATAATTTTAGCTATGCGTTTTCGTTTAGTTTCAAATAACTGGCAGCATATTAAAGAAAATATATGGATAAATATGGAAGTTATGTCGTTTTTTTTTTTTTTTTGAAGAAGTGCAAACATTTTCTTTGGTGTATATGACGAATAGGCCCTTAATTAGGACAACAATTTGTAAACACTTTTAGAGCCACTCCCACTTTTCACAATTTTGGTGTTGATTTAAATTTTTTTTTTTTTTATTTTTTCCAGTTTCTAGTCAATAAATGTTTATAATTTTAATGCCAATAAAATCCCCAAAGGAAAATTAAAAAAAAATATAAATTTTACTAAATTTAAAAATTTCTAAAAGTAAGATAGCCCAAATGGTCTTCAAAAAATTGACTTAATATTTAAGTCGATACCAATATTGGCCCACCATCCTCTTCTTTGTCTCAAATACTTTTATATGGGTACAGAACAAGCACAAACTTGTAAATTTTGATAAGCAAGAAAATAGCAAAATTTTCAAAATTTGAAGGGCGTGGAGCGATCCCCAAAGAACTTTGTAATTTTTATTTTTCCGAGTGTGAAATTTTCAAATTAAAAAAATTTATGTTTTCACTGCACCCTAATGTCGAAGACAATAAATAATAAACAATAATTTATACATTTGTCCCTAGATATCAAATGTGGCTTGTTTTCTTTAACCCACTTGTCCGTCCAAAGTACGGGAAAAAATTTTTAGTTCAAATCACACAAAAAAAAAATAGACGCTAAGATGGTTAAAATGGTGTTAGCTAAAAAAATTAAATTAAATATTTTTTTTTTTAAATTTTTTCTATGATTTTTTTTTAAGGAGACCACAGTATTTTTTTTTTTCAAAAAAAAATGTTTTTTTTTAAATATTAGCTACTGCATTTTTAGTTCAAATCACACAAAAAAAAATTAGGCGTTAAGATGGTTAAAATGGTGTTAGCTAAAAAAATTAAATTAAATATATTTTTTTTAAATTTTTTCTATGATTTTATTTTTAAGGAGACCACAAGTATTTTTTTTCAAAAAAAAATGTTTTTTTTAAATATCAGCTACTGCATATTAAAGAACAATTAAAAAAAAAAATCTGCCTAAACAAATGCCGGTTTACATTAAATTCACTGTATTTCGAATTTAATGGAGTTTGTTTTCTTTTGACTTTCAAAACTTCCTCGGGGCCCTGAAATCCAATACCAGCTTTTACACACAGCCCACGGAATTACAATGTGCGTGTAGAGGGATCGTATCGAAATTATTCAAGAAATCTTTCGTTCATACAGAATCGAAATTAAATTAAATATCGTGTGTTGAAATCCACACATGAAGGCCTACAGCCAATCTTTATTCCCTTGGCCGACCGTGGTTTTTCATCTTCTTGGCATCAACCGCTCACGGCACAGCGCTGCTCGTCAACATTTATTAAAAGATTTTTGGTTAAAAAAAAACGAGAAAAATGCAGTTCTGTCGTTGTTGTTGCTATTGTTTTGGCTGATTCACGTATGATTTGAAAGATTCAAATTTAAATCCACACGCAATTGCAATTAAAGCCATATAGACATTATGTGAATTGTTGTCGTTTTTATGTGTGTTGTTGCTGTTGACGTTGTTATGTATTCCAGCACGAAGCTGAACATCGGCACCAGCAACTGCATCGACAACAGCAGCAGCGCCAGCAACACAAAATGTAAAGTTGCTGTAAACGTCTTCTGACGATTCGGTGTCTCGCTTGCTGTTCGTTGTAAAACATCAACAAATTGCACAATATTTACGTCGTTTTTATGATGTTTGTATATTTTTGTGTAATGAATATTATTAACAAACTTTTTTACAATATGAATCGGTTGTACGTATGCACTTATCCGAAGATCTGCCTCACGGCATATGATTTTATTTATTTGTTTTTTTTTTCGTTGTTGTTTGTGGAATTTCTGGTAATTAATGATGACAATGTAACAATAATGATGTTTTGTAATATTTTGTCAATGTTCGTCATATCTGCTCATGGCACATCGAAAGGGTGTCTTTTTATGAAGGGGGATATCTTTTAAATGGCATAACAAACATGAAAATCATGGTTAAGACGTGATTTGGGTCTAGGGAAGGTGGTTCCAATGATTTCCTCTGCCCATAGAGCACACCAAACAGTCACAGGCTTCTGGATTTGCATTACTCCCGAATACTGCAAATGAAATGAAATTGTTCGCGCTTTAGCTTTCCCTACCTCATATGGAAGACCTTTCAATCACTCCAGCAAAGAGTTGTCATTTTTAATTTAAATTTCCAACGAACCTTTATTTCAGTCGTAACTTTGTAACGTTTTCTCTCCTGCTCAAAGACTTCACTTTGGCAGCATCAATTGAAGCGACAAGCAATAATTCTCTCGACAATAGAAAAACACTTTTTTTGAAGCACTTTTACCATTTCTTGAGAGTTCTCCACTATAAACACAGTCCATTTCCAAATCGTGATCCTTAGATTTTACAGCGAGTTTAATAATATGGGAAATTTAAAAAAAACAACATATTTTCATTCGTCCACAAATTCCATTTCATTTGATTTTTCCATTTCTCTATATTTGTGGATGACCTGTTTTCGGCCCAAGATATCAATGTATTGTTGGTTGGGATCTGTGTTAAACCTGCTGGTCTCTTTTAATCAGGAATTTGTAACTCATTTGAGTAGAAAGCATTTTCCGGAGCCGATAGTAATGTTTTTGACACACACAAACTCTAGATGCCAGTAATGGGCATGGCAATATTTGAAAAGTTTTTAAAGCAAATAATGTTTTTTTTGTTAAAAAAAATACCTATTTTTTAAAAACAAATACTTTTTAAATACCCTCTTGGAAATGTTCAGAATTTCCAGACTTGAGACGTCTACCCTTTATATGGTCTTTGTTTAGGGTATATAAATATTGAATTGTATTTTATTTTTTTATTTTCAAGAATGTGGACCAACAAATCGTTAAATAATTGGAATCAGTAGAAACACATTTTTCCTTGTCGTCAAATGTTTTTTTTTTGCCACTGGCTCGCGAACGGGCAAAAAAATCTCTGAAATTCCGTTTTTCCCTGGCATCCATTTCAATTAAATGCAAATGTAACTTCTTAATTGAAATGCATCTACTGCATTAAAAGACTTGAAGCACTGTGTTGCGACAATTAATCACAATATTGAAATTTATGGTCGGTTGCGGTGCGAGTTGAACAGTCGTGTTGCTGTTATTCCCTCAACATGATGATGGTGATGAAGTTGACGCTGCCGCTGTCGCCGGCCGCTGTTGTCCTTAAAACCAGAAACAACAATTTATGAGTTGTTTTAAACGATTTATAACACCTTTTTCGTATTTAACGTTTATTTAATTATACGGTTGTACTCGCACGTACCCGTTTGCCAACCGACCCGATTCGAACAGAGCGTTAATGTTGCTGTTGATTTGTTGCACCGAATTACCAGCCGCTGCCGCCGCTAATGGAGAATATGGAAATGACGTGTGTGTGAGTGTGTGTGTGAAAGAGCTTTGAACGATTTATTGTTCTGAGTGATACAAATGAAAGTAAAACCTAAATAAATGCAATTTTCTTGACTGTAAGTTGTATGGCTTTTCGTCGTATTGGCCCAATCAATATAATTGTGCTAATTTAGTTACCAGAATTAGAAGCACTAGTTCAAGTGCTAATTCGGAACAATTTTAGCATAAAACTTCGCTTAGCTGATAATTTATTGGTGACTGGCATTTGCTACAATTTCCACTGAAACATTTTCGTTTACTAAATTTTTATGAGGTGAAAAGTCTTGATTTAAGCAACGAGCAGAATACCAATTTGATTACCTGTTTATTGCCACACATATGCTGAGATGCACCCGCATATTGTGAAACACACATATTTTCGTAATAGAAAACAAATGCACAAAATTTGAATGTCGTCATCGACCGTTTTTGGCGATGCAGTAGGTGGTGGCATTGTGCAAGCATTGTGCACGTGTACTAGCAAGTAATCGTTTGATATTATGAAACTAAAAGTCAACGATAGCAAATGACTGCATCTAACACTCTGAACACGTCATTAGTCCAATAATAGAATGGCTGATGTAGCAATTGGGGAGGAGTTCGGGTATTTGTCGAAATAGTAACAGGTATTTCTTTTTTCGAAGCGTAACACACCATCTTTGTATTTAGTAGATGGGTTTGATATGCGAAATACATTTCTTATGATGAAACATTTTTGGATTTTTCACCACTTACTTATTTACCTTCGTGTGCTTTCTTTTGCTCGTAATACCAAGTATTTGAATGTCATCTTCCATTTGGTCATTCCACCGGAATCTCGATCTTACCTTAATGGACAAACCCTGACCTAGTATGAAAATAATAAATTAAAAAAAAAAACATCCTCTGTTGACCGACTGCGTTACTGTGGGTTCCAATTTTAGAGAACGAAACCATACTCACATTGATTAAAAGCCTGAGATAAAGATTTATCCCAGATGGACGAAGGGAGACGCTAGCATTTGAAAATCAACATGAGAAAGGAATCCCTGAGCCTCCTTTGTGACGGCATACCAACAGATAAAAACGATGACGAGCGACCTAAAGCTGGTGCAGTTTAATAGTCACCATCCTGAAGTAGCTTTCGACGCACGGTGCGGGAATTCATACAAGTTTTGGAAATAAATCGGCCATTTGCAATTGGCTTGTCCGAATTCATTAAAATTCCACACATACATAGCTCAAGTATTTTTCAGCTTATGGCTGGAAGATGGCCTCGTTGGTCTAACCAGAGATGGGCTATAAGTTTCCAAAGTTGAAAAAATCGGTTCTCATAAAAAATTTTATTTAATAAGGTGTCAGTTAAGGCTTATCAAAATATGTTTTTTACTTTATATTTGTCTCTCATAGAACGCGATATACACAGAGAAAAAAAAATTTACCTTATATAAGGTTAACTTAAGCATAAAAAACCTAGATTTGGAGTAAACGTTATATAAGGTTAATTTAAACATTTTCTTGTTGACTAGCTTTTAACAATAATAAAAGTTAATTTCACTATTTAATTCGTTGCAATTTCGTAAAACTTAATACTGAACATCGTCTAAGACAAATCAGTTGAAAAACTTCGGCACAACAGAGCGGAATGATCTCTCTCTCTCACTCTCTTGAAAAAACCCACTATTTTTCATGGACATTTGAAATTATGTGACGTTATTTTGCCTTCGAAATAAAATATTTACCATGAAAAATTTAACCTGACAGATGATTTAAAGAATCATTTAAAGAATCAAGGTTTTTCCAACAAGAGGTATTATGTTGAATGAAGCAATATTTCGGTAGCTGCCACTTTTGAAGATTTTATTCGTTGACATTTGACAAGTAGAAACAACGCTAAGCAGCTAAAGACATTTAAACAATATCTTTAATAAGAAAAAGTTATTGTTGTTAGCACTTAAAAATTTAAAAAGGAAATTGGAATTTTTGGGATTTTTTTTTTAGAAAAAAAATATCTTAATATATATTTACCCTCGACACTGATTCACTGACTCTGTCACGCAGTATGTAGGAATTTAAATAGGCATTCTATAATTTTCTTAAATAATAATAATAAAAAAAATAATAATTTTTTTTTTTGTACAGAAATTGATTTCCCCAAAATTTTTTTTACCAATTTTTTTTTACAAAATTTTTTTTCAACAATTTTTTTTTCCACAGCATTTTTTTTTTTCAGCAAAATTTTTTTTCCACAGCATTTTTTTTTTCAACACAATTTTTTTTTTTCACAAAATTTTTTTTTCAACAAAATTGTTTTTTTTCAGAAATTTTTTTTTTTAAAAACTTTTTTTTCCAAATTTTTTATTTCAACAAAAATTTTTTTTTTCAACAAAATTTTTTTTTCCACAACATTTTTTTTTTTTCAACAAATTTTTTTTTTTTTTCACAAACATTTTTTTTTTCAACAATATTTTTTTTTTTCCACAAAATTTTTTTTTTCCATATTTCAACGGGCGCCATAGGCGCATTACTAGTTATAATATAATTTTGCTAATACACAGCATTTTCTATATGAACATAAAAAAGTATGAATTTTTCAAAAATATCTAAAAAAAAATAACTTTCGTTGGAATTTGAACATTAAAAAAAAAAATTGAAAAAATCAAAACGTAGATGAATTGACAAAAAAATCGAGGGTTACCTTTACCCCCACTCGCCTCCGATGTACATAATTCAGTTTTAAGCAAATTCCCATTGACCACAATTTATCAAATCGCATAGCAAAACTTTGCAAAGTATAGCCCCAGTTTGTTGTGTCTAAGTCACCTTAACAATGTTCACTTATCAGCTCAGCGTCTATTCCGAATTGGGGAAACTCCTACAAACTGGTAAATAAAATTCCAATTATGGGAATTTTCCCACCCATTTTAGGAATTCTGGGATTCTTTCGATTGAATTTCTACATTTTGTTTTTTTTTTCGATTTCTTATGCCAAGAAAAAGGTTATCTTAATATATATTTACCCTCGACACTGATTCCCTGATTCACTGACTCTGTCACGCAGTACGTAGGAATTTAAATAGGCATTCTATAATAATTCTATAAATAATAATAATAAAAAAAATAATATTTTTTTTGTACAGAAATTGTGTTTTCCCCAAATTTTTTTTTTCCCCAAATTTTTTTTTACCAAAAATTTTTTTTTTCCAAAATTTTTTTTCTTGCAATTTTTTTTTTTTACAAAAATTTTTTTTTTCCAAATTTTTTTTTTTCAATGAATTTTTTTTTTACAAATTTTGTTTTTCAACAATTTTTTTTTTTCCACAAAATTTTTTTTTCAACAAAAATTTTTTTTTCAACAAAAATTTTTTTTTTCCACAAAAATTTTTTTTTCAACAATTTTTTTTTTTCAACAAAAATTTTTTTTCCACAAACTTTATTTTTTTTCGAAATTTTTTTTTACAAAATAGTTTTCTCAAAATTTTTAAAATTAAGTAACAAATACTTTCTCAAGCAAATTAACGGGCGCCATAGGCGCATTACAACATACTAGTTGTAATATATCAATTAACAAAGATTTCATTCAATATTGAGATTTTTTTTTTTTTTGGAATACAAAGTTAGTGTTTTGGCAAAAAAAAATCCCATTCGTAGTCGCCAAAATCTTTAATCCACCATGTCAGCATGATATTCTCATTAAGGGAGACAGGAATTTGTTTACACTTCAGAAGACAACTGATTAATTTTGGCTCAAAGTGGCAAAGGCAACTCAGAATGTATGAGAGAAGACCAACAAACAGCTTGCAAGGATCTGTTTATGACAGAGGAGAACATCCAGGAGTTTTAATTCGGAATAATATTTCTTTTTGTCGAATGGTGCGTAATAATAATTTCAAAATGATTGCTTTAGTTTCGATTCACTTGTTTTCTCATGTGTATTTAGAGTATTTTTAAAAACGTCCTGTTACCCAAAAAGCATTCATTACAATGAAGAGAATAACTTTCGAAATGGTTTATGAACGAAATAAAAACTATTTAAGCCATGTTCGGGCTGTGAAACACTAAACTGAAGTTCGTGCAAGTATTTTGCTGACATGCAACATGCAGACATGGAGGAAAACAAACAGAAACCAGCCTAATTTATATCATTGACAGACATCCAGCGTCCAGTGTGGAGAAGAAAAACTTGTCACAGTCACTTCACTTACGGCCACTGCCTTCAGCACAACCGGTAAGCGGCAGCGACACTTGCGCCGTCTTGGCTGGCAGCACTGATTAGATCGATAAGCCGGAGAGTGGAGCGTTTTTTTTTTTTTTTTGATCACAACGATATCGTGAAGGAAGAAACAGAAAGCGGAGCAATCACATTAGTGTGATATTTATCCCACGGTTTTGGATGTCATTTGCGAGTGTGAGGCATTAAATTATTGTACGGCATGTCAAAGTGAGTGTGTACGGCCGCCTTCCTCCATGCGGCTGGCCCAAACTCTTGGCTGACGTTTACTGGCTGCAGCCATTAGTTTAAATATTTTGTGTGTGTGTTTTTTTTTGCGGTTGTGGTGGTTCAAATGAAAGGCAAAAAAGTGTCTTACGACGATCTATCAGTTCAATACTCCGGGGGGAGTTTTGTTGCTGTTGTTGTTACACCTATGCGAATACGATTTGTTTTCTCTGCAATCAGAGAGAAAAACAACCGAAAACCAACGAGACATGCATGTGTCTATTTCAAAAACTTCAGTTGCCGAGTCATTTTTGATTTCAAGTATTTGCCAGAAATTAATTTTCGGTCATTTTTCTGCGACCACAAATATTTATCGTCTGTTTGCAAATAATTAAGGCAAATATTTGTTTTGCAGCGGTGGCACTCACATCTGCATGCATTGGCTTGAAGACTCCAAAATATTTCGCTGCGACGTAGTGCAAACCATCATTTGTTTCCTTAATGAGTAACATGGTCAGAAGCACATACATACGTTTGAAATGTTTACCATTTCGCTTTTCCGATTTTTAGTGTAATTTTCTGAACTGCCAGCTAAAAAGCGTACACATTTAAGGTGGTAGTTGGTAGTGAAGCAATCAGCAATTATAGTTGGTTTTTCTGTGTCGTAAAACGACATGGAACAAATGGGTTTACAATAAGTATTAATAAATTAGAGGTATACACGTAATGTGAAGATATATCGATCCATATAAATCATTCGCAGGTATGTGTAACACCCAATGCAGGTTATTTGAAATGTTACCCTATTAATGGCTCCACGGGGAATAGGATTGGAATAGGATGTATATTCCCAACATATTAAAAGGATTATGTAGAAATTGCAGAGATTAAGGGAAATCAGTCCTAATTCAGTTTTACACTGGAAAATGGTTAACTCGGGATCTGAGCTTTTAGGCCTGTTTAAAATTATTTTCGTAACATAATCAGTAAAAACTTTCCAGTCAGCTGCTGTGGAATTTGTCAAAACTGTCAGTAAGCTCGATATTATTACCATGCTTATTGATCTAGAGCAGGGCATCCCAACTCATTCGAACCACCCTACCAATTTTTTGAGGTAATTTTTATTAAAACGTCATAGTAGAACTCACTTCACACAAACTCAAACTAAACATAATTAAAACAAATAACAGATGATCGACGATAGGGCTGGTAAACTTGAGCAGGGATGACAAAGCGGTACAAACAAATAAAAGTACAGTTTTCGAATGTAGGCGAATCTCAAATTTTAAAAAATATGCGTTTTGTTAAGTACATGTTTGTACTCGAAAGTAAGCTATATGATCAGAGTTTTTGTTGTTGTCAAAGGGAGAGAAATAAGGCTTTATGAAAAATAGCCCAAATGAAAATCGCCCAACAAAATGAAGAATGCCCCAAACGAAAAATTCTTCAAAATAAATGAAAACTCCCCATAAAAGCGAAATATGAAAATGTTCCCAAAAATTCTGAAAAAACCCCCAAACAATTTAAAAAAAATCCCTAATGCAAAATTCCCTAAACATTATGAAAATGCCCCAAAATTTGGAAAACTTTTGGAAAAGTGAAATTTTTAACAATAAAAAAAAACAAAAGTATGAACAATAGCACCTAAAATATGAAAAAACAATCCAAAAAAAAAATTAAAAACAATTCCAAACAAAAGAGAAAAATTAATTTTTCATATGAAAAGTGTGAAAAATCACCACAAAGGTATGTGTAGTTGTGATCAATGTACCAGTTTGGGTCGATTTGTCATTTTTGAATTGGGAACATTTTTGAAATGTGATAACTACAACACATTATATAAACAAAATCGCGAAAATTTTCCCAAAATTAGCTAAATTGGGCATTTTTTTCGAACGAAAAATGAAAATTTTACCCAGAAATTATGAAAAACTCAGGAATTACACCGTGTTACACACATTCTGTCCTATGAACCAAATTTACTTTTTCGGAAAGGATATAAAAAATAAAAATACACGAGTATCGGCGATTTTCATGTACAAGTCAGAATTTTGTTTTTTTTAAGTTTGAAGTATGAAGCTTGTAGTGGCATGTGTGAAAGCCTTTGGACTGATTTTTAACCCTTTTTCAGTGATCCAATCGAGCTGATTTTTTGCAGGTAGACTCGTGGAAATGTCTGTATAACGTCAAAGTTTTTAAAAACAATTCTTATCAAGTCTCAGATTTTCCTACATCTTTTTTAAAAATTTTGTTGTTTTTTTTAAGGATTCAGTTCAAAAAACATTTTTTTTTCGTAACGCTTAAGTAGTTTACAAATTTGGAGTCTCTTCAAGTTATGCTAAGAAAAGTGAAAAAAATTTTTTTTTCAAAAATAATAAAAATTGGGGAAAATCTGAGAATTGATAACAATTGTTTTTAAAAAAATTTACGTGATACAGACATTTCCACGAGTCTGCCTGCCAAAAATCAGCTCGATTGGATCACTGAAAAAGGGTTAAAAATCGGTCGAAAGGCTTTCAGACTTACGAGCTTTATACTTCAAACTTAAAAAAATTCTGACGTGTACATGCAAATCGCCGATACACGTGTATTTTTATTTTTTCCCCTCTTTCCGAATATGTGCATTTGGTTCATAGGACAGAAAAAAATCTATTTTTTGTAACACGGTGTTATGAATAGGTTCCCAATTTACTATGAGATTTTTTGAGGAATTCTTAATTTTTTGTTTTTTGGGGGGAATTTTTCATTTCGAACATTTTTCATAGATCCGAGAAATTATGGGTCAGCATTGTCGTTTTGGTCTTTTTCTACCAAATTTGGTGGGGGGGGGGGGGTCGTCGGTCCAATTGGCTAATAATCAACATTTTGAATTTGTCACTAATTGTCTTTTGACCTAAGGCCTATTAAAGACAATGGAAACACCCATTTAAAACATATTTTCTCCATAAAAGATCAATTGGTTACAGTGGTTGTTCTAGTCTCTTAGAAGGAGAAAGAGGTATCCAATGGATATGTGCGTCTCTCAAGCCGCTGCCAGATATCCTGAGGATATCAATTCGATGACGAGTGGGCGAAGGAACTGGGAACGCCATACATCACGTTTTCCACTTTAGCAGCCGGTTGAGACGGCAACTCCATGTCGAGCTATTGAGTTGCTTGCTCAACGGTGGCCACCTCCAAATTCCTGGAAGAACAGCTTAAAACGGGACGCACAGTTTTAACCAGACTGCAGATTCCAACAATGATTGATTCTACATAATTCTCACAGTCCGTCTTTAGCTAATAACTGGGATGCGGCTACCTACCAGATACACCCTGTACTCCCAATAAACCTGGCAGTTGTTAAGAAACCAATTTAAAATGCCTGTGAAAATTGCTAAGAGATCGTGGGTGCCAGACAAATTGTGGAGTTCATTTGTCCAATGTGCTGGGGGGGCTTTATATTCGGTATATTATCAGATTTAAAGACTCTCATTTAAGAGTGCCTTTGGAAGATTTCTGACCATTGTAGTCCCTCAAACTAAGATACCATAACGAATTTCAAAACAATCCCAACCAAAGACCGGCGCCCTTGATGTCATAAGTTAATTGTAATGTTAATCCCAAAATACGAATTATCAAATTGGCTAAATAAATCCGGCTTCCCACAATGATTTCCGTCTGCACACATTGACCTTGCTGGATTGCCATTTAAACACACACCGTTCACCATAATATTTTCTTTATTTTGTTCCATATTTTTCTCTGAACATTTTTATATATTTTTTGGTTTTATTTGGCTATTTTGCTATCTTGACATACAGACAACAAATGGCGTACGATACCTGCTGCGACGTGAAACATAAAATACATTTGTATCAAACTGTTTTGAGAAACATTCAAATATTGACCCCCATTTGGAATTCCCTACCCAGGCAAGGCAGCCCATGGAAAATCACTTGGAAAATAAGAAGGCGAGTACATGAAAATCATAAAATTCACACACAAATAAGAAATAAAATCGGTCGATCGATCGATCGTTCGATAGATCGCTAGTATGTTGTAGTAATTCATATCGCGCCATAAACGTGAGCGGTATGAACATGAAACTACGCGATATTTATGCGATTTTTACATCAATGATATGCATATTTGATCGGGAATCGATTAATATGGCAAGTGTTTTTTGTTCGGTTCTTTTTAATGTGCAGCTCTTTTTGATTTGCGGCGTTTTTTTTTTTTGGCCGACATAGTCTGTGTTTTTGCCAGATCCAAATGTGCCATAAAACATTGATTCGAACCATTTATAGACAATTGACAGTTGTCATGGATTTTTGTTTTGTTTTTCTATTTTGCAGAGTCAATAAAGTGATTTTAGAACAGTTGCATGCTGCTGACTCCTGATGTTTGTATGCAGATACAACTGAATGTAACTAAACGTGGAGAGAAACAAATTTGGTTTAAAGTTCAGATAATTTTAGCTCTGGGAGAATATTGCAATGCTCTACTGAGGCTTTGGACTTACTTCCTTTGATAGCCCCACTAACTGAACGAGAAACAGCCAAACCTTAATCACGGCAAAAATCGGGGTGAGTACTCAAAGTGGATAGGCATACAATATAAGTAATTAAAAAAGGATAACCTAAAAATGAACATAGAATCTTTGTGTGGACTTTTGAAAAATTAAACAATTTTTAATTCAAAAAGGATAAACTAAAAGTGAACATAGAATCTTTCTGTGGACTATTGACAAGTTAAACAATTTTTAAAAACATTACGGCTTTTTTAGTTGTCGGGCAAAGAAATTGTTAAGCTTAACGATGCGCGTAGTGTACCATTAACTTAGAGAGTCGAGTCTATAACCGTGCCGTGCCATAGAACTACTCCCCTATTGTTCTCAATGAGCCAAGGTAACAAATGCTACCGATCAAAATACGGCAGCGATTAACTGAACGATATTAGATAGCGGTCATCGGATAGCGCCAAACGCTGGAAAATGTAAATTTAGACATGACAACACTTCGTTGATTCCGCGACTTTGAGAACCATTTCAAATGAAAGCTATTTGAAACCTGGAATGATGCCTAATAATACAAAATATTCACTGAAACTAGAAGGGACTAACTCAATACATTAGTTACGAAATGAGGCATATCTTGCAAGCTGTTCAATATTCTTTTGCTAAGAATCGTAAAAAAAATCAAACGATATCACCCAATTAAACAGAAGGAGTTCAGTCTCCTCAGCTAGCGATCTTACTCGTATCCGCCGTGTAAAAGCTTGTCTAGAAAAGGCATTAGACGTTCGCGACAGTCTCTCAATAATTAAGAGAAGTTCCCCGTTTGTTAGTTCATGGAATGTGAGAGGAAATCCGCAAGATAAGAAGCAGTTCACATGTGTGAACTATTCAATCCAGATGTTTTTGAACCATTTCA
This sequence comes from Hydrotaea cyrtoneurina, assembly GCA_958296145.1. NCBI lineage: Eukaryota > Metazoa > Arthropoda > Insecta > Diptera > Muscidae > Hydrotaea > Hydrotaea cyrtoneurina. Next base: position 121,782,856 of record OY282512.1, read on the forward strand.
GCAGTTTTAAATAATGTGTTTGTTCGTATTGTGATTTGTGTTAGTGTTACGATTAGGCTCCACTTATTTGTCTGCAGATGTGTCTCCCCTCATCTACATGATGACCAAGATTCATTTGAAATTAAATTTCTCAAAAATAAGTTTGGAGTATTGCACAAATTCCAAAGACACCAACCATTTACCAAACGTTTCCCACCCCCAAAATTACCATAGGGTACCGCAGGCACCGAAGTATTGTTTCTGTTTTGCTTACAACAGAAATGTCAACAACTTTTACTGTGCATTGTGTTCTGCAAAAGTCATAAATTATACTTCTGAATTGTTTTTCGTTTTTTTCTTCTTTTTTTTTTGGCTGTAACTCAGATTTCTGAATTGCAGTCGAGGTTCTTTAATGCGTGAGTGCCCCACAGGTATGAACGGTGGATTGTGTGGCAAAGTATTATTATTTTTAATTGATTTACAATGACATGTTGCACATTGAAACAGAGACTGCCACAAACACTCACACACACACACAGAAAGAGACTCGTTAAACTTTGAGAACGCATCAAGGTCAGCCGTCTTTTTTTTCCAATTTAGTTGTCACACAAAACGAGCAATTAATCAAAATTGTTCTAATAACATTTGGTTTTGTTGACAAAAAGCGTGCAATGGCCATAAATTTATTGTGCTTAAGCACAGACAAACGAAGCAAAACAACAGCAACAAATAATTAATAAATTTGAGAAAAAAAATGTCTCGAATTTCACATGTCTAACTGTGTATCGATCTGGTCTGGTCTGGTCTGGCCTGCGTGTCGTTTGGTTGGATGATGACTGTAAATAGAAAATTTCCGAACATAAATTAACATCAATCATACGTGATGTGGTGCAGTGCCAGTAAATTAAATCTTTGGCAGAAAATAGCTGTGCTGTAGTTTGCCTTAGCAATTTTGGTTAAATGTTCTTGACAACAAGTGTACCAGCGGAGGTGGTGTTTTTCTTGTAAGACAATAAATTTAACCTAAATACTTTTCCTGTGAACAGTTTTAGCTGTAGTTCTCTGCCGGTTTCTTGTGTTCCTTTGGTGTCCAACTCTCAACTAAATAACATTTCGTGCTTTAGTTTTTTGTATATACAAATATATATATGGGAATGTATATATATATATATATAAATTTCAAAGTTGACACCCACTGCACGATTTTGTGCAAGCATAAGGCATGAATTCCTAACAACACAATTTAAGGTACAGCCATCCCACCACCTACCGCTCAAACTCTCCTTGTGTGTCTCGAGCTGCAGTATTTACTTTATTCAATTTTTTCATTTTTCTTTTTATTGCTGAAGGTTTTTAGCCTTAGAGTATGTTAACACTTAAACCCAAACACTTTTGATTACTTACTGTACGAAGCCAATGAACAATTTATAGAGTTTTCCAAAGCAGCAGCAGCCGCAGCCGCAAAAAAACGAAAGACTTAAGAAACGAACTTTTTGTTGTAGTTTATGGCGTGGTGAGTGAGTGCATGAGAAACAAACGCGATCATAGACATATTGTAGACGGTCAAGACCGACTACTTTGTCATGTGATACAATCGAAAAGGTTCAACTCTGGCGGTTACAAAGCCGGTTCGAATCACAAGAGAACTTTTTCCGGTAATGCAAAACAATAAGTTAGGCAGTGTTGTGGTTAAAAGTGTTTTCACATCTTTTGTCTGTCATTATTTATTGTCCTTGAGATATGTGATCCGATATGTCCTTGAGATCAAAGAAAGCAAATGCTAATTGGATATTCAAATCAATGTCATCTCTTGGTTATAGACAGTGACATAAAACATGAATTATGTAATCGCTTGTGATGGAATTTGTTTTGTTTTGAAACTTATCTTATAATTGCGTAACTATAGACAACTAGTAAGTTGTAATGCGCCTATGGCGCCCGTTGAAATACGGAAAAAAATATTTGTTGAAAAAAAAAAATTTTTGTTCAAAAAAAAATTTTGTTGAAAAAAAAAAAAATTCTTGAAAAAAAAAATTTTGTTGAAAAAAAAAATGTTTGTGGAAAAAAAAATTTTGTTGAAAAAAAAAATTTTGTTGAAAAAAAAAAAATTTGTAAAAAAAAAAATTTTGTAAAAAAAAAATTTGTAAAAAAAAAAAAATTTTAATAAAAAAATTTTGGAAAAAAAAAAAATTTTGGTAAAAAAAAATTTGGGGAAAACACAATTTCTGTACAAAAAAAAATATTATTTTTTTTATTATTATTATTTATAGAATTATAGAATGCATATTTAAATTCCTACGTATTGCGTGACAGAGTCAGTGAATCAGTGTCGAGGGTAAATATATATTAAGAAGATGAAAAGATGAATGACATTTCCTCATTGAGGAGACTAGGCCAATCAATAAGCATAAGTGTCATTCAAAATGTGCGTTGAAAAGCATCGGTTCAAGTTTTGATGGAATTCTAAATTCTACCTCATTTGATGTAGGTCGAACAGTGAAGAAGAAATCTTTATCTGCTGAAAAATAATTGCCGTCAACCCGGGCCAATATCAGATTATTCATGAACAGGGTTGATGACAATCTAGAAAATGAGACTATGAATTTCTGAGAATTATTTTTCAGCAGATAAAGATTTCTTGCTGATAAACGATTTGAATCTTCGACAAACCTTACAAACCACTGCAATGAATGTCTTGAAATGTCTTTTAAGACATTCAGTTGAAAAGCGCATACTAACATTGATTCTATGCTTGAAAAGCAAATGAATAGTGAAGAGATTATTCATAGACAGACACATCAACATAAATGAATACCAAGAAGTCATATGAATATCTGCAGAGCAAGACAAAACTTCAGCTGTGTATTGCACTCTTAACTACTGTACTCGGTGTCATTTCAGATGCAAACATGTGCTTGTTTGTGAGGTTGTTTTCGTTCTTTTTTCTGCTTAAGTGCACATGTGTTGACAACATAATTTATGAGGGGCAATTAAATGTTTTTGTGCGCGAAAGCGTCAGTATTACCGAACAAACGACCACCAAAAACTCGTTGCTGGAATGGTGACGTCATTGAAAACACACTTTATTTTAAGAAAATAAGTTATTGACACTACTGCCCTCCTAAGATAGATAGTCTCATCTTCACTTTGGTAGTTTTGAGATATTTAGTTTTTATGTTTCCTATCTTTCGCTGCTTAAAAGGAAATATTTTTCAGAAATGATTTTAAAAATGCGTCTTACAAGCTTAACACAAACATCAGCATTATTGTGGAGTGAAAACATGCTTTCTTTTAATTTGAAAAAGTTAACCTCGGAAAGAGATGTAGTCTGGGGTCCTAATGAGGGGAAAAATAAAGAAAACAATTTTAAAACATTTTTAGGGGTCGCGCCACTCCCTCGAAATTTGTAAATTATCGCTATTTTGGCGTTGATTTTAGAAAAATCCTAAAAATTAACGACTTAACTTATTCGAAATTTAAAAGTTTGAGCTTGTTCAGTGCCCAAACAAAAGTATTTGAGGCAAATATGAGGATAATCGACTAATATTTGTAGCTTTGGTGGCGATTTCATTGTTCAGTCAATTTTCTGAAGAAGGGACGATTTGACTTATTTTACTTTTTGAAATTTTTGAACAATGAGAAATTTTTTTTTAAATTTTTTCATGCCCTTATTTCATTGTTTACGCTATTGCAAACATTTATTGACATAAAACTTTTTAGGATTTTTCTAAAATCAACGCCAAAATAGCGATAATTTCCAAATTTCGAGGGAGTGGCGCGACCCCTAAAAATTTTTTTAACATTTTTTTCTTTATTTTTCTCCTCATTAGGACCCCAGACTACATCTCTTTCCGAGGTTAATTTTTTTTTTTTTGAATTTCACTCCATCCTAATCAGCATCTCATACACGTTGCCGAATCTGTCTTTATCACAACTTTTAACAACCAAAAAATTGTTCTTCCCATGAAATTGGAAAGTTAGAAAAGAAGTCAACTTTGGAAATATTTCTAAAATATATCGGTTTGTCAGATTTGTAATGTTAATAACTTAAAATAATCACTCACTCCTTTTCTATAATTAATTCTTTACAGAAGTCGAAAATGTTTACTAGATCAAACGATAGAGACTTTTCGCTGATGGAAATGGATTCTGCTCCGTAATCTTTAATGATTATGGTTTCTGTTGATGTTGCGGATGATAGTTTGATGGCCAGGGGTACTGCTGTTTACGGATGTTTTGCTATTCGTCATGCCTGTACAAGAGTTAGATACATGTAGCCGTGTTCTCAAATAACTTCCATTATATTTTAGTTATGAGTTGTCTCGCTCTGGTGTTCTATTAAATTGGTAGTTGCAAACTTTGTGATCAACAACATTCATATAAATTGAAAATGCAGAGACAATCCTTAAGCAAAATTTTTAATATAATAAATAATAGAGATGTTTTAGCAACGTACTTAGCTCACTAACATTGAGATCAGCACCATGATCTGTAACTCCATTGCAAAAGGTTAGCTATTGAACCGCAATCAGTATATAAATTAAATTAGTATTATATTGGGCAGCCTCTGAGAGATTTTATTCAATTTGTAGCATCACTAAACTTTAAGGCAATAATATACAATTTACTTACTTATTTCCCTTGCACATTTCATGAACGAACTGACGGGGCACTTCTCTCGAATATTTTGTATACTCACTGACCGGGACCTACTGTTGGAAGCCTGCTCCGAAGGGCTAATGATTTTTCTAGATCAGTTTTACATGGCTTAGAGATAACTCTCCTACTGGTAGTCACCAGCATTTACGAGGTGAAAGTAGCAGTTGAAAAATGTTTGAGGTTCTTACGAGGAAATTCATATACACGGATCAACATTATTTCTCTATTTGGTCACACATCACCTTTAGAAACACCTAAATCTGCAATACAGTTTTCATAGTCTGACGTTTAGATCACCGAAATCATGTCCGCATCATAAAAAAGTGGTACGGTTAAGTGACAACTAAACGAAAGACTTAAGAAGCGAACTTTCAAAGAAGCATTAAGACACACTATGCTCAATTGTGAAAACTAATGTAAATCCCACATAAAAAAACTTAAAACCCATGTCTCATAACGAAATTGTGCTGTTTCTATTGCAAGACGTGTAAAAATAACTCAAAATTTGTTCACAGATCTCTCATAAATGAAGATATTAAAATTTTATGTGAACAATGAAAAACCATGGCATAATTTCTGCATGCTCATTAAAGTGGCCATCGTTTACTCTGAATGGCCAAAAGAAAAACCTAAACTTTTTTTTTTTTAGATTTTTAGCAAAACGAATGAGTGGTTCAATAAACAGAAACAATTCTCCGTCTTAGCCTCTTAAGGAAAGAGGAAGAAAAAAACAGAAAAATTATGATATAACCAAAGACCGATGATGACAGTATCGCATTTTTAAACGCCAACAGGCATTATTATGAAAAATAAAGAAGAAAATATAAAATCTTCTGTGCAGCCAACTCACACTTGGTGCTACGGAGTAGAAGCAAGTAGGGCGTGGCAACACATTTCCTTGGCCGCGGTCACTCATTAAAAGTGATGAAAACCATGTAGTAAAAAAAACATTATAAACCGCACATATCTCCGGGGGTAAAAATGCATTTGAGCATTGACCATTATTCGGTGGACATAAAACGAATACATCACATACATCACACGCCAAACTGTAGTTTATTAATGGACCATGATTATTTATATTAAGAGATACATGGTTATAACTATATTACAGCTGACAGCTGGCACAGTTCACCGGGGAATTTGTCGCTGGTATGACATTCCCTCCAGCATAGCGTCTGCCAGACACATGATACAAATAACTCGTTAATTTACCATATCGGATAATTCAGTATTTCAACCTCCTCAATAACCACATCACGTTTCTAATCTAAGAAACTTCAAATAGCACATCTTCCTTAAAGAGTCTGTCGTTAGTGTTGAGATTCTCTTCCAGCCATTAAAACGCCAACTGCTGGCGAATACTTCATTATGTTAATAAATACTTCATTTAGCCATCATTGGTGTGGTTTTATTATACATAATTTTCCATATGCACTCATTATTTTTCATGCCCCGGCAAAGCTCTGAACGATTTTATATTGTCTGTGGTAATGCAGAACAACCACTTCATGGTTTATGACTCAGCAGTTTGCTCGGAGCCGGTCGAAACGGCAGCAGTAGCGCCTGATGCCGATGCCGATGCCAATGCGTCAACAGCAAACGTGCCGAACGTACACAAAAAAAAGAGGAAAAGAAATTGTTTCATTGATTAGCAGCGGCGGCATCTTTTGTACTTAACATGGCTTGTGCTCCCTCATTGAGCGTTGCCCCATCAAAGTAGCGGCTGCTTAAGAAAGAATGACGCCGCCTACATCACGTTCAGTACATTTTAAAAAGATCTCTAAGCCTAACATCTAATGACATCATCTCGATTTAATTTAAAAGAGATTTTATAACAATAAAGTGATGAAGAATCAGACGGAAATACTGGAAAGATGAGGTTCATTCATGATCCCGATAACAGAAAGTGGACTTGCTCTGACATGTAGACCAAGTTTGACAAATTTTTATAAAGATGTTCGGCATCTACTGAAATATTGCAAGGAGCAACACGACTACATTCGTGATCTGTCTGATGGATTTTGGAGACGTCTGTATTCTATTTTTTTTATTCTGTATTTGTATTCTAACTGACCGGGACCTACTGTTTAAAGCCGGCTCCGAACGGCTAATGCTTTTCTAGAGAAGTTTTACATGGCTTAGAGAATGCTCTCTTACTCGTAAAGTCGCCAACATTTACGAGGTGGAAACAGCGGCCGAAAAAATGTTTGATGGTCTTACCCGGTTTCGAACTCGGGTTCTTCTGTGTGATAGTCGCACATACTACATACCACACCACTTCCTTCCAAAAAAAAAAAATAGTTGGGCTTATTTGGGAATTATTTCATAACGAAATTACACCTAATCCCCCCAAAAAATAACCCAAATGATGAATTCCCAAAAATAAAATTCCTCAAAAACGCCAAAACGCCAAAACGAAATTTCCCCAAAAGTTCTGGAAAATCCTCCATATAACACCGTGTTACACACATTCTGTCCTATGAACCAAATTTACTTTTTCGGAAAGGGAAAATAATAAAAATTGGGGAAAATCTAAAAATTGATAAAAAAAATTTAAAAAATTTGACGTGATACAGACATTTCCACGAGTCTGCCTGCCAAAAATCAGCTCGATTGGATCACTGAAAAATGGTTAAAAATCGGTCGAAAGGCTTTCACACAGGCCTCTACGAGCTTCATACTACAAACTTAAAAAAAAAAAATCTGACGTGTACATGAAAATCGCCGATACACGTGTATTTTTATTTTTTCCCCTCTTTCCGAATATGTGCATTTGGTTCATAGGACAGAAAAAAATCTATTTTTTGTAACACGGTTAATTTATGAAACATTACCCAAAGAACAAAATTCGATTTTTCTTTGTTCAAAAACAAAAAATTCAATTTTAATCAAAAATTATGAAAATACTCCGATACAGTTTCTAAACTCACTGAGTGGGAGGGAAACAATCAACGAAAAATACGTGAAATTCTAAGAATATTTCACCATGGGTCTAAAAAAAATCCTACCGATTGTATTTTTTTTCTTAAATCGATTTTTTTTTAAATATGTGCTACAACCAAACCACATTTTGTACAATTAAATATTGACGTCATAATAAACAACATATAAATAACAACATATTTTATAATTAAAATAAAATTTTATATCATATCTCTTAAAATATACAGGGTTTCCCAACAAGAGGTGTTATTTTGGTATTCAACGAAAAAAGGAATTTTTTGAGATAAATGATCGGATGTTTATTTCATAATAAAGAGGAAGGTATGCCGTTAATAATGAACAACAACATCAGCCAAATTGCCACCACGGCCACGCTTACAGAATCATATCCTTTTCATGAAATTTCCATAATCAAATCGCAAAGTGGCTGCCCTATGTCGTCGATATCTTTAATGTCTTGAATTCACATTGCCCCAAAGGATGAAGTCGCAAGGTGTTAAATCACAAGATCTCGGTGGTCAATTGTGATCACCTCTTCGAGAGATAACACGGTCGGGAATCTTTTCTCGTAAAAGAGCAATGGTTTCGTTGCTCGTGTGGCACGTATCGCCGTCTTGTTGAAAGTAAACGTCAATATCATCCAAGTCCGACCATAAAAAATCATTAATTATCTCTCTATATCGCAATCCATTCACCGTAACTGTTAATCCAACCTCATTTTCGAAAAAGTAAGGTCCAATGACCCCGCCTGACCATAAACCACACCAAACAGTCACACGTTGAGGATGGAGAGGCTTCTCAACAATAACTCTTCGGTTTCCCGAGCCCCAGATGGGTGGAAATGGGCCTCGTCAGTCAAGATGATTTTTCAATGGGATTCCGGATCATTTCCATGCATTTCAAGGACCCAATCAGCAAAGACACGACGTTGTAGATGATCGGCCGGCTTGAGTTCTTGTGTTAACTAAACTTTATAAGCCTTAAGGCCCAAGTCTTTCTGCAAAATACGGTTGTGGAATGACGTTTGATGGATGCCCAATTCCAAAGTACGACGAGGAATGGACAAACCTGAGTGTTCCTCCATACTTTGGGCTACAGCAGCAATATTCTCAGTTGTTATTGAGCGACGTGCACGGGTTCTATTCTTCACATCACTAGCTTGTCCCAACAGCCCGATTCTTCTGTTTTGCGGTCCGACAAGGTGCCAACAATACTTTAGTTTTCCGAACTGTGACTGCAAGATTTTCACCGTTTTTGTAGTGAATTTTAATAATTTCAATGAGTTGTTCACGTGTGTATAGTTCCGTTTTTAGTAATGCCGTAGTTTCTCCTTGTCAAATGTCAAAGAATAAACGCTTCAAAAGTGACAGCTGCCGAAATACCGGCTAATTCAAAATAAAACCTCTTGTTGGAAAACCCTTTATAAGCGGTTTTTCAAATAGCACATACAAATCTGAAAAAAGTGAAAATTTCTAGTATGAAATAAACAATTTTTTTTTACAAAAAAGAAAAAACCTAAAAAACAAAAATTATAAAAAAAAATTGGTTTCTGATCCACTGTACGTCGGTATTTCTTCGTTTTTCGCCATAATTCAATATTGAAGCGTTTTTTTTTTTGATAAAGGTAAAATATTCTTAGTGTGTTTAGTTTACATTTTTTTCCTCCCATAAAAATGGACTTGCGCGAGCCAGGGATTTATATCAGACCCATGGTTTTTTAGCGAAATATTCTAAGAATCACCTGTAGATTATGTTTTTGCGATACGCTTGGCGTGCAGAACATTTGAGCCGGCCTAATATACATATGTGGTCCATCTACAATTATATCCCTTTCCAAACGCACAATCTAAAACAATTTACGTATTGCCCACTGTAATTCGGGAAAGTCTTAGAAAACAATACCACATGATGCAAACATTCATGAAGCCCCGAATCATATGCAACTATGATCATAGCCGCTATAACAGAAAAAATGCAATTCACCTGAACGCTACAAAACTCTCGCACACCATACACTAAAAAGCGAAAGAACGTTCTATTCAAATGAGCATTCTTATCAACCACACAATAAACTTAAATAAACTCTAATTTTGACAGCTGTGTTAACGCCTTTGAATACATAATAGAACCAGCACCAGCACCACTGCGATATGGTCGGCACAATAATAAATAACAAAAGGAATAAGAGCAAGAGAAACCAAAAAAAAAAAAAGTCTCTACTTCAAACTAAGAAGATATCACAAATATCAAATCATATATCATTTGCACATATTCTTGCCCAGAAAATTGCAAGAACACACAAAAAAAGAACCAACGAAAAACGCCTTTTGGCTTCGAAATATAAAAAAAAGGAAAGAAAAAAGTGTTCTATGAATGGCCGAATGTACTTGAAATGATGTACATGCATGTATGTGTTAATGTATGGATGAAGTTAGGCCCATTGAAATAAAATACCTAGTGTGGCATAACTGATGCGCCCATACTAACTCGCGCTATGCGCTATGTTTGGCAATACTCCAGTATGTGTTCTGATTATCTTTTCAAAGGAAACGAACAACGAAAACGGTGGAAAAAGCGATAATAAATAGAAGATGGTGTAAATGAGCACTGATTTACTGGCGTCTAAATGACGGTTTCTTCGCAGGAATAAAGCAGAAAATCTTCATTGGATGTAACGCACCTAACCCATTATTAGCGGAACTTTTTATTTGGGCATATCTCGACGAATGTCTTAGAGCACAATGCGCAAAAAAAAAAAAAACAATTGTTTGAAGTCGAGTAAGAGATGTGGTTTTTTTGTGTTCTACCGTGTTGTTGTTTGCCAGTAGAATGGTGCAAAGTGGTAGGGAGAACGCATTCAGCATGAATAAAAATAATATGGCGAAAATGTCCTGTAAAAATTGAAAAAGATTGTGTAGACATTTCCCTAAAATTGCATGAAGTAACCATACTTTGTATACTCACTGGCCGGGATCTACATGGCTTTGATATTACAAACGTTGCCAAAGTCTTTGACGTTCTTACTAGAATACCAACCTCGGTTTGTTGTGTGTTATTTGTTGTAATGACATTACGAACACTTGAAATTTGATATATTTTTCGAAAGTGCAGCGTAATTTGTTGTTGTTGTTATATTTAACCAAGTTAATACAGGGTGGCGCACCAACTTGGCTTCAATAAGTATTTCAAACTAGTAAGTTGTAATGCGCCTAAGGCGCCCGTTGAAATATGGAAAAAAAATTTTGTTAAAAAAAAAATTTTGTTGAAAAAAAAAAATGTTCTTGAAAAAAAAAATTTGTTGAAAAAAAAAATTTTGTGAAAAAAAAAATTATGTTGAAAAAAAATATTGTAAAAAAGAAAAATTTTTGTTGAAAAAAAAAATTTTGTAAAAAAAAAATTTTGTAAGAAAAAAAAAATTGTAAAAAAAAAATATTATTTTTTTTATTATTATTATTTATAGAAAATTATAGAATGCCTATTTAAATTCCTACGTACTGCGTGACAGAGTCAGTGAATCAGTGTCGAGGGTAAATATATATTAAAATGAAAAAAGATACACTCTGATCTCGATTAACGCTTCCGTCGATGAGTTCAGCTCCTCGGCTTTCGCAACTGCCTCGATTTCTATTATAAAATCACTAAAACGTGGAAAATTTCCAAAAACTAAAGCATTTTTGGGTCGTCGCGAAGCGCCTTGTCGGACCACAATACAGAAATTGGTGGAATAACTCAAGCTGTTCGAACAAGTTAGTGATGTGAAGAATAAAACACGTGCACGTCGCTCAAGAACAACTGAGAATATTGCTGCTGTTGCACAAAGTGTTGAAGAAAACCCAGGTTTGGCCATTCCTCGTCGTTCTTTGGATGTGGGCATTCCACAAATGTCATTACACCGTATTTTGCATAAAGACTTGGAGTCTAAAGGCTTATAAAGTTCAGTTAACACAATAACTCAAGCCGGCCGATCATCAACAACGTCGTGTCATTGCTGATTGGGTCCTTGAAATGCATGGAAATTATCCGGAATTCCATCGAAAAATCATCTTGACTGACGAGGCCCATTTCCACCTCGGTCGCTACGTCAACAAGCAAAATGGTCACATCTGGGGCACGGAAAACCCAAGAGTTATTGTTGAGAAGCCTCTCCATCCTCAACGTGAGACTGTTTGGTGCGGTTTATGGTCCGGCGGGATCATTGGAACTTACTTTTTCGAAAATTAGATTGGATCAACAGTTACGGTGAATGGATTGCGATATCGAGAGATGATTAATGATTTTTTATGGTCAGAGTTGGATGATATTGATCTGGACAGCGTTTAGTTTCAACAAGACGGCGGTACGTGCCACACGAGCAACGAAACCATTGCTCTTTTACGAGAAAAGATTCCCGGCTGTGTTATCTCTCGAAGAGGTGATCATTTGTTGTTATTTTTTCATAGAGTCAACATGATACGGTATTAAAAAAACAAATCGCTCAATTACTTCACTTTTCAAAATGCACTTCTTATTTTGTTGCTTAAGAAAAAGCTGTAAATCTCTTGTTTAGGTTAACCTTTGTTCTGCGTATATTATACATGCTCTACTTGGGAAACATATGATTTATTCCATATATATGTAATGTAAGGCACAATTGTACAATTTATTGAAGTAAATGGGCGAAATGTACAAAATATCAGTACAAACTTAGGCAAAAAGCTAGAAAGCTCATTACAGAATCATTGGCAGTTATATTATAGAGGTAATTCTGAGATTACCGGCTAAATTTTTGTCCTTGGGTATTTGAATTTGGAACCTTATAGGTCATTTGCAGTTACCAAATTTACTAACCCGATATAAATTGGAAGATTTTTCACACTAAGCCAATATTTGGGCTTAACTGACCTATGCAAAGTAAATTCAGAAATATCCTCCACTATGATATATTCAGAGTAGATCAGTGGTCATATCGCATTTTAATGTTGTAGTATTCTATCGAGCTTGTGTCCAACATTAGCTATGCAAAATAAATCCTTGTCCAAAAAAAATACGTAAAATGTTCAACAAAAAAAATTAATGTATGACAGCTTACTTATTTCTCTTAACATTCCATGAAGGAACAGACGGGGAACCTCTCTCGAATCGGTGAACTGTCACTTAGTAATTTGTATACTCAGTGACAGGGATTTACTGTTCAAAGCCGGCTCCTAACGGTTAATGCTTTTCTAGAGAAGGTTTTACTTGGCTTAGGGATTACTTTCGTACTCGTAAAGTTGCCAGCATTTACGAGTACTACAAATGTCAAAACTAATGATTTTCTTTTGAAATGATGACTGAAATTCTTTGAAAATGTTTTTTATTGACCAACTTGAAATACCGTGAACCTGCGAAACCGATTTTTGCCACCTCTAAATCTTTTCCAAAAAATCTGAAAAAAATTCTCAAAAATACCTTACACCATAAACTTTCAAAATCGGTCACTGTGTGTAATTCAAACCTTAACTATAATTAGTCGCCAACCTTAATTATAGTATACATTGCTTGCTCGATTTGAGGTAAGATCTCTGCATGGTTATGAATGGGATCCATTGAAGATTTATGTAAAGTGTTGGCTATGATTGTATCACAACTCGGGTGAGTGTAATATTTTGGTATCAAACTCAATTTGGAAGTATAATCAAAATCGATTTTTTCAAGATCGTTCTACCATGAGTGGAAAAGGGTCGCATTTTATTGTCCTAAATAGCCATGATGAAGGAATTTTTTTAAAACAACTTTAGAAAAGCCGATACTGAGTGTAAATTGTATACCAATCGGTATACAATTTATATAAAATGTGTTTCTACCATTATCACATATTTTCATTTTTAGGAATGGGAAAATATTTCCAGGGAGAATAAAACAAATCTGTGGCTTGGGGGCTTTAAGGGACCAATTTCAACTTTTTTTTTTTTTCACGTTAATATTTGTATTAGATTTGTTTTCTTACTTTCTTTCTTTCATAATTCTAAAACTGTCAATGTCAAATTTAATGTAATCCTACTCAAATTTTGATATAATTATCCGATTTGTTAGAACGGCTTCAATAAAAAAAATTTCCAAAAGAGAAAAAAAATAAACCAACGACTCATGAAAATTTTGATATTGGCCACAGAAATTTTAGTTTTTAAAAAATATTCAATTGTCCGATTTTAAATGTCGATACCGCGGAATAGTAAAAAAAATCGCTTGTATAATGAAAAATCAGGTCTTAATATGCCAACAAAAAAACAAGTTTTAGTTTTTTTTTTTAAATCGAAAACATAAGTAGAATTTTTTTTTGCCAATACCGCAGCGGAAGTCGTTATGAAAAATTCCCTAAATGCAGAATTCCCAAAATATTCTGAAAAATCTCCAAATAATTTATGAAAATATTTATATAAATATTTGGTATTTTTTATTTGGGAAATTTTTTTAATGAAAGATGCACTAAATGCAGAATTCCGAAAATAAATGAAAAATTCCCTCCAAAATATTCTGAAAAATCCCCCAAATAATTTATGAAAATTCCCAACTTTTCATTTCACGATTAAAGCCGTGTTATTTTTTATTTATTTTTTTAAAAAAAATTCCCAAAAATATTTTGAAAAATCTCCCAAATAATTTATGAAAATTCCCAACTTTTCATTGGGCCTACGATTAAAGTGGTGGCGCTGTTATTTTTTATTTGGGAAATTTTAATGAAATATGTACTAAATGCAGAATTAACAAAATAAATGAAAAATTCCGTCCAAAATATTCTGAAAAATCCCCCAAATAATTTATGAAAATTCCCAACTTTTCATTAGTCCTACGATAAGGGCGGTAGTGCGGGTATTTTTTATTTGGGGAATTTCTTTACAGAGACACAGGGGAACATTTTTTGGATATTGGCCAAAGAAAGTTGCAAGACATTTCGTTAACGAATAATCACAATTTTATGCCAAACCTTAGCAAAGTGTATCAAAACTCCGCAAACTGTGCTAACAAAATGTTAGTGCATGTGAAGAAAATCACTCCCGGTGCCGACTAACTGAAAAACTAATGCTACCCACAGAAAACCTGTTCGTTAAAGATCCAGTGGAAGATTTCAAAAAATTAGAGGAAAAAAACAGAGAACAAAAATATATGGAACATGAATGCCAAGTGTCATGTAATAAATCACCGGGCTAATTACATTTGATAACTGCAGACGACTGTGGTTTGAATAAAAATGATTGTGAACTGCAACAGCAGCCGTGTCTTTTCTTTTTTTGTTTTTGTTTTTTTTTGTTTTAATCTTCCGACATACTCTTACGAGTGTAAAATTTCAGATGCTGAAATGAAAGAAATTCTGAAATAATCTAAAGCTTAGAAAGTAAATAAAAACGTACAATAAAATTATTAAGTTTTCTTTATTGCCTCTTCTCTTGAGGAAAAGAAGTGGAAAAACGTTCTTCAGTCGCCAGCAACATTAGGAGGCGATAAGAAAAAGAACATTTCGCTGTGTACCGAGGACAACCAAAATTAGCGCTAAAGTGAATGCACTTCGAGTATCAAATTGCACAACGCTGTAACTGTTTGTCCGCTACAGGTTCAATTGTACTCTATGGCAAAGTCTTACACTGGATTAGAATGGATGGATGCACATCTTGCATGAATTGTGAACCGTGTGTGTGCGGCTGGATGCCGCCATGGAACGGTACCGGACCAGAACTACTTAACTTATGGACGTGTCATTCATATACGTTTTTCCGAACGAAACTGCCTTTCAACAGCAGACGGACGGAACATGAACATGTTAACATATCAACTGACAGTAAATGTTGAGAACTTATTGCGAAAAAGTGACTCCTTTGGGCTACTTTCCATTTACGGAGGCCCAGTAACAGTTAATGACCACAATAAATACAAAAGAATTGTTGAACTTTTTATGAGTGTTAATATAATTAATGAAAGCACTTGTCTCGAAATAAGAGAGCCAGTGAAATTGGAAACTTAGGGTAATGGCATGAAAAGTAGATGAGAACGAAAGAGAATGGCATGTGAAAGAGTGGAGTATCGGAAATTGAAACTTGAATTATTCACAAATTTCGTAACATCTAAAGGATTGTAGTGAGAAAAGTTTGTAATAATGAATTTCGAAAGTACAAACAGTACTGCAGGAGCTGTTTTTTATAAACAGAATAAATGGGCAACCTTTAAATCGGTGAGCTGTGGCCAAGCAATTACATCTCTCCATTTAGCCATAGTAGACACATTTTAATACGAAATCCGGAAAAAACCGAATTGTAACATGAATTTTGTGAAATGTCATTCCAATCTAGATCAGGTTATCGCTCTAAAAACCTAACCCTAAATTTGGAAAAAATTTACGAAATTGATGAACTTAAATTTGCTTACAAGGTATGAGCAAATAGATTTGTAATCCTAAGATTTGCTACAAGCACATATTTCCCAACGGGCGTTGTATGCAAAAATAGTATGACAAATTTATATTTTAAGG
This sequence comes from Hydrotaea cyrtoneurina, assembly GCA_958296145.1. Taxonomy (NCBI): domain Eukaryota; kingdom Metazoa; phylum Arthropoda; class Insecta; order Diptera; family Muscidae; genus Hydrotaea; species Hydrotaea cyrtoneurina. Next base: position 121,798,919 of record OY282512.1, read on the forward strand.
ACTCCGACAAAGGTACATTTATTTAAAGCTACATTATTTGCAATTATTCGGTTAGCGGAAATGAAAAAAATCTAGAAATTTGTTGTCACGGAATTTTCAATAAGAAGGACTTCGGATAATTTAACCCCCTTTCATTTAAATGAACTTTGTATGTTCTTTTGGAATTGTTCTATGAAACGAAGATAGGAAATTGTGCCACAACTATTAAAATACTCGGATGTGTAATTTAAATTCAATATTAATGAGCTTGGATGTAAATGGTCACTTATTTTCATTTAGTTGAGTTGTCCTAAATGTAGTTTTTTCATTTATAAGGCGTGCGCTTATCCGAATTTTACTGTATATCTATCACTTATCATCACTTGCAAAACGTTTAAATATGGTATTATTGTTGTAAAGGACCTTTTTGAATGATAAAAATTTCATTATTTTTGGATAATTACTTTTTTAATAGGCTCTCCGTCATGAGTCTATGGGTTTATCAAGGAACCTTGACAAATAGAAACTGAAATTGTATACAATATTACAACAAAGGCAATTTTAATCAAAAGAATTTTGTTAATTCGAAAGATGACATTAACATTTGAGAATTATTCCCGGCATCTGGAGACCGCGACCGAGGGAATTCGTAAATTGTTTTTGAAATAAATATGCCATTTGGAATTGGTTAATCAGATTGGATTGAAAACACAGACCCACTCGAAGTCTGATCAAACCAATGTCCGAAAGAGGAACAAAAAAAAAAATTGTTATTTATAGTCCAATATAATATTTTACATTAATAAATCTTGTCAAAAAATGTTTTTACTCTGTGGTTGTCTCCCCTAGAACGAATTTTAAACGAAAAAGAAAATACTTTTTTTGGACTCCGGTTCAGTTTAATGCTTATGACTAAACTATTTGAAGTGCGATTTCAGTCCAGTAAAAATAATTAGTTTGAAAACTGAATTGTTCAAAAACCCGCTAACGACATCACAACAATATCATTAATGAGAAAAAATTTGATAGGCGTTGAAACTTCAACAATTTTAAAAAATCAATTATTCTAGACATAATCGTCAGTAATCATAAAATTGAAAAAACCTTTGTTAAGTAAAATGTACGAAAATACACAAACAATTTTCACAACATTTTCTTAATAAAGGTTTTTTAATTTTTTTATGAATACGGGGGAAAATATTTTGAAGTTTCTAAACTATAACATAACGTAAATAAATCTAACAAAGGCGAGTTGGTAGCGTGCTTGCTTATCAGCGTGGGAGTTGTGGGCTCGATTCCCACCACAAGCTTTGGTCTGTCGCTGCAAAAAAAAAATCTATCCATATGGTCTGTGTCACCCGGTTTACCCTTGGTCTCATAATTTGAATATAAATGTACTTGTTATTGTAATTAAAAAAAATAAAAATAAAATAACTGTCTGTTTCCATAAAACGAATTTGTTCGTTCGTTACAAATCGTCAATATTCAAAGCGTTATAAAATGAGTTTCAGGCATTATTCACTTCTGGTTTTAAGATATATGTTAGATATCGACAATGGATGACATTCTCAAAAGAATAAGCTCTCACTACTGATAAAAATCCATTTTATTGCGTCTTTAATTTTGAGAATTTGTAACGAACGAATAAAATCGTTTTATGGAAACAGGCAGTAAATCTAACAAAAAGCAAATCTAGGGTTACCACTAAAATTATTCCACCAGTCCTCCGAAGTTGACCATATTTTTAAGCAAATTCCCAATTTGAACAATAAGTTCTTAAATCGCAAAACTTCACAAAGTATAACCCGATTTTGCTGTTAGTCTTCTAAAGATTTTAGCTGAGTTTAACTTTCAATTAATTTCAATAAAAAAAAAATTGTTGATTTTACTCTTTGCGTTTATAGGGCTAATTTTTTTTTGGTTAGGTTTTGAGTCATATCTAACAACTCTGCTTTTTTTTGTGTCGCAGCAGCTGTTTGAGATCGCAACTCCATGCCGAGTGCTAAACCTCAGCCACCTCGAAACTCCCCGAAAGGCCGATCCCAGTTGGTCAGGCTAGGTCAGAAATCCTAGGGACTACTGACCACTTGCTGGTCCAGAATGGCAGTCTTTGGTCGAGGAATAAACCGATCCAGTTCGAACCCATTACATACTGACTGGTAGCACCAATACAAGTTTTGAGACATGTTTTCCATATCCAAGGAGAGCACGAATTTTGACAATAAAATTCAGTGAATTGTTTGCTCAACATTTCTGAAATTGACAAATGTCAAGAATAATGCGTGTAATGGAAAATATTTAACACTGAGAAACAAAATAGCAAAAAATCACCCCATACATGACTTTAGATATCAGTGTATTGTTTTGTTAAACCTTAGGCTTTTATGGCGTGAAATGGCTGCTGAAAAATGTTTGATTTTCTAATACCAACCTCACACTGCTCCTATCACACCATTGCCTATCGCCTGTTAAGATTTCCGATCAATATAGAAGGTAGGCAATATATTTATTTTCATGCCAATCCACCCTCGTATTTCTGTATTTCATTGCTTTCATATATCTTGACTTGTAATTTAAAACCTTACGCCTGCTGGTATTTAAAACGTTGAACATTAAAACTTGGCAGACATGGTGTTTCCATAAGTCGTGATACACTCGAAGCGGATCTTCCAAACACCTCAGAATTATTAACCGCAAAATGTCAAAGTAATTAACAATTCCATAAAACAAAGACAACAAACGGACAGATACACCACAACCTCTCTCTTTGTTGTGTTGGTGTTTCAGATTTTTAACCAATAAAAAAGAAGGTTAATGTCAATTCTAATAAATTTGTTTTAGTTTTAGTTTTTTGTTTTCACAGTATAATAAATCTCAAAAAAGGAACATATGCTAAAAAGAATAAGAAAAACACTAAGGAAAAAATTAAATAACAAAATAAACCCAAATATATGCTCAACAAAGGCCACAACTACAACTTCCAAATGCTGGCAAATATCTCAATAAAAATGTTTTCAAATTAAGTGAAACAACAACAGAACCCGAATTACAAGAAAAAGGCACCGGCATTCAAAGGTTACCTCAAATGAAAGAACAGAAAGGCACACGGAACAACAAAATTGGGTTAGTTTTTATTTCGAATTAATGTAAAGGTGCTCTCGTATTTCTCCGCTCAACTCAACATTTGTGGGTTAAAGTAACAAACATCGAAAAGTGAAATACAAAAAAACCAGCCACCAATGACATACAAATGCTGACAAACAAAAAAAAACGATACAATGTTTTTTTTTTTTACTCCAAATTCGAATAATCAAATGGATGTCTGGTGGTTGAGGGTGGGGAGTTGTGCAGGGGGCACGGAGCTGGTGCGGTGGACATCATGTTGATTGTTGTTGAAGTGTTGATGACTCGATAGGAAGTTGCAAATGAGCAGCAACAAAAACAGAACGCTCCACTAATGAGCTCCATTTAAATTGTGTGTTGATGGTGTGAAAAGTGAATCCGAACGAACTGTGAAAAACAAAACACACACAGACAAAAGAACACCGCCGCACAAGAGTTCGAGATACATTCTAATAAAACGGCAGACAGCAAACAAAATAAAAGTACTACAAGAGTAGACGGTGCAGAAATGGTAAAAAATGTACAGTGGGGCAGAGAGATGAACTGTTGGACAAAATAATCGAGATGTCGGCGGATGTAAAGTCTGAGCAGGTTACAAATCTAGCCTAGGATGATAATTTAGCACATGGGGGATCGTCAGGAAACACGACACCGGGTAAGACCATCAAACATTTTTCAGCGACTGTTTCCACGTCGTAAATGTTGGCGACTTTACGACTAAGAGAGCTATCTCTAAGCCATGAAAAACTTCTCTAGAAAAGCATTAGCCGTTCGGCGTCGGCCATAATTCTTCCAAACAATTATATGGTCTGATAGAAATATTTCAATAATTTTGGGACTTACGAGCATTAGAATCGGTGTGGTCGGCATAAGCGGTAATTATAAGTTCTTTTATTTTTCAAATGCACCCAAATGGCTCTTGGACGCATTTTTCCAAGTGTTCTGTATACTGAAGTTAAATTAACAGAAATATTAGTACCGATTTTTCTGAATTACGTCCCACTGTCGATCGACTGACCTACAACAAAGGCCACAGAATGTTACAATTCCCCGGTACTTGTTCATTATAATGTTGTTAATGCCTATGAAATGGAGTGTGAAAACAGTGAAAGTATCATCGAAAAGAAAAACGAAATTGTTTTATTTCTTCTCAAGCCTGGAAAAGGTCAATAGGGCCAACTGTGAATGCGGGTGTAATAAACCAACATTATTTATTAAACAATATCACACATACACACGCAAATACACAATAACTGAATTTAGAGCAAACCAGAGAAATGAAAGTTAAATGTATTTTTGTTTTCAAATAAATTCTCACAATTCCCATAATTTTTGTATTATTCACACACAACGCGTTTATGGGCCATCATATTCTTAATGTCATTCGGAAATCCAACACTTGTCACTCGCATTGGGGATTTGTAACAAATGCCGTCCATCCGCCGCGGACCGTCCGTCCATTCATCTTGGAGCATATTTTCGACAGTTGAAATTGTGTTAACTGTAAAATCACTGAAACGGATTCATGTGAATGAACGGAACGTACGGCAATTTATGATTGCAACAATTTCGGTTTTGTGGCTAATGACTAAAACGTGTCTAGTAACACCTTTTGCTTCTTCGCTTCTGTGGCAACCAAGTAATGAACATTTGCCACACAAACTAACCAACTTATGCATAAACCAATACACACACACACACACACATCGCTGTATATAACAATTTAAATGTCACGAATTTTCAAATACAGATTTTGGTAAGTTTTCGCCTCCCTTTTGCTAAAGACACACATATTCGTACACTGTGGCCGGGTGACGTTGATTTTGTGTAAGCCAAAGAGAAATATGATCGCAATAAATTTGTCGATAATTAGGACAACAAAATATGCCAGCTAAGTGTTTTCCGTTGGTGGTACTTATTTGTTTTTACACAATTTTGCGCAAAAAAAAAAAAAAACTCTTGCCAATTGTGAAAATTAATTAACGGCTGATCGTGTGAAGTAGTAGTTGGTTTGGCATGCGATTTAAACGTATTAAAAAGGTAGTAAAGAAAACGTCTCAGGTTATGAAACATATAAATTCCACAACTGCATTTAATAAAAACATTTGGATGAAGTATTTTTTTTTTTTTTTTTTAGGACCTAGGAAACCCTCTTCAGGATCCTAAAACGATGGAAACTGGATGTGGTCCTTGGGAATACGAAAAATAATATTGAAAAACCAACATTTATTTTTGGGTACCAAACTTTGTCTGATTATCCAGCTACGAAGGATGGCTTTCTTTCTCGGTGTTCCATATGCCTCAGAGAAGCAAATATTTTAGTTCGAACAACGATCGTCCACACAGAAATGCTTTATTATACACGGCGAGTATGTAATCTGTCCCAGAGAGAAAACCGTGAAAGACTTGACTTGTTATTTTATTTTTGAAAAAAATAATTTGTATTCCCTCACCCTACGGGTAGGAGGATATATATCATTTGATACGGCTCAAAAGTTTAACACCTAGAAATATTCACATTAGAACCCAAGTGTCTTTGAACCAAATTCGATTCATGACTTTCTAAATCGTTTGAGCCATGTCCGTCCGTCCATTTGTCTGTCCTGCTGGTACGCACGATAACTTTCGAAAGAGTTAAACAATGGCTTTGCAATTGGACATGAGTTAATATTTTCCCAAAACTGCTTATGGGATTGCATATGGGCTATATGGCCACACCCCTTCGGGAACCTCCCATAAAAATTGTCTATTTCGAACACTTTAGAAATCGTGTAATAATACCAATATGACCAACGAGATCTTGCCCAAATTTTGTATTTAGTAAAGCTATAGCTAGAAAAAGTTTTGGACAAAAACATGGATGTCTGGCAACTCCCCTTCTACAATATTTTTCTATAACATGTGGTATTTTTAGGTTGCTATTATGGAATATGAGACTTGTATGTTTTTAATGAGGGTTAGGGTTAATATAAGTCGGTTTACCCGACTGCAACTTTTTCACTGCTTTTTCTTTAAAATTGCTGTTTTAGTTGGCGTTACCTTTACAAGTTTCACTATAATTTTGGAAGAATGCGTCCTTTCAAACTGTACAATACATTTTGTAAATATAATTTTTGCAGAAAAATAAGGCAAAAAAAAAATTTAAAAAATATTTGTGAATATGATTTTTACAGAAAAAATAAGGTAAAAATTTAAAAAAACACTTTTTTTTTTTTTAAATTTTTTTAAATTATTTTTTTTTTTAAAATTATATAGTTTACAAAAATTATTTTTAAAAATAAAAAAAATAGAAAGAAATTAGAAGAAAATCTATGGGTAAATGTAGAAAATATGGTCAAATAACGTCAAAATAACGCTGCCTGGTTCGCACGATGTCTTTCGAAACAACTAACCAATTGCTTTGAAAGGAATGGGTAATGATTTTCCCGAAACTATGGAATTGCATTTGGATTATATGGTCACACCCCTTCGGATAACTTTCATACAAATGATTTTTTTTTAGATTTTTGTACACTTATTTATTTATTAATAACAATACCAAGTAAATTTATATTCTAACTTTGAGACCAAGGGTAAACCGGGTGACACAGACCATATGAATACATTTTTTTTTTGCAGCGACAGACCAAATCGGACCCACAACCCCCTTGCTAATAGGTAAGCACGCTACCAACTTGCCTACCGGGCCGTTTTATATAAAAATCATATTCAAATTTGTGTTGTCTGATCACTGGTCTCCGTTTTAGTCAATATAAAAAAGGGAAATTCGAAATTTTAAAGAAAATATTAAAAAAAAGTTTAAAATTTTGTATTTCCTACCGTAAACGTTCGTCCAATATCCTCGGTAACTCGAATTATCTTTGTCGCAGGTCAAAGAATACGATTGATTACTTAGGCCGATGTAGTCTTTTTACAAAAGAACATGGCATCGCCCGTTTTTTTTCCTAAGATGTATTTTGTTGTACAAGAAAAATGTTTCTATATTTAATGATGATGAGATATTGGAAAAATAACACACAAAGTTATTGAATAAGTACAGGAAGCACTTTCTGTTTTCCCAAAAAAAAAAATGAATTTAAATTATTACAAAAATGTATTGTAGTAAAAGTCACACATAGATGCTAAATCACCAACACCGTAAAGCACAACAGTCTTAGTTAGTCTGTTGAAGCAAGTATAGCGACAAAAACCATCGTGATGCAGCCGAATCGAAATCATAGCCAACGGCACTGGATCTATCAAAATTGCCTTTTTTTCCCAGGCATACACTAATTTTATGCAAACAATTCCTAGGTTAATATTGAATAAATAACCACCACAGCCTACGAAATTATAAGCCTAATAATAAAAAGTGATGTAAAAACAATTAAGGGGTATATGAGAAATGTTTACGATCCGAAGAAGACACGCACAAAAGACAATTGCTTCAAAAAGTATGATGTAACCCAATCAAGCATGTTCAAAAATGTAAAGAAATTATGAATAAATCAACAAATCATTATTGGAAACGCCAAAACGAAATGTTATAAAACCACATAAAATTCACATAAACAATTCTCTCGATTTGTCAGCAATAATTGAATTTGATAAAGAAGTGAACCGTACTCGGCGGCGGACACTCCTCAATATGTGTGGCCATTGTAAACAATGGAGCCCAGTTTCTAGTTTTCATATTCACAGCACATTCGCCGCCTGTGAATAGTAACCAAAAAAAACGTCATCTTTAAAACTTCATGTGAAACAACCACCGACAACCACCGACCACTTCAGTTATTAGACAAAACCCGTGTATGGATTTTGGGCCACACAATGGCCGAATGTTGGACGTCGGTTCAAAGTACTTTTTAACAATTGTCATGTTGTCGGTTGTTAAACATTAAAAACGCCAAACAGTGACACGTTAAATGACACCCCTGATAATGATTTCAAAAAAAGATTATCTCACAAAATTATTGACACGCAAAGACTTTTAGAAGCCCATAGAAGGAACGAAACATACGAGTGTAGAAACATTGGAAAACTTAAAACCAACAGAGCCCGAGGGGGAAATTGACGATTTTTAAAGAACACCCAAGTGGAAAATAACCGATGTATTTTGTAAGACTTAAAGTAATTGTGTTATAATTATTTCCTCTTGTGTGCGATATATTTAAATGTGTTTGTTTTTGAAAAAACAAAAAAAAATTTCAGGCACCAACTTGGTGGGGAATAGAAAATAACTTTAGAGAATACTTCAGAGAAAGAATTTATCTAGATCTGATATTATCGGTATACCGCTTGCAATACGGCCAAATAGGGTTGTATAAGTCGACTCACGAAAAGTCAATTAATCGACTTTTGCTACAAAAATGGTGACGTTTGATTACGAAAAAGTCGAGAATGGTGTCGACATTTTAGTTCAATTGAAAACATGTTTTGTCGGTCAGTGGAGCTAATATTATGGCTGCCATTTGATATTTCGGGCACATCATTTATTAAATATATCAGAAACTGCTGCTGGATATGAAATGTAATGTTATGAAATGATACGAAATGTAAACCAGAGTTCTTCTCGAAGTTGTTACGGAAGATGAAATTGAGTAACAGACATTTTGATAACTTTTATACTGAAAATAATATAACTCTTATTCCGATGGTAAATGTCTGTTCCTTCATGGAATGTTAAGGGAAATAAGTCGGTAACGATATGAACAGTATATGTGGTTCAAATCGAGGTAGACTTTTTGTTTTACATACCCAAAAGTCGAACTGAATTAATATCCTTTTTTTTACCATTTGTTACGTTTGAAACTTGAATTTGTATAAGTTTGAATAAAAAAGTGTAATTTCCATTATAAATCGACTTAAATCAAGTTGTAATTCAAAAAAACTCGAAAAGTCTAAAAATAGACTTTTTAAATTTTTGAAAAAATCAAAAGGTCGAAAAGTCGAGTTTTTGTTGCAAGTATATAACCCTACGGCCAAATAGTCGTTAGAATGTGTTGTTTTTTTGTACAACCAAAATGAAATACGTTTGTTCAATGGCAAAAATGAAAAAAAAAATTATTTAATATAAAATGAATGTCAACGATTTTTCGTTTATGTTGGATCATTGGATAAAATGGATTTCTATTGCAAAAATATAATTTAAGGAACAATTATCATAAAAAATACAGGGGTTTCCAACAAAAAGTCTTCTTTTGGTATCACTACTCAACAAAATGAAAAAAATTTCATGTACTCCGGATGCGATAATTTTTTCTGTGTAGATAACCTTGACATGAGCTCGAAAAACGCAATAAAAAATTTTTTTTCGTTTGGTTTTTGTTTTATTTTTTTTTAAATTTTAAAAAAAATTTTTTGGTTAATTTGTTTCGTCCGGCATAACTCGGGAACCACTAGCCCGATTTAATTGAATTAAATTTTAAAAAAATTAAAATTACAATTCCCTTAATCTGTTCATATATTGTTTTCCTATACAAGCAACAGTTTCCAAGTTAAAAATGAATATATAAAGGAAAAATCCATAAAAAATCCAAAATGAAAAAAAATGTCAAATCTTATTACTTTTACGTAAAGTCACATAACCTATGAGCAAAATGAGACAAAGATCATGAAAATCGATGCACGCGTTTCGCTTTTATTCGCAATTGAGTAAAGGTATGAATTTCAAATATTTGCTCGACATATGCACAACTTTGTCTATGGTAAGGTTTTTTCTTTTTTATTACAAAAAAAATTAAAATTTTTTGGGTGACAAAACTATATGAAAATTTGAAATTTTTGAAACTCATACCTTTACTCAATTGCGAATAAAAGCGAAACGCGTGCATCGATTTTCATGATCTTTGTCTCATTTTGCTCATAGGTTATGTGACTTTACGTAAAAGTAATAAAATTTGACATTTTTTTTCATTTTGGATTTTTTATGGATTTTTTAAAAAAAAAAAATTTAAATCTTAAGGCAAAAAATAAGTTTTATATATTCATTTTTAACTTGGAAACTGTTGCTTGTATAGGAAAACAATATATGAACAGATTAAGGGAATTGTAATTTTAATTTTTTTAAAATTTAATTCAATTAAATCGGGCTTGTGGTTCCTGAGTTATGCCGGACGAAACAAATTAACAAAAAAATTTTTTTTAAAAATTAAAAAAAAAAAAATAGAACAAAAACCAAACGAAAAAAAAAATTTTTATTGCGTTTTTCGAGCTCATGTCAAGGTTATCTACACAGAAAAAATTATCGCATCCCGAGTACATTTTGACTGTTGACTAGTGTATTCAAAGAAAAATAGAATTTTTTGATATAAATGCTCGAATGTTTATTTCATAATAAAGAGGAAGGTATGACGTGAATAATGAAAAACAACATCAGCCAAATGGCCACAACGGTCACGCTTACAGGACCACATCCTTTTCATGAAATTTTCCATAACCATATCGCAAAGTGGCTGGAGTCTCATGATTCCAGTGTAACAAAATGTCCAAAAATCGCCTGCTATAATAATCTCATAACACTTCATGACATGTTCTCTATATTCGTTTAGGCAATGGCAAAGGACAATATGATGGAAGACAATAGTTAAATAGCATCGGTATACTCATCATTTAGCCCCTCAAGTGCAGGTACTTACTGACGAAAACAAAAGACTTAAGCAACAAACTTGCAGCTCTACTCATATGCAAGTACCCCGATGCACATGTACTTGCTCGTATTCATGCATGTGCCCGTCTACACTTTATATCACATGCGAATCATGCGTTTGATGGTTGATTATAAAAAAAATCGCAATTGATTTATTATTGTTTTTATTACGCCTTTAAAGCGTTTGTCTGTCTGCCAGACAAACAAATAAACCAACAAACTTTGCAACGGGCCAAGCCAACAAATCAAGTCATGCCTCCCTATTGTTGGTCGGCCAACTGTTACTGGGTTCTGGCCCCCCCCAACCATCTTGGTGCAATTGCTGCTACTTTAACTGATTTATCACACTTGTATGCCATATATGAGCAAAACAACAGCACCATGTCTGTAACCACAAAAAACAATCAAACATTTGGAATTAGTTACTGTTTCTCTTGGCTGATTCGTTCATAGAACAGAAGAAAACAGATTGCACGGCAGAAAAACTCGACTACGAACGTAATGTAACGTAACGTTCTGGTTCTGGTTCTGGTGGTGCTCTCATATGGAATGCGTAACGCATTTCGGGTTCAATATTCGTTCGCCTAAGGAATCAATGTGTGATATTTTATGGAAAATAAACCCCGAACGTATTATGCTAAAAAAAAAGAAACGTATAAAATATTGTACGCGAATCAATACGTTATTGTGGGGAGACACATCAGATAAAATGCAAAACTTCTTTTATATGTTAATGAGTTTGTGGCGGAGGGGGAATAGGAGGAGTGTCTGTGTCTTTCTGATTTGGCCAAAAGGACAATCGCCGATCTCCGAACAAGTGATGTATGATGTGTGTAAATGTGTTTGGCAAGAATGCGTGTTAACATTTGACCATGGTGGGGGAATTATGGTGACATTTTAACAAATAAGTCGTATTTCATGGGATAAAAATAAACACATGCACAGAGATGTTAATATTTGGACAGAGTGAGAAAGGATCATGGGACTACTGCATTAAGCAGCAACGAGTATTGAATCGAAACGAAACGACCAGACCGACTATCTGATTAGTGCAATTGTGCGATTTAGGAAACACACGTGTAGCGGTGTAAGTTTTATTCTTCACATTTTGCGCGAAGGGGTTAACTGGGCGATGACGGGTTCACGAATATAAAAAGGGGAAACAATTCAAAAGAGAAACCTGAAATCGAGCCACATACAAAAGTAGTAAACTGGATGTGGTTGGCAGAGGTGTGATAAGTAGTGTGTGTGTGTGTGACTATTGCACAGCCAACCCAAGTTCATACACCGGTAAGAATATCAAATATCTCGTAAATGACGGCGACTTTACGAGTGATGGAGTAATCTGTAAGTCATGTGAAATATCCTTAGAGCCGTGTCGACTTTAACCAGTAGGTCCCCATCAATTAGTATACCGATTATGTAGTGCACAACAAATTGATTATAGGATTCCTCAGGGAATGTTAAGGGAGATAGGTGGGTGTATAACAAAAGCCTCCGAACTTTTAAACGGAATGCACGATTCTTCGAAAGGTTAGAAGAATTGTCAATAAACTAAATAAGTAGTGAATTTAGATAAATTTCAAGACTACTAAAATAAAGCTTAACCCTTTCGGTGGATTTGTCAAATATATTTGACAATTAATGTTCTCTACTTCTATAGACTTTTGCAATATATTAATTTACAGTTATTAATTTTTTTTTTTGTTTTAAATGAAATGCCGATACTTATGCTATTTATAAATGTTATCGTAATAGGTCTTCGCTTTGTTTTGTTATTTTTAAACGAATTGTTAAGAAGTTGACACTTTTTTTGTAAAAACAGCCAAATTTTGATATTTTTACAAACACAAAAAATAATATATTGAGTCATCGAACGATATCGACCAGTATTAATAGCATTGATAGAGGTATAAAAAAATGTTTTCTAAATAAAAAATTAAAAAAACGTAAAGCGGGACCTTTTGGTGGTAGTTTTTCGGTTCTCGACATTTAGGATTATCATCCTCTAAAAGCCGCTGTGACCACCAAAAACAAAAATTATTATTTTTCCCAGCATCAGCGTCATCATATTACACTAAATTCAAATTTTCGCATTGTTAGCTCGACTAAAATTTTTTTTGACACGGAAAGGGTTAATGGGCTTTAATTTTAAGGCCGGATATGGTCATTTGTATGAAAGAGACATAGGATCTCCCATAGAGAACAGGTTGCCTCTGGGTTAAAAACATTTTTACAGGTAAAAATAACCAAAATTAGTCTGCTCTGACAAAAAATCAGTCATGGCACACTAAAATCCGCCATACAGCACATATCGACTAAGTTGTTTGTATCAAATATTTAGCAGAATAGATTCACTTAATGTCTTAATGGGTAATTCGTCAAGCTCGAGAGTTTTTTTTTTTGTTAATCATTTGTTTTATTTTATTTTAGATATGTCGTCATCCAATAGAATAGCATCATCAGGAATAGAGTAACAATAAACAAACGTACACTAAGAAAGGCAATATTGTACTGCAACTTCATTGAATATCTTTTTTTTTTTTGTTGTTCTTAAAATTACTAAACAAAATTGAGGCAAATATTAAAATAGCTGACGACGTTTGTCAGGTATACAAAAAGGCACTTTGGGCTGATCTAAACAATTTTATCAGCATTTCAAATGGATATGGTCGAGCAAATAAATGTTCTGGGAATAAACCCGTTTATTCTCTCGGAGCGTACTTCGATCAAACCCTGAAAGAACTGTTGGTATCATCAGAAATGTTAAGAAGTTGTTAAGAATTTGGCATTCAAATAAAAATGTCAATACTGGACTGCACCAAAGCACTTAGGCGGTAAAAACTTCTTCGTTAACAGCGTCTTCGCGCAAATGTTCTTGCTTATCTCTGCGAAGTAAGAGCTTTTGGTTATGTGTCAAAATGGGAAGGGACAATTCCCCATCTTTGATGTCAACTCTCGTTAATATTGACGAGATATTCCCTGACCCCGCTAATTTTCTTGTTGAAAGATTTGCAAACAATTCGTCTTCGCGTTTTTACGAACACGTTCAATTAATTGTTGGATATAAAACTCCGGACCCAGATAGTATTTCATCACTAGTCCTATGTAATTACCCGTCGACGCTAGCTCTTTCATTATGGTATTTACCCCAAATGATGGGTGGTGGCCAATCTTCCTACGATCTCCAAGAAATGAGAGACTACAAATCCGGAAGATCATGATTAGCCACCAACTTGTTGAGTATCAAGAGTCTAACGGCTTTCTGGACAATTGACAGCGTAGCTTCCGGCGACAAGATGGTTTTCCTTTTGGAACGATGGAGGCGAACCATTTATCGCCTTGGTGAAAGCAAGGTCGTGGCTCTGGATATTTCCAAGGACATCGATAGGGTCTGGCACCTACCACTCGTATCAAAATGTATTGCATTTGGTGACGGTAAAAGCTCCTCTCGATTCATATCGAATTTTCGTAGAGATAAAAGTTATTATAAGGTTATTATGGGTTTATAGATCCAATGAATATCCATTGACCACATGAGTGGCGCAAGGTACTGTTTTCTCTTCCCCCTCTATTTATGTTTTTCATTGACGACCTGTTGGGCCAGACTTTAAACAAAATATATTATTTTGTCTATAGCAGAAACCTTGTCATTCATACTTATTTGATCATAGGTCAAACCCTCTGGATGTTGTGGACAAAAGGCGAACAATGAATGACAGACTCAATCGCGAGTTTTCGATGATTTATGAGTCAAATGATCACCTCAGTTTTCAAAGCAATTCGTGTTGTCCCCCAAAACGTTCCACTGATCCAGCATCATCGTCAGTAACTATTGGTGGTTTAGATATCTGCGAATCAGACACTGTTGGTGTTCTGGACATGAAGACACAGGGTGATGCACGTTTCAATCAAATATCGTAAATATTTACACCATCTACATTAGGGTTATGTAGTTGCAACCAAAAGTTGCAACCGACTTTTCGACCATTTGACTTTTTCAGAAATTTAAAAGGTCGATTTTTAGACTTTTCGAGTTTTTGTGAATTACAACTCGATTTAAGTCGACTTTTCGACTTTTTAATTGAAAATAATACAATTGTATTCAAACTTATACAAATTCAAGATTAAAACGTAACAAATGGTACAAAAAAGATATTAATTCGTCTTTAGGGTATGTAAAACAAAAATTCTACTTCGATTTGAACCACATATACTGTTCATATCGTTACCGACTTATTTCCCTTAACATTCCATGAAGGAACAGACATTCACCATCGGAATAAGAGTTACATTATTTTCAGTATAAAAGTTATCAAAATGTCTGTTACTTAATTTAGTCTCCTGTAAGCACTTGGAGAATAACTGTGGTTTACAATTACACCTGGTCCGTACTTCTTTAATTTAGCTATAACGGTTGTTTATCGCTGATCGATTTTCTCGACATTTTCGTAATCAAAAGTCGACTTCATTTTTCACCATTTTTGTAGTAAAAAGTCGATTAATCGAACAATTAGTCAGAATACTCGGATATCCAGGGACTCTCGTCCGTCAAACTGTTCGACTGAGTGATTCTCTTTCAGACGGTGTATTTCGTTGCAGCTGTGACAATGTCTACAAACACTACTTCCTCTTTCATCACTACGCATTAGGGTGGAGTGAAAACATGTTTTTTTTTTAATTTGAAAAAGTTAACCTCGGAAAGAGATGTAGTCTGGGGTTCTAATGAGGGGAAAAATAAAGAAAAAAATTTTAAAAAATTTTTAGGGGTCGCGCCACTCCCTCGAAATTTGAAAATTATCGCTATTTTGGCGTTGATTTTAGAAAAATCCTAAAAAAGTTGTATGTCAATAAATGTTTGCAATAGCGTAAATAATGAAATAAGGTCATGAAAAAATTTAAAAAAATTTTTCTCATTGTTCAAAAATTTCAAAAAGTAAAATAAGTCAAATCGTCCCTTCTTCAGAAAATTGACTGAACAATGAAATCGCCACCAAAGCTACAAATATTAGTCGATTATCCTCATATTTGCCTCAAATACTTTTGTTTGGGCACTGAACAAGCTCAAACTTTTAAATTTCGAATAAGTTAAGTCGTTAATTTTTAGGATTTTTCTAAAATCAACGCCAAAATAGCGATAATTTCCAAATTTCGAGAGAGGGGCGCGACCCCTAAAATTTTTTTAAAATTTTTTTCTTTATTTTTCCCCACATTAGGACCCCAGACATCTCTTTTCGAGGTTAACTTTTTTTTTTTTGAATTTCACTCCACCCTACTACGCATTGTTACCAAATAAATAAGCGCATCAAAAAAATAAGACCATCTCGGTCGCTTTAGGTGGCCCAATACTCCGCATGACAGCACATACAACACTGAAGTACGTGGAAATAGTTTATTAATCAGACCCAGACCAACAACCGGTTGTAGAGTCAGTTTGAGGAAGTAAGTGCTCACACCGAGTCGTATCCTTAAAAGAATGGAGGGACGTGTAGGAACAAGGAAGGAGACGATAGAGAGCTAGATGCGACATGTGTGATCTCCTGTGAGGATGTCATATTTCATTTTGCCAAACCCCTGCAGTAACAACTTATCTATAGCTGGGATTTTTTTTTTTTTGCCAACAAATTTATGAGCCTTTTGGTCTTTAGTTAAATTCAGCTCGGAAATCAATATGGCAACTGTGTCGGTTATTATTTTGTAAGACCGGAATACATTAGAATGATCCTATTTCCATACTTTCTCAGAAATGCCCCGAGCCCGGTACGACATTGTCTTCAGCTTTAAGCCGTCTGTGAACACAGAGATCGGATTCTCTGCATTAGTATTTCTTTTAACAACGTTGCTGATTTTGGGACTTAGTCTCATTTATGTCGGCATTCCTTTCATATATTTCAATTTATATCGCTTCACAGTTCTTAAAATGTTCCTAAAACAAAATTTGAGATGCTTAGAGTTTGCCCTCTGTTGAGCGTGTTTGACAACGAGTTTGGGAATTCTTTCCATTTGAACATTAATTATTTTCCTAAGACCTGTCATATGCTGATGTTGCTGCTTTAAATATTTGTAATGCCATTTCCATGTTTTTTTTTCTAAATCTCATTTTTTTTTTACTTTTACCCTTAGCCATGCCACATGCCCATATTTCACTTGGAAATCCGCAAATATTTATTTATGTCTGTTATCTGTTGGCAAAATTTGTGTTAAACATGAAATCATTTAAAAATTATCATAAAATTCACAGTTTATTTGATACTCAGCCAAAGTGACAATATCGCGGTACAACAATGTTTCAGACACCAGACTCTCACTCATTGGCATGCCAGCCACCAAAACCGCCTCTGATCCTTTAAGAGGCAATAGTGTTAAGACCCCAAGGCAACAAGTTGAGACTCACCTTAAAATCTCCACAACAACAACAACAACAACAGAAAGGAACACCAAACATGCCAAGCGACAGATGAAGGCGGCGGTGCGCCACCCGAATGAGAATGTTTATATGCAAAATATCAAAAGTAGTTTCTGTTTCTGTTCCAGTCTGCGCTGTGTGTTTTTTGTTTTATTTGTCTTTCTGCCAACGAAGATGAAGAGGAAAAAAACTCAGAACTCATTTAAAACGATGCCCCGTAAAATAATGACGACCAAGCAACCGGAACGACAGCGAAAATTGCCACTTTAAAGTGGCAGCGACGGCGAATGGGGGGAAAAAAAAATAAAACGAAATCTCTGTATCAGCCTTAAAAAGACAATAACAATGACTTTCAACGAAAAGGAAAATCAATGCCATTAACTGGCAAAATGCCAACTGCATAAAAATATGAACAGTTGTTTCTCTCTACCGAGGACTGGAGTACGGTCGACAGGCGCTGCCAGGCACAGTGTTTCGGAACGCGGCCACAAAAAGTATGCAAACTAAAATCAGGCTCCTTTGAAAATTCTGCAACAATCTATCTTAATTTTGTATTGAGGTTCACTTCTTGCTGTTTGAAACCACTGTGCAACGTTGTTCTGGAAATATTATAACTACTCTTTTTTTTTTGCTGGTTCGACACTACTGTACTTTGTCGCAGACGACGCTCTTTAAGGTGACACACACACACACGGCTGTCCTTATTTAGGAACGCAACTGCCATCTGAAGTCTGGCCATGATTGCCATAAACAAATGTTAACAGAATGGACACAATAAAACGGCCATTGATGACCATTTAGAAACAATAACTTTGGATGAAATTATATCAACTTTAGGAATGGCATTGTTTGTTATTCACAGCGAATGCGGTGGCTTCGGTATTGGGTTTGTATTCGCTGAGAGATTTATATGATTTTTAAGTAAATTATAGTAAATTGTTATTTAAATTTACTGCGAAAAATGAAACGCGTATGTTGCCCTGTGATTTTAACCGAAATTAATGGAGGCAGAGTCATATCATGTCAGGGCAATTTTGGTCGCAATAGGATTCAATCGAGATCGTGCCCAGTTCTCCAAAAAAAACTCTCAGACTTTTTAATCAGCCTTTTAACCATTCCAAGATCCTAATATCCTGTGTAACTTCCATGGCATGGATTAAATAAGCGTCATAGAGCATCCCATGAAGCTCTAACCACAAAAAAGACTAAAGAATATTTTACAGAAGATGGTTTTTTGTGTGGTCAAGCAGAAAGACGTGTGGTTCTTATGATACAATCAAATTCCCTATATCTTTGTTAATATAAATTTTTAATATTTTGCGATTAAGAGCTCGGGCCAAAATAAAAATGGCGCCTACGTCTTTTTCACGGTAAGGGGTCTCGATATTACTGATTTTCGCTCTCAGACGCTGATTTAATCCATGGCATGGAAATTACACAGGATATTACGACCTTGGAATGGTTGAAAGTCTAAGAGTGGTTTGAGACAAACTTAAATGTTGACGGCAAATCTAGTTATAATCTTAATATATATTTACCCTCGACACTGATTCACTGATACACTGATTCACTGACTCTGTCACGCAGTACGTAGGAATTTAAATAGGCATTCTATAATTTTCTATAAATAATAATAAAAAAAAAAATAATATTTTTTTTTGTACAGAAATTGTGTTTTCCCCAAATTTTTTTTTACCAAAATTTTTTTTTTCCTAAATTTTTTTTTTACAAATTTTTTTTTTTTACAAAAATTTTTTTTACCAAATTTTTTTTTTTCGACAAAATTTTTTTTCCATATTTCAACGGGCGCCATAGGCGCATTACAACTTACTAGTAATAAATAATATCTAAGATGCTAAGGATACATGATAGAGATATCTTCGCAGTGCCACCTGATCCCAGTAGGGACGAATTTGTTAAAGTTCTACATTTCTTACCAATTCCTACACCCCTCATAGCTTCGTAATAAGTGCCACAACACCTTTCAATTAATTCGTTCCACCCAACATTTTCCCATAAAAGTAATTAAACACTTATTATGCATACGAATGAATGCATTGAATCTGTATCAATTACAATGATAAACATCTTAACATTATAAGCCACTTAGCGTATAAATCATGCAACTCCGTGTCATAGACAACCAACTGTCCCGTGGATACATGCAACGGATCGCTCCAGAACTCCGGGTGTGTGCGCGCGCGCACGACACAGATGTCAATCAACGTTTAGACAAAATAATAATTATCGATCGCAAAAATGCGATAAGGAACCAAAGATTATCATAAAAATAATCGATACTGTCATTTCTACACTGACGCTCACCAGCGACACGGCAACAATGTTGCAAAACCCGTCAGACGCCACGGTAATGAGCAAATCCGCCACAGACGCACATACATACATATGTAGCATTCAATGTTTGTATGTATATAATTATTTTGCAATTAAATTTAAAAATAAAATCTCAAACTGTTTAAAAAAGTATTTGCTGGTTAATGACTTTGTTGCATTTGAGTTTGTCGGTTGATGATTTTTTTTCAAACAAATAAAAATAAACAAAACCAAACGTTTATAAACACAACAACAAACGTTAAAGTGTAGCCACCAACCGTCATTTGGGGATCGAAGAGACAAATCGACGCCAAAAATGGCAATGACGAAAACTAAAAATGACGCCGACACCGCTATACAAACCAGTGTTTGTCTGAAGATATCCAGACATGGCCTCGCATTGAAAGTGTACTTGTATTCCGTATGACTGACTCATGTCTTTATACATACATATGTACAAATTAATTTTATGTATACACCGTTTAGTGAAACAAATACGAGGGACAGGAAAACAGTTTCCATTAGTGTAAAACATCACTCCTTCATGGTACACACCCCACGGAAATGCTAAACAAAATGGCGTTGCCAGCTACATTTTCCAAAAAAAGAAATGGACCAATGGTGCCACTGCTCTAAAATCCGCACAATACTGTTGCTCTCTGAACATGCATTGGCGATTTTCTGTTCCCCATCTGCGGCAGTTGTTTCTTATTAAAAAGACGATAGGAAAAATGATTTTTCTAGCAAAATCTTTTGTCAAATTCGAGCTGCTCTAGGATCAAAACCGAGAAGTGATGTCGTTGCGGATCGTCTTCGATGGTGGTCATTTAAATGATGTAGTGATTCACACATAATGTCAACGTTCAAACTTTATAACAAAAAAGAAATATCATAAAAAAATATTTTTTATTTGAAAAATTACGTTTACTTTTAAAACGCAAAATGGATAACCCTTTACAATTTCGCAGCTCCATGAAAAATGACTCAAATGCAAAATGCGTTAAAAAAATGAAGAATGCCCGAAAATAGATTAAAAGAATTCCTCAAAAAAAAATGGGTCCCAAATATGCGAAAAAACACCCCAAATAATTTTTGAAAAAGAGCGAGTTGGTAGCGTGCTTGTCTATCAGCGTGGGGGTTGTGGGTTCGATTCCCACCAGAGGCTTTGTCTGTCGCTGCAAAAATCAAGCCAAATGGTCTTTGTCACCCGGTTTACCTTTGGACCGAATATTAGAATATAAATTTACTTTGTATTGTAATTAATAAATAAATAAATAATTTTTGAAAAATTCCCCAAATTGTGTAAGTAATTTTTTGGCTCTCTGAAAAATTACCCAATTGAAAAATGCACCAAAAAAAAATATAATATCAAATTGGGTCATTTTTCATTATGACTCATGTCAACAACCGCCGTTGTCGTTGCGGAATTTTTCATAAACCATTGGGGTATTTTTCAGAATATTTTTTTTTCTTTTTGGAAAAGTTTTTATCTAATTTTGAAAAATTCCCCCAAAAAAATTGGGGAGTTATTGCTGATATTTTGGGTAATATTTCATTTTTCGTTTTTATGAAAAATGCCTACAAATGTAATAATGAGAAATTCATACTTTTTTTAATTTTGGCGAATTTTCCGTCTGTTTTTTTGATATTTTCACATAAAAGTAAATCATATATCGTGCCGGATCGATTTTTTAGTAATGTGTTGGGGTTACAACCCTAGTCAACACTTTTGAAAAATCGCCCCAATTGACAAATGAAAAATCTCCCCAAAATGTTACCTTGACCACAACAACAAGTGGGGTGGTTTTCATATTTTGCTGGAGCCATCGTTCATTTGGAAAATAGGGTAACCCCAACACATTATGCGCACAATAATGATTCACTTTAGACTTAAAAAAACGAAAAAAAAAAAAGAATTATCCAAAATTACAAAAATAGGGAATTTTTCATTGTACATTGTGCAATTTTTGGCCATTTTTTTTATAAAAACGAAAATTTAAATATTACATAAAAACTACGAAAACTCCCCAAAAAAAAAATGATTTTTTTTGAGTATTTTTCATATAGCCAAAAATCTCATATAAAAAATTTGGCCATTTTTTTATGAAAATAGAAGTTTAAATATTACATAAAAATTAGGAAAAAATCTCATAACATTTTTTTGGGGGATTTTTCACAGAGCCAAAAAAAATGTCATATAAAATTGTATGAATTTTCCACTTTTGTTTGGGGTGGTTTTACATTCAGAAATGTTTACTAATTTTGTTTTTTTTTCAAGAAATAATGCTGTTTGTTTTATAAAACACCGAACTGTTTGCAATTGCGTCGGCTTTTTGCCAAAAGTGTTGCCAATGTTTCCATTCACCTGTTGTAGCAACGCCGCTCTTGTGGGCAATTTTTCCTGCTGGTCAAATTACTCCGGATTCTTTGTGAGGCAACTTCCTCCGAATTCGCTTTAATTCGTTGGCTATTATTAAATCAGTGTCATTAACTGTCATGACTTACCAAAGTCTACTAGAAAACTTCAAGAGGCGAATTGTTGTTATATCTTCATTGAGCATTCCATGTCACTCAATGACATTCTGCCAAAGGCATACACGTTTTACCAGAATATCATATTCCAATATGACTTCCAGCTATTGATCTTGGAAAAGACTCTCATGTAATCGATTACAACACATAATTGGACTTAAACTGTGTGTCACCTTCAGTGTTTGTCAAAATAAACCAACCGCTGTCCATATACCATGTTGCGACATTCGAAGGCACATTGCAAATTGCTGACACGAGTGAAGGAACTGGAAGGAACACGAGTTGCTGCCATCGAACCACCAAAACGGTAAATTGTCTACAGCCAACATTTAATGACAAATATGGCCGCAAATAAACCTTGATGCACTTAGAATTTTGAATTATTAACACTTAACAAGGCACATTAATCAATGCAACAAGATCGCTTCCTCGTATCCATGCCAACGAACATGTTTCTATTGCTGCAACGAGTGATGATGATCTATGTGTTGTTGCCTGTTGAAATTAATAGAGTATTTTTATAAATAAATTAATTTTCCGTATGAGACACGGTACACGGAAAAATGTAAATCCAGCCAGTGGTAGACTCATGCATATTTATTATACCACACTTGACCAAATAAGATCGGCTATAAACGACCATATTAACAAACAATAAATAAAGAACGCATTATAATGCCAAAGATGCAACCATGGGGAGGGACTATGACACAGAGATGCTACTTCCTGTCTTCCAGTTATCTGTGGCAATTATAGCCAGATTGTCATTCTACCCTCGTACGCTATTTACTTAATAGTAAGACGTAATATTCACATTGGCCCGCCACTCGGCGTTGGTATTGGTTGCCTTCTATCGTTTGGCTGGCGAACAGGTCTGTCCACTTCTCCCGCCGCCAACTCTCTTGCCCTCATTGTGCAGTATTATTATAAAGTCGAGTCAATAAAATGCCTTTAATAATAAGCATTATTTAACAAAACTTAAACGAAATACAACTACAAACTCCGACAACAACAAAAAGGCACGTGAAAACAACGTCACTAGTGCAGGTGTCCATTTGCGGTGTATTAGTAACAAGTACGAAGACCGACTATTTGCGATAAACAAACAAAAAATGGAAGCAGAAATTATCCGTAGATGTGATAGTAACAAAAGCAAAGTGAACCACAAAATAATATTAAATGCACATTACGAGGATTTGCCGCTGCCACTGCAGCTTTTGTTGGTCGAAATGAAATGCTACAGTAACAGGTTCGTTGCTTAAGTCTTTTGTTTGCTATTGTTTGCATCGCTGTGTATTAAACAAAGCGTTATTATTAACGGAAGCCATTTAATAATGTTTTAATAGATGACATAAAATTTACACATAAATCAAACTGTCTGCGATTTATTCGTACAATGTAGAGTGGTACGATGTTGAAACAAAAAAAAAAAACACAAAATTAAAATGATGAATTTTTATTTTGACTACAGAAATATGTGAGAACTGGATTGCTAGCCTTGACCGGTATGGCGAAAAATTTAGTATCGTTGAGCTGGTGTGTGAAAATGCTTTCTAATAACACATTTCATTTTGATTTATTTGAGGGGGAAACCAATGTACGCCATAGAAATTATAAATCCAACGACAAATATAATATAAAAAAAATCGGCCATAAAAAAATTCATCTGAAAAATGCATACCAAAATATGATATTTTATGGTACGAAGGCGTTGAGGACGGCCATGGTGTGGTAGGTGGTATGTGCGAATATCACACAATAAACCCAGGTTCAAAATGAATTAAAAACCATTAGTAGAGTTTCTTTATTTAAGTCGTTTTGCAAAGCGTACTTATGCGATAAGGTTGAAATGCTTCTACCGTAAAATAAATTCTTTCTTTATCAAAACATATATGTTTTATATTGTAGAATACAAGTAACACATTTATTTTTTGAATATGTTCTATTGTCATTTTGTTTGTACCAAATGAATATATTTGCCAACTTGCCTCAATAATGCCTTTAGGGCGATGGGGCCAAAATTTAAATGATTGTAAAATTGTATAAGTACAAATAAATACAAAATAAAAAAAAAACCTGATAAGACCATCAAGCATTTGTTAAGATAAATAAGTAAGTAACCAAGATGTCGCCCAACTATACGTGAGTACCTGTCGTAGTGGCCTAAACTCACGGAGATTTTTGTATCGTATAGTTTTGGAAATAAATGAAATTTTTTGAAATAAATGATCGGATATTTATTTCATAATTAAAAGACAAGTATGCCCTTAATAACGAAAAACAACATCAGCCTAATGACCACCACGACCACGCTTACAGGACCATATCCTGTTCATGAAAGTTTCCTTAACCAAATAGCAAAGTGGCTGCTCTATGTCCTCGATAGCCTCACGAATTCTGTCTTTGAGGTCTTGAATCGAAGATGGGCTCTTGGCGTAGAGCTTATCTTTCACGTGGCCCCAAAGGAAGAAGTCGCAAGGTGTTAAATCACAAGAACTCGATGGCCAATTGTGATCACCTCTTCGAGAGATAACACGGTCTGGAAACTTTTCCCGTAAAAGAGCAATGGTTTCGTTGCTTGTCTGTCACGTCGCGCAAATGTTGTCCAGATCAATATTATCTTTGTTGTTGAACAAACGGCTTGAGTTCTTGTTGAAACTAAACTTTATAAACGTGTATCGTTCAATTTTTAGTAATGGCGTAGTTTCTACTTGTCAAATATCAAAAAATAAAAGCTTGATAAGTGACAGCTACCGAAATACCGGGTGATTAAAAATAGCATCTCTTGTGCAAAAATCCTTTATAATTAGTTTGAAAACAAAATTGTTAAAAAAAAAATGGCTAAAAAACTTCAGTACAATATCTTAAACTAGTAAGTTGTAATGCGCCTATGGCGCCCGTTGAAATATGGAAAAACAATTTCGTTGAAAAAAAAAAAAATTTTGTGGAAAAAAAAATTTTGTTGAAAAAAAAAACTTTTTGGTGAAAAAAAAATTATACTTGAAAAAAAAATTTTACTTGAAAAAAAAATTTTTGTTAAAAAAAAAAAATTTTTGTTCAATAAAAAATTTATGTTAAAAAAAAAATTTTGTTGAAAAAAAAAAATTTTGTTAAAAAAAAAAATTTTATGAAAAAAAAAAATTGGACAAACAAATCTTGTAAAAAAAAAAATTTTGTAAAAAAAAAAATTAGGAAAAAAAAAATTTTGCTAAAAAAAAATATGGGGAAAACACAATTTCTGTACAAAAAAAATATTATTTTTTTTATTATTATTATTTATAGAAAATTATAGAATGCCTATTTAAATTCCTACGTACTGCGTGACAGAGTCAGTAAATCAGTGTATCAGTGTCGAGGGTAAATATATATTAAGATTAAATAAAATGTTAAAAATTTAAAAAATCATTTTTCAAACATAATTGTTTTAAAAAAAAATTGTAAATTCAACCTACTTTTGTTTATTAATTTTTTTTTTTAAATTCTAAATTGAGCCTACTTTGGTTTTTTTCCACCAGCTCCCCCCGAAGTTAACAATTTTCTAAGTAAATTTCCACTTTGCACCACAATTTCTCGAATCACAAAACACAACTGCCCAAAGTGTAACCTGATCTTCTTAAGAATTTCACAATTTTCACGATTGTTGATCCACGGACAGATTGTACCACTACTATGAGCAGCATGTTGGCATGGCCTGGTCGTTTTTCAGACAAAGTCTGATAGTCGTTTTTTGATAATATGTGCGATAATATGTGCTAAGTAAAATGCACAAGAACAGATTACCTTTTTTTTTATTCCAGGTACCAATTAGTAATCCATGTTTCAGGCCAAAGGTAGTCATCGTTTTATTGGTTTGGTTTGGGTCTCGTTAATTGATTGATTCTGGTGCCTGGGCTGACAGTCCATGACATCCACATCTACAAATCCTAAAGGACATCTGGCATTTGAACGATTATTTTGTTGTGTTGGGCGATAAAGGAATCATGGCCGTTCAGTCAAATATCTAGAAAGGTATTCTCTCACCGGGTTTCTTCACTATTTTTCGTCGCCATAGACTACACGCTGAAGACTTTACAAGTCTAGACATACCATGGATTCATATATTGAGTTTGTTTGCTTATATAATCGAGCATAATATCTCATTAGCCTAAGTTGTAAGTGTTGTGAATTGTCTTCTTCGAATTAAGTCATAATAGTTCTTCAAAGACTAACTCGGTAAGACAGTCAACGTGAAGTTTGCAATCTGATATTGGTAGCGATAATAGTTGACCGTGTTGCGATAGGTAGGGTAAGCGTGCAAAGCGCATTTCTCTGTGGCGGTTTAATTTCCATACACATTCAGCCCATATCCGATTAATGTTATATTGTCCCCCAAACATGCTGCCGCCATTAAAAACCGTTTCATTTGTTTTTTTCTGTTATCTTTAACATTCCGGACACACTACACTTGGTAAGTTAGAATTGGCCCCATTGATGCTTGCATCATGTCTACTTAATAAATCTTGTTCGGTTTTTATTGTTGTTCGCATTCATGGCTTTTATTTTGACCCATTAACACCTTTTGAGACTTGTTTGAGTTCTATTGTTTTATTCCGCTTTGTATCCACTTTTATTTGTCTATTCATTTACTTAATTACATTTTTATTCATCTTCGTCTTCATGTTTCTTCTGCCATAAACAATATTTCTCATTACATTCGCATTTATTATACAAACAGTCATCCGTACAGGCCAACGGTTGGACAGACGGCTCGTACGCTGCTCGTAGACAACTCGTATATCGAATTGCATTTAGACCGTATTTCCATTATCATTCCGTGATGGATTTTTTTCCTACTGCTTTACGCCTTTTGTTGCCTAAGAACACAAACTTAATTTAACACAAAAACATGTGTTCTTTTCGTGTTATTCTTTTTCTTCGTCCCATTCATGGCGCCACTTTAATATGCTCCGGTTTAGAGCATTCATAATTACGCATACGAGACAAAGCAATTGGTTTTGTATTCCATGGAAAACTGTAACGTAATTCTGATTGTTGACTGTAATGGTCGTAATATATTGACTTCTGTTTTTTCTATCATGTGTTCGGAAAACACACTTTTCAAGTAGCCTTACAATTGTTTACAGTAGTTTGGAAAAATGGAAAATTATCATGTTCAATTAGATGACTATTCTAGTGTAATGATCACTAAGCCCCTGTTACGAAAAACAACAACAGCATAGGAGTTTATCTTGTTTGATTTGAAAAAGTATTTTCTTTGACGTCGGACTTTTCTCTGTTGTTTATTAAGCCTTGGTGTGGTCTTGGCATCTTCAGATGTACGGTCATAACATCCCCGAAGAATATATACATCACTTGAAGAATATCTCGGGAACGCCGGTTGTTTCTGGAAGAGATAGCTACACATACGTCGGTTACCCTTACATGGGTTCCTCCGCATAGGAATATATACAGTAACTGTTCGGCTGATGCACTTAAGAGATTAAAAATTAAATAATATTAAAAATATTAAAACATTAAAAATAAAAATAAAAATAAAATAAAAAATAAAAACAAAAATAAAAATAAAACAAAAATAAAAATAAAAATAATAATAAAAATAAAAATAAAAATAAAAATAAAAATAAAAATAATAATAAAAATAAAAATAAAAACAAAAACAAAAACAAAAATAAAAATAAAAATAAAAATAAAAATAAAAATAAAAATAAAAATAAAAATAAAAATAAAAATAAAAATAAAAATAAAAATAAAAATAAAAATAAAAATAAAAATAAAAATAAAAATAAAAATAAAAATAAAAATAAAAATAAAAATAAAAATAAAAATAAAAATAAAAATAAAAATAAAAATAAAAATAAAAATAAAAATAAAAATAAAAATAAAAATAAAAATAAAAATAAAAATAAAAATAAAAATAAAAATAAAAATAAAAATAAAAATAAAAATAAAAATAAAAATAAAAATAAAAATAAAAATAAAAATAAAAATAAAAATAAAAATAAAAATAAAAATAAAAATAAAAATAAAAATAAAAATAAAAATAAAAATAAAAATAAAAATAAAAATAAAAATAAAAATAAAAATAAAAATAAAAATAAAAATAAAAATAAAAATACGAACACGTTCTCTGCCATGGGACGAAAGACGAATGATGTCTGGTCTTTAATTTCTATGTAGTAGACAAAACCTGTATCTCCAAATTGATGTGGATAGAATTCACTCCCTCTTTTCGGCAAAAGGCAACGAATTCACCATATCGCAACTGGACCTCCTGATGGTCCCAAATGAGATATGCAACTGACAAATTAACCTAATCTAGAGCTGGCATATGCAGGGTGGGCCAAAAGTCACCGCTTTACAAATTTAATAACTTTTATTTAATTTGGATAAACAAAAATCAAAAAATAAAGTCACCCATGGTGATTTTTTTTTGTAGTGTTTGTTGACATTTGTTTTAAAAATCTGTATGGCACAACTGGCAGGAAACACATTTGCTGGAAGATTATTCCACTTACGAACGTTTCGGCTAAAGAACGAATTTTCTCGATAGTGCGTCGTCCGGTCAACCGTCCATTTCACAATGAATGGATGAGAGACCCTGGATAGCCGCGTATTCCGACTAAATCTTCTAACTTCAGGGACCAGACAACCCTCTAGAAAGGGATGGACAAATATGTTCCAGATTTGCTCTATCTATGGCTGGTATATTTGTATGACAATTAGGTTATTGTCGACCGTCTGTGCTGTCCAGTTCTGGGATGCGCGGCAGTTCTGATAGATTTTTTCATTTTTTTTTGCGATTCTACGAAGAATAACGATCCAGGCTTAAAAATCTCAGTTATTTAAACGCTGCTAGTGTTTTTTTAGTAGTTTTTTATAATTAGAATTGTAATAAGTAAATACATATTAGTTTCACAAAGTTTCTAGATTATCTGTCGAAGAGATAATTTCTCTGGGAATAAGCAAATGGTATTTACA
This sequence comes from Hydrotaea cyrtoneurina, assembly GCA_958296145.1. Classification (NCBI taxonomy): domain Eukaryota; kingdom Metazoa; phylum Arthropoda; class Insecta; order Diptera; family Muscidae; genus Hydrotaea; species Hydrotaea cyrtoneurina. Next base: position 121,827,898 of record OY282512.1, read on the forward strand.
GTCGGTTTCCATAAAACGAATTAATCGTTCGTTACAAATTGTCAATATTGAAAGGTTTCAGACCTCATTCACTTCTGGTTGTCAGATATAAATATGTTAAATATCGACATATGGAATACAAACCCAAAAAAATGGGCTACGATTACTGGCAAATATCCGTTTTGCAACTCTGACAATTTGTAACGAACGAACTACTTCGTTTTACGCAAACCGGCAGTAAATATGATGAGGCCAAAAACTCTCACATTGACGTGACATTATAAGCAGCATTATTTCTTTTAATAGAACTTCATTTTGAACACCGCGTGATCTCATCTTCTTCCACTAAAACCACTAACCTCAGAAATTACAATCAAACGCCGAATCGAAAACCATCAAACGCCCGCACACTATTCATGTTCCCCCCCATCAGCTTATGAGTTAATTATTTATCTACTCTTTGTTTACATCCAATTTCAAGTCAACAAGTACTTCGTTCGGATAAATAAATGGCATCCCTCCAAAAAAAAAAATATACAAAACAAAAAACGTTGCTTAAAAAAGAAGTTCATTCAACTCAGTCAGTAGTTTCGGTGGATTTGTGTTTGGGGCGAAGACCATCAAATGTGTTTATCATGCGTATGATTTTCGTTATTTGTTGTGTTGTTTTTTTCATTAATTCCTCCAGAAATACAAACAAGATTTTAACAAACCGTATAAAATGTCTTCAACAATTCAAATAAGAGATTTTATTTACAAAAAAAGAAAAAAGAAATTGTTGATGAAATGTCTGAAGTTTAGGAGGAGGCGTGTAAACATTCACCGAGTAATGAAAACATTTTGACAAGTGTTCGTTGTTTTTGTTTTTGAAATGGTGAAACTTTCGAAATTCGCTGGTGGGAAATTATCTGGTAAATGTTTGTTAATTAGTTTTTGAATTAATATTACAATTCAGATAGGCACATTATGATGCGACTTGTTCTCCAGTTCGCAAGTAGGACATAAGCTGAAATTGCTGTTTTCGTCTCGAAAGTGTGAAATACAATTGACCAGATATCATATTATGGCCAGGGCGACAAGTGGCGCCATTCGTTTACGCTCAACAGACATGTGGAATGAGGACACGTGAGCATTGTGGACAACATTCCAGCTGAATTCAAGGACCCCTCAACTCATCTTCGACCGACTCTACGAAGTTATTCCTCCATCCAGAGTGAAAGTCTATGGCTCTGAAATAGATTGCAGAGTTGACTGGGGAATATTTTCAAGTAAAGCTAACCTTCAACACTTCTTTTGTCTCCAGCGTCTTCCAGGCAGAAGCCTGTCTGCTACTACTGCATCAACTCACCACTGGACTCATCTGTATCTGCGTTGACAGCCAATCTTCCTTACTCTCTATAAAATCCTGTATGACCTCCTCTGCTTTAGTAAAGAGGACTTTGGCGTGACTGGGGTGCTCTGGTCGCTTCGGTGGTTTTCTTTTGGCCTGTTCGGATACCGCAAACAATTTCAGTCCATGTGATTTCGACCGTCTATAATTTCCTTATTTCTCTTCTAATAGTACTTATATTCATGATTTATGTTTGAGCTTAATTTTCTTTGTTCGTTCGTAATCGTTTATCAGAACAAAGTAGAGAAAGGCTTCTTAATCATTGCAAAAAAAAAAAAAATTAACTCAATTTTAATAAACGGGAAACCAACTAACCAACTCCGGTTCCAAGCATTTTGAGTTATGATTCATTGGACAATTAATGGCCAATAAACACGAAGAAGCAATATTAGCAATTTTTTAAAAGTACAAGACCACAAATTCTTGCCGCCACAGAACGTTGTTTGAAAAAATTAACATCATATCATTCATACTCATGCCGGCACTCACTGACTTATTACAATGCGAGCGACCAACATGACTGGCAGATCGACTGCCCGTCTGATGGAGTATGCGGCAAATGTAAAAGTGTGGATAAAAACGAAATATTTCTTACGGGGATAAGTATGTCATGAGAACAACATGTTTCTGGTTTTATTTACTCTTTTTTTTAAGTAAAAAAAATGAATATTCTCCACCTAGAGTAACCTTTCAAAACAAAAAACGTGGCATTAGGGCAAATTATGAGAATTGTCGGCTTTAAATAACCTTTTTCTCTATAAGCACTCGTACATCATTAATTTGCTGCTGCCATGAAATGGCGATTTTTCTGTTTAACAAGAAACGTTTCATGGAAGGAGATACGGAAATTTTAATAAAATATTTGGACAAAGTTCAGTAACAAATTTCGAATATTCTCAGTTTTGAGAGTGTGCTAATTAAGTTATGACAACATAAATCAGTGCCATGTCCGGCTGATATACAGGAATATATTTCTTTTTTTCCACAACACTGGAAAGTTTGCGAACAATTTGAAAACTATGTTGGCGAATGAAGAAGTAATTAATTAATATGAATTATATACATTTATTCAAAATTTGGTTTGTCCTAAGTAAAGGTGTATACCACCATTCCATATTAATTTTTGTCAATACAGGGTACTCCAACATTCCACAAACGTCATTACACCGTATTTTGCATAAAGACTTGGGTCTTAATTTGATAAACTTTTATAGAGACCAACAGATTATATTAATAACTTTTCAGTTAATTCGGTGACCTCCTCCGAATTAACTGAAAAGTTGCCAACAGTTTCTGGTCTCTATCGCGCTTGTTGTCACACAAAAACCACTCGTCCACTGACACAATGGGAAACTGTCGCGAAAAACATTCTATCAATATATTTAAGAACTTCTCCAATATTTACTAAACAACCCCAATTAAATGGTATTGGAGTATTTTTGAACTAGTAAGTTGTAATGCGCCAATGGCGCCCGTTGAAATATGGAAAAAAAATTTGTTGAAAAAAAAAAAATTTTGTTGAAAAAAAAAAATTTGTTGAAAAAAAAATTGTTCTTGAAAAAAAAAAATGTTGTTGAAAAAAAAATTTTTTCTTGAAAAAAAAAATTGTTCTTGAAAAAAAAACTTTTGTTCAAAAAAAAAATTTTGTGGAAAAAAAAAATTTTTTGTTGAAAAAAAAATTTTGAAAAACATTTTTTTTGGAATTTCTGTACAAAAAAAAATATTATTTTTTTTATTATTATTATTTATAGAAAATTATAGAATGCCTATTTAAATTCCTACGTACTGCGTGACAGAGTCAGTGAATCAGTGAATCGGTGAATCAGTGTCGAGGGTAAATATATATTAAGAAAGATTAAAGATTAATAAAATACAGTTTTATGCAAAAAAAAAACATTAATTACCACTTTCTCTTTGGCGGCAAAGCCAAAACCAACTATGATAACCCAGCAAGCGATGGCAATGACAATTATTAGCAGTAATAAATATTTTAGGCTTTCAGTTTTTATTATTTAAATTTAATTTGACACCAATGTATTTACCTTGTAAGTGTGTAAAGCGTTAAAATCACTCACCTGAAATAAAAGAAACAATATTTTAATTTTTTGAATATTTATATTAGGTGTGTTTGAGAGTCACCAAACAAATTCAGAATATCGCAATATGTTTAACCATTCTAACAAAAAAAAAAAAATTATTTTCACCCACAAAAACAAATAAGTCTTTCTGGAAATACCAGACAGGGCTACTTAACTCTCTTGATAAACGAGTTTAAGTCAACCCACTTTTCATACAGCCGTTGGTTTAGTAACCCCCCACCAAACAGTCCTAATGTGCATTGCCTTCATTTAGTTTTCAGCAAATACTCCCAGTAACGGCATTAACTCATATTGACACTGACTGATAAGATCGCAGCTCTGCTTCAATTTCCCGTTTCAATTGAAATCTAGTATTTAATGATCGCAATATCTTAGATAAAGATCAGATTCAAATGCCTGTAACGATTTCCCAACATTTAAATGAAACAAAATTTTTCCATAGATCCGACACAAAAACTAAAAAAAAAAAACGCCATACGCACACACACTCATATTTTATCAATAATTTATTGCAAAATTGGCGGATTATCAAACAAGAAAATCTTATCTTAAACAACATTAATACACTCATACAGCCAGAGAAACACGGACGGACAGAGGGACACAGCGAAAGACCCACATGCTGGTCGAGGGAAGAAATCTGTTAATAAACACCTGTTTCGTGCAGTTACAAATAAACATAAATTAATCGACAACAACAACCGGCAACAATAATCGGAAAAATTGGTGGGCTTTTCCTCACCACGCCGCCACACTGAGCGTGTGCACCAACGATACCGGAGACATAACCACACAAAAAAAAAGAACTGAAAAACAGAAAAACGCAACGAAAAAAGGCGTTGATGAAAACACCGTTAAACATAAGTGTTAAATGCGTAAACATTGACAATCGATGGGTAACCAACAGCAACAACAACAACCAGAAGAAAAAACAACATTACCCTCTGCATGGACTCTTAATAATCGAAGTGACTCAAAAGCCAACCTCTCTGCCCAGCAAACAACCGCTGTAGTGATTGCCGTTGCTGTGAACACAGACAGCCAAATAAATTTAGACATTAACACAACATTCACATATGAAGGTGGAGACGACGAAGAAGAAGAAGAAAACATGTACAACGAAAATAAATACTGGCAAATTACAAGTGGGTAGGGAAGAGGAAAATTTATTGAAAAATAATAATTCAGTAATATTAATTGCATTACAATGAAGGTGTAGGAAAAAGACTTCGGCAACACACCCGAGTCGGGGAAATTGTGAAATTTGGTGGCCACCAAAAAAAGACTTAAGAAACAAACTTCTTCTTTTTGTTTGGGTAAATCATATAGGAAGAAATTCGAGAAATACACATATGTTTTTTGGATACAGCCAACCCATGTACGAATTAACCTAAAGCACTCACAATCTGTGAGTGGTGCTCGATAGCCTGAAACCTTCTGTAAGTCATAACCTAACAATTTGTAAGAGAGGTAATGAAGCAACTTTCATTACCAGAAATAGAGAGACACTAACTGAGGGGGAAATGGAATGGAAAGTTTTCGAAAAACACTGCTTTTCACATAATCGTTATATTAGTTTTTGGTTAATTGAGAGGGAAATTGTTGCTTGTTTTTTCATTTGACATGTAGAAACTACGCCATTACTAACAAGTGGACAAATAGTAAGTTCGGCCGGGCCGAATCTTATATACCCTCCATCATGGATTCGTTGCATTTCGATACCCATATGTCCATTTTTGTCAGGGGCCGGTTTTTGGGCCGCTCGTGACCCGATAGTCCCAGGAACCCGATCACAAATTTTATCCAAATCATGAAAATAAATGCATATTTGGGTTCGCGAGAAAATTTCGTTGCATTTCGATACCCATATGTCCATGTTTGTCAAGGGACGGTTTTTGGGCCGCTGGAGACCCGATAGTCCCAGAAACCGGATCAAAAAATTTAGGCAAATCATGAAAATAAAGGCATATTTGGGTTCGTGAGTAAATTTCGTTGCACTTCGATACCCATATGCGCATGTTTATCATGGGCCCTTTTTTGGGCCCCAAGGGTCCACGGAACCCATGAGCACGCCCATTTTTGGGATTTTTTTCCCCATCTATAAATTATATAAACTTAGAACAATTTTACCAAAAAAAATCAGATGTAGTGAAAAAAAATATTTGAAAAATTTGATTATCCCGGCCATATTTAGTCCCGTAAAGGGGAACTTTTTCCCCTTTGGTCCGATATTGCCCATTCTCGAACTTAACCTCCTATGGTTAAAACATCTTCCTACAAAATTTCAGCTTCTTAGCGTTGGTCGTTCGCACTCTATCGTGATTTCAACAGACAACAGACGGACGGACAGACGGACATCGCTAAAATGTCTTAGAATGTTACACTGACCGATAATATATATACTTTATAGGGTCGCAGATCACTCTTTCGAGGTGTTGCAAACGGAATGACAAACTTAGTATATACTCCATCCTATGATGGAGTGTATAAAAAACTGCAGGCCCCAAACTAAATATTTAGTGTCGTACCAGCATTTTGTGGACAACATTTTATACTGAAAATGGCCACCAAAAAAATGCATTTGGGTCCCAAAATAGGTAACATTTTCTTTTGTTGTTGGATATGTAAATCACAATCCGCCTATAAAAATAACTTGGCCAAGAGTTGAAAATGTGCATTGCAAACTCTCCAAACAACATCCGATCAAACTCCGCCAACTTGCAACTGAAATTTCGTTGAGTAAAAATTAAATTTTTTTTACTTATTCTTAATAAGATTTTTCCCATTTAACGGAAATTAGTTTACCAAAAAACATAGATCAGACAAATGAGTTGAAAACGAAAGACTTAAGACACAAACATTTCATCAGGTCTTCCACTACATACACTACATACATCCCCTATCCCAAAGATGGACTTGAGCTTCGAAACAGATTTCATTAATTCTGCTACTTAGATTTCCATAATTTCAATGTTTATGCTCGATAATTACCAGGGTTTCATGACTCGATGGCATTAAATTGGCATAAAATACGAATTCGCCACCATTATCTAATCGCAAGAAAACAAAAACGAAAATAAGCCGACTGTTCCCATAATGGGCGTTGATCATCCCAGTATGTTCAGAAAATATACTTTCTAATTAGGAACTAACAGCGCTTTGGCACAACTTCAACCAACCGCAAAGTAATGCAACTCATTGCACGCCATATGCGAGTCCTTTGAACAACAAACAGTTTGAAGTTTCATTCCAGACACGACTGCCAAAGTGGAAATATTCCCTCCAGATATGTTAATGGCGGCAAATGGAACAGCTTATGACTGTTCAAGAGAGATAGATGCCAGAGCAAATGCAGTGATCAGCAAATGCTAATTCTATTACTTTTTAAATTATGTTAATTGCCGGTTATATAAGCAAATAATAAGCATAACATCAAACAATTGCCACAGTCACAGCTGTGCCACCAGAAGTTGAAGCACAACCACACAATATGTTGGCTTTTCGTTCTCCGTTGCCTGCAATTTGTGGTGGCATGAGCCTGAACAGACGTCACAAAACTATTCTAAAAACTATAAACAAAATGCCCACCCGTGGCAGAATGTTTATTCTGTTAGAAGTTGGATGGTAGACAGACGCAAGCTTACAGACGAGACGACCACAGTGGAAACGGTGATGGTGGCGATTTTTAAAGCATTTGTTAACGTTTCTAAAAGAGCTTTCAACACACAATCAGGAAGTCGTAAAAAACCAAATGCAATCTAATGATTTACACAGTATTTCTAATTATAGAGTGTAAACGAAACGTTTTTAAAAGATGCGAAGCACATGGCAATGAAGAACCCTAGACGCAAAACAAAGCTCTCTCTATTGACTTTTTTGATTAAGAAAATAATAGAGAGAAATCTGTGCAATTTGTATATCATGGCTAATAGAAGGATGTGGCTATGGCAAAGTTCAACGAGTTTGAGGTATGTCCAATATTGGAAAGTCAAGGAATTCCTTTTTGAAAATTCATGAAGGAGATTTCGTCAAAACATACATAGGATCCTAAGTCAAAAGTATCCACACAAAATTCAATTGATTCTGTTTTTAATAAAAAAAAAATACTTCTTTTTTCTTTTGCTTAAACGTTTCTGATGAAGCAGAATTATTACATTTTTTGGGGAGAGCAAAATCCACAGCAACGAATTCAGAGAATCGGGGATTTGGTCGGGCGGTGTAATTAGGCCTGACATCTTCTGAGTCTAGGCTGGTGGTGGAATTTCTCTTATAATAAAAGACATACTAGGTTATATTAGATTAATTTGGTAGCTGTCCTCCCGTCAGGAGGTCCCATTGTGATACCGTAAATTCGATGCCCGTTTCTTCAGCCTACCCGTTGCCGAAAAGAGGAAGTGAATTCAACCCACATCACTTTGGAGTGACAGGTTTTGTGTACTAGAATTTGTAGACCTTGTAGACTTTCAAGTCCAGAAAAGCCATATCTGTTAGATATGACATCTAATAATACCCAACTTGTCGTACGTCTGTTTTTATTTTGACGTCAGTAGACTGATCTAGTGATCGATGTAACTCCCAAATTTGATTTGATCTCTCTTAAGCAGCATTGAGGCCGTTCCGTTTATGTCCAAGATTAAATAGCCTATCGAACGTTTTAATGACTTTTTGTAATGTAGTTTCTGTGGACATTGCATTCATGTAGATGTGTTGTTGATCTGCCATCACAGGATACTCCTGACTTAGTACATTCATCTGGAATAATTTAAGTACAGAATGCGAAAGGATTTTTGGGTGAAAATCATTTACATGATCTTGATATTCCCTGATCTGATATTCCCTCCTTCCCTCCATATATGTAATATTGGACCAAATTCTCGTCTCAAAAGAAATTCAATGGGAAATGCCATTTCTCTGGACTTAGAAAAATATCAAAAATATTTTTTTTAAGTATTCTTTAAGTATTCTTTTCTTTTTAAAAGTTTAATTTATAAGTAACCTTTTTTTTCCTTCCCAATGTTGCAGGGCTCAATTAACTTATGACTTAGCATCCCATCACGCAACTCTTGCGTAATAACTTAATACGAATTTATTGTCGCCTTTGCAATATTCTCCATGCCTATCTCAATTTATACCGTATTTTTTTCTATTCTCATTCTAATGCGATTTCTATCGTTATTCATTCATGCATTACACTTGACTTTATCTTTGGCTGCACTCGTGCTACATGTTTGAAAAGTTGTCTTTCTTAAAGTTTTTTCTTCTTTTTTTCTTCTAAATTCCATATCTTTGTAAGATCATGGTTAAGATAGAAATACGTGCAAAACATATGTGTGGCTGAATCATATGTTAATTAATTTATAATTTACCCGTTTTATGGGTGAAAGACAAGAAACTTGCCCGTGTGGTTAATAGTTATGTGCGCACTTAATTTAATAAATCTGTCTATCGCTCCAGCTGATAATCAATGTGTCAGACAGTGTTTTTTTTTCTGGGCCTTTTTTCCTCTCGGGCCTTACTTTGGCATTAGTTTCTTATCTTTACAAGCATGACCATATACGGTCGTTTCGTTATTCGATGTTGGTAACATAAGAACATTAGTGTAGCATTAGTCATTGAACATAAGGTTATACTAATTGTGTTTAATTAAGTAGTTAGTTGACGTAGGCAATTAGACCTTTGCTATATTTTAGGCGATTTTATAAGCTATGTATAAATAAGGGGGAAAACCATTAAATGAAACGGATATCAGTTGGCCGTATTTCTTCTCGATTTTCTTGCAGGGGAAGTCGTTATATGCAAAATGGCCTTATCTCTAAAAGATAGAGATTTCTAATGAAACTAGAAAAGTGCTATTGATACTTGAACATAATTAAAACATAAAAAATAAGGCGACCCACAGAAATAAACCGATGGTGAAGTTATGGCGTTTTATTATCAAATAACAAATATATTGTAAATAAGGCTTAACCGGAGGGATATGGTCCAAACGATGGCTACTACAGTACAGTTTTCTGTAACCTATTCCTATTAAGTTTACTCAGAGATCGCTCTTTTCTCAGATGTAGCAATTTTGTGATGACCCCTAGAAAACGGAATGAAATTTTGATTTACACTCTGAGGCAAAGTTGTAGCTCTTGTCATAACGAACAAAACCTAACATATAAAATAAAAACAAACTTTAAAAAATTTGAATTTTTTACCCCTTTTTCCCTGTGCAGGTTCGTTTCAAATTCACGGAAACAATCAACTACAAAAATGTACCCAAGATCTCAATAGATAATTTTCTAGAACATATGAACTTCCTAGGAGTGGTTCTTAAAAGTGTATTGGCTTTCTAGAATAGCCAAGTTTTGGAGCGTATGAGTAATATTGATTTGAAAGCCTAGCACTCATACGTACAGGTGGTTAATTAAATGGAATTTCATTTCATTTTTATTCATCTTTACTTGTGATTTAAAGCCTTACGGCCAATTTAAGATAAATTACAAAATGCATAAATTAAAATGAATTGATGTATTTTTTTATTGGAATTTTATTAGCTGTCACCTTGTCGAAGACAAAATGTTTGTTCTTTATGACAAGAGCTACAACTTTGCCTCAGAGAGAAAAACAAAATTATAAATGCTTTGCAAGATATGAGTCTGAGAAAATTATCTCTTTTTTTTTTGCAAAAATTACACCATAAAAAAGTGCCTGGCTTTGGGCAAAACTGTGAGACACGGGTCATTTTGTTGGTCTTTTATCATAAAGGAGAAGTTTAAATCTAATTTTGGAGAAAATGTATTTCTACCAAAAAACACTTATCTACAATTTAGGTATCGAAAAAGATAATTTATTAATTTGTTTATTATTAATTAAAAACACAAAGTAGATTTATGTTCTTATGTTGGGTCCAAGGGTAAACAGGTAGGAATCGAACCCACAACCGCCACGCTGATGATCAAGCATCACCACCAAGCATACCAACTCACCTACCATGGCGTGTAAAATAGATGAATTTAAGCAAAAAAACATCCGTAGTTAAAATAATTCCGACTAGGGGACCACATACTATTAGAATAGTGGTTGTTCATTAAAAAAAAATAAAATTGTTGTATAGTGTTACAGATGGGGTCTTTTTTTTAGCCACAATTTTAGAGAACAGAACTTTCTCCTTCTCTGTTTCTGACTGACGACTGTAAACTCAAACTACAGCAATTTCCTCAAGTAACATTTACACTAAAAACAAAATTACTAAATTCCAATAAACCATACTCGAATTAAGTAAATTTTATTTTCGAATGGGGGTCCCAGTATAAAGTTATTCAATTTGACAACTACTCACTTATTTTAAGTATGAAAAATGTCGAAGCATATTAAAATCTAGTACAATTTACTAAATCTGAATACTATTTACTCTATTGTGTATGTTTTTGGAATCTAATGTTTGGGTATACAGTTGATGGAACCCACAATTTCTGAAAAGTTCCCTAGTAATGCCAAGAGTATTTTTTTCTTTTATAAAGAAGTGAACTTCTTTCTGTACATTTTCCATAGAAGAATTACTGAACCATAATGGAGCATTCGGAACGCCCAGGCGACAGAACCTCGAAAATGGATCTGACCTCAATAACACCAATGAATTATATGAAAAGGATTACGATAGTGACCAAATGTAACCAAAGTAAACAAATTCAAAAATTAAAAAATTGGGCCATAGCCTGGCATATAAATATTCAATTACTTACAGCCGATGTCTGGACTAAACCCATTAAAAAACGTGTGGTGATCTTCAATGGACACTTCTCTGTTAAAGAAAAACTCAGTGGGACAGAGCCGATCACCCTTCTAAAACGCCTAAATCATAGTTGACTTTTTAATTTCCCCAAAACGATTTTTGTATTTTAAAAGTGCACTAAAGGTGACATTGACACCTTCCTCCAATGACATTCCAACATATTCTAAATGCTTGTACGGGCAATTGAACCTTGAACGATGCACGCAAACATTTCCTTCGCGTCACAGACGACTTCAAATGCATCTATTGCTCTGCATTCATTAGTTCTTGGTGCTGTGGTGGCTATCGCGTCACAGACGATCAGCCGTTCTTAGAATATTCTGTCGTTCAGCCACAATATTTCGTATTAAATTGTCTATTTAAAATATCTGCATAATAATGCAAATTAAAATAACAACAACACCAACAACAAAAGCAGAACCAAACCAAACACTAACAATCACACATACAGATATTCAGTATTCAATTTGAAGGAAAAACGTCTTTTTTCCATATTCCAGTTTGATTTATATCAAAATGTGGCCTACGTATCCATGTTGAGCGTTGAGCGTTGTGTGTGTGTGCGCGCGTTTTGAAGTCTGGTGTGTTCACTGTTTGTTGTTTCTGTTGTTGTCGGCTGATTTCTGGTGTTTGCGCTGTGTTGTCATGGTTGTTTGGTGTTGTGTTGTTAGAAGTTTTTGCATTGCATGTTCAGCAGCGACATCATGCAATATTTTTCATTTAAATAGACACAAACATGTGGCAACTTAAACACTTGTCATAAGTGCTTTTATTAATGCAACACACCATACCAAAACGATATCAATAAATTAATTGTTGCGTTTTCTTCTCCTTCTCATAGTCGTCGTCGTCGTCGTCGTCGTCGTTGTCGTGGCAAATAAACCAAACTCCAGCCGCAAACAACCCACATGACATGGTAGGCAACAAACTACAACAGCCACAAAAAACGCGAGCAATGAGAATTAACATAAAAACACTTTAAGGAAAAAACAAAAATAAACTGAAACGTAACAAAATTCGATGTTATGTTAATGTAAGTGCATAAATTATACAAATGAAAAATTATTAAATTTTTCGTCCAAAAAAAAAAAACAGCCAAAAACAAAAATGTGACAAATATTAATTTTAGGGTTAATGGTATACAAAAGACTTACGAAGAGAACGCCATAATATCTGTGTGTGTGTGTGTATTAGAAGTAAATATTCAAACATTGCTAGGAAAACGAACAAAATGTCACACAATTAACATAATTGAGGATTTAATGTCAATCAAGGGCTGCTCTCGTTATTTTGATAGAGGGAAACATCGAAGTCTACAGAAGCTACCCTCTTTCCCCCCACCATATACCCATATTTACTATCACTAGCTCAGTGCATTACAGTCATAGGGAGCATACCTGAGTGTTATAAGCTTATCTGTAGGGAAAAAATATAATTGAAATAAACAAGTCGTTCAATTCACCAAAATTAATTTTCGATTGTAATTTTTTTTTTTTTTTTTTTGACTAACACTCATGGGATGCCCCCTATAAATGCAATGCACTGTGTTAGCGATGGGAAATAAGGGTATTGGAGGGAGGAAAGAGGGAGTAGTGTTTGTTGACGTTGGCCTTGAATTTGGTAATGTCATAGCAGGCAGGAAAAACACTCGCAGGAAGATTATTCCACAAACGAACAGTCCGGCTGAAGAACGAATTTTCTCTATAGTGGGAAGATCGAGACTCCGGTGGATGAACCAAGTGGAAGAAGACATGAAGATGGTTGGTATCACCAACTGGAGAAGCCAAGCAGAAGACCAAAGTGCTTGAAACGCACTTATTAATCAGACCAAGACCAACAACAGGCTGTAGAGCCAACCTTAGTAGGTAAGTAATTAAAGATAAATCCGCGAGCATCAATTTTTTTTGTTATTTGTATTTCTCAAATTTCATATATAAACAAAATATTTAGATGCATCGGCGCCAGTCGGCATTTAAGAGGCTAGTTGGCATATTTTAAATACAATGCTAATTATAATTGCATATAAATATAATAAAATAAAAAATATATAAGTAAATATATACATATATGTCAGAATAAATACCTACATCGGAAGCATATAATGTGTGTAGAGATTTTATCTCAAAAGATCCTCAACATTCGATAGCAAAAATTCGTTTAGCAAACGTTTGAAGTTTGAAAGTATAATATTTATAATAATTTTGTGATAATCTATCGATGAAAATAGAAAATCATGTTGTTTCTATGCAGTGCTGTAAGGGTAAACCCCAGTTACCTCTGCTGTGTCTCTCCTATGAATGTGATCCTGTAGGACGACCTTTCTTAAACACACAAATTTATATTTATTTTAATTATAGACCTGAGTGAAATACTAAGTGAGATGAAAACAAACACAAAAACTCTGCGTTAGTGTTGCAAAGTGTAGTTTGTGATCACCTGATCGATCTTCAACAAGACAGTTCCTTGTAGCATACAAAGTATGGACAAGGAGTGAACAAAATTGAAAATACAAATTGTTTTACTTTCTTTTTTCTCTTAACATTCCATGAAACAACTGACGGAGAACTTTTCTCGAATCCGTGAACTGTGTACTGTACAATTAGTATAATCACTGACCGGAACCTACGGGTTTAAAGCCGGCTCGGAACGCTTCGAGATTACTATCTTACTTTTAAAGTCGCCAGCATTTACGAGGTGGAAACAGCCACTGAGAATGTTTGATTGTCTCGACACAGTTTCGAACCTGGGATCTTCGGTATGTTAGTCGCACAGAAAGCCTACCACACCACGGCCTTTCAAAAATTGTATTATAATTATTTAAACTGTTATTGGTGTGTTGGATATTTTTGAAATTTATTTATTTGTTTATTAATTACAATACAAAGTAAATTTATATTATAATTTTAGGGTCCAAGGGTAAACCGGGTGACAAAGACCATTTGGCTTGATTTTTGCAGCGACAGACCAAAGCCTCTGATGGGAATCGATCCCACAAACCCCACGCTGATAGGCAAGCACGCTACCAACTCGCCTACCGGGGCGCTTATATTTTTGAAATACTTTGCCTTTATTGGGATAACCCAAAACATTTTATTTAGGAACAAATCAAATCTGTAATCTGTGGACAATAGAATTGTTATACTAATTTATCAGTGGTTACACTTGAAAGCCAACTCCAAGAGTTTAATGATTTTTCTAGAAATGTTGTAAAGGGTTTTCCAATAAGAGGTGTTATTTTGAATCACCCGGTATTTCGGTAGCTGTCGCTTTTGTATTTCGTTGATTGTACATCAATTTGATGAACATTTTACATCAATTTGACGAATATTGTACATCAATTTGATGAACATTGTACATAAATTTGATGAACATTGTACATCAATTTGATGTAAATTGTACATCAATTTGATGAAAGTTGTACACCAATTCGATGAACATTGTACATCACTTATAATTTCTATAAAAAAAGTAAAACATTTTTATTTTGCTAAATTGTCATAAAATAATAAACACATCTACTTTGCAAATAAAAAGTTGCATACTAAGATTGCAACCCAAGATATACGAATCCAATTCGGAAGCTGCCTCGCTTCCTCATCGGTACCCTTTGCATTGAAGCGTTTATTCTCTGACATTTGACAAGTAGAAACTACGACATTACTAAAAATGGAACCATACACGCTTCAACAAGGCATTGAAATTATTAAAATTCACTACAAAAATGGTGAACAACTTGCAGTCACAGTTCGCAAAACTAAAAAGTTTCGAGACTGTGTTATCTCTCGAAAAAGTGATCACAGTTGACCACCGAGATCTTGTGATTTAACACCTTGCGACTTTTTCCTTTGGGCCCCGTGAAAGGCGTCAAAGATAGAATTCGTGAGGCTATCGAGGCAGCCACTTTGCCATTTGAGTATGGGAAATTTCATGAAAGGGATGTGGTCCTGTATGCGTGGTCGTGGTGTCCATTTCGCTAATGTTGTTTTTCATTATTAACGGCATACCTTCCTCTTTATTATGAAATAAATATGCGATCATTTATCTCAAAAAATTCCATTTTTCTTGGAATACCAAAATAACACCTCTTGTTGTACTTATCCAATAGATTGTTGTCTGATTCCTTAAAAACTCAATCAGATTATATTATATTTTTGCCACCAATACGGAAACACCAGCACAATACTGGTCTTCAATACCGAATTCACAACTAACTGCATCTGCAATATAAAACTTAGAGTTGTTGGCTACGAAGTCATTTTTATAAAACAACAAAACTTTGCCAAGAATGATCAATCACAGATTTCTGCTAATTCATTAAAAGATTTTTTTTTTTTTGTTGTCAAATTCATTAAAAACTAAAATCACTAAACATATAAAGATTTTTTTTGCCAAATTCATTAAAAACTAAACTCACTAAACGTATCCAGTTACCAATCTAAAATCCAAGATGATGATACCCATTGAATCTTACCGATACGACACACCTGGGTCTGCAACTCACCTAATAAATAACAATTAATTGCATTAATTGCCAAATTATTTAGTTTCATGAAACATATGCATTGTTAATTGATTGCATATTAATTACAATAGAAACAAAGAAATAAGAAATCTCTGTATAGCTTTAAAAACAAAAGACTTAGGAAAGAAGCGTGATTTGTTAACAACCAAGTGACGGATACTTCTTGGCTGTGACTTCGATGTGTGTTAAATACAATTCTTTGTTTTGGATCTTATGTCATTGCAACAATTACTCAAAATTACCAATGACAACCGCAAAATCCAAACTTGAAAATTGTGACCAAAACAGACGCGTCTGCAGTCTGGCACAGACTCCGGAGACGTCCCCAGTCAACGCGCAAGCACACTTTATATTATTGCAGCTTCTCTGGCTCTTAACGTACATTAATGTTTCTTTTTTGTTCTGTTAAATATAGATTTACAACATGTCGAAAACCACCAGCAGACATGACATTGTAACAAATAATCAAAGACTGAACGTAAGACGCCGGCCAGGCAGGCCGACAGACCGATAGACAAACCGATAAAGTGGCAGAACATACAATTGCAATGGAGAGCCCACAGTACCAACGTAAGCGATAAACCGATTGACCACACCCACCCACATGATGCCGAAGACGAAGTGGAAAACGCATATGAAAAAAAAAACGCTCAACTGCAATTGAAACGGGTTTAAAGGCTTCTCAGCATTCGTGGTGCATTTTTTCCGTTCTCTGCTGTTAATGGCCGCATGAGACTGGGCTGTTTTTGTTTTTTTTTTTTTCAATTTCTAGAGCAACTGTTTGTAATGAATCATGTTGTGTCATAAAGTCTGTGCAGATTTCAAGTGGACTTGGAAGTAATACCACAACAACAACAAAAAAAACCTGTTGCTTATTGTCATTATTAATTTTGCATTAATTAATTACAAATTTGAAATTCGTATTAGCTGTGTCACTGTTCTCATGCGATTCATTAATATTCTTTCAAAATATTAATCAAGCCCAAAGAGAAATAAAGTAAAGATTAAATGCTGACATGTTGTGGCAAATATGTTTATAATTACTATACACTGCCTGGGTGTAGATTTGGAGGGACGCTTAAGTGTGTCTATCCTTTGGCAACACCCGTGAACTTGAACGAACTATGAATTGGACCCGAACCTATAGAAATCATTGAGAATATAATTTGAGAAGAAGGAATCATGACTAGCGAAAATGGCCAGAAATAATGTCTCTATATTTTTTATAAGGAAGGACTCACTATGGTTGAGTCAATGTCCGCCCACAGATTAGCGTTTTTTGTCCGGGTAAAACCTAAGACCAACAACAGGTTGTAGAGCCAACCCAAACAAGATAGTAACGTTAAAAAATCAACATTTGGTACTAAGGAAATTTAATGGTGTCCAAAAATGGAATAATGGTACTAGTTTTCTGAATTTTTTGACATTTTTCGAAATGTTACATAGACCATTATTTTTCATTGGATCCATTGTTGACGGAGCCTGATGAATATTGTACTTGATGAACATTCTACATCAATTTGATGAACATTGTACATCAATTTCATGAAAATTTTACATCAATTTCATGAAAATTTTACATCAATTTCATGAACATTGTACATCAATTTGATGAACATTGTACATCAATTTGATGAACATTGTACATCAATTTGATGTAAATTGTACATCAATTTGATGAAAGTTGTACATCAATTTGATGAACATTGTACATAAATTTTATGAAAAGTGTACATAAATGAAAGTGTACATCAATTATGAAAATTTTACATAAATTTGATGAACATTGCATATCAATTTGATGAAAATTGTACATAAATTTGATGA
The DNA here is from genome assembly GCA_958296145.1 of Hydrotaea cyrtoneurina. Classification (NCBI taxonomy): domain Eukaryota; kingdom Metazoa; phylum Arthropoda; class Insecta; order Diptera; family Muscidae; genus Hydrotaea; species Hydrotaea cyrtoneurina. The sequence continues at coordinate 121,845,492 of OY282512.1, forward strand.
GTTTTGTGCAGCAATTTGATTCAAAATTCAATTCAAAACATCAATTGGATTAACATTGTACATCAATTTGATGAACATTGTACATAAATTTTATGAACATTGTACATAAATTTTAAGAAAAGTGTACATAAATTTGATGAAAATTGTACATCAATTTGATGAACATTGTACATCAATTTGATGAACATTGTACATCAATTTGATGAACATTGTACATCAATTTGATGGACATTGTACATCAATTTCATGTATATTTTACATCAATTTGATGAAAATAGTACATTAATTTCATCAAATTGATTTAAATTTACATGAAATTGATGTCAAATGTTCATAAAATTTAAGTAAAATTTTACATCAATTTGATGAACATTGTACATCAATTATAATTTCTATAAAAAAGTAAAACATTTTTATTTTGCTAAATTGTCATAAAAGAATAAACATATCCACTTTGCAAATAAAAAGTTGCATACTAAGATTGCAACCCAAGATATACGAATCTAATTCGGAAGCTGCCTCGCTTCTTCATCGGTACCCTTTGCATTGCTTGCCACTACAATTATAATACCAATAATTATCGGTATAATACATATAAGCAATAGTTATTATCGATTAAACGAGAATTACACATCAGAACAAACACATGCATAAACTTCTTCGTTGTGTGCAATGCCAACGACAAAAATGTTGTTGTTGTTATTAAAAAGAAACAACAGCAGTTTCAAAATGGCTCACTCTTTCATAGCGATTTTTCTTTTGGACGATTGACGTAAATTAATACTTCAGTTTGATAAATACAGAAAAATTCCTAAGTACTTTAAATTGAAGACTTTATTCGTTCTTTTAACGAATTTATTCAAATTGAAGACTTTATTCGTTCTCTTAACGAATTTTTTCATAAATTTGATATAGAACTATTAAAGAATCGTTTTTATTGATTTGATATACTGGGTTTTTTTCTCAGTGAACTCATCGATCCACATGGAAGGTCAATCCCAGATTATAAGCTCTCAGATGAAAAAACGAAACATGTTCTCGCCAATTCATGTCGGAATACCCGGCAAATAGGGCCATATTTCCACTTAAATCTCTCGCTTTGATTCGCTCTAGACAAAAAATAGATATAACTATGTTGTTGGCCACAGTGACTAAAGACTGTTTGATAGACAGCTAGACTGGATGTCGCTGTTTTGACTATTGTTGAAGCTGGGGAGACGAGGAAGCCTCAAATATCTCGTATGTGTGTGTCCGTCTCCCTCTTTGAGGATATTTAATTTTTCTCGTACCATATAGGAGGTTGCAATCAGAGATCTCAGAGTTTTCAAAATTTCTGACAAATAAAAAATATCTATTTGGCGTGCTAGTATTCTTGTTTCGAAATTTGGCCATACAATATTTTTTTATATTATAAGGTGATTTTAAAAAGGTAAATTTTTGGACATTTTTCTTTTAATTTCCATTGTCAGCTAGTTAAATCATAAATAAAACCTAGTCACCTAATACAAACGCTTGAAGAGTAATGGATGCCACAGCTCTGCTGCTATTTGCAAGAGACAGTACATCTGTCAGACTTAAGCTTGGAGTCACTTCAACAAGAACACATTTAGTTGAAAACTCCAGATTTATTCCAAAAAAAAAAAAAAACTCTGACCTATCTCTTCAGTAGCAAAAGTCTAACCCACACTCGTTTTCTTAGTCCAAATGTCCAAGCATAGGCATCCACTTATTAAACGTTTCGTCCATGCCAGTATCCACGAAGGGTGCATTTCATTCGCTTCAAATCCACCTTAATAGACTAACATTGCCTGTGATATTTTCTCACACAACCACCACAACCAGCAACAGCTGTCGTGGAAAAGCGAAATCTTTTTATTACTCTCGGACACTATTAATTTGCAAATTTAATTAGAAAAAATTAATAAGTTAACAAATAAAAACAGCCTCCATTATACAGATTATAATTTTCTATGCGTTGTTTTTGCTTTTATAAAATAAATATAAAAAACCACGATTAAATTGACTTTCCATAATTAAAAAATGGCCATTAAAACTCTGAAAAAAATAAAATGTGCACAACGTAAAACGTTTTCAGCAATTTCCTTTATTATGGAACAACTTTCGTAGGCATCTAAGTTTTTAAATTTCATTTTTATGTTAGTCAAGTTGTTGCCATGGCGAATGGGCTGACGGTGGCTCATATCCTCTTTTTTTCTTCTTTTGGTCGCCACTTCGTTTGCGGCATTGGAGCCATGGTCATGGTGCAGTGTGCTGTGCGCCACGCTAACTGACATTTCAAAGGACTTTTTGCGACATTTACATACGCACCTGGTTTGATTGTCTCTGGTACATTTATAAATGGATTGCAAAACGCTGGCCAAAACTGAATTGAATGGACGCGACACAAGCAGCAGCAGCAGCAACACAAATGAATTTAGCCATAAATAATATTGTATACACTTGACACTACAATTTCCAAATGTCATCGGACAGCGGAAGTGAAATGATAAATAATGGACTTTGCGACAGTGCTCTGCGTGTTCTGCACTCTCCCCTGGTCAAATGTTATTAAATGTGAAATGTATGGAGGGAAGACACTTTGAAATGATTTGTTAATGAAGTGCCGAGAACACGATTACTTTGTAGTGTATGGGCAGGCTATAGCAACTACTGAATACACATACATATATCATTCAAATGTTCGACTTGACACCTAAATATGTTGGCAGAATTTACTGGTTGGCAACGACAGACTTCAAGAAGGAGCTCTGTGATAAAGCATGACTATTTGCTGGCGCATAGCAATTTCAATATGTTTGTTGTTTTCAGGAATTTGTAGATGGATTGAAGTCATTTGGAAAAGAGGTGAGATGGAAATGCCAGTACTGATAATCATTGCTGATTTATACCACGTCTCCCATAAGTTATTTGTGATATTAAAATAAAATTCATGGGTAATGTATGTGGTTTACCAGCAAATACCCGCTACATCGTAGGCGTAAGTTTCCCTTTTCTAGTAAAACACAAAATAATTGTTTAATTACTTTGATTTAACAAGGAACTACTCTGTACGCAGGGAAAATCCAAAACAAATATTTATTCACACATTTTTAATTTTCCCAATTTTGGCCCCCTTTTTTGCTTTTTTGCATCTTCTGGTAGCTAGCCCCCAACAATTTCGAAGGCAATAAATCCTTTTCTACTTCTTGGCCTTTATGATTGTTTTTACAAAGTTTTCCCACATCCTCTATATTTTACCTGTCTGGCACCCTGAAAACCTGAAAAGTGCAATGTCTGCTTAACTATGATTGGTCATAGCTGGCAACTTTGTAATATGAGTTCAACTGTCACATTACACCGTGTTACACACATTCTGTCCTATGAACCAAATTTACTTTTTCGGAAAGGGTACAAAAAATAAAAATACACGTGTATCGGCGATTTTCATGTACACGTCAGAATTTTTTTTTTTAAGTTTGAAGTATGAAGCTCGTAGTGGCCTGTGTGAAAGCTTTTGTTTGGACCGATTTTTAACCCTTGTTCAGTGATCCAATCGAGCTGATTTTTTGCAGGCAGACTCGTGGAAATGTCTGTATTACGTCAAATTTTTTAAAAACAATTTTTATCAATTCTCAGATTTTCCAAAATTTTTATTATTTTTGAAAAAAAAAATTTTTTTTCACTTTTCTTAGCATAACTTGAAGAGACTCCAAATTTTTAAACTACTTAAGCGTTACGAAAAAAAAAAATGTTTTTTTAACTGAAACCTTAAAAAAAACGATAACCGTTTAAAAAAAAAATTTAGGAAAATCTGAGAATTGATAAAAATCTATTTTTTAAAAAATTTGACGTGATACAGACATTTCCACGAAGCCGTTTCGATCGGCTTCTTTGGCCCTATCTATAACTTTTTATATATTACCTGTCTTGACTCCTTCTTTGTCCCTTTATCCCCTTCTTCCAGTTGTTCGCCCCTCATGTTAATTTGATGTATTTTTCCCACTTTTATGCATGCCTCTTTATACTTGTGATTATTTTGTAAATTATTTTCCATTTATATATTTCACCAGTTTTGGACCCTTTTAACAACTTTTCCAGTTCTTTCAAAAATGTAATCATTCCTGTCCACTACAATTTGTTCACAAATTTTTGTTTTCTCTATATTTCTACCTTTTTGTATTGCAAACATTTGTTTCATCCCAAGCCCACTCCACAAGTTGCCTTAACAACTCCTTGCAAACATAACAATTTCGAAACCATGTCTGCGTATGAGAACCCCGCATAACTGGTATCCCTGGGTGTGACATTAGATCCTCAGTAGAAATAGTATGCGTGCGACCTCTCGTACAACTTCTTACAAACACCGATGTCCACCTGACAAAACATTTAACAAGCAACTGCTGTATGAATGTAAGTAAGTTCAAACCACAAAGAAAATGATGATCGAACATTTCCAAATCTAAAAGGGTATTTTAACTACATCAGCTATTAAATATTTCCTCAAATCGTACATTCGGCAATCACTTTATTACGCAATACATACATGTGACGGTCAGACGGTTCAGTCCACCTTGAAAAGACGTAAAGTAATTGCCATTAATAATTTTGAACATACGATTTAATGGTCGAACGTAAATAACTTCATTTATTTCTAATTACCAATTTTGTTAACACAGCAGTAGCCAAATATGAATTTTTGCTATCAACGTGCGCACATACATGTGTATATGATCGGGCGTACACAGCAATACTAGTATGTATGTGTATTGATCATAAGTAATAAATTCTTTTATGGCCATGAGAAGAAGATCGGACTGAGGAAAAAATCAAATAAAATTCAATTTTGCCGGTGTAGGAAGCAGAAGGCACTCTGGGGGAGAGAGCAAGCGATAAATTTGAATTTGAGGGGAGTTTGTTAACAGCCACCATAATCGAATGAACGAACATATTACATATGTTTGGTATTGTGTGTGTACATTAGAAGGCCTTACACGCAAACCGGAAACAATTACTTTGGCAATGATTCAATAAATAACAGTGGTGGGGGAGATCAAAATATGTTTGGGAAAAATCGGTCATTTAAAATTGTCTGCATAAACTAAACAATTACTCAGTGGCAGCATTCTTATCCAACTAAAGCCAAGCCAATGACAATGAATATAAGTTAACAAAGTTGACAAAATATCCCAAAGGAGTTCAACAGGTTTAGCAAAAAATTACATTTTTAACGTAATTCAATCTCTCTTGAATTTCCAGGCTACGACAATATAGAGTTAAGTGTAATAAAATCGTTCCTAACGAGAGGCTAGTGAGGAATCACAGCATTATCGAACACGTTTGGGATTTCCCTGTAATAGAATTAAACCCAAAATAAGCCGAAAAAAACTATATGATCAGATCTATAAGTACCCAGTCATCCATCGAGTGGTACCTCTTTGACAGTTGAAATCTTGACAGAAAGTCAAAAAAATTCAGAATTAAAATTCAATGAATACATGCATTATTTTCATGATACTGACATGGTAGTGAACGAAGTCTATCTGATTACACTATTCGGCACAAATTAACTTTTGAGACCTCCTTAAGACAAACTCAACTGAAACAATCTGCATACGAGTATATAAAATGCTTGCGTGATAAAAAACAAAAGCTTCGTTCTGTCCTCAAGAAACGGGTGATGAAATGAGTTTCAAAACGTACCGAAATGGGATAAAAAGGAACAAAAATAAAAAAGGTGAAACAAATTTTTGCCACTAACAGGTGGAAATGAGATGGAGCGAAAAAGGTGCAAATGGAGAAAAAAAATGTGTCAACAAATGATATCTACGTTTTTGGAAGAATTGAAAAAGTTGACATAAGGGTCCAAAACTGGTGAAATATATAAATGAAATATAATTTACAAAATAATCACAAGTAGAGATATGAATGGCAACTGCAGTTAGAAAGAAGATAAAGAAGATAAAAAAGTGGGAAAAATACATCAAATTAACATGAGGGGCGAACAACTGGAAGAAGGGGATAAAGGGACAAAGAAGGAGCCAAACAGGTAAAATACAGAAAGAGCCAAAAGGCACAGAAGTTTAAAAAACGAGCTAGCAATTCGGGGATACTGATGAGAATACAAAACGGGTGTAAGACAGGTAACATGTCGAGGAATCGTAAATAATCAATCAAAATGGGCTAGAAGTCGAAAAGGAAATAAATGTTTCGAAATTGCAAAAAATTAGAAAAGGGGGCAAAAAATTGGAAAAATGGGTTTGACTCCGTACAAAATATATTTCTTGTAAACCAATGTAATTAAACAAATTGTTTGTGTTTTACTAGACAAGGGAAATTTAGGCGTACGAAGTAGCGGGTATTTGCTAGTCTATATATATAAAAATGGATGTGTGTATGTATGTAACGTATGGACTCGAAAACGGCTAGACCGATTTTGATGAAATTTTCAGGGAATCTTCCGAATAACCCCGCGAGTAACATAGGCTACACATTGTTTGGATTCATCTACATTTAGGGGGTGAAAATGGCAAAAGGGATAAAAACTCCCCTTTCCTATATAAATATGTGTAATACAACACTAATGTTTGCTTAGGGCCAGCAACGCGGACCGGGTCAGCTATAATTTATAAAAATCGAATAAAATTGTGAAATTTTTTTTTTGTTGACGAATTTTATTTTCAGTTGCTAATTTTAACCCAATCTTGGAGCACTTTCTCTATCTCGCAGTTTTTTATAAAACTCTAAAATTATACGTTATGGAGCAAAATGTATACTCAATTCGGATACAGGAGATCATTTTATATAAGGATCAGTTGCTTTCGTCCAAAGGAGGATTTTGTTGCAGAACAGTGTTATTAATGTTAATGTAGTCGGAAATGAAAAAAATCAAAACATTTCTGTGCACTTATGCGGGATTTTCAATATATAGCGCTTGGTATTGAACCTTCTTTTATTTAAAAGAACTGAGCGTGTTCTTTTGGAATTGGTCTATGAAATGAAGATCGATACTTGCGTGCACCGGTAGGCGAGTTGGTAGCGTGCTTGTCTATCAGCGTGGGAGTTGTGGGTTCACTTACCACCAGATTATTTGGTCTGTCACTGCAAAAATCCAGACAGATGAACTCAAAATAAGTATATAAATTTAATTTGTATTGTAATTAAATATAAAAAATAAACTCTTGGCTCAACTGTACCCAAAACGATCTTTGACATCAACATAATATTTAAAGAACTAATGTTTACGACATCGAAAGTTACAGCAGTTGAAATTGGATTCTGGATTGGATCACTGTACATAGTCGAATGGTGCCCAGTCAAGAGAATGTAGGTGCCGTAGCTGAAAGTGTCCCAATTTGTCCTGGAACATCGACTCGCCGTCTATCTCAGCCTGATGTGAATTTTACAGAAAGACCTCGCATAATTCGCTTACAGGGTCCAATGGTCCAATAAGAAATTGAAGGCATATGATAATCCGTATCGTTATAGTTTCATAGACCAGCTCGAAATAGAGAACGATTTTGCTCACCTCGGAGCGATTTTACGGGTACCCTAACGGTACCCCAATTACTGCACGATATTTGCCCAAGGTCGTTGACAATTGAGTTGATAGCACGTGCTACTGCAAAGTCAGCCGAGACAGCTACATGAGTAAAATCATGTTCCATAAAAACCAGAAAAGTCCAGTCCGTCTAATAAACCACCCGTATTCCACAAAAAATTATATTTGTACTTAAAAAAACGTGTTTTCGGACCACCCTTACATACTTGTTCCCCTTAAGATTCCATGAAGAAACTAACAGGGAACTTCTCTCGAATCAGTGAGCTGTGCCCGAATCTGTATACACACTGACCGGGACCTACAGTTTAAAGCCGGCTCTGAATGGCTAATAACCATAATTTTGAATTTGTCACTAATTGTCTTTAGAGATATGGCCTATGAGAGACCTAAAGACAATGGAAACACCCATTTAAATCATATTTTCTCCACAAAAGTTCAATTTGTTAGAAAGATTGTCCAGTCGCTTGAACTGTCTGGGACATGGGTACGTAATGGAAATGTGCGTCCATCAGATATTCTACGGCTAATGTTTTTCTAGAGAAGTTGTACATGGCTTGGAGATTACTCTCTTACTTGTAAACTCGCCAGCATTTATGAGGTGGCAGCAGCTGCCCATGGTGACGGTCTTAGCAGTCTTTAAACCTGGGTTATGCGCACCATGGACCACCCCTTAAAAATAAAAGTTGTTACCAAATTGTTTGGGAAAAATATCTATCTTTTTTTTAATATTAAATATTATAATAATATTAAACTCTCAACTGATACCCACTTTTTGTGAGGCACCTTAAGGTACATATGTCGATTACTCGTATTAATACTTGTACATCCAATAATAATGTAAAATATGTTGTATGTGCGTAGGAAATTTATGAAGAAGAATTTTTGTTATCGTTCCTAACAGTTGGGGATTTGTTGGCATTTGTTTTCTGCTTTTTTTGTTTCCTCTATCAAAACAAAACGAAAAAAAAACGTTCATAAAGAATGTATAAAAGAGGTTGGTAATAAATGGTCTATTGTTAATTAAAAAGACGGCGGGTATTTAAGTAGCCTCGTAGGGCAATTTTGTTGGAGAGGTTGGCTGGCAAAAACACAGGAAGTAGCTAAAGTAACTGTGTACACTATGTTATGACTACAATTATATACTTAGTGACTACAACTAACTATATCAGTTTTACAAACGCTACTCCAATTTACAATTGCACAAAGGAAACAGGTTTAAAACTGGCGTTTAAGTGTTAGGCTTAAAATGAAATTCCTTACAGTCCCCGGACCGATTGTAAATGAAGAGTAAATTTAAAAAAATTCATTGATACCATATTTTGAATTGTTATTTTGTAAGTTTTTTTTTTTTTTTGTTTTAATAAAAATATGTCCTTTATTGAATTCCTGAAGATGTCTTTCGACGAAATATTGAAGAAAAAAAACATTAAAAATAAAAATTAAATAAATAAAATATTTGTTTATATTCATTGAACAGGTCGAATATAAAGATATACACTCAATTTGAAAAAAAAAAATGTTTTGATGCAATCGGTGATCGAACACTCTCATTTACTCGTAAAGAGTGGCAAATTAAGGGTTCCATGCCTTCGAAAATATTCCCAATGTACAGATTACCCTTCAAAAGGTCTCTAATTGGAGGAAGTTTTCCATTTATTTCCTAATGGAATCTTAAGAGAAGTACGTGTATAATGAACCAGCCTGACCGTGGCACTTGCCCCCGTTACAGCACCCATTAAAAGAAAACCTATCAAAACTTTCTTTGGCGGCCGTCGCGCAATCACACCGACACAACTTTACGAAAAAGGCCATCCGTGAATGTAATGTTCAAATTATGTTGAATTGTCTTTTTTCTCTTGTATATAACTCCATTTCCCCCTCCCAGTCGCTTTATTCTCCCCCGCAGCCGACCGCCTTCCTTAACAACACCACATAAATACCACAAATAAAGTTTGTGTCTTAAGTCTTTTGATTCGGCACACACCAGTATTACTGTGTTACTATATACTTTTTTTTTGCCCATTTAGGCAATTTCTTCTCAAATCCAACCACTTTTTACAATTGGTCTCCATTGGCTTTAGGAATTTGTTTGGCCGTCTGCCATTTTAGCGAATTTATTACTTCACGCTTTTGGTACAAAACCGCCACAGAAACTCCGCCGCACCACGACAAACGCATTTCGGGTCTCGTTTGGCCGGCGACTGGTGTTACTTGTACATGATTCCGCATTTTTTTGGTGCAACGAAATTAAATAGGAAAATATCATTGCGGTTATAAGTAAACAACAAATCGCAACAATATGTCGTTGTTGTTCTAGTTTCAGTTGTTATGGTAAAATTGGAAATATTTTAACCATTTTAACAATTGAATTGAAATGAAATGAAAATTTGTCTTTAACAATTACAATCAACCCAAAAGTCTATTGAAATCCGACATGCGTTCGAAATGTAACAATTTAAGCGATTAGAAATATATATGTATGTGTGTGTGTGTGTGTGTGTGTTCGTGGCCATTGACTTTCGAAAGCCTTACAGTATCTTGGTATGAGAAGTTGACATCGCATATCGAATATTACTACAGGTGATTTTCTTTCATAAATGATAAGTTGCGCAAAAAAAATTTCGCAAATTAACTGAAAAATAACACAATAACAGCAAACATTCCTCTTATTTATGGAGCACACTTTTATTCATCTGGCTGCGTCGACTGTGTTCGCAGTAGCTCATCCTGTCAACCCAAATTTTCCAGACCTTTCACGACATTCGTGTTAAGGACTTGATATATTAATGGAATGTTCGCAAACCCCACAAAAAAAGTCAAACGCCGTCGCAGCTCCCAGTTGCCAATTGACTTCACCGAGACATACCGAACTTGGTATACAGAAGATCGATAGTGGTGCGCCGTCCCGATGAAACCAAATAAATATCATCCGGGTCTCCTGACTTATTATGCCATTGTAGAGCTCGCCGATGACTGATTTTTTGTTGAAAAAAAAAATTTTGTTGAAAAAAAAAATTTTGCGGAAAAAAAAAATTTATTGAAAAAAAAAATTTCTTGAAAAAAAAATTTGGAAAAAAAAAATTTCTTGAAAAAAAAAAATTGGAAACAAAAAATTTTTGTAAAAAAAATTGGAAACAAATAATTTTTGTAAAAAAAAAATTTGTAAGAAAAAAAATTTTGGTAAAAAAAAATTTGGGGAAAACACAATTTCTGTACAAAAAAAATATTATTTTTTTTATTATTATTATTTATAGAATTATTATAGAATGCCTATTTAAATTCCTACGTACTGCGTGACAGAGTCAGTGAATCAGTGAATCAGGGAATCAGGGAATCAGGGAATCAGTGTATCAGTGTATCAGTGTATCAGTGTATCAGTGAATCAGTGTCGAGGGTAAATATATATATATTTCATTATTAACGGCATACCTTCTTCTTTATTATGAATAAACATCCGATCATTTATCTCAAAAAATTTAATTTTTTTTGAGTACCAAAATAACACCTCTTGTTGAAATTTGAACTGTAGCCACGCCCCTTCTGGTATATCCCACACCTTCCCACATCGCCGACTTTGTAAATCATGTAGTACAATTTTGTGTGTAAAATTCCGGTTTTTTGAGGTTGCTCTTATGATATTTCGCCAGATGTTACATTCGGCGTTGGTGGTCACGCCCAGTTTTGGCTTTCGAATAATTTGAAATACTAGACTTGCATGTTTCTACTGAGGATAAGGGTATATATAAGCAGTGGAGGCATATACTGAAACTTTCTCACTTGGTTTCTTTCCATATTACGACAATGTGCCTCCAACTGAATCACATCCAACGACCGGACGAAACCATTCAACCAAAAACTTATAATTAGAAATAATGTGGTTAGAACTCTGGTTACATATATGATCTAATAAAACCAAATAAAAACATTATTCTCAGTCAAAGTATGCTATTTTGTGTCTACATCACAGTCTTCTGGCACTTTCCATAAAAAATTTTAGGTTTGCCCCTCAATAATTTCCCCCAAAGTTAGGCTGAGCCGATGCTTTTTCTTTTAAATAATTTTTATTAAAATTCGTTTTGTTGAAATTTAAAAGTAGCCACAATCTTAGGGCCATCGCATCTTCAAAATATCTAGTGAATAATTTACAGTGCGTTTCAATAACGAAGCTCAAATGTAAGTTTCTATAAAACCTCATTAAATGGCAACCTCCTGAATGTTATTGCTAGTTTCAATAGAGAATACGGCTGCTTAAGTATGTGACTATTTTCAATTATGTTCGCATGCTTTTTAAAAACTCCAGCGTACCGCTCAAGTATGCAGTTTGAGAAAAGAGTTTGTTGCTCAACTCTTTTGTTGTTTAATTTTTAAATAAAGATATTTTATAGTTTCCTGTAACATGAAAAGGCGTACATAAATTATAATACCCAAACTCCCTACTCCAACCAACCAACCTACCAACCAGAAAAAAAATGTAAAGAAAACGACACATGCGGAGACTCAATTGCGCGTACAGCACATACACGTGTGTACTGCAGGCTCAGGTTGTTTTGCCAAATGGCGAACAACACAAACCTGTCTCTAGCCGGGAAAAAAATCTATTCCAATCATCTCCAGAGATACGTGTATCACGTTTTTTGCCTCGGTGTTCTTGTGTTTTGTAAATGCCGTAAATTTAACACTTCCACTGTGGCTGCCACAGACAGCACCAAGCACAGTCGGCGCATCTCTGACGCAGCATCGTCTGCAATGCTCATAATAATGAGTGATGAAAACATGATTTGTTTCTGTTATTAAAGGTATGTATGTGTGTCTGGTTATTTGTGTTTTATGTAAAGTCAATATGCACAGTGTGTGTAGGGGCTTTTAAATGGCATCATGGCAGCATAATTAAGAGCAGCCATCTGCCGGTTCCGCCATATATCCCTGTACTGCCCAGCCACCCAGCCCAGCCCAGCCCTGCTGGATGTCGTTTCGTCGCCTTTTGCCGGACTGCGGCTGCTAATCGCGATGGCTCAGCAGAAGTGATTCAATTATAGGTTTTTATTCGTTGTTTAACAATTTATGCCGAAAGCCGTTCACCAGCCCAATGTTCACGGGCCGAAGAGCACACCAGTGCAGTGCCAACACTTTGTAGACATTTAAGTGAATCAAATGGCTGAGATAGATTTCGTACATTGCGACAACTTCCTAGAATTATTATTAATGATGCCATTTATCATGAGGGGTGTATGGGGAACCGAAACGGCGGCACTCGAGACGAGTGAAAGGCTTTGAAGAGCGCATTGCAATAGAAAATAGAGAACAGAAAATCGAAAAAAGATATGCATCTGTAATTATGTATGAAAAATGTTGAAATTATACAAATAATTAGCCACTGAATGGATGTCTCTATTAGGCGATTTGAACGTATATAGAAAATTTGCGAATACTTTACACCACACCGTTCATACTGCAGGCTACGCCGGTATTCGGCATAAGTGCCTGTGCTGTACAAGGACAAATCGGTGCTTTGTCATGTTCATAAACTCCTACCTGTTTATGAACATGACAAAGCTCAAAGCTGGTGTGATCGACTAGATGAAATGCTACACTTGCCAATAATCCATTAACCATTCGATTGATAGATCCAGAGACTGTGGTGAAAGTCTTGGCAAATTGGCAGGATGATCGTGTTCCATAAATAATAGAAATGTTTGCTCCTTCAAATAGACAAATAATATGCCAAAAACAAAATAGAATTGGTTTTAATTAAAAATATTTGTTTCAAATTAAGTAATACTTTCCCTACGCTTTAGGACATGTGGCCCTAGATGTCCCAAGACAGACATCTGATAAATCTTCTCCTAATCACTTATTTAGCTTCTAAGCCACTTATAACGAGTATGCTCCGCATATCACTCCAGTCATTTTGGCTTTTTAGAAAACAACTTAATTTGCTTGTAGTTCTAAAAACCAACACCATTTTGAGTGATTTGTTTTAACGCCCCACCGAGTGTAGCGCACTGTGTATGACTGCTGTAGAAATTTGAAATCCCTTTTAACCAAGTGATACTATTTTTAGCTCTCCATTCAATAGGGGGCGTTCTCCTGGAAAATAACAAAAAAAAATGCGATAACATCAACAGGGTGTATGAATTATGCTAAAACCGTGGACAACTTACAAAGGCAGGCGGATGTGATGTTAGTGAATAACTGGCTAACCTGCCAGGCATTTTAAAACAGGTGACGTTGTTAAAGGTTTTAGGAAAAGTAACAAAAAAAATATATATAATATTTTTAAAAATATCCAAAAAAAAAAATGTCGAATCGTTTAAGGGTAACTTTTTAGAATGGAAAGTAACAGGAGGTTGTATAAAGTAAAGCTTATTTGCTTCGAAACAAAGTTTATTTGGCTGCAACTACAACTCACTTGCTATTATTATTAAATTGTTGAGCAGAAACATTGGCGTGTTTGGGACAAACACGCAATAAACTTATTCAATTCAAACAAAGTACAACATTCGAGTGCAAATAAGTACAGGGTTTTCCAACAAGAGGTATTATTTAGGTATTAAAAAAAAAATTACATTTTTGAGATAAACGATCGGATGTTTATTTCATAACTAGTAAGTTGTAATGCGCCTATGGCGCCCGTTGAAATATGGAAAAAAAATTTGTTGAAAAAAAAAAAATTTTGTGGAAAAAAAAATTTTTTCTTAAAAAAAAAAACTTTTGTTAAAAAAAAAAATTTCTTGAAAAAAAAATTTTTTCTTGAAAAAAAAAATATTTCTTGAAAAAAAAAAATTTCTTGAAAAAAAAAAATTTTGTGGAAAAAAAAAATTTTGTTGAAAAAAAAAATATTGTGGAAAAAAAAAATTTTGTTGAAAAAAAAAAAATTGGAAAAAAAAATTTATAAAAAAAAAATTTTGTAAAAAAAAAAATTTGTAAAAAAAAATTTTGGAAAAAAAAAATTTGGGGAAAACAGAATTTCTGTACAAAAAAAAAATATTATTTTTTTATTATTTATTATAGAATTATAGAATGCCTATTTAAATTCCTACGTACTGCGTGACAGAGTCAGTGAATCAGTGTATCAGTGAATCAGTGAATCAGTGTCGAGGGTAAATATATATTAAGATAAATAATAACAAACAACATCAGCCAAAGGTCCACCACGACCTTTTCATGAAATTTGCCATAACCAAATTGCAAAGTGACTGCCCTATGGCCTCGATAGCTTCACGAATTCTATCTTTGATGTCTTGAATTCACGTGGCCCCAAAGGAAGAAGTCGCAAGGTGTTAAATCACAAGATCTCGGTGGCCAATTGTCATCACCTCTTCGACAGATAACACGGTCCGGAAACTTTTCCCGTAAAAAAGCAATGGTTTCGTTGCGCCGTCTTGTTGAAAGTAAACGTTGTCCAGATCAGTATCATCCAACTTCGACCATAAACAATCATTAATCATCTCTCGATTCACTGTAACTATTGATTCAGCTGATTTTATTTTATTAAAATGCCAATTTCTCAACGCTCCCCTTTTGGATCAGTTAGACGTCGGGGAAATAAATGTGTTTATTTCAAGAGGAATTATTTTCTCGATTATTTGTGCAACTGAACATAATTTCCAGTTAAAATGCTGATAGAAATTGTTGAGCTCAGCCAAACGTGCGTTTTTGTCTGCTTCGTGACTGATTTAGAAGATCGGAGAACAAAAAGGATGTTGAAATTGTGGAATGACCAGAGTTACCCAGATCTGATTTAATGTTAACCTCGCCTTTTTCAGGGTGTGTGGTTAAATAACGTCAAGACTATTTTCAAGGACTGTGTGTTGTTGCATTCACCAGTTGCGCCAACTTATAATGCTTGACGAAAAGCTCAGCGTATTAACTCTCCGGAGATGTATGACCCTAAATAATTGTGGTGATTTTAATGTCCGCATAATCTTCTTACAGTTTAGAAATGAATTTGGAAAAGGTGTCGACGCCATTTAGGGGAGATGACCTTTCCAAATGTGGGCAGCTGTAAGAAAGCCCAGAAAGAAAGTAGTGTCCCATGAGGACAATGTCATCTCGGTCCATTATGTTCGGTGTGATTGTGTGCCACTAAGCTAACTCATTGCTTTGTAGATCTCAAGTTTGTTGGCAAAAGTAAAAATCATCCAACCCTTTTTTTCACCTCTTGTTTGAGCTAGCAAAAAAATCTAAATTAAATGCGCTTAAAGAACTGTTAGTAAGGAAACTTATTAATGTGGGACGACATGCTTTATACATAAGCCTTTTTAGTATGAAGGCATGTTTAGCCTTTGTATAATTTTAACTCACTTACAACTTTAAACACAAAAATCTTTCGGTGTTAATAGTTAATGTTGCTCTCACCACATGCCAAAAACGACAACTATTGGACAGTTAACCGTGTTCCGAATGTTTCTCGTTCCGTGTACGTGTTAAAATTTAACAAGATGCCTCGTCTGATAGGAAACAAAAACAATTACAAACATGTTTACACGTCCAATGTCAACAGCAGAAACATGCATTTTCTGATAGACAGCAAAGGGTGAACTTTAGAACAAAAATATTCAAAAATACATTTCAAAACCTGTCGTATATTTCTCGAAATATCCCTGAATGTTTCGTTACATTATGCTGGTGACAATTTCTTTCAAGGAAAATGCATATTTATTGTTATTGTCCGAGAATAAGGTCAGCCATTTCATGTCCGGGAAAAAACCATTTATCTAATTCAACCAAATGTCGGGAATTTGTGACAAAGCTGCAACTTGGAACAATTTCAATTCCAGCGCTGCGGTCTGGCATCATCATCATCATCATCATCTGAATGGAGGAAATAAAGGAACATGGCATCAAATGACATCTTGAGGATACTTTCAACACAACACACGTACGTACGCTCACTCATTCGGTTCACTTGCACACGTCGTCCGTAGATGAGACACACTTGCCAACAAACAGCGCATGCGCAACCGCACAACAACAACATCTGTTAATGTCAACATTGAACAAGAGATTTATGCAAATCTTTCGTTTTTGTAGACCGAACCGTTAGTTTGATTAAGGCAACAATGTGACAGTGTGTCACATGGCCAGCTCCAAGTGGCAACCAAAAGAAACCAAAACCATCGCTTAGATCACATTACAAAAGTCAACAATTTCGTAGGAATTCCTTTCATCACCGCACACACACACACACACATACACACCACTGAACGCTGCACTGCACTTCCACATCACGGCTAAGGAGACTGACAACAACTACGAGTACGACCACAAAAACGGGCCAACCAAAAAGATAATAGTGTGAAAATACATGTCATGTTTCTAGCCCACATAAACTGTCTAAAAATCCACAAAGAACACACACACAGCCCCACGGGCACCGACGGAGACATGCGGACGGACCATGCCGAAAACTCACAATCGCACCACTGCTCACTAGGGTGTCCCAAAAAAAACAAAAATTTCGATTTTCATTGGTGCTCACGCGTTTTTTGATAGATTTTAGGGTAAGGAAATTTTGAATTTTGTTTAAACATTTTTTGGAAGTGGTTTAGAGGTCGCACAAATTGGGTTTTTGTCAAAAAACGTGGTTCCCTGCCATATTTTAAAAATAATTTAAGATTTTGTCATTAAATAATTTTTTTTTAGATCTTAAGTTAACAGTTCGTAAGAAAAACGTCCAATCTTTCATTTTATGTTCAAAAACCGCCAGGTTTGTCAGCGATTTTTTCCATATGGCAGATTAAACTAAAATTTTTTTGTTTTTTTTCAAAAACATTGACTTTAACGATTTATAACTTTTAAAATTTCTATTAAAGTTACAAAAACTAATGATGCAGTTTAAAAGATAAATAAATTCTAAACAATTTTCATATAAAAAATGTTTAATTAGTCGTTACTAACCCAGAGTTATCTACATTTGTCGAATTCAATCCATTGCATGAAAATATAATACTAACCTTTAGGCTCCCAACAAATCATAACCAAGAAAAACAGAAAACACAATACTTTAGTTGTTTAAAAGTTATTTATTGCGACTCTTTCGATGCTGCTCTATGCCCTGCAATAAATTTTGAAAATATGTTTCAGAAGTTGTCAAATTTGCGTAACTGCTTGCCAAGGCCACAGAACGTTCGGCGCCGATTGATCGCTCCTGGAGTGACAGTGTTGCAAGCGCTGCATTAAAAACGTTTTTGCGGCATCAGTGGTACTTATCGGAGAAATTGGCTGCCTTAGCATTTTTTGACGAACGTATAGACAGCAATACATTACGTTTAATGGTAAAAAATCTACTTCGTCCAACTATAGACAAGGAATCAGTAAAGGCCAATTTGAAAGAAGAATTGCTTGAAAATGCAGAAATTTACACATTTAATTCTGAAGCTAGCCTTAACTTTTTTAAAGTCTGCGATATTTCGACAGCATTTTTACAACTAGATCCAGAAAAATGGGAAACCAACGAACACTTTCTCCATGGAAGAAACAAAATTCAACAATTGTATGTGGTAAACGACGGCGCCGAACGTGGTGTGGCCTTGGCAAGCAGTTACGCAAATTTGACAACTTCTGAAACAGATTTTCAAAATTTATTGCAGGGCATAGAGCAGCATCGAAAGAGTCGCAATAAATAACTTTTAAACAACTAAAGTATTGTGTTTTCTGTTTTTCTTGGTTATGATTTGTTGGGAGCCTAAAGGTTAGTATTATATTTTCATGCAATGGATTGAATTCGACAAATGTAGATAACTCTGGGTTAGTAACGACTAATTAAACATTTTTTATATGAAAATTGTTTAGAATTTATTTATCTTTTAAACTGCATCATTAGTTTTTGTAACTTTAATAGAAATTTTAAAAGTTATAAATCGTTAAAGTCAATGTTTTTGAAAAAAAACAAAAAAATTTTAGTTTAATCTGCCATATGGAAAAAATCGCTGACAAACCTGGCGGTTTTTGAACATAAAATGAAAGATTGGACGTTTTTCTTACGAACTGTTAACTTAAGATCTAAAAAAAAATTATTTAATGACAAAATCTTAAATTATTTTTAAAATATGGCAAGGAACCACGTTTTTTGACAAAAACCCAATTTGTGCGACCTCTAAACCACTTCCAAAAAATTTTTAAACAAAATTCAAAATTTCCTTACCCTAAAATCTATCAAAAAACGCGTGAGCAAAAAAAATTTTTTCTTTTTGGGACACCCTACTGCTCACGGCTCAAACATTGAAATAAAGTGCGTTGGCAGCGTTGTACTCGTACCCTGCAAATGTTCTTCTCGCCGTCTAATGTCATGTGTTTCGTTGGGGCTAACCCCAGCACAAATAGAGAACAGAGACAGACAGAAAAAACACAGTTTACATTACAGCCAAAACTATATTCTAATGGACAGGAAACATTGGATAATTTGAAGGAAATGTTGATTTTGACCAAATGTTGGCAACACACACAAAACAGACATTGTTGGTATGTGGGATTTAGGCTTTGCAATGGAATTACTTTTATATTCGAATAGAATTTTATAATCAATTAAATGAGAGTAAGCAATGTTCGTTTCTTCAGTCTTTTGATTTGCTTGCAGCACAGACGCCACACGATAACGCATTGTGAAGAAATTAAACAGGTCTAGCCAATATCTAGAAGTCTGTAAATAGCTATGCAGGTGCCTAAAGCTATTGCAATATTAAGACCCGTTTTGGGTGTTCAAATGAATGCAGGGTCGCCACGGAAAGCGGCAGTCGGGAAATATCGTTGTCTTGGAAAGACCTGTAGGCAATGAAATGTTTCAACTAAAAGCTAGTCAACTATTGGATACAAGTTCTATTGTCGCCATTGATCTCAACCGCTTAACCTTTAACACATCAGCCCAGTGTTGCCGCTGAGAATTTGGAAAAAGTCGCACAAAAAGTAGTTTATGAAAAAAAAAAGTCGCATACTCTTTTTTAAATTTTTATTTAAACAAACCACAACTAATAAAATTAACAATTCAAACAATATGGACAAATTCAAAACAATCCATAGTTTGACAATTCGTCTCCACAAGATCTTTGTTTGAAGCGTTCTCGCAAATAACGTTGTGAACAACATTTTTTTAACCATTTTTTTTGTTGACTAATTCCTTCTACTCATCCTGAGGTGAAACGCTGGAAACCTCGGTTCTCAGAAAATTTTTAATTTATTTAAATTTGTAGAATTACAATTTAGAATTACACCGTGTTACAAAAAATAGATTTTTTTCTGTCCTATGAACCAAATGCACATATTCGGAAAGAGGGGAAAAAATAAAAATACACGTGTATCGGCGATTTTCATGTACAAGTCAGAATTTTTTTTTTAAATTTGAAGTATAAAGCTCGTAGTTGCCTGTGTGAAAGCCTTTCGACCGATTTTTAACCCTTTTTCAGTGATCCAATCGAGCTGATTTTTGGCAGGCAGACTCGTGGAAATGTCTGTATTTTTTAAAAACAATTTTTATCAATTCTCAGATTTTCCCCAATTTTTATAATTTTTGAAAAAAAAATATTTTTTTCACTTTTCTTAGCATAACTTGAAGAGACTCCAAATTTTTAAACTACTTAAGCGTTACGAAAAAAAATCTTTTTTGAACCTTAAAAAAAAGCGATAACCATTTAAAAAAAAAAAATTTACGAAAACCTGAGAATTGATAAAAATCTATTTTTTAAAAAATTTGACGTGACAGACACGAGTCTTCCAAACATTTTATTGATCTGTGAATAGTCTCAAACGATGTTGCCGGAAAGGTCGGGAAAAGTATTGACCCGTACTGGACAGTTCATTGAATAAAACCCAAAGTTCATGTCTTTTACAAAGAATGACCAAGTTTTTATGCAAAAAAGCCTGGAAGACTTTTTTCTATTTGATAGTTAGAGCGATTAGAAATATAGCCGCAGCCCTTTCAAGAATAAAACAAATTACAATGAAAGCTTTAATTTTAAACACTACCAAAATGCAACATTTTCCAAAATTGGTGAATTGTG
Organism: Hydrotaea cyrtoneurina; assembly: GCA_958296145.1. Taxonomy (NCBI): domain Eukaryota; kingdom Metazoa; phylum Arthropoda; class Insecta; order Diptera; family Muscidae; genus Hydrotaea; species Hydrotaea cyrtoneurina. The sequence goes on from OY282512.1 coordinate 121,866,045, forward strand.
TTTTTATAGAATAAACACAATTTTACGATTAATCACGACTTAGCTAACCGATACCCCTTATTTAGAAGATAAGCCGGTTCAGCTACAGTCTGGTTCACCTACAGTCTGGATTTGATCATTTACAGGTTTTACAACATTTCAGGTGTGATATTTCTGCCATGTCCACGTCTTGATACCGCTTGATAAATTGAAATCAGATTTCCTTTTTTTATTAGTAACTGCCAACAACTGCGAGGCCTAGACACACGTCTTTCGTTGTAATTTAAATAAATTAACATTTTATTAAACGAGTATAAATTCATTTAGTACAAAATTAATCATTTTTTTCGAAAACTGCAAAAAAAAAACTACAGAATTCACCAGGTAATAAATTAAAGTGTAAATCATACATAAAATTATTCTGCATGTCCCAACAAATTGAAAAACTATTACACGTACAGACGACATTACGTAAATGAAACCTAAAAGTATATGTGAATATTAGGGTGTGCTGAAAAGTGTTTGTTGGAAATGATTATGGGAATGTCAAATTTTATTACACCAGGTAGTTTATGTTTCAATCTGCAATATATTTTGGCAAGAATATGGAACTCAAACTACGAATCAGGACAAGTAAATACTTGAACTGGAAAACATTTGTTTACACTTTTGAAAGACTATTACGAACATGTCGTATACTCATATACAAACAAACACATTCGTTTGCAAAATACTTTGTTTGAAGTAAATGCTACAAATATCTTTTCTGTGGAAAAATTTAAAAAATTTAATTTAAAATTTAATTTGTACCAAAAAGTTTTCTCTTCCAAAAGTCTTTTTGTTCTGGAACGTTTCAACCAATTTGGATCATATACAAGAGAAATTCAAATTCTAATTTTTTTTTTTTTTTTTTTAAATATTTTTTATATAAACAGTGTTCTCCAACAAGAGGTGCTATTTTGGTATTCAAAGAAAAATAAAAAAAATTCATCATAATGAATGTTTTTGGATTTTTCATATTTTTACAGTTTTCTTCAATAATTAATTTTGATTAATATTACAAAAATCTGGCCTTAATCATTTTTTTTTTGTGGACAAGAAGAAAACTCAACAATGTTTTACAATTTTTACAATTACAATTTTTTTTTAAAATAATAAAAAATATTTATTATTTTTATTTTTCTCTCTCAAAATAAAACTCACTTCATTAAGTCAAAATTGGAAGATTTATGTGCAGCAACCCAGCCGAATGAGCTGTCGCACCTAAATCTGTTCTAGTCCAAAAATAAATCATTTGGAGAAAGCAAACGCAAGAGAAGAAGAGTAAAAGACCACGAAGCTATACCCAAAAAATGTATCATTTGGACAGAAGTCGGAGAAGTTTAACATTGTGGTTGCTTTACAGGATGATGGAGGGGGTGAGGAATTGCATTATAGAGGGGTAGAGTGTCGGAAAAGTAGGGGTACGGCAATATAACATTTTTTAACTTAGATTCAAAGCTCGCAATACAAATAAAATTAATAAAAAAAATTACTTATAAAATAATGTCTAATATTTGTTCGGCCGTGGTGAGGTAGGTAGTGTGTGCGAATATTACACAGAAGAAGTCGAGTTCGAAACCGAGTAAGACCGTCAAACATTTTTCAGTGGCTGCTTCCACCGCGTAAATGTTGGCGACTTTAGTAATAAGAGAGATTAATCTCTAAGCCATGTAAAACTTCTGTAGAAAAGCATTAGCTGTTCGGTGAGTGAGTAGAAAAATTATATAGTACACAGCTCACTGATTCGAGAGAAGTTCCCCGTATGTTCCTTCATGGAATGTTAAGGGAAATAAGTAAGTCTGGTTTTATGAGGATATGCAATGATTTATATCCTTTTATGAAATTGTCATTTATCATTTAAATATAATTTCGGGCATATGGCTATCACGACTATTTTGCACAAAGGTCATTCTGGAAGTCCAATTCTCGACCAACTTTTCAAGCATTTGAGGGCGTATTTCAGCAATGACACGTTGAATATTGGATTCCAAAGCGTCAATCGTTGCTGGTTTATCCACGTAAACCGATGACTTCCGGTATCCCCACAAAAAATAATCAAGTGGCGTCAAATCACACCAACGCGGAGACCAATTCACCGGTCCATTTCTCGAAATAATGTTGTCGTTGAAATGTTCTTTCAATAAGTCCATTGTTTCGCACGCAGTATGACAGGGAAAAAAAAAGTTTTTGTTGAAAAAAAAATTTGTGTTGAAAAAAAATTTTTCTTGAAAAAAAAAATTTTGTTGAAAAACAAAATTTTTGTGGAAAAAAAAAATTTTGTTGGATAAAAAAATTTTGTGGAAAAAAAAAATTTCGTTGAAAAAAAAAATTTGTAAAAAAAAAAATTTTTGTAAAAAAAAAAAAAATTTGGGGAAAATACAATTTCTGTACAAAAAAAAAATATTATTTTTTTATTATTATTATTTATAGAATTATAGAATGCCTATTTAAATTCCTACGTACTGCGTGACAGAGTCAGTGAATCAGTGAATCAGTGTCGAGGGTAAATATATATTAAGAAGATTTGGATCCACGGGTAAAACCGAGTGACCCAGACCATATGACTCGATTTTTGCAGCGACATACCAAACTTCCATGCTGATAGGATATGCAATGATATTGGCAAAAAACAAAAACCACAAAAAAATCGTAAATTTTATTCTTGTGTAATTAATTAACAAATGACTCGGATCATTGAGTACTGATTAATTTGTATCATTTGAAAATCACATTTTCCAGGACACACTAATATGTTCATGTATGTTTTTTTGTTGCATTGAATTAAGAACATTGCAAGAACGAACATTAAATTCATTGACTTAGCTCTGTCTGAAATCAGATCTCCAGTTTGTGCCATTATTAATTTATTTGTTTTGTAATCCAATCATTACGATATTGTTTTTCTTTTTTTTTGTATTTAATGCCACACCCGCATTTTCATTAACATTTTTAATTAATAACGGCCCAGACTGAACTAAACGCCCGCTCGAATGAGCCAACGCGAATCGAATCGCGTTGTGCCGCGTCTCGTTCTGATTGCAAAACAGTAACATATTTTAAATACTTGTAAGTCGGTAAGTGCATGTATTTATGTTACTTAGTGAGTACGGGTCTGGGTCGTTTTATTTAAAATTTATTTCTATTTAAAAGTGTAACAATTAGCGTGTATTATGACAGAGACAAATTATGATAAATACGCCACGAACAATAGACCATAATTATTATTCGTGGTGTCTGTCTGGCAGCGAGTATTATTGTAATCCGATGATTACGCTTAATCTAATCGAGCGAGGGTGGCGCTGAAGTAGGTGGGGGGGATACGTACATAATTATTAAATAATAATCGATGATAACGTACACTTTTTACTAATCAATGGAGACATTTATGAATTGAATGCTCACAAATAAATCAAATAGAATGACAGGTGAAACTAAATCAAAATCATGAGAAAATTAGAAAACACCCGTATTGTGTGATTATCTGATTAAAGGCGCTGAACTGTCTCAGGCTAAATAATTGTAATTAGAATATTTTGCTTGTCAACAAGAAATTATCTATTTAGTTTTGATCTAGTAATTAGTGTCAAGTTGTAATCCATTCGGCATTCAACTCGACGGCTTTGAATGATTACGATGATCAATTGGCAATAGTCGACGGCGGCCAAACGTGAGGCATGATTTTCTTTTTCTTGGTTGGTCGCAATGTATATTGAATCGGCTCTACAAAAAATACGCCAAATGAAAAATGCTCAAAAAAAAAAATTAAGAATTCCCCAAAATAAATGACAAATACCCCCAAAAGCCCAATATGAAAATTTCACCAAAAATTCTAAAAATCTCCCTAACAATCTTAATATATATTTACCCTCGACACTGATTCACTGATACACTGATACACTGATACACTGATACACTGATTCACTGACTCTGTCACGCAGTACGTAGGAATTTAAATAGGCATTCTATAATTTTCTATAAATAATAATAATAAAAAAAATAAAACATTTTTTTTTTGTACAGAAATTGTGTTTTTCCCAAAATTTTTTTTTTCGAAAAAAAAATTTTTTTCCAACAAAATTTTTTTTTTCAAGAAACATTTTTTTTTCAACAACATTTTTTTTCAACAAAAATTTTTTTTTTCAACTAAATTTTTTTTTAACAAAAATTTTTTTTTTTCAAGAAAAAAATTTTTTTCCAACAAAATTTTTTTTTCAACAGAAAAATTTTTTTTTTTCAACACAATTTTTTTTCCATATTTCAACGGGCGCCATAGGCGCATTTTTGAACAAAAGTTTTGAACAAAAATTTTGTTTTTCAACAAAATTTTTGTTTTCAACAAAAATTTTTTTTTTCCACAAAATTTTTTTTTCCATATTTCAACGGGCGCCATAGGCGCATTACAACTTACTAGTATTTTAATAACGTTTTATGACCCTTATTGTCATATTCGAAAAATTATCATATTAGTTTGTTGCATATAATTTACTGAACCGTCTTGTAGGAAGGACCATAAACTCGTTTTTTTCCAACTGCCATTTTTTACAAACAAACGGTGATGATTGACAAGCATCCTAAAACTCATCTACATAAAGAACAAAATTACTATCGCCATCGTATCGCATTTAGTATTTCGCTTCTTATTAAACATCACAAAAAAACTTAACCAAAGGACAATTTGTTGGCACTGGACACACAAACACTGACAATTTATTCATTTAAACTATAATCGAAAATCTATAATGACTACAAAACTATTAAGATAAAAGGCCCCCCAATAAATGAAGCCAACTATGAATGTGTACAGTGTAGTGCCTTCAGTCTCATTCTCAATGTTATCATTCTCATTGACGGCAAACCGAAGCAAATCCACAACCATTCCCCTCCAAATGCTTCAGCAATTCTGGATATCCTCCACTGGCCCCAAAACAACAACAAATGCTGGCAATTTAAATATAATTATCACATAATTTGTTGCAAATTTATACGAATCTTTTAAGACGGACACATGAAAACAGCTGAAAAAGCAGAAACATAAGCTAAACTGAACAACATCTTGCCCGTGCGATAGACTCTGTCCGTGTCGTCGGTGCTGTTGGAGTTGACCAGCGACGCCGTTGGAGCCGCTTGCTCTACGTGTATCGTGTGCCCCAGTAATGATCGTTGGCAGTGGCTTATTTCGCTCTTTTATGCCGGTACTATTCAAATGCTTTGCTTTGCCTTTATCATCGCCTAACAATTAATGCTAAAGTAATCGGTTGTTTTAAACGCCAAATTGTAAAAGTGTCAACCGCCAGCCTGCCGATCGTTTGCAGTTCAAAGTTTTTCAATCTATAGCACGCAATTGGAGAATGAAAAAAGATAATGGATATCTTTCAAAGTAATGGCATTTGGGAAATTCAAATTGAACTCAAATCGGCATTAGTAAGACAATTTAGTGTTACCGATTGTTGTTGGGACCTGACGACATTACCGGGCATCACTTAAAATCAGCAATTGTATCTGAAAAGAAAGGAAAATGAAATATCGGAAAGGAAAATATTTGATGGAAATGCTTGGAGAGATCACTGTATTCGAATTACATTTTCCGACCGCCTGTGTCTTAATCAAGAAGTTTATAGAGCCGGACCCATATGAATATTACCTGGGCATAAGGATCAGCAATGTTTGTCTTTCTCTTTGTTGTTGTTAATTTTAAACAGTTAAACGTATTAAGTAACAACAAAGATGGCAGAACCGACTCAGCTCAAATGACTTGTAGTGGATTTGCTACAAATCGAACGTTCGTTCCGTACCCAATGAGGCTGTGGAAATATATTTCAACACCTCAAACAATGACATATTGAGGTACGATTAAATGTTTCACACAAATAAATCACTTGTCTCTATTGAAATGATATTTAATAGCAAACGCAATTGTTTGGTGTCGCCTTTAATAAAGAACCTGATGGTATGTTCACCCTACTCCAGCCGGACTGTAGAGTGTGTTTGATTGAGTCTTAGGCCGAATCTTAGCATTAATTTGAAATAGATTTCATAGTGAAGAGTATTTCCATGTGACTTCCATAGACGTACTAAGTTTCTCCATAGGGCAGATAAACTTTCATTTGAAAATATCAATTTTCAATTACTAATTGGACTCAGAAGGAAAGGACTCGAGAAGGAAAAAGCTGTTGAGTGAATAAAGTTTAGTTCTGAATTTAAGTTCTAATGAAGAAAATTGTAAAGGTTCCGCCATCTAACGTTTTTTTTTTTCAACTAGAAAAAAAAATTATTTGGCGGACCCTGTATATGCCGATTTTATGTCTATTAACTCTTCGAGGACAGGAATTTGTATAGCACCGTAAGAATTTTGTAACTATTAAGAATCGTCTGTCTTCCTATTCAACTCACGCAGACAATCAGTTTAACAACTTTCTGATTTATAGAATTACACAGTGACACAAATTGCAGTTTAATATCTGCAAATCTAGCACCACTATGACGGTCCGTTAGTGTATTCAAAATGATGACGATTGCCTAAAAGGATTTTTTTCCCTGTGGTATCCGTTTTCGGGGCCATAACTCGAGAACGGCTTTGCCGAATTAACTGAAATAAATTTGGAAAATTTAAATACTGTTTGTCTATATTAATACCATTTTCGCAGATATAAATGAATTTATGAAAAAAAAAAAATATTTTTTGCCTAAAAAAATATTTATTTGTTTAAAAAATTGTTAAAAATCCAATCCAACCTTAGAGACAGTTCTCCATGCAGCATCAATAGGAAGTCAGAAGAATCTGACGCTAGCAACGGTGCGTTTGAACGCTAAGTAAGTCCTATTGAATTGTTAACATTATGGATTTTGTTCTTCTCAGTGAGAAATTGTTTTTGAAAATTTCCGGGGAGCTGTGAAACTAAACTCGCTGCTAATAATGTTTGGGTTACAAATGTTGGTATTAATGGGTGTTTTTATGTATTTGATTTTGTGTAACACTTGATTTTGTGTAACACTTCTCACAAGAGCTCGTTTTGAATGGGGAGCTAAACGATATTAAGCTGATTGGAGATTATCGCTTTAGGTTATGTCTTAAGTTGACACGGCATTGCCAGCACAAAAATAAGAAAGTGCCAATATTAAATGGTGCCAAGTAGACGAATGAATACAAAAGAAGAAAGGAAAATAATGGACATTTTTTTAGATTTATATGAATAACTAGTAAGTTGTAATGCGCCTATGGCGCCCGTTAATTTGCTTGAGAAAGTATTTGTTACTTAATTTTAAAAATTTTGTAAAAAATATTTTGAGAAAACTATTTTGTAAAAAAAAATTTCGAAAAAAAATAAAATTGGAAAAAAAAAAATTTGTTGAAAAAAAAAAAATTTTGTTGAAAAAAAAAAATTTGTTGAAAAAAAAAAATTTTGTTAAAAAAAAAAAATTTTGTTAAAAAAAAAAAATTTTTGTAAAAAAAAAATTTTGTTGAAAAAAAAATTTTGTAAAAAAAAATTTTGTAAAAAAAAATTTGGGGAAAACACAATTTTGTTAAAAAAAAAATATTATTTTTTTTATTATTATTATTTATAGAATTATAGAATGCCTATTTAAATTCCTACGTACTACGTGACAGAGTCAGTGAATCAGTGTATCAGTGTCGAGGGTAAATATATATTAAGATTGTTACAAGCTCTATAAGAATGCGAATCAATTCGATAACAACGCTTCGTTTGCCTTACTCGCCGAGCTGCATGCTCTACAGAGCGATGTTATCAAACTATTCAGCATTCTAATACAGATATAAACAATTTTGAATAATTTTTCAAAAAAAAATATAGCCGATTAATAAACTGAATTAATAATGACATCAGCACTCAACATTATAACTCCAATCTGTGTACGGTGTTGCAAGTTCTCCCACTGACGACCACAATGCACATTTGTATTTGTTGCCCAAATCAAATATGAAAAAAACCAAAAAAAAATCTAATAAAACGTAATTTTTATAATTCGTACTTGCAACAACTCGTGTGTTTTAATGTACAAAAATGTTAATAAACATTATGTTAACATTTCGGCTAAAGAAAAAATAAAATTCGAAGAAAAAAAACAGAACGCTGTTTTTTTTCTGCCCAACACGCATTTATTGGTGCTGGTGCTGATGCTGGTGCATTTATTTCAGTTGGGATTTTTGTTAATTGTACTCGTATTGCGTGCGTCGTATATGGTAAAATGACTTATAAAAATATCATAAATAACATTACTATGATTTATGGTTTCCAAATGATATTGTTCAGATTTTACAAAACCAAAAAAAAACGGCACACAAACCAAAGACAAAAAGAACGAAAACACCAAACAATTTTAAAGCAACACAACGTGCGTTCCTCTATGATGCCAAAACAGCAACAACAAAAAGAACTTTACAGATTGTGATCTTTTCAAATAGATTTCTTTAAGTGGGTAATTATTTTCTCACATGTTTCGTTTCTATTTTGGTTTTGTATTTTTTTTTTTTGCATTTTGTGTCAAATGGTGTTAAATGTCAAAATAGATTCCGAATGCAATAGATTTTAATCGACGCTTTAGTTTTATTGGTTTTAGAGGTGTTTTGTGAATATGTTTTACACGGACTAGGGAGAGAGGTAGTTTTTCGAACGATAAGGATTTGATATTTTACAAACAAATTCTGTGGTGGAAGGTCGTGTTCCATTTGATATTATTTTAGAATAAACTAAATTGAGTTCAACTTTATGAAAAAAAAAAAAATGGCAACATTGCCGAATTGTATATTTGTTTTTAATTCGCAATGTTTTTTTCATTTCATTTCAATATTTACAAGAACTCGTATGGAGCGATATGAATCGTGAGGAGGTATTACCGAAGTGCTCCCTATCAAACGGCTTGGAAATCTGCAGAGCCACGACATTTCTTTGCACAAGCCGATTAAATGTTGCCAGGACAACAATTACAAATTTGCCAAGAAAAAATCGTATTTTACCATATAAAACGACACTGTTATCAGTTGTAACAACAACAAAATTAAATATTTGTAGAATACAACTTTTTTTGGATTTCCAGTTCTACGTAGCCAGGAGGCAGTTACGATACGTTTCAAATGTTCTTGAGAGGGCACAGAGAGCTACAAGCAAACGGTGAGTAGTGATGATTTTCTTGTGGATTTTCCACACAAGTGATTTTACAAGGATTGGATTTTTTTTTCTTTTTTTTTGATTAACTCTCAGGGGTTGCCCCCTATAAATGCAATGCACTGTGTTAGCGATGGGAAAGAAGGGTATTGGAGGGAGAAAAGAGGGAGTAGTATTTGTTGATGTTTGTCTTAAATTTGATAATGTCATAGCAGGCAGGAAAAACACTTGCTGGAAGATTATTCTACATGCGAACAGTCCGGCTGAAGAACGAATTATCTATATAGTTCGTCGTCCGGTTAACCGGCCATTTGACAATGAACGGATGAGAGACCCTGGATAGCCGAGTATTCCGGTTAAATGTTCTAACGTCAGCGACCAGACGACGGATATCTTGTGAACAGATACCATTAAAATATCTATAGAATAGCGATACACAACCCACATTCCGGCGATGCTGTAGGGAGACAATAGAGTTGGATACCCTACTATCTCCAATCATCACCACCGCTCTCCTCTGTACACGGTCCAGAAGCTTCAAAGATGTCAATGGAGCCCCTGCCCATATATGGGAGTTACATTCCATTTTAGGCCGGATGTAGGTGGTGTAAATATTTACGAGATCAGATGGGGTGAAGTATTTCTTGCACCGCTTTAGAAAGCCTAAACACTTGAATGCTTCTTTCGACACTTCGAATATATGGCTAGCCCAGCGAGCATCACCCTGTATCTTCATGCCCAGAACATCAAGAGTATCTGACACGTCTATATCCACACCACCCATAGATATTGACGACGGTGCTGGATCAGTGGAACGTTTGTGTGACAACAAGCGGCACTCGGTCGCCAAATCGCGGTTAAGTGAGTCGTTCATCGTTCGCCTTCTCTTCTCGACCTCCAGTGGACCTGGCCGATATTCAAATGAGTACGAATGACTTAGGTTGCTGTCATCCGCAAAGGAGTAGATTGGGTTCACAGTCTGATCCAACAGGTCGTCAATGAAAATAAGAAATAGAGAAGGAGAGAGGACGGAGCCTTGTGGCACTCCTGCTGTCAGCCTATGCTCGTTGGATGAGACCCCATCTATTTATTTTATTTATTTATTTATTTATTAATTACAATACAAAGTAAATTTATATTCTAATTTTGGGTCCAAGGGTAAACCGGGTGACACAGACCATTTGGCTAAATTTTTGCAGCGACAGACCAAAGCCTCTGGTGGGAATCGAACCCACAACCCCCACGCTGATAGACAAGCACGCTACCAACTCGCCTACCGGGGCGCCTGACCCCACCTATAACAACTCGTATAGAGCGATCCCAGGATTGGATTTGCCACACAAGTGATTTATTTTGACATTTTCGTTTGCTTAGGTGATAGAAAAACATTATTTCGCCCCGATTTTGTACTTTAACATTCAATTTAGTTTCATTCTTTGTAATATAGGGTTATCCATTTCGTGATTTCAAAAGTATAGGGCTGGAATGCGACATCTGTCAAACTAAATTGTTAAACCAATTTTTTTTCTTTTCATTTGGAAGTCTGACATTGAGGAAAATGGATCACACTATCACAAAATTACCTCAAACGAATCAATGCTTGCAACACTTCGCGTCTTGGTCATTTAAATGATGTAGTGTTTCACACATTACGTCAACGTTCAAACTTTATAATATAAAATAAATATCATAAAAAAAATATTTGATATGTGTTTTATTTACGTTTACTTTTAAAAAGCAAAATTGATTAATTTCCTTGAATCAGCAAAATATATAGAAAATTGCAACTGATTTGCAGAGAATATTCATAGGATGGAACAGTTTAGATTTCAAAGCATATTCACTTGTATCGATGGTTGGCGCATCGTTTGGCTTTAAGACATTTTGATATGAAAATAACGAATTAAAAAACGATGTCTTTGTCAGTCATTTAAGTCAGCGATGTATTCGTCGCGGTTATTTTAATACATCATACAGCGCTCAGCTGGTTGAGAACATAACATTTGTGGATCTGAAAATCGATAATTCACTGAGTCGTCCTCCGCGGCGCTCTGCCGCAATGTAATGGCAAATAATGTATGTATACATTCTGAACTCAATTAAAATCTAACAAACCAAAAAGCAAATCAAGTTTTTCCAGCCTCCACTTTGTCGTTTCTGTTCGCTGGCAGAAGAAAAAACCGCAACGTGTTTTTATTTCTGTTTCACTTTTTTATCACAAAACATTTAAATAACGATCAATAGCATGTTACATTTTAACGAAAAGCGAAGAAAAAAAAACAATTGACAGAACCTACGATACATATGAGCGATAACGAAACAACAACAACGAAAAACTTGAACTTTAAAGTTAAGTACTTGCAACAACAAGTGCCGTGGCTGCAACCATCGCAGAGTGGCAAACGCACGCGCAGATGCTGAGCAACACATGCAACCGACAGCCACGAGTTGGTTCTCATTTAAATGTGGACAACGGCCAAAAGAGAATGTGCACGACGAGTACGACTGCAAAACGTCACAACATTTGAAAATGGGAAAGAGATAAAAATGAAGTCATTTAACAATTTGAATTCCTACTGGACATACAGCGCCAAAAGACAGTCTCCCGCTGTCAATAACAACGGCGTAGAGGGGAGGGCCATAAAAAACAAGGATTAACATAATCATGAATGCCGTGGAAGGAAGCCACAGACTGGGCCGGACTGAATCGTCCGACTGGCCGGACGGTAGTGCGGCACCGCTGAATACTACATGCCGACTTTTGATTAAGTAAATTTTAAAATAAATGAATTACTACAACGTCCAGGCAAAGCAGCCATCGACATCGCCCTGGCCACGCCAATTGCAGTGGGAAAAAGGGCCCCACTGTCAGAATGTTGACTCTCCCCTGCCATGTCCACCAGAAGACAAAAGACAATGGGTGGTTTTCCTACACATAAATTGTCGGTGTGCCTGTTGCTGGCAATTGTAAAGATTAGTGATTTTGACATCCTTTATTAGATTAAACGGGGAAGACGAACCAAATAGGAAAAAAAAAAACAAAAGCAAAATCAAGATTCTTATCAAATATATTCCATTATTAATGACGTACTTTAGTATCGCATCTGGGAAATCTACTGCCGCGATCAGCGAAGAATTTTAATTAATAATAAAGTGAACTTAATTGGTCCATAAACAATGACTATGGCACAATTAAGTGCTAACAAACCGTGTGCGATTATTTTCTATTTGGCAAATAAGGCTCTTGTGATACCTTCTCAATAGGAAGTGGAGAACGGAGAACGCAGTATAGATTAAGGGTATTCATGAATTGTGTATATGAAGTGATATTTTTACGTTGTTGATTTTAATAAGCTTCATCCATATGATTAATATCGTCAGAATAGACCTGTCCATACTGAACTGTCCATACTGAAAGTGATCGTTGATTTTGTTTGACAATTGTTATGCACTGAAGTTGGATCAAAATATTTAAAAATTGCCAATTCACACTTGGCAATTTTACTTGCGGCAATTTTTATGATTCCCTCTTGAACCTGTCTCTTGGGTTTAAATTATTGCCCTTTCAAAAGCAAATGCCTTTCAAAATGTCAAAATAACTCACACTACGAAAAACGCAAAAGGAATTGCAAATACAAGCAAGTGTTTCCCTTTCCATTCACCTTACCTCTCTCTTCAACAAACTGAGAAATGCGGGAATTAAAATTAAAAAAAATCTTGAAAACTAGGAATTGTTCAGAAAAATAGTTTGTTTCTTTAATTTGTTTTTGTCCTTTTAGGTCTTGAAAATATAAAATGAGCAAGACATTTTTTTTTGGAGTTTAGGAAAGTGTTCACTACACTGGAATGGGTTGAAGGATTTTTACAAAACTTGTATCATATTAAAGAAGAAGCTATTAGTTAATTTCGATTTTATAAAATTTTTAAAATAGTTTATTTTTTAAGAAAATCTGCAATTTAAAAAAAAAATATTTTTACATATGATTTGTTATCATATGTTAAGTCAGTTTGCAAGTTTCGGCAAAAATTTATTCCATACGAACTCTGTTTTAAAAGCATATGGGGTTAATTATTTTTGATTTTTTGAAAAAGTTTATCAAACCGTTTTTTTCTCCAAAAATGTCGGGTTTTCTGCGTTTTTCCGTATTTAAAGCACAATTTGGTCAAGTTGGCATTTTCAAAGTTGTTGAGTCATCATTTCAAACGAAAAATGTTCGAGATTACATTGATGTACATAAAAATCATAAGTTTTGTAATTTTTTTTTGCTCGTTTAGCATATACAATTTTTTGGAAAATTATAAATAAACTAAACGAGGAACGTTTCATAACACCGTGTTACACACATTCTGTCCTATGAACCAAATTTACTTTTTCGGAAAGGGGATAAAAAATAAAAATACACGTGTATTGGCGATTTTCATGTACACATCAAAATTTTTTTTTAAGTTTGAAGTATGAAGCTCGTAGTGGCCTGTGTGAAAGCCTTTGGACCGATTTTTCAGTGATCCAATCGAGCTGATTTTTGGCATCTATTTTAGACAATAGATTTTTATCAATTCTCATTTTTTCCTAATTTTTTTTTTAAATGGTTATCGTTTTTTTTAAGTTTTCAGTTCAAAAAGCATGTTTTTTTGTAACGCTTAAGTAGTTTAAAAATTTGGAGTCTCTTCAAGTTATGCTAAGAAAAGTGAAAAAAATATTTTTTTTTTCAAATATAATAAAAATTGGGGAAAATCTGAGAATTGATAAAAATTGTTTTAAAAAAATTTGACGTGATACAGACATTTCCACGAGTCTGCCTGCCAAAAATCAGCTCGATTGGATCACTGAAAAAGGGTTAAAAATCGGTCGAAAGGCTTTCACACAGGCCACTACGACTTTCATACTTCAAACTTAAAAAAAAAAATTCTGACGTGTACATGAAAATCGCCGATACACGTGTATTTTTATTTTTTCCCCTCTTTCCGAATATGTGCATTTGGTTCATAGGACAGAAAAAATCTATTTTTTGTAACACGGTGTAATTTTTAAAAATTTCATGAAAGTGTTAAAAACTGATGATGCAGTTTTAAAGCTGGAAAAATTCTACAAAAATTGTCGTTTCCAAAAAAATCTAAAAAAATTCTCAAAATTACTTAACACCATAAGCTATCAAAACCAGGTTGAGCCACCCTTTGGTCACCCTAGTAGACATGCAGCTATCGTTGTAGAGAGTGTGCGAAACAGTCCTCCTGGAACACCACATTTTACGAACCAGCCTGAGGAGAGTTTCGTACAAGGACCTCGCATTATTCGCTAAATCAAATTAAATCATAACTGGAAGGCACAAGATCATCCGTTATCACTTCTCGAGTTGTCATATCGCATTTTCACTTCTGCGGCTATGTTAACAAGCCAAACTGCCGATTCTGGGAATTGGATACAACGGATAAGATCGTCGAGAAGCCAATCCAAAGTGACACTGGGGTACGGACTTGGAAACGTTAGCATTATTGATCCATTTTTCTTTCACATTTGACTTGGAAGCGCCATTTGTCTTACCGTGAGGACTGCAGAGGCTTTCTTAACCATGTTTTGTGTTCAGAGATTGAATACAACGACCTGGACGATATTTGGTTTCGCCAGAGTGTCGTGTCATCCCACATAGGCCTCGCCACAATTGATCTTTCACACACGCGAAGAGGTAAAAAGTCACAGAAATAAAATAAGCGGTTGCACAACGTTCACAATTAAAGTATCGATTACACAAAAAGCGCATTTCCTTTCAGAATTCGGTATTATGTGGAAGAAATGAATATATTTTTGTCTGTAATTTTGCTCCTTGATAGAGGATATAAATCGGAATTTTTTTTTTGTCTCACTTAAGAATTTTCGGAAATTTGACCTTGTCTTTCTTTGGGCCTTAACTGCTCAGAGGGACAATTTAATAGCTATATACAATCACATTGACAGTTTCAATCTAGCTGGACAATTTATGCAATATCTGCAAAATCCAGCTCATCTGGCAACCCTAATGTCCCTGCACACTAATGACAATGTCCAACTATAGAACCAGCTAAAAGAACGAAATACCGCATGTAGGGTATCTTCGCAAAATTGCGATTAATTAAATGTCTCATGTATCACCGCACAGTTTGACAAAAACCAAAATCATGCAACAACTGCTAAATGCTGGTACTCGTAGGCGTAACAAACATAAATATTTGAACCATTTAATAATACGTACTCATACATCGCCCCACCGCCAATCCATTCATTGCACACACTGCCAATCGTTATCGGGTTTAATTCACTTAATAGCCAACAGCCAACCAATCGATCGGACGGCCAACCCGTAGTTTGTGGTCCAAACTTTACTCATTAACAAAGCAAAAGAAAAAACTACAAAAGCACTGGCAAACACATGCGTTTAAGACATTTTCCCCGGGTCGCCGCGATGCAGATACTCACCGGCCGTTACAAAGGGGACATGAATGCGAATCATTTTCTCAAAATCAGACCCCACTGTGTTGGGACAAATGTGTTCATTAGTTTGAAACAAGTGCAACATATTTTCGGCATGTTGCACCGCTGCGGTTACTGTTGCCGACGCGGTAGTGGCAATGCTGCTGTTGTTGTCGTTGTTGTACCAAAGCTTTTAGCGCTAAATAAATAAATATTTCGCAAAATAGTTCAATTTTGGTTTGCAACTGTCTGTACGAGCTGAGCTGCTGCTGTGGATTTGTTTGCCCCGTCTTCTGTAAATGTCATAAATTGCTTTGATTTATGCGAAATTAGTTGAGACACACGTTACCACTTGAGCATTTCTGTTGCCAGCATTTCGGGCTTCCTCTACATTTCGGAGACTTCTCGCTTGTCTTGGTGGCATAGAAATATCGGTTTTACATTTGCATTTGGTTTCCTGTGGTGGTGATCACCATTTGGCTGTATAAGCCGTATGTCGGTTGCATGTTTTATGAATATGATCTTAATTTCGGTGCAGCAATTGGCGGTGGTGGCCACCGCCACAGTATGCAATTGAATGGCTGGGGAAAAAACTATGAACTGATATAATCTTTAATACTGCGTAGTTATCATGTCATTAATGGAAGCGGTTCACGCTCTGACACATGAACATGAAAACGTTTGAAAAGTGGTTAGCAGTTTTTGAGTTGCATATGTCAGATAGGCAATTATGTGCTTAATATAATAATAATAATTAACTGAAAATACGAACTCAGCCAGTTAGACGACAAAACTCGAATGAATATGCAGACGCAGGAGTGTTTTAAAGAATTATATTATACTTGGACCGATTTCTAGATGGTTTTCTTAAAAGCTGTACAAACAGAAAACCGCTTCTTTGTCGAAATCAAATTCGGCGGCAAATATAGAGTGCGGCAGATTTGCCTATTAACATGCTAGTAAAATCGTTGTCCATTCCGATCTGACTTCAATTTCCGAGTCACTTACACCTTCTTAGCGAATAATCAGTTGTTGTGCAAACTTAGAATTAGGCTGGAGCGACCAAAAATCCCACCAAAACACCACTCAACATAAGTTATTACGATCGATAAAGAGTCTATGTCCCAGTCGAACTCTCTGGGCAACGACAATCACATTCTCGTCAGGGTGCATCGAAAGGCGGGAACCGAACTTTTAGCACAAAGCAGGCGTGGACGTTAGAGAGCTTCATCAACCAAAAACAGTATAAGCCTACTCCACGATGTTAGGTCAACTGCTCCTAGGAAATGGAAAATCCGCCGAAGAATAAATTTGTTACAGAAGGGTATAATGAGTGTAAAGTTGCCACTGGAGCTAAGTACGCCACATACAAGGCGACACTCGAGCCTGTTGAAATGCAAGCTGTTTTAGGGGAGAATCCGAAAAAAGAAAAGAGAGGAAATAGTGTGAGAAGTTTGAGATGTATGGAAGTAGAAATGATGCCAGAACATTTTGTCTGTTAATGAAATACCTAATAGAAGACTCGAACTTTGGCATAACTTTGTGTCGAGATGGAAATGGGAATCTGGTAACTGATCCGCCGAGTATACTGAGAGTCTGAAAACAGCATTCCTGCTGATTACTGGCGAACTGGAGATAGTGTTCCTCGTCCGTATCAGTTTTGCTTTAGGCCGAACAATCGACCAAATCTTCACACTACGAAAGATAGAGGTGGAGTCGGAAAACTTTTGACCGTAGTCGGAGTCTGAAGTCGAAAAATTTGCTCGTCTCCGACTTCTGGTTTTATTTATTTACATTTCCCATTAAATAAATAAAAAGTATTGTCATAACAAGTTCATATTTTTTAAAATTTAAAAAAAAAGGTTATCCAATTTGCTTTTTAAAAGTAAACGTAAATAAAACACATATAAAATATTTTTTTTTCATGATTTTTTTTTTATTATAAAGTTTGAACGTTATGTGTGAAACACTACATCATTTAAATGACCACCATTCGAAGTGTTGCAAGCATTGATTCTTTTGGGGGTAATTTTGGACCACTTTTTGGCACATATTGGACGGTATTTCAGCCATAACTTTGTTGGTTCTTAAGTGCTCAAGAGTTAAAGGTTTATCTGCGTAAACATGGTCTTTCGCGGAGCCCCACAAAAAAAATAATGGTGTCAAATCGCATGATCTTGGTGGCCAGTTGATGTCGCCACGATGAGAAATTACGCGGCCAGGAAATGTCTCTTGCTCTTCGCTCGAGCTGTGTGACATGTGGCACCAACTTGTTGAAACCACATATTCTCCAAGTCTTATTAAGATATATATTTACCCTCGACACTGATTCACTGATTCACTGATACACTGATTCACTGACTCTGTCACGCAGTACGTAGGAATTTAAATAGGCATTCTATAATAATTCTATAAATAATAATAATAAAAACAAAAATATTTTTTTTTTGTACAGAAATTGTGTTTTCCCCAAATTTTTTTTTTACCAAAATTTTTTTTTCCAAAATTTTTTTTTTACAAATTTTTTTTTTTCCAAAATTTTTTTTTTCCAACAAATTTTTTTTTTGAAAAAATTTTTTTTTTTCAACAAAATTTTTTTTTCCACAAAAATTTTTTTTTTCAACAAAAATTTTTTTTCCACAAACATTTTTTTTTTCAACAAAAATTTTTTTTTCAGCAAACATTTTTTTTTCAACAAAAATTTTTTTTTCAACAAAATTTTTTTTTTCAGCAAAAATTTTTTTTCCACAAATTTTTTTTTTCCAATTTTATTTTTTTTCGAAATTTTTTTTTACAAAATAGTTTTCTCAAAATATTTTTTACAAAATTTTTAAAATTAAGTAACAAATACTTTCTCAAGCAAATTAACGGGCGCCATAGGCGCATTACAACTTACTAGTTCTTCAATAGCAGGCAAAAAAAATCGGTTATCATACCACCATAATGCTCCGACTTGATGGTGACAGTCGTTCCCTCGTCGTTTTCAAAGAAGTAAGGTCCAATCACACCTTCGGACCAAAGAGCGCATCACCACTGTGACTTTTTGTGGATGTAATGGTCGCTCGTCAATTACTTGAGGATTCTCAGAACCCCAAATACGACAATTTTATTTATTGACATACCCACCGAGTGAGAAATGTGCTTCATAACCATAAACCATAATCTCCTCTTAAAGCCATTTTTGTAGTAGGTTTTAATAATTTCTACGCATTGTGTAATGGTTAAGCGATTCATTCTTGTCAACTTCCAATTGAAAAGAAAATTGGTTTAACAACTTAGTTTGACAGATGTCGAATTCCAGCCCTATCCTTTTGAAAGTACGAAATGAATAACCCTATATTTTCGATTATAAGAACTTTTTGATCTTTAACCCATTTCATAAAGTTAAAAATGTCAAGGGATTCGAACTCAGGACCCCATTTTTATAAAATATAAAACTTTTTTTTAAAACATGTCTTGGTCATGAATGGGTTAAGATACAAACACACCTCAGTGTAATATCGAGTGTACAATTTTTGAAATTTTAAACTCGGAGTCGATACCAAAGTCGAGATATTTAAAAATGCACAAACAAAACCAAAGTGCTTGAAAATCATTTATTAAACAGGCCAAGGCCAACAGCAGGTTGTACAACCGACTTATGTAAGTAAGTAATCTGTACTCTAACCTAATAAATGTTCAACATTAAACACTTGGTTAGGTCAGGACGACCATAGAATGGGTTTCTCATGGTGGCATTCCTATAGTCGATTTGATACGATCGAATGTAATCGACCTCCTCGCAGAAGTGTCCACTGCAATGGGTGCAGTCATCCAGACCATGCAGACATTTATCAATTAAGAAGTTGGCTTTAGAGATCATGGTAAGTGTGTTGTTCAGAACAGAAAAGCTGCATTCCGCAGCGGTCTTCACATAGATGCGAGCCGAATCAGCGGCGGTATCCATTTGCGAGTCAAATGTTTTCTTATTATTCAAGGTATACGTATCGGCTTCACGAATCTGTTGGGAAGGAATTTTTTCGATTTTATTTGGATACACCTAGAGATCCCAACTTACCGCATCGTTCAGGCACAACGTGTAATTCAATTCCAGAGAACTGTTGAACTTTGTGCGGCAGTTGCTTACGTCCCTTTCGAAGTTGTTGTTGTAATAGTTCTGCAGTGTCCTGTTTGTGGATGAGACATAAGTTGTCAATGAAGTCAACATACCATTGCCGGTGGCAATACAACGTTGCATGTCACTCTTTACGGCTGCAAGGGGTGGTATCAACGATTTATATTTGTGAACGCAATTCTTGCTGAAGTCACTTAAAAGTGTCAAAGGATACAAACGTTCATTGACTTGAATTATCGTGTTTACGAGCAGGTCCAACTGGATTTCGAGGGTACTAATGCGTCCCAAATACAGTTCATTGAATGTTTCGATCTGATAATCGTAATACCAGATATTGGCGGCATACTGACGTCGGGTGGCATCGAGATAGTCATCGCTGCGTATGCTTTTGTTATTATAGTTGTCATAATAATCCAACAAAGAGTTCTAAAGAGTAGGGAAATATTATGAAAACGACTAATTACAAGAATGAGATTTGTTTTCCGTACCTGTGCCTTGACGGCGACTAGACCGACCGCTAATAACAGCAAAATATTTACAAAATTCATTGGTGTTTCTTTGGCAACGTTTAGTACTAACTGACATTCTCATAAAGGTATTTTCGTTTATATATGTTGCTCTGCAAAAAGCACCTGCCACTTGAATTGTTATACTGGTCAGTAATTATTGTCGCTAATTTATCCGCAAGGCCTTTTTTTATCAAGAAACGTAGTTTTCTCAGTACTCGGGCTTTATCAGAGACAGCATTTCTTAAATATTTAATTTTTGATGTGTCAAATCCTACATTTATTCTATTGTGACTATTTTTGTACGGATGTCTGTCGGTTTTTATTTCATTGTGACAGCATTCTTATTTTAGGGGGGATTTAAATATTTTCACATATAGATATGTATATCGGTGGAAAAGCGTTCACTAAAGTCATACATATTTATTTAATAAGAACTAATTCTCGAACTTATCATTCAAACGTCCCGCTGATAAGATATCGTTAAAAATTGGTATCAAGAAATTCGAAGAAATCAAGATTATAACATCAACCATTTTTCAGATGGTATAGGTTTCTTGGGGGCAGAGTATCGGTGATACTTGTTGTGTGAGTAGATTAGAAACCTTTAAAGGAACAAGAGGTGAATTAGGTTTGTGACAAAATAAATGTGGCAGCTGGTTAGCATCAATTTTGAATCGATTGTTGATGGGAGTTACATACTTCGAAAATAATTACTGGAAGAGTATTCAGCAGATGAAGAGAGCGACTGAGGAAAGTTGCTCTATTGTGACACGGATGAGAGTTCCTGGATAGCCTGGTAATGTCCTAAAATATGCTAAGCAGATTCAATTGAATTACTTAGAGAAACCTCATACACAACCCAGGTTCCGGAGATGCAGAAGGTTACCCGTTAGATACCCGACCGTGGTCCTCTGTACACGGTCCAGGAGTAACAAATATGACTTTGAAGCCCCTGTCCATATATGGAAATTATATTCCATGGAGTTAAGTATTTCTTGCACCGCTACAAAAAGCCTAACACTTGAATGCTTCTTGGGAAACTTGGAGAATATCAACTGTCGCCTGTTGTCCGCGAACTCTAGACGACGTCAAACGAATATTGCCAAGTAATTGGCCGTTGCAAGTGAATAATGAGATGGGTGCCTCATTTCCTATAAACCTAAAATGGAAATTTCTTTACATTTGATATCACCAGCAATTGTAAGCGAAGAGGACCACCCAACCCGCTGACAAGATGATGTTAACCAACTAAAAACCGAAAACCTTTCTCTTTGTCTTTTATTTAGATTTTACGTAAATATATTTGGCGGTATGAGGCGGTATTGGGCTTAAGGAAGGACCGACCACACAATTACGTTGGGCTACATTGTTTGCTGCAAATAATGACAAACGTTGAAATTGAAAATTGTGAGGTTTTCTTGCATGCCACTCTCATTAGAAAAATCAAATCGTTGCATCGTTTTGTTGTTTAGCCACACAAACAAACAGTTTAGCGCAACACACAAACAAAGCCAACAACAATAACCGCCAGAAGCTATGGCGGAACTCTCAACTCAGAGCTTAAATTGTTGGAAATCAATAGAAATTTTGAAATGGCGTATTGATATGATTTTGATGTGAACACAAGTAAAGATATAGAGACACACCTAAAACTTGCAACAGCAACCAAAGCCGAAATCTATTAGGGAATTGTTCAACGATGACTCTCAGCTGCTTTGGTTTTTGTTATCATCAGATAATCTTTAAAACTACAAAAACACTGCTTTAGGGTTAAACATTTGCAAATAAAACAATTTGTTATTTTAAAGTCTGCTTTTAGGCTGAGAATTTCAAATCATTAAAAGGGGGTAAATCATACCTTGAGGAGGTCTATGAAAAGTGCTGTCAACGGGTGATTACAAAATAATAGTTTAATAGAAGTGCTCAATTTATTTTTGTCTATAAGTCCGATTGAAATATCTTCGATTATTGGTAGGTTATTCTAAAGGGATCTCCAACAAGATATTTCGGTAGCTGTCACATTTGAAGCTTTTATTCTTTGATATTTGACAAGTACTATGTCATTACTAAAAATGGAAGGATTATTAAAATTCACTACAAAAATGGTGGAAATCTTGCAGTCACAGTTCGCAAAACTAAAGCATTGTTGGGTCGTCGTGAAGCACCTTGTCGGACCACAATACAGAAATTGGTGGGAAAATTTGAGCTGTTGGAACAAGTTAGTGATGTGAAGAATAAAACCCGTGCACATCGCTCAAGAACTACTGACAATATGGCTGATGTAGCCTAAAGTATTGAAGAAAACCCAGGTTGTCGTCGTTCTTTGGAATTGGACATTCCACAACGGTCATTATAAAGTTCAGTTAAGACAAAAACTCAAGCAGGCCGATCATCAAAAACGTCGTGTCTTTGCTGATTGAGTCCTTGAAATGCATGAAAATGATCCGAAATTCCATCGAAAAATCATCTTGACTGATGAGTCCCATTTCCACCTCGTTGGCTACTTCAACAAGCAAAATTGTCGCATCAGGGGACTTTCAACAAGACGGCGCTACGTGCCGCACAAGCAACGAAACCATTGCTCTTTTATGGGAAAAGTTTCCGTACCGTGTTATCTTTCGAAGAGGTGATCACAATTGGCCACCGAGATCTTGTGATTTAACACCTTGCGACTTCTTTCTTTGGAGCCACGTGTAAGATAAGGTCTACGCCAACAGTCCAGCGTCGATTCAAGACCTCAAAGATAGAATTCTTGAGGCAATCGAAGACTGCCACTTTACGATTTGGTTATGGAAAATTTCATGAAACGGATATGGTCCGATTTGGCTGATGTTGTTTTTCATTATGAACTGCATAACTTCCTCTTTATTATGAAACAAACATCCGATCATTTATCTCAAAAAAATTAAATTTTTCTTTGAATACCAAAATAAAACCTATTGTTGTGTGGATGCGCTAGTGGGATAGTAGGTGTGACTATCACAAATCAAGTTTCGAATCCTTGTAAGAACATCAAAACATGTTTTATCAGTTGTGACACCTCGTAAATGCCGACGACTTTAGAGTGACAGAGTAAAGTATATGCAATCTAAAACTTTTCCAGAAAAAACATTGGGAGTCGACTATAAACAGTATACCAATAATATCACTGATCATAGAATAGTACCCATTTTTTTCGTCAAGGAATGTTAACCCTGAAAAGATGATGTTATGAACAAGTGATAAGTATACGTCCCTGAGGCGAATGGAACATTCAGTCCCAGCCTTTAATCCTTCTGCTTCTGAGAATATCCCAGGGGACCTTTTTGATGTGCAAACTCTAAGGCCAATGGGGAGACTCACGGATCGAAGGATTAACTGTCTTAAAGTGAAAAATAAACATTATAAAACAAACCTTCGTAAATGTTAAGTACGAGAAAATCGACTCTATGAAAATCACCTGTAATGAAAAATGCCCCAAAAATAAATTAAAAAATCCTCTAAAAGCATAATATGAAAATTAGCCCAAAAATTCTGAAAATCCCCCAAAAAAATTATGAAAAATGTCCCAAAAAGTCAATTTTTTTAACAAAAAAAATATCAATTGAATGAAGAATTGCCCCAAACTTGGGGTGATGGAACATGTATAGAACTGATGGTTGTCGGAAACGAACGCTGGGTCAATATAGGTTAAACTTTGACTTCAAAAATAACGAAGATCAACCTCGACTCATTTATGGAGAAAATACAAATTATTTCTGTTCCAAATCCTACATAAGGCAACATCGCACGCCATCAATTTCATCATGCCATATAAAGTTTTTCCATGAAAACTTCATTCTATATGTAGGGGAGGATTTAAGTTTGATAATAATAAATATTCTCAACCCTGATACTGAGCATTTGTTAAAATTGAAGTCGGAAGTGACGAGATGAAATTACTACAGCATCGCATTACGCACGTATATGATCACTGACAATACTAGCAAACGCCCAGACGACGGCTTATCAGTCTAGGAACAATGTGTAAATGCCACTGAAGGAGAGAAATGAAGCTCTTATCGGCAGCTAGAACACAGTAGAAAATAAACATGATCTTGAAATGGTTGCATATAAAAAAGATTGCATCTACGCAAAAGTCATTTATTTCAATAAGTGTTTTCTACAAATAATAGTGTTGAAATTAAACCATAAAATAAGTAACAGAATGAAATTGACACTTGTGAATGTAGCGGTAATCGTAGCCATTGTGGCCGGCACCACTGACAAAGTACAGGTTTGTAAAGACACAGATCACCACGTGTGTATACCATGATACGATGTTTAGAAATTTCTGCACCTTTAGAGCAGCATTATCCTAATGCCCGAGGCATTGTATCCCAACTCGAGTTCCGCTGGCAGAGTTGACAATTTTATCCTACAATATCGACGTCAATATGAGGATCAAATCAAGACATTGGATAAACACCTGGAAGATTCTCGCAGACGTTTTGATATGCGTTTGGATGTAATTGAATACTACGATGCCATTGTAGACATCAAACTGAGGGACATGGAAAATAAATGGGATCCCCTGGAAATGTTGGGCGATGTCAGTGATTATTGTGTGAAAAAATATCGCAATAAAATACCGGCAGAAGGTGTACTGAAGGCAAACCTGAAGACATGCATCAATAAAGCCAATCAGGCATTCAATCCGATACTCAACAATGCCGAAAACACATTGAAGACCATTAAAAACCATTACAACAATCAATTCTCCAATACCATGAAGGATTGTAAGAGGAAATTTGAGAAAAATGAATCAAAATATCAGAATTGTGTATCCACAGCGGTAAGTAAATTATCAATGTAGTAATTTGTCAAATGTGAGTTCATTAAAACGAAGTACTGTCAATTAATGCAATCTGAATGAGTTGCTCTCATTCACTGGGTAAGAATCTATTAAATAGAGCAGTTTCCATTCCAACGCACCTTTATTATATTTGGACATTTAAGAAAAAAACAGTGGGCAGATATTAAAACGAATAGCACTACCGCAAAAGCTTCACCTCAAACACCGTTCAATTTGATTTATGAAAATCCTATTTTTTGTAAATTATATTTGCAATAGATAAATAATAATTTAAAAAAAAAAATTAAGAAAAAGTATTTCGTAAACAGTACAAAGATAGTAATTTATATACAGTGAAACTTCCATAAGTCGAAGCACTTCTAGTGGCCGTTAAGGAGACCAGTTCCCTTAAACAAGTAATTCCATAACTCAAAGTCTCCGTATGTCGAACTTCTCTACGGAATAATGGTGGTTCGATTTATGGCAGTTTGACTGTAATTTTTATTTACCAAACACCTCCTAATTTCAGATGCAATCAACCACAAACTTATTTGCCACCAACACCAATATATTCCAAAATCAAATGAGTATCGCTGACTGTAGCGCTAACACGAAAATCAACGATGCGTTCGACTGCTATTCCAACCATGTCTATCAGACCTTCACGGCGATTGGCGAAGTGACTGGTTTAATAGAAAACTGTATGACGGGCCAGGATTTCTGTTCGTCGTGTGATACGGAAGACCTCAATGCGGTTAGGGGTCGTTGTCCCTATCAGATGGCTTGGCATTTAGCCGATAACGACTTGACGGATGAGGAAATTGTTAATCCGTTCAAAGGTATTAACAGCACGACAGCGTGTCTGCAAATCAATTTTATTACAAAGAATTTTTACCCACAACTAAAATGAATTATGACACAATGGGCGGGTAGGCGAGTATGTAAGATAATGTGTGTACAAATATTTTTATATTTAATGAATTATAATAAATCATGACAATGTGTATATTAAAATCAGTATGATTTGTTGTGAATTTGTGTGGAGAAGAGGAAAAAGGTTGAATTAGCGGTGATAAAGTCAGAGACAATACCAGCGAAACCATGAGAGATTCTAAAGATTTTGTGGTAGTCCGGAGGCGGAATGATTTGATTTTTAGCGAACCTGTTCAATATTCAATGTCTGCTTGAGATGCTGGAATGTATCCAATGAAATGTAAGTGATGATAAACAACACAGTGGTTCAGAATTAGTTTACATTGACCAAACGACATACTACCCAATTTTAATTTTTAAAATTGTTAATCTAACAACACTTATACGTAATTTTTAAAGAATTATTAGACCTTTATTGTAGATTTTACTCAAGGCATAATCAACCGAAGACAATTCTTAACCTGTTAACGAATCAACATTACATTCACTGTTATGGGTGGGGTTTCAAAATGTGAAAGGAGCTACACTGAAGGAAAAAAGACTGAAAAATCTTCAACGCTTCTGAACAGTTGTTATGTGTTGGGTTCTCAAATTATCTGTGAACGCTCGTTAACAATCCGTTTTGACAAATTTAGAACATCATTGTCGATTTGGCCACATCCGTGTAATGATAGACTTTCATGTCCGTATGTTATCAGTTCATGTACGTTTGGTCATACTTTTTCTATGAGAGTACAGTTAAAGTAAATGACGTGCGCTGACTGAATTTTTGTTGTCAAAAATTAAATAGCAAAACATCAACGACATTTATTTCCAAGAAGAGGGCGCAACTGATTGCAAAATCAATTTGGTGACAACTTAATTGCCAGAAGTGGTCCGAAGACATCGCTGTATTTATAAATTATTGCAACGAATAAGTCCATAAGTCGAATTTTCTTTAAGTCGATGCACTTTTAATGGCAGTAGCATTAAGTAGACAAAATCCATTAAATTCCTCTTTTATAACTCGAATTTCCCTAACCTAAATGTCTCTATAACTCAAAGAAAAATAATGGCACAAACATCTATAAGTCGAACTTTACGGAGAAATAAGCCAAACAATAAAGTTCTGATGGCATCGAAAGGTGTCATAAGTCTAAAATTGATCAAAAAACAAAAAAAAAGTTGCTCAGAAATATCTAAGGTTGATAATGAAGACTTTCTACAAATGCCGATATTGGTGACCATTGTTTCTCCCAACCAATTACTTCCAGATTTCTTATACTATACAACCGTCTAGACAACTGATGAGCATTACTACGTCCTAAACAAATTAGAGTTAATTGTTATTCACAATAAATTCGTATAAATGTACTCTTTTCCGAATGGCAAACAATTTTATAAGTAATTACATCACTCAAAGTCTCCGTAAGTCGAATTTTTCTGCGGTAGTTTGAAGTTTTACTGTAATTACATGTGTCTGCAACAAAATAAGTATCACATTACAATTATGTTCTAGAAACATTTCAAACAAACAACAAGTTGATGAGGACATGTCTGGAGCGAGGGTGGGAAATACTGCACACACAAAATAAGGTGGACATAACAGCATAATAATATTTTTTTAATATAAACTTATAATATTTACATATAAACAAATGTTGTTGATACATATACAACATCAACATGTTCCATGTTGCTAATATTGTCCATCAACATGTTCTATGTTCCTAATGATTTAATCGAACAACAAACATGACGCGACAACAACAACAACTACGAAAGATCATCGAAAGCACTTCGTTCGTTAATCGTTGGCTTCGGCAGAAAACACAACACAAGAAAAAAAAAATTATAATTGCAGAATGCAAACAAAAATAAAATAACAATCAATAAAAACATGCTTCAATACTAAAAAGAAACTATATGTGTGTATGTAATTTAATTTGTAGCTTCCGATAAACCGATTAAATCATTTAAAGACTACGAGTTTAATGGGAAATATTAACTATTTTATCTACTTACCTCAACCCTCAGATGATATTGTAGAAAGTTTGCTTGACTAGCCGAAGAGTTTGGAAACATAAACAATAAATGAACGAAAGAAAACTGCAAAACATAAAGAACACGCGATTTCTTTTTTTCTTCTTTACAAACGAAACACAATTTCACAAAATATACATGCCTATTCGTGTTTTTTTGACAATACGAAGTACCGAAAGGTGCAGACTGCATTTTAATACAATAAAACTAAAACAAATCGAATATAATTAAATACAGCACTTGTTTCACTTTGGAGAAGACTTTAACACGCGAGCGCGTCAATGACATCCAACCACGGCAAAAAGACAACACATACTGAACCCACGGTTGAGAAAATAAAGGTTGCGCAATGCGCATGTCCGTTATTCGATGGCAGATCAAGAGAGGACAAAAATGACGTCACAAATTGAATTTGTGTGCAGATAATGCAAGCTACTCCTGTATAGATCACTATAGTGATCTATGTGAAATGTGTACAATTAATTCATAAACCGATTATGTTCATATTGCAAACACTTATTTCACATACAAAAGTTAATTTGTTACGTCACGCGCAGAGGGAGGAAAAAAGTTGCACACTTCTTTGCGTAAACTTTATTTTGTACTGAACCAAACGAATTAAGAAGTCAGCGGTGTAAATTTTCCTTGAAGTGCGGAGACCTTAGCTTATGATACATTGCGTTATCCCAACGTTTGGGATTTTTTGGGATGTCGAAAAAACTCCCAATACCCGGGAGTTGGAAAAGGTCGGGAAATTAAAAATCCTTCTCCAGACGTATAAAATAAAATAAATAAAACTGTAAAGGTCCAATTAACTAAAATTTTCTAGGAAATGGTAGTTGTTGAAAAAACACATTTTGCAAAAATGTTAAATATGGTTGGTCATTACAATCGTCAGCTCTATCGGAGTATAAAGGTGTTTTTCTAAGAGCTTGCTGATTTGAAATATAAATAAAACACATGCCAAATTATACAATGGCAAACAAAAATTTATTTGGTCGATAATTTCTTGTCATTTAACATTTAAATATAATTTCGGGCATATGGCTACCACGACTATTTTGCACAAAAGTCCAATTTTCGACCACCTTTTCAAGCATTTGAGGGCGTATTTCAGCAATGACACGTTGAATATTGGATTCCAAAGCTTCAATCGTTGCTGGTTTATCCACGTAAACCAATGACTTTAGGTGTCCCCACAAAAAATAATCGAGTGGCGTCAAAACACACGAACGCGGAGGCCAATTCACCGGTCCATTTCTCGAAATAATGTTGTCGTTGAAATGTTCTTTCAATAAGTCCATTGTTTCGCCCGCAGTATGACAAGTGGCACCATGCTGTTGAAACCACATTTCGTTTACATCCATATCTTGAAGTTTTGGCAACAAAAATTCATTGATCATGATTCTGTATTGATTTCCATTCACGGTAACGCGTCGTCCTTCCTCATTTTTAAAGAAATAAGGACCGATGATTCCACCAGCCCATAGACCGCACCAAACAGTACATTTATCGGGATGCATTGGTAATTCTTGAACGGCGTGTGGATTATCTTTGCTCCAAATACGGCAATTTTGCTTGTTGACACATCCATTCAACCAAAAATGCGCCTCATCACTGAGGAGAATTTTGCGGTATAAACATTTTTAATTGAACACTGTTTTTGAAAATAAATTTCCACGATTTGAAATCGTTGTTCTGGATGATGATTTGTCAAACAATACTGAGTAGAGACGTCACTTTAAACTGTCAAAACAGCTGTCAGACAACAGAGTGATTCATATTAAAAAAAGCCTCTTAAAAAACACCCTGTATAAGCTTTGAGTCGAACATAAGTAAAGGACATAAAAACAACAATCCGCCCTAATGTATATGCACATACGTTGGAGGTCAGGATGCCATCCTGGGTTTGCTATCTGATAGTAGCACACACTTCCTGTCAAAATGTGGCCGCCTACTGATTTCTATTTCATTCACAACATTCGCAGGATTTTGCCTCCAATGGCAATTGATTCAGATCCGTTATTACAATCGACCTTCCATAACTCGATTTTTCTTTAAGTCGAAGCACTTATATTGGCAGGTTAGGAGACAAAATCCCTTAAATAATTTTATAAGGAATTCCATAACTCAAAGTCTCCGTAAGTCGAACTTTTCTACGGGAAGTTTGACTGTATTTTAATTTTGCGAAAAAACATGTTTGGATCGATCAAATTTAATTATTCCTTTATTTAGGAGGCACTGCCCTGCTCGGCCATTAAAATCGAGAATCCGAATATAATATCTTTATTATTTTCTAACAAACCACATTCAACGTTATACACTGCAGAGTATCATTTCGACCAAAGAATGGATTTATCATAGTTTCATTCCTTATGTCAATCATTGTACCAGGTATGTCGGCAACATTTTCACAAAAGTAACCATTACATTCGGCACAATCGCCCCAACCCTGAAGACAGCCATTGATCAGGGTATTGGTTTCGGCCATGGCGGATATGGTCTCACTTTGAGTTTTAATGCTGCATTGTAGGGCTTCATTCACATAAATGCCAGCCAACATATTCGTGGCAACCATTTGAAGGGCAAACCTTTCCTGACTGCCCATGGTATACATATTGGCAAGGGAAATCTTAAATGGATATGTTTGAATTAGAATCGCAAAATGGAAATCAACTGCAACTTACCGCATTGTCGACACACTGAGTGTAGTTCAAATCTGTATTTGAGTAATTGCTGCTACAGTTTCGTATTTCCATGTCAAATACATTCTCATAATAGTTTTTCAAATTAGACCTGGTTTCTTTAGGAACGGATACCAAAGAATCAAACTGCCGATTGGAATCTTCGGCACAATTAAGACCTTGCTCTTTGGTATCGGCTACTGTGGGCATTAATGATTTGTAATTGTTAACACATTTCTCGGTAGAATCACCTAAGCGCAGCAGAGCATATATGTCGTCGTGAGATTGTTGGAGAGTAGTGAGCAACATGTCCAACTGAATGTCAATGGTACTGAGACGTCCCATGAAGAGTTCTTGGGATGATTCGATTTGTAAATCATAATCTCTGATGTTGGCATCATATTGTCGGCGGCTTACATTGATCTTTTCATCCATGGATGCACCGTTGCCCTGTGGAACGTAGTTTTCGTATGAGTTAATTTGTCGGCAAACTGTTATCACTGAAGTACATTACCTGGGCATGTGTTAGAGCCACAACAGCGACTATTATCAGAATGTTCTTTGTCTTCATTTTTATTTATAGCCATTCAACAACTGTTTCTCGCTATTATTTGAGACATATTGAAAATTGCGCCTTTGTTCGAGCGTTTATATTGGAAATATCGATAGACAATACCTTCGGCAGCGTTGTTATCTTGTACATGAAAGCAATACATGTCTTCTTGAACTTCAGTTGCTAATATCGGGTTTTCCAGTAAGGACATAACAATTTTATATACAGTCAATCTTCCATAATTCGAACCACAATTATCGCGTAGAAAAGTTCGTGGTTTTGAACCAACTCAATATTTCGTAAAAAGTACGAAAAAATTTAGTGTTAATAAAGGGTGTTTTTTATTGAGGTACAGAACTTCGAATTGAAATATAACACAAGAAAATCCTTTTAATGTCCATCAATTTGGCTTTATTGGAAGGATAATTTTATGCCATTAATGTTTAAATATGATTTCGGGCATGTGGCCGCCACGGCTGGCTCGAATAAAGCCAATTCTACATGTCAAATTTTCCAATTTTGATGGACAAAGCTCCAATTGCTGTGCACGGTGGCGAATCGATTCATTCGGGTTCTCTTCAACACTTTGCTCTACAGCGGCAATTGTTTCTTCGGGGCGCACTGTTCGACGTCTCTGCTGATGCGTATTATCACATAGAGTAAACGTAGTGCGAAAACGATCCATGGTTAACCGAATTAATTGCTTTGATGGACGATTATGTCGACGATAAAATGGACGGAGCTTGCGGTGAACTTCGCGAACTGAACCATTACTTTCGAAATAAATTTGCACGATTTGCAAGCGTTGTTCTTTTGTCAACCTGTTCATGATGAAATTGCAAACCAAACTAAATATTAATCACTTGACAGCTGACAAAATGGCCGCCAGTTAAAAAAGTGATGCCAACTTAAAGTTCTATACCCCAATAAAAAACACCCTTTATATAAATATGGTCACTCTAAGTATGAGAGCGAGAGAGTATGTGATTAACTATGACAGTAACTCTCTCTCAATTATCATCTGTGAATTATACAAAATAATTTCGTGATATGCACGAAACTTTTGCACAAGACAATTTCAAATTTATCCTGTTTTGTTTATACACAAAAGTTTAGTACATTGTACAAAAAAAAATTTACGAACAAGACTTTCGTATTTTTATGCATGAAATATTTTCAGTGTAGAAATTATAAAATTGTTCTATCAAAATGTTTGGACAACATTTCGCGAGCTTTGTCTATTTTACAGTCGCCATCATTATCAACGGCAGACGCTTTATGTCGTTGATTTCCAACTTATTTTTGGCTTAATTGGATGATATGCAGACCGATGACTTGTGGTTTCAAAAGGATGGCGCTATGTATCGCACAGCTCATGCCACATGGGACATTCTGCACTAGCGATTTGAGGGCATGATTACGTCACATGAGGGTGCTTTTAACTGGCCACCGAGACCGTGCAATTTTATCGTAAAGGAAAATCTACGTGCCCTGTTGTTTCCCCAAAATCCCATTTACAGACAGACAACAATGTATTCAAAATTCCATCAAGTTTATTCGTCAGATAATAAATTAATAATGTGAATTTTATTTTTAAGGTTAAGTTGGCTCAACAACCCACTTTTAGTATTGACTGGGTAACACTCGTACTTCGTACTTCGACTTTCGGACTCGAACTCGATATTCACTGTATATCCAACATCAAGCAACTGACAGTTTCATTGCGGCCATAGAAAGGATTTGTCATGGTTAGATTTGTATTACTGATCATGTACGAGGGAATGTTTGCAACATTTTTGCAATAGTTTCCAGAGCAAGAACTGCAATCGGAACCTTGAGTGCATTTTTCGACCAAGGTGTGGATTCTAGAGATCGATGATAGGACTTTACTTTGAGCGGTAAAGCTGCAATGCAAGGCAGTTCTAATATGGCCATAGGCTGAACGTCTGGCAACTTTTAATTGGGCATTGAATATTTTTTGATTGTTGGCCCCATATTTATCGGTTTGAGATATCTAAATAAATATTTTATATTTGTTATGGGTGATTTTCATATTAAGGTTATAACCAACAATTTCTGCTTACCACATTTAGGACGCAATGAGTAAAGTTCGTGGGAGAATTGGTAATGTTATTACACGCAAGAACATCCATTTGAAATGTATAGTTATTGTAATAGATCCATTCATTGCGGGTGGCGATTGGGGCGTCCATCAAGGATGCCAATTGTTTTTTGGCTCTGACTGTGCAGTTGTGAACGGTGGCTCTGGTCTCAGCCACCGCCGGCAAGTTCGATATGTATTTGTTGACGCATGCCTTACTGGAATTACTCAACAGGGCCAAAGCATTCAAATGGGTTTCGGCATGTTTTATGGAGTCGACCAAAAACTCCAGTTTGATGTCAATGGTATCGATGCGATCGTTGTAATCTTCCCTAAATGCTTGGAGTTGTAAATTGTACTGAGTATAGCCATTGTCACTCTTGTTATTGTTGTTGTCTAGGTTGTTCAACTATTATGAGATGGTAAGAAATCGTGAATTGGAATATACTTAGCAATGGAGTTTCTGTTGAATTACCTGTGCTTGTGCGGCAGCCACAACCAGCAACAGTACCCATAACTTGTTGCAAACCATTTTTTTTTTCTTTCTGTTCAAGTTCACCGTGCCAGTATTTTAAAGCTTCTGGTAATTGTTAACATTTGTAGAGTGTTTTTTATTAATATTTTTCACAGTATTTATCTTTGTTGTGTGGGCTTTCAATAGTTATCACTTGTACGATAAATATACACAGTACACAGTAGCGTTCTAAGTGATCGGAAGTGTGTAGTTTGTTAGTTGTCCCCTTATCATTTTTTACAGAGATATAAGTTTCATGGCATTAAGGTTTGGGTCATTAATGACATTCTAATGTTTGATTTTAATAAGATTGATATGACTTATGATATACATTTGCCGAAGACTTCATTACGTTATTTATTTATATTTCAATTAGGGTTTGTCCTGGTAGTTGCAATTATTTCAGTTTCCCAATTTCCCGAGATTTTCAAATGCTGTATCTATTAAAATCTATTTTTAAAAAAACATTTTACTTCAAAAATACATTGTGGAGGAATATAGAAAAGAAGTAGTTCTGGGATTAAACATTGTAATTCGTTGGAATTCGATGTTACAAACATGGGTAGGTTTCGGTTTTTGAATAACTCAATAAGAAACGATTGAGGAAAGCATAGCTACGTTAAAGAGTATGCTGCAGATATTAAAACCAATTAAATTGGCATTTTGAAAGTAGGAGCTATCGTAATACTAACATCATAACAGCTGAGGCCATAGTTGACACTATACGAGCAGAAATGCCAACGATTCGATCTATACTTGGTAAACGATACGAATTAATGAGAGGAGAGACAAAAAATGTTATTCTTTTGTTTACAAAAATTTAAGAGGAGGCGCTACGTGCCACACAGCCGAAGCTACACTCGATGTTTTGCGAACTGTTTTTGAAGATCGTATTATCAGCCGCAGAGCTGATGTCGTTAGCCTACTGCATGGCCAGCCGAGGCAGCCATTTGAATGAAATTATTTTCCATTATTAATCGGAAGAATTGTACTTTCAAATAAAAAAAGAAATTTGAGAAAATAACCAGTAGTTTTTTTATAGAATTTTCAACAAAAAAAAGTTATCTGGCGGATCAGCCTTATTACTGGTGTCGGCGTCGTCGTTTTTGAATCAACGTTACTCGACATTAATTCAATACCAATTTGGAATTTTGAATCAATATGACGACGACGTCGATTATTTATCGATAATTATCATAAAAAATATGTCATCTCTACTTAATTTAGGCTGTTTATTTTATTATTGATTGGTGTTTTTGTGGGCAAATGTTTTTTTTATTTCTTATTCTGATTCCACTTCGTATGATAAAGAAAATAAACAAAATCGAATATAACAAAAAAAACAGTACCGAGACAGGACTCATATATCTTCTAATTACCTGAGGAAAAGTGATGGCAATTTTTTTTATTTCGTTAAAAGGTTTGAGGGTTAATAAAGTAGCCTATATGCATGTGCTGGACACAATAACATCTGAATTGAAAGACGGAATCTGATCAATATTCATTCCAAAAACAACTTAATTGTCGGCAACAGTGAGAGAATATTGTAAACGACTTTAACCAGGGACTGACACTGCTCGTCGTATACGAGAAACTGTCTGAGAATCTGGATGTCTTAGAAAGGACATTTGGTATTCTTTTGTAGCTACGCTATCGGCTCCTCCTGCGGGCTGAGAGCAAATTGCTTATATCTTCTGCCAACGGCAAGCATTACATTCGGTTTTGTTGGTGCTGTGTTTTTAAAATGCACCATACAAATTCACAATGTTTTTATTTTTATCCACTCTCCTGGGTAAGGGAAAGGATTTTAAAAATGTACCGCCCCGTTATGGTTTAAAACTAATTGCAACAATACCCCTTCGAAATTCAAATAACAAAAATTAATGGCTTTAACATTAAAAAAAAGTTATTATTTAAATACAATTTAAGGCAAGTTTCTTTAAAGGTTTTAATAAAAAAACAACATTTTAATTCTTCATGATGCGGGAAACCGTGAAGTTAAAAAAATCCCGTTTCCCCGGGAAGTATTTTCACAATGCGGGAAAAAAGAAACCCTTATTTCTATGAATCAGTTACCCAATACAAATAAATTTTGTATTGATTATTCTTACTCAAAAATATATCAATATATCAAAAAGTAATGACTCATAATTCTGTATAATTTGTTCAATAATATTTCTACACAAATTATAATTGCCCTCTTATATTTTCGCCCCATAGTTAGTAAAAGATAACCAAAGACCATAAAGAGGGCAGACGCAAACTCTGAAAGGTTTTCAAAGAAAATTAGGTTTTTGTTTGTAGAAAATATAGGTTACTTTGTAGAAAAACACACATACGCCCTCTCTTGGAAATATTCAGCAAACGACTTGGGACGTATGCCCTCTACACACGGAGAACAAATATGTTTCCATCATTGATTTGTTTACTCTGCTCATTTGGCCTCACTCACAAATCGCGGTTAAGTGAGTCGTTCATCGTTCGCCTTCTGTTCTCGACCTCCACAGGACCTGGCCGATGATCAAATAAGTATGAATGACAGAGGTTGTTGTCATCCGCAAAGGAGTAGATCGGGTTCACAGTCTGCCCGAACAGGTCGTCAATGAAAATAAAAAAATGAGAGAGGGAGAGGACAGAGCCTTGTGGCACTCCTGCGGTCAACATATGCTCGTTGGATAAGACCCCATCTATAACAACTCGTACAGAGCGATCCCTGAGAAAACTCGATATGAATCGAGAGAAGCTATTACCGACACCAAATGCAAAAAGTTTTGATATGAGCTAATTACTAATGTATCAATTAAAAGTCAAATATTAATTTATCATATCTATAAATTTGACAAAATAGGTTATTGATGACAAAATATTCTCGGTAATTTATGATATTAATTTCAAATTAAAATATAAACTCAACTACTGATTACTTCGGTTGCAAAAATTGCTTATCTGTAAAAAAAAAATTGGGTATCTACAAATAACGACTATTTTCAAGTTGATAATAGAATTTAAAAAAAAAAAGAATACAACAACACTGATGGAAATATATTCCATGGAGAGAACGAACGTCTCAGATCAGTGACCTGTGCCATGCAAGACCAAAGAAGTTTCACATAGTTTAGAGGACACGGTAAAAACGATGATTGTAAAACCCACACTACATATTCTTTGGAAATTAATCAGTGAGCATAACTTTTTAAACATTATTCATAATATCAAATAATTTCCGATATAGTGAAGATAATAGCGGATGTAACAGGTGGCGCAAAAGTAAACTTCCGATGTTTTCTGGCTGTAATTAAAAAAAAATGAAAAACTTTGATTCTTCTTGTGGATTATTTTTATTTGGTCTTTAATTTTTTTTACATCAAGTCGAGAATATGATGTCATGTAAATGGCCGCCGCCACAGTTGATTGACAGGTTAGGGGCCAATCGCAAAATTTATAGCATTTTCTGATAGGAGGATTACTTTTGCGCCACCTGTTATTTATCTCTACAGATTGTGGTATACAAAATACTCTAAAGATTTGAAGTGGGTTCAAATATAAGTTTATTTCGGGCATTAAATTTCGATTTATTTATAACTCTGAAACTGTCTTTCAATATGAAAGACACTAAAAAAATTTAATAATTTATTTTTCAACCAAATCGAACAAGTCGTTTTCGAGTTATGACAAATAAAGACCTTAAAAACACGATTTTTTTAGAAAAAATCAAAAGCTTTAAAAAATTTAAAAGAAAAGCTTTACCAAAAAAAAAAATTTAACATTTTTGTACTCATCAGAATTGTGCTTATTCATAGTGTAGCATAGTGTAATGCGAGGTCTTTGTGGAAAATTCGCATTCGGCTGCTACATGCAATGCTGAGTTCGTTGGCGGGACAATGTCTCGGGACTGAGTCACACCCTCCCCACTACTGCAGAGACATCCTCGTCAGTGCTCACCGTTCAACGACGGGGATCGTGGGTGTTGTACATGGAGAAAATTTAGTTTTAATAAACGTACTGTTTGGCATACACACGCAGTATTAACTACAAATAAGTTGGCATTAGCGTAAAGCGATTTAATTCATTCCACGTAGATATGATACTGCCTTTCTGTTGAGTTTTGGAAAGAGCTGCCACTGTCCAAATAACATATGAATGGCAACCGCTAGAAGGTCCTCACGTTCAGGTAGAAAACAGCATACAGTTGAAAACAAAATATTTTGTAACTCCAGTTCTGCTGGAGCTAGCAAATTTAAATTTCCCATAGCCATGGTTTTTAGATTTTCAGCACCATTGAATGACTGTTCGTTCTGGTCCACTCTGGAATGTTAGCCAACACACAAAATCAATAGAAAAAGGTGTTGACATTTTCGCAATGTGTACTTTGCGTTTCGAGAAATATTTCTCTAAATTCAGTTTTAGCCTTGAAAAGTCAATCCTTTCGATGAACCCTGATAAGTGAAATATTGAAGCTGTCCACACCACGAACGACTCTTTAGACATAACGATAGAAGGTTGCATTTTAAAAGATATAGCAAATTCAATTGTACCGAAAGCACCATGCCCCTTTATGCTTGAACACACACAAAAAAACCGCTCTAGTAAAATATTCGCGTCTTTTTCGCGGTTAGGGCTCGGTACTTTTCAAAAACTCCAAACGAATATATTCCAAAACGGAGCACAAATGTATTTTTTTATGAGCTTCACAGTTTATTTCATTTAAAGTTTTGCGTTATTTCATATCGATTCAGCCCATGACCAAAATAATTGAAAAAATTGCCATTGTGTTTCGCACTGAAATGTATTTTAAAAGAAAGTAGTTGTGTCTTTTTTTTTGTTCGCAAATTTCACAGACAACATTATGTTTAATGTTTTATTTAGATTATTTGTCGGTTAATATATTTAACAGTTGAAATAGTATAATTGTTGACTGATAATATTTTGAAAATACCACTCATTTTCGGGTACTTTCGGTCATCGATGACATCGTTATTTACTGTATGTCCAACATCAAACAACTGACAGTTTCATTGCGGCCATAGAAAGGATTTGTCATGGTTAGATTTGTATTACTGATCATGTACGAGGGAATGTTTGCAACATTTTTGCAATAGTTTCCAGAGCAAGGACTGCAATCGGAACCTTGAGTGCATTTTTCGACCAAAGTGTGGATTCTGGAGATCGATGATAGGACTTTACTTTGAGCGGTAAAGCTGCAATGCAAGGCAGTTCTAACATCATGATAGGCTGAACGTCTGGCGGCTTTCATTTGGGATTCGAAGGTTTTTTTATTATTGGTGACAAATGCAACGGATTCTGAAACCTATTGGAATATTTCAAATGGTTATTGAAAACAATAATAAATAAGTAGCCAACAATTTGTAGTTACCATATTTTGGATGCAACTATTAAAGTCCGGCGAGAATACAGAAATGCCATTACACTGTTGCATTTCCGTTTGAAGTGTATAATTATTAAAATATGTTAAATTATTACGGGTGGCAATTGGGGCGTCCATCAAGGATGCCAATTGTTTTTTGGCTCTGACTGTGCAGTTGTGAACGGTGGCTCTGGTCTCAGCCACCGCCGGCAAGTTCGATATGTATTTGTTGACGCATGCCTTACTGGAATTACTCAACAGGGCCAAAGCATTCAAATGGGTTTCGGCATGTTTTATGGAGTCGACCAAAAACTCCAGTTGGATGTCAATGGTATCGATGCGGTCGTTGTAATCTTCTCTAAATGCATGTAGTTCGTCATTGTATTGAATAATGGCATTGTCGTTGTCGTTGTTGTTGTTATTATTATTATTATTGTTGTTGTTTATGTTGATAACCTATTACGAGAATTTAAAAATTGTTGAATTCGAATGTACTTAACCATGAAGATTCTAGCGAATTACCCCAGCATTTGTAGCAGCCACAACCAGCAACAGTACCCATAACTTGTTGCAAACCATTTTATTGTTCTTTCTGTTCAAGTACTCGGTGCCAGTATTTTGAAGCTTCTGATAGTCGTTAACATTTGTCGAGTGTTTTTATTATTATTTATCATAGTTGTCACTTTCTAAAGTTGTTATCGCAGACACGATAAATATGCACAGTGCACAGTAGCGTTAAAAGTGATCACGCCTTATCATAATTTCGCACATTAGAAGTTCAGGGCATTAATATGTGATTGATTTTCTATTGTTCTGGGGAATTCACAAAACTAAATGAATGGAAAATAATTTAGGGTATACCCTACATCAGATCAAACGGCCTAATTCATGGTCTGATGTTATATTACAGTGTTTATCAAAACAATTACACCAAAATCAAATCAAAAAATGAGTAAAACCACTTAAAAGCTAATTAAGCCAGAGATGAACAATATTGTAAATTATCAATAAACAATACCAATATTATGGTCTCGAACCATAACGGCCTAACTCGAGTTAAAACACAATATAGTTTTCAGTACAATCCACAAAATATTCTGTTTAAGTCAATAACAAACATTGCCTTCATTGGAATATGTTGGAAAGTTAAACCAAACAAAATGAGTCGCTGTTCTCCTAAAAAAAAAATTAAATACTTAGACTTAGGCTATTGTAACTTGTGGCGAATATGTAGTGTATATACAAGTCTGTACAGAGTCATGAGTAATGTTGTTGATTTCGAAATCAATTAAATGGTGACTATCAGCACTGAAACATAAACAAATATAAATCCAAACAAAAAACACTGTTCTGAAGGCCTTTTTTTTTTGTTTTTTTTTTCCTATATTATGCAGTTATTAACTCCAGGTAGCCAGGAAAAGTCCAGTTAAAACCATGTAATGCGAAATGTGATTATCCGGTCATTTGCAGATTGACTACATCTTAAGCCACACTACCGTCATCCAATGATATCGATGATTCAACCGGGATGCAGCTGTCCAGGGACGGTAATCTGTTCATCGTCGAAAGACCGGTCGATCACACTATTGAGAAAATTGAAACTTCAGCCTAACTGTTCGTATGCAATATTGGAGCGGCCGTTTTTTTTTTTTTTAATTTCAAGGAGTGTGGGTCCGAATATTTTGACTCTCAATCAATGCTGAAAATTTGAGCCAATCGGTGCCGCATTTAGGTCAAATGTCAAACTAGGTTAAATTTGTACTATAAACAAGTGAAATCGTTTTTTTTTGCGGTGAAATGTATTTCTGTTTTGTAAATTCCCAGAACAATCGTTTTTTTTGCGGTGGATTTGAACGAAATTTAACTCTATATCATTGGTTTAAACTATAAATACTGAAAATTTGAAGGAAATTGCAACATGATATTCTTGGAGGTCAAAGTTCACATGTGGGGATGTTTCATATTTTGCAACCAAAAAACGTTTATTTTTCGGAAGATTTTTGAAATTTGGCTTAATTGAGACACAGGTTCCAGTAATTAAGTGACATAAGTTTCGAGCTTATTGGATTATATTAACATGTATTGCATGGAGATCAAAAGTCATATAAAGGCTCCGCAACTAGTGGGGAAATTTGGGGAAAACACAATTTCTGTACAAAAAAAAAATATTTTTTTTATTATTATATTATTATTATTTATATCAAATTATAGAATGCCTATTCAAATTCCTACGTACTGCGTGACAGAGTCAGTGAATCAGTGTCGAGGGTATAAATATACTAGTAAGTTGTAATGCGCCTATGGCGCCCGTTGAAATATGTGTGGAAAAAAAAATTTTGTTGAAAAAAAAAATTTTGTTGAAAAAAAAAATGTTGAAAAAAAAATTTTGTTAAAAAAAAAATTTTTGTTGAAAAAAAAAAATTTTGTGGGAAAAAAAATTTTTTAAAAAAAAAAATTTGTAAAAAAAAAGTTTGGTAAAAAAAAAATTTGGGGAAACACAATTTCTGTACAAAAAAAAAATATTATTTTTTTTATTATTATTATTTATAGAATTATAGAATGCCTACGTACTGCGTGACAGAGTCAGTGAATCAGTGTCGAGGGTAAATATTAGGGTGGAGTGAAATTCAAAAAAAAAAAGTTAACTTCGGAAAGAGATGTAGTCTGGGGTCCTAATGAGGGGAAAAATAAAGAAAAAAATTTTAAAAAAATTTTAGGGGTCGCGCCACTCCCTCGAAATTTGGAAATTATCGCTATTTTGGCGTTGATTTTAGAAAAATATATTAAGATATTAAGAAAGATAAGCATTTACATTTGAAATGATCTAGTGGTTGTTGTCTATGATAACATTACTACACTAATCTCACAGAGCATACTTTGTGGCTGTAACTTAACAAAAACACACATACTTGATCGAAAGTAAGAAATTTCCCACCATAGACATTTGAAGTCTATGAAACCCTTGAACCCTTGTTTACATCGTCCAATTTTTCCCAAATTTGTTACCAATAAATCATACTAATATTACAATTTCACCAAACAAATCCATTGACAAATAATTAAAATTCTTGCCTACAAATTCAAAATTTTCCCACGGAAAATTTGACCGGAATGCGGCACGTGTTAACGTTATTCGATTTTACTCAAATTTTCCGTTTTGACGCTTCACACTAAGTACCCAGGATTTTCTTATTTTATTTTTTAAGCTGAGGTTGTCTTCTCCATTAATAACTTGGAAATGTTTAATATTTGCCTCATTGCCCTCATCGTAAACGAATCTCAATTTCCATCTACTGTGGCTCACATTTAAAGTCGGACAAGCAGTAAGTAGGACACTATTTTCTCCATTTGTTTCCAAAAATTATCAGTGATTGTTCTTCATTAAAGTTTCTACACTAAACAAAAAAGAGATATTGTGACTATAAATATGTGATGACTGCATATGATGTACAGCAACGAGTGCTTATTCTTCTGGCAAGTCTATTCTCTCAACTTCTCTCAAATTATCGAATTTCCAAAAAATCAAATTTTGCTTGGCCTCGTCGTTCAACAGATTTGACGGCTTCTGATCTTTTTGTGGGGCTCTTTGTATGGGCTGGTGTATGTCATTAAACCTCAAACCGCAATTCAACAGCTTAAGAAGAACACTTATGCTGAAATTGCAGCCAGACAGTGTATGGTCAGTAATGGAAACTGCTCTTGAAAGAGAAAATTTTTGTCATCAAGAAAATGAAAACCAGGTGAATGATGTCATATTTCATACATGAATTTAAATGAAGTAATTAATGTATTTGGGCCACCCAGTATGTGCGTTCTCATGTACAGGATTTCGTTTTTTTTTACATGTTTGAACTTTTTCAGATTTTGAAATTTGAAAAATTGTTTTGTCGATCTTTATTTCTCACAATTTACGACCTATTGCAGTAATTTTGTTTAGCATCTATTTTAAAAAATATAGATTTAAAAAAAATACCTTGGACTTGTAACAGTTTAGTGATGTTAAAGAAAACAATACCAATTTCGCAAGGTAGGGGTTCCCCATTTTTTGATGGTAACTCCTGCGCGCCCTCAATGACACACTTCGAAGATAGGGTACATTTAGTGCAAAAAGAACAAAAATTTGTAGTTCCCAAAACAATAAAATATTTAAGAATGTGTACATAAAAGTGTTTGATTTTATTGAGGAATATAAAAATAAGCCTCCGGTGTGGAATTCAAAGTATAAAAACCAAATAATTGAATCAAAAATATATAAATTAAAAAACATATGCGTTCATGCTGATGCTACGGAAATATTTGCAAATGAGATTGAAAAAAAACCAAGTGTACAAAGATATCATTCATTGTGAACTAATACAGAAGCAGAAGAAAATGAATACAAAATTATATTAGAAAAGACGGACGACTGGTAGTAGTATTGTTAATTTATAACTAGTAAGTTGTAATGCGCCTATGGCGCCCGTTGAAATATGGAAACAAAATTATGTTGAAAAAAAAAAAATTTTTGTGAAAAAAAAAAAATTTTTGTTGAAAAAAAAATTATAGCTAAAAAACAAAAAATTTGGAAAAAAAAATTTTGTAAAAAAAAAAAAATTGTAAAAAAAAATTTTGGAAAAAAAAAATTTGTAAAAAAAAATTTTGGAAAAAAAAAAATTTTGGTAAAAAAAAAATTTGGGGAAAACACAATTTCTGTACAAAAAAAAATATTATTTTTTTTATTATTATTATTTATAGAAAATTATAGAATGCCTATTTAAATTCCTACGTACTGCGTGACACAGTGACTGAATCAGTGTCGAGGGTAAATATATATTAAAGATTGAATTTGATATATTTGTCCACAACACTTACTCATCATGACTATTTTTTCAGATTTTCATGAAAATGTTTTAAAAAATGTCCACAGCGTTCGCAGAATGCTGTCTAGTTTGTGTCAAATGCTAGTTTGGCTTTTTCTTTATAATTAAGCAAGCGATAATAGCTAGCTTGTAACGAAAACACGCCTATCATATAAATATGCAATTTCGACGAATATAAAAAATAGACGAACACAAAACAGTGACGCCTTTGACCAATTCACCACACCGGCAGGTGATATCCACGACCCAAACCGCAGCTGTTGCGAATATCACTCAGTGAAATACACACGACACCTAGTGTGTAAAGTAGGAACATTATTTAGCTTTTTCAAATTCAAGAACTAGTAAGTGTTAGTCACTGTAATCGGAATACATACTATTATACAAAAAATAAATCGATAATTCCAAAAAAAAAACATACAGCACACAACAACCAGAATCTCTGAATTGAAAAATGTATAAAATCACTTACCTTTTGTTACAGGAAAATCGATTTTCCATGAATTTACTGGTGTGGAAATTATTTTAGTCAGACACATAATGTTTAATTTTGTTGATCACTTTGTTGTTATGTTTTTGCGAGACGAACGCGCCACTGTCTTTCATACACACGCACACTCCCGGCCACGGCATCCATACATACACTAACCAAAAACTCACACAATGCGATTATTTCCGTAGAATGCATTGAAGAAACAACAAAAACTCTGTCAAATGAATGCATTTTAACACTTTCCTCTTAAATTTAATAAGTTTTTCACATTTGTTTACAA
Organism: Hydrotaea cyrtoneurina; assembly: GCA_958296145.1. Lineage (NCBI taxonomy): Eukaryota > Metazoa > Arthropoda > Insecta > Diptera > Muscidae > Hydrotaea > Hydrotaea cyrtoneurina. The sequence goes on from OY282512.1 coordinate 121,910,873, forward strand.
TTTCTAATCAGCCTGATCTAAAGCACGTCCATACGGAAAAAGCGCGGCGAAGGAACTGAGTGTTGATGTGCTTGATCAAATATGACATATGCATGTGTGCGAAAGAGACAGATCTATGAGAATAGGATGTGGATGTATGACTTTAAGAAAATAAACGTTCCATGACCAATGTTGCCATATTGATTGTTTAAAGAAATTGTTCCTGGCTATTGACAAATACGTGCTATCCGATCTGTATTTGATCTCACTTGAAATCCTCTTATATGTATATTAAAAACTACAATTATTTGTTATTATTTGCAGAGTCTAAAATTTGGACTATAGATATTTTATTGATTAACTAGAACGGGAAACGTTCCAACAAATCAGGTCATACAACCACACATATGGATAATATGTGTTCCGATTACGCCCTTTATGTCTTTTTTGGTATTACTTTTCATAACACAATAAATAGATGTGATCACAATCAGAAGTATTTTTATTAAATCTGCTTTGTGGCTTTTTTTGTGTGTCGCAATCGATATTTTTTGCATTAATTATTATTTTCTTCTTTACATTTTAATATTATTAAACATTATAGGTATCCCCGAACTTTACAAGATCAATAACTTTTCGAGAAATTAAAATTTACCCAGTAATGTTCTTAATTGTTTCGTATTTATTTTTGGCCTTGCTCCTGTTTATTTTGCGCTTCTCTACCTTCTTTTTCGATTAAAAGTATTTATGCAAAAGTAATAACGTAATGTAACATGGCCGGCAAGGCCACGTGTTGTCCAATCGCTTTAAGGCGAGTGGCTAAACGCCGCAGTATTTGTTCAGTTGGTGTCGGACGGCAAGGAAAGCTGCTACGAACTTAAAAAATATGGAAACAATTATTCCGCATTCTCGTGGCTTGGTGATTTGTATTCCGCGTTGGTTTCACTGACATTTGCAAATGTTATAGCGTTTTCACATAGGGTGGACATGTTAGCAGCTAAAATGATGAGCAACTGCCGACCAGTGCTAAAACCCAAATCGAATAACTACAGCATAACAGCCCACACGTACTGCAATTCATTCCTGAAGACTCATTGATTTATATTTATGTTTCGTCCTTAATCCGGCAATTAATTCACTAGAACTGTTTCATTAAAAATAGAGTAAAACTAATTTACAAAGTACAAAATTACATTTAATTAATTTGAATAAAAGCCTTTTAAGTAAATTTAACACGAAAACAATTCTGGATTTTTCATTAATTTGTATCACCTTTTTAAATTGATATTTTATTAAATGTGGACATATAATTAAGTCATTTAAAAAAAAAGTATAGAAAAGTAAGCAACATAGAATTTTTTGCTATTATGGTTGCTGTACAGGATTCTCCAACAAGAGGTGTTATTTCGGTATTCAAAGAAAAATGGAATTTTTTGAATCGGATGTTTATTTCATAATAAAGAGGAAGGTACGCCGTTAATAATGAAAAACAACATCAGCCAAATGGCCACCACGACCTCGCTTACAGGACCATATCCTTTTTATGAAATTTTCCATAACCAAATCGCAAAGTGGCTGCCCTATGTCCTCGAGAGCCTCACGAATTCTATCTTTGAGGTCATGAATCGACGCTGGGCCGTTGGCATAGACCCTATCTTTCACGTGGCCCCAAAGTAAGAAGTCGCAAGGTGTTAAATCACAAGATCTCGGTGGACAATTGTGATCACTTCTTCGAGAGATAACACTGTTCCTGCAAGACTTTCTTGACTGTAAAATTTTCACCATTTTTGTAGAGAATTTTATTATTTCTATGCGTTGTTGAAGTGTGTATCATTTCGTAGTTTCTACTTGTCAAATGTCATAGAATAAAAGCTTCCAAAGTGACAGCTACCGGGTGATTCAAAATAACACCTCTTGTTGGAGAACCCTGTACCATCAAAATTTGGTAGAATATCCTGTCTCTTTTATTATTTGGTCACATCTGTTGGTCATTGTTTTAGTTAGGACCAAGCATTGATGTTCACAGAACAAATTTTAAACCCATCGTCAATATTGGAAAATATGATTCATGCTATTATAAATACATGTATAGTTTCTCTACAAATGGGTGAACGTAAACCTGGATAGTATAATTTAAACGCACCTTTATAATTAAGAATACTAATTTTGAAAAACGTTGATTGCCATTTTAGTCGTTTTTCTAATGAATTTGTCCGTTGCCTTTATCGGTTACCAGGTACAGTAAAAGCTCGATTTTTGCAACCCCCGATTATTGCAACTCCCCGATTAGCGCAACCGTCATTTTTTTATATTACGGTCTTTATAAGTGCAACTTTCGAAGAAAAAGGTCGTGATAAGTGCAACTTTTTTCTGATGCACTGAAATCAGGAACTTTGTTTGGAGGTCACGGTTAAACCAAATGCTCCCCTTTCAACATTATTCTCTGTTCGACTCTGTCCACTGTGAACGAGCGTACAATAACTGTTATTTTACCGTTGCCTTCCTGTTATTTTTCATCCCATATTCTTAAATTTCAATATTTCAAAATATATATTTGAGGCTCGGTAAGTGCAATAATCTCAGTTAATGCAACAGGCCTGATTTCCTATCGGTTGCGCAAATCGAGCTCTTACTGTATGTATTTGTCAATAGCAATCAATATGGCAACATCGATCATGCCACTTATTTTCTTAAAGTCCTACATCCACATCCTATTCTCATAGATCTGTCTCTTTCCCACACATGCATATGTCATATTTGATCAAGCACAAGCACATCAACACTCAGTTCCTTCGCCGCGCTTTTTCCGTATGGGCGTGCTTTAGATCAGGCTGATTAGAAATTGTAAACAAATATGTAAAAACTTATTAAATTTAAGAGGAAAGTGTTAAAATGCATTCATTTGACAGAGTTTTTGTTGTTTCTTCAATGCGTTCTACGGAAATAATCGTAGTGTATGTCGTAGTGTAATCGATGAGTATTTGGTTAGTGTGTGTATGGATGCCGTGGCCGGGAGTGTGCGTGTGTATGAAAGACAGTTGCGCGTTCGTCTCGCAAAAGCACAACAACATTACGAACAAAGGTAACAACAAAGTCACACATTATGTGTCTGAATAAAATAATTTCCACACAAGTTTATTCAAAGGGATTTTCCTGTAACAAAAGGTAAGTGAGTTTACACATTTTTCAATGTAGTTTTTTTTTTGTTGTTCGCTGTGCTTCGCTTTTCGATGTATATTTGTTTAGATAACATTGCCGAACTCGATTACATTGGCTAGAAATCATTTAGTTACTAGTTCTTGAATTAGAAAAAGCTTAATCATTTTGAAAACTTCACCGTCGGTGCTGTCTGTATATGACATAAATCATTGATATCAGCCATGCTTAGTGGTGAATTGGTGAAAGGCGTTAATATAGTGTTTTTTTACTGTTTTCTTTACGAGGTGGCAACACCGGTAAAAATACTCACCACGATTGTGGCGGGCGGGAAAGAACGAATAAGGAAAAAAAGAAAACACGAGGACAAAAAAAAAACAACCTACCATAAGCTCAAGGAGATTTGAAAAAAGCTAATCTAGCGAGAAAACCTCAGCAATTTCATACTAGACTGTTTTAACAAGACTTGTTAAGATCGGTTTCAAATACCCAACATTAAGTATTTAGAATTATAGTATCGGTTCTGATAACATTGACTTAGATATTTCTTTTAAATTTTGTTCATGTAAAGGGTCCGCCATCTAACGTGCTTATTTCGTGAATGATAACACTTAGCTCATGTCTGATTTGACAGATAATTAGTTTTATCCTTCCGCTGAACAAATATGGTTGTGCCTGAACAATGCTGGGAAATATTGCAACATTACTTTGAAATGCATTGTAATGTTGCAGAATATGTGCGAAAATTGCATATGGATTTTGGAAGAATAGAAGCTCCGTCAGCTCCGTATGTTCGTTATCTTGTGAAGAAAGTGAAAGAAACTGGCATCTTCATCGATAAACCAAAGCGTGAAAAGCCAAAAAGTGTGCGTGAAGCGCCATCAACATCAATTCTCCGTCGTTCTGAACAAGTGAACATTTCGGAGACATCATTGATGCAGGAGTTGAAGCTCACTGACCATCCAATGAGTTTTCGCTTCGCTAAGTGGGCTTGCGATCGACTTACAGAAGATGCCAATCGTGTAGGCCAGCCGAGGCAGCCATTTGAATGAAAAAAAGAAAAGAAAACCAGTAGTTTTTTTTATAGAATTTTCAAAAAAAAAAATTATTTGGCGGACCCTGTATTGCTGATTTATATTCTTCATACAGTTTTGTTTCTGTTAGTCGAGTTTGAGATCATTGATTATTTCTATTTCTTTGCAAGAATAAAATTTTTCAAAAAAAAAAAGCTTCTGTTTGCATTGATTGCAGGTCTAATATGTGCCAAAGTTCTCTCAAGTGAACGAGAATTACTGTTCAGTTGCGCATAACCAAAAAAAAAAAGTCGAGCAGTATACCAAACAAAGCAAACCCTTTTGTTTTTATAGCTGACCGACAGACGTTGTCCTGTACAAATTTCAATCAATTTGTATTTGATCGTTTTGTGAATTTGTGAGAAGCATTTACTATTTCTATCTATAGCTGATATAAAACTAAAAGCTGTCATGAGAGTAACTATCTCATAATAATACGCTTAATTGACTTTCGAATAAAAATTTAAAGATTTCTTTTAATTCAGTCGCTATGGACATCTGAGCTTCACATTTACAGAGACAAGTGTTACATTTTATTTTAATAATCTCATTTCGGTATCGTCAATGTTTACTATCTGTTGTGTAGAAACTTCATAATGACATTGTTGTATTATTTGTTTTCGGAAACAAAATAATTGTTTTGACTTATCGTCGGTCTTCTCTTATCGTCGCTATTCAATTTGATGTAAAGAATTGTATTATTGTTTAACATTTACTAACTAACTAAATAATATTACTCACACCCTGATTTTTATTTATAGCTTCTTGATTCGGGGATACCCTGTGTCACGGTCTTATTGAGTTATTTATAAAATTTACTTTTACTACGAATCGAAATGCTTTCTTATCAGTTGTGAAACTATTGTGTATCAACTTATAACGAATTGCTGATAAACAAGTTTGCTGCGAAATGAGCAAACTGTTCTTGTTGTTTTCTGTTTATTTCGGTACATTTATGATTGTAAAGCGTTTGGTTTTTGAATTCTATGGATATTTCAATGGTATCTGTTCACAAGAAATCCATTGTCGGGTCCCTGAAGTTAGAAAATTTAGCCGCAATACTCGGCTATCCAGGGAGTCAATTGTCAAATGGCCGGACGACGCACTATAGAGATAATTCGTTCTTCAGCCGAACTGTTCGTATGTGGACTAATCTTCCAGCAAGTGTTTTTTCTACCCGCTATGACATTATCAAATTCAAGGCAAACATCAACAAATACTACTCCCTCTTACCTCCCTCCAATACCCGTCTTTTCTATCGCTAACACAGTGCATTGCATTTATAGGGGGCATCTCCTGCGAGTTTGTCAAAAAAATTTCTAAAAATCAAACATCGGAACACTTCACACAAATGTAATGTTGTCAGGCAAGGCAGCAATTGTGGTTGTCTTTGTCCATATTGGCTTGTTTAGTGGGATCAACGCACGAACGTGGCGGCCAATAGATAGTGGTAAAACGTGAGATTTATTGCCCGCCCCTTAATTGGGTCATTGCACGCTTAAAAGACAAATTATACACCACCCCACACCCCCCTTCATTAAAACAAAATAATTGAGAATGCCCCAACTGAAGAATTCCCAAAAGCAGATGACGAATTCCCCAACATTACAATTTCCCCAAAAATTCTGAAAAATTGCTTAAATTATTTATGAAAAATTCCTCAATGTAAAATCGTCTCTTTTGAGAAAATGTTCGGTATACATTTTTTGAAATTTTCTTTGTAATGAAAAGTGACCGAATTTGAAATGGAATTTTTTTTTGAGTCATTTTACTTTTTTTCTGTAGCATTTTCTATAGTACCATCGTAGTATCGGATGTAGTGTGGCATGTCACAGCGTCTTGTAGAAACCAGGGACCGTAATCATTATGAGTTTTATTATAAAAATTACTACAAATGATTATATTATGAGTTTCAAGGATTTTCTTCAATGGTAATGACTAATTTTGAGTAATATTACAAAAATCAGATTATAAAAAAAAATCATAAATAATAATTACATACGATTTTGATTTTTTCGCTCAAAATAAAACTCACTTTCAATTTGCGATTTTTTTGCGTTTTTTTTTGGCAATATCATATCCTCATAACAAAATCCAGAGGAACCAACCAAGGCGAAAAAATATTAAAAATTATTTCATAAGTTTTTTTTTTAAATAATTGAAGCAAAGTTGTTACATGCTATCTTTCTAAAACCCTACCTTGCCGGCACACTACGCCTTCGTAGTGCAATCCCTCACCGCCTCCATCACACTTCAAACACAGACAATGTTAAACTTCTTCGACTTCTACCCAAATGATTAATTATTTGGATAATGATAAGTGCTCTTTTAATCTAATTTTTAGACTAGAAAAATGCTCGGTTCGACAGCACTTTCGTCTAGGTTGCTGAAGTGAGTTTTATTTTGAGAGAAAAAAATAAAAATAATAAATATCTATTGACTTTTTTTTTCTCAAAAAATAATGGGTATGGCCTGATTTTTATAATAGTACTCAAAATTAATCATTACCATTGATGAATCCCGTAAAAATCTAAAATTTAATACTCATGACGGAAATTAAAGATGTGGCTAGACCGGCGAGGATCGCCCATTATCTTCATGCCCTACCACCCATAAGGATTGAAGACGATGCTGGATCGTGTGACAACAAACTCTGTTCATTTGACCTCACTCAAAAATCGTGCCTAAATTCCCTTCGTTGTCGAGCTCCAGAGAACTTGGCCGCTGGTAAAATGAATAAGAATGACAGAGGTTGCTGTCACACGCAAAAGAGTTGATTGGGTTCACAGTCTGACGCAATAGGTTGTTAATGAAATCTTAATATATATTTACCCTCGACACTGATTCACTGACTCTGTCACGCAGTACGTAGGAATTTAAATAGGCATTCTATAATTCTATAAATAATAATAATAAAAAGAATAATATTTTTTTTTTGTACAGAAATTGTGTTTTCCCCAAAAAAAAAATTTTGTTCAAAAAAAAAATTTTGTGGAAAAAAAAAAATTCTGTGGCAAAAACAATTTTTTGTTGAAAAAAAAAATGTTTGTTGGAAAAAAAAATGTTTGTCGAAAAAAAAAATTTTAGTGGAAAAAAAAAATTTTGTGAAAAAAAAAAATTTTGCTGAAAAAAAAAATTTGTTGAAAAAAAAAAAATTGTTGTTGAAAAAAAAATTTTGGAAAACAAAAATTTTGGTAAAAAAAAAATTTGGGGAAAACTGTACAAAAAAAAAATATTATTCTTTTTATTATTATTATTTATAGAATTATAGAATGCCTATTTAAATTCCTACGTACTGCGTGACAGAGTCAGTGAATCAGTGTCGAGGGTAAATATATATTAAGATTTCATTAACAATTTTTTTTTCAACAAACATTTTTTTTCCACAAATTTTTTTTTTTCCAGTTTTATTTTTTTTGAAATTTTTTTTTTCAAAATAGTTTTCTCAAAATATTTTTTACAAAATTTTTAAAATTAAGTAACAAATACTTTCTCAAGCAAATTTATTACAAACAGTGTGTAATATTTCTTATTTCCATTCGTATAGTTCACGCGATCACACGTTCTTATGGAAAAAACACTGAAAATTCAATTGTGGAACATTTAACCAAAAAAAATTTAAATGTTAAGTAACAAATACATTCTCAAGCAAAATAAAATAAATTATATTTCATGTATATGAAAATGTTTGTTGCATCCTTTTTAAATTGACACATATTTCACCGGGCGCCATAGGCGCATTACAACTTACTAGTTAAGAAATAAAGATGAAAGAGTGAATTTATGTATATTCACATGCAGTTTATATTTTCCACTTCAGGGCGAATTTATTTTCAAAAAATTTTCTCTTAATTATTTTTTAAATTAATAAAATTAAAAATCTTCACTCCCACCTAATAAATGTCCAACATTAAACACTTGGTGACGTCAGGACGACCATAGAATGGATTTTTCATGGTTTCATTTTTAAAGTCGATTTGATACGACGGAATGTAATAGACCTCCTCGCAGAAGTGACCATTGCAACGGGTGCAGTCATCCAGACCATGCAGACATTTATCGATTAAGGTGTTGGCTTTAGAGATCATGGTAATTGTGTTGTTCTGAACAGCATAGCTGCATTCCACGGCTGTCTTCACATAGATGCGGGCCGAATTGATGGCGGTATCCATTTGCCCGTCGAATGTTTTCTTATTATTCAAGGTATACGTATCGGCTACACGAATCTGTTGGGAAGAAATATTTTCGGTTTTATTTGGGCACACATATTGTGTATCTCCCAGTGTTTCTTACTTACCACATTGTTCAGACACATAGTGTAATTCAATTCCAGAGAACTGTTGAACTTTGTGCGACAGTTGCTTACGTCCTTTTCGAAGTTGTTGTTGTAATAGTTCTGCAGTGTCCTGTTTGTGGATGAGACATAAGTTGTCAATGAACTCAACATACCATTGCCGGTGGCAATACAACGTTGCATGTCACTCTTTACGGCTGCAAGCGGTGGTATCAACGATTTATATTTGTGAACGCAATTCTTGCTGAAGTCACTTAAAAGTGTCAACGGATACATGCGCTCATTGACTTGGATTAGCGTGTTTACGAGCAGGTCCAACTGGATTTCGAGGGTACTGATGCGTCCCAAATACAATTCATTGAATGTTTCGATCTGATAATCGTAATACCAGATATTGGCGGCATACTGACGTCGGGTGGCATCGAGATAGTCATCGCTGCGTATGCTGTTGTTATTATAGTTGTCATAATAATCCAACAAAGAGTTCTAGGATATATGGAAATATTATGAAAATGCCTAATTACATAAATGAGATTTGTTTTCCGTACCTGTGCCTTGACGGCGACTAGACCGACCGCTAATAACACCAAAATATTTACAAAATTCATTGCTGTTTCTTTGGCAACGTTTAGGACTAACTGACATTCTCATAGAGGTATTTTCGTTTATATATGTTGCTCTGCAGAAAGCACCTGCCACTTGAATTGTTATACTGATCAGTAATGGTTGTTATCACATATTTTTACGAGTGTCGCGAATTCATCCGAAAAGCCTTTTTTAACCAGAAACGCCGTTCATTAACTCATTTCTACAGTATTCGGACTTTATCAGTGGCAGCATTGTTTTCTTAAATGCTTAATTTTTGATGAGCACAATCGTAATTAATTTATTCTATTGTGACTATTTCGGTTTTATTTCATTATGACTGCAATTTTATTACGGGGGGGTTTTAATATTTTCATACATACATGTGAATATCGGCCGAAGGTACTCTTATCGAAATGAATCTTTCTGCAGGCGTACTTGGAAAAGCGTTTATTATACTCATGTTTATTTAGTAAAAAAAAAGTTCCCGGAACTTATCATTCAAAAGTCCCGCTGATAAGCTATCGTTAAAAATTGGTATCAAGCAATTTCAACAAATAAAGATTATACCATCAAAAATGTTCCAGATGGTATAGGTTTCCCGGGTATCGGGAACATATCGATGAAGACATAATTTCACCAGGGTGTGGTATTTATTTTTCAAATTTTACAAAATCTAGAGCGCCATTCCTTTTGTCCCTGTCCCCCGCAGAGGACTTGGCCGGCGGTCAAGCAGCAACCTCTGCCAGCTTGTCAATGTAAATAACAAATAGAGAAGGAGAGATAACAAAACCTTGAGGCACTCCTGCGGTCAACATATCGCACTCGCACAGTAACACCGATCTGTGGTCTTCTTTTCGGGGAATCATTTAAAAAGCAAAGTGTACGACAGCACACCTCAGACTGACGAGTTCAAGACAAACGTCAGGCCGAAATAATCACTCCAACTTGGAATATTGAACAATTGAAATCAGTAATAAACTGATATTCACAAGATAAAATAATCAGTGTGATAAAAATTCAGCGCTATAAACACACTCATGATCCTCGAGATAAAATACTCAAATAGTTGTTATCGTAAGATTGCGATAGTTAAGACATTGTACTGCAGGTTTTGAAAGTAAAAATGCCTGTTGTCTAGTGGTGCATACAGTGGCACCACTTCATTTACTCTTGGAGCCTTCGATAAGCTGACAAGTTTACATTGGCAGAATTCACATTGTTGAGAATTACATATTACTCCGTTTCAATTTGTCATCAGAAATCGATTTAAATTTTTATGACTTTTTTTAAAAAGAAAATTGTTTGCCTTAAATTTTTTTACAATGTCACGAAAATGTCACTTAGATTGAAAGGCACTAAAGTTGAAATTTTTTCTTAAATAAAACACATGCCAAATTATGAAATGGCAAAAAAAAATTTTTTATTTGGTAGATAATTTCTTGTCATTTAACATTTAAATATAATTTCGGGCATATGGCTACCACGACTATTTTGCACAAAGGTCATTCGGGGGGTCCAATTTTCGACCACCTTTTCAAGCATTTGAGGGCGTATTTCAGCAATGACACGTTGAATATTGATTTCCAAAGCGTCAATCGTTGCTGGTTTATCCACGTAAACCAATGACTTCAGGTATCCCCACAAAAAAAAAATCCAACGCGGAGGCCAATTCACAGGTCCATTTCTCGAAATAATGTTGTCGTTGAAATGTTCTTTCAATAAGTCCATTGTTTCGCCCGCAGTATGACAAGTGGCACCATCCTGTTGAAACCACATTTCGTTTACATCCATATCTTGAAGTTTTGGCAACAAAAATTCATTGATCATGATTCTGTATTGATTTCCATTCACGGTAACGCGTCGTCCTTCCTCATTTTTAAAGAAATAAGGACCGATGATTCCACCAGCCCATAGACCGCACCAAACAGTACATTTATCGGGATGCATTGGTAATTCTTGAACGGCGTGGGGATTATCTTTGCTCGAAATACGGCAATTTTGCTTGTTGACATATCCATTCAAACAAAAATGCGCCTCATCACTGAAGAGAATTTTGCGGTATAAACATTTTTAATTGAACACTGTTTTTGAAAATAAATGTCCACGATTTGGAAGCGTTGCTCTGGAGTTAACCTATTCATGATGATTTGCCAAACAATAAAAATAGTGTTTTTATTTATTTTTTGTTGACCAGTGTTATCTGCTAGTTCTTAAGTATATTTAGCTGCAACTGGCGTGTGTTTCCAACAGCTCAAAGCAATACACGTTCAGAAGTATGCGTTTCCGGTTCTCTCGAGTGTCTCGTTTGCCGATTTGCAGTGGCCGGAAAGAGCCAGATTTCACCACTACAGACTGATATCACTGATTTGTTTTCACGTAAAAAGCCCCCGACTGTGAAAGCACTCAAAGGGAAAATATGATACGAGTGCGATAAGTTATCGCCTAAAGTTCTCGACTGAACGAATAAAAATGCGCTAAAAGTAATATCCTCTTGAACAATCATCTTTACAAATTAATGGAATAAAATTAAAAAATAAAATTAAAACTCCGCCTGGACGTATTTTACGACTTGCCGGTCCCAAGCCCGGATAAAGGAGGAGGGTTAGAGCGTAGGCCTTGTAAGCCACCTTCGTAAAACCCTGAATTACAATGAAAAGAAAAATAAAAGATAAAAAACGGACTTCCCCGAATGCTGACGATCACCGCAACCGTTTAAAGGACCACGATTGGAATGTAAGAACACTCCAAATACCAGGTGCCTCTATCCAACTGGCGGATGTCCTCGAAAAATACAAGGCAGACATCACCGCCATCCAGGAAATACGATGGAAAGGCGTGACGAAAATGAAAGATTGTGACATTAATTACAGCTGCTATGGAAGCACCAATTCGGATGTGGATTTGTCGTGAATGAGCGAATACGACACATTGTCGCTGGCTTCACGCCAGCTGATGAAAGGCTGGCCACAATCCGCCTCAAGGCCAACTTTTTTGACATCAGCCTAATTTGTGCTCACGCGCCGACGGAGTTAAAAGACGATGAGACTAAAGACTCGTTCTATGAGCGCCTAGAACAGACTTATGACCGCAGCACTGGACATGATATTAAAATCGTTCTAGGAGATTTTAACGCTAAAGTAGGCAGGGAGAACATCGTTGGTCCTACCGTCGGAAAATTCAGCCTCTATGAAGAGACTTTCGACAACGGAATGAGGCTGCTTGATTTTGCCGCCGCACGGAACATGGCTATTAGCAGTACCAGGTTTAAGCATCGCAAGATCCATCAAGCTACTTGGCTGTCACCGGACAGGAAGACAAAAAACCAAATTGATCATGTTGTGATAGACGGAAGGCATGCATCCAGCGTGTTGGACGTACGCTCGTTTCGATCCTCAAACATCGAAGCTGACTCGGCCCTCTAAGAACATTTTGTACCACCGATAAACGTTGCTTTGGTCCAAGGTAGCTTCACCATATGCCACAGTCAAAATTCGGCATGCATCAGTGTACTTTATTTTGTTTTTCACACATAATTTGATGCAGATTCTTTGATCCATTTTCTGAAATAGATAAAAATCTAAGACAAGTTAAAAAACATCCAAGCACAACAGCTGTCAAAAATTAAATAAACATTCACAATGGCCAACCTTGTCAGCATAAGTAAGAGACATGAGTCTCTTACATAACGCTACAAAAATATCAAAAATCAAATAAATTAAAAATTCGCGATGTTTTTTTGAACATACCTAGTATTCTCGTACGAGTACCTATCGGTAAGTAAGTGAGGTTGTTTTCTGGGGATTCCGTGATTGTTCGACCGATCGAAGAGAGTATTTAAGAATAGGACTTTAAACAGTGTTAGTGTATTCTAGAGAAGAAATTGATTTAGAATAGGGCATTATTTTCTCTGGAATCAAACCCCGGCTTAAGTTATACAATACAAGGAGAATACTCGGGTTTAACAAAAATTAGCTGACTAAGCTAGTTGGGGTCATCACAGGACACACTAGCCTAAGGGCACACCTATTTAGGATAGGATGTTCCGAGAACGACGAAAGTAGGGCATGCGGAGATGACGCTGAGACGGCGAAACACTTCCTGCGCCAGTGCCCCGCATTCTCGCAGATCAGGAAAATCCAATTAGGAAATGATACTTTAGATGACCTGTCGGTCGTCAAAGGAATGGACATAAGGAATTTAAAATACTTTATAGAGGGGACCGAATTCCTAACGTAAAAAAGGGGAAGAAAATCTGAAGAAGAAACCAGGAGCGCACAACAGGCCGAACTACTGGCCTAAGTGTATGTCAACGACATGAGACGGTCATTTGTACATGACCGATCCTCCATTTCAACCTAACCTAACCTAGACAATACTTCTGTATAGTGGCTGTTCGATAGGGTGGAATGAATATGACCCCAGGAAACATACACCAAAATTACAAATGAAAATAGGCCTCACAAATTATACGTTGAACAATAACACAAAATTTTAAATTTTTTTTGATGCTCCCATTTTCATTATGAAATAATTTTTATGGTATATTTTAATGTCCTTACAGAGGCGCATGAACGGTGGGATCACTGAATAGAACCACTTCTGGGAATACATTTGTCACCAAATTGATTTTACAATAAATCGATGATTAAGCACGTTGTATGACGAGTTGCTCCGTTAATATCGTTGAAGTTTAGCAGATTAATTTTAGGATTTCACTCATCATGGCTCGATAGCGCTTGCCATTCACCTTCCTCATTTCGAAAGAAATAATGACAGGAAGATTACTCCGCATACGAACAGTCCAGCTGAAGAACGAATTTGTCTTTGGAGTCCCCGCCCATATATGCGAGTTATATTACATTTTTCGCCGGATGGAGGTGGTGTAAATATTTACGAGGTCAGGTGGTGTGAAGTATCGCATGCACCGCTTTAAAAAGCGTAAACACTTGAAGGCTTCTTTCGACACTTTGAATATATGGCTAGCCCACCCTGTATATTTATGCCCAGAGCATCAAAAGTGTCTGACACCTCCCATAGAGATTGACGACGATGCTGCATCAGCAGAACGTTTGTGTGACAACAAGCAGCACTGGGTCTTGCGTCCATTAAAATTGTATGGTACCGCTGGCCCAAAAAACCCTTTTGAACAACATCTGACTGCTCTACGGATCAAATTCGTCAATTCCGTACCCACCTTTAAACTTCCAGCTTCACCGCGGTAGGTCGCCCGGCATCAGGAATTATTGTCCAACAGAGTGGACTTGATGTATAATTTGATCACAATGGATTAATGAGCCTGATCGGTGGATCGATTATGATGGTCATAACTTGCAAAAAGCAAGTTTAACAGAGCATACATTTTGATCAAAAAAAAAAAACTAAATAGCAGAAAAAAACGCTTTAAATCTTTACTTAGATTAATGCGACATAATGCAGTCTATAACATAAATCCTTTAGGAACCAACTACGATTCTATATGTGCCAAAATTGTTGTAAACCAATGTAAATCCAATTTTACAGTTTTATTATAAACTAGTAAGTTGTAATGCGCCTATGGCGCCCGTTAATTTGCTTGAGAAAGTATTTGTTACTTAATTTTAAAAATTTTGTAAAAAATATTTTGAGAAAACTATTTTGTAAAAAAAAAGTTTGACAAAAAATAAAATTGGAAAAAAAAAAATTTGTGGAAAAAAAAATTCTTGTTGAAAAAAAAAATTTTGTTGAAAAAAAAAATTTTTGTTGAAAAAAAAAATTTGGAAAAAAAAAATTTTTGTTGAAAAAAAAAATTTGGAAAAAAAAAATTTTTTCTAAAAAAAAATTTTAAAAAAAAAAATTTGGGGAAAACACAATTTCTGTACAAAAAAAAATATTATTTTTTTTTATTATTATTTATAGAATTATTATAGAATGCCTATGCCTATTTAAATTCCTACGTACTGCGTGACAGAGTCAGTGAATCAGTGTCGAGGGTAAATATATATTAAGAAGATTACTACACTTGTGATTTATGAAACACATTCCTTCCTATTTGTCTATGTCTATCTCTAGTATATTTCCAACATCAAACATTCGGATGTTGAATTACGTCCAAAGAATGGGTTGAGCATGGTAGAGTTATGATATTCGATCTGATGTTGAGGTATATAGTAAATACTATCACAAAAATGTCCCTCACTGCAACGTTCACAATCATCCAGACCATGAAGGCATCTGTCGATCATGGTGTTCGCCTCAGCGGTCAGGGCAATGGTGCGATTGTGAACGAGATAACTGCAATCCAGGGCCTTTTTAATATTTGCCTTGCCCGAGCATTCGGCGGCATCCATTTGGATATGAAAAGTTTTTTCCATACTTATCGTGTAGGTATTCGTGGCGGCAACCTTTGGGGACATTTAAAAAAAAAAAATCATTAGTTCCTCAAATCTTTGCCACGATTTCCTTTATTTACTCACCACTGTGGTTGTACAATGAGAATAATTGATGTCCAGCGTGGGAAAACGTTTTTGACAGTTCTGTAGTTCCTTTTCGAAGTTATTGTTGTAATAATTTTGTAGATTCCGCTTGGTCGTGTCTGCACCAGATATCATATTGTTCAGTTGACCAGTGGCCGCTGTTATGCAAGCCTGAATGGCGGATTTGGTCACAGCAACTGTCGGTATTTTCGAGCGATATTTCGCCACACAATCTTTGCTGACATCACTCAAGACTTCCAGAGGATTCAAACGTTCATTGGACTTGATAATGCCATCGACCAGCATTTCCAATTGTATATCGATCATGTTAAGGCGTTCCCTGAAGTGTTTTATGAAAATATCCAGTTGCCTGTCACATTCGAGGATATTATCGGCATATTGTCTTTTATTCAAATCAATATAATTATCGGTACGCAGCACAGAGTTGTTGTAGTTGTGGACATTTTTCAGGAATTTTGTTGAGTTGCTCTGGGGGACAAAACAATCAATTTTTGTATTTTTATTCAATGATTTCCTTTACACTTTAATTACCTGAGCTTCAATTGCCACCACAAGAGAGCAAAGTATTAAGAAATTCTTAAAATCCATGGCGGTGAAGAACTTAGTTTTAAAATTTGTCGACACTTCAAATGCTAATGAATAACTAAAGTTTTTATGCGACCTTTTTATATGATTTATACTTCTGAACTCGACATTGTGGCAAGGAAACATAAACACGACCTTCGGATACCCTATGATTGAGATAGCCTATGGGCAATGCAAATCAATGTTATACATTGAGGTAGTTCATTTTAAGTTATCAGCCCATTAATAAAGAAAAAATGCAATAGGACATTGAAATTACACCAATTGGCAAACTCATCAAATTTATTGGACCACCTTTCGCTGTATTTGCATCTGTATGACCTAATTTAGCGTACCGAAATTCAGAACACATTTAGTGCTTCCCATACATAAGTACAAATGTATGTGTACACTTGACCACAAACTTTTGGGTAAAGTACCTTGAGAGGAAACTACTGAATTCATAGAAAATATTCGCAGTGTGGGAAGCATGTGGTTACTATAAGTTTATCATTCCCTTTGAAATACTTTGAAACAAATCTCTGATAAAAATCGTGCATACATATTAAAACAATTAAGAATTGTTTGTTATTATAAAAAAAAAAAAAAAAAAAAACATATAACTAAAAATAAAGTTGTTGAGAATGCACATGTATCATAAATTGTATATATTTTGTCCAAATTCGAGATGTGATAAGAAGTTTTTCCGGATCCTTGGAAGATGATCTATCACTGAGGCTAGACAACCTTAATTTTTGTTCTACCTGTTGCTGCAACTACACCGCACAAATCTGTTGTAGTTTATCTTCAGGAAAGTTATTAATCAGCATTTTTGGGTGCTGACCGCCCATAAATCTCAAAATTATGAACTACAAAATACTTCTTAACAGTTGCTCTTTCGTTGGTAAAGAAATTACGAAGATAGCGAAACTTTTGATGGAGTAAAATCGATTACTTTTGATGAAGTACCTCGACCATGGTATGGTCGAAACGAAAATGTCATCTTATTGTAAATTGTAAATAAAAAGGAATTATGTTCAACAACCGGTCGAAACATTTTTAAAATTCTTCAAGTGGTGTTACGTATGGAAGTGTATCAATTCGACTGTAATTGTTTATCGCCAAAATTTATTTTTAGGCAAGCCCATATTCGGTATTAAGTGCAGAACCTTCGAATTGGAATACGTTTTCGTGTATGAATTGAATGAAATGTTTGTACGATTCTTTAGACTTTTTGGTCATGAATTCGTATATAAAGTTTCAGAAATAACTGTATTATGTTGGCGAAATATTGTGACTTCCATGTTATGGACATTATGTCACTTTTGTAGTTCAGTACTTGTCCTATGTAAGTGCTCTTTGACGTCCATTGCGCAATCCTTTCAACATGTTGTATCGTGCTGGTATGTACCCTTCACGTTGGAAAGATGCCAATGTTCAACTTTCCCCAAGAAAGTTGAGGCTACACATCCTGCAAACAATGAACGACTCACTTAACCGCGATTTGGCGACGATTTGTGAGTGGGGCCAAATGAACAGAGTAGATATATATCGTAAATATTTACACCACCTACATTCGGCCTAAAATGGGATATAACTCCCATATATGGGCAGGGGCTCCAATGACATCTTTGCAGCTTCTGGACCGTGTACAAAGGAGAGCGGTGGTGAAGATAGGCGATGTTAGGGTATCCAACTCTTTTGTTTCCCTACAGCACCGCCGGAATGTGGGTGGTGTATCGCTATTCTATAAATATTTTAATGGTATCTGTTCAGAAGATATCCGTCGTCTGGTCCCTGACGTTAGAACATTTAGCCGGAATACGCTGCTATCCAGGGAGTCTCATCCGTTCATTGTCAAATGGCCGGTTGACCGGACGACGCACTATAGAGAAAATTCGTTCTTCAGCCGGACTGTTCGTTTGTGGAATAATCTTCGAGCAAGTGTTTTTCCTACCCGCTATGACATTATCAAATTCAAGGCAAACATCAACAAATACTACTCCCTCTTTCCTCCCTCCAATACCCTTATTTCCTATCGCTAACACAGTGCATTGCATTCATAGGGGGCATCCCCTGAGTGTTAGACAAAAAAAATAAAGTAAACTAAAACCAAAATCCGTTCAAATGCAACTTATTGAGAATACAGGATATCTGTTCAAAATCAAATTTGTAACAATAGAAGAAATTACATTTGTCGGTGATCTTGTTAGTACATGGAGAGTTGTACTTGATTCTTCCTGCTTGTAGGAAGTAACCACATATACAAATTATTGTCAGCAGAGTGTTAACAACTATTTCCAATGTTTATGATGTTAATAAAAACAACAACAATTTCGTATGGCAATTTTTAACAAGTGTTAATGACTTTTTATGACAATCCATAACAAAAAAAAAAAACAATCAAAGTTAGACGCGTACACAATTCTATATTCGTTCGTATGCCAGACACGTTTGACGGATGAATCACACTGAAAGTGATATATTCCATAAAGAAGTGAATAGAAAAAAAGTATTTTTGAAATTAGACAAAAATAGTAACAACAAATAGTATCCCACGCATTTGGCAAATAGTGATCTTCAAATATTTTGGCCTTAGAACATGTGCATTGGGATATTCAGCAAATATGAATATTGGGATGTAACAACAACAAAAAAAATAGCAGTGACTGTCCCGTGTGTGCAATTTGGAATATGCCTAGTGTAGGTTATGTAGATCTGACTGGCTTGAATGTAGTCTTATTAGCTGAGGAGTGGTAGGAAATCCATATCAATCATTTTTTAAGTTCTTACTAGTCATGCACTGGAGTAACTATTGTAGGTGGAATTGTAGTCTTGTATAATTGATATGTTAATATATCTGTGAATAACGTTTTCATTGGTATATCTTTACGTTTTGAGTTAATTATTTCTGTTTCAAATTTCAAAAATTGGAAAAAAAAATATTTTATTTTTGCGACTTGGTACATTTTAACAGCTATTTTTTACAGAACTCAAAAATCTTTATTCGATCAAAAGTAACAGACTTTTGGCCAATGGAATTCTATTCCGGTCTATGGCATCTGTAATGTTTAAAACTGGGACATTGTACAATAGGATATTCTTTTTCTGTTCCAAGGGTGGTCCTAATTAAGGACCGTTGAAAATTGTATACATACTGGTTATATTACAGCACTTTCTGTCATTGTTATAATTATTTGTGGACACGATTTCATTCTCATCCTGTAAACAACATTTGCAAAACCTTGCTGAGAGTTTCTGGAATTGCTGACCCGATACTCGCTGTCGCTGATAGTCCTTGAATCGTTAACATCGATACATCGCAGTATCCCACCAATGTTATCAGCAACGAGGTTTACAATTGACTTTGCTAGACGGCTGATAACGATTACCGAACTTGGTGCGCAAACGATCGATTGTGGCGTGGGCGTGAGCCAGAAAAATGTGTGAAATAAACAACAATTCAACGATCATTCGGCTCTGTTGTGACGAAGTTTTTGAACCGCACATCATTTAGAATTGCAAGCATTGATTCGTTTGAGGTAATTTTGGACAACTGTTTGGCACATATTGGGCGGTATCTCAGCCATAACTTGACGAATGTTGGTTCGTAAGTGCTCAAGAGTTAAATGTTTATCTGCATACAGACGGTCTTTAGCGTAGCCCCACAAACAAAAGTGTAATGGTGCCAAATCGCATGATCTTGGTGGCCAGTTGATGTCGCCACGACGAGAAATTACGCGGCCAGGAAATGTCTCTTGCAATAAAGCCATATTCGCTCTGGTTGTGTGGTTTCTTGTTGAAAGCACATATTCTCCAAGTCGTATTCTTCAATAGGCATAAAAAGTCGGTTGTCATACGATCATAACGTTCCGAATTGACGGTGACAGTCGTTCTCTCGTCGTTTTCGAAGACGTAAGGTCAAATCACACCTTCGGACCAAAGAGCGCACCAAACAGTAACTTTTGTGGATGTAATGGCCTCTCTTCAATTACTTGCGGATTCTCAGAAACCCGAAATACGACAATTTTGTTTATTAACACACCCACCGAGTGAGAAATGTGCTTCATAAACCATAATCTCCTCTTAAATCATAAATATGTGGTTGTGCCAGAATCACCATTTTTGTGGTAGTTTTTTGATAGTTAAGCGATCCATTTTCGTCAATGTCCGATTTCCAACTGAAATGAACAAAAAATTGGTTTAACAACTTAGTTTGACAGATGTCGAATTCCAGCCCAATACCTTTGAAACCACGAAATGGATAACCCTTTATAATTAAAAACAATTTACTAAATTTCCTATCAAGCAATCGGAGGAAGATTGCAGGGTTGTCCTGCCTCCGTGACTTAAGGACGGAAAGATATATACTGTTTCATGTATAGCACTCCAATTACTGGAGGACAGTTTCACGTAAAAACACATGGAGCAGCGGAAGGTCACAAACGTTTACAAAATTAAGCAAAAATCGACGAATTCTGTAAATACAAATGCTTACCAGTTTTGGAGTTGACCATAATTTACCATTCACTGTCATGGATCATCTTAATAATCTTTTAAAAAAAATCGTTTGATAACTCTAACATAACTAGTAAGTTGTAATGCGCCTATGGCGCCCGTTGAAATATGGAAAAAAAATTTTCTTGAAAAAAAAAAATTTCCTGAAAAAAAAAATTTTTGTTGAAAAAAAAAAAATTTAAAAAAAAAAAATTTTGTAAAAAAAAAAATTTCGTTGAAAAAAAAATTTTGTAAAAAAAAAAATATGTAAAAAAAAATTTTTTTGGTAAAAAAAAAATTGGGGAAAACACAATTTCTGTACAAAAAAAAATATTATTTTTTTTATTATTATTATTTATAGAATTATAGAATGCCTATTTAAATTCCTACGTACTGCGTGACAGAGTCAGTGAATCAGTGTCGAGGGTAAATATATATTAAGATAATATTCAATATTTTTGTTACAGCAACTTACATTTTTGTATACTTTTTTTTTTAATAAATACGAATTTCTGTTAAAATAAAACGTATTTTTCTTTTTTGGTACAATGAGGGTATTTTTGGTGCAATTGTTTCGTCGACATGGTACAATTTGAAAATTTTGAAAAACCATCACGGGTAAGTAGTTTATCTCGCTTTTTCAAAAAACCACCACCATATGATATCATCACTGTTTGTTGAGCTGTTGCTTTTCAATGCATGTGTTGGCTTTACTGCTTGATTTTTTTTTTGGTTTATGCACTACTAAGCAGTAATTCTCGTTCACTCGCTTAGAGCTTATTACATAAATCATTGCATATGGGTACCGATGACGAAGTGTGACAGCTGCTTCCGAAACCATGCCTGCAATCAAAGCAAACGCAATGCCTGAAGGCTTTTCTTTACAGAAATAGAAATAAATCAATGATCTCGAACAACAGAAATAAAAAACAAACTGTATTATTTGATAATATTAACAATTTCGTTGGTAAATTGAACATGTATTGTTTCAATAAATTAACTATACAATTTTAGTATTAACAGTTTCCATGGTTAAAAATTCAGCCACGGAATAGTTAAATTAACTATTATTATTGTTAAATTTTTTTAAATTAACCTTATACAACGTTGACTGCAAATCATGTTTATTTATGGTTAAGTTAACCTTATATAAGGTTAATGTATGATCACCCAAGTCTGTCTTCAATCTCTGGTCACAAAAAATTGTTTATCGTACTTCTGTAGCGCTGATCGTTAATCGAAATGACATTTTAAAAGAAAAAAAAAATGCGTCAATGTTCGTGCAAATATGTTACGCTCTGAGGATGCATGGGCTCCTCGATGATCACGTGCTTGTTTTTCGATCCGCAAATCCTTTGGAAGCCAGAAGTACTTTTCTTTTTAAATGTTGCTTAAAAACGTCATCCCACTATACGCATATTCAGATAAAGAGATACACAGAAGAAAATCGAATTTGTTGAATAACTTATTGGGGCTTTAATTTAAGTCGCAGAAAATTATTCCTTCACCTTATATTAAAACAAAATGTTTTAAACATGAGATTTCGATATTCCGGCATGTTCTGGTCCCCGATATACCATAAAAATCTGATTATATTCTTATTGAAGTCAAAAATTCTTGCATAACAGCACAGCATGTTTATACAACACATTTAGTAATTAAATAATGTTAGATTTTAACCGGTTTCTTAAACGAATGAGGGTAGTGTTAATTAAAACAACCTGCTTTCTTAAATGAATTGGGGCAGCGTCATTTGAAACAAACTTAATTTAGCCAACAAATTGTACGATTAATTTAAGTTTATCTGTTTAATGGGTTTATTGATTTCAGTTATAAATCAAATCCACCCAGACAAATGTTTGAGCATTAAACACTTGCATACTCATACATGCGTACAAACAATACTATACCAATAAGGTTCTATCGTAAATAATAATTGTGTTCCATTGCTTTTACAGAGTCAACATATTGCGTAGTTTCAAATGTTTGATTTAGTAAACAAATTGTGATTTAAGGTATTAATTCCAATATGGGAGTACAAATAAATATTGTAACATTTATAATTCATAAAGATAATTCTGCAAAACAAAAAATACAATTCCAGTCTGACATGTAATTAGATTACCTGTCTAGATAGAATTGTCTAGATGGAGGTGATGTGATGAATCACAACTACACTGTAAATTGTATAACTTTGGCTTCAACTCAAAGAAAAATATTAGTGGAACATTGTTTGCAGAAAAAAACAATAATAATGTTAAACAAGTCAACATGGCGGTTACATTGTTCTTTACTACTATGATAACAAAAAATAATTAAGTAATCCGTACTTGAATTATGCCAGTTAAAAAAAAACTTGATTTAAGTACGGATTTTTATTGCTCGGAATTCCTAATTTTATCCTTGAAAAAGTATCAATTGCTTGGAAAACCTTTTCAATTTGATTCAAATATTCCCAATGATAATTACAAACATCTAGAGTGTGTGGCCGATCTAATGCATCAGAATACGATTTGAGACGACTGCCCTCTGTATGATCTTTGGTTTGGGTCGGTTTGCATCACTCGGCCGTCTAATAAACGACAACACCAGAATGATTTCAATAATTTTCATTGATTTATCATCCATTTCAACCATAAACAACCTTTGTTTCTGCTATGTTTCTTTAAGACTCAAGCATTATCTAATCAGGGCACTTTGCAACAATTTTGCGCTAATTAATAATTTAGACAACAGTCAGTCACATAGACAATAATTTGGCAAATAGACAACACTCACATACATATAATAATTTGGCAAAGTACGTGGGCGATTTAGCACATTCTTAAAATGGCTACAATTTCCTATCGCCGAAGATAAAAACTTAAACTGGCATTTTGAACAGAAGTAGAGAAATCATTTGACAGACTTCTGTTCGCCGAGTGTTAAATATTAACAAATTCGAATCCGATTCATTCGGAAATGTTTGTTTTCATGTTATTTTTTTTTTCTTTCTTTCTTTGCAATATTTCAAGACGCTGTTTATTTGTTTGATACTGTCTACAGACAGACCGACAGACAGCCACAGTGTGTTCGTAGACATAAAAGGAAATTTTTATCTCGACGAAATGTTTTGCAATTCCACAATTCGCTCAAAGTTTCGGAACCGCATGTAGGTGGGCAGCAAACAGCCACTGCTGTTGGCGGCAGTGTCGATTTTAACAAGATTTAATTTTTATTATTTCGCTATTTACAGCAGAAACAACAACAACAAAATTTGAGCAAATCAAAACAATCCAAAAGCGAGGAGGTGAAACAAATAACGTCATCGTTATATTTCTTTCCATAACGTATTATTAAAATTTATTTGTAAAAAATCCACACACACAAGTCGTTAAACCACTATTCCGGGTTAAGAAAGAAACGTCGCTTCGTATTTTATATGCTGCGATCTGAAGCTTTCGAAATGTCAGTTGTGTTTTGAAACGCCAACCGAACGGTTCAAAAAGTGAAAGAGCAACAACAACAAAGCAATCATAATAAAAGTGAAAAATAAGAAAACCAAAAAAAAAAAAAAATCCCGAACATACGAAAATAAAAGTTGTTGCACAAAATGCCTTTGAAAAAGAAAGAAGACTACATTCCCATCAAGTGTGAGGGTTGGAATGGAAAATTCCACTATGCCCCCGGTACTACCAACAACGTTTCGAAAGTGCGGCGACACAATCAAAATGTTACCGACACTCAGAACTTCTACGGATACACCAACGAGCCCACCATTTTACCGACAGCCTGGGACGGCACCTTCAAGAAGAGCGGTGAGGTGCGCATGCAGCCCGAACGTAATCGTTCCGATGATTCGCAATACTACCAGTACAACAATGAGGCCACGGTCCTGCCGACATCCTGGAACGGGGAATTCGTACAGGACCCAAATGATATTCGCATAATGCCCGAGAGGAATTTTTCCGATGTCCGTGATTATGCTGAGGCCCATCGTTTCCGCATCGCCAATGGCATGTGATTGTCCACCTCCTGTGAAAATGGGAACTTGAAGTGAATGGGATGGAATGGAAAGGTCGGCGATTTCATTGATCTATTTCGGATAGTTTTTGTTTTTTTCTTCTTCTTATCATGTACTAATTAACTTTAACTCGTTTGTTGTTCTCTCGTTAGTTTTTTAACACGATGACGTAGTTTTAAGTGTCACTTTTGATTATTTATACAATTTTAAATCTCCCCCTCCCCGCATAGAAATGGTATTACGTAATAAACAAAACACAATTCAAATTTATTTGAATACTTTGTTTGAAAACATACACATGCACACGTCTTTAATTGAAAAGCTATTAGTGATCGGCTACAAGTGTGGGTTGACAACTTTCTATTGACAAAAACGAGGGTGTATTTGAAGTGGTGTGATTGAAAAACAATTCAATTTATTTGCGCTAGACGAGTATAATATGTTTTTGATGTTAAGGCGGCCAATAATACCAATTAAAAAAACCTTTAAAGTAGAATTATCCACGAAGTTGGATAGTCAATTGCTAACCATGCGAGAGATAGTTTAGTGATACTTTTTTTAAAAAAATATGTTTACCAAATCGAACGATTTACTTTAGAGTTATGACAAATTAAGAAGTAGATTACGGATATAAGAAAGTAAATAAATACCACAAATTTCTTTCTTATATGTAATTTTTTCTTAAAAAAAAAACAATTATTGTTAAAAAGAAAGTAACACACGGAGCTTTTGCAACATCTTCTTATATGCCATTTGTCTTAGGCATAACATAAGCATTTTTTTTTCGAATGATAAAGCCAATACATAAAATTTCTTTTTTTTCAAAAGCGTATAATTCGCTTTCGCATATTAGAAAGCGAACTTCTTTACATCCCTAGTCTTAACCACCACCTTCCATGCGTAAAATATTAGGCATTTTTTTTTTTTTTTTGAGAGCAGAGGTTTTCAACTTTGGACCCTTGTAGAGGCACCAAGAAATTAGGCCCCACGAAAATACACCCCATAATGATTTTTTTTTGTTTTTGAAAACGTTTTCACAAAACATTTCTTTCAAATGACTTGTGTGATAATAATGTAATCTAAATGTCTTAAAATAATGCAATCTAAATACGCCTTCCAGAGAAAACATTCGAACAATTGTATAAATTGTTTGGGCAAATTAATAATACAAAAAATTAAAACCATAAGTATTTTAAAGTATCGCAAATTCAATAATGAATGCCAATTGTTAAAGAAATCTAAAGTATTCATTGATTAATTCAGAAAATCGTTGCGTGTGGGCTTGTCTATGAAAAAACACTTCAGACGTCATAAAAAGGGAAAACGAGTTGGTGTCACCGTCTTATAATATGTTCTTGCTGCACACATGATAAAGACTGGATCGTTCTACTGTTCTAAATAATTACACTATGCAACAAAAAAATAAAATAAAATAAAACATTATTTTTCGTGAGCATTTAGTCATCCAGTTTCCTGAAATCAGCAAAAAAAATGTTTATGGACACATTTTTTTTTTTAAATTTAAAAAAAAATTGTTGGGTACATTTTTTTTTTTAATTTCAAAAAATGTTTATGTATACTTTTTTTTTAAAATTTTAACCGTGTCGTCGAAAGGAGATGTTCAAAGATGATCACGTTTCTTGTGGTGTGGATGGATTGTGCTGTTGTAGTATCTACATTTCGGAGTGTGTACACTCTCACTGATAAGAAATATACCATAGTACGGAGAGTTCTCAATTTTTATTATCTTCACAAGAGAAAAATACCTTATGAGGAAAAAATTGTTCTCCTCAAAGATAAATATACATTTTTCTCAAGATAAATTAAAATATGAAGAGAACAATTATTTTTTTCATTCACGAGATTTATCTACCGAGCACTCTCGCGAGAGTTATATCTACTCATTAGAAATTAATTCTCATTCATGAGTTTAATCATTAGAAAAAATATTCGTCATCAACTGCATTTTTAGGAAATCCCTTTACAACGGCGAAATGGGACGAAAATATGTATAACAAATAATTAAACTTTCAGCGGATAACATTTTTTTTTCTTTTTTATTGTTTTCAAACCAAAAAATTAAATCAAAAATAACAATAAAGCAATTCTATTGCAATTATATTGTAATTCTATTCGAAGCACTTCTTACGACCCATTTTTTTTCAACTGCTTCAAACAAAACAATAGAAGAAACTGACCTGCGTCAATTTCCAAACACAAGTATTTTTATATTTCTTGTCTCACGCGTGCTCTCTTTAATATTTATCTTTATTTAACTTTCGCACTCAGAATGTAAAACAAAACTCTCGTGAAAGTTATTTTTATGAGTGAGTGTTATCTTTTCTTCTCTTTCGTTAGAGAGAGCAATACTTTTAAAGCATCACTCATGAAAGATAAAAAAGATAACTTTCGTAGATAAAAATTACTTTCACGAGAATTATTTTTTTTTGTCTCTGAGTGTGAGTAACAAAACGAGAGATAAAAATGAAAATACCTTTCGCGAAGCGAGATTTTCCGTACTATGAAATATACGCACATGGTCGCGAGCAAATATGTGCACATCGATAAGGAGGAAAGGGCATGGGATAACAGCAGGAGGCACTGAACGCAGCCTCATGAAGAAGAGGGTCTGCGATAAGAGACACGGCGCGCAACCGCACACACACACACTAGAATATCAATACAATTTAGAATGTAATACTCATGTAGAAATAGTCCATACCAATTCCATTGTTCTTTAGTATTATTCAAAGGTTCATACAGACAGTATGTTCCAAGTATTCACTGGGTGCATTACAAAACATCCAGACAACCTGAATACTAGAATAATTACTCATTGCTATGAAGCGAAACAATTTTATTTCTTCAGAGACGCCCGTCTAAAAAAATACACCAAGTTAAAGGTAATCATGTGAATGTGATCCTTATAAAAGCTCAGTGGGCAAAAAATTAAAAAAATATTTTTTTTTTCTGGAAAAAAAAACGTTTTACATTAACACAGATAAATTCATAAAAAAAATGAAAAAATATTAGAAATTCATAAAAAATATTTTAAAAAAAATGGAATGTTTTTTATTTTATTTCCCCATAGCGAGGTCATAAATTATTTTATCATTATTTAATACTAGTAAGTTGTAATGCGCCTATGGCGCCCGTTAATTTGCTTGAGAAAGTATTTGTTACTTAATTTTAAAAATTTTGTAAAAAATATTTTGAGAAAACTATTTTGTAAAAAAAAATTTCGAAAAAAAATAAATTTGGGAAAAAATATTTGTGGAAAAAAAAATTTCGAAAAAAAATAAATTTGGGAAAAAATATTTGTGGAAAAAAAAATTTTGTTGAAAAAAAAAAATTTGTGGAAAAAAAAATTTCGTTGAAAAAAAAAATTTTGTAAAAAAAAAATTTATGTTGAAAAAAAATGTTTGTTGAAAAAAAAATTTTTGTTGAAAAAAAAAAATTTTTGTTGAAAAAAAAAATTTGTGGAAAAAAAAATTTTGTGGAAAAAAACAATTTTGTTGAAAAAAAAAATTTGATGAAAAAAAAAAAATTTTTGTTGAAAAAAAAATTTTGTAAAAAAAAATTTTTGTAAAAAAAAAATTGGGGAAAACACAATTTCTGTACAAAAAAAAAATATTATTTTTTTTATTATTATTATTTATAGAATTATAGAATGCCTATTTAAATTCCTACGTACTGCGTGACAGAGTCAGTGAATCAGTGTCGAGGGTAAATATATATTAAGATATTTAATAATTCCATTTTACCAATTTGAAGCTGATCATAAGTGATGTACCCATTATTATTTGCATACAAATTGGATTTGTGACGTCATATCGAAAGTGCGTAAAGCATAATCTTTATTTTATCGGGCTTATCCACATAAAATAGTCCAGCGCTGTTAAATCGCACGATCTTGGAGGCCACGCCATAGGCCCACTAACTGAAGGTTGTCCATATCAACATCCTCCAATTCAGGCACAAGAAAGTCATTAATCATGGCTCTATAACGTTCCCCTATGACTATAACACTATGACCGGCTTAATTTTTGAAGAGATATGGACCAATGATTACCTCAGAGGATGTAACGGCGTCTAAACAATGGCTTGTGGATTACCATTACTCCAAATGCGACAATTTTTATTATTAACGTATTATTAATCTTCGTCGCTGAACAAAATTTTCTTTTAATTGGCAATTTTTTCTTTTAAAAAATGGTATCGTTGGCAATCTTTCTCAAATTGCGAACGTTGTTCCAAAGTACGTCTAACCAATGACAAAACTCGTCTACCTATGGTTGTGTATAGTCAACTTTCGCTGAACCATCATTTCCCTCCATTTGACAACAAAAACCACTGATCATTTAGCTCGCATTCGAGTATAACACACTCTTAATATAACGGTGTTTTGCATTGCTATTAGTAGGGAATTTTGACGATAAAAATATGGTTTGGTCGATAAAAATATATTTTTTCCATTGCATTTGTTTTTCGTATTTGCCGCGATCCACTTTAATGTATATATGAGTATGTTAACTGCATAGATATTTAAATGCATATCCATCTCCCCCCATTATTTTCAATAACAAAATGGAGTGACGGAAACGAATATCACCTGGAAATGTTCTGTGCTGTTTTTTTTTTTTATAAATCTCTATTCCTTGTCAGACAATTAATTACATTATTTATTTATAAACATTTGTAGTACTCGTATGGAGGAGTAATCAACACCCAAGGTCGTTGTGATGTATGTAAATAAAATAATATTTAAATAGAATGAGGTGATTTTTCAGCTTACGCTATTGACAGTTCAGGGTTCTATGTGGAATACGGGACACATCTAAAAGAAGATCTGTAAATGGCGTACAAAAAGAAAACACAAATTATTTTTTATAAAATAGTTTCGATTGCGGCATAACAGCGCCTTCACACGATACAACTGGTTGAACAACTGAGTTCCACAACCAAGATGATCATCCCCTCACATGCTACAACTTCTCAACCAACTTCTTATACAATCTCGTCAACATGAACGCATATGTTTTTTACTTTATATATTTCTCAATTTTTTGGTTTTTATTATTTACAATCCACAACTGAGGCATATTTTTATATTCCTCAATAAAATCTATCAATTGTTCCTTGAATTTTTTTTATTATTTTTTCAAAACACCGATGCAAAAATGTGTTAACTTCATCGATTACAAAATGAAGTAAAGAAGTTGAAGGACAAGCCAACTTCAGCTGAAATGAAAATATTTTGATTTTCATACAACCGATGACCAGTCTAAGACCAACAAGACCTCACACGTTACAACTGGTTGTACAACTTGATCAAATTGTACAACCAGTTGTAACGAGTGTGGGCCGCTATGGCCAGTCGCTATGCGATAATGATCGAGATTGCCTTCTTTTACGAATTCGATTAAATAGAAGCAAGTATTGAAATTTTTCGGATAAATATTCTCTTGAAATTCAGAGTTAACTTCAGAGTTAACTACTTCAGTTCAAAACCTAACATATTTAACTTGGAATCTTAATAAATGTTGTTATAAAATACAAATTAATTTTCGAAGATAATACATGTTGCTCTTCGTATTTTATTTTAATAATTTACGATATTTCTAGCATCCATAACTTACAATACATACACCAAATGGACAACAACGCTAGCGTAATGTGACCCTTTTGAATTATATTCAGTCAAATTCGGTTAAGAGGAAATGAAAAAAATTAAAGAATTTTCTGGCACTTACGAGGGATTTTCAGTACCAAGGACTTCGGATAATTGAACCTTCTTTCATTTAAACAAACAGATTATGTTCTTTTGAAATTGTTCTATGTAACGAATATAGAAACTTGTGGCACAACTATTAAATTGTAAAAGTTGAATTTAATATTAATGGCCTTAATTGGAAAGAGTGACTTATTTTCTTTAGTTGAGTTGTATTAAATGTGGTTTGAGCTCATTTGTTTTAGATTCATCATATTTCTCTTAAGCGGTGTTCGTATCATAAAAATTTGTGTCTTATATGCTGTTTCCATTAGCCTGCGTTTGGTTATCGCGTTAACGATTTATCGAAACTGAACGCATGGTGTTTCCATTGTGTTTTGCATCCGCGTTCACATCCAAACAGCTGATTGAATTTATTTTTTTCTTGGCCGCGAAAAGTTTGATATTTTTGTGTAGTTACAAAATAATGGAGTTGGACGATATTCTTTTGCTTACCGCAGTCGAAGCTGAGGATGAAAAGGTGTTGCGCCTAATGGATATGTGCAGAGCAAGCAGCGCTGCATATTTCATGGCTAATGCACGAAGCGTCTGGAGTTTTGTAAGTGAGGAACAATATTCATTGATTTCAAGTAATTGTTTTTAACTTTTATTTAATAGGAACGTTATGGTACCTTTTGGGAGAGAGACGTGCCTCTGAATTCGGACGAGGTGTTTAAAGAAAGCTTCCGTGTAGAGAGGAGCATATTTCAAATGTTGGTACAGCGCCTTCATGCACTGATCAAGGAAGACACTTCGTTTCGGCTCGCTATCCCGCTGGAATGCTGATAAACAGCTGTTTCAGTAGGGATGGGCAATTTGCAGTGTTGCCATTAATAGGTATGGGTGGGTTTCGATTGCAAAAATAGTCGAATTTATAGTAAACGCAACTTATCGAAAGTCGCGTCCAATATGAACGCAACTTTTTCCCATACCTACCTGCCTATGCTTTTTGTATACGCTTTAACGCGCGTTCGTTGATTTTTGGATGTGGATGCAAGCGTAGTGGAAACAGGGTATTAGCATCACAAAATGTGTTTCACATAAACCGGCTTTTCGTTTAAGCGAACTACAGTGAGTGGGAAATCACGCAGAATAATCGTTACGAATATTTATTTTCAATTAAGGGATTTTTCCACTCAAAAGGCGTGCGCTTATCCGAATTCGAGTGTATTATATTTTTTCCCCCATTACGAAATAAATGCAAACATTAAAAATGCTTTGGTGTGAGGCAAAGAGTATATATATTGAAAGAGATTCCATCAACTTCGAAAGTATTTTTTCGGTTGAAAAAACTCCGTCTGCGATTAGAAATGGGAATACTTTTTGGGAAATTTTATTTTGGGAGAATTGGGAAATTATATTTAAATGAGAAATTTGCAATTGGACATTTTTGAGAGAAATGAAAAAGCAAAATCAAAACCAATTATGAATCTGTTGTCATGGTGGGAAATAGTGGTGGCGGGGGTGGTGGTTGTAAATCACAACAGCAGCAGACGAGCAATCATATGATTCTAATTTGGAAGTATTAGGCTCGCTGAAAATTATGAAAGCAATTCTTCCTTTTATTTTGTTGACATTTTACAATGAACATTTCTATGCAAATACAAAAAAAAAAGAAGCTAATAGAGAACGGCAGAAATATGTATTTGTGTGTGTGTGTATATCCTGCGTAAGGGAATTGCTCTGCGCGCTCATACGACAGCAAAGGTTTGTTTGTGCGCAGAGGAATCAATGAGGGACGGAAGGGAAACACTTCAATGAAAGTATTTTTCTTATTGGTTTCTCAATATTCTGCGAGCCGTGTATTTTGGATTGGATTCACCCACACCCGTCTAACTCACATATATGTTTTTTTACCCCATCCCCCTCATACGTTCTACTACCCACCCCCTTCATTTTTCAATTTTTATTGAAAAATTCAAAAAATCAACAAATTGTAATTTTTTTGTCTATTTGGCCAACTTCTTCCACACCCTCCATCCCCACTCCTCTACTCGATGACCATCAACATCACATTCCTTTACCCTCTCCCTTTTATCAATCAATGCAAAAACGAAAGAAAATTTCAAAACAAATTGTGATTTTTTGTCAATTTAACATTTTCAGAAATTGAAATAATTGAAAAATTTTCAAATTTTGCGTTGTTGTGAAAGGGAGGGGGTGGTTGAAAGGAAGGCGAGTATTGTTTGAGATGTTGTTTCTTTGGTCATTGAATATGAAGTCGTGTTGTTGTTGGTTTTTTGTTACAATGAGACAACGATGTTCATAATTTCTATGAGCAGGCCCACAGAAAAAATAAGAAGTTCTTTGGCAAAATCGACAGAAACTCATAATTTATTTGAAATTTCGTTTGGTTTCATGTTGATCGAAAAAGAGTGCGACGGGGGTGGTAGAAAGGAAGGCGGGAAGGAAGGCAGTTTGTGATGTTGTTCTTTTTTTGTTGATGGTAATTCTGTAAGGTGAGGGGATGGTGAGGGCAGAAGAAGTTGGCAAAAATAGACAAAAAATCACAATTTGTTTTGAAATTTTCTTTCGTTTTTGCATTGATTGATAAAAGGGAGAGGGTAAAGGAATGTGATGTTGATGGTCATTGAGTAGAGGAGAGTGGGTGGAGGGTGTGGAAGAAGTTGGCCAAATAGACAAAAAATTACAATTTGTTGATTTTTTGATTTATTCAATAAAAATTGAAAAATGAAGGGGGTGGGTAGTAGAACGTATGAGGGGGATGGGGTAAAAAACATATATGTGAATTAGAGGGGTGTGGGGGAAGGTAGGTGGTGAAAGCATGACGGGCAGAGGCAAAAAAAACTACCTATCCCGTAACATTCACAATCCAAAATACACGGCTCGCAGAATATTGAGAAACCAATAAGAAAAAACACTTTCATTGAAGTGTTTCCCTTCCGTCTCTCATTGATTCCTCTGCGCACAGACAAACCTTTGCTGTCGTATGAGCGCGCAGAGCAATTCCCTTACGCAGCATATACACACACACACAAATACATATTTCTGCCGTTCTCTATTGGCTTCTTTTTTTTTGTATTTGCATAGAAATGTTCATTGTAAAATGTCAACAAAATAAAAGGAAGAATTGCTTTCATAATTTTCTGCGAGCCTAATACTTCCAAATTAGAATCATATGATTGCTCGTCTGCTGCTGTTGTGATTTACAACCGCCACTCCCGCCACCACTATTTCCCCCCCAAGTCAACGGATTCATAATTTGTTTTGATTTTGCTTTTTCAATTCTCTCAAAAATGTCCAATTGCAAATTTCTCATTTAACTACAATTTCCCAATTCTCCCAAAATAAAATTTCCCAAGAACTATTCCCATTTCTAATCGCAGACGGAGTTTTTTCAACCGAAAAAATACTTTCGAAGTTGATGGAATCTCTTTCAATATATATACTCTTTGGTGTGTGGCATCTTTAATTAAATGATTCTTGTCCGCGCTTATGACGACAAAAACCCCTAACATATGGCAACACTTCACAAATTGGAGCAGAGATTGACATCCAGGTGTCGTCCCTCTAGTTTAATTCCCTTTTGCTCCGGTCTGTGCTGCCAGTCTGTTTGTTTTGTTACTTGAAATGTCAAATAAGAAGAGAGTAGCCAGACGTGTTTGCATCGCAACAACAACAACAACAACAATGAAATGTCAAATAAAGTAATCAAAATAAAAATAATAAAACCAACCATAAAACCTGCTACAAATTGCAGAAGACACACCAATTTTTCAGAAATCTATCAAGCGAATTCGCAATCAATTAATCACAATTGGGAGAAAACGATTATCGCACTTGGATGTGAAGTAAAGCAATAAAGCTTAAATGTTGGTCGGGACGGAGAAATACGCGGAAAAGTTTGGTGCCGTTTCAAGCGAGTGACGAAGAAACAAAGTAATACACAGATCACAGAAACAAGTCAAAAAGATCGAAGAGGGGACTTTTTTTTTTTGTGTTGGTCTCAAAAGTAGAACAGTTTTTACAGAGAAGGATTGACTTGTGCGGGTCAGAGCCCAGCGCCACTTTCACATTAGTAGCTAGTGCGAAAAGATGGCCCAAGAAGATCAGGAATGGCGCCAGACATTAGTGAACAGTATAAGGGAGCGCAATAGACGCGATGTTGTGCCCTTCAAAGAAATCATATTGCAGAGTAAGTCGAACAACACACCAGAACAGTACAAACACTGAGACATACACAACACTAAAATACGACAGAGCCCAGCATCCGAGCGCCGAGCGTGAGAAGAGAAGAGGGTCAAGGTCGCCATAGTGTTGGGTGGTGGTGGTGTGTGTGCTTTCTTGTTTTTTTGTTTTGTTGTGGATGCCGATGTGATGTTGACATTGTGTCGGCGATTTGTTTTCTTTATTTTCGGAAACAATATTTCCTTGATGTGAATCTTCTTGTGCCACCTCCAACACAGATAATCGCCTGCTGGACAATGTCGCCCAACTGAAGTCGGACAATTTAAAGATTTCCGTTGAAAATGAGCAACTACGCACAGCCATCTCAACAGGTGGCGGTGTTGGCGGCAAAGATAGCACGGCCGCCCAATTGGCCATGGCGGCCATGGAGAAGAAACTGCTGGCCCAGCAGGAAGAACTGACCGGTCTGCATAAGCGTAAAGGCGAGAATTCCCAGCTTATAGTCGACCTAAATGTAAAAATGGAAAAGCAACAACAAATCATAGCCAACAAAGAACACAGGTGCGTAACGAAACAGGACAGCCGTGGTCGGCGTGTGTGTGTGTGACACACTTTTCGATTTGTTTAAATTACTTCCGCATTTGCAATTATAGTCTTGCTGAGCAACAAACTGCCAACAATTCCCTAAAGGCTGAAGTTCACATGCTGAAGTCCAGTTTAGAGGAACTGAAAAATCTCAATACGACACTGCGCGATGAATACACCGCATTGCAGTTGGCATTTAGTGCTTTAGAAGATAAGCTGAGAGGTGTTCAGGTGAGTGGAAAGACAACCAATCAATTTAAATAATAATAAAATAAAAATAATGTCTTGTTCGTTGCGTATGAAAATAATATAATAAGGCTGACTAAGCGGAAACGACAATGTCCATCAACCAGTCCAATATTTTGCAGTGCTTATTTTCCGTCCTATTCGGCAAAATAAAATTATTTTAGGGAAATTTGTTTTTGAGCCAATAGTTTTTATCTTCCAGGCAATATCATTGACGTTATTTCAGTAGTACCACTTTGTTTATAGGATCCGAAGAGATTACGTTGGATATGAGCACGCAATAGAAGCACCGTAGTGTCTCAAGGACCAACAATGATCAATTCTGATCAATCACATCTGTCGCGGGCATTTTGTTGTGATTCCGGCTCTGAGATAAGAATATTGACTATTAATCGGAATAATCTAAAGCATTGTGGGTCAGCGTATGTAACACATAACTCAGCAAACTTCGAGTGCACAGCTCACAGATTTGAGATAAGTTTTCAATCTGGTCTTTGTGGCGTGTTAGAGAAAAATACGCATGCTTATGCTTTGGCATCCATTCAGTATTAACAAATATCGTCGTTACTTATTCTTTCCAAGTCATTTTCAAGATTTCGCTTTTTATCTACTTTAAAAATTGCATGGATATGTCTGGTGGTTTTTTCGCATAAGCCTTCATTGTTTATTGGTATAGTTCTAATGATTTAACACATGTTGTTTATAGTTTTCTTCTCGAAAAGAATAGTCAGTGTGAGAGAAACTTGACAACAAAGTAGCTTCCCACTTTGATTGATTTCTTCACCTTTGTTGTTTCCGCAAAATATATGGACATCGTGCGCCGATCATGAAACCTGCTACAAATTTTCAGATTTCTATAATTTTAAATGTTGTATTTCAAATAGTGACCTGAAAATATTGTGAGTTGGCCAAGTTTTTGTTTGACTTGCTTCACAATCTTCCTATGAGTGTACTCCCATAGAAATTCATAATTTTCAACCTTTTTTATTCCAATGCTTATGGCTGGGAATTCAAGCAAAGAGTTCTATAGGTCTTGACAGATATAAAGCGTGGTCTGTTTCTCGGCTTTATTACATTTTCTTTCTGTTGAGGGCCTTACGTGCTTGGGCTCTATTTCAGTTTTGTTAATTTTTCATCAACAGTAGTTGATTGTATCAAAATTTTGTAATACCTTGAGAAACATTTCATCCTTAATTACATCAAGAACATTGTCACTATTATTGGGCCTTACACACACCTACTACATAGTAGATCCTGCGTCCTTGTGTCTCTAGGTCCTTTTGACTATGTTATATTTCTACTGACTGCATTGAACATTCAATGTTTTCATTATGTTCCCTATGTTTTTATAGAACATTTACTAGAGTTGTTGTTTTTATGTTCCAAAATTTCTCGGGTTTCGAATACAATTTCGGATCCAAAAAAATACATTCTATATTTCACTGAATCTTACGACTTTATGTAAGCAATATGTATGTATATGACTAATATGTAAGCAAGTGTTTGAGCTCAAATATTGTCAACCACTGCATCTTCCAGAAAGGTAGCAGATTTAATTGATTAAGGAACAAAGTAGAGAAGATTTCAACAGGAGTCGCTACTTTACGCAATTCTGTTTTTATATCATTGACTTGGTCTTACAGTCGAATGCGTGCTGTGTAACACTTGCATTTGGCATAAGTAGAAAGGAGTTTAAAAATATTTTTACCAAATGGCAAGAATATTTGGCGTACATTTTTTTAATGAGTCCCAGGCGCATTCTGGTAAATTTTGTGCTCTCTTATTATTTTGTGTAACTTTTTCAGTGAATGTATTTTTTTTAATTGATCATATGAAATATATAGCGCAATTATTCACAATCACTGAATTTATCAATATGAAGAATAGTAAGACCTGAAACACGGTCCAGATTATTTTCGGTCCAGGAAATATTCGAAAATTATACTGGCTGCCATATAATGACCGAGGATATTCGCACAATGATTTTGCATTTTGTTTCTTCCACAATATTTTAAGTTTTTTTTTGCCTTCGGGAATAGAATTTGTTTCTCTGAGAAAGGTCAAAAATATTAATATTTCTACGATCATTAAAATTGTAAATACTACTGAAGTCAATTTGTTCATGCATTTTGTTGTGTTCATTGTAGTACTTAGCCCGACTAACTAACGAATGTAAGTGAAATTGCCTTAATACGAATATGTCAAGAACAAATTACTGTTGTTGTTGCATGCCAACAACAGATAGGGAATATTTAGTGGATAGTAATCACAATACCGATTAATAATTTGTAGGTGCTAGACCAAGTTTGTCCATTTGAATTTGTCAGCAACGTTGGCAAACACAATTGGGTATACGTTTTTCAATGGCATCTACAGAAATACGGCACAGTAAGGAATTCAAAAATGCAACGATTTATGCTGGACTGTGGCACTTATCGTTCGCCTACTCTAATTGAAAATAAAATAAATATTAACAATGAATACAAAATAAGTAATTGTTCACAATTGTAGCACAGTTAGACGTACCTCTTTATTGAGGGCATTCGAGTTTTTTCCCTTTAATTTTTCAATAATTTTTTCAATTTGTCGGTAATTAATTTCAATACATTTTGTTTCTTCAGCTTTAGGCTATTCAGTGAATTTTGTTTGTGTTGTTTGGAACCTTAAAACAAAAACCTTTACTTCAAAGAGACAAAACCAAAGGCATTCCCAAAAAGTGGAAAGTTTTGCCACCCTATGGGAACATATTCTTAAATGCATTCTCCTGACAGACAGAGATATCCGAATGATCCTTCTATAAACCACCTGAAGGCGAAAGGTAGTCTGTGTTAGACTATTCGAAGATGTATTCGCCTAAGATGCATAGGTGAAGGGCAACTAGGGATGAATGGCGTCTTGTACAGTCGTCATTGGACATCTTATATAGAATTTGGGAAGTCGTACAATCGTGCCTTTGGAGACGCTGCATAAGACAATTTATTTGTCCGACTATACACAACATTTTCTGTGTTGGCGTAAAAGTGCAATTGACGGATTTATTTCCACTGAGCTCAATTTCTATTCCGTTATTATTAACTTTATCAGAAGCCTTTTCGGCGTCAAGATATATGACCCTACTAGACTTGAATGAGCCTTTTTAACGCGAAATTCGGATTCGGGAGTACACTATTTCCAACATCCATTTTACTCACATTGGAATGACCAACGTTCTATCTCGAGACAACCTGTTTCAATGAATGTACCTTGTTTGTTATTTCTATTTCTCTATTCAAACTCTATTCAAAATGTAATGAAATCAACTTCATTTCCAAATTTAAATTTTCTTCAATTTATGTTTTACAAATCCTGAATAACAAATTTTTAACGTATCAAATTCTTTTAAACAACGTGCAAATTTATTGTGCAATAATCAAAATATTAACATATTCGTATTAATTTGTGAGTCGACCAGACAAAATAACACGTCCACGGTAAAACAATGAGTGAGTGATGCTAAAATGGGTTTGAATGTATAAGCGAGCGAAAAAAAAGTATTACAATGATAAATTGAATTGGCCTCGCCCTCTAATGTTATGGGAGAAATGATGGCTGTGATGTGACTACATTTTCAATTGATAAGAATGATAATAATGAACGAAAACATAACTTGTGTAGCAATCATATTTTTATCTATGGGAAAATCAGAACTGAAAAACATATTTCGTTAATAATTCCCACCAGATAATAGTTTCAAGTGGTGCGTATTCAATCTTCAATATGTAATAAGCTTTTGTTCATAAAGCTGAGGGTATTTACTTTTTCATGATTTGCGATGACGTTTTTTTTTTTTAGAAAAAAAACCCATTAAAATGTCTTATCAACGCCTCTAATATGCCTAAATTGTGATCCATAATAATATGCAGCCAGAACTCTTCCTCACTGTCACTAATCAAGTGATTCATACTCACAATGAAAAAAACACAATCAATGCCAGTGTCATTTGATAGTGTGGGGCGTGATCGGGTCACTTGTTGCCTAGCGCAGGAATTATCAGTAATTTGTAGTAAATATAAGAATAGATTTTTTTCAAAGCTAAAAATAAATAATACATTTTGAATGTTTGTATTATTTTGTTTTAAATAGAACCATCTTCTGCTCCATTCATTAAGTATTTCTTGATGTGGCTATTATTAATATCGACAAATATTTGTTTGACTATTTGAACACTTAATTGTGTTGCAGATCGCCATCATAACAAAATGATGTACGTTTGCATGTGTGTACAATTATTATGAGGCGCACAATTATGGTGTTGCGAAGTATTTCCAATACGTCTGTTCAAATAAACAACAGCATTTTTTTTTTATTATTTATTTTGGTTTGGATCAGTGCCAGCGATATTTTAAACGTATTTAAATTCATATCAATACTGTGATCATGTATGTACATTAGGGTAAATGTTATTCTTATGTTTTTGGCAGAGTACATAGTTTGTTCGTTATGGACACGTCTCACCACACCGTGGCGATGTTTAAATGAAGTGTCATAGTACACGCGGTATGGTGAGAAACATTCATTTCATACATTTGAATAATTAAATTTGTCGAATAATTGTCCGGAATTTTCTTTTTCAGAAACTGAGTACTCGGTTGATTTACTGCCATTTTCACAACATCTTGTTGAAATCTACCCAACAGTGACAGGGGCAAAATTCCATCAAACTGATTATTATAACATGGTCCTAAACGAATTTTTTAAAAATTACCGTTAATTTGAACCTAAATTGGATGTTTGTGACCACATGAACTTTTCCACTCCAGATGTATTTCATACATAGTTTGGCCAACTATACAGAGGGAAGACGTCCCAATGTGTTTTTTGACACTCTAGATGTCAGTAATTGGCACGGCAATATTTAAAAGCCAAACAATTTTTATTTTTGGTAAAGCAAATACCTACTTTTTTAAAACAAATACTGTTCACTTGGAAATGTTCAGCAAACGACTTGCGACGTCTGCCCTAAGTATGGTCTTTGGTTTGGCCATTTAATATGAATGTTGTTGGTAGTGTGTGTACTTTCTCCAGTTTGTGATACCAAGGATATTTATGGCGTGTTGTCCCATCCACCGGAGTCGCGGTCTTCCCTGTACGCCCCAGGATTTATTTGACCAAGCCATTGCAATTATTGAATTTTAATTAGCCAAACTACGTCCATGACGGGGTACAGCTTTTAAAGATCACGATTCGTTCGATGACAAAAACGGGCCATAGATTTTGCGATTTTTTTCTCTCTCTAAAACACCCAGCACCCCTTCAGCTACTTTCGCAAGTACACATATTTCAGGGGATTACTGCTTCCTCTGTCGATGGACTATTTTCTAAACCTTTTTGCTTAGAACGATTAATTCTGTCGCTACACAGACTATTCCACTTCCACGTCCATGTGACTGCCGCCACTTAGGGCTTTTCTGTCATTGTGACGTTTCAAGCAGGAGTATTGTCTCACCATCAAATCTATCTTCGATGATACTTCTCGATTCCGAAAAAGCTCCAGTTACATCTTCCTTTTTACAATACTTCCCTGACTAAGTCTTTCTGTACTGGTGACATTTTCGGTGTTGTCGCTTTATATTTCTACTGAGGATATGTCATATTCCAAACATTTTTCTCTTTCCGTAGTGTTGAAGGCGGACTTATGGTCGATGACAGTACGGTATTAATGTATTGCTTCTCATGGGTATTTTTTTTTTGGATTCGCACCACTGTATAGAAATATACTATTAATTAATCAATAACAATTTTTTTTTTTTTTTATTTATTTATTTTTTTTTTTTTTATTATTTTTTTTATTTAATTACTATACAAAGTAAATTTATATTCTAATTTTGGGACCAAGGGTAAACCGGGTGACACAGACCATATGTTTAGATTTTTGCAGCGACAGACCAAAGCCTCTGGTGGGAATCGAACCCACAACCCCCACGCTCTAGTTTTGTTGCTGTTACCTAAAATTGAAATCGACAGGGGATTTGAGTGGTTGCTTAGAGAGTCAAAATATCTGGCACTTGACCGATCTTTGGCAGATATAAAAATAATGTTGAATCTCGCGTACAGAATAAAATATCGTACCGTTGCTGACTTTTGAGGCCAAAGTTATCTCACTGTCTGGCAGTCTAGAAAGATTGTCAGGTAAGTGAATTGTTCAACACTGCCTACGTGAAACAAAGTTTTTTAGTGACAGCTCTTCCACACTACACAACATATTGAGAATACTTGTGTCGAGTAGTGTTTTGAATATCGCCAGCAATAAGAAATATCTCAGCTGACCTTGGGACTGATGTTGAGGACACTACTTATCCTATGGGACAAATTCAAAACCGGTCTGGTAAGATGTCAGACGTAGAGTCTTTGTCCTATGGAAAAAGTCAAATACGTGAAACAAAACTGTAGCAGATCTCGCCCACAGAACACAATCATTTGCTATTAGTAGTCTTGTAATATTTCAGTGTTCTTAGTTAGGGGTTGAGGCCTACAAAACACTTTTGCAACTCTATGGCCCGTAGCAATCGGTTGAGATCCTCGAAGGCCCATTTCCACCCGCGTTTCCATATGACAGACTCCGGTGAGACTGAGTCTTATTACTTTCTCCACTTAGAGTCAAGTATGTAATTGCTTTTATTACGATGTAGTTTTTCTGAAAGGGAAACTATTTTGCATCTGCCACAATGATTTTTTTTAAACAATTTATTATGAATTAGCTAAAGCTCACCAAAAACGACGATTGAATGAGATTTGAAACAATTCAAATGTAGTTGCAAATGATTTGCAATTTGATTTCGAATTAATTCAAATAAATTTGCAATGCATTTCCAATTCATTTAAAATGGTGATCATTTTGAAAAGTTATATTATAGAAAGATAACGATACAATCTAATTTGATTTATTTTAAGCTCCTGTTATATCATCCATTCAATTGAAATGAGTTGGAAATGAATTTCACATTAGTTTGAATTAACTTAAAATCAGTACAATTCAATAATCTGTACAATTGGAAATGAATTTCAATTCATGTTTTCAAATGAATTGCAAATCATTTGATTTGATTAAAATATCATTCAATATCAGGTTCGCTTTGCTGTTTTATCTAAGCATTTTGTAATTTATCTTAAATTGGCTTTATATGGCTTTAAATTGCATGAAATGAAACTAAATTAATAAATTCAAGAGTATATTAATCCATAAATTATATGCGAATTTATACAAAATCGATTCGTTTTTTGTTCTGATGGTCTTGAAAGTGACTTTTTTTTGGGCAAATAGACAAATCTATTTATTGGGAGCAATCAATTGTTAACATGGTAAAACGCGCCATACACAAATAAAATCCCCCCTAATGTACACTCTCTCATCTGCATGATACGAACGATAATTGTTGAAAAATGTAAATAATTTATACGCACTTAAAGTTTCGACTATTTGATCAGCATATGTTGTTACTTTAATTGGATTCAATCGGCGACTCGTAAGTTTACTCAACGAATCGTTCACTCAAAATCTAGACTCGCATATTCAATCTCATTGATAGTAAGATAACTTTCATATGGATTTTTTTAAATATCTTTCTTAGGGACGTCCGTCTGTGTATCTGTTGAAAGCCTGATACCGGTGAAAAGAAATGAGGTAGTACTCTGACATATCTCACGATGATGGCTTACGTCTAAATGGAGGGAAATATCTGAGGTCTTTTGACATAGCAACCTATTTCAACAACGTAAAGGTTATGGTAGAGACAAAAACTAATTCAGTGCAATATGCTCTTTATATTCGGTTTTTTTTTTGAGATAAATTTCTCTGGATATATGGCTTAAGCCTAGGAGGCTGCTAACCTTTAGATATTGCACTATGTAATCTGATTCCTAATCTGATGGTTTCACATTTGTGATATCAGGAGATCTGATTTGAAATAATGCATTTCAGAGAGTCCGTTTAAAGATCTTCAGGGTTTTTGAGTTATCCCTTGAAGCCCCAGGGGTAAAAGTAGGAGCTAAGAAAGTGTTACAATTAAGTATGGAAAAAATATATTTCAAAAATATAAATGGGTGAAGTCACATTCCTTGGTAATATATAATTTTTATCTAAATAGTATGAACCTTTGTACGCCTGATAAAAGTTATTGTATTCTGTGGTTTATTAAAATTGCCAGTCTAATGTAATGAAATTTTCTACGACAGCTGCATTAACTACTTGGAACCGAGTCTTATTCTATTCACTATACTCTATTAAAATAATAATTCACGTTTAATATAAACAAAAAAAAAATATTTTCGATTTTAATTTCAGAATTAGGTCATTGCTCTTGGTTTTTAGTCAAATTCATTCAATTTAAACGCTCTAGTGAGTTTAAAAAAACTTTGTATACTGTCCATACGAACATATATATCTGTATATATATATATTGGGGAATACAATACAATATGATTTATATCAGACTTCTGACAAACACGTTAAACACTTTCGCAGATTGTCGACCACAGAAGCAAGGGAGACGCTGAACTTTGATCATCGCACACAGATTCTTGTGTCAGTGTTTTCTTCTTCTTAAATTGAGCAAGATGATTTTTTTTCTGAAATGTTTTAAACACTTTACAGACATTTGTGTCACATTGAGTGTTTAATTTAATTGGAATTTTTAAAAATGTATTTATGTTTGTAATACGTTTCTGTGGTGCATCCCCTTTCATATGTTGCGTGGGTGTTGTGTACGTAATCAAAATAATGACATTTACTGTAATGACCCACAAATAATTGTCGTCCGGAATGTAACGATAATGTAACATATGGGGAATGCAAAGGTGTGATTGTCGTATATGACTTGAACAAAAACAAATATTGGATGACTTCAGGTCGGACTAATTCATTAATTTCAATTACTCTGAACATGTAAAAATGTTTTGAGTGTTTTGAGCTAAAAATTCTCACGGGCTGAGAGGGTTTAACATCGAAAATGGTTCAATTGATTTTAGGATAGATTGTGGCAGCAGTTTTTATATGACTCCGTTATACATTTCGATACCACGGAAGTACCCCATGTCTCTAAAGAAATATGAACCCCAAGTGCAGAGGAGTTTTTTTTTTATAGAGTTTTACTCCTCCTGTCGCTCAAATACCAACCTTTAGTTTCATTGCATGTCTTCCAATTAGACTTTGCCCTGTCATG
The DNA here is from genome assembly GCA_958296145.1 of Hydrotaea cyrtoneurina. Lineage (NCBI taxonomy): Eukaryota > Metazoa > Arthropoda > Insecta > Diptera > Muscidae > Hydrotaea > Hydrotaea cyrtoneurina. The sequence continues at coordinate 121,955,447 of OY282512.1, forward strand.
ACAGACAAAATCAAGTCTTGATAGCGACAGCATTGTGTGAGAATGTTTCTTATAGAATTGGAAGTACATCTGTTATAATGGAATGCATACTTGAATAGAAGCTCTGTCGTTTATTTCCACCATGCAGTAGGAGTTCACAGGCGGATGAAGATCACCAGTTATACTGGAATCTGTAAGACAGTGGCACGTCGCTCAGATAAGGTGCAGGATGAACTGCTCAGTCACCTTTTTTTTTATAGATATGCTACATTGTAGGGCTTATGATGACTTAGAATCCCCCCCCCCCCCCCCTTCATTTAATGACAGTTTGACTGTTAAATCGTATGTCCACTCCGACTGTAATGAGGACGTTATATCTCAGCCATTCGAATACTTCTTTAATGGCCAAAATCTCAGTCTGGTAAGTCTTTGTGCTATATTTAGCTCTTGGTATTTGTACCGCAAAACCTGCTCCATTAAATACTTTCGAATTTAAAACAACACTAACTGCCTGTTTCCATAAAACGAATTCGTTCGTTAGTTACAAAAATTGAACGCGCAATAAAATGGAGTCTAAATTGTGTCCCATATGTCGCTATCTAACATATATCTGGAAACCAGAACTGAATAATGTCTGAAACCCTTTTTATAACGTTTTCAATACTGACGATTCGTAATGAACGAACAAATTCGTTTTGTACATTTTTTATTTTTTTTTTATCCAAATGTAACCGAGCCTTTAGGCCGTATAAACTTAACAAAAGATAACTGAATTGTCCATCTCCTGAGTTCTTTCGCCGCTATTATGCCCAATATTTTTTTTACAATATGAGCACATCCTCTTTCTCCGGAAAATATATATTTTATATTGAGTTTTGAATTTGAATTTAAAGCCTGACGGCCAACAATAGGCAACAGTTTAAATAGAACTACTGACATATTTTTTTAAGAATACAAAATTGTTATAAATTCATATAAAATATTAAGCAGTAATACTAAAAATTATTTAATTAGAAATAGAATTTTGGCCTATGGAACTTATTTTATAGGAAATAAATAAAACTCGGAGTCAAGGAAATGTTTCATCTCCAGCCCTGGTGGTAACGCCGCTTTTCTGGCACCTTATATATAACTGAGCCATATTCAGACGTCCACTTGTATTGAATATATTACACGAATGACTAATGCTGTGTTTTTTACCTTTGTCATTCGTGTAATATATTCAATACAAGTGGACTTCGGAATATTGAAGCAATAGCAAAGCTCATTTCTTTACTTGTTTGTAATTTCTCGATATATGTCGGGGACAAGCTGAGGATATAACACTTTTCACCCCGCTCAAACTTTGAACTTATTTTTTTTTAATAATCCATAGAATATTTTCCATGCCTAGAGGCAAACGTTGTAGGCATAGCCATTGCCATTAACCGCCACTGTTTTATTTTATAATGTACTTTCGATACGGTTTCTACTTTAATTATGTCTACAAATATTTGACTATCGAGATGACAAATGACCATCGTCAACGTCACCGTACACATTACTGCAAAATACAGAGCGCCAAAATCAAGAGAGGAAAATGTTGACCAGGAGAAAGAAAGTCACTTTGCGCCAGTTTACATTTCTTTGTTTATTTTCATATACATTTTCCAACCCATAATGCGTGCCCGAACGATGATGAAAATGAAATGAAATGCAAAAAATTCTTAATTCATATTTTCCACAATAAATAACACGTTGTGTTTTCGATATTCGCTGCATTGTGCATATAAAACCATTAAAGAAAACAAATTTCGGTTGAAAAATATTCGGAAAAAATATGTTTAAAAAAATTAAAAAAATTCTTACGATTTCTTCTACTTCCATATCGTCGTTGCCTGCCAATGAAAAATCTCATCAGGACGAGAATCGACGTCTGTTGGATCGTTTGATGCACTACAAATCCAAAGATGCGGATAAACTGAATGAGGAAAACGAAAGCTTTTTAAGGTGAGTGCTAGTTTTTGTGTCTGTTTGTACACATCTGAGACTGCTGAGTTTATGTGTTTTAGTTCTTTTTTAATCTATTTTTTTTATTTGTTCCAAATTTTGCAAATTATTCCTTGGTTATTGGTTATCGTTTATTTCACATTCCTACTGCCTTTTTACATATTGATTTCATTCATTTTTTTTTGGTTATTGTCTGGTTTATGAAGCCAACTGTGAATTTTTCTCATTCATCGTTTTTGTGTTTTGTGTAAAATGTAGTCCATTTATTGCAAATTATTTATCTGTGTAGTTAGCAAACATTGGTATTATGCATGATGAAAATTTCAAGTGTGGTTATTGTTCTTTTTTGTGCATCTTTTCAATATTATTAAAGAATGGCCGACGATTTCCGTCTGCGATATCTCAAATTCCATTGGCTTGGTTTGATGTGGTTGAATTTGGCTTAGGGTTAAAACATTAATCGGGGAATATTGTTATACTAGGCTATAGCTAATTTGGGAGAAGTCTATCGTTTATCATTCCTTTGGGACTTCGGCCACAAAATAATTGGATGATAATTGTTTTTATTTAGATTTATGTGGAAATCTATGTAATTTCTATTGTTGTTGGAAAACCCTTTATTTAAAAAAAACAAAGATTTTATTTCTAATTTGATTTTAAAATTCAAGAGGAAAAACTAATTGACCTAGTCAGGAATCAACAATTTGTTGGCACAACTAATTCAGACTAGAACTCCCAAATGAGATGTTTTGGAAGATTCACAAAGACATATACCATTTCTTTAGTAAATTCCGTTTTCCATTGTTTACATACCAAATGGAATTGAGTACTAGTATATTAAAAACAATTCCACTTACCTGGAGGTACAAAAAGTCTGACATCCAAAATATTTGCAAATCCAATGAAATCTGGTCGGTTTAGATCCCAAAACGTATCATACATTTTCATGGCAAATATGTGCAAACATCGTCTTCATTCAATTTGATTCGTGCCGTTCGTACAATTCACTCATCAAATTTCAATAATATCTTAATGGAGGAACATACGACTATCGCCATATCGAAAGTAAACAGAGTCGACCAATATACATTTGAATCAGTCTATACTATTTCGATTTAAGTATTAAAAAAACAAATGTAGAATCTTATAAGACCACTGTAAAACCTAATTTCTCTCCACCCCTCTCTACTCTTGCACTAGTGTGAGCCTGGAATTATGCGACCTTAAAGGTCGAAAGCTTTGGGTGTGAGGGTTTTACATTTTCCGATATCCTTCTAATATGCCTCGCACCTATTCAAGTTCGCTTGTCCAGTGCCGAATAGGTGTGTCATTAGTAACCCGTAGTATCTTTGTTTTGTCGATAACTTGTAAAGTATCACGTTTTTTTGAATGTAAATCGAGAATTTCTCAGAAATGGTTGGATCACCTCGTAAATACCTGTGAGTTATTCGTCTGTCAATAATTCTTTAAAAAGACATTTTTCTTCTGGAAAACACAGGTGCCAATCGGTGATCACACAAATTTTGTCGTATACTGATTTTAAAGATGCTGTCCGTTTGTTCCACATTGAAATGGTCCCCGCGTGTTTAATTGATTCGGATTAAATAGCACCAACCGGTGTGGGCTTAAACTACTTCATAACGAACTCATGGTCGTTGCAATGACATTTTCGATGCGTTGCACAGATTTTAGACAATATTTAGAGAAATGTTAATGTGTATTTTATTTATGTATGCAACTACAACAATATTATTAACTGGAGTTTGCGTTTTTCAGTTTTCCGCATTCGTAGCATTTTAACATTGAATTGGTAAGAAGCAACAAATACTCGTAAATGTCTTTCTAATGTCGTGTGATGTGTCACACAACAATGTAAAATTGTAAATTCACCCTCCCACCACCACCACCACCACCAACAACACCACCATCTTGCGTAGTTCATTTCCCCCCATAGAACATTATCACAAATGGATTTAGCGGCGCCAAAGGCATGACAAGTTGAAAAATAAAATCACCATCATCACTCTCACTCATATCTATACGTAACGATTTGTTGTTTGAATGATGAGGCTGGCTTAATGGCAAATTAATCATAATCTCACAATTGTTTCATTACCAAAACTCCACCCCACCACGCAACAACAACATTCCCATCATTTACGACATTTCACACATCGTTTGCATTCGACTAAAACTGAAATTCTGAAATAATACAAATTAATCATCATACGTTCTTAAATCAAAAAAAAAAAATAATAACTTCCAGTTTTGAAGTTACCAAACACCCACCCAACCCGCTTAACTGTTTGAATTTAGAAACTGAAATTGAAAAGTTCAAAATGAAATGACCTGAAAAACAACAGAAACCAACACTATTTTTCTTTCTTTTTTTCTCCTCTTTTTTTTCATATTTTTTCTTATGTGTGTTTGTGTGTGTGTATGTGTGTGTGTGTGTAAATGTTGATGATAATAAAAAACAACAACAATTTAACAACCAAAACAACAACATCAACCTTTTGTCTGAACATAAAATGCAAAACGAAAAAAAAAAAAACTGTCCCCTTCAATCCCCCAAATCCAAAACAAAAATACCAAAACGAACACACAACAACATATCCCACCTGTAATTTCAATATGTAGAAAAAGACTGCCGTCAATTTTCAGAAAACGTTCGGACAAACTGAAACGTGATCTCGAGGACGCTGTGCGGGAACCCAACTCTTCCTTCACCCATCACCGCAACTCGTCCAGCTCATCGTTTCACGGTGCTGGCGGCAGCGGCGATCCATACGACGACAGTGATCGTGACACCCTCAGCGGCGGTGAGCATAGCGTCGAAACGGCCTGTGATGCCGAGATGTATGGATCGCCCAATGATCAGTTCCATGTGGGAGGCCTTGGCTATATGAAAAGTGCAAATCCCACAAATATCTTTATGAAATTCGAGGCACACGAAACAGAATCGCATGCGGTGCGTTGGAGTCCCGTAGAACGTGTCATTGCGACCGGTGGTGCTGATCGCAAAGTCAAATTGTGGGATGTGGGGAAAGGTAAGCGAGAAATCAGCTAAACATGTTAATGTGATTAATGTAAGACTAGTTTATTCCATTTCTAATGTAGGTTCTACGGAGCCTCGTTCCGTTTTGGGCGGCAGCAGTGCCGGTATTAACTCCGTCGATTTTGATTCCACCGGTACCTATATAATAGGCACTTCAAACGATTATGGAGCACGAGTATGGACGGTGGCAGATAATAGATTAAGGGTAAGTCCTAGATGTAAGAATACAAAATGAATGCGTCATTGGTTATTCCTGGTGTTATGTTTGAATTGTGAAGGTAAACTTAACCGAATTTGGTATATTAGCATATTCTTGTTAAGTCACACTTAAACAATGTCTTGTATGCAAGACAGCCCGAGGTGGGCATATAAACTGTGGAAAAAATCTTTGACATTATTTCTAATGTTATCTAAAGCATATCCCGAAAAGTTAGTTTTCCCTTAGAGACAGCTTTAACCCTTCTGGGGACCTTTGTTTTTTTTGTTGGATGTACAAACTTTAAGACCCACGTGAAGACTCACTCACTACTCGAGGGGTCGTACCTATAAGTGAATCTACAAATTACATTGCGCACACACTCAAGATAACTTCGCCGTTTGTTTGTTAAGGGGGGAAATATATACGTATATCAATGATTTGTTTATTTTGAACGCTTATCGCCTTCTGCAACATTTACTGTGTCCGTCTATGAACGCATTTAGTAGCTTAGATTAGATTACACTATGGGCTAATTATTATAATACTGATTTCTAAAAGGCGTTTTCGTTTCGTTACGAACTGTCAAAAGTCAATGAACAATTAAGTACAGTTTTTAATCAGTAAAACGAGTTTATTCTGCATTCCATATGAATATATCTCAACCCAAAATGGAATGAAATATAAAACCCATTAGTATAGTTTTACAATTTTCAAGCAATATTCATTCATTGAGCTTTAGGTGGAAATGAGCCAGTTTTACAATGGATGAACATTCCGGACCTCGGCTGAACATCAAAAATTTTTCTGAGGCTGGGGCGTCCGCTGATCATGTGTTGAATTATTTTCTTTGCTTTGTAACCAAAATAATATATATTTCTGTGTTAACCAAATGTAACACTAGTTATGAGTTTTCTGTGTTTTAGTAGGTCTTTTCTACTCCCTACTATTTACGCACTAAAGTGGATACAAAACTGAATGTTAGTGTCAGTTTATAAAAAAAACTTTGGTTAATACAATATTTGAAACTGCCACAAAATGTATCTATCCTGGATTTGTCACCGCATTGGCATCAATTTATTGGGAGACTCTATACATAAATAATATAATAAGCCCGATTCTGATTACAGCCGGGGTGATAATTCCCGGGAAATTTACTTTTTTTCGAGAACAATATCCTCTTTTTCTCAATGTATGTCCGAATAATAATAAGGGACATACAATTTCGATTATTCGGAGTCAGAGGATTTGTTTGTTTCCCGGTCTGTTTAAAATACAAAGATTTTCTTCTCGGAAAAATGTAAATTTCCCGGGAATTATCTCCCAGGAAGTATGAAGAATCGGACTGAATATGGATACTAGTTCTTAAATGGGCACTTTGTACCCATAGTTACAAAGGTGTAAGTGCATTAACAATGTGCTAGGGCCAAGGCTAAACCTTCCAGGATTTGTTCGATATTTCCAAATTGTTGGCCAGTTTTGTCAACCCCTTCAAGAAGTTCACATACATTATTAAACAGTCGACAGTTTATATCTCAGTAGAGTGTTTGACATTTGGTTCCATTTATTAGGGTTTTGTTTTTTTCAAATTTGTTCAACTTCGGTTTTGTGTTTTTGTTTGTTTGCCTTAGTCTTTTTACTCATAATAGACGGCTTAATATTTGAAAAGTATTACATTTAATGAAGTGCCCGCTGCTCGTAACAGTAGCCCAACCAAGGGAATTTTGCCAGACAACTCATCCTCATTGAAATTATGAGTAGGGCCTTGTATTTACATTTTTCAGATATTGCTAATGCAAAATTTACCATAATTCGTTACACCTCTGTATTTTCTAAAGATCACCTCAGTATTTCCGCGATTTTTAAATTAATATACCCCCAAACGATTTCACTAAAACAACGTATCACTTTTTTATGTTATTATTATACTTTATTTATTAAGTAAAAAAAAAAAATCATTAGAGTACAAAACATATTTTTTGCTAATTTCATTTTATATTTTAAAATTGCTTTCTCTCCTTTACTTAATAAGACTACAATTTCTCTACGCTATGAAAAAAAATCCTAATAACTATAGATTTTCATAGAATTTAATTAAAGTAAAAAAAGGAATCAGCTTAAACAAATATTTAAATAAAAAGTCATTTCACATTTTGTGTAGAATTTAGAATTCCAAAAAATATAAAAAAACATAGAAAAAAGGACAAGTGAAAAAAAAATCTGGTAGGAATCATGGAGTCAGGGATAAAGGTCGTACAAAAAAAAACTAAATTATATTGCAAAATTATATGTGATTTTTTTTAACGATAAAGAAAAAATATAGTAATTACAACTTAATTAGCATTAAATTAAATTGGGGGGAAAATTAAAATATTTTAATAAAATTAAAAGATTTATTACGTAATTGTGACCTCTTTACGCTTAATGGATCTGTGTATTATTATTATTTGAGTTGGAAGTTGTTTTATGTATATTCCTCTCGATATTATTGTTGTCATATTGAGCCATTCCGTTATAAAGAAGATTATTCTGGAAATTCTTAAAACAATCATTTCATCAACGATTAAATGAATTGTTACATATGTAATCAACATTTGTGTCCATTTTCTTACTAATTGAGATAAATTTGTATACAGTTGTCTTTTAAAAATTAAATTAAATTAATTTAATATTTCAAAATTTTAATTAAACATTATTCAAATATTAATCAATAGTTTGATTAAAATTTAATTAATCTATTGTTAAAGATCGACGATTTTTCTGAGATAAATTTAAATTTTCTATTCATGATGATTAAATTATTTAAAAAAAATTTCATCGAAATGTATCAAATGTTTCATTTTTTTAAAATTAAATTAAATTAATTTAATAAAATGTTAGAATTCATTTTTTTAAAAATAATATTTAAACCAATTATTGATCAGTAATTAAAATTTGTATGTTAAATTGTAATCGATCATTATTGAATTAATTGAGCAAAATATAATCAAAATATTTGTTATTTTTTGTTTGTTTATTGAGTTTCATTCAATTTAGTCATCATTTAACAAATTTTTGTGTTTTAATTTCAATTGTCAGCCATTGATTTGATTAATTTGTAATACTCTTTTTTTTATTAAATTTCAATCCACTATTTATCAATGAATTGTATAGTATTTTTTAATTCAGTTTAAATAACTACATTATTATTAATCAATGAATTCATTAAAATTAAATCAAAATTCAGTTTCATTTTTAAATTTAATTTAATATTCCAAACAAAGTCGATTGCTCCATTTAAACAAAATTTAATACACAATGAAATGGAATGAAAACTTTTAAAATAAATTGTTAACTCAGTTATTAATCAATAAATGGATTACAATTTAATCAAAATTAGTAAAATCTTGTGCACAGTTTTATTTTTAAATTGAATCCAAATTTATCACTGGACAGTGATTAATACTCCAAAAAATACTTAAATAATCAATTAGAAAAAAAGACAAGAGTCCCAAGAACACTTTTCAAAAATTACATTCGAGATTTGAATCAAGATTACAATTTCTATAGGCTTTGTAGAAAATAAAGAAAAATAATAATTTCATTAAGGGATGTGTAGTAGCAGTGCATGATTTTTGTTTCTGCTATATTGATTGAGAATCTTTTTGCGAATGCTCTCCTTTATAACGGCGGCTATTTTGATTTTTTGATCTATTAAATTATTCTCATTATATTAAGAAGAAAAACTAATAAACATATTGCTAGGCTATCATTTTATTATTTATTTATCCTTTCTTAATCAGTCGTCCTTTTTTCCAAAAAAAAAAATATGTCTGTTATTGAAATTTCCTTAATGCTACGAATTATTACGACTATATATTTTAGTTAAAATTAATTTATATATTCTGGTTAAAGCAATTTTCTAAATTTGCTTTTAACGTAAGTATTAAATATTAAATCTTAAATATTATTATTACTTTTGTTTTTTTTTTTTTGTGGAATAAAAGGTGTTCCATTAAAAGGGCAATTCAAATCTTTAGGAATTTTCACACAAAAATCTTCGAATCCCTTCCCATGTCACCCCCTTTATTTAGGCCTTAAAACGGGGTTTTGTTTGTCGTTATTAGCAAAATTCCTATAAGTTAAAAGTATAAAAATAAAAATAAATATTGCCCTCGAGTTTTTACTTATTCCGGCACCATTAAGTATTCTGTTTATGTGTTGTTGTTACTCTGCTTCTTCTTTCGCCTTATAAAACTTTGTGATACTTCTCAAATTCCCAGTTTGATTGATTGCATGTTTAAATGGCCTTTTTGCAAGTTTTATAATTCAAAAAAAAAAAAAAAAATGTTTTCTTCATAAGAATTCTTTTTCTTTTTTTCGTCTTATGATGTTTTGTTCACTCTTGTTTTTGTTATATAATTTTGAAATACTATTCTTCGTGTCGTGATTGGTATTCTTAGAATTGACGTCCATGCCTTGGTCCAAATCCACCCTCGTATAATTTACATAATGACTCTGATCTCGCATTTGGTACATTTCCCACAATGGTGGAGGCGGTGGAGGCACTGTGTGCTCCATAGGTGGAGGCATTGCTCATGCCCTCATTGCTGTAGGGTTGCAATTTTCGACGTCTCTGATACAAATAAGTCCAAATGGCTATGACGGCCAATTGGGCCAGAAGGAAGACGGTGGCAGCAACAATGAGACCTGCAAATAATAACAAAAGCCAATATATCATAATTTGTTCTTTCAATTTCACATTTTCTTAATTAAATACTTTCTGTCCCGCGTGGATTTCCTAAATTCATCCACGTGCAATAGCCCATAATGTTTTTTTTTTTTTTTTTTTGATATCCCTACTGAAAATCAACATTTTGCCAGTGAGAATTGAAACACTCCTACATATTCCCACATAATTTTTGTCTTTCGCCCCTTAAGCCACCCACAAAAAACAAAAAACAAACAGCAACAATAACATCGACATCGACATGGACCACAAGAACAACACTTGTCTTTCATGATGATCGCAATCATTGAATCAAAACAGAAAACAACCTGTGTTCTTGTACTTTGTGTTGTTTGGGATTGCATTTCCGTCCTTCTTGTCTGGCTGTCTGTCGGTCTGGCTGGTTGGTTGGTTTGCCTGGATCTTTTGCAGTCATTAAATTTCTTACAATCATAGATCAAATGTACACTTAAATTATAACAAAAACAATTACGTCAAAGCTTAACGCCTGATTGCACACCTTTCTCTTATTCCATGGAAAGCCAAACTCGATTGTACCCGTCGTACAGTAAGCCCATAGATTTCCCATATCACCAGCCGTGCCCGGTCGTTCCGTCCGACTCCATCTATCGAAAAGGTAGACCAAAAGCAGGTATCTCTAAGTATCGGCGGTGTGCAGACAGGCTAAACTAAATAAAAGCCTTAATCGTCTGGCCACGTTTAATCAAAAGTACAAAACAAAGTACACCAACTACAACAGCAACATTGTTTGAACATCATGATCGTCATCATCAACTCGAAGTACGACGACGAGCAAAATGTTGTTCGTTCTTCATGTTGTCTGTCTGTTGTTGTTCAATACTCTGTCGGAAGATCATGTACGCACAGTGGGCGATACGGAGATACATTAACTGGCCGTATTAATTAATAAAATATCTCAATGATGTGGGATTTTATCTTCCAGTTAAATCCCACCACGTTTGGTGAATATCGTCGCTATTATCCCAGCCTGTTTCTTGACAATCCGCGGAAAATGTTGTCTCTTGGCTTCAGCTACCACTGATTTGTTGACATTTAGAAACTTTGTAGGGCTTTCGACGATGGTTAACAATTTAAACTCACATGTCTTTTTCAACATTTGTGATGAATTTAGTTTTCGAAATCATCGTCAAGCCCACTGTGCCATGTTGCACTCTTCTCCTTGTCTCACCTTAAAATGTTCTGTTCCGTTTGTTGGTCTTTGGCCAATATTTACTAACCAATGTCTTGGCACTAGCCAGTTAGTTACTTAGTTAAGAGTTAAGAGGTATCATTCGTTAGGGCTGCTGAACTTACCGATGGCATTAACACAGAATCCTTGCGATGTTGCATCACTGGCAATGAAGACGGTTTCACTTGCATCATAGCCCATGTGGTTGCTGTTGGATTTCGCCTGTTGTTGCTGTTGTTTATCGAAGCCAAATTTGTCAGTGATCTGAATTGATTGCACCAAAAGCATATCTTCTTGACTAGGTTTCTTGGTAGTTTCACGACGTTGTCTAAGATGATTACCACCGAAGGAAGCTGTAAACGAGATGGATAGAGAGTGAGAGAGCGGTTAGAGCATCCGAGAAGCTCAGTGTAACGTAAGAACCGAAATGAAGCGATAAAATAAAATGTTATCATTATGATGGTTGTACAACAAGTATTAGGATGACAGGATGATGGTTTTACCTTTTCGGCTTAATGTCAATGTTTGTGTGGTTAATTGGCGTTAAAGAGGATGAATGAAGAGTGGTAGAGGGAAATACATGTGGGGGAGAATTGATGGTGTCATGCCAAGAAAGGACTTAGTGCTTTGTGTTGACGAGAAAATTGATTTTCACTTTTTTCTTATTGAGGTGTTGAAGGGTTATGGTGGAGTAAATTGTAGCAAGAGAAATGTTAAATGATTGATGAGACAATGGATGCAAGGATGATGGAATAGTGGGGGATAACAAGAGAAGGGGAGATGCGAATACAACGCAAGGGATGGCAAAGAGAGAAGATACAACAAATTCCAAAGCGGATATGGTTCTTAGAGAGAGAGAGAGACAGAGAGAGAGAGAGAAATGGATCACAACCATAAATTTAGAAAAACTATTCTACAGAAATTCAAATAGGTAGAGAGCTTTCATGGCTTCATTGTACAAGTGAAATGTAAGGAAATGTCTATTCGACAATTTCTAATTTTGTTGTTGTTGTGTTCTTTATGTTCTACTACCACCCTTGAGCACGCAGCCTTTATCATACTCTCAATACTGACCTGTAACATTCAACGATCTACGTTTGCGACCGTACGACAACAGGGACTTGAATTCACCGCTGATATCCTCCTGGTCACACTGCACCGGTTCACAGGTCGGCATGCATGGCGTTACCAATGCCCTGAACTGTACCACTTCCGATGAAGGGAACTTGAAAGCATCGAAATGAGACAATAGAATTTTGCCGGACAAACTGCTCTTGTAGATGGCACCCATAATGAAATGATCCGTAGGACAGCCATTCGAATCGATCAACGTTATTTCAGCATTATCACCGCCATCCATAGCGACCAGTTCGCGGACAAAGATTTCATAGGGGCTAGACTCATCCAATATTTCGAATTTCAGTGCCAAGGGATCGCCCACTTCAGCCGAGCGCATAATGTCCGAACCGTCACGAGAGGTAATCTTCATGATGACATTGGGTGAGTCGACAATAACCTCTTCGGACAAGGCCGGCTCAATGTCGCCCTTAACACCCAGATCAACTTCATTCGATACCGATTTATTGGTCAGGTCATACTGACAGGTAACAGCTAAACCCAAATCCGACGACGTAACAATGGTATCGTGATGTTGGATGACGACATCGTTCATATATCTGCCAGATCCCTGTTGCCTCACATTGCATTCCAAGTCCTGATAGCCCATTTTCAATTCAAATTCCAAAGAGCTTTTGACATCAACGGCACATGATTTGGGTGAACCCTTAGCGTAAACTTTGCCATCGAACAGTTTTGAGGTACGTATGCGTGCAACCATATCGCCGGCACCACATTCAATGGTGACATTGTAGCAAGAGGACAGTTCATAGGTGGCAGCTTCGGGGACTTCTAAGTAGGGATCCTGAACGTCGGACAAAGTGGCGCGACTGTGATGCGACAAACGGCAGACCATATCACCGGTATCACCGAAATCGTACGAATGGCATCTAAGGAAAAAGAAAAAAAAAATATTATAAACTATGTATATTTGCTAAGGCAATGTTCGTTATAGTCTGTGAGTCAAAACCACTGAATAATTTTGGGGATGCTTCACCACATTGTGATCGTAAGATTTTCTATTCTAATGTCTATGTGCGAAGAATTTTACGGAGAGCCAGAATCGGTCACAAAACTTCTAAAATCTGTGAGTGCGAAATGTTGGAGTCGCTATAACATTTAAATGTCGACACCCTCAACATATTTAGGCTCGGTATGTTTCATCAGCTGTATTTTCCTCGAAATCACGGTTTCCACTTCCGACTATGGGAGTGCACAGCAAATAATACAAACTATTCACAGTCTACGAACTTTCTGACTTGTGCATTTGAATTACTTAAAATTTAGCCGAATGACTTCCGAAATGTCTAATAAGTTAATGAATTTTGTACTTTCTACTCTAGTTTCCCCAAATATTTCAAAAGCTTTGACATACTTTAGGAGTATTGTGAAGGGCAGCACCGTTTCCGTAGGATTGCCAGCTAGGAAAATTCAAAAATTAGCTAATCCCTAGTTTGTTCCTCGTATTTGTGCGTTTTTAATGTCAATACAGTCGATACAGTTTTAAAATAAATTGTAATCATTTTTACGTTATTAAAAGTGAGTGAGTCTAAGTTCCCAAAAATACTTCTCTCTATTGATGAGTACATTGCATACCCTGCGGCTTTTTTTTAAACTATAAAACTCATAGAATACCTTCATGGCGTTTAAGTATATTTAATGTAACCTAATATAGCCCAGAAAAAGTAACTGCCTGTTTCCATAAAACGATTTTGTTCGCTCCTTACAAATCGTCAATATTGGAAGCCTTATAAAATTTGCGTCAGCAATTATTCAATTAAGTCTTCAGACATTGTTAGATATGGACAACGGGAACACAACCTCAAAAGAATAAGCTCCCACTACTGGTAAACATCCATTTTATTGCGCGTCCAATTTTGACAATTTGTGACGAACGAACAAATTCGTTTTATGGAAACAAGCTGGTAAGTCCTATTTAAAATACCCTGGAATTCTCCAAAATAGCCTTCAGCTACTTTTGAAAAAACCTTTGCCTACTTTAAGGATTCCCGTGGTAAAGAAGCAGCCCAACCACCTGCCGGTGTTAAATCCATGAATCCTCAATAAGTTTCGAAAATCAACGCATGACATTGTTGTCGGCCCATTCTTTATGCTATATCCAAGCCCCATTCATCCACAGTTTCCCGTTACGCCATAAAACAACTTCGCACACACATTGATCTCTGATCGAAGGAATGTTTTCGGTTGTTTATGAGTGTGTGTGTCGTATTTTCCGAAAACCATCTTTAGCCCATAAAAAATGAGAACACCTTAGAGCATAATAAATTTTATGATCTCCTATAGCACACCCCTGCTCTGCTGCGACACCTGTTCCGTACGGGAGGGAAGTCGAAGTGATCGTAAATAACCAAACAATTTGACCATAATGTATTTGTTGCCAAAACTAATGGTCGTGCCATAAGTTAACTAAACAAAGCTAAGAGCACAGGAAGGAATTGCCAAGTGGCTGGCAAGCTGAGCATGCGCCGCCTGCGTCTGCAACCTGTTTTTACGTGCATACAAATCAAGAGGTGCAACTCCATATCAGCAACACGTTGCTGAACCTAGGCCTAGGCAAGGTACACGAAGCGACAGCATGATGCTGTCGTGTTGTGTTGCAACAGCATCTGCCACAGCTACTTGAGAGTGTAGTTTAACTACCACTATATTAACGATATCGCGCAATATTATTTCTAATCACATTAAACGTTTGTTAGAACCACATCATTGTCGTCGTCATCCACAGCGTCATGATGATCACCATCACCACCATCACTGCCATCACCACCGTCACCGTCCGCTTTAGCCGTCTCATCGTTGTCCTTAGCGTGCTGTGGTCGAAGTTTAACCGTTGTGGCAGTCGGTTGTCTTGTCGGTTCTTACCTGTATGGCGAATTTATACACAAATCACGGCACTCATCAATGCTGCCAACGTCCTGATATACTGAATCGACTGTTTTCAATATTCTGCCCGATAAACGCTTAAATTCACATAATTTATTTGGTTCTTCGGCGCAATTGTTCTCCAGATAATCGATGCCATCATGACTCTGGAATGCACTTGTACCCGCCAATGTAATACGATCCATTTCGGACAATTCGCAAATATTTGTGGCACGATAATAATTGGCTGATCTGTAAAGAAAGAAGAAGCAGAAAACGGTAAGGCATGAGAATGAGGCACATAGCTTTAACTTGTTGCTGTTGGATGTGATTTTGTTGGGTTTAATTTGTAAAATGTTTGTTTTTTTGTTTCGGTGGACACAGTTACATAGATCGGAGTAGAGATGCTTGATGTGAACTTACCTTTTTGGCAATATTTGAGCCGAAAAGGACATTCTGTACAGATTTGAGTGATATTTTTGGTAATTCAGTAATAAGTTGTTTTCATTAAATGTGACAATGATTAAATTACTGTTGTCTTGTAACTTGAGCAATTCTAATTGGTATGACATTTGGTATGGGCATTTATTATCGCAAAGTGTAGAAAAAAATTTAGGAAAATCTGAGAATTGATAAAAATCTATTTTTTAAAAAATTTGACGTGATACAGACTCGATTGGATCACTGAAAAAGGGTTAAAAATCGGTCCAAAGGCTTTCACACAGGCCAGTAAATTTGGTTCATAGGACAGAATGTGTGTAACACGGTGTAATGAAAGAACTAAATTGCCAAATCGTTTCCTACAATTTAAGCATCAATATTTAGACCAGTGGTTAAATTTTCAGAATATAAGTTTCCTGTGTTTTTTTTTATAGATATTCTCCACGAAATCTGATTATGTCTTGGTGAAAATGTTCACAAAAGCCAGACATACATTTCGTTTTTTTTTTTTTTTTTAATTTTGACCTGAAGCCCTTGAGCTGATGGTAGCCGCGAGCTTTGGGTTTAATTTGCTGCATATTTTTCGGCTGCATAATCTTCTTCTTATTAATATATATTTACCCTCGACACTGATTCACTGACTCTGTCACGCAGTACGTAGGAATTTAAATAGGCATTCTATAATTTTTTATAACTAATAAAAAAAATAATTTTTTTTTTGTACAGAAATTGTGTTTTTCCCAAATTTTTTTTTTACCAAAAATTTTTTTTTTCCAAAATATTTTTTTTAACCCTTCTGCACAAATTCACATTCTACCCCTCATAAACAATTTGTGGGTCAATTTGACCCAATAGGAAAAACATATCAGTAAACTCAACATTTTTTTATTTTTTTAAGATATAAGGTACATACAAATCAAAATTATTTCATACAAGATCGTTTCATTCTTTTATTTTAATAAAAATATATCATTTCTGGCAATTTAGACACAAATAAGATGTAACAGCATGCTGTTTGCAAATAAAATTTTTGCATTTATCGCAACAAAGTGAACGCTTGTTAGAGTTTTTTGTATGTGGACAAAAAAACCATCTTTGCCTTTTACCCAAGAAGCATGAGGGAGAACGTTGAGGTTGAATATCTTTGGATGTACTGGGAGTGTCTGCTATTACTGCTTCCTGTATCTTTTCCACGACTCTTTTCGCAGAAGGACCATACGGCATTCTCTTGCGACGTGCAATGTGCGGGGTTATCAAGGATGTGGCCAAGTCTACTAAAAACAATCGGCGTTTAAAATTTTTATTACTGTTCCATTCGGGATTAAGTTCGGTCCATATAACATATGCGTTATATCCCGAAACATCGATTATATTCGAGAACAGTGCCACCAGCCAGCGCTTAGTTTGACGTTTACATGTGTAAGTTGCAACTAACTGGTCCAGCGCATCAACACCTGCTTTAGTAGCATTATAATGATGAATAATTTCGGGTTTCTTTTTCCTATCATCTCTAACTTTGGGCGAATGATGAAGAGTACTCATTACAACCACAAATTTTTATTTTTTTGGTATATAGGTTACAACAGTCACATTTTGTGTGAAAAAGAATTCCGAATAAAACTCTGGTTTTTTCTTGACGTCAGTAGCTTGGAGGGGCAGAAACATTTTGTTTTTTCTAACTGTACCTACTATAGTTATTTTACGTCGTAGCAGTTCGACAGCCAAATTGTGCGTTGTAAAAAAGTTGTCACACGTGACGGTATAACCTCTTCCCAAATTACGTGTGAGGTTTATAACAACATTTTCACCTAAAGAAAGTATACAAATTGTGTCGTTACTGTTTTTTTCATGTTGATTCCTCATACCTTGGTTCTTTTCTGGCTGCATATTTCTTGCCCTACCTAGGTACACATCCATATTCCATGCATACTTCGAAGTTGAATCGCAAAGAGCCCATATTTGTATACCATATTTGGCTGGCTTGGAAGGTATATATTGTCTGAAACTGCATCTTCCGCGAAAGGGTACCAACTGCTCATCTATAGTTACATTTTCGTTTGGATGATACATTAGTTTCAGATTGTTGCTCCATTTGTCCCAAATATTTCTATACATACACACAAGTACTAGAACACCGAGAAGAGTTACCATGCTATTGTTATTTATGCATATTTTTGCATATATTACCTTGGTGGTCAAATTGACCCACAAATTGTATAAGCGTACGTAAAATGTTTAAAATTTAATAAAAAAAAAATTTGACTTTCCTTATAAAATGTTTTAACGTTAATTCCTTCATAAGACCCTGACTGAGGATATGAAAAAGTTTCATAAGCATGTAGGTATCCTAAGACATGATTGTAGCCGTTTGCTCTTTAAATTTGGGTCATTTTGACCCAATTTGTGCAGAAGGGTTAAAAAATTTTTTTTTTCCAATTTTTTTTTTTTTTACAAAAATTTTTTTTTTTTACAAAATTTTTTTTTACAAATTTTTTTTTTCAACAAAAAATTTTTTTTTTCGACAAAATTTTTTTTTTCAACAAAATTTGTTTTTTCTACAAAATTTTTTTTTCTCCAAAATTTTAGGAATACGTAGGAATTTAAATAGGCATTCTATAATTTTCTATAAATAATAATAATAAAAAAATAATATTTTTTTTTCTACAGAAATTGTACAACTTACTAGTTTCATATAAGGTGCATACATTTCAAAACTGTTTTTTTTTGTTTATTTACTTTTAATTTAATTGATATTCGGAAAATTCAGACATCCTACCAGGTCTTTGAATGTGTTATCATAGTGGACCGTATGGTCTTACCAGTCGACTTCTGCTGCTACGGGAGATTACCAGACTGAAAATGGTCTAAGAGAGTCGTTTTCTGGTAACAGGCAGGAATTATGAAGTTTTCTCAAAACGTTTCTCTGAGAGCTCGGTCGGTCGTAACGATTTCTGTTGGGTCGTAGGTTCTGCCTGTCTCATACGTTTTCAGAACAGACAAAGGCCGAATCAGTACGATCACTGTGCAGTTGTTTCAAATCGATTTAAAAATTATGCAAAAATAAGGAAATTGGATTTCATATGAACTTCAGTTGAAAAACGTTAGAAAACGGATTGTGAAGCTGTGAAGTGCTGCTTATTTCTTCTCTTAAGATGTGTTAAAATGTCTTTGCATGGGAAGTTCACGAAAACACACTGCTGCTCTCTATTGAAAAAAATCCACAGTTGATTTACGATGTCTACCCTATGCATCAAAGAATTATTCAGAGTAAAACAATAATAAATTGGCTCGCGGAAAAAATACCTTTATGACAGATGGCTTTTGATATATGCGCAAAATATTAAAAGTAAAACAAAAAAAAAAACACCACACAAAATCGCCCAACTACCAGCTACGCACACCTTTGGGCCAGGATCTTCACATAAATCCTAAAAATAGACAACCCCTCTTATCGACATCACAGACATTCCATGTTCTCTGAGCACCGCTGATACCGTTTTCCCCTAAAACATATAAATCATTTGAGTTGTAATGAAAATTAATTAAATTTATTAAAGTTCGCTTCATAAATAAGCCTTCCCGCCAGTATGTCCTAGGATCCTGCCTGCCATATCTTTTCTGCATTGCCACATACATAATAATTACCTTGGGGGCCTAGTTAAACACACATCGACTACGGAGGCGGCTCGTATCGCTTGGTTTTTCGTTATTGTTCCTATTTATTAAATAAATCATTTCAACACTCGACGAGATGGCGATTGTGAGTGTGGCATGCATTATGAATTCATTCATTGATGTGCCAATCGCCCAATGACCAATTTGACTTTAAATATATAGCGATGTGTTTGCGTGGCGGCGGCGGTGTTGCTGTTGCATACCCTTTTCTTTCCATCACCGATGATGTGCCGCAAGAGTGAGGCAATGGCAAGCGGCCGACGGACGGACAGGCGACGCCTGTTCTTGTAACCCATTGGACGTGAGAACAGTTGTTAAAATAAATATAAATTACAATTGTAAAAACGTGTCGAGTGTTGAGGTGGCAGTGCCGCGAGTTGAAGTCTATAGTTTCTACGGAGCGGTTGTCTATTTTTCATTTCATCTCCCTTTGCCATTGCAACTGTGTCTTGTTTTATTTATGCTCAATTTGTTTCTATAGAAAGGACTTTTTGAAAGAAAAAAAAATATATGATTTCTCCAACAAATCTAGGGTTTTTTTTTTTGTAATAAGTACTTTCGTGATTAGTCGCTGTTGTTGTGGAGTATGTCTAGGTGTCGTCGTGGCTGTTCAGTTCAAAAACATATAGTTGCGTTTATTTTGCTTTTTTCTTTCTCTAGCTTTAGGCGGTGGTTTTTATTGACCACAATTGATTGTAGTCTCAGGTTATGGTTTCATGCATTTGGTGGTAAAAGGGTGTGTGCGTGTGTTTTTTTTTTTGTTTTTGTTAAATCTCGCAACAAAGTTGCACAATGATAATAATCATCGGGGCAATGGTAAGATGCGGGATGTGCTCGCGTTTCGCTTGTGACTGGAATTGGAGGTGCGTCATCGATTGGCTGAGTGCCCAGTGAATCGGTAATTCATATTTTATTAGCCAAATTATGAAAAGTTAAATGTGGCGGCCGGCACGTTCTTTAAGTTTGAAATAGATAAATTAAAGAAACGAATTTTGCCAATTGGAATTTACGGGAATTGGGAAAATGCTGAGGCATGTATGTTGAGTCGGTCTAATGACGATGGACAGTTAGAGAACATGCTGTGATGGCAATGTCATCCACTTCACAAATGGTGAGGCCATCACTGCCACTTGGGTGTTGGTAGTTAATTGTCCACACAGTCTGTGAAGACTGTCAACTTCGTGGGAGACTGGTGGAAAAGTATTTTCTGTCAATTCATCTACGTTTAGATATGTGTAAGAAAATGCAAATTATTTGTTACATTCTAAAAAAACTCGGTACATAAACACCTCTTGCATTTCTCTGAGAACCGAGGTTTCCGAGGTTATTGCTCACCATTGTCTACATTGGGTCCATCTATCAGACTTAAGGACGAAAACGGTTCAGCTAAGTCTGAGTGAAATTTAAATAAAATCGGACAAGCAGAATGCAAATGGTACGTTTTTTTTCCTATCTTACGAGACATAAAACAAACAATTATATTCCTTGTTGTTTTAAAGCAGTGACCGTTCGAATCCTGATTAATTTCAAATATTCTGGTAGCTATTTTAAAATGCTACCCACTGTTGTACTTATGGGATCAAACCAAATCAAGATTTTACAGGTTTTGAGATAATTGAAATTGAAATCTCGCCACTTAATTTCTTGAGCACTTAAGTCTTTTGAGAAATTCGCCTTTAAAGATTGTTAGGACTTGTAAAATATAAAATTTGCTACATCTAACTTGTAAAGGCTAGACAACATCCAAGCTATATACGGTTCTCAAGGCAAGATTAATTTTAGAACAAATGCGAGCAATCTGTTTTGTGAACTTTAAATCATTATCTAAATCAAAACCGAGACATGAAATTAAACTCGAAGAATTGACTACGTTATTTTGCACAATAATTGTTCTGAGAAGACGCACATCCAAAGAAAACACACTTAGTTTTGTTAACATTAATTCGAATATTGTTGCGTAATGACCAATCGCAAATTCTTCCAATGTCGGCATCTAAATGCCGAATGCAATCTGTAATAGAGAAGTTACGGCTGGAGGTAAACAACTGGATATCATCATGTTGAAGGCATGAACGAATATCACTAACATACATCATGAACAGAATTGGTCCTAAAACAAACCCTTGTGGAACACCAGACGAAATACGACACACATCCGATCTTCGATTATTGCAAATAACAGATTGCGAACGACCGGACAACAAAAGAAGAAATAATATAAACTGCTTATTTAGTTTACTACAAAGAATGTCATGGTTGACCGAGTCAAAAGCCTTGCTTAAATCTAATATTGCAAGAATCCCACGATGCTTTACGTCGTTTGTACGTCTCACGTTCTCTGTAAGATGAAGCATCAGCGACGCCGTGCTGTGATGCTTCCGAAACGAAAAATTATCTAAATGAGCACAGACTTGATCTTTAAGAATAATTTCCAGAATTTTGGATAGAGCTGACAGCATCGATATGGGGCATCACTACAGATTAATCCCGAAGTTCCCTTTTTTTGTAGAGGAATAACTTTAGCAATTTTCCATTCGAATGGGAAATTACCAATCATCCGAATTGTATTCATAAAATGAAGCATTTTTGTATACATTTTTTTGAAACATTTCTTAAACATTTTTTTTGCATTTTGTATAAATTTTTTTTTTGCATTTCTGTATAAATTTTTTTTTTAAATAATTTTTTGCGTTTTTGTATAAATTTTTTTTGGCATTTCTGTATAATTTTTTTGCATTTCTGTATACATTTTTTTTTTAAAATATTTTTTTTCATTTTTGTATAATTTTTTTTTTTTAAATAATTTTTTGCCTTTCTGTATAAATATTTTTTAAAATATTTTTTTCTGCATTTGCATTTTTGTACAATTTTGTTTTTGAAGTATTTTGCATTTTAGTCCTTGTTAGACGTGTTAAATTCTCAGGATGTACGGTTCTTGAAAAACGTTCAATTGTCATGTAAGTCCAATCTATCAATTAGTTGGCAAATTAATAACACTTCAAGCATATGGTTTTTTCAAAATGCTAAAATTGTGTGCCACATATTTATATGTTCAAACAGAATATGTTTAAACCCAAGCATGCAAACATATATTTCTCGTAGGTACCCTCAAAAAGAAAATCTACATAATTTTTTTTTTAATATTATTTCATCCTATCCGCCTTTTAGAAAAACCAATACTATTTTCAGTGGATTCACACTGTTAGAAAGCGAGACACTTTTTTGAGTGACCTCTACACTTAGTCGGCTTTCATATTCAATATGTCACTTATTATTTCTATTCATTATTTCTATTCATCACCACAAAATCCCTACTGATCGACTACCTTGAGAAGATTTTAATGTTGATAACATCATCGCAAAAACATTATTCGATTTCCCACTTAATTTATTTTTCATTAACCCGCCGCCACATCTCTGCACTCGCTATGCATATGATTACTTATTGTAGAAAACCACTTCTTCATCAAATCGAACATCTTTCTTTTTGGGCATTAGAGTCTACAAACATGAATGTAACTATAGTGCTGATGATGATGACGACGACGACTTCCTGGACTTCATGTAGGCGTTTTATTTGACTATTTGTGTGTGTGTGTGTGTGTGTAAAAGCCTTAAGTGTCGCTACGAATAGTTGCCAAAAGCTATGCTGAGCATTGCCTTGTACGAGTTGCAATACATTGCGAAGAAAAACCAAAACCAAAACCAACAAAACAAAAACTGAACATTATTTGGCATGCAACATCATGTGATAAAATCAATAGTTACTTAAAGCAGCAATTCTAGAGAATTTTTTGTCTTATTCACTTAAAGGAATGAGAAAAAACGGACCACACAGAAGCGTTCCTTGGTCGACGAATTCAGTGCAAAACGAGGGTGTTGTGAATCAGGGTGGTGTGTGGGATAGCTTGGACGATGTTTCTTTCCGAAAAATCGTTTCAATTCGCGACAATTCTGTTTTGCTCTGTGTCCCCTTGTTTTGCAAATTATCTTGAAATATCATTTAAAATTTCCACAAATTGCATACCACCTTCATGTGGCTTATATACAAACCACAAAAAAAGTGTTCCAGTTGTTGGACTAATATACAAAAATATAAAAATGGCAAAGAGTTTTTTACGCTTTGCCCGTGTGCTAGGTTTCCTTCCATATGGAACGACAGGAAAATATCACAAAAATAGTCAAAACCAATAACGAGTTGAAGTTGGACTTGACTGGTACTCATGTTTGTTGTTGCTGGTGTTGTTGTTGTTGTGATAAAAGAACGCGACGCAATGCTGCAATGGCAATGTTGGCCACAATATCATTTTACCACATCATTGGTTTTAACAGCAAAAAGACACCTTCTGTCTGTGTGCAACAAACTAAACAAAAACAGCAACAGAAACAGAAACAATATTTTTTGATATGCTTTAGTTTGTGGATCGAATCGCAGTGAATTGAATTTTTGCTGTTATTCCTTTGGCTTTTAATTGACAGAAATAAATGTTATTGACAATCTTTGGCCGGCATAAGAAGGCTATTTAAGGCGTTTGTATTTCTTTGCTGGTTTTTTTTTATGGTTGTCATGATGTTCTAGCATTGATAGGCATATTTTTCTTGCGGTTTCTGTTACTTCGTTCGCATTACGTTACGTTTACGAGTATGTTTCTTTATCGCCATCTTCTGCAACTTGTTGCATATGCCACATGAGATGTGGAGCGAACAGAGAGCAGGGCAACACAAAAAAAAAAACGTAGCACCACCAGCTTAAAAGGAGGAAAAAAATGGTCCATTTTATGTACAAGGACGTTAAGAACCGTTTTTCAGAGTTTTTTTCTCTCTATTGTTGTTGTTGTTGTTGTTGTCCGCCCCTCCTCTGCCATAAGACTTGGACGCATTTAGTTCGGTTTGGGGAAATACTATACGCGGACGTCGTGTATTGACTTGTAGCCACAGATGCTGATGCTGATTATGTTTATGGCATTTGGAGTCAGGCCAAAAGTCTATGTGTTGTTGTTGGTGTAATGAAGGCTCGCTAGGCCAAGGAAGGATGGGTTGTTGATCTTATTGTGAATATGTGCGGTGCTCCGTATGATATTGCCAAGAAAAAAAAAACAAATCAACAAATATAAGTATGTACTGTTTTTGGTATTGTTGTGAAATGTTGGACATATTGGGAAAGGAAATTGTGAATTCTTAGGTCATTTGTTGAAATGCTGCGAATTTCGCATGATTGATGGGCTGAACGTTGTGCGATTATTTCATGCCGAATTAGTTGTCAACCAACGAGTTTCTCAAAGCAAATAAAGAAAAATAACAACCCATCACTTTGCTACGCTTTAGGAGATTTAATAAAAGTCGGCAAATAAATTTAAATTGCAATTTTAAATCTTAGAAAGAGAACAAAATTCTTTTAGTTTTGTTTTTGACACAAACAGTGTAAGGGTGGTTAAAAGGTCAAAGTTCAGCATAGTCGGTCGATGGACTCTGGCAAATTTGACAATGCTCGCATTTATGTAAACGGCTTCTAGAGAGAATTTATTTAAAATCAGGAGTTACAATCTAAATATATTTTCTCTTTTGTGGCTATAGAGTCCATAAGAAAATAGTTTCAAGGAAAAATAACTTCTGTCAAACTTTTAGCAATTATCCGACAATTTTGTGGCCAGAATTTTGCTGCCTACTTTAAGGCTCATACATATATACAGGGTTTTCCAATAGGAGATGTTATTTTGCTATTCAAAGAAAGGCGGCATTTTTTAAAATCAATGACCGGATGTTTCCTCCAACTCCGACCATACCAACTCATAAATCATCTCTCGATAGCGAATGGATTACGATAACCGTAACTTTTGATCCAACCTCATTTTCGAAAAAGTAAGGTCCAATGACCCCGCTGGACCATAAACAGCACCAAACAGTCACACGTTAAATAGGCTTCTCAACAGTAACTCATGGGTTTTCCGAGCCCCAAATGCTACAATTTTGCTTGTTGACGTAGCCAGCGAGGTGGAAATGGGCCTCATCAGTCAAGATGATTTTTCGATGGAATTCCGGATCATTTTCATGCATTTCAGGGACCCAATCATCAAAGACACGACTTTGTTGATGATCGGCCAGCTTGAGTTCTTGTGTTAACTAAACTTTATAAGCCTTAAAACCCAAGTCTTTATGCATTACACTGTATAACGACGTTTGTGGAATGCCCAATTCCAAAAAACGACGAGGAGTGGACTAACCTGGGGTTTCTTCAACACTTTGGGCTACAACAGCAATATTTTCATTTATTCTTGACATCACTAACTTGTCCCAACAGCTCAAATTTGTCCCCCAATTTCTGTATTGCGTTCCAACAAGGTGCTTCTCGACGACCCAAAAATGCTTTAGTTTTACGAACTGTGACTGCAAGATTTTCACCATTTTTGTAGTGAACTTCAAGGCGTTTTTGAAGCGTGTATCGTTCCATTCTTAATAATGGCGTGGTTTTACTTGTCTTCACTTACTTCATTATTTTTGCAGAAAATTTGCTTTGTTTTGAAGTTGTGGTGAATCCCCCTAAAATTGGGCCTGCCTACTGTTCCATAGACCGTAGGGAACCAAACACCCCACCGCTATCAATATACAACGATTGTAATTGAAAACAAGTTTCTTAATGGACCAATAGGTCGATAGGTCCTTCCGAATCCATATAAGCATTTCTTTTTTTAGCGTTCGGATTGTACGACGAATTAGTTTTCTCATAATGTCGATGTCAATGTCATCTATAGTATGAGATCCCTACAAAATTATGTAAAAAAATTAAATAAAAATTATACTTCTCTAATACATAGATGCATAGACTGTCTTCAAATGGAATTTTCTACATTTGAAATGGAAGTTTTTCTATTTCAAATGCAATTTTTCTAATTTCCAAAGGCATGTTCTTTACTTTAAAATAGGTATTTTAAATATCGAAATTTTATTTGAATTTGAATTTTCCCTGTTTTGAGTGGAGTTCGATCAGTTCGTGGATTTCGTTGAACTTCAAATGGAATTTTCTAAATTCGAAGCCCAAATTCTCATTAACAATAGAATATTTTGAATTTGCGCCAGAAAATCTTTATATCAATTTAAATTTTCTCAATTTGAATTTGCCCATTTCAATAAAAGGTTTTATATTTTAAAAAGAAATTGCAATTTCAGTTTTAATTTTCTTCTTTTCAATTTCAATTGGAATTTTTATGAGTTGTTCACTTTCGAATATAAACTTCCTATTGAATTTCAATTTTTTTCCCTCATAAAATGCAAATTTTCGATTTCAATTTAATTTCATTTCTCTATTGAATTTCAATTTTTTTCCCTCATAAAATGCATATTTTCGATTTCATTTCTCTATTAATTTTCCTTTTTTCCCTCATAAAATGCAATAAAATCCTTTCTCTGTTCAATTTCTATTTTTTCCCTCATAAAATGAAAATTTTTAATTCCAAATAGATTTCCATTCTCCATTCGAATTTTTAATTTTTTTCCATTCAATTTGGAAATGGTGAAATATTGCCCAGCTTCTGCCGAGCTGCAATCAAATGTTGCAATTTCAGATCTACTTATTCCCTAAATCCAAATGGCATTTTAAAATATGTAATCAAGAAATGGAATCAAACATAACCTAAGAAAAAAAATAGTAATAAGAGCAACATGACTTTTGGCTTTCTCCGGCTGCCAAATGGGTGGTTAGTACAACGCAGTTGTTCTGGCTTTGAACAGATTTAATTGTAATTTAATTATAAATTATTAAAACCGTTTTCTCACGGGCATACACGAGAGTGGAAACAAGAGCTAACCTATTAATCAAGAACCTGTTACATATGCGGCAGCGTCTGCGACTGCAGCAACATCAAACCTCACACATATTGACGGGCAAGGCAAAGTGTTAAGCAAAAATGCTAATACGCGTTGAATGCGGTCAATTATAATGCGTTGCTATAGCCGTACAACAATATCAGGATCAGCAATATCATCAGCAGCACGTTAAAAACGCCTTCTCTTCATCATCATTTGTGGCAGCAGCAACATTGTGAACAACTAATAGTGATGACGTTGCTGTTGCTCCCTGTGATTTTAGCCAGCAACGGGCCTGGGCAACAATTCAACATGCAAACATTGCCAATTCTAACGGATGTACTCTATCGCAAATACGAAAATTATAACGTAAACGCAGCAAAACCAGCAACTCCAGAGCGAAACATGAAAAAGAAACGCCAGCAAAAGAAAGAAAACAAAAAAAAACGACCGTTTGCAAAACTCCAAACAAATCAAATGCCATCAAAATACGGTGAAGATGTTGTTGCTGCTGCAACTGGTGGCACTTGCAGCCGTGCCACATTATAGTTGGAGCCCCAGCATAAACTGCCAAACGCAGTCATGCTATCAAGGCCTAAAGAAGCGACTGAAGATTACCTGCTTAAAAATGCAAGAACCGAAAAGGCACGCAAAGCGCGTATTCATTGTGAACTTGATTTCCTTTCTTTTAGTTATACGCTGTACGGACAGTGGCTAAAAGCTGTCAGTTTATTGTTGTCGATGGTGCAGTGTGCTGATGATGCAGATGTTGCTGCTGTTATTCATCTGTCGGATTGTGGCTGTTCGGCCTTTGTTACAGCAGCAGCAGCAGCAGCATCAAAATTTACTATTCCTGCACAGTATCAGCATAAATATTATGCATGCATTGTAAAGGAGCGTTCTGCTGTTGCTGCAGTTGCCGTTTCAACTTGAGTCGCTGTTATTGCTTCTATTATTGTTGGTTGCCGTTGTTGCCACCAATAAATATGTATTTATGTTGGTGTATTACGTACCTATCGCACTATCTGAGTGAGTGTTGGTGCGTGCATCTTTATTTTTTGTTTGTTTGTTTGTTTTTGTGTGTGTGTGTATCTCGATGGTCAATAGACCATTTAAAGCGCTTCATATCAAACGTGATTTGTAAAGAGCGCACGCATTTGTTAGCAAATAGGTTAACCGACTTTTTTGTTTGTTCGCTATCGCTGTTGCTGCAGCAACTGGTCCATCCACAAATGTTTTGTGGAAGACGGACTATAGAAAATGTGAAGAAAAGGGTATTGATTTTGGATTGATGGAATGACTGAAATTGTTGAAGTTTTCCTCCTCATAGCATTAGCCAGCGATGTTTATCAATATTGCGAAGTAGTTTTTTTTCTGTGGAGCTGATTATGATTTCTAGAGGATAAATATTGTTTATCCTCTAGGGTTTTTGTTGATTAATTTTTATTATATTAAAAAGGGCTCCTTGGTTCAAGCCTCTTAACATTTATTTAAAGCCATAAACAATACTATCAGGCACCCAATGCTATAGGCGACTTGGCAGCGTGCTGGCCTATCAGCATGGAGGTTTCGACTTTGGTCTGTCGCTGCAAAATCTAGCCATCTGGTCTAGCTTTGTGGTCTGTGTCACCCGGTTTACTCTTGTATCCAAAATTTGAATATAAATTAGTCGGTATTGCTATAACGATTCGTATCGAAATTCTATTAAGGCCGTGTTGTGGGGCCATCAGTACCTATGACCACGCTCACTTATAGGGCGTTTAGTACGTCAATGTCCACATCTTTCAAAAATAGAAAATAATGACGAATTCATAAACAATTATAACATCTTAACAAAGGTTTATAAAGCTGTTGTACATTATTATGAATACGTGGGTTAGTGTGCAAATATTCGAAAATCTTAATATATATTTACCCTCGACACTGCTTCACTGATACACTGATTCACTGACTCTGTCACGCAGTACGTAGGAATTTAAATAGGCATTCTATAATTTTCTATAATTAATAATAATAAAAAAAAAATATTTTTTTTTTGTACAGAAATTGTGTTTTCCCCAAATTTTTTTCACAAAATTTTTTTTTTTCAACAAATTTTTTTTTTTTCAAGAAAAAATTTTTTTTCAACAAAAATTTTTTTTTAACATAAATTTTTTTTCCACAAATTTTTTTTTTTTCAACACATTTTTTTTCAGTATTTCAACGGGCGCCATAGGCGCATTACAACTTACTAGTGTTGAATAGTATTTCAAATCCTTTAAAGGAGAACTTTTATACCGTTCGTTCCCTTTTTAATCCAAGTATAGATGAAGTCATCTATTATCGATTTGCTGTCAATGCCTTACAAGCACCCATTGACGGAGACAATCATGAATAACATGAAGACTAAGCGCCCCGGTAGGCGAGTTGGTATCGTGCTTGCTTATCAGTGTGGGGGTTGTGGATTCGTTTTCCACCAGAGGCTTTGGTCTGTCGCTGCAAAAATCTCGATATATGGTCTGCATTGCATTGTAATTAATAATTCGCGACGTGCTTGGTCAGCTGACCTCAGTGATTCTGCATCCTTCAGGCTAGCGAACTTTCTGAGTTTGGTAAGATTGGAGAGATATATCTGTTTTAGACGGAGAACAACATTGGGTGTACAGTAGGTTGTCCTTTTTTTAGGCTTAAGTATTTTTGATTTTTTGGAAAAGGTTTTGCGAAAAATTCGGGTTTTCTGAGTTTTTCGTATTTAAAGCACAAGTTGGTCAATAAAAAGCATTTTCGTTGAGTCATCAGTTCAAAAGAAAAATGTTCGAGCTTTATTAATTGTAATAATTTTTACATAACTAATGATGCCGTTATAAAACTGGAAAAATGCAAAGTAATTTGAAAAAAAAAAAAATATCAATATCTTCAAACCTATGATGGACTTTGAGTATTGGTTCTAGCCCTATTACCAAATCCCTCCATTATAGATAAATTCCAAACTTTCCAAAATAATTGATTTTAAGCTGCTGAATTAAAATTTGTTTTTGCGAAATTTGGATTGGCAGACACCTGCTTTTATTGATCTCAGATTAGCTAAGAAATAGCAATTGTTACTCTGAGGCCATTAATTGGACGTGGCTTATTTAGGATTACCTGGGCCATTTCGATTTCATAAATTTTTCGTAATTTTGTAAATCTCCAAGATTTTGTTGCCCAAATTCCTCGCATTTTTTACCTTTTATACTTTGGGTCTACTGAAAAATATCTAGATATTAAATTTGGTTAAACTTCAGGCGAAAATTATTAAAAAATCTCACTTATAGTTGAAGCCGCGTATCTTCTGCAATCACTGTACTCAAATTTAGATCAACATGAGTAAGAATTTCATAAGCAAAATGATGTATTATTTTTTGAAAAAAATATTCAGTGAAGAAATATCAAAAGAATTAGGACACAAACTTGTCAAATGAGTATGGAGAAAAAGCTCGCGGTTGCAATTTGATTGCACATAAAAAAACATTTTTAGGACTGGCTTGTTTAACATTTACAGCCCTATCTCTCCAAAACCAAGACCCTTTCCCAACGTGGCCACTTTATCGTGGCTAATCTTTTATTAATTGTATATCCCTTTCGTAAAGTAACAAAACAACTAAAAATATAACAAAACGCCAACCTGCTTTACAACAATTTCAGATGCGCCTATGAAGCTGTAACATCATTCTTCTCAAATTCTCGGAAAGCTACTGTTTCCTCCACTTCGAGTCTTTCCGTTTCAGAATATTTTGTTGACGGCTTTTACCCGCCGCCTTTGTCTTGCCAGCCTTTTGCCCTTTTACGTGACGGTCCGGCGGCGAGAGGAAGATATCGCTCTTATTCATGTTCGGCTATGTTAGCTTTAGGATGTTGTTGTGATTTCATTTGTTGTAACATGATGTTAAATGTTAACATGTTGTTTGTTGTTGACGGTGATGTAGTTGCCGTTGTTGTTGTTGTTGTTCTCATTTGTAATTAATAAAGGGAAACAACAGAAAAAGAAAAGCACATAAACTACGACAAGAAGAACAGCCAACATTTGCATGTTACTTTTAGGCGGATAGTGTTAAAATGACACTAAGACCTTTATGGAATATGACTGCACAAGACGTGGCAATGTTTGGCATGTGTGGAACAAAATCATTTCAGATGGTTAGCTTCAGAAGAAAGAGTAGAGAGAGAGTCTAAGGATGTAGAATATTTTGTTTACACCTTGACATCCGCTGAAGTCGTCGTAAGGGGTATCACAAATAACTTAAACGTATACCGTCTTTTTGTAATCTTGTGTAACAGAATGAGATATTAATTTAGAAGGTATTGAATGCTTAATTCTTAATCCTAAAGGGAAACAACAGAGAGTCGCCTTATGTGCCGGGAAAAGCTCTGTATATCAAATCACTCCTTAGTTATTCCCCTTCACATTCCATGAAGGAACTGGCGTGTCCCTGTTTTAAATTTATCGGGATTTGCCCGTATTTCTTTTGTATTTATTTATGCAATAGTCAGCGGACTAACAACTCCGTACAGACTAGCATATATCAAGAAGTAATATAAATCTAAAATTTCAATAAATTTATTAATAAGAAAATGGAAATCTAAATTAATTTTAAAATTATTTTAATAAATTAAATTTAACGATCCGACAATTGGTCCATTACAAGAGTAATTGCTCATATTTAAAAGAATATTGAAACTTCCAAAAATCGCAGTTTTCTATTTCAACCCTTGGGCTTTCCTCTTCATTCTCTCCAATTTCGTTTTCACGTACATCACAATGGAAAATCTATGGCTTCCGGCTGAAACCCATTAAACCTGAATGGCCTTGAAGACCAATTGGCTCACATTCTATCACAATGGACATAAATCCGTCCTGGTGCCCACTCACATGTGAACTGATCGTAAGAAAAATACTTAGAAAAATATCCTCAGGATTGGTCACAGGATTGTTTTTATCTGCGTGGGTTTAAATTCCTGGAGTATCTGAAATATCTATTTCAGGATTTCTATTAACTTTTCTGTGCCAATTTTCATGTTAGAGGGATGTATGTTAATAGATGACATTAATCAGATAATCACAAACGGCATTTCATTCCAACAAGAGAGGTTAAATTGTCATTTATTTCCAGAAGTTAACTGGACCCCTCGTTCGTGCGATTTAATGCCTCTGGATTACTTTCTATGGGGTTATTTTTTTTTTGACTAACACTCAGGGGAAATGCCTTACAGACTGGCAATAACAACAATTTAAATTATATAATTAAGTATAATAAATTAATTAACAAATATTTAAACTTAAAACTAGGTAGACTAAAATCTATATGTGCTCACAAATAGAATGGTAGAATATCATAGATTTAAGTCAAGGTCCATTTACAGCATAATTAGTTAAATGTGTATCAAAAGAAAGGGGGAAAGTAATGTCTAAATGCCCGTGGTGGCGCCTTAAAACGAAAAAAATATTTTGAGAAAACTATTTTGTAACAAAAAATTTCGAAAAAAAATAAAATTTGTGGAAAAAAATTTTTGCTGAAAAAAAAATTTTTTTTTGAAAAAAAAAATTTTGTTGAAAAAAAATTTTTGTGGAAAAAAAAAATTTTTTTAAAAAAAAATTTTTGTTAAAAAAAAAATGTTTGTTGAAAAAAAAAATTTTTGTGGAAAAAAAAAAATTTCTTGAAAAAAAAAATTTTGTGGAAAAAAAAATTGTTCTTGAAAAAAAAAATTTGGAAAAAAATAATTTGGAAAAAAAAAAATTTTGTAAAAAAAAAAATTTTTAAGAAAAAAAAATTTTGGAAAAAAAAATTTGGTAAAAAAAAAATTTGGGGAAAACACAATTTCTGTACAAAAAAAATATTATTTTTTTTATTATTATTATTTATAGAATTATTATAGAATGCCTATTTAAATTCCTACGTACTGCGTGACAGAGTCAGTGAATCAGTGAATCAGGGAATCAGTGTATCAGTGAATCAGTGTCGAGGGTAAATATATATTAAGATAATTGCGATGAAATTATCTAGCAGATTGTAATAACAACATTTTATTGCAACAATATTCCTGTCTTGTATTAAAAAAACACCCTATACTTAAATTTATTTTACTCCGAACAATATTCCAACTTCAATGATTGAAAGAATTCATATACCCTTTTGTGAGTCTAATCGTCGTTCACCGTTTCATTTATAATGCAATGTAGTTGACGAAACATGGATTACAATAACGTAAAATCCAACGAAGTTTTATTATTTTTTAGGAATTTTTCAATTTATCTGGCCTACTCTTTGGTGCCATCATGCAGTTGTTAGCCATTTTGTTTCCTTGAAACACGATTACTTTAATAAGTTCTTATCATGACAGGAAACATATTAACGTTCACCTGTTGTTGTGCAAGACCTACGTTTTTATAATTTTTTTTTTTTTTTACCTGCCACTCTGACCACCCATGTTATATAACTGCTGCTGGGGTAAAAGCCTTTCTCCTTAGACATTTTTAATTAAAAGTCGTCTTTGAACGAAACAATAAACTTGATAATCTTGGAATTTTGGCAACAAAAGCCCACCAAAAAAAAAACCTCAAATGAAAATAAACTTTGCAAAGCAATAAAAAAAGTAAGAGAAATCTATCAAATTATATAAGACATCATTAAGCCACCCACAAGAAATCCAAAAAGAATGTTGTAACAGGTATTTCTGTTCTTTGTTGTTGGTTCTCCTTGTTTTTTTGAGACGAGATGAGGGCACATTAAGCGGAAGCAACTCTATTTACTTTTGACTCGTAAAGGCGCACAAATTAACGAGGATGTTATGAAAGAAGTGGCAAATTGTAGAATATTTCCTTTTTGAAACTGAGCATTTTTCAGAAGCAATTATATTTATTTTTGGAAAATATTTGCTTTTTTGAAATCTCGGCAAGGCGAACGGGTTAACGAGGGTCTTATGGCAAAAAATCATTTTTTTTTTAACTGAGCACGCGATCATTTGTGTGCAATCATGCATAGAGTCTGTAACCCCTTCAGGTTAATAAAAAAAAAAAAGTGTCACAATTTTCTTAGTTGTGCGAATTTCCCACTATCGACATGAGTGACATCAACAAATTTCTAAAATTGTTCATGCCAACCTCTGCCTTGTGGAAAACAAACGAAACGACAACCCATGTACACTTTAAAGTCAATAAAAAAAACGCCATTAAGTGGAAGACCTGAGACAACCGACTACAAACCGAGCGTTAAACCAACAGGCAACAACACCCGCTTTTATTTCACCATTCATTTCCGCGGGTGGCTGAACTAACAAGAAATCAATTGGAAATTTGAAATGGTTTTTAACGAAAGTAGGTACCACCTTCTACTAAATCTGCCTTCCCCCTCCATGATGATGAACAAAAAAAAAACAAAAAAAACAAACAGCCACACAGAGCAACCGGCAACAATCAAAACAATACAACAAACACTTCCTGATCAAGATGAAGTAATGAAGATACGGCTTATTTTATAAGCATTGACGGTGATTTTCTTGTTTGTGTGTCTGTCAATTTTCAAAAAGTCACGTTTTTTCGCACGAATTTGTTTCTTGTTTCCCCCCGCACCTTCTCCCTACCACAGTTGTCTAAAAGAATTGTTAAATGGTTGGGGCAGCGGAACAAGTGAGAAGGAACTCGCTTTTTTTTTTGTTGGTGGAAGAAGTAAAATATCGCACCGAATATGTTTTGTTTGTTTAATGGAACAAAGCCGAAGACTGAGTAATAAAGTGTGTTTGTCATCCAACTCATGGGTAATTGATTAAATAAAAAATCCGTAATAATTTTCAGATGGAATTTTATAGACGTTTTTGCCTTTTGCCCAGACATGACATGGCTGGGTGGTTGTGTCACTCCAGATACGATCCGGGGTAAGAACAGCAGTATCGGTTTCATGTGGTAATCATCGCTGACTAAGTAATTTCTAAAGTCCTCTAAAGTTGCTCTACAAAAAGTGCAAAGCCTTTTTAGGATCTCATCAGTGGGTGCTGACATTTTTTTGTCGACCGTTCGTATAGAAGTCTCCTGGTGGTTCTTCAATGGAATATTGAGGGAAACTTGTGGTTGGATTTTAAATAGATCTTAAAAGTTATCAATTATGTGTACGTTATAATGAAATGTTTTTTTTAACTTGAGTATCCATGATGGGACATTTATAAAAAAGAAGACATTCCCCAAGTTGAACTCTCTTCGGAGAAAAACCCACCGCAATGAAAGCAAGCAGAAGTAAAACTCACCGCCGACAGAAATAAGTAATGAAGTAAAATTTGGTGGAAAAAAAACTCACCGCCGACAGAAATAAGTAATTAAGTAAAATTTTGGTGGATGGAAATATTTTTTGAAGCTTGTACCTTATATTGAATTTAGAATTTGTTAATGAGTCCAAGCTCGACGCCATTATTTTTTTTAATAAAAAACTGATTTAATTTAAATTATTTTTCCAATATTTCGTTCTTCTTTGAAGAACACCATCAGGGAGTACAACAACAATAGGAAATAAAGAAAACACACGCAATAGAACGTATGTGTTTCTTCTTCATCTCATCGATCAGAAGATGAAGAAGAAACACATGTTCTTCAAAGATGAACGAAATATTGGAAAAAATAAATTAAATACAATATTGTTTTATTAAAAATTCCTGACCTCAAGCTTGAAACTCATTAAAAAAATTTAAATTTAATGTAATTGAAAAAGGTCGATAGGAAATATTCTTTCTTCTTCATCTTCTGATCGATGATGTTCTTCAAATTCGACGATGCTCTTCAAAGATGAACGAAATATTGGAAAAAATAAATTAAATACAATATTTTTGTTATTAAAAATTCCTGACCTCAAGCTTGAACTCATTAAAAAATTCTAAATTCAATGTAATTGAAAAAGGTCGATAGGAAATATTGAACATTTATAATTGTACCTTAAGATTTTTGTTTGTTGTTCAAAGAATTTTAGGGTTTCTTTTACTTTTTTAAATTAAATGACACTTAGGGCGTGTTGAAGGATCGACTACGGTATTTGCAAGTTTGGAGCTTTTGGCATTCAGTTTGTATCTTTAACGAGTTTTGTCGCATGTGCTTATGTCTGCAGATGTTTAACGTTGTTAAGTGTTTAATATTTCTTTGCGAGTTTCAAACCCTAGAGTTCCAGTTTTGTGGAGAGGATTTTGGTCTTAAGTTTCGGTTAATGCAATTATTTCAGGATTATGTGCTTAAGTCTAGCTGAAGACGGGTCACGTTTGTAAGCATTCATTAGTCGTTCCAATGCTCTAGATACATTTTTTTTGGAAGCGGTTTTTACATTCAAAGCACACATTGTTTTCCTGAAGCTTTTTTTTCACAATCAAATGCTATTTGTGGTTATTTAGTGCGCCCCATCGGTTACCTTTCGTGTCTATACACTGTTCGGCAAATTCTCTGAATTCCACAAAGCTACAGCGGTCCAACTTTTTTTTACACAATCTAATGCTATTTGTGGTTATTTAGTCCGCTCGTCGTTTACCTTTCTCCGCTAAACACTGTTCGGCAAATTCTCTGAATTCGGCTGTACATTTTTCCTAAGCATCCGGGCGTTTATAAACTTTTACCATTTTGTTCCATTTGTTTTTCTCCTGTTGTGCTGCATATATATATTTTCAAAACACGAAAAGCTTCTAGTAGTCTTAATAACCCCCATGTTTGTATTTGTGGTACATTCTCGCTGGCCAACGTCTAATGTTACAGTATAACCTTAGAGCCGAACAAAAAGAAATACAAATGTTGGTTAAGAGAATAAACAGAGGAAGAACATAATTGCTGGTTTTGCCATTATGAAACGAAGACCTCAAAATCCTGCACCACAAAGAGCAGCAAAAAAAAAACTAAATGAACTTAATTTGGAGGAAAACAAACAAAGTACACTTCTGCAAAATATAGTTGACTTTTGGATACGTTTAATAGCCAACTTTCAACAACAAAAAAAAAAGAATTCTACAAAACAAAACGTGAGTAACATTTTCATTTACGACCCAGCGTATGTGTGTGTGTGTGTGTGTTCGAGTAATACCAACAAATTGTTACTGATTTGTGATGCCCTCTTTGCTCTTCCAACCCATACGAAGATGACGAACAACAGGTGCCCAATATTTTTTTATTACATAAAATTATATGCCATAAAAGCTTAAGATGTGCTTGGGTTTTTTCTTTTCCTGTATGAAATTGATTCGCTGGGATTTTTGTTGGTGTTTTTTCTGGTTTCTCGAAATTAATTAAAGATCACTTTTTTTCTGTTCATTTTGTTTGGTTTGGCTAATGTTTTCGGTGAATTTATCACATTTCTTTTGTCCATCTTAAGACGAATTAAGACATTCGTTATAGCTGATAGACATTGTGGTGGCTGTGATAAAAAGAGGCGATTCACCAAAGTGCCGGTTAAATGTTCTTAGCCGAAACGGTGAATTTAATCATCCGTTTGTGCCGCCAACAAAAGAAATGGTTTTGATTATCAGGTAACAACCTGCAGCATTTCGTTTTTTTTCTTCTTTTTTTTTTTTTTAATTTTTCTTCTCTGTTTTTTTGAAGAGATGCCATCATATAATTATTTGGGTTTACTTGCAACTTCTTTTTTTTTTGGCATTCTTTTCAAAAAAACCTTCTGGGTCTTCTTAATGTCTGTTGCAGTGAATTTTTTTTTGGAAATGCTTTCACAAACATTTCTTGGCAAAAAGAAAACAAAAAAAATTTGCTCATTAATTTCGGTTTCCATTGATTTGAGGTGTTTCTTTAATGGCTTCTTAAGCAGTGTGTCCAACAAATGTTATGTCATTGTCTGGTGGGGATGCTGGCAAAGGAATTCTCTTGTTTTGAGGAAGTCTAAAGAAACCTGATGGGCCGAACCAGCCACATAACGGAGCTTGTAATTGTTATGAGGGACTTTTCGGCACTTTATCACTAAGCAAGTTTGTTTCTTAAGTCTTTTGTTTTTGTTATTGATGGGCGGAGAGGCAAAGTGTGTGTGTGCGTGTATGTATGTACTTGTGGCCGACAACAGTCAGTCAATTTGTAGGGAATTATTAAGGAATTTTATTGTGTGGCAAAATTGTATGCCAAACCAAAAACCATACAAAAAATACTGTTGAATGCTGGCAGATTCTTGGGCTCCATTGGACATTTATTGGAGTTATAAAACTTACTGTTGTTCGAGATCGAGATCATTGATTTATTTCTGTTTTTTCAAAAATGGAAATGTTATTAACCCTTTAAACACTAACAGACGGTCATCGCTAACAGCCATTTCTAATGAGTTCAGTGGGTAATGGGTTAAAAGATCTCCATACACTCAATTCCTCCAATACACCTCGTTCCTCCCCTCTATGCTTAAGTCAAAAAATCTGTCCCTTCCTTAAGGCGACCGCATCCTTTATGTAGCACTTGTTCTCTCAGCTGAGTTTAACGATCATACTTAACCCTTTACCCACTAAGACCGTCTACAGACGGTCATCGCTAACAATCATTTGTTTGATTTCCGTGGTTAAAGGGTTAAACTTATTGTAGAAGAAAATGGAATGTTTTAGGCTGATGGTGAATATTTTGAAAGTTCGTGTCTTCTGTCTTTTGTTATGGTTTAACGTATTTTCGGAATATGTTTTTGTTCGGTAAGTTTTTGTCATTTGTAAGGGAATGACTATTTTTAAGGTTTGTGTCTTAAGTCTTGTGTTTGTGGTCCTAAGAATTTTCTGTAATTTGTGGTCATTTTGTACACACTCGCAACAGTTTGTTTACAATTACGTATCTTGTATTAAAACTAAAGTTCTTCGTCCCCGAAATTAATAAATCACATGAACACCAAAATGGCATTTTTTTTTGTTGATTTTATTGAAAATTTACCATTCTGTAAGAAATGTTTTCTTTTCGTCATTCGGCGTTCCCAAAAGGAGTGTATTCCACGAACAAGAAGTTTATGTTTCCTTAAGTTGTATTCCACATTTGAAAAGACTGAGTGTTCCACATATATTTTTTTTGTTCATAAATTATGGCCTTCATTGGAGGACGACACACAAACAACCAGTAAAGGCAGTCCAAACATTTGTAATCTTACCTTCTCTTTGTTGTGTTAAAGAAAGGTAACGATTTTTAATGAAGGTAATTTTTCTTAACTTCCGTCTGTCGTTTTTTTTTCCTTAACGGCTTTTGCGAAATGAATGTAGCAAATTTGTCAAATACTGAGTGTCTTTTTTGGGCATTCGTTTTGTTATTTAAAAAACAGTTTGATTAAGGCGAAGTGACATATTAATTCAAGAACCATTCTTTTTAAAGGCAAAAAATAACAAGAATTTAAAATGTCAACATCCACTTCTCTTTGTGGTGGGGGAAATTAAATACATGTGTCCTCGAAATGGTTTTTATTTCATTTGTGCCATTTAGAGATTGAATGAATTTGGCCTCCTAGCTCACGGTGATGTGCTAGTTAGTGCGTGCGACATCCACCAGTCAATCCAGATAAGACCATCAACGATTTTTCAATTTACGAGTAAGACATTGATGACTTAAAAAAAAACGTTCCAAGAAAAGCATTAGCCGTTCGGTAAATGTCTAGTATTCTTGTTTGGCAATGTACGCCAATACATATAAACAATTTTTTTTTACAAATTATATGATTTTGGATACTTTTTAAAATTTTTAAAAAAATATTTTTTGTTTGTCAATAAACCAAACCTTAACATAAACCAACACAAATTTAATTAATTGCATTTGTATATTTTTTATATTTACCCAAAGTAGAGAAATGATAAATGTGTGTTCAATAACACGGTTTAAGAAATGGGTAAAGGGAAATAAGGAAGTCCTGCTGGTTATATGTTCTTTTGACACCCAGAGCTCTTTCTCGCTCAAAATATTGACAGAAAGTCATTACTATTGTTTGTGTAACGAAATGAATTGCAAAACGCTTCTCAGAGCTTTTCAACAGCTTTTCTTTTTTTCTGACGAAGCACAGTTAACAAGCAAAACTGGCACATCTGGGAATCGGAAAGCCAATGTACCCTCAGAGAGCAACAGTTTGGTGGTCATTTGAAATAGCGTTTCATAAATAATGGAGATTTCTTTTTTTTAATTTTTATAAATAAACAAAAGTTTGGAACTTCCTTTAAAACTACTTCAATCTGTCGCAAATAAGAAGCTTCACTTATGGACAACCTCTGGTTTATATTATACAGATTTTTATTATTATTTTTTATTTCTAAATTTTCATATATTTATTTTTTTAATATTCCCCCATGTCAGCCCATTACGCTATCACCTCCCTCTGCAATTTAATAACGCATTGTATGGACATGTACTTTTAAAAATAAACTCCTTATCAAGTAGATGAACAAAACAAAAAAAAAAACGGTGGAATTAAAAAAAAAAGTTTGTAGAAAAAGGATGCATCGCCCGGAACGTAAGCCTTAAAGAAGTTATAAATTGAAAATGAAATATGCACATAATTACACGTTGTAAATGGGTGACATGACACGTCAAGTTTGTTGCCGTAGTTTTTTTTTTTTGTTTCATGACAGCACTTTTGCAGCATCGCTAATAATGGAGCAGAAATTATTGTGCCTGGACTTCCTTCCAAGTGATTACATTTAAAGCGATGAAACCTTAAACCACCCCTGAGAGGCCTAATGGCGGAAAAAAACTGATCAGAGCATCTGTCAATGTTAGTTAGGCACAGGGAATGTGTTACACAAAAATGCCCACTTTAAACTGGAGTTGTTTTTCGTCCCACCATCAACAATATAAAAAATAATTAAAACATAAATAATAAAAGCTGACAGAGTCGACTAAACAGCCAGCAGAC
The DNA here is from genome assembly GCA_958296145.1 of Hydrotaea cyrtoneurina. Lineage (NCBI taxonomy): Eukaryota > Metazoa > Arthropoda > Insecta > Diptera > Muscidae > Hydrotaea > Hydrotaea cyrtoneurina. The sequence goes on from OY282512.1 coordinate 121,996,331, forward strand.
CCTTTTTTGTAAGCCCATGAGCAATGATTGAAGCCGAAGATAAACTGAACAGGCTCGCTCGCCGCTTGTCTAACTGAACAACAAGTATTGGCTGGCCGGATAGACATACGTGCATACTAAAAGGAGCCATTCTTCCATCTATCTAAGATCGATTACATTGGTTTCTATTAAGAAAAATGAAGAAGGACGGGGCGAAAAAAAAAACTGCCCAAACCCAAAAGGGATACAGGGAGTACAGAAAACTTTACATAATTGGCTCTCGCTAAAGGCCCAGCTCAACATAACACACCAAAGCAAAGAACAACTGACAAGATTCAAGTCTTTTGCTCTTGCCAAGGCCCATGACGCATCTACATATTCGAGGCACACGTTTAATGTCATTCAAAAGCTTGATGAGGAACAAAAAACGTCACCTTTTTTTTTTGTCGTGGTACAGCATGGGCGCAACAGCACACGTCTAAGAGAGCACATATTGAAATTTAATTAACTTTATTAGTTTCGTACACTTGTTGGGGATCGATTGTGGCAGGCAGACGGGCAAACGCAGAAACACGATCATGGAATGGAGGCACCACCGTCGTGGTGTACATAAACAAACATGCCACAACATGCTGGGTTGTTGTTTGTTCGGCTTGTTAGTTTCTAATTGAAGTTGGATACAAAACAGAAAAATAACTTTTCTCGTCATTCGGTGTCCCCTGCACCACAAGCACCACCTGCCATCATCCTCATCATTATGAACATAGTATTCTACTGGCAATCTCTGTTGGTTTAATGGAATTCATAACTCAATGATTTTGAGGGATTCTTCACTGGCATCTACACCACCAGCACCACCACCACCACCACCAGCATCATCATCATCATCAGTTTCATCAGTCTGACCGGATCCATTCAAATTGTCTGCAGTGTTTGCGTGGAAGTTTCTTTCATTTATTTCTTTGTAATAATTTGCATTTGATGTTAATGTTATTTGCAAATGACAGCTGACGCAGCGTGATGCATTCGTTTTTAAAGTCATTTGTCAATTTTGTTGAAGTTGCTTAACAAGATACTGCAGGCCTCTCTGCATCTCTATGGTGCATATGCCCTCTTCTTGGATCTCACTGTCGGCCGCAGAGGATGTGTAAATTTCTATTTGCTATTTTCCACTTCTTTTTTCTTTTTCTTATCCATTTCGTCTGAGTTGGGACGAACAAGTAAAATTTATTTCAGGTTAATTGCACCGAAACAGAAATCCAGAATTCTTCTTGTGAAATTAATTGAAAATAATCAATTTGGTATGGTTCGAAACAATTGAGGCGGAAATATCATGAAGACTGCGTATGTTCGAGAGCGGGCATTGGCCAGATATTTTCCATATTTAACCAGAATACAATAAATGCCAAGTTCATGTGTGAGAAAGGAATTTTCTAAATTTTCTAGAATAAAAACAATAAAAAAGTTCTTCTACGATCTGCATAAATTGCTTCAAAATGTAAAATTTAGTAAATAGTGATCTGAAAGCTGTGGGTACGAGCTAAGGGTAAATCGAAAGACTTAAGGCACAAACTTCCCCACAGACCAGTCAGGTTTTAGGATCAATCAAAACACTTAAGGCACAAACTTCCCCACAGACCAGTCAGTTTTAATATTTAGTATTTAACCCTTTCAGCGGCTTTGTCAAATATATTCGACACTTCATATTATGTTTAGCACGTAAAAAAAAATTAATTGCCACGGAAAGGGTTAAATAATTTTTCATTGGTCTTCATAAAAGTGTCCATTTTTTTTTGTGTTCTGTCAACCGTTGCTTCCATTTGTATTCCTATTTTTAGCCTGTTCTCGGTTGTTATACGATGTCATTGCTTTTAATGTAGTCAATAATTTGTGTCCCATTTAATTAGAGATACGGCAAAAGTGCTGGCATAAAACCATAGACTTTGGCGACAAACTTGACGTGTAACAAAACCTGTATGGTGTAATTCATATACAATATGTAAAAATATTTGCATACTTCATATTCAATTTGTAACACTAACTAAGGCTCACATTTACCAGAATATGAATAAATTCTACAGGTTTTAATTATATTCTTTATGGTTCACAGAAAGCTTTAATTGTGCTTAATTCCCTGCACTACAAGGATTTTATTTCCAGCGAGTCGGTAATTTCAAAGAAGCTTAATGAAATTAGCTCGCCAACCGTTTCTTGCTCTTGGTTTGCTTAATAAATGATAAAAGCTCATATAGCTCAAGGGTTGTGCGACGACCACACTCTTGGTTGATACATATCGGGCCATAGATTTTGTCAAGGAATTTTCTCTAAAAGACTTGATGAGAATACAATTGTTAAATTCCCCATCGCCTCATATCCTTAGAAAATTATACAGCTCAGAATATAAAAGTGAGACGAGTTGGTAGGGTGCTTGCCTACCAGCGTCGGTTCGATTCCCATGTGAGGCTTTGGTATGTCGCTGCAACAATCTAGCCATATGGTCTGTGTCGCTTGGACCCAAAATTCGAATTTAAATTCACTTCGTATTCTAATCAATAAAGAAATACAAGTCAGGCATTTTTCACGATAAAAAATGTCGTGGTAATGAGAAAATGAAGTACATGGTTTTCCCAACAAGAGGTGTTAGTTTGAATCACCCGGTATTTCGGTAGCTGTCATTTTTCAAGCTTTTATTCTTTGACATTTGACAAGTAGAAACTACGCCATTACTAAAAATGGAACGTTGATATTGATCGAGACAACGTTTACTTTCAACAAGACGGCGGTGCCACACAAGCAACGGAACCATTGCTCTTTTACGGGAAAAGAAACCATTAATCTGTACTAGCTTTCTAATTAAACTGAACCCGCTGTCTCTTTAAACAAACAGTACAACGACTGTTTCTCTCTATTAATAATGTCCTGGTCCCAAGTGAAACACTTCAAATATACGGTGTGCAACATAAGGATTATCGTACGATGAATTTGTCATTCCGCTTGCAGCTGGTCCAAAAAATAAAATCTATTTCAGCAGACATTATAAACTGAATAATGTTTGAATTATTTTCTCGTAAACAAACAGCTCTACTCCAATGAATGCTTTAAATCACAATATGGAACTCAAGTTATGAGTCTGTTAGCTCTAAGTCACTGCTCTGATTTAAGGTGTGTCCTGCTGAACACACATATCGTTCAAGTCCATGTCTTAAACCTACGGTCAAAATAACCACAAAACGGCAACTCTCTGGCTCGCTGGTGGTCACGAGCGGATTTTTCGGTCCCCAGGTGCGTCACTTTTGTTTCTTAACATAGAGAACAATGCGTTTTGTGAGAAAAGAGGATTCTTCGCGCTGTTCTAAAGTCCCAACTGAGATTTTGGTCCCCTATCATCTCTGAATTGACTGAATTACTCACGTATTTCAGTTAATAGATTAATAACTCTTGCAATTGATTCCATTACTCATGTAATTGTTTTCATTACTCACGTAATTGATTTAATTACTCACTTAACTGATTCAACTAACCCAGTAATTGCTTGTTATATTTGATTTCAATAGCAATTAATATTTGTTGGCCTCTGAAAAACAAGCAATCGAAATCAACAGCATATCAGTTTCGTTCAATTTCCATCAAATCACACTATGCTGCAAGAAAATGTTGGGTAATTGTAGCAGTGCAGTAAATGGTTTTTCTGCTGTGTTTTTTTGTTTATTCAATCGTGTACTTGTATAATAACTTCAGTATTTAGATCAGCAAATTACTCTAGAGTCTCAGCATTTCCGTATTTTTTCTATCTGAAAATAACACAATTCCAAAGGTTCCTGTAAACACAAACTTCGTTGACTGAGTTTTATGTCTTACAGACATTCCAAGTCCAAGTGTTGCTTTGCTACGCAAACAAAACAAAAAAAAAAAAACAGTTTCTATCACCAGCCGGTATGACATATGTATGTAGTAACTGTCAATTAAAGTTTTTAACTAATAATTTTAATTTAATAAAGAAAAGACATGGCGAGCGCATCAAAAGCTCAGCGACAGTCGCAGCACAGAAGATCAAGTACCACAAAATCACAAAGTTAAAGAGATCTTTTACATAACAGCAGATTTGGAAACAAATACAGAAGCTGATGCCGAAGCGGCAGCGGCAACAGTGACGGCCATGGCCGACACAGGAAAAGAACGGTTAATATTATTAAAAGTAACAACTAAACAATGTTACATAATCATACAGCTGGCACTGCCACACACCGACAACGACAATGACGTCTCCCGGTCGATCGCCAAGACAGACCGCTAGTCCGCCAAATACAGTCAATTATAAGCATACATAAATATGTACTATATCGGCCATAACTGCTACTAAACCATACCAATGACGTCGGCCGCAACGACACAGAGACATACGAATTTCACCAGAGACAATGATCTGTTGGCAGAACAGAATGGAGCCGGGAAGAAACGCTCTAACATTTCATCATAATTTAATAGACACGTTGATCGATGTTATTGTATGGATAATTTAAATAAATGAATGACCAAAAGTCTTGTGAAATACAAATGCTTATTTTTCTCGTGCCAAGGCGGCGGCGACGGCGACGGCGTCGTCGGAACGGTTGGGAGAAATGAGCAATGACTGCCGGGATGATTTGATAGCTGGGTAAATGTTGCTGTTGCCGTTGCCGAACAGCCAAGACAGCCACTTTACATCACTAGAACATCAATGCGTGGTGCAGATCATGCACATTGCTTCTTCTTCTTCTTCTTTTCTTTTCAGCTTTCTTGTAATGAAAGCTACGAAAGGCAAAACATCAATCAATTTAACGGCATATTACAAAATTGATATGTGGCTGTGTGGATGACTGGATGAGTCGGGCCACTTGTTGGGTTTGATGACTTGAGGGGGGGAAGTGATAGCGGTGTTTTTTTGTTTTTTTTTTGGTAGAAGGTGTTCAAAAATAATCATTCTATAACTGTATGATTCCGTTCAATCAAATGCTACTCGGACGATTATGTATTGTTGTGTATCGCCTCATAGCTGTCAAAAGGGGATGTAGTAAATATTTTTGTATTTGAAAAGCAAGCGAATGATAAGTATGAAATTCTCGAAATTAAGTGCTTCTTTTTTGTGTTTAATAGGAATGCCAGCAAAGAGTTTCGCTTTGGCATTGTTTCGGTAATATTGTGTAGTCGACTGAATATGTTAATACAAAAGACTAAGGAAACGAACTTTGTGTGAGTTTCATAATGAAGAACAGAGACAGAACTTCACCAAAACCAGCATGGCCAATTCCCGTGCGCTGGCATTCCGTTTTTTGGCAACTATGTAAAGAAAAAAAAATCTCGATCCTTTTTTTAATGAGTCCAGTCTGAAATTGTCATAACATACATGTAAGAAAATGTTATCTGCTCCATACCGACGATATTTAGTTCTGTGGTCGAAGATCTTAACAGTCTAAGATGGCTTTTGCGTAGCTGCAAATCCTCGCCGATATTCAGAATCGGTTTTTGGGTTTAACATTATTTACAGACGCTTAATTGGAAACACGAATACAGTGTACTCTTGCGGACAGCTCTGTTAAGCGGACACCTCTTATAAACGGACACTTTTTGTCGGTATCATTCCGCTTTAGTACACTTGTGTACTTCTCTAATAAGCGGACAACATTCGCAGCCCCTTATGTGCCTGCTTATGAGAGAGTACACTCTATTTGTTTCCAAAATCTGGATAATTGTAATTTGTTCCTTTTAACCGAAATTCGTTTGTGCACATACAAAGAATTAAGCTGTCGATAGTTTGTTTATATATAACAAATTCAGGATTCACCAGTCTACTGCAGGTGACCGTGGTGAGATAGGCAGGGATTACAGGACAACCCGCCCTCCACATAGCTTCCCAAGCAGGGACCTCAATAGGATTCGTGGGAACCAACAAGCAGAGGAGCACTGTAGTAGAGATAGAGGAGAACTGTAGTAGATCATATTTCTCTTCAGACATAAATAGGATCCATAATTTTATCTGTCTGTTAGTTGGCGTATACGACTATCGACTCAAAGCTCTATTCGTATCCCGGCAAGAATGTACAACATTTTTCTTTGGTCGCTGCCACCTCATCCATGCCGCTGACTTTACGAGTAATCTCATACAAAACATCTAGAGAGAAAAAGCTGGTCTTTCGAAGCCGGCTTTAAAAAAAAATAGATACTGGTCTGTGAGTAATCAAATTATATTGCGCACAGCTTGCCCACTTATGTAATCAAAGAGAAGTTGTCTTTCTGTTCGTTAATATAATGCCTCCAATAATACGTAGATAGCACCAGCCTATCTGTCTATTCGTTAAGGTGATCTCATCGTTTTGTATCAATTTTTCTCTCAGCTGATATTTTTGTCCTTTTAATCTCAGCTGATCTAAGCTATCCGATATTTTTTGTTTTACTTCTGAGTTTAGCTGTCTTAAACGATCTGGTCTTCTTTTTGAGCTCATCTGACTTCTGTCACCTACCTAGACTCTCCTACCCTCTCAACTTTCCAACCCCCCCAATTGTTTTCTTCATAAGTCAGAATGGGCGTCATTTGAGTTCAGCTGTCTTAAACGATCTGGTCTTGTTTTTGAGCTCAGCTGACTTCTGTCACCTACCTGCTTCTGTCACCTACCTCCCCAATTGTTTTCTTCATAAGTCAGAATGGGCGTCATCTGAGTTGCATCGATTCCCCTAAACTAAGCCCACATTGTTTCAATATTACTCGTGTCCCAAAGATTACAGCGCCCGACAATGGCACCTCCCACCAAAACAAAAAAAAATAAAAGCTCCCATACCACATACACCCTTTTCCATGAGAGACATCTCACTTAGTGCCCTCACAGTTGGCTATTAAGTCTTAATCTGATGAACATGTTACTACATTCTACTTTTCAGCAATTTATTCGTACATATTTTAAGAAATGCTTCTGGCTTTCTTTCTTTCATACTGGTGTCTGTCTGTCGGGCTGTGTCTGTCAGTCTTCGCGTTGCAAGTTTGTATAACTGCGAGAGAAAAACAATCAAAGCTGTAAAAGATGATTTGAAACTTTCTCAAACATGTTTATGTTAAAAAGATTCAAATACAATTCATATTTTCTCCCAGTTTTGTTTACGGTTGTACGGTTCTATTCTGTTCGAAATGTCTGTCTGTATCTCATCAGCTAAACATAATGATCATCTGCCGATCATGTGGCAGATGATCATCTGCGGCAGCATCGTGATGATCTTAAGAAAGAAAGACAGAAAAAAACGGCATTTTTGTTGTGCTACTGCCATGGCACCGCTGGATGGATGCTGCCAATTTGTATGTATTTTTGTGTTCGTTCTTGTTGCTGCTCCCGGTTGTGGCAGCAGTTGTCGATTCGGTTCTTCTGTACCGTTAGGAAGGTCATATGGAATATTGAAAACAGAAAAGGCAACAAAAACAACAGAAAAACAATAGCCAAGAAATCAAAGTCAGTCTGCCAGTCAGTTACCCAGTCATTCAGTCAATAATACAATGTCTATATAGTAGACAGATCGTTTACAGTTTTTACGTTTTTAGTTGTTGTTTTTTTTTTGTGTGGTGCGGCGGCATACTTTCGCATTCAAATTAACTGTCTAATAATAATGGTAATAATTATAATGTGTCTGCAAGACGGACTTTTTCTTCTCAACACTCAGAAAAACTCGTAGTAAATTGTAGGGCGGACATTGATTGGATGGAATGAAAGATATGCGGCTGTCTGTGAACTTTCTGGGAAAAACAAAAATAGACATTTTTTTTTTTTTAAAACATATAAAACTGTTGCAAACACTATTTTCAATGAAGAAATCGACCAGGAACTTCTCTCGAATTAGTGCGCATATAAGTTGTATACTCCGCAATCGAAGCTACGAGCGGTTAATGCTATTTCTATGGAAGTTGTACATGACCCAGGGATTCCTCTTTTACTTCGCTTCAATTTATCTTCCATTTTTGAGCGAATTATTTTCTCTCAGCGGAATTTTTAGTTAATAATGAACGATTGTTTATTTTATTTTATTAAAATTTTTCTGACTGTTAAAATCTTTCTAAACTTCCCATCGCATTGGCGTTTGTGTCAACGTCCAAAAAAAAAACACGGGAAATGTTAACAGATATAAAAACGATACTTTGAACGCATACTAAAAAAAAACAAATCATTAAACGCATCCCTAATCCCACAGACCTGATTTAATTAATACTCTTGGATTGTCCGTCCGCTTGTCTGCGAAACACATTGTATTGGAAAACCATTTATTATTTCCATTTGTAATTGATTATCGAATGTTTTGACATTATCGTGGCTAAAAAGCAGGTGCTGCTTTATTTTTAGTTTTTTTTTTGTTAGCCAACATGACTAATGAGTATTTTATGGGACAGACATGCTTTCATTTACGTATCGGTACGGTCATATGGCTGGGGGCACAACGAAACAGGAAGTCATTGCCGATAAGAAAAGTGAAACACAGTTTTTTCATTTCAATATGAACTATTAACAACCAGAAAGAGAGATAGAGAGGGGAAGAGAAAGAGATTCCTTAGTAGAAAAACGATAAAAGCTCAAAGGAATTAAAGAAATTATGAAAGAACTTATACATCAGTAATCAATTTATTTATAAATAGAAATTGAAGACTGATTAGAACAGGAAAGTTGGAAAAAAAACCTGGTCAACTGATCGTATACATCCTGCATTGCGAAGATTACTTTTATCTCTCTACGAAATTGTTAGTTTTAGAGGGGGAATCAGTTTTTTTAAGCTAATTTTCACAATCACATGTTTAAAGGAATGTAATTTGTTTCTTCTTGGCCCAAACTAATGCAACGAGCAGAAGATCCGTTAGTAGTTGATTTGACTACATCGAGTTCTAATCGCGAAAAAGACGTAAGCGCCAAAGAGAACATTTTACTGGAGAGGGTTTTTTTTTGAGGGCAAATCAAAAGTCTCCATTCACTGCTGAGATATTTGAAAAAGTCGCACAAAAAGATGTTTTTTTTTTTAAAAGAAAAGTTGCTCAAAAAAAGGTTTTTTAAAAGAAAAGCAGCTGAAAAAGATGTTTATTTTTTAAAAAAAAATAGCTAAAAAAGTCGTTTTGTCAATAAAAAAAGTTGCACATTTTGATTTTTTAGCATTTTTATTTAAACAAACCAAAAGTTGTAAATAATTGAAATTTTTACCGCAGAGAATTTTAACAAAGCCGCACAAAAAGATGTTTTTTTTTTGTTTTTTTAAAGTAGCTCAAAAAAATCCTTTTGTCAAAGTTACACACTTTTTTTTAGCATTTTTATTTAAACAAACCACAACTAAAAAGTTGTAAATAATTGGAAATTCAAAGACATACGGAGAAAATGTTATAGTCGTTGGAACTTAAAAATTTAAAAAACTTTGCTAAAAACGATTCCAATATTGTTTATAATAAAAATGATTAACCCATTCATAGCCAACGATGCCGTATGGCATAGAGAAAAGGATTTAGTAAAGTTTAAAATGTCAATGGATTCAAACTCAGGACCCCTTTTATTTATAAAAAATAAACTTTTCTTAAAAAAAAATTCTTGGTCTTTAATTGGGTTAAAAAACATAAAAAACTAATTTTAATTTTCTTAAACATTTCGAGCGTAATGTTTACACTTGCAAATATTTCATCACAAAGTTGTTAGTAAAAAAAAGTCGCAAATTGCAACTTTAGTTGCACAACGATAAAACTGACACCTGGCGTTTACGATACAATTTGCTATATCTTTGTAAATAGGAATTTTTCATTTTTAATATTTTGGGATTAAGAACGTTGGAAAATTTTCCATTGAATTTCATTAAAAAGCGTATTTCGAAAAAAATGGCGTTGACGTCTTTTTTGCGGTAAGGACTCAACATACGTCTGTTAATCGTCTCAGAAACGTATTCCGAGTAAATCAACACAATTTGTAATAGTTTCCAATCCATACAGACACTCTTTTTACATGGTGGTATAGGGTACTCATATGTTTCATTTGGCCACTTTCTACTGCCACATATCATTTCTGCTAAAATCCCTGATTAGCCAAAACGCTTCCTTTTTCAAATCGCATAAAAAAGATTAGGTAATTTCTCTTCCATGTATGTATGCCCCATTAAAATGCCCATTAAAGCCGCATTTATAAATTGTCATTTCGATTACATTTTATGATGTCATTTAAGAGCTTGCGCGAAATGACAAAAAAAAAAATACAAAAAAGAAAAGGAATCCCTTTTATTTCCTTATCTGCTGCTAAATTCCTTCGTGGTTTTTTTTCTTCTCTGCACGACCATTTCATTTAAAAAGTTCTCTTAATGACCAAAAAGCTTCTAAATTATTCGATGTTTAGGTATGTGTTCATCGTCGTACCTTCGGACAAATAAGGCAGCACAAGGATTTGTAGCAAAATCAAAGACATTAACAGAAACTCTACAGAAATTCCTTCCATCCTCCCCAAAGAACTTTAGTGTGTGTTAGGCGTTTTGTGTAATGCTAACAGTTCTGGTTCATTTCATTTCAACGAAACGAAACGAGGAAATACGAAATAAGATGAAGAAAAAAACAACCACGAACATAAAAACTCATATCAACAAAAGACTACAATTAGTGGCCAACTGCATTGTCAGACAGGGGAGGGGAGTGGTCAAAGAAAAGTACGTCTAAATATGCCTTGAAAGAAATGGAAAAGAAATAGATTTCTTTCCCCTCGCCGTGGCCGCTTGTTGCTGTTTTTTTTTCTTTCGCCTCGTTCTCTCTGTCTAAGAATATACTACTAATTAGAAGAGCGGCAAACAACTATCACCCAACACAATAAATGAGGAGAAATACTATATTCACCAACTCCTCGTCCTCCTTCGGCTCACCTGCATATTTCCGTAAGAATACGCGTGAGTTGGAGTGAGGAGATGCGGGCCGGCAAATAAGTGGAAAATTCTAATTAGATGCTTTTGTTTCAATGGGTTTTGTTTTGCAAAAAAAAAAAGTAGGAAAAAAACGAAAGAAAAAAGAACACAGAACAACAGCATGTGCGGTAAGATGTCTATTGGAAATCTGGCATTGCGAGGGATGTTGCAAAAGTTTCTGGAGGCTTTTATTCATAGAATCCTTTAATTTTCAATTCACTGCAATTAGATTTCTATTCAGACAGAATTCTTTTGCAGTTCTAATGTATAAGTAATAAAAATGGTCTGTATTCGATTAAATATTCGCACAAGAACTTATTGCGGAGCCTTTGTGACTTATCTAATAAGTTTTTTTTAAGTTTGAGAGAGTAAAAATTAAGATGAAGGTTCGAGAAATGTGGCGTTCTAAATAAAAATTCTGAAAATTCTATGCTTGAGCTGAGTCGCACTCCAAAGAATTTAGTTTGTATTTCTTCTAATATTCCATGAAGGAAAATACGGCGGGAACTTGTCGCAAATGGGTGGGATTTGCACGATATAATTAGTAGATTTCTAGAGAAGTTTTACATGTCTTGGACATTACATTCTTACTTGTAAAGTCGCCGGATTTGCACGAAATAATTAGTAGATTTCTAGACAAGTTTTACATGTCTTAGACATTACACTCTTACTCGTAAAGTCGCTGCTATTTATGATGTGAAAACGGCCGCTGAAAGTGTTTCATATTTACCAGGTTACGAACCCGTCTGCGATGTCAACCTGCTAACCTATCACGCCATGGTCACCCAAACGAATATACATAGTTATAAACAACAAACTGAAAATTTTTCAATATTTGTTTTAAATTTACAATTCCCATATCACGTGATGAATTATCACATAACCCTCAAGTGTTTTGGGAAGTCTGCACTAAAGTATTATCCATTTATTTATTAGGGAAAGAAATCTAACATTTTTTAAATTTCCCTGAGAACAGAGACTTGGACCTACCCTGCTAAGTACAGATTATCCCCACGAAGTCCATCTTCCAGAGATATCTTTGAAAAGACTTCAGCTGGGCCTATGTGGAATTTCTTTGAATTTTATTTAGAAATACCAGATTTATTTCCAAAAATTACTCAAATTCTCTCGTTGTTCGTCTGTGAATCTCTCTAAACCAGATGTATCCGTCGTTTCCTTGTGTATCCGCTTTCGATCACGTATTCATCTCTGTTTCTACCCAGCCTTATATTTTTCTGTTTTAAAATTTGCGAGTAGACCTCAAAAAACTTCTCAGGAGAGCGAAAACAAATAATTTTTAATAATTTTAAAATTTAGTTTTTATAAACAAGAAAACAGTCACGAATTATTTGTATTAAAAAAAGCGTTGACTTTAATGGAAAGCTCTTTAAAAATGTAGTACTTTAACATCAATAAATCAAAATACCCTAAAATGTACTTAAGCGATTATTCGTGAAAACCTCAGTATTGAATCGACTACATTCATAATTAATATTCCACATGAATATTTTTCTTCAATGCGATCTATGCAAATTAAAAATTTCCTGTATTTATTGTTGGATTGCCAGAGTTCATCAGATGTCTTTGACTCGGAACTTCTAATATTTCTGATATTATCTGAAAACTTCCCATACACCCTTCGATTCCTTCGTTCAGGAAAATATGTTCTTTGTTTATTGTAAACATGCCACACCAAAAAAAAAGAAAAGAAAACAACAACATTTTCCAGCTACTGTTGCTAATGTTTTGCTCTTAACTGTTGCCGTTGCCGATGCCAATGTTGTTGTGGTTGTTGCTCGCGTTGCGTTGTTGAAAACAGATGAAGTTAAACAAATTTAATGCTTACCTTGCCTCCTTATGTGGCGATATCTATTAAATTAAAATGTTTTCCAGCTAATGTTGCCGCAACAACAACAACAACAACAACAGGGGCGGCAACAGCTTCATGTGGCGTTGTTGTGACTCCGACCGAATGAGTGAGTGAGTGTGCGAAATGTGTGCATGTGTGTGCATTTTTTTTTTGTTTTTTGAGAACGTGTGATATTATGCAAGAATGCAACAATTGTTTCAACAACACCAGCAACTTTTTTTTCGGAGCACGATGGACTCGATGTTGCCGTGTACGAGCCTTGTGCTGTTGTTTGCTAATTTCATTCTACTCTATTAGTTTTCCTCTAGCAGAGTTCAGTTTCTTTTTTTTTCCTATTTCATTTTGATCTAGTTCTAGCCCATATAGTGGAGTAGAAACGAACGTCGCTGAACAACGACGACATCCATTCAGAGCGACCCGCGTATGGGGCCGGTGTTTCTTTCCTATGTTGTTGGCAACAAGTGGTGTTTTAACAAACGCGTTTTGTGGCTCATTTGCCACAGCGCCTACATTTTACTATACATTGCACTCTGTAAATTTTATGTAATTAGTGATAGCAACAACAGCCTTGCAGAGAAAACCTAGGCTGTTGTTGTTGCTGTTGCTGTTGTCTGTACAGCACCACCAACATCTTTCTGTCGAGTCTTGTAATGCATACTCAGTTATAAATGTATGTAGAGTATGTACAACATTGTAAATGTGCCGAACGACAAGTATCGGAGTTTGGCGTTTTTTTCTTCTTCTTCTTTCTACACATAATATGTGGGCTTACATGGGACATAGAAAGAAAATTAGATGAGTGCAAGTTTCTTATCATCGGTTGTGTGTCGTCAGCCGCAACAATAACGAAAAACATGGTAGGAACAAAAATTAGAATGCCCAAGAGCTTCCTTATTGATGTTGTTTGGTTGTTTTTGTTTTTTCTCGTTCTAAGGAACATTTCTTTCTTGAAATCATTGGCTGGACGACATAGTGGACAATTAGTGTTTTTGCGGTTACAAGGGAAGGGAACTGCTGATCAACATTATTGGAACTGTGTATAATTGTACATAAATGGAGTGAGTTTTCGAAATTTCCAATAAAGGCAGGATTTGTAGAGGAGGGTAATTGTTAAACAAAACTTACAAAAACAAATTCGTCGAACATTCCAATACAAACAAACCAAGACAATCAGTCTCAGTGAACACAGGTAGTTGGTAATAGTTCGATACTGAAAGTGATACTTTGCCTTATATGTATTTAAAATGTTTGCATATAACATTTAACAAGTAAATGTTGTAAGTCGACGAAAACGCCCCACGGTCTTAACTTTACTACACGCGTAATTCGTTCAAGGTTATCTGACCCATTCCTTTAAAAGTCTTAGGAGCCAAACTGGTTTCAATGAATTGAGTGTGAAAACGACCAAATGAAAAAGGACAGGACATTCAGAACATTTATTGACAGATAATAATATTATTAACATAAATTACAACGTACAGTTGGGCAATTCGAATTCCATTTTTGACATTTATTTTCTTATTATATTAAATTTATATTGTAATTTTGGGTCCAAGGCTAAACCGGGTGACACAGACCATATGGCTAGATTTCTCTGCAGCGACAGACCAAAGCCTCTTATGGGAATCGAACCTGATAGGCAAGCACTCTACTAACTCGTCTACCGGGGTACTTTTTATTTTGAAAATAAATCTGTCATTTGCAATTGGCTTGTCCTATTTGAATGAAATTCCATACAGACCCAGCTGTTGTGTATTCGAGCTTAAGTCTGGAAAGTGGACCCAGTGTGTCCGACTGCCGCCAGACTTTGATTTAGCCCGATATGGCTTAGGCTAAATTGATTTCCAAATAGCAGATTTAATTCCAAAATAATTACGAATTCCCCGAATCGAATTGTCTAAACTAACGTAATATGAACAGACAATACGTGGTGGGAGATGTGTTCAAAAATCCTCACATATTCTCTCGTAGAAATACTCTTTTTCTCCTTACTGTATAAAAATATAAATAATATTCTATAGTTTGAAGTATCTTAATATATATTTACCCTCGACACTGATTCACTGATACACTGATTCCCTGATTCACTGATTCACTGACTCTGTCACGCAGTACGTAGGAATTTAAATAGGCATTCTATAATAATTCTATAAATAATAATAATAAAAAAAATAATATTTTTTTTGTACAGAAATTGTGTTTTCCCCAAATTTTTTTTTTACCAACATTTTTTTTTTCCCAAAATTTTTTTTTTCTTACAAAATTTTTTTTTCCACTAAATTTTTTTTTTCAACAAAATTTTTTTTTTCAACAAAAATTTTTTTTTTCAACAAAAATTTTTTTTTTCAACATAAATTTTTTTTTTCAGCAAAAATTTTTTTTTCAACAAAAATTTTTTTTTCAACAAAAATTTTTTTTTTCAACAAAAATTTTTTTTTTCAGCAAAAATTTTTTTTCCACAAATTTTATTTTTTTTCGATATTTTTTTTTACAAAATAGTTTTCTCAAAATATTTTTAAAATTAAGTAACAAATACTTTCTCAAACAAATTAACGGGCGCCATAGGCGCATTACAACTTACTAGTACCAAGATAACAAGAGTTGTTATTTTGGTATTCAAAGAAAAATTAAATTTTTTTGATCGGATCGTTTATTTCATAATAAAGAGGAATTTATGCCATTAATAATGAAAAACAACATCAGCCAAATGGTCAACACGATCACGCTTACAGGACCATATCCTTTTCATGAAATTGTCCGTAACCAAATCGCAAAGTGGCTGCCCTATGTTCTCGATAGCCTCACGAATTCTATATTTGAGGTCTTGAATCGACGTTGGCGTCTTTCACGTGGCCTCAAAGAAAGAAGTCGCAAGGTGTTCACAATATATCGGTGGCCAATTGTGATCACCTCTTCGAGTGATAACACGGTCGGGAAAAAGGTAAGGTCCAATGACCACGCCGGACCATAAACCGCACCAAACAGTCACACTTCAACACTATGGGCTACAGCAGCCATATTCCCAGTTGTTCTTGAGCGACATGCTCGGATTTTATTCTTCACATCACTAACTTGTCCCAACAGCTCGAATTTTTCCACCAATTTCTGTATTGCGGTCCTACAACGTGATTCACGCAGACCCAAAAATGCTTTAGTTTTGCGAACTGTGACTGCAAGATTTTCACCAATTTTGTAGTGAATTTAAATAATTTCAATGCGTCTGTCGTTCCATTTTTAGTAATTGCGTAGTTTCTACTTGTCAAATGTAAAGGAGTAAAAGCTTTAAAAGTGACAGCTACCGAAATACCGGGTGATTCGAAATAACACCCCTTGTTGGAGAGTCCTATATATATGGTCGGTGTGCTGCAAAAAGGTCCCAAGTCAATTTTTTTGTGAAATGGACTTAATGATGCAAAAATGTCCCAAATGTCAGAGTCTATATTTTGTAAAAAGTCTATGTTCTGTTTAAAGAAGTTTTGTAGTTATTGTATTAATTTTATGTCCAAAACATCTCACAACCAAACACTTAAAATCATGAATACCTTAGAAATACAATTATGTGACTTGAGATATTTTTGCTGCATACCGACGATATCAGTATGTAGTACCCGCTAGACTTGGTCCTATCCTATCGCTGATTTCCTAGAAGATCAACCAAAGTACTTTCAAGAAAAATGCCTAAAGTTTCAATTGGAATATCACAAAATGAAAAAGAAATTGAAGACATCGACGTAGCAGGTCGCTTCCAACTACAACGTCTCTGCTGACTAGAACATATGTATTGCGTGAAAAAAAATTTTGAATGAAAACAAACCACACAAACGAGGACGACCCAAACTTCTGTGGTAAGTCTATGTCCTAGTGTTTGTTGGTGTAACCAACTGAAGGTCACGCACAAACAAATTGCCCACGGATAAATACAGCCGGAAAATATTTTGGACACACTATTCAGGGGAACAATCCCTGACAATTCGACTGCCTTTCAATAATAAAAAATATATATAATTTACTATTGTCAGCGAAAACAACACTGATAGCAATGGCCTCCATTTAATTAATAATGAGAAGAACAGTTGTTACCGCTGCCGCCTATACATTGTCTTTCGTAACGCTGGAAAAAAATCGCCATTATTTTTATGGTCTATCAAAAAGTCTAGTATTTATTGCCTATTGCTGCTATTGTTGCACTATGTTGTGGCCGAAGCTGTTATTCTTATTGAAGAAAATACCATAAATCAATCAATTACACTTTGAACAAAAATAAAACACAGTTGCTGAGGAAGATGAAAAAGAAACCCCCTCTATCCACCCAAAAAAAAAAAAGAAAACACCAAACGGAAAAACTATAATCTAGGAAAACAAAGCAGTGCAACAGATATTCATGCGTTGAACTGGCCAATGACGGGTGTGTGTGTGCATTTTAACGCTCTGTTGCCGCCGCTGTCTCACATCACTTGCATCAGCCACAACATCGTCACCATGTTATGTTGCTGACAACATAAGCAACTGGTTTTCCCGTAGGCTCACAGTGTGTGCAATGTGTGCACTTCTGTTTGTACTACCACGCAATATGTTGCCACACGTTCGCACAACAAACCGTGGCCGTGGTAGTTTTATTTGTCCACCACTATCCGGGCTCGCATGTAGTGCCGACTGACGATAAAGTGGCAGGCCACTTAATGCGACCGGTGGCCATCAAACGGAATTTAAAGAATTTCATTTCAGCTTTTTGCCCTCTTTGGTTTTGTTAGATAATATTTAGTAAATATTTAATGATTACTATAATTGCTGTTCGAAGAGTCACACACTTGGAGACAGCACAACAAAAGACTTAGGGCACATGCGTGATTTATAAAAACACAACGAGGCAAACGGAAGACTTACGGCACCAAACATGAACGCCTTCGACGAGGATGAATTAACAAGTAGCTGAACAATCGATAATAACAAGAGTGTTCTTTTTGAAATAAACCAAACTCAATAAGCTGGTCTCGTAGGGAATGTCAGCCTAGGCATTTCTAAAGCCAAAGCTCCCTGGTCTGCAAAAAGAAGAGTTATTTTTACTTTACGGCTAATCTGGTCAATAAATTTTCTCAAACGGAAACAGTTTGTGAAAAATTCATGGAAAATCTTTTAGGCTCTGGCCAGAGATGACGTTTCGATCGTTTCCCTGCCGCAGGCAATCGTTACCAATATAAAATGTCTTAATCACAGCACACGTTTTCCTTTGCCATGAAATACAATGTGTGTTCTATCAGAAGATTGTCATCGTTTGGCTTATATACTGTCAATTTCTGTTAAGCCATATTTCTTCAAAGTTATGTTAATTTTCTGTTTTTGCTCTAAGACATTAAAACATTATTTTATAACCTCTCAGCCGCCATAACAACGGCAACAGTTTGGCCATCAACCATCGCTATTGTCTCTCTCTCTCTCTCTGTGGTAGATGACTTAAAAAAAAAAAAGATGACACCAAATTTATGTTTTTCGATGGGTTCCTCTGACATTAAAAGAGTGTTCAGTTCTCCGATCGTCATCACCATCACCATCGTCGACTGGGAAAACGAGGAAGTTTTAAAGAACTCAAGAAGGTGTCATGCTTCGAAAGCCATCAACACGATTTTTCCAGGAATTTATTTTCCTTTTCCTTCTTTGTACATTGTATGAAATAAATTTTTCCTCGTTTTCAACTCAACTTGCACTTTTTTGTTTTGTGTGCTGCTGTTGGTGTTATTGTATTTTGCCTTTTTAATGTTCTAAATATTTTTCACTTTTTGCTGCTGCTGCTGTTGTTGTTATTCTTTTTACGCTTACGTTATGCTTACTTACCGGCATGTAAATTCAGCTTCGCCCAAACATAATTCGAAACAATCACGTCTTGATGTCACTGACACCGAACGTTTAGCGTGTCCATTCAGCTTATAGTTCTGCACACGATCGACACACCAGGCACGTGCACATGGACGTACACCCAAACATGACTTCTGAGCATAAATTGTAAAGACAGGGAACTGTGATTTTGTTAGGGCGCCTAGAGCAAAGAAAAACAAATATTAGAGTGTAAATAATATGGGAACAAAAAAAAAAGAAAGCAATGAAATGAAATGAAAAGTTGAAGACAACTTTTAGAAAAATGTGATTCCTCTTCGATGGAGACGCTGATGTCGGAAATGTCTTAATGGAAAACTTGTGGCCGATCATGAGATTGTCACTTATCTTCCGCCTTCAAGAGATTGCCACATATTTTCAATAGAAAATCATATAAAATCATAAAATCTAACATTGAAGAGTGATTTTTCATTATTTAACTTATCACGCACGATTGTGCGATAAAATCATTACGCTTGAAGTCTTTCAGACATTTTTTTTTATTCTTTACACAAAAACCACAAAAACTTTCTACATTTCTGCAAAAGTGTGAAATTGTTGTTCGCATGGAATTCTAAAGAATCCACGTTGTTGGTCTATCATTTGTGATCGATGTTGCCAACGTCAAGGAGAGCACACCCAAAAGGTTTAACACAAAAGCATGTTAAGCATAACAAGTAGCCCCGCCCCCAAACAAGGTCTGTTCATTAATAATTGTCGAGTAATTGAACAGAGGGCGTCTGCCGCAAAAAGGTGTAGAAACAAGGCTAATTTAACCATTACCCAGGGTAATAACTCAGCACTTTGTTAAACGGTCCAACAAAAATAAAATCCAAAAAAAAAACAACTAGATTTCGATTCAATTAAATTCAATTATCGTTAAATCGACTCCCGCCTTGTTTTCCTATACACATGTCTATCCATCTATGTTGGGTTTAATAGAACATATACAGATTTCTGATTTTGCCAGCTCATGTTCATCCTAACCCATAATTTGTTAGACAACATTTCAGCGATGCTAAAATGTTGCAGGCCAACACTTTAGTTGTAATAAGAGCATAGAATTATGAAGGTGAACAGATTCCCTCCGTTTACTTTATATGAGGTTAAATTTTGTTTGTTCTCTATTCCATTTCGATCATGTTTTAGTTTTAATTCAATGCGTTTCATTGGCATTCGGCTGTAAACTTACCGGGTAATTGATCAGCATTGGCGGAGAATAGAACGCATAGACCAGTTTCGTAATTAACCGCTTGACAAGTTTCATTTCCTTGGCAGGCTTCCAGACAATCTGTTAACATCAAAGTGCCAGGCAGTGAGTCCAATAGTTTGCCAGGAGCCGAGAACACATAACTGCAACACAAAAGAGATTGGAAGGGAAACAAAGTCAGATGATTATGTTATGATAGATGTTAATTATTTGTAATTGGAGATTGTGTTGGTGTCTTTGGACATATCTGATTAATTATGGTGGTCATATTTAATGTACACAACAGCTCTAGAGTAAAATACAACAAGGTTCTTTTAAATGGGCACAATTTTTTCATTAGGAAAATAGGATTATGTAAATTTATTCAAACTAAAATTTAGGTTACTTCACCATGCCAGAATACCAGAATAGTGCCAAAATGGTGGGCATGTTAGACAAGTACGACTTCCTACATTGTTGGCCGTATTACGAAGACGCTTCTCAGTACATTTGATCTTAGTATATGGTCGGGAATCAGACCATGATTTGTTAGTCAAAAGTTTTATCACTATGAAACATTTAAGGTATACAATCTAAATTCATGATTTCAATGAGGTTAGGGAAAAGTATTTTCGGAGGATATTTTGGGTAATCAGAGATGTTTCTTTCGCCATTGGCTGGAGACGAGTTACACAAGCCATGGAATTCTTTCGACATTTTTGCTATTTTGTAAGAGTATTTTGTCCGAATACTAGTTTAAAAAAAAGTTAAATGTACAGAAATCAACTATTTTCTCTCAAATATTTGTTTATTCACGGGCCACTGTCAAAATATTCACTACTAGTAAGTTGTAATGCGCCTATGGCGCCCGTTAATATGCTTGAGAAAGTATTTGTTACTTAATTTTAAAAATTTTGTAAAAAATATTTTGAGAAAACTATTTTGTAAAAAAAAATTTCGGAAAAAAATAAAATTGGAAAAAAAATATTTGTGGAAAAAAAATTTTTGTTGAAAAAAAAATATTTGTGGAAAAAAAATTTTTGTTG
The DNA here is from genome assembly GCA_958296145.1 of Hydrotaea cyrtoneurina. NCBI lineage: Eukaryota > Metazoa > Arthropoda > Insecta > Diptera > Muscidae > Hydrotaea > Hydrotaea cyrtoneurina. The sequence goes on from OY282512.1 coordinate 122,017,200, forward strand.
AAAAAAAAATATTTGTGGAAAAAAAATTTTTGTTGAAAAAAAAAAATTTTGTGGAAAAAAAAAATTTTTGTTGAAAAAAAAAATTTTGGTGGAAAAAAAAATTGTTTGTTGAAAAAAAATCTGAGAAAATTTAGATTTACATTTATAAAGCCGTTTTGGGTTAAATGTACATTACATTTTTTAGAATTATGAACGACAACAAGAAAATAAATCGAATGCAATTATTGTAGCATGATTATGGATCACGTTCTCTTTCATGTGGCTGCATCGGCTGACTTCACTGTAGCGCATCCTTGGTGATGGTTTCTAGCCCTACCTCACGAATTCCCCTTAAGGACCTCAATCGTAAATGTTTTGGAGCAGAAAATATCAAGTCTGGCGAGGGATGTGTGGCTCGTCCAAGTCCGTGTCTTCATTTGTGATAATGACAATTGTCACCCTATATTTAAGACTGCACGTATGCAGGGTGGCTACCAAGTAAATACTCAGCTAACCTAGATTCTTAAAAAGTCGTAGTTCATTAAAATCGATTCACATATGTTGGATGCTCATAAACATTTGTTAGGTGTCGAAATTGTACACCCTGTATCTCATCATGTATTTATACGGGGGGAATACAAACGAACTGTTTGGAAAGGCTGGATCCCCCAAAAGTCTAAGCCAACGTTTTTTTATAAACTTTTCGTTCAGACAGCGAACAAAAATTCCAGTTCGCCCTTTAGGGTTTCTGTTTTTCAAAATTTGAATTGAAATTGCAATATTTTGAGTGTCAACTTTAGAGCTTTTTTGTTTCGTTCAAATTTTTGGCTAGCATGAGTCCAACATGTACCAAAAAAAAAAAAAAAAATGTCAACTCGGACGATCAAAAAAACTTATTCGTACCATTGGAAAAAAGTGGTTTTCTCTTACAAAAAATTTAGTTTTTAGAAACAGTTGTCCTAAAATAAATTTCTTTCTTACATCTAAATAATTTTTGCAAGGAAGGATTTGTTGTATCATGGAAATTTCTGCGGCTGAGATTCCAAATAGACGTATATCTTATTCGATATCCAATTCAACAACAAAAATAATTTTGTTGGCGGGTTTGATAAAAAAAAAACACCCAACGAAAAAAGCTTTTCTTTCCGAACGAAAAATTAAAATGAACTCAATTAAAACCCAAATCGTTTGGCTGGCAATCGTTCGCCTTCACACTAGAGAAAGTTTCATGAACAGGCCGTTAATTGGTTTATTTTCATCTACTGCTGAATGCTTTTATTGAAATTGCTCTACAGTTACAAGCTCAGAAAGGTTTGTGCTAATAAATGTACCCCTGTATCTCACACTGTACTCTTGCAGAGTGGCTACCTCATATGAAAGCCTAGATTCCCAAAAAGTCTTTTTTCAGTTAAATCGCTTCACATTTGTAAGTGTTACATTCTCAGCTACTCCTCGTGCACACCCTGTATCTTACTCAGTACATATACTAGATGTTTACAAAGTAACTCTTATGAGGAGTCTTCTGCTCCTCCACAGCAGATCCCTCACACATTACATATCAATCGGTTTAAGTGTTATTGATATCTCTGTGGGGCATAGCAGAGGTCCTAATGTTATCCTAGCGTTGGTGTCGTATACAAAAAATTTTATTTGACAAAAATGCGTAGCAAATGCCGTATATTCATGCCACAAATTCTGTATATTTTGATAGCACATCATTGTCTAGACTTCAGTCAAATGTAGAGAAAATGGTGGTCTCAACCTTTGACTTGGGCCACAGACCACAATTTACGGTTGTGCCATGGCCTATCATTACCGACAGTCATTCAATTGCATACAAAGCCCAGAATATATTTGTAAGATAACATGATTTTCAGGTATCTTGGCGCCAAAACGTAACGCATACAATGTGATTTCGGCCTGGGATTGCCTGCGAAAGTACTACCGTCGTTAGAGACGGAGGGGGCTCCAGAAAACATCATTGCTACAATTGAACTAAATATTATTATGTAATAATTTTCGACCATTGCTGTAGTCCCTCTCTGTCTCTGTCTAATTTGACTATGAGGCAAACAACAGTTACAACTTATTTCTAAACAACCGAAGATAGTCGTCAGTCTAATGCCCCGCAAAAGATAACAAATTTTGTGTTAAAATGACTGGAGGATAAAAAGGCAAACTTTTTTTTTTTTGGGACTGTCTGTGCGGACTCTGTAATTTGCCAACAATTGTGGACCACCAATATATTACAATTGTTCGGTTGTCGTTGTTGTTGTTGTTGATGACTGCAATAAAACAAAACAGCCGTACAACTGTTACATAAAGTTCAGTTTGTACAAACGAATGACTTAGGCAACAAACTTGATTTGCCAGCACCCAGGCGAAGGAACAAACGAACGCCTTAACTAACGCAATGCCAACAAATCCACCAGCCCATAGACAACAATAAAAAATCGAATCTATTGCATTTGAACTATATTTCACCATTATTGATTGAAATCAGTGATGATGATGATGATGATAATGATGATGACAATGCCAATGAATCGCTAAGCATTCTGTCTTCCATCTACAATTTGAAGTTCTTCTTAGTTATTTTTTTTCTATTTTTTTTCCATAAAAGAAAAATTGTACATTAAACCGCAATCAAACATAACGTTAGTCGAATCTTATCTTTGGTTAACTCGAAAAGAAATGCAATGTCCATAAAAGAAAAATTGTTTATTAATCTCATTCCTTTTCTTGTCTTTCTTTTCATTGCAGGTAAGTTCTGTTAACCGATATTCTTCATTCCGATTGTGGTGAGATTCTGCTGGCAGATTGTAAAGCAATTTTAGATATTTTCTTTTGTTTTTCCAATCATCATTCTAAGTGAGTAAAAGTTTGCTTAGAATCAGTTGAATTATACAGACATGTGTGTGTGTGTGTGTGTTTTTTTTTTATTGAAATTTAAACTCTTGGCCAACCATTGAGGTGATTGTTAATGAAGTGAAAGTATTTCAATTTAAATGGAAACTTTTCATGAACTTAATACTTCCTTATGTGTGTGTGTTCAGTTTGGTTTGCCGGTATTTGGTGAACAATCTAATCATTTGGTTAGATCAGATCAGCCAACGAACTTTAGATAAATTGCGAATGCAAATCATTATTCTTTTAATTAAAGGCAATTAAATCGTCGGGTAATTTCTAGTCATTACTATTCTTTGATAGATTTCCTTGTGAGTTAATTGTCTTGTTTTTACAGATACTTGAATTATTTAAGTTTTATTTTTCCTTTCTTACTATGGTCAGTTTATTGGGCCGTAAATAGCTTAAATATCTTGTAGTAGTTTGCGCCATTTGATGGCGTCATTAAGTACACACATTAATTAAGGGAAATTGTAATTGTGGTGAACTCACGGCTTTGCCTAGATTTTAGATTTTAGCCGATTTGTGGTCTGTTTTTTTTTTTTTTTTTGAAGCAAAATAAATAAGAAGAAATCATCATTAATGTTTTGAGGCTCTTATGTTATGGCTCTTCCTCAAAGTCATCATGTGTGTGTCTCGTGTGGAATTGTAGTCTGCTGACGGAAACGAATTTCGGTTGTCAAGTGTCATGATTGTAAGACATTCGTTATTCTCAGACAATGTTACAATGAATTGACAATTTATCGTGTACTTAAATTTGGAGTCTCATTTGAATTGATAAATTTAATTTTAACGTGAGAAAAAAAAAACATTTTTGAAATTGTAGTACACTTGAAAAGGGGTGAGTGGACTAGAGTGTTTTTTGATAGAGTCTGTGGGGTAAAATGATGTAATAGTTGCAGGGGCTGTTTCTTCTAAAGTCATGTATAAGTTTTCTAGAAAAAGGCTTAGACTTTCAGAATCTACATACAGGAGAACATGATTACTTATGTCTATTCAGCATAGCTCTCTGATTTGAGAGAACTTTCTGGTCGGATCCTAAATGTAGTGGTGGGTCGTCCAGCCTGAATTGTTTTAATTTCACCAGCACTCTATACATGCAATGTACTGTGTTAGCGATAGGAAATTGGCTATTGGAAGGAGGAAAGAGGAACATGTGTCGTGCATTTCAGAATGCCACTACTGATAGCAAAGACACTGGCTGGAAGAGTATTCCACATACGTAGGGATTGTCGTGAGTTTTACACGATTATCACCTTGAAGTCATGCCCTCCTGTGTGGGAGAAGCTCCCCTCTTCGTTAGGGTTTAAATAAAACCGCAGCCAAGGCGAAAACAAGCCGAAGGGTCGTACGCAGTTGGTCAGAGTAGGACAAAAATGCTAGGGATTCCCAAACACGATTTTTTCAATTAACTGGTCATTCGACGATGAACCGATGAGAGTATCTGGAGTCTCCGCGTATCAAAGCCCTGCTGAATGTCCTAACGTCACGGGCTAGACGACGGATATCAGTTGATCTGATATCTTTAAAATATCAAAAATATCTAAAATATCTTCGGGCAGTGCAAAAAATCACAATGAAGTTGGATATTCTATTATCTCCTACCACTTCTTTCTGTCCAGGAACTGCAGAGGTTTTAATGTCTTTAAGGCTCCTGCACTTATATGATCTGTGAGAAAAGTCGATATGAATCGAGAGAATGTATTTTCGTTCTTGGTAGATGAATCAACAAATAAATGATGATATGACCGTTGTACTAATCAACTGATTTTCAATGGAGACCCACGGAGATAATAACTGAACTGAGACTGCAGCTAGTCTGAATCGCTATCTTAAAGTGCAAAAAGTCCATTTTTAAATTATTTTTTTTTTATTCAAAACGAAAGAGAAAATAATAATGCATCGATTTGGAAATAAAACAAGTACAGTTATTTTAATTTTTCCTGTTTACGAGTGATGACCAAAAGTGTCAAGTCCATGGGTTGCCAAGAAACCAAGAACGTATTTCTTCTCTCATGTTAAATATGAAAAACTGGACTTAGCTTTTTTGCACTGTAAGGTAGCGAAATATAGATATCAATTATTGCATTGAACTATTTGCAAAATTTACACAATTTTGCACTTTTTTGGTAAACAAGATTGTTGAACAATGTTACTAAACATTTTAAATTTTCTCAGTTTACACATCTGTCCATGCTAATCTAATTTTAATTATGTGCTTCTTCAGATCCCTTGAAATCTTTTCAAATTTAATATTGCTGACTACAAATAAAAGACTTGAGACACGAACTTTCTTCTCCTTATGTACAGCCTTGGCAAGTGAGTTTTTGTTTTTTATTATTTTATTTTGTTGCTATTACTTACCCGGTCACAATTTCAAATCCCACCATATCAGTATCGCATTCTTCAAATCCGCCACTACCGCCCGAACCGGATGAGCCCAATTGCGTGGCACTCTCCACCACCTCGACATCTTCAAAACTGGCCGTTGGCGTTTCTTTCAATTCTTTGGGCAAATCCTCACTCAATTCTTTCTGTTCCACGCTGGAATTTTGCTCATCACCACTATTGACAGCAACAGCGGCAGCAGCGACGGCAGGGGCACCATCATCGCTGGTCGACGATGACAATTCCGTATCATCTTTTGAGTTCGTATCAATGACGGCAGCTGATGAGTCCTTAGGCTTTGATAGATCATTTGTTTGTGCCGCAGATGATGACGATGATGGCAAAGATGATTGATCATTTTTTAAAGCCAATGCCAGAGAATCGGCCAAAGCTGCCGCCTTTGGCACCGAGCCATCATTGTTGGTATTTGTGCTTGTAGCCGCGGCTGCAGAGGCAGACGCCTCCGCGGAGGAGTTGGCGGTTAAATCCAAACGCGATCTTCTGGCGGCATGTGTAAAGTGAGGACTCAAAATCAATACACAGACAATCGAGACCACGAATAGATGCGACGACATTCTGTTGCTGTTAGTGTTGGTTGTGGGATTTTGAAATCTAAGCCTCATTGTTGGCTTTTCCTCCGTTTGTTTCTCTGCCGTTCTTTTTTTTTTGTGTTTGCCTTTTCTTGTTAAGAAAACTTTTGTTTTCTTTGGAATGTGGCGTGCGGAGTTTCAGTAGATATTTGCCAAAAAAAATACGAAAAATTCTAAAAAGAGAAAAGATTAAAAAAAAAACTGAATGAGTAATGATTTCAGGTGACATTTCAATTTCTAAATGTAAAGTCATCTATGTGTTGGTATTATGTAATAATAGGCGCTTTATATGCCTTTATGGGGGGGCATATTGATATAATAATATTTTCATACATAAGTGTAGTTTCTATTACGAGTACCTACATGCTCGCATTGTTTTTCCCCTCTCTGTCAGCTTGTCTTTGGTATTTTTGTTTTTGTTCTCGAGTTTTTCTTTTTTGTTGTGCGTTAATTACTTGTTTTACTTGCCTTTTTTGCTGCTCTCTTTAATGAGCTTCTTATGCTTTGATTTATGGTTTCATTAGCCGGTCTTTAGGGTTTTTGCTACCAATTTTTACTATCGCCACAGTATCGCTGAGGTGTTTTGGTGTTCGCTGCCTACGGCCATGAATAAGTGTGTATATGGATCGGAAGATTTAATGATTTTATTCTCACTGAACTTATAAAATTACCACACATTGGTTGCAGTTGTTGTTGTTGTTGTTACAACATTGACCAGATATCATTCCATTCATTAAGTATTTTAATGTGAATGCTACCGAACATGCGAGTACTATGCACAGTGTTATGGTAGTCATACGTATATAGAGCTAGAATCATCTCCACCACAACTTAATGTTAGGGGAAACGTTTTTGATTCTATTCTGGTTTCGTACAATTCGTGTGGACGAGGACAAACTATTGTCCAAATTTCATGGACATTAAAAAATCAGGGTCGGATCATGGACTGTTGCACATATATTGGAATTACCTAGAGTCCTCACAGTATTTTAATAAAAAAAACATTCTTCATGATCACATGGAATTAAATTGTTTCCATCTTCTTTAAAATTCTCCACATTCAACAATTACATTTGATTTGATAGTAGAGCAAAAAATATGATCGCGGTTAACACTCCTTTGGTGGTGGAGGTAGAGCTTTTAATTACTCCACCTTTTTGACGTCTTTCCGGGAATTCCAGGAACTGGAATTTCTTTAGAAAAATTACTATTTTAGTAAAAAATTAGTATTTCCAGGAACTGGATTTTCTTAAATAAAAAATTACTATTTTTGTGAAAAATTACTATTTTAGTAAAAAAAAATACTATATTAGTAAGAAATTACTTTTTTAGTGAAAAATTACTATTTTCATAAAAAATTACTATTTAAGTAAAAAAATACTGTTTTAGTGAAAAATTACCATCTTAGTAAAAAATTACTATTGTAGTGAAAAATTACTATTTTCGTGAAAAATTACTATTTTAGTAAAAAAAATACTATTTTAGTAATAAATTACTATTTTAGTTAAGAATTACTATTTTGGAAAAAAAATACTATTTTAGTTAAAAATTACTATCTTAGTAAAAAAATACTATTTGAGTAAAAATTGTATATTTTGTTTCTATTTTAGTAGAAAAAATAGTAATTTAATAAGAAATTACTATTTTAGTGAAAAATTACTTTTTTATTAAAAAAATTAATGTTTTAGTAAAAAATACTATTTTTAGTAAAAAAATACTATTTTAGTGAACAATTGTTATTTTAGTAAAAATTACTATATTAGAGAAAAATTACTATTTTAGTTTAAAAAAAATAGTTTTAGTGAAAATTACTATTTTAGTAAAAAAAATACTATTTTTGTAATAAATTACTATTGTAGTGAAAAATTACTATTTTCGTGAAAAATTACTATTTAAGTGAAAAATTACTATTTTATTAAAAAAAATTAATGTTTTAGTAAAAAATACTATTTTTAGTTAAAAATTACTATTTTAGTCAAAAATTACTATTTTAGTAAAAAATTACTATTTTTAGTAAAAAATTACTATTTTAGTAATAAATTACTATTTTAGTCAAAAATTACTATTTTAGTAAAAAAAATACTATTTTAGTAAAAAAATACTATTTTATTAAAAATTTACTATTTTAGGAAAACATTACACATTACATTTTTACTATCCCAGTAAAAATTACTATTTTAGTAAAAAATATTTTTAAATTGTTTTGTATATATCGCTCATTTAGTTGAATAGTGGCATAATTCAAAATTCACTTTATATATTTTTGGTCTTGGAAAAGCTGTAAATCTCTAATTTAAATTGGCTTTTGTTCTACTGAGTATTATGGATTCATATGACAGGTCTCCATATTATTGAAATAGCCTGCAGTTCTTTTTCTATATTTGGAAAGTACGACGAAATTGACTATTTTAAACGGCTCTCCGGAAAAAATCCTATTTTGAGTTATGCCACTATTCAAGTAAATGAGCGATATGTAATTCACGTATGTTAAAAACTTGAAATGATTAATTCAACTTTTATTACATTATTCTAAACCATTAATAATTTAAAAAAAAATCCGTGAAAATTCAAATGTATTGAATTCAATTAGTACAGGAATGTTTAGGTTAATAAAATCGTATATAGTTGCATTTTTTTGTAGTATTTTTCTCCAATTATCCCGGAAAGTAAATAATCGGCAAATTTCCCGGGAATTAATCCCTGGATGGATGGAAAACCAAATTCAATTACAATTGTTTTCACCTCTCTGTTTCATTAACCGTTTACTTTTTTTTTTTTTTACAAAAATATACTTCTCCCCTAACTGCCCGCTTAATTGAAAAACTATCCCCGTGTCAGAGTAGGGTGCTGTAGGGCATTACGAACTCATCTCGATAAACTTGTTGTTCAAAATACTATGTGTGAACTTTATCTTCGCATGCCCCCTTCTAAAGCATTTTTGTGCCAGCCTGACGCTTTTTTTTTTTGTTCAGCTCTATCGCCTTTGGCTAAAACACACACACGCACACACATGAGAACGTTTTCATGACACTTAACGCATATTCACAGAAATAAACACATTCCTACCCATATTTTGCTTTAGCTTAATGATTATAATTATTTTAAAATAACCCTCTGCGAACAGTTTGAACGCGTTACTACTGTTTTGCGTGAGTGTGCTGTGGCGCGGTATGTAAGCGTGCAATGTTTTTGAGGCTCATTTTCGCACAACAACTTAATTTAAAACACTTTTCAAGATTATTACTCGGCAAGCTGCCACCGTGGCCCAGCGGTTGATAATTGTTTTCTTTCGTTATGTTTGTAGCAAGTTAAACATGTCTTAAAAGAGCCCACAAAAAAAAAAATATATAATGTCTGCGTCTACGTCTGTGTTATCTTTGAGTTTCTATTTTAATTTTTCATTTGTTTTTGTTTCTTTCTTCATACCTTCATCATTCCCCCCTGTGTACTCTCTTAAACGTTTGTTAATGTTCATTGCTTTTGGTTCGATTTGTTTTTCATAAAATGTTTTTTTTGCTGTCCCTTCTCGCTGTGCTCTGGGTTGGGCTGGTCTGGTCTGGTTGGTAGACTGTTTCCCTGGAACGATTGTCGTCCTCGTTGGGTGTCATGTTTCGAATGTGTGGGCGTTTTTGGAGTGGCGGTTGGGTTTCCCTTTGCTTTCGTTACATTTCGCTTTCGTGAAAACAGAGCCATTAAACATGTTAGTTTGTCGCAGACATCCCATTTATATCGTTGTCGCGTTCTTTTTCCCCGTATCTGTTCTTTTTTTTTTTTGCACTCTTTTTTTTTTTTGTTGCACATTTACAACAATTGCTGCTGTTCTGTTGTGGAAGCTGTAGTTATAGTTCCTTTTTTCCCCCCCTTCTTTTTCTGGTATCGGTTGAGTGTGTATGCCGCTTTACTTAAGATAGTGTTAGGAAAACACTTTGTTATTATCCAGGTAGGGAAGGTAGTGGATAGACTCGGAAAAAGTGAGTAGTTGAAGTGGAAATATTTGTTTTGTTTCTCGAGATTGCTTCGGTTACTGATGGAAGATTTTATCTTTCGATATGGATACCCTGTGGCCTATTAATCTACTGAGGCCCGACTAGAGTAGGTGCTGGTTCCCTCATCTTCAGCCTTAAGAGATACTGGCCGTCGCATTTTAACGCGGCTTAGGCTCAGGCTTTCATAGTTGACAGGCATAGTGGTAGATGGATAGATCTCTTTTGGATTTCAATCACATCACTTGATTATCTGAAGAACGCTATATCTGTCGAGTTTGGCTATTTTTTCGTGTATTAGCTTTACGAATCGCATATTTTATTCAAATGATTTGAAATCTTTGCGTATTGCAATTAGAATGGCATCCCAAATATATTATGATTGTGTGGAAACACACATATGATTGGACGCGTCTCCAAGCATATATATGATTGCATGCAACCACATTTTTCACATATTTTCCCCCGCAATATTAAGATTACCCCTTTTTCCTAATTCTTTTTCTCGAGTGTATTTCCTTTACACCATAACCATTACCATTCAGAACACCAGCCAGACGCAGCTATTGATACGTCATTCTGTTAAATGTTTGTTTTTTTTTTAAACCGAAAAGCGTTAAGAAATCGGAATTGTAATAACATATTACAAAAAAAGAAAACGAAAACGAATCATGCCCAAAAGGCAGACAAAAGAACATGATCATATGACAGCATATGAACACATATGCATTTATATATGAACATAACTATCTATATATACAGACATTTTTCTCTCAAGTAATAAAAATAGCTCGACAGAAGTTTCTCATAATTTAGAAATTGAAAGTTGACAATAGTGGCTGACTTCAGTCAGAGTTGCATGTGTGTGTGTGTGTGTGACTTTTTTTTTACTTCACTTCTGGCGTTCCAACACAAAATCTGCGTAGGTTTTGTGGCAGAACAGCAACAGCAACAACAACAAAATATGCATATCTTGCACTACTGTAAGCTAATGTTTCTGGCCAAGAGCTAAGGAAAATAATCTATGAAAAATACGTAAACACAAAAGCTCATTTATTATCATTACAAAAAATACATAAAAAAAAAACATTCTTAATCGAAAGAAAGAAAAAAAATGCTTTTCAGTCCACATTCTGGGGAGGGTGGGAGAGGGGAACAAATTTAAATTTTTATTATGTGTTTGTTATTTAACCTTAGCCAGATTCAGATTTGATACTTTATTAACCTCGACCCCTTTATGGCGTAGAGATATTTTCATTTTGAGTTTCTGTAGCTGTGGCCGTGGCCGTTTGCTTTTCCGAATTCTGCATAATTTGAGGTTACTGTAGCACGAAACTAAAGCAGGCAGCCACATTGAGCTAAACAATGAGCCATGAATTTAATGTTAAGTTGGTCGTTCGTCGTTCGTCGCTTGGCCAAGTCAATGGTGGACGAGGCAGCCTGCCGCCGCCTTAGTGCAATGGCAAATGCATACATACTTTGGCAAATGCCACTTTGCATAACTTAAAAGTAGCAATTTAACAATAAACAATGAATGTTATTGGATTTTTGGCTGAACGCTCGGCTGTCCCAGGTTCGATGTGTGTGTGTGTGTGTGTGTGTGTGTGTCTGTGGGTTCTTGCAGCAGCCACCAATTGATTTGGGTTCAAAACAACTAACAAGATGGGCGTCTGGCCGTGTGTTACTGCATCAAGTCACAGGGTCGGCCCGTCCTTGTTGTTACAGATGGAGGATGTAGTTTTTTGTTTGCACCTTACATCGGGTGGCGTTACCCCCAAGACATTTATGTTGTTTGCTCAGTTCGAAACATTTCAATGAACAGCATCGTTAGAGATCTCAGTCCTTGTCGTCCGAAGTGCGTGCTAGACTGTCAATTGAGTGAGGCGCGAACTGGAGTTTCAAGGATCGGTGAGACCAATTGCTATCGCAGATTTGTCGAGTATGTCGAGTGCAAACCCATCGTTTTACATTTGTAAAAAACACCATCGGAGAATGATTTGTTACAACCGACGTGCTAAACTTCGATACCTGGTTTCTCTTCCATAGTTAAAACAGGGTGACCACCAAGTGCCTGTGGGAAACTCTATAGAAAACTCTCAGTTGACATTAAAACCGAATTTTATGTCATGATTCAAGATGTAGCTACCCGGTATTGAGGCAGGTTGTTCAATAAGTGCCAGCAAACCGAACTCCCCTCTGCAAACCCATCTTATAATATTTATAAAAAAAATTCAAGATCCCTAACATTGACACTTTGTAATGTACAACTGTTGGTAAATCTACCAAGTATGAAAATACCAAAACAATTTTCACACATTTTTTTAACAACATTTTTCTAACACAGAGGTTAGATTTCTCTACAGAAAACTCTCGGTTGAAAATTTTTAAAAATACAAATTCAGAATTTTGTATAATTTTGCCGGATGGTTCAGGATGAGTAGTACCTCAACCTTTGTTGACTGAGGGTGGCCTTCAGGTTTCTATGGATATGGACCCCCTTTTACTCGTCGTATATTGACACAGGTTGATCACCCAAATCATGGCTTCTCCTCTACAGACCCACCATGCAGGCCAATCGTTTCACTATCTGGCTCGTTTCCTTTCCGCCCAGAAAACAGATTTTCGCTTAGGTTTCTTTTTCTATTAATTATTATAAAAGTTGGCACCCGGATGTATAGAACATTACCCATCCATGAAATGCTACCCAGGCGACTGACTACATGACCAGATAAATCATTTTTTTTCGTACAGAAATTATTTTCTTACTACAGAATAGAGCAACACAAAAACTGATTTCTTTGACTTGATTTACTTCGATTCACAAAGTTTTTCATTCTGTGAAAATATACAGAAAAAAAAACACAATCGAAGAAAAACGAAAGGTACAGAGAGAGAGAGAGAGAGAGAGAGAGGGAGAAAAAACATCATCACCAACAAATAAACATTCCATAAAAAGTCATAAATTTTAATGTTTATTGTATGCAACAACAAACAAACGAAGGAACCAACAGACGACCAACGACAACAACAACATATTGTTGGCTTGCATGCAATTTGCCAAAGTAAATATTAAAATAACAACGAGACGAAACAAACAAACGAGACGTCTTGGACTTTGTGATAGTGATAGTTGCCGGATCAGCAACAGAAACTGATGAAAGGAAACTAAAGCAAAAGTGCTCTGACGAGGCCGATGACGCTGTTTGGTTGGGTGAGGGTCCACAAACTACACGAATACTATCGGACGGACCCATTGTTTGTGCTGATGAAAATTCACCGAACAGCAAAACAAAAAAAAAAAAAAAAAAAAAAAGAGGCCTCCACGGCAAATGAATGTAAATGGTGAAGTAGTCACTCGTTCGTTACATGCACAGAAAATTTACATGTTTTATTTACACAATGTAAAAATGAAATGCTTACGAGCTCTGACGCTCATATCCATCCGAGGAATTGTAAAAATATTGAAATGACTGTGCCATGCGTGCAAGGGAACGCTGAGACGGGTGACGGTAGGGGAAACGGAGCAGAGCGGAGTATTTGAGAATAATAAAATTTAATAATACATCTTTGTTGCTCGGATTGTTGTTTATGATCGTTGCGTTTTCTTTTTATTTGTATTTGTGTGAAATCATCTTGATAATCCACAAATGTTAACAGGAAATAGTGATGAAGGTGAATAGGCTTAGGCGAACATTAATTAGGGATAAATACTTGAGATGAATTGTATTGCCACATGGGCAATGTTGGGCAGGATGTCGGATGATCCGGCCATCGGATGATGTCACAGAATTTGAATACCATATCAGCTTAGTCACTGGTTAAGTCCTATAGTTCAATTTTAATGTTCAATTCAGCGGAGGGGGATACCACAACTACGCCATTACTAAAAATTAAAATTATAAAAATGCACTACAAAAATTGTGAAAATCTTGCAGTCACAGTGAAAAATAAGGTCTAAGATAAGGATACGGCCATCAACCCAGCGTTCAAGACCTCGAAGATAGAATTCGTGAGGCTATTGAGGACATAGGGCAGCCACTTTGGGATTTGGTTATTGACAATTCTGTAAGCGTGGTCGTCGTGATGGCCATTTGGCTGATGTTGGTCTTCATTATGAACGGCATACCTTCCTCTTTATTTTGAAATAAACATCCGATCATTTGTCTCAAAAAATTCCATTTTTCTTTGAGCACCATAATAACACCTCTTGTTGTCAACCCCTGTATTATAATCCATGAGTATTTGGTTTTCGCCCAGACGTTTTTGGGGTGGCTGCGGAGTCATAGATTGCGTGTGCGACTGTCACACAACAAATTCAGATTATTATCCTGGTTTGTTGTGATTTATTTATTTAAAAGATATATGCAATATGCAACAGTTTGAAAAGAACTACTCACATTTATTCGTATTAAGCTAAAATGTACCGCCCCCCTTACGGAAATTTATAGATCGTCTTTAATATACTCTAAGGAATCTTCCTCAAATTTTTCTTGTATCGGTTGAAAGAGATGATTTAAATTGATAAAACCTATTGATACTAACAGAGCTTAAATTAAAACTCATATAATTTCTTTCCTAATAAACTAAATTTGCTTAATATGAGTACTTCTCAAACTTGTCCTTAAAGCTTTTCACAGATTACCAATAGGAGTGGATGACATGTCCCTTGTGGTTCAAGTTTAGCAATGGTACATTTCATTTCTCCAGAGGATAGACGAACTAAGTGTTCTGACAATTTTGCTAAACAAGGGCAGCTACAGATTTTTCTGCGAATGTGTCATGCATTTGTTATGAGAGATAAGCCCGCAATTTTATATTCCGAGCAAGACCAACCATATCAATTGACTTTAAAAGCCAAATTTGATTGAAATTGTTTTGTTTTTAACAAAACCACAAAGTGACATATGGTCTACAGATTTATCACGACATTAATTTCAATCGTTGGTCGTTGGAATCAGCTGAAATATTTTGTATCAGGTTCTCACTTCTCGACTATCCTCTACAACAATTGCCACTACAAAATTCGTATATGCAGCAAGTGAATACTTTCAGACTGTGTTGAGTTTCTCCAATTCCCTGTGGGCATTTTATCACCATTTAAGATCTCTGAGAATCCTAAAATATTTATGATCAGGTTCTCCAGCATCCTCCGAAAATAATTCCGTTTTCAACGATCCTCCACAACAACTGCCCCAGTACTGACCCACAGAAGTCATAGCAATTGTAAACATATTTCCAAATCTAATCACATATAAATTCCTGTTCTTCCTGTTACTCTTGTCAACTTTTTATGGGAAATTACATATAAAAGACACACACACACACAAAAAACTAAACGTTAGAGAGTTTGATTTCATTCGCGACGACCTGAACTTGAACGGTTAACTACCGTTGTTGCAATGGTAATTTGAGACTTAAGTCTCGATTGTGATGCTGGCAGTAAAAGTGGCACCAATGTCTGCAACACAACACCCTCAACGAACAACAACAAACACAGGCTGCGCCATGATGACACGAAATGTTGCAACAAAGGCATAGAGAGAGAGAAAGAGAGTATCAAGTGAATTAATTTCACTTGGTTTGCTTCACTATTATTTAACAAAACCGTTAGAATTCTTCTAAACAATTTTTGTGTTGTTTGCTGGTGAAGTTGTTGTTGTTGTTGTTGCTGCACAGTTTTGTGTGATGTAACAAATACCTTTTGGATGCAAAACTCACGGAAATATTTCAAATATTCGTAATGGTAACAACTGAAGCAAGCGACCGTCCAACCAACTCACCACTAACAATGGTAATTTTCCTATTTATCATATTGTTGTTGTGGTTGTTGGTGGTGGTGCTGTTGTTTCTGGTTGCATCACCAGCCACAGCCACAATCATCACATTATAGTCTGTCTGCTCTGCTTGCGTCTTCCATGGTTGCATCTTCTAATGTTTTACTTTCGTTTATTGCCGTCCGCAGAAGGAAAAGTGATATCATGCTGAGCTGCTGTTGTTGTTGGTTTCGCTTGTTTCAGTTTTCCTGTGTCGCACTCCGGGAAATGGAGGAAAATCAAAGTTATTTGTTCTGTTGCTGTTGTTTGACTGTGCTTCTTGCGCACATACGACGACATACGTTGCGGCAAACAGACTCAGACACTCATACAAAGTTGAAAAGGTTTCAAGCAAACAGAGGTTTTTTTTCTTATTGTTGTTGTTGAGTTTTTATGCCCATTATAATGGTACACTTTTAACAATTTTCTTCGCTTTAACAGTCGCTTAAGGCTATGAAAAACTGGCCAAGATCTAATAAAATATAATAGGGAAGTTGGCTAAGATGATTAACTCAATGTGGGGGACTCATATCCTATTTTTCGCCAGCAGGATGTTAAAATTAAACAACTCTGAGGCCGAATTCGACAAAGTGAAAAGATTTGGGCTCAAGAGAGATGGTGGCTTGACGTAGTGCCAAACTCTAAGGAATCAAAAAAAAAAGAACTGGTATTATAAACTAGCCAAATACCAATGTGAAATATTAAATTAAGAACTGAATATATTTGTAAGTTTTTGGAATGTTGAAAAGCGCCCCGGTAGGCGATTTGGTAGGGGGGAATGCCTATCAGCGTGTGGGTTCGATTCCCCCCAGTGCCTTTGTAAAAATCTAGCCATATGGTATGTGTGACCCGGTCTGCCTTTGGACCCAAAATTAGAATATAAATTTAGTTTTGTATTGTAATTAAATAAAAAAATATGTTAAATTTAATTTTTGCGCTGGCAAATCCATTAGATAGGAACCTAGATTAAGGATTCGACTACATATAGTTATTTTCAATAAATAAAATAAAAGTTGAAAAAAAATAAAATATTAATATTATTATATTAATATTAATAAATAAATAAAATATTAATAAATAAATAAAATATTAATAAATAAATAAAATAAATAAATAAATAAAAAATAATGAGAGAAGGAGAGATCTGGCAATGTGTTTTAAAAAAACTATATTCAAATTGTGTGTCTAAAGAGAGCTGACAATTATTATGTGACCAGATTTGCAATCGGCGGTCGACCCACCCTACACTGATCAATTATCTACCTTCGCACACAAACTCTATTACAGTTTCTCAACTAGATCACATGGCATACATCCCTCAATGCCTTTCCATCGTGGAACAAATTCAACAACGTGTTGGTGGCGCCACAAATGGTTGCCTTGGCCATTATATACCAACAAACACACACACAGACTCTGTTAAAAAGTTCAAGGTACATTTAGTCATACCATAGTAGTGTATTTCTTGACATATACGGCCAACACCAGAGCTGAACAACTTGTGAGCTGTGCTGAAAACTAAAGAGATCAAATGGCAATGATACGCAAAACGAGTACAACGAACAACCAAATCCCATTTTATAATCTCAGATAGACATCACTTTCTTTAAGAAGAAAACTAAATCTTCTTCATGCGACGGAGGGAATATGCAAAAGAACGTTAAACCAAAGCAACAACGCCTGACACAGCAACGAATGTTCGGCATCCCCTCCATAACACGTTTCTGACCTTTGATTTGTGTGATCTTATTTTTTTTTCGGTGTTGCCTAAAATATTCTCTGGCTGTTGGAATTATCCCATCCCATAATTATATACACCCCAAAAATGTTAACAGTTTTTTTTTTGTATATTAAAAATTTCTTGTTTTTTTTTCTTTTAAAAACTTTGAAAACTAAGTAGTCGGCAGCAATTTGTAGTTATTTGCCAGCGAAACCCTGAAAATATTTTACCCGAAATAAAAAAGGTTTAGGTTACAACCTTTGATTTACAATTGCTGGCCTAACTGTTCCTTGGCTCACTCGGCTGTGGGCTTATGTATTCCAATTGAAGTCAATGTCTTTTTAAGTGATTTTAATGTTATGAAATCTAAGGCATTTGCCGGTAGTTATGGAGTAATATGGCAAATCTGCTAAATCAGCGGTTAGAGTTTAATGTCGCAATTGAACAATAGAGAACAAGTTTGAAACTCGCTACCATAGACACGGGGGCATTAGGGCGTTTCACAAAAGACGTTTTTTCTGATTTTTCCAACTCTTGAAGCGGAATATTGAAGTTTGTGATTTAAGAGAATTTTGGATTTTTTTTTTGGATTTTTTGAATATGGGTACAATGTATATTAAATGTTTTTTTTTTTACTTAACCAAGAACGAAGCTTAATGAAATTCTTTTAATTTTTATAAAATTTGAAAAATAAAAAAAAAATTTCTCAAACTTAAATTTTTTTCTTATATTTCTCCCGCAAGTGAAAAGAAACCTATATACCAAATGAAAGGTAATTTAAAGACCTTTCTAACGCATTTTTCATCTTGAAAAAATTTTGAAAACTTTTAAAGTTATTGAGGTTTGAAATCTATAAAAACATAATTTTGTACTTTTAAGACTATCAAAGTGGTCCTTAATATAATAATTTTTCACATCAATCATTTTTTTGTCGTGGGATCGGATCATTAAGAAGAGAATTATTTAGTTTTATGAAGAAAAAGCACCAGCAAAAATTAATATTGAAATTTTTTCTCCATAACCTCATTTTTTTGATAAAATCGATTTCAGCGACCCCGTACCCATCTTCAAAAAATCCAAAAATTTTTTCGAAATTCTCTTAAATCACAAACTTTAATATTCCGCTTCAAGAGTTGGAAATTTTTTTTTTTGAAACGCCCTAGGGGGCATACTGATTTTCTTATTCCGCTGGGAACTATTGGTTAAATAGAAATTAATTATTGCTGATTGGGCGGAGGAATCAGGACCGATTTTTAACCCTTTTTCAGTGATCCAATCGAGCTGATTTTTTGCAGGCAGACTCGTCTGTATCACGTCAAATTTTTTAAAAAATAGATTTTTATCAATTCTCAGATTTTCCTAAATTTTTTTTTTTAAATGGTTATCGTTTTTTTTAAGGTTTCAGTTCAAAAAACATTATTTTTCGGAACGCTTAAGTAGTTTACAAATTTGGAGTCTCTTCAAGTTATGCTAAGAAAAGTGAAAAAAATATTTTTTTTTTCAAAAATAATAAAAATTGGGAAAATCTGAGAATTGATAAAAATCTATTTTTTAAAAAATTTGACGTGATACAGACATTTCCTAGAGTCTGCCTGCCAAAAATCCGCTCGATTGGATCACTGAAAAAGGGTTAAAAATCGGTCGAAAGGCTTTCACACAGGCCACTACGAGCTTTATACTTCAAACTTAAAAAAAAAAAAATTCTGACGTGTACATGAAAATCGCCGATACACGTGTATTTTTATTTTTTCCCCTCTTTCCGAATATGTGCATTTGGTTCATAGGACAGAAAAAAATCTATTTTTTGTAACACGGTGTTATAAAAGCTAGAAAAAACTTTTGAAATTGTAATAAAAATGTAGTTAATAAGTAGTCGAAAGATATTGTCGTCTGTGGTCCAGCCAGAAGCTGAGGTTCGACCCAAGACTCTTGAAACAAGCAATTGCAAAATGTTGCATAGTTTAAGGCATATCTGATGTCTGCTGAAAAAAAGACAGCTATCTCTAGAAAATAATTACTGTATCTGATGTCTGCGGAAAAAAGACAGCTGTCTCTAATTACTGTATGTTACCTTAGGTGCCTCTCCGAATGCAGAATGACTCAAAAAGGAACTTAAAATATTCCAAAAAGTTCGCATATTTTATGCCTACTTAAATATCACAACTGTTCCTAGTAAGTACTCGCCTTGCATATTTCAAGAGTTCTGAGTTCGACCCAAATGCTCTGAAAGGAAGATTAAATTGAAAATAACCAAATGTTGCATGGTTTTAGGCATAGTCTATCTATACGCAAAAAACAGGAACTGTCTAAAGTGGCTAATCGCTATGTGTTGCCTACCTCCTGCGGCTTTAAACTCAAAAGTCAAGGGTTCGGCGCTAAGCCGCAAAAAGGGAACTTTATGTAAGAAATGAAACAAGTCCAAGTTTACTCAAAAACCATCACTGTTTCAAGACTAGATCCTGTGTGGCTTTAAATTTAAGATCTGAGGATCGACGCCATGTCTCAAACAGGAACTTTAAGTATAAAATGGAAAAAGGTTGCATAGTTTTAGGCGTATTCTACGCCAACAACTGTCTCACTTAATCGTAAAACTCATGTAAAACTTTAAACGAAAAATTAAAAACTGCTGCATAGTTTTAGGCATATTGTATGTCTACGATGTGGTTTGCTGAGTAGCACCTACAGTCACCGTGTTGATGGCGAAGAGTTAAAACACGGATCGTCACTCAAAGTTCCGTCGTGATTAGGGTTTTTAACCCGGGACGTATTTTCCTGGACATTTTTATTTGATTTTATGTTATTTATTTATTATTAATGACAAGGGTAAACCGGTTCACACAGACCATATGGCTGGATTTTTGCAGCGACAGACCAACGGCTCTGGTGGGAATCGCACCCACAAACCCCACGCTGATGGACAAGCACGCTACCCACACGCCTACCGGGGCGCTTATGGACATTTTTACTTTCCGATTACTTCCGATATGGGTCGGGATTCCCGGGAATAAAATACTACCATAACATGCAACTATGTACGATGTTACGCACTTTCTAAAACTACGATTCTGGTTTTTAACCGGGAAATTATAGGATTTTTTACTTGCTGAAACATTTTCTAAACTAGTTGATCTAATTGCATTTAAATTGCGTTAAATTGATTTTTTTTAAATATAAATTGTCTAGCATTTTCTAATCAAAGTTTTATTTACATGTTTTTATTTACATGTTTTAGGGTTGGTTAATAAAACAATAACAACACATGTATTCATACAAATTTAAAAAATAAGAAAAATAAGAAAAATTGTTGTTGTATTTTCTTAAATTTTTCTTATCAAAATGGGTTTTAAAATTTTATGAATAGGAGGGCAACATTTTAAAATCTTTGTTTTTATGGATCTGTATGCTCGGTACGAATTTCGCTGACATCGTGCTCTCATATCAGCCAACAATTTGTAAATGGTGTCCAATGTGGCAACTAAATGTTACTCTTATGTGTAACACGAAAAATGCAGTTCCTCAAACGAAATCCACTTAAACTACAGATGTTAAGTCTTTTTTTTGTACCACAGCCAGTGTTCGTTATCTGATTAAAAATAACATTAATCTATGACAAAAAAAAAAGAAGAAAAAAAAAAACGTCCAACCCAACCTGGTATCACCATCTTGGGTTTCATAAGCGTAGCCAATGAAGTCTTTATAATAATAAAACTTTAATTGGAATTTTAGTACCTTCATTAGACCACACTGCTGGTGGAGTCTTCATAACCCAGTTCTTTTTTTCTCGCTATTAGTTGTTGTTGTTCCTTAAAGGTTTCCACTTCGAGTCCTAATTAATTTGTTATGGTTTTTTCCGTAGGTTTGCTCCAGCATGGCCTTATTTTCTGGACTTCAGGGGAAAAATGTGTGTGTGTGAAATCCATCTTTTTCTACACATGTTCATAAACGTGTACCTTTTTTGTTGTTGTACTCATTCTATTGTCGTCCAAGAAACATTACATATTTGGCAATTAAACGAATGGAAACGAGAGCTAAAAACGGGAGGAGCCAAACAGAAAGAAAAACACCATTTTATACACCAGAGATTACAAGTGTAAACACGGGTATGAACACACCATGAAGCATTCGAGCCATGATGCCCCTCACTTTGTATGTGATGACAGTTTCCTTAAGATTTTGCTGTTTCTAAATCAAACTGGATGCTTTCATGTCTCGTAAGTTACACTCCGAGTCTGTGTGGTGCAACGAGAAACGCTGCATTGCAGAGGCTGTTGCCAATACTGGCTGTGGCAACAAAACCATCCAAATATGACAGGATACATAAAGCATATCGCGCATGTTGCACATTCTCTGGGCATATTCCATCCAGTGGTGGTGCTGATGCTGGTTCATCTTCATCCACTTGGTGTTCACTTGGTCTGCAAGTGCAACAAAATGTTGCATCATTGCCGAGTTCTTTTTATGTTTCGTTGTTCGAGATTTTCTTATTTATGGCCAACCAAGTGAGGACACTTTTTTTTTGGTTTCTTTCAGTTCGCAATAATTGGAATGTTGGTGGCCTGTAGATGTGTGTTTTGCTATTTCAGGCAACAATGGCCAACTGAACAAATGGCAAAATGTGTTAACGAGTTATTATATGAAATGCTTCCCGGAACGGGGAGGGGGAAGACAAAACGTTCTAGCATTCAATGAATGTTTGCTTTGAAATCCTCAACGTTCTATGTTCTATTTTTAAAAGTATATTTTATATAAAGCATGCAAACAAGAATCTGATTTATATGCCAGAAGGAGAGCAGAGACTATCTGAAAATTGGTGTTACAAATCACAAGAAAGCTGAAAATTTAACAGAGTGTTCACAGTCCTCAGCCGGTGTGAGTTTACTTTTAACCCTTTAACCACTGAAGTCGAACCGTTTAACAATTAGAAATTAATGTTTCTGAAGACCGTCTGTAGACGGTCTTGGTGGTTAAAGGGTTAAAGAACTGGCAAATGTTCTGATTTTTGTGATTTAGAGCAAAGCAACAAAAATTATTAACAAAAGTGTAGATGCCTGTATACAATCGATGGAATAGGCTCAGTCTCGGCTAGTGTGTACCATTTGGGATAGATCTCGCTTTTATTTTTCCGATAAACTCATAATAATTCTATGGTTGGCCTATTTTATACCAAAATAATTCGAGGATATGGGGCAGCCAAAATTTGATTCAGATGGGAAATTATATGTATCAACTAGAAGGGATCTTTCAATGCGGTAATATGTAACCATAAGCTCATGTTTACCAATCTAAAGAAATTTTGTCCTTAGACCGATGTAAGAATCATATTTGACATCCGCCCTTTGACTACAAGTATAAATGTACATAAAGATGGACATCGCAAGATCGTATGAGAAAGTCTACAGTTGTTACTCGAACTTAATTACTTTTTATCACAACTGTGAAAAGATGTTTCATTTTTCAAAAAAAAAAAAAAAAAAATTAAAAAAATCATAACTGAAAAATATCTGAGAAATGTGCCATCCAGTCACATTCCCATCTTGCAGACGTAAAGACTACTTCTAAGAATAACTCAGCATTAGACATTTTCATCCATAAATTAAATTTGAAGTAATTTTTCACAATTTAAGCTCGAATGTACCACTTGGCTTTTGCTTTCTCGAAATGTCAAATTTATTTTCAAACCCTTTCCAATTTTCTTTGTTCTCCTCCTCGGTGGTAACAAAAACCATTTGCATACGGATTTTTATGGATATCAACAATGTACGCAAACAAACGTTGTGTCATTTTTCTCAGAAAGAAATAATTAACAGCCTGTTTTTATAAAACGTAGACGTCGGAGACGAACAGAAACGTCTGTAGCCGAAACGAAATTGAATTGTATTTCTATAACTCCACACACAAAAATACATAAGAAAAAATTTCAATTAGAATTTAACTGCGACTTTCGTGTTACAAAAAACCAAACTTACTAAACAGAATTTCGATTCGTTATTTTAACGAAACGAAAGACCCATTCGTTTTATAAAAACAGGCTGTAAGTCATAACCCAAAACAATCAAAACCAAATTCAGATAAACATATTCTACGAGCTGTCATCCAATCACATTCCAATCTGCCAGTCGCAAAGTAGTCTGCCATAACTCAGAATTAGCACATGCGGCCATCAATGAAACTGGCGGATCTTCCAAAATCTCAGGCACCGTGGTGCTTCTCTTCGGCTAGAAATACTAAAATTCTTCAGCGAGGCAAAAAAAACCATCTGCATATGGATTTATATGCATATCTACAATGTAGGATTTCCTCTTCTTCGTTTTCTCAAATCATTTTACATAGATTTACACTTTTCTATGTTAACTACAAACCCATAAACGATTTCCTCCTCTATTTAGGAAAGGAAGTCAGAACAGCCGTTTTTTTTTCTTTAAATAATAAATCACCATAAAAATTCAATTTAACACTTTAGCACACAATAAATAAAAGTGCATCCTGTTTCTTTACCCCACTCGCTTCACCCCACTCGCTCCCTCAGTCTATCCCTGTTTTTGCTTTTCTTTTTTTCATTCTACACGCATTATCGGCATAAAATCGAAATAAATTGATTTTAAATTATGTAAGAAAGAAGGGAAAACGATGCGCAGCATCATCCACACGAAATAGAAGAAAAACTAGAGCGACAACTTTTACACCTTCCACTGGAAATTCAAACTCAAGTCCACCAAGTTTTGCAGGAGCCTAACGAGAATTGAGGAAATTTCCTTTAAGCTCGCCACGAAAACAACAGCTGCAATCGGAGGCAATAAAATAAATTAATTTTCAAAACGAAGGAAGTATCAAGCGAGATAGAGTTTTGAGGGAGGGAGGGAGGTAGAGAAAACCAACTCAGATAACACAAAATATATTTTTTAAAAATAGATGGAGGATCGTCCAGCAATAACGAACGAATGAAAAGAAAGAATGAAAGACAAACGACGTCATATATCAAAGCTCAATGTTTGCTCGTTTTAATTGAGTTGTATGCTAAAAATATTCTGCGTTTCTTATTTTTTTTTTTTTTACAAAATTCACCAAAGGAAAAAAAATTATCGAAAAAGATTAAGATGTCAGTCAGTCAGAAAGCCAGTGACGACCCTCCGAAAACACTACATGCAACCCGTACGGCCAATAGTAGTGCAAAATGGTTGATTTTATTTAGTTGGGCATTCTGTTGGTCTGCCACTGATGGCTAAAATTAATGTATGTCTCTGTGTCTGTTGTCGCTATTTTGTTAAGACTTTTGTCTTGTTGAGGTCTTCCGTTTTGTGGCTGAGTGGTTGGTGGTAAATGATAGCTTTTTAACATGAGGGTCATTTTGAAGATTTCTCAGGCTTAAAAATAGTTGGCATAAAGTAAAGAAGAACAACAACAGTAATAACATCAAGTTGTGGCAGTGGCCGAGGAAAATGCCCTTCTTCTGCCAATCAGTTCAGTTCAGTTCATTTTCTGTAAATTAACTTCAACAACATTTTCTGTTTTTTTTTTGTTTTTGTTCTTCTCTTCCTTAATTTTGCGATTGCATGTTGTGGCCACATTTTGTGGTGGCTCTGTTGCTGAATGTATCTCTTGGAATGCATGGGGTGTTTTTTATGTAAAATGATGCCGCTCTGGAGCCATGAGGCCTATGCCACTGAGTGTGGACAAATGCTAATTTGATTAGCAATAGGCATTCTGGTTAGTGGGGACCCAAATAACCCCCCACTCTTGCGTTGTTATAGTCTGCTAAGGTGTGAATATTTACATCTCCCTAGTTTATGCGACGTCCTGAATGAAATGCCACAAGATTTCTTATGTCCACTCATGTAGTGGGTTTTTAAGATTTGTTTTCCATATTTTCGAAAAACAACTGATTTCAAATCGTGACAAAAGGTAGTTTGTATTTGGCGACATGTATGTTTATGTGAGTTGGAGCCAAGGCATTCGTTAAAGGCATGGCTGGTGACAATTTGCCACAGTTTTATTTTGACGAAAACTAGATCTGGTCCATGGGGTTTCCATTGTTACCTATGTTATATTTAAAATTCTCAGCTTACATCACGTATATTCTGGTTATGAACATGATTCCAGCAAATTCTAATTAAATTGTACTGATGTCGTTGCAGTCTTTGAATGGGAAAATTATTTATCGTCCTACATTCGTATTCTTACCAACTATAAGGCATAGGAATGCAAATTTGTCAGCCCTACACACGTAATAAAAGACAAAGTCTGTTTTTAAATTTTAAAAGGAAAGCAGTTTAATGTTTCAACACCTCCTTATTTTTAATAATTCTAAGATTCTTAGCCCTTTAAACCCTTTAAAACCTTTTTGCAAAGCTCATAATACCATTCAATTGTCATTCTAACTGCATAGGGGTCAGTACCTCCTCCGCGAACTACTGGCTACTGGATCACAAAAACCATTTCGACGGACTATGGACTCAACTAAACTTTCGATTATCAATGATTTGCAAAACACTGGTAATTATGCAGATGTCAGTCAGTGAAAAAGGAATGTTCGTCGAATGAGTGGCTTAATTTATTCAGAAGACTTTACTGAATCATAACTTCATCTGATCTTAAGTTCCCCGCATTTTGCCACATCCTTTTCACACCATCTCTGTCAGCAGGTTAATTTTCATAAACAAATAAAACCGTCTGACAACCGACTATGAATGAAATCCCAAGCATGTATATGAGTGTGTGTAAACTGACGTTTAAGACATTTTTGCACAGCAAATGTCAGTCAACATACAAAAAAAAACCATTCATACATGTTGGCCAACATCATCTTGGTCTTCATGGGGTCTTCATGGGGTGAACATTAAGCAAATGTGCTAATGAGTCTGGAGGATATTGATGCGTACATTCCGGATAGTTTTTTATTTTCAAGTGTTCAAACCTTTTGCATTTACATCTTTTCTTCTTCTAACTTTTACTGACGTTCTTAAAATAAACACAAACATTGTAAGACATCTTTATGTCTGTGAAGGGAGGAACAGAAAATAAAACCGGAAAACGTAAAACTCACACACATTCTGTAAGTGGGTATTCTGTTTGTAGTTCTTTAGGTTTTGGGTTAACGTCAGGTGGAATACGAGAAAAATGTGTCGTCGTAGGCAGGTTTTCTGAAAACCAAATCTAGGTAAATATTATTTGTTGTTTCTCTTCGAATTCGTAACTATGCATACAATGTAGAGTGGCGGTCAGAGAAAAAAAATGAAATGTGCTTTTTTAAAAACGTCAAAGAAATAAGTCCCATTTAAGTTGTTAATATTGCATGAATCAGTTGTTATTAAGGCTTAAAGGTCATGAGTAAAATCAATAAATGTTTTTCGAATTGCTTAGAATTTTGCCGTATTTCATCTGCATCATAACGAAATTAAAAAAAAAAAAAATAAACTAAATGTTGTTTAAAAAACCATGAAGAAATTCCCTTCAATTTGAATCATATTCCCAATTTGGTATAGCGGGCCTGTTTTTCGGCCACCTCCATTTTTTGGGAATCCGGACGAGTTTGCAACTCCACGACGAGTCAAACTCCCTGCGATTTAGGTGGTGAATTACACAACCAAGAACAAACATCCGCCGCTTAACTAAAAACTATCGGTTAACTGAAACTGAACATCGTCAGAAATTCCTCTCAAATAAATCACTTAACCGTACGACAACTTCGCTGAACTAAACCTTTGGGATTAGTTTTACTTAAAGTTTCCCAAAAATTCATTATCTGCGTGTTGTAAGAAGGCAAAAATTTCATAATTTCCTTTGAAAACAGTAAAACTGTTAATTGATACGAATATTTTTCACTTATCCGAATTACGCTTTGCAGAAACACGCGGATAAATGCAACAAATCGGATTCATTTTCCCATTCCCATTTAATCGAAGACGACAACCACAATGGCAAACTTAATATACACTTATCCCATTAATATTACAACGTTCATTCTCCATCTCAGCGTAGTAATAAATATTGTTATTCATATAAATATTCGTCCATCTCATTTATGCTGCCCTTGTAATTTATTCAAAGGGGAATATTTTTTTTAAATAAACTGATGCCGTAAATTGTCTTAATACCACTCAATAATTTACTAAAAGCCATCAATTGAACTTGAAATAAAATATGCCTTTTTAAATTCCCCCATTAAACATCGGTCAGTTTATTGCCATATGTTCGTGTCCTAAGTCGTTTGATTGTAATAAAGTAATTCAAGTCCTTTCTTTATGCCACTTCGGATAGCAGGTGTTATGGCAAGCTTAGCATAACAACAACAATTTATTTGCATATTTTAGCCATAAATTAGATGTTAAACATCCAAAGGCTTATCTCCCACCGTCCTCTACTCTACCACAAAGTGTAAATCCTACATTGGTTTTGTAAATGGCAAAGTCTGGCTTATTTCGGATTTGAGCACAGCGATATATGACAATTAATTTTGTATTTTAAATACTATGGAGAGATTGGGGTAAATCCTTTAAATAAACTATAGTTACAGCTGTTGGCATTTATTTGTTCTCTCCAGCCTGGGCAAGAATCATAAAATATGAATTGTTTATCTATGACTTGCATAGTTTTATAATTAAGTCATAAAATAGGGTTAAATTAGTATTATTGTTATTGGCACTACACACACACACAGACCAGCTCTAGCAAACGGCATTTGCCGATGAGATGGCACGCCGAGGAGGATGGCAATGCCGCTGATGCTGATGACGATGGCAGCATATAATTTGAAATACGTTTGCCCTGCACGCATGCGTTGCTTTTGCCGGCCAATATTCTTATTGTTGGGCGACTACAGATTTCCCAATTGTTGTAGCCCTAGATCGACAACAACAGCTACACTAACATCACCTCTGCAAACACAAACAAACAACAAGTCACTATCAAATTGTTACCTTAGTTTGTTGCAGCTGTCTTGGCTGGTGAATTGTTATTACTGGAGATTTTGCGTTAGTTTTATTTTCATTTTTGTGAAAAATCCATTTTTCTTTAACTAACAACAACAACAAAAAAAAAACATTTTATTTTTTTATTTGTCTTTCCTTTGGTTGGAAATCACCTGCGGTGAAAATTCTTTAAAGTTTGTTGGTTCCTGTTGTTGTTGTTGTTGTCGCTGCCTTGCTAGTGTAGATGGTTCACAATTGAAAATGTATTGATCTTCATTTTTCTTTTTTTCATGTACGTTTGGAACAACAAGTGTAAGTTTGGCCTGTTGGATGAACTTGTGAGGCATACGCTATAACATTCTTGTCTTCCTGATAGGGCAACCCAGCTAACAATGCCAGTGACCAAGACAGAGTCTCTGGATAGCTGGCCGACGAACACAACAATTGAACAACGTGAACATGATTAAAGTCAACATATGGGTGGGGAATTGGCAACCCCTCAGCCTGTCTTGGCCTACAACCTTGGAAGGTGAAATTATCTTAAAAAATGGAGACTCTTGGTCTTTGAAATGCCCAAGTTTCTTCGATTGGATTTCGCAAAACCCTCGACTTCATAGAAAATCCATCATCGACAATGTGAATAATAACTTTGTTTTTGTTGTGGAATCAATTTTGCGTTATATGACAGCAAAGACATTCGTTTATGCCAACATTGTTAGCTGAACTGAATTCGTCCCTCTTCAATTCATTAGGTCGTAGAACGCAACTGTGCGTCAGCCAAGCTCTCTCTTTGAATGGGGTGGTGAACCACAGACACCATAGAACCCGTTTGAGATCGCAACTGCGCGTCAGCCGAGCTCTCCCTTTGAATGGGGTGGTGAACCACAGACACGGTCACGAATGACCGTTCCCCGTTGGTCAGGCTAGCACTAATCATACAAGGGGCTCCGGTATTAGATTACAGACTGCGATGAGACCATGTGGAATAGCTACTACAATCGCACTAGCAATAAACTCCAGCCCGATATCTCAATTATTCTGTGCTTGTTACCGTCTTCTGGCTGGCGACATTTATAGTTTGCAGACCATGACTCTCAAGATAACGCGAAATTTTTTTTTCAATATTTCATTTTTTAAGCAGTAAATTTACTTGGCTTTGAAACTGTGGACTTGTACCTGGACATAATTACCCCCGTATTATTGAAAATTTAGAACAACTTTATTAAGAAAAATTTATGAAAACTGTTTTTGTATTTTCATTGTTTCATTGCTTTATTAAGAAAAATGTGTGAAAATTGTTTTCGTATTTTCATAAATTGTTCTTAACAAATTCATTT
This sequence comes from Hydrotaea cyrtoneurina, assembly GCA_958296145.1. Classification (NCBI taxonomy): domain Eukaryota; kingdom Metazoa; phylum Arthropoda; class Insecta; order Diptera; family Muscidae; genus Hydrotaea; species Hydrotaea cyrtoneurina. Next base: position 122,046,821 of record OY282512.1, read on the forward strand.
TAATTTTTTTTTATAAATACGGAGGTTAGTATTTAAATTTCTTTGAAATTTGGGAAAGTTCCCCAGAAATTGTTGCTTTACAGGTTTGGCCAAGACTCCTTAGGAGGCAGACGATCAAAGTCGCTTGGCAGACGTATTCGTACGGCTGCAAACTCCACATGTCACGAGTTCTTTTACAGAAATTCAGTCTTCAATTTTATCTGCCCACTACTGGAAAAGTTTGCTTCTGACTTACAATGTCAGACTTGTTTAACCTGAGACGAACAGGGGCCTAGAAACTCTTAATAAACCTGAACACCCTCGCATCGCTATCCATGTGAGTGCATCTGTTTCTCTACCCCATAATGTTCACTGGGTTGCACCGAACCAATTTCCTTGCATCACACAACCTTAACTAACTTCCTCGAAATGTGTTTTCCTCTGCTTCTTTGTTTTCCTGTCTCTGCCATCCTCCTGTTGATACGAAAACAAATATTTATTTTGATACCAAGACTTGGTGGATATATTTTGTTGTGTGTTCAACGTTCTACTCGTCTGCAATAAAATTTTATATATTTTCCACGATTCCTTAGCCGAATTGTACGACGTCGTGGAGATCTAGGAACACCACACACACCTCTGAACAATCTCAGCTTGGCTGCGCTCCACTTTTCCCATTTAAACAAATATTTAAGTAGCAGATCTGTTTTGTGGTTTTTGTTTTCCTCTTCCTCATCCTCATCCTCATTCTACTACCGTCCTTTTTCCAGTCGTTTGATTAAGATAATTTGTTTATCACATATATATTGTGAGTGTCTGTGTGTGTTCTGGTTTAACATTGTTTTTGTTTTTTTGTTTTTTGGCCAAAGGTTGTGGATTGTCGGTGCTTACTCGTACTACAACTACATGTGGCAGCGTGTAGCGATATCGTCATACCTCACGCAACGACCATTTATAGCCGTAGGTGAGATTTGATGCTGTTGTTATTGGCATTCGGTCTTTGTATTGTTTTTGTTTTTTTATTAGATGATATAAATTTAAATGGATTTTAATGTTTAGCTATTCGGGAGGTGGGTATTTTAATGTTGTCTTAGATTACAAACCTTGTTAAATCGTGTTGTTGTTGTGTGTGTGTGGCGTGGCCTGTTGTGCTGGGTGCTGTATCCGATGATTTGCAGGGGATTCTGTTCTTAGATTTCCAGTCTTGTTAGGCCAGAGTATTCTGTAATATTAGAGAAGAATATAATGCAAGATTAATCAATCATTGTTAATATTTGCAGACGTTTTGTGTATTTTTATGAAATCTAAAACATTCAAATAAATGGTTAACGATTTATTTTGGTTTCCCATTGGTTTTGCGGGCGGGTATATTTAAGACGATAAGTTTGCAGCAATCTCTCCAAATATGAACTAATGATGCGGTTTTTGACCACTTGTGTAAGGGGATTTATAATTGTGATAAGTATTGAGTTGCGGGGGAAAAATATTTAGTTTGTGCCTTAAGTCTTTTGTTATGCGATTTTCTTGTATAATTTCCTAATTACAATTTGAGGTGAATGTGAATACTCAACGTAATCTGCTCTATGATGGACATATACTTTATGATAATTGGTCATGCGGATTTAAATTGCAAGATATGTGCTGATACATGAAATTTTTAAACATTTTGGCATTTATACGTTCTATGGGCACTGAGTGTTACGGCCCGCCATAAACTTGGGCATTCGGGTATTAAGGTGAGCCACTTATGAATAAATTTATGAATTTCATTGAAAGATTTACGTCTACCAAAAACGGCTCCACAAACCAGCAAGGACTTCTTTATATCTTCACTCTACGGGCACGATTACCAAACGTCTGTTCATATATCGTCTATGTAGAAGAAAAAGTCATCAACTACACTTTTGCGAAAAATGAGTTTATTGCATTTTATTTCATAATTTTCCATTGTTTATTTTTTGCGCTTATCAATATGCGCATATCTATTTTATTTACTAAGATTTTATTTTTTTATAACTCACTAACTACAGGTTTGCGATAAAATTGGTGAAGAAAACATCATTATCTACCTAGGGTTTTTGTCGATATAACAGTAGACAACTTATGCAGAAAATTTTGGTGGATAAAATGTTGTATTTAATATTTAACAAATTGTGGTATTCAAAATATTTGTTATCGAAATATTGGTATGATATGATAACTTTTATATAAAACACCGTATAACTCAAAACTATGAAAATGTAGATGATGCGTTTTTGTTCTACATAGACGATATATTCCAACCAAAAATGTACGCAGACAAACAAATTTTTGTTTATTGTGTTAGTTGAGGTCTTGGACAAGACCTGTTAAGTAAAGGCCAAGTTGAAAATGTGGTAGATTCACGAAAAATTATAACGATTGACACCAAATCAACACGTTCTAATCGGTCTAGAGATCTAAAAAAAAAGCAATTTGAATCAGAATTCCAAATCTTCTTGGCTATGTCCGTTTGTCCATTTCAGGAAGTACATGTATTTAAATTTAATTCATATCATCTTAAAAGGTGAGCCAGGTCGGTCATGTGTTCATTTAAACACCGAAATAGTAAATTAGTTTTTATCAGTCTAAGATTTTGACAATAAACGATTTGGCATCACCACATTGGGGATAAATATACAGCCCGATTATGGAAACTCCCTGAGAGATAATTCACGGGGAATTTAATTTTTTCTGATAAAAAAAACTTTAATTCTGAACAGACCAAGAGTCAAACAAAAAAGCTACTCCGAATAATCGAATATGTCTGTCCCTTATCACTATTCTCCCAGTCTATTTAGAAAAGAGAATATTATTCTCAAAAAAAAAAAAAAAAAAAAAAAAAATGACCCGGGAATAATATCTCCCTGAGAGTTTTCGTAATCGGGCTGATATTCTCTGAAAGTCACTCACACAGTTTATTTCTGGATTCTGTCTTTCTGAACTCAACATCTGCCCTAGACTGTTGCAGATCTCTCCCAGTGATGACAGAGTGTTCAGCATTCACCCTATCTGGGCCACAGGGAATTGCAGATCAAGACTCGGACTATCTTACAGATGTTAGTCCGAGCAAACTCTACTACTTGATAGAGTGTATAGAGAAAAAAACAATATATGAATTCAATCCAGACAGATGTGGCTCCGTTTAGATGAGAAACACAATTCCGGCCCCCTCAAGACCTGATGCATCATTGGTGTGAGTTATGCAATGAAACTGAAGGATAAGGTGGAGTAGGCCAATACACACTATATATTGCAGTATTTTTTTTTTGTTTTACCCATTTTTTTCGATAGTGATCCTCCATCATCAAATGTGTTAGAGATATTGGTCTTACGACACTGCTGTAGAGCGAGAGTGTTTATTTAATTTTCATTTTCCGATTCTTCCTCTGACAGTGCAAGTCATTAGCTGTAGTTCAAAGGGCATAATATTGCCCTCATCATGCCGTTACCAATTGTCTATCGCAATTTCTATGACTTTTACCGCAAAAGTAAAACAAAAAGTAACACAACCATCAATGACATTTCAACGTGTTCCCATTGGTATTGTTTTGTACCATTTCACTTAAGGTTAATTTGGCGAAAAGAAAAAAAAACAATTCTTTTTTTCTTGGCTGTCGTGTTTTTTGTTGTTGTTATCTCAAAACCCGCATAGTAGCAACAACATTCCGTGCTTTTAATATTTCCAGTGCCAGTGCCGGTGCCGGTGCCATTGCTGTCGCTGTTGTTTTCTTTTCAAAGAACTTGCCGAGCGGAGTAAAGAAAAAAAATAAAACGCTTATCAAGGCGGCGGTGGCGGAGTAACATGAAGCATTTTAGCTATAGTTTCCTGCAAAATTGTCTACCACATCCGCGTATGTTGTTATGTGTACTTAACGTTGTTGCCGCTGCTGTTGTTGCTGTTATTAATGAGGTGAGTGTGGTACAAAGGCTTTTGAAGTCACTTTTCACAAAGATCGAAGAACAAAACTGAAGCTTTTGTGTTTTTTTTTCTTTTTCGTTCACCATCCCACCCTGTCTTTTTGTCCGTTTTTGTTTTTTTGTTGGCCAAAAACATAATCATACATAAATGTACCGTTCTTTTGTATTTGTACTCTCTCAGTGTTCTCAAACATTATAAATAATATCAGATAGACACCCAAAAATAAAAAAAAGAGAAGACAAAATTGAAACTGAACACCAGCAATAGCCGTTTGTCCCAGCCATGTTAACAGAACAACAACAACAACAGCCGCTGGAGAAACAATGCAATTTAATGTTTTGAGATGGCGATGTTTTTGTTGTTGTTGTTGTCGGTAACAACACTTCACAGTAAAAACATTAAACTGAACTTTGGCGGTTAGTTCCTTCTGTTTTTGTTGTGGCTTTCACTGTTTCGCTGATATAAATGAGTTTATGGTTTGTTTCTTTATTGTTGTTGTACATATACCTATTATGAGTGGCTGTGTTCATTCGTTTGCCTGTGGCTGGCTGTATTGTTGTTGTTGTGACCCTTATTATCCAAAGGCCCCAAAAGTTAATGTTGCCATTGCCCCTTATTTGTCGGCCGGGAACATGTGTTGTTCATATTGTGTTCATGTTTGTTTCTTTGTGCCCCCCTCCTCCTCGGTTTATTCGGCAGCTCTTCTGTGGCCATTGACCTCAGATATTTTGTTAATGTGGCCTTGTAATCTTATGTAATATTCCTGGGCTCTCACAACAGGTACTAGTCAAAAAAAGAAAAACCAAAGAGCTGGTATTTGATTTTGGTCTGGGAAAAAATGTGGAAATGGAAAATGACGGTTTAATCACAGCGTGTAATTGAATGTAGCTTAGGGGAAGCTAATAAACGAGGATATCTTCTTTGAGTTTTTTGTTTTGGTTTAAACGAAAATTTATATGGGGATATCATATATAATATATATATATATATAATATGTGAGTAAAGTTAAAGTATTTTGTAAATTTTTCCGGGGTAAACATCTTTTTTACTATACCTTTTTTTAAAAAATTTGCGGAAAAATGCCCCAAAAAAATGAAAAATTCCCCAAAAAAATCTCCTACAAAATGGGGGAATTTTTCATAATTTTTTGGTAACATTTCATTTTTGTTTTTGGGGCATTTTTCATACGAACAAAAAATATAGTCCATCCAATTAAGGATCCATTTTCACGCTTACACAAAATCTACCAAGACATTTGTCTGAAATAATTTTCAGAGTATCCAATTCTGGATTTGTAACAATTACAATAAATTCGTGTTTTCATGTTCTTTAAATCCGGCATCCAATTAAAGCTAACACTGAGACATTTGCCTCAAATAATTTTCAGAATATCCAATTCATCTTACGCAATGGCGGAATTGGAAAAACATTATTCTAGAGCCAAACATTGCCTTAAGAGTAACTTAGGCCGACGATGGAAGCCATAATGGAAATACTTTCCACTGTGACTCCAGGCTTGAATTGAAGCTGGCACTGTCAGCTAAAAATTCTACAAGGACATTTCTTTAAAATAATTTTTAGAATATAATTGTGAAATTGTAAAAATTCCAAAAATGTTACTCCGAGAAAAATGTAGTTTGTCCTTGGTGGCCAAATGTGAAGACTTTTCTCAAATTAACGCTATCAGCTAAAAATGATACAAGGGCTATTTGTCTGAAATAATTTTCAACATATCCAATTCTTGTCTTGGAATTGTAAAAAAAAAAATTACTGGCTCCATGGAAGTCGAAGGGAAATACTGTCCATGATCAGCTAAAAACTCTACGAACACATTTGTCTGAAATAATTTTCGGAATAATCGATTTCGTCGCCTGGAAGGCAAATGGAAATAATTTCCGATGTCACACTACCTTTAAATTAAAGCTAACAGTGATGGCAATGCAAAACATGACATTAGTGCGACAGGAAAATCGCTCCGAAATATTTGTGACTCCTTCCTTAAAATAAAAGCAAATATTTAAATTCAAATTAAATGCTATTAACCCTTAGAGGACCGTCGATTTTCACCACCAGAAGATTTTAGCCTGAAGCACAACAGACGTTGAAAAATCATCAACGCTTGTGAACAATTGTAATGTGCGGTGATCTCAAATTATCTGTGAACGCTCGTTATCAAAATATGGGCAATTCAAGGAAATCGTGTTGAAAAATTTGGAACATCGTGGACGATTTGGCCACATCCAAAGACTTTTTTGGCCGTGTGTTATCAGTTCATACACGTTTGGTCATAATTTTTCAATCAGGGCATAACCGAATTGAACATCACGAATTTAAAGTCGCATTACAACTATTTCTATCACAATATAAATGAATTTAACACCAGTCACATGACAATCATGGGATGCTTTACTGACAGCCCACCGGAGTTTTTTTTTTATTAGAAGTTTAATATTGATTGGACTATTCTAAAAGTTACCCTATGAACAATGTATCCTTTCAATTCCACCATATGTAATCTTTTTTTTTTTAGAAATTCGTGTTAAAATATAAATATCCTTTAGCGGAGAATTTATCCTGTAATTTTTTTAGAGTTCCAAAAATACTCACTTTTTGCACAAATGCCGGTTGTGGTTTTCACGATGACCGTGTAAAAGATAATCCAGTTTCAACTATAGACAAGACCTTCAGATATTCTCTAGATCATGTTTTAAGAGTTTCTCTTAAACACAAAATGAGGCATTCTAAAGCTTCTTTGTCGTTCACTGGTTGGCAGAACTACTTTTTGGTTTAATTCATTTATATATTTGAAATATGTTATTGGGAAATTGGCATAATTTTTAATTTAATTTAATTTTTAATTCGACTCAGCATTTTTTTTTGTATTATTTCTCATACATTTTGATAATTTTTTCCTTTACTATTTTACGATTATTTTATTTCCTATGTGGTTATTGGTTCATTTCATTAATGTATTCGAAATATTTAATTTATTTTGCTATTTGAAAATTGGGATAATTCTTAATTCAGTTTTTTGATTTCCTATAAATGTGGATATTTTTTTTTTTTTGCTTTACGGTTTTACTATTTTTTGTTTGTTTTATTTATTTCCTGTACTGTGAACATCAACAACTCTACCACTTTTAAGTCACTGCTTCGACTTGAAATCAACGAGTCCTGAGGTTGTCTGACCTCATTCGAAATACACTTTTCTCTACTCAGCATACACTTTCGTAGAACCTCTCCAGCGAAACTTCTACGTTACCAAAGTTGTGTGAACACTAAACTCGTTTCCAACGCATTCGTAAAACAAAAACCTTTTTGGTTCTTTTACGATCGCCCAAAAGAAAAGAAGAAAAAAAAACCTCCAAGTGAAAAGAAAACCGAAAGAGAAAAACCATTCACAGGCCATACAACATTGTAATCCCAAAAATAAAATTGAGTTGTGAGAATTGCGCCAGCACAGCGAATGCTTAAATAGTTGTCGACATATTGTATGGTCAAACAGTCAAACGAACAAACAAATGCTATAGAACATGTTCGAAACAAACCGAAAATCACAAACAAAAACCGAAATATTGACTGTAAACGTGTAGTAAAGGAGACTTTTCAATGATTTGTTGTCGTTGTTGTGGTTGTTTGGTTTGGTTGCCCGTTCGGCTGTGGCGGCTGTTGCTCATGGTAGAATTTTCCCTGATATGCTTTGAACAAACGATACTTATGATGTGTCTTAGAAAGATGTTTGTTGTGTTGTTTGTTTCCAGTGATGTTGTCCCAAAGCGGCATTTTTCTTAGAGCATATTGAGAAGATGAAGATGGGACAACAACAACAGCAACAATAGCAACAACAACTTGTCAATGTTTAGATTTTTTTTTCTTTCATATATTGTAGATTTTCTCGTAGACTCTTCTTCCTAGTTATTGGTATTTGAAGCGGCATTTATTGTTTAAGTTTTAGTTTTTCTCGCGCTATCCCCGTCTCTGTCTACCGTCCGGTGTTTACTTTTCTTCTATTTGTATTTGTTTTCTTGTTAAGCGCTGGAAAATCGATGTAGACAAAGTAGCGGGAGAGGCAGAGATGGGCAAAATGCAAGAAACTGAAAAAAAAGGAAAACAAAACTTCAGGCAATATTTGTAATTTAATTGCTGTGATTCAATGACAGGTTACATCAATGGCTTTTGTAAATGCTGAGGAAAGAATCAACCCAACCGCCACCACCGACCCAGCCAGCGAGCATTGCTGCCATCATCGGTGGCAGCAACGGCAATGGCATCAAAGAAGAAGACAAACAAACGACATGGTCATCACATGGTGACGTGAGTTTATGTGACTGTAAGCATGCGAGCAAGTGTGTGCTTGTGTGTGTGTGTGAGTGTTGTCAAAAGAATTAGGTTAGATGAGTTTGTAAGAAAAATTGATTGCTTTATGAACCAGCACATGCACACACACAGGCAAATATTGTTGCAGTAATGTCGAGGAAAATCAAGTTTGCCTCTTAAGTCTTTGGTTTTTAAATCGAACATTACTTACCAAGAACTTGAAAAATGCTCAATTGTATGCTTTTTTTTCTGCGGAAAATGCACAGCTATGTGTTGTTTTGCCAAACAAGTTTTTGTGTATTTTTTTTGTATATTTTGCCAATCATGACATTGTTGCCACCACTACCATCTATAATTATAAAATGTTTTGTAACTAAACAAAATATTGCCCAAAATTAACGATGTATTTCTTAAGATTTCGGCGAAGGCTTGTTGCCAATTAAGTAGGCTTGCAGCAGCTAAGCGTTTTACATTGAAAACTGTAACTCTGTAATTTCAAGGTTCCGAAATGTGAAACGATGGGGACATTTCTAAGGTTGGATGTTAGATTTGTGTTAAAAAGATTTTGGTTTTTTAATCGGAGTGGGCGTTTTTATGGTTTGTTGATTATTATGTTAGCAGCAGCTGAAGTTTAGGCCAACAGTTTGAAGGCTGTCGTTTTAGTTTTTGGGTATTTTTCTTTTGTCGCTAAAGTTTTATCAGTTTGTTGGCCTACTGCTAGTGGATCGAGAGCTAAGAGATACAACAGATACTAACCGTACTGGGAAGTAGAGCGTTTATTAGTTAGTGAGCCAAAAACCTTCTCGGCTTAATCCAATTCTGGCATAATATCTGTAAGCAACAGAGTAGTTGACTGGCATGACTTGGCGAAACTGTCACAACTCTGGCTCAGAAACACCGCAGGTGATTGTCGAGCCAATGCATCCCCAGAGGGTGGTTTCTGTGGCCCACTTTGTTGAGAATGTCCCTGGAAAAGCCATTTCGCTTGAGAGTGAGTGCAGCACAGGCATAAAAAAACCAATTGTTGTGGCCCAAGATTGAAGTAAAGGACCTGAACGATCTTTGGTATCAGCAGAGCCATGCGACACAGCGTTCGATTTAAACGTATGTATTTACATATCTGTTTCTATCATATTTTTGATCAGCCCTACAAGTGATGTGACAGCTGCTACTATATCTGAAATATTTCCTCTCAAAGTGTAAGGCATTTGGCATTAAGTCACCACCGTCCGCGCACTGGACGAAAAATTTGCCACATAAAATGCAGTTCATGAAATCTGTCCATGCTGAAAGCACCTACAACATGTAGACGTTCTTGTTCTTAATGAACAACTGTAAATTAAAATTAATTACTTTCTTTTTCTTTTACGTTATTTTTTGTTTATGGCCACAACTCAACCACAATGAACCCCTCCGGACTTTGCAATTTCTGCGGAAAAATAAAACCGAAGAAAACTGCACAGAATAGTTAGTTATTATTAATTGCGTGCCTGACTGCTAGAATAGTCGAAGAAACATAACCAGACGTAGGCCCTAGAAGAAGAACAATACACTAAGGAAAGAGATAAAGCAGGAAGGAATGAAATCATCGTTATCGCTTAACTGAAGCAGAAACACAGTTTGTTGCCTAAGTCTTTTGATTTGTTTAAGTTTTTGCTACCGCCAACAGAGGCAGTCGGTTGGCGAGACCAAGTCACTAGCCTCGCCTATATGTGGTGGACATTGCATTTCTAGTGGACATGGCGGTGGCAGACATACCGACAGACATGAACCGTTTTGAAACGGTTATTTAAGTAAGGTTTCTTTCATTTAATAAATATCAGTTGTTGCTGCATTATGGGTTAAAAGCACAGACACTAATTGGCGTAAATTGTTAGGAAACACATCACGATGTAGTCGTTTATATTCAACAACAAATTTGAAATGAGCATTTGTGAGTAGTTTAACATTTTCTTTATTTTTATTTTTTCGTAGAGAAGCGTGCTATTTTATTCGAATTAATGTGAATTAATATGATTTAGAGCTGTAAATGAGAGATGTCAATGAACCCGTTTTCACGTTTTATTAGCACTGAATACGATTAACCACTAAGATCGTCACTAACATCCATTTCTAATGGTTAAAGGCTTCGATTTCAGTGGTTAGAACATGGCTAGTGACAAAGTGGTTTCAGCACTGAATTCTCCTTAAAGAACAATCACTGATGAAACAACAAGTGACTCATACACCTTCACTTATGTTCCATTTCCTTACAATCCAAACACATTCTTCTCTTAACCTTAGCCCACGTACTCAGTTTATTGCCTCCAGAAACTAACCACACTGTCATTTATTTCTTCATTCATCATTCCTCCCCAGTCATTGTCATTCTCATCGTCAGCATGATCCCCCCCCCCCCCCCTAGATCTCTATTGTTCCGATAACAATCATTATGGTTTTATAATTATATTATATATTACGTATGTGTCATCTAATGTAGTGCCAGTGCAGTGGCAAGTGTACAATTCATTCATACCATCTTCCATTTTCCTCACTGTGTATGCGCATGCGTAATTGTTGTAGGCTGCGCATGCGCATTTACTCCTACACGCCGGCACACGTACCCACACATAGAAACGTTTGTAGATCTGTCCCTGTGATAATGTTTTACATCGTGGTATATTAATTAGCACGTAGCACGTAGAAGTGTAGCATTACAACAGGCATGTTGGTGGGGGCCTGGTGCTGTCATTGTCATTAGTTATGTTGTGTTTGTTAAAATAAACACTTTTCCCTCTGATAATCTTTGACAGTCCCATAAATATGAGTTTTATTTTCATGTTCACATATTTTTACGCTTTGTTAAATCGCAGACTCATATGTGTGTGTTTATTTTATTACCATTTCATTATTGCATGTCGAAAATTTATGGTGAGAAAAATGGCGCCTGACATGGGATTGGAATAAAATACAAAATAGGTAAAATAGGCTCACCACGAACCAAGAACTTCTTATATAAATTATTAATTAAATTATTTTAAAATTTATCAGATTAAGACAATCTTTGTCCTTGGGACAACTTTGGTAATAGAAAGAGGCTGTAGGTTTTTACTGCCCATAAACTTAATAATAAATTAATTAAAGTAATGATTGCTCTGTTTATTTAAAGCCAATCGAGATATTGAAAGGCAATTAAATAAATAAGTAAGTTGTTAGTGACTTGTTGGATTAAAGACTTTTCGAGTTTAAGTCTGAAGGATCGTCCCACCGTAGCTTAACTGTTGGGCAGCCAAGTTGGAAACCTTGGCTCACTAATTTTTTTTTAATTACAATACAAACTAAATTTATATTGTAATTTTGGCACACTACCAACTCGTCTACGAGGGCGCCTTTCAATTTTTTAAACACGCGCCAAATATGTATTTCTGGTCTCACTTACCTTGCAGAATTTATACAAACATGGCGAAACATGTTTTCGTATAATTCGTTCAAGGAAAATAAAAAACTGTCCTACGAACATAGAATTTGGAAAAATTCCACTTTTGCCCTGGGTAATATGTTTGCAAAATTCACTATGGAATTGAGATTGGAGCTGTTTGTCGAATAGAAGTTTACCATACCGCCCTTACTTCCAGTAACTGCCACGATATTTCCTCTAAAACTTTAACAAGCACCGGGTTTTCTACAAATTTTCGGAAGTGCTGCACTGGACTTATGATAACAGTCTGAAAGTCATAAATTTGTTTTTGTTATTTTCCTAAAAGTTATTCAAAACATAGCGACATTTCTCATTTCTCAAACAATGTAAAAAAACGTTCCAAAGATTTTAAGAAAATAAACAAAAAAAATTTATAAAAAAGAAGTTTTGATTTTTTAAAGGAAGGTTTTGGTACTTATAAAAAAAGTTCTGATTCCATAAAAAAATATTTTTGGATTTTTTAAAAAAAAATTTTAATTGTTAAAATTTTTTTTAATTTTTTTTTAACAAAACATGAATTTTTAAAAAAAAATTGATTTTATAGAAAATTTTGATTTTTTAGAAAAAAAAAATTGATTTTTCAGAAAAAAATTGATTTGTTAGAAAAAAAATTTGATTTTTTAGAAAAAAATTTTGATTTTTTAGAAAATTTTTTATATTTTTTAGAAAAAGTAAATAAAAAAAAATTTATAAAAAAGAAGTTTTGATTTTTTAAAGAAAGGTTTTGGTTCTTATAAAAAAAGTTTTGATTTCATTAAAAAAAATTGTTGAATTTTTTAAAAAAAAATTTTTTTTTAAGAGAAAAATTTAATTTAAAAATAAAATTGAATTTTTAAAAAAAAAAATTATTTTTTAGAAAATTTTTTTTTTTTGATTTTTTAGAAAAACATTGAAATTAAAAAAGATTTCATTAAAAAAAATTTAATTATCAAAAAAAAATTAGTATTTTAAAAAAAAAATTATTTTTAAAACAAAATTTTGATTTTTTAGAAAAAAATAATTTGATTTTTTAGAATTTTTTTTTTTGGATTTTTTGGAAAATAAAATTTGAATTTTTTAAAAAACATTGAAATTAAAAAAAGAAATTTTAAATTTTTAAAAAAGAAATTTTGAATTTTTAAAAAAAAATTTAAATGTTGTAAGTTTATAGTAATCTTCAATATAAACCACAAATAAAAAAAGATGAAAAAAAGAACTTTTAATTTCTATCTTAAATTACTCATAAGATTTAAAAAGTACAACCTATCAGGGAAAGCCCTATTTCTCTGCCCTTTCACTAGGTTTAAAATGTTTCAGCTTGATAAAAATCCAATTCAAGTGGTAGAAGCTTCAGTTTCGATACTCTGTGTTAAATCACAATGGCTGCTAGGGAACTTTTGCAGTACCTCTGCTACTTATCCGTCGTATATTTAATTGCAATCGGTATAGTATTCTCGAAAATCTATGTTTATCTTTGTCGGTAAGCGTCCGCGAGGTAAGGGGTTGTGGGTTCGATTCTGTCGAATCGAAAATCTAGCCATTAGGTATGTTTACCCTTGGACCCGAAATTAGAATATAAATTTACTTTGTACTGTAATTAAAATAAAATAATAAAAAAAAAATTGTCGCAGAACTCACTGTGATATCCTTTAAAATTTTACTCTGTCGGCGTGATCTGTTTTTTTTTTGTAATTCCAATTATTTTGTTTGCCTTTCAGCTGCATAGAATTTACTATAAACCAGATTTTACTTAAAATTTTTATTTTTTTACTGCAAACAAATTCTATTGCTGTGACTTATTCCCCTTACAAAAACTCCCGATTTGTATTTCTCATAAAAAATTAAAAAAAAAAATATCTGTTTCTGTTTTCCTCCATTAAAGATTTTCAGTTAATTAATGTGTGTTTCCGTTTGTCTCTAAAACGACAGACTTAAGCAGCCAACTTTCTTTTGTGTGCGTGATGGATTGTTGGGTGGTGTACATTTTATTCTAAATACACTTCAAACGCAACTCTCAAACCCACTTTTGACAACTTTCCATGTTAATTCACTCATTAGTGTCAAGATTTTGTCTTCTGTTATATTATGTCGAACATGTATTTATGGCAAAAAAAAATAGATGTACTTAGCATTTTCAGATCTCTCCGTCTGTCTGTCTATCTGTCTGTCTATCGTATTATAGTCATCTAAACTTGTTTGAATATGTATAACTTTGAAACTAATTATTTATAACTTTCTGTTGTGTTTTTCTTTTCATTCTTTCATTTCAGGTAAGTTCTCATGACTCATATATAAACGGTATGCGCCATGGTCACCGGAGGCCGGCTGTGGCCACGGGCTTTCATTTTGTTTCCCTCCATTGTGGCACAATTAACGCATTACTGACCTACACATAGCTCAGTGGCAGTGGCAGCAACTTTCAAATGCCTCAGAAAGTGTTTTAGAACGCACACCCAACGAATAGGGTCAACCATATAAAAGTAGCAGAGTAAGTACGAGTATGCAAGGGGGGTATATGATGATAATGACCCAATTTCTTTAAATAAGGAAATAAAACAAAAAAAATAACAACTGCGTGACAAATATTACAGAAATTACGGACACGCAATTTATCTCCAGTTGCGTTTAAAAATCACAAGAGAAATGGAAACTTTTTGAGAAGCCGCCCACTTGCCGGCAACATTGTTGAATGGGAATGGTTTGGGGCTTAGAAGTGAAATTCAGTTGGTTTTGTTAAATGTCTGCCTGTGTGTGGTAATTTTCAATAATTTGGGTAATTTATGTGCCCCCCCCCACCCCCGTCATCACCCGCTGACCAAAAAACGAACACTTGACATTTCAGGTAATGATAGTGTTACGGTGGCCAGAGATCATGTTGGCATCAGCGACTGCGAAGATGACGATCATGAGTCTGACATGAGTCTATGGTGTCTGTTTGGGCCTGGCAGTTGTCGTCTGTTGGGTTGCTCTCCATCTTCTACCACGGTAATCTGGTATGGAAATTTGTGTTGCTTTGTTTACCAAGTTATTGTGATGATCTTCATGATAAGCTATAATTTTATGTACATTTCCATGAGATTTGTTTTGAGGGTTAGATGGTTGGATGGATGATGGCTTTGGATGGCTGCTCTATGGGTCGATCTTCTCTTCAAGAATATTGACTCGCACTCGGCTGGCTGCCTCTGAGGAAAAAGCAAAAGTTTCACTTACTGTAAGGTTGCCGTTGTTTGGTTGTTTGTTTCAATTGTAATTTCACTTACGCCCAAATAACCCAGATTCACTTGTATTAACATTTCGAACAGCCATTCCAAAGCCAAACATTCCACTCACCCCCGTCCATTGTAGCATCTTCGCCTTTCGCCACCATTTGCCATACAACATCGAATCGTGAGAATTATTTGTGGTTTGCCAAGGAAGAGGCGGGTGGCGACTGTTGCAGTAAGGCGGAATAGTCATCATTATGCTGCTTATAATTGAAAGAAGAAATGCAAACAGCCAAGCCATGGCTGGCAGCTGATGGCGGGAAACCGCAGCCAGAGCTACGGCAACATGATTATGTCGTCAATTTCCTTTGGGTCATGGTTTTGTGTACGTCTTGGCAGGCACTTAAGTGATTGCACCAAACAATTTCGCTTTTTAGCATAGCAACCTCCTCAGACCCATTACGTTGAGAAAGTAAACAGCATCGCAGTAGTGGGGCACACAAGGAATTACAAAAGCCAACTGACCCTAAATGCAGCAAAATACGAAACAGAATTCCTCAAGATTTTGAGGTTGAAGTCTTTATTTGCTCAAAAGAAAAGGCGGCATTTATGTTTCTTTCACTCTGTGGGATCTTTACATGTTGGTCATGTTCTTGGCTGTCTGCTAACAATACATGACTCATACGTACGTACGTAAATATGTTGACTTCAAATGATGAGGCTTCCAAACAAACATGACTATCCGAAAAGTAACAACAACCATAACAATAAAAATCCCTCCGACAACGACATGTATGGCAAATAGGTGGCGTGGGACGTGTATTAAGTGAGGTTAAGCATGAACTTAAATAAATTTATATACGTTCGACGTCTCTAATTTACAGATCTCTAAGCCTTCTGTATATTTGCCATATCTATTTGAGGGTAGTGAGTTGGCCGATTGTCGATGCAACTAAGGAACTCACTCCACGGTGGGTGGGAGGTATGCAAAGGGTTTTCCAACAAGAGGTGTAATTTTGAATAACCCAAGCGATATTGTTGAGAAGCCTCTCCATCCTCAACGTGTGACTGTTTGGTGCGGCGTCAACGAACCTTACTTTTCAAAAGTTTGAATCATCAGTTACGGTGCGTTCATTGCGCTATCGCGAGATTATTTATGATTTTTTATGGTCGGAGTTGGATGATATTGATCTGAACAACTTTTACATTCAACAAGACGGCGCTACGTGCCACACAAGCAACGAAAACATTGCTCCTTTAAGGGAAAATTTCCCGGACCGTGTTATCTCTCGAAGAGGTGATCACAATTGGCCACCGAAATCTTGTGATTTAACACCTTGCGACTTCTTCCTTTGGACCACGTGGAAGCGTCGATTCAAGACCTCAAAGATAGAATTCGTGAGGCTATCGAGGACATAGGACAGCCAGTTTGCGATTTGGTTATGCAAAATTTAATAAAAAAAAGGTTATGGTCCTGTAGGCGTGATCGTGGTGGCCATTTGGCTGATGTTGTTGTTCATTATTAATGGCATACCTTTCTCTTTATTATGAAATAAACATCCGATCATTTATCTCAAAAATTGCCATTTTTCTTTGAATACCAAAATAACACCTCTTATGTAATTTGATCCAATATCCGACAATTTCCCTGAAACTTTACACAACTTATTACACCATCCCCATTCAGTTTCTTAAAGACACTCAAACACACACATTCCGACTCAGATGATTAAATGGAAAACGTGCCCTGGCAAAGCAGATCTTTAACATTTGCAAATATTATGACGAAGTGCCTGTGGGATTCCAAAGAAAAATCCAAAACTAAAACTTTTTTTTTTTGTGTTGTCGAATAAGTTTCTCGCATTGTTCTCGCCTGTATTTCAAAAATCAACCTGTTTGTTGTCCATAACTTTGGCAAGTTTTCAATCTGTTTTATAGTATTTGGGGCGGGTGTCCATTACCACAAATTTCAAATCTCATTTTGTAGACAAGGAACATCCTTGTTGTGGCAATTATGCTGCCTCTTGTTCTTGTTGCTGCCAAACCATGCACATGATGACTTTGACTTTGGACTGCCAACACACACTCACACAAAGGCGGACTCTGCCATTCTAACATTAAATGGTGGGTAATTTTCTGCGCAGTTTTAGTTCTCGTTGCCATTTCCACATGTCTGACGGTCAAAATGTTCAAATGTGCTTTTGATTGAGATAACATTTGTCTAAGGTCCATGTTGTTCATAACATGTATATTGTAGTTTACGTTTCTCTACTTTCGTCTAGTTGTGGCCTGTATGGTTACCCCCATTTCCCACAGGCCTGGGAAATTTTGTACTTTATTTATTTTATTTTTTTTTTTTTTTTTTTTTTGTACTATACCACAATACAGTGTTATTTAGAGGCCATTAGAAAATAAACGTAATTTTTTTGTTTTGCCCCTTGCCAAAATCGAGTAGAATAAAAAAAATCACAAATACATGATGTATTCATTCGTTCCTGGGCAGTGTGCGGTGTTCGGGCTTCGTGTCTCCATAAAAAAAAGAAACAACAGAACATCATGACCCAAATATTATAGTTTTATATCGTAGTTTTTTTTTTTTCGTTAACCCAGTCATCATCTGTGGCTCATGTTCATGTGCAGACTTACGTTTGGTACATATGGCTGTTTGGCTGTTTGTGGCCATTTTTTATGTGAATTGTGATTTTTTACTTTGCTGTAAAGTTGTTTGTAACTAATATGCTTTAATATGGCACTCAAATGATGACAATTTAGCCTTAATAATATGGTAGACTTTCAGTCGTTTCTTTTGTTTTGTCTTTGCGGTTCTCGAGTTTGTCGGCAATATCGGCTACTCCCTGGGGGAGGTTAATTTAAGACAGTGTGGACATAATTTGATCACAGAGTTTTTCTTGAAGTGTAGGGAAATTCATTTTGCAGTAAGTGTTTACTGAGGAAAAAAAGGGATGGTTATTTCGGAATGACAAATGTATATTCAAATATTTTTATTTTTTGTTAAAAATTTGATTTTTAGTCCTTAACAAATTATTTCACCCAGTAGTAAAGGGTACACAGATTGTTTTCACCCGGTATTTCGGTAGCTGTCACTTTTGAAGCTTTTATTCTTTGACATTTCTCAAGTAGAAACTACGCCATATTATTAAAATTTAATACAAAAATGGTAAAAACTTGCAGTCACAGTTCGCAAAAGAACAACTGACAATATGGCTGATGTAGCCCAAAGTATTGAAGAAAACCCAGGTTCGTCGATTCCACGTCGTTCTTTGGAATTGGACATTCCACAAACGCCGTTACACCGTATTTTGCATAAAGACTTGGGTCTTAAAGCTGATAAAGTTCATCAACAACGTCCTATCTTTGCTGATTGGGTCCTTGAAATGCATGAAAATGATCCGAAATTCCATCGATAAATCATCTTGACTGATGAGGCCCATTTCCACCTCGGTGGCTACTCCATCAAGCAAAATTGTCGCATCTGGGGCTCGGACACCCCAATACTTATTGTTGAGAAGCCTCTCCATCCTCAACGTGTGATTATTATGGTCCGGCGGGGTCATTGGTTAAGGTGAATGGATTGCGCTATGGAGAGATGATTAATATGATTAGGGGTGATCACAATTGGCCACCGAGATCTTGTGATTTAACACCTTGCGACTTCTTCTTTTGGGGCCACGTGAAAGAATAGGTCTACGCCAACAGCCCAGCGTCGATTCAAGACCTCGAAGTTAGAATTCGTAAGGCTGTCGAGGACATAGGGCAGTCACTTTCCGATTTGATTATGGAAAGAATATGCTCCTGTATGCGCGGTCGTGATGGCCATTTCGCTGATATTGTAAATGTTTTTCATTATTAACGGCATACCTTCCTCTTTATTATGAAATTAACATCCGATCATTTATCTCAAAAAATTCAATTTTTTCTTTGTATACCAAAATAACAGCTCTTGTTGTAGAACTCTGTAAAAGCCCTGGAATTTTTATTCGATTCTCAAACGATATAAGAATGAGGCAAAGACTTTCGTAAATGGTTTCTCCCTCTCTCTGTCGCGTTCGCTCTCTCTCTCTTTCTCCCTCTCTCTGTCGCGTTCGCTCTCTCTCTCTCTTTATCCCTCTCTCTGACGCGTTCTCTCTTTTTACCTGTCGCTTTTGCTGTCTCTCTCTCTTTCCATATCTTAATATATATTTACCCTCGACACTGATCAGTGCTACCACTTTGAGGCGAAGAAAATGTAGCAAATCTGCTACATTTTTTTGTTAAAATGTAGCAGATTTTCAAACACTGGGAAATAGTGTATTGTGGAAAACTGTGCCTTGGAAGGATACATTATGTTTAAAAAAAATTAAATCAGATTCAATTAGTTGATTTTTTAAATAAAAAATAATTTATTTTATTTAAATCGATTGGGACACTTTTATGAAATTCATAAACTGAAAAATACCGGCGCCAACCCGCCGCACAAAAATTTACCTAGCCCTAATTCATAACGGGATTTTTTTTTTGTTATTTCACGAATGTACACAAAATGTAGCAAAATCAAAATGTACGTACATAAATTTAAGGATGAAGAAAAAGTAGTAGATCTACTACAATTGTAGTAAAGTGGTAGCGCTGACACTGATTCACTGATACACTGATTCACTGATTCACTGACTCTGTCACGCAGTACGTAGGAATTTAAATAGGCATTCTATAATTTTCTATAAATAATAATAATAAAAAAAATTATATTTTTTTTTTGTACAGAAATTGTGTTTTCCCCAAATTTTTATTTTACCAACATTTTTTTTTTCCAAAATTTTTTTTTTACAATTTTTTTTTATTTTTACAAAAGTTTTTTTTTACAAATTTTTTTTTTCAACAAAAAATTTTTTTTTTCAACAAAATTTTTTTCCATATTTCAACGGGCGCCATAGGCGCATTACAACTTACTAGTAATAAATAATAACAATGCCTTACAAAAAAACCCGAAGTTACTAAGAAATGACTACAAAGTTTGTGCACTACATGAGATTGACCAATGTCTCTCTCTCTATGATAAGAAGACATTTTAACTCTTTCCGGCGCGGTGGTATGAAAACTATACCACTTATCTAATTAATTTTCCTACATTCTGTGTGCAATGGTATATGGTGGTGGTATAAAAATCATACCACATCCTTGCGCGAAATCCTGTTTTTTTTAAACATTTTTTTCAATAAATTACTTCTATAAATAAAAGCAAATAAAAATTTTCTTTAATTTTTGCCGATTTTATATAGTGCGCCGGAAAGAGTTAAAGAACGCATTCAGGAATTAATTGTTGATTCTCCAACTTGAGGTTAGGGCTTTCTTACGATATAGGAATTTGTTTTTGTTTTTTCACCTCTTAAATAGATTCGAAAATAGGTGCTTGGTTATGTAAAGTATTTTATAGATAGGACTTTGCTCCTCTTGCGATTTTATGTAGATCTGACAATTTGTATTCATCTAGGCTGAACCCTGTACTCGAGAGCGCCGAGTGCCAGTAGCCCATGCCTGGCACTTCACTACCGACCAGAGAGACGCCTATGGTCGGTTTTATTTCGCAAGTTAGCACTTTCCTTAAATGTTTTCGGTATGTCTGTATTTTTTTATCTACCTTTTATTTTTATCTCAAACAATTAAATCAACATATAAAAACAACAAAATTCGATGCGTGAAATGTTCAAAGGCTGTGACACATTTGGTCAGACGTCATTCTGGGTGCGCCACAGAAGACATCACGATTCAACGTATTTTTTTTACTTGTGTGTGCTTACAAACTATGGCACATTAGCCGACAATTTGAACAATTTGTCAAAATGTTTAGTTTTTCTTTCTTACTTTGCAAAATGGCAAACCATTTATGTCGTTTATGGGTCACCTGAGTTGGGTACCACTTTTAATGCTGGCTCCCTCTGGTACCAATGATGACAAGCCAGCCACACTGAAATTGTTTTAATATCCCAAAACAATTGCCGGCAATTTAAACGGTTGAAATTATGGTATGCGACCACATCTAATGAAGATCTGTTAAATTACAATTGAGCGCCGATTGGCGTTTGTGCCATGTCCACCTTCAAAGAAATATTTTAATAACATAAATACGTATCCCCCCCCCCCCCACACCGAATGAAAACCAGCAATGAATCGGACATTGCTGACACTGACACAAAAGCCATTTAAAATCGTTTAAATGCAATATATTTTAGCCATGTAATTACGGGCAATTGACTTGACCACCAACCATAACGTCGGACAAAAATGCAGACAGTCTTACGACTTATGGAGGGGGCAGGCAGGCAGGCAGGATATAAGGCACAGTAAACCGCAATGAATTTGTATACAAAAACAAAAAAGAGAAAGAGGACAATTGAAAGATGGTCGTAAAACAGCGCCGAAGATACGAATGGAGCTACTCCGGCCACAAAACCCACATATACGGCTCGAGTAGCGTAGAATTACGAGATTCATACGCTCCGATATCGCCGCATCGCACAAATGCCGCATGATGTTTGTTTTAATAAACAAATCAATTCTGCAACAAATGACACATTTTCTGTTTGGCTATCATGTTTTTGGTGTCTTTTGTTATTGCTGTTGTTGCATTTGTTTCGGTTTGTTTGTGTCTTTTCCGAGTTTCGAACAAAACTAACGATAAACAAATGAAAATAAATCTTTTATTGAAATTCAATAGAGTTTCCATTCAGACTATCAATGCGTACATTTTCCAGAAATATGCGACGTTTTGTTTTTCTTTTTCCATTGAGCCTGTTTTTATTGTTGTTATTGTGAAAATGTGGCCAAACATGTTTTGGTTTTTGGTTGTTTTTATTTTCTCCATCTCCCTCTCTCCTATCTCTCTCTGTGTAATTTTGTTGTTATTTTCATATTGATTGTTGCAAGTTTAGTAGGTTGTTGTAGTTGCCAGTTGTTGCCGATGATGCTGGTGATTTTTTGTCTTAGATACACTTTTAACATTAACAACGTCATTACTAATGCCACCACTACTCACTCACTCACCGTATTGAGGAGACATTGGGCGCAACAACAACAACAGCCGCTGCAGCAGCAGCAACGACAATTGCGGCAACATTTGAATCATTACAGCGGCAGCAGTACAGCAACATCATCACCATTCCCAAAGGCCGCCAAATGTTTTGCCACTTGGATTTCCTGGCAATAATGTGAAATAGCAGGGCTTATGATAATTACAGGAACAAGATTTTATTATTGAACTCTGGTAGACATTCTAAGTACATCATTAACAAAGCCTTAACGTTTCCATAGTTGAAAAAAAAACAGATCAAATTAAGTGAATTTATAAGAAGACATTTGTAATACAGTCAAAAACGATTCGATTGAATTAAAATTTAATTGGCATTACACTGAAAAAAAAAGGTTCTTCAATTTGAAGAATTAGGACATCATTTCCAACCGACTACACTTTTCTTCAATTCCGTATATCAATTTGATGAAATTCTATATGAATTTGATGAACATTTTACACCAATTTGAAGAACATTGTACGTCAATTTGATGAACATTGTAAATTGATTCATCAATTTAATGAAGAACTATTGAAGAATCGTTTTCTTTGATTTGATGTACAGTTTTTTTTTCACAGTGTAGAGGCGGGAAATTATTTATTTTTTCGAATTGAGTTTATTGAAACTCGGTTTCCGTTTTCCTTTTTTTTTTTGAATTGAGTGTGAACTGTGAACTCAGTTCACACAGTGATTACTTCTGAGTAAAGGTTGTATTTATATAGTAAAAATTAATACACCGGAGATCAGCATATTCTGGAACATAAATACTGGCCAAACATTTCCAATTCAATATATTTGTTAAAATTTCTCAGAAAATGTAATCACAGCCCTAAGTCAATAAAATACAGCAATAATTGCAATAACTTTTCTTAGTTTGTTTCACATGAAAAAAATAGTTGAAATTGTAGTCCATATACTGACAGGTCGAGGCTTAGAGGACATGACCTGGTACCGGTTCCAGGCATATTTAAAGCTACAGCCATATTTGTTGTCTGCATACAGTCCTAGCGGAATAATTGCAAGGCATTTGCATAAACTACCCTATGTAAGACAGTCTTTTCAGATACAAAATTCATTATTTCAGATATTGGAAAAAACTGATTGCAGAATACCTTCTTAGAGCATTCCCGTCTCCTGTGGATTCTCAAAAAGTGTATTTTTAGCAGATCTTTCTTTTATCTACTAAATGGCAAACTACAGTCACAAAATATCACCGTTTCACTAGTCTTTACAAACTCATTCTGATTACTGAGGGCCTTATTTGGGAAGTTATTTGTATTGTCCATTAGGAGAGATAAAGAAAGAGAGAGGGAGAGATAAAGAAAGAGAGACGGAGAGAAATACCTTCCCTCATTCCTGATTGCCTTCTTCGAGAAAGTCCTTCGGATGGTAGTCTTAGCATATTTTACAGAGAGAAATGGGAGATGAGGCCATCCAAATTTAATGTTTCCATTCAAGTCGTGCATTTCTTCCTAAAGATGCACTTTTGAAATTTCTACTTATTTTCTATTGTCCTATGTGTCCTTCTTCCAGATTGGAAGGCCATCTAACTGTCTATTATCGGAAGTCGCCGTTACCGATTACCCCGATTCGCCGCCTAAAAGTCCTTGCGTAGACCCGAAGATATCTTCTGGACCTCCTAGAAGGTTTTTCTCTTGCCGCTGAGACCATAAGACCGCAGCTCACAGAGACCTTTTGTAGTCCTTGTTTTTGCCGCATCGAATAATCTACCTCTTGTTGCCAACAGCTAAAAAAATCAGCTCTGACGGTTGCAAAAAAATACAATGCACCAGAAAAGGGGCAATGCCCCCTACCAAAAACAAAAATTGTCTAGTTCAGTCTATGGAGACGATACCTCATTATTTTCCATAAAAGTTTGTACTCGGGCTATGACTATGACTTTTTTTGCGCATGAAACACTGAGACTTCTTCGTCAAATGGACGTAGATAGTTTGCCTTATATTTTATTTAAATCCAAGTAAGTTCCATAATTACGGACCCGTTACTACTTTGGAAAAGAGACTAAGGCAAAAGTACTGTAATATCCCCTCGCTCAAAAGGTTATATATTTTTACGAAAGGCGCAATACTTTCGGGAGTTCAAATCAAATGAATCAAATGGCACTTTGTCTTTTAGTTTAGTTTAACAATTTTGTTTTAACAATTCTGTACTCTTTTCTACGATGAAAGTCTTAGTCCAGTTTATAATTTCCAGATCTGATTCTGCTCTGGCAGAGAGACTCTGAGGCAGGTCGCATAATATTTTATTGGAATATATTTTATTCTACAAATACTGTTGGGTGGCCTTTTAAGTGACGTCAGGAAATAGATTTGCTTAATACAAATATTGATAATAAAAAAAATGCGTTTAATATTTCCATTTCACCTTTCCCCGTTTTGTCCTCCACATCCTACCCTAACTTTTTATACTTTCTACACTTAAAACATATGTATGTATGTCCCATCTTTAGTTTTTCATCTTTTCATAGAGTTGATGTTGTTGTTGTTTTCTGTTTTTTTTTACAAAATGATGATCTGCAGCCGCATTATTGTTGTGTTAGGTCGCTCAGTATTCATACAGGAAATTTTCATGATTATTAAGTTTTTTCTTTTTCGCCGCTGTTCTTGTGGTCCACTCAAAAATGGAAGACACTGACCAGGCCAATATTTATCTCTGGCACATGTTGTTAGAGACTCTTTTTTTTTTTCCATTTTCTTAATATTATTGTGCTTTGTTGTTGTCGTTTCTTTCGATTTTTTTTTTCTGAAAAGAAGATTCACTGCTTCCCCTCATTCAGGTTCTCTATCAAAACCAAAGTCACTGCAACATTTTGCAGAAGACACAGAATTCCTTTGGAGTTTACACACATGTAAGTGTGTGTGTGTGTGTGTATGTGTTCGAACTGCCAACATTGCGGTCTTTTAAATATTTTTCTATTTCTATAGAGGTTTTTCTGTTTTATTTTTCTTTGTACGCCATAGTTTTTTTTTAGCTTCTTTTGAAAATTGGTGTCTTAAACTTGATTTTGTAACAGTTCTTTCATTCTTGGCTAACTGTCGTCCCAACTCTCTCGCTGGATGGCTAGCTGGCTGACTGGTGGCTAGCCAGTAATGCAACATGTTGGACGGTATTTCTGAATTCTATGTCGCTACCACCACGGCGATGGTCCAAAACCAGCAACAGCATCTTCCTCGTTTTGCTTCTTGTCCAGAGATTTATAGTAAGAAAAACCGCATCAGTCTTGGGTTTTGTGTGGTGCTGCGCATTTCTTCTTCTCGTTTCTGTCCAGCATCACTGTACTACCTCCCCTCTGGATTTTGCATAGTTTGTTGCATGCTGCCGTTGTTGTCGTCGTCGTCGTTTTTGGTTATGAGGTGTGAGATTTGGGTTGTGTTCCACATTGTCACCGTAAGCTGCCACAGCGAATCTCCGCATATTGTGCTGGTGGTACGTATGGTCATAGAAAAAAGTACATGGTGTTGCTTGCCTGCCTGCCTGTGCAACGCCAAAGCGACGACAAAATTGTGACTTGTTGTGACACTGAATCCCGGTTTTATGACAAGTTTTTTTTTCCGCTTTTCACCTTTTTTGGTCTGTTATTTCTAATCTGTTATTGTTGCTGTAAAGAATTTAGTTTAATATCGTTATTATTATTGTCGTTTGTTGTGGCCTGTTGTGGTTGTAATAATTACTGGTGCGGTGGGTCTATTCCAACAATACTATTTTGTTCATTTTATTTGATTTGGTTTTGATTGTTTGTCGTCGCTTCACAATTAATCATTCGTTCAATCAACATCTTTCAAGATTGCCAACTAATTTGAATATTTTGATGTTGTGATTTTCTTTTTCAGATTTGTATCGGTGTTTTTTTTTTACATTTGATTTATTTCTCGTTTCCAGTCATTCTGTTATTGTTTTAGTCATTAACACACTTTTATATGGAAATGTTGATTAAGAAAAGTTATAGAAATTGTGCTAGAAGCTTATTTTACACGTAATTCATTTTAGATTTGAAAAACACTTTCTCTGTGTCATTTGCTATTGTTTTGCCGAAGATTTGAAACAATGTATGTATATTCTCATGTTTTGATTACGGCTACGTTAATCAGAATTACCGACATTTCCACAATGTCTGGTTAGCTAAATACGATTTTTAAATGCTCTTAAGGCCTACATTTTGAGAAATGAGTCTACAATTTTTTTGCAGTTACTCTACTTTAGTTTTGTCCATCGAAATTGTATGAGTTTGCCGCCTCTTACATTTTAAGCATTGCATACATAAGAAATATAACAAGAACAACATCTGGCATCGCGCATTAACAATGTTAACAATCAATGGCCACTGCATCATCGTCAAGGACCAACAACACGTTCAATACAAGTTCTTCAGGTTGTCGTACAATGAAAAAGCATCAACATGTCATAGACACTGCGCCCCGGTGAAGCCAAGTCGTCCTCTTCTGATGGAAGTGAAAAAGATATGATCATTCGAAATTAACTTAATTAAAAATCCGAAGAAGATGCAACTCTTTTGCCTCTTAAATGTAAGGAGTAGACAAAAATATTATAGGCCATGATTGATTTTTAAATAATTATAAAAGAAGTGTGGAATTTTATGTTTCTTAAACAGTTAATAATTACGAAGAGGCTGGTATGATAAGGACATCGTTTAGGTGGAGAATATTATTCTTTTGAAGAGATTGAAATATCAGAAAAGTAAAGGCTATAAAGGCTTTTCAACTACTCCATAGTATTATAATTAATTCAATTAACATTTTAATTAATTCAATTAACATTTTAATTAATTCAATTAACATTTTAATTAATTCAATTAACATTTTAATTAATTCAATTACTAGTTTAATTGGTTCAATTAATACTTTAATTGTTTTAATTAATATTTTAATTGGTTCAATTAATATTTTAATTAATATTTAAATTGGTTTAATCAATATTTTAATTGGTGGAATTAATATTTTAATTGGTTCCATTAATATTTTAATTGGTTCCATTAATATTTCAATTGGTTTAATTAACATTTTAATTAGTTCAATTAACATTTTAATTAATTCAATTAATATTTAAATTGGTGGAATTAATATTTTAATTGGTTGCATTAATATTTTAATTGGTTGCATTAATATTTTAATTGGTTCCATTAATATTTTAATTGGTTCAGTTAACATTTTAATTGGTTCCATTCATATTTTAATTGGTTTAATTAACATTTTAATTAGTTCAATTAATATCTAAATTGGTTCCATTAAGATTTTAATTGGTTCCATTAATATTTTAATTGGTTCAATTAAAATTATTGTTTTGGTTCTATGGTTTTTAATTAATTATATTATGTGTTAAATAATTTAATTATTTTTTAATTGATTCAATAATGATTCAGTGAGACTTAATTATTTTAGTTATTGTTGGATTAATTGTTTTTTTTTTTATTGAATTAAATTAATATTAACCCTAAGTTTTTTAATTTAAATTACATTTTGAATCGAATATGTCCTAATTTTTTTTTTTATTAGTTTATTATATTTTAATTGGTTTAATTAACATTTTAATCGATTAATTGTTTTAATTAACATTTTAATTAACTCAATAAATATTTTAATAAGTTCAATTAATATTTTAATTGGTTTAATTAATATTTTAATAGATTTAATTAACATATTTTAATTGGTTCAATTAATGTTTTAATTGGTTTAATTAATATTTTAATTGGTTCAATTAGCATTTTAATTGGTTCAATTAGCATTTTAATTGGTTTAATTAATATTTTAATTGGTTCAATTAACAATTTAATTAGTTCAATTAACATTTTAATTAGTTCAATTAACCTTTTAATTAGTTCAATTAATATTTTAATTAATTACAATTATTTTATATTGCTTCCATTGTTTTTAATTGATTCAATTATTTTTTAATTGATTCACTAATTCTTTTTCATTGAATTGAATTATTTTATTTATTTTTGTTGGATTCATTTTTTTTTTTAATTTACTGTGCAGTTCAACTGTTCTTCCTAGAATTTATGAGCCCGCTTTCTCCTCTAGTTTAAAACGTGTTTTTCTCAAAAAAATATTTACTTCCCCCCTCGTACCGCATACGGCCTTGTTAACTCATCAGCAGGAGAAACAAAAACGATGTCTTATCATTTTAATTAATAAAAGAGAAGCCCCCTTCCTTTTTGAAATTATATCAGTTTATCTTATCTCGTTGGGTTACTATTTTTATTCTTTAGTTTCCTTCAATTTATCTTCATTCCTTGGACTATTCCAATTATTTATTGCCATGCAGACATTGTACTCTTATTATCACGTTTTATTAATTAATATTTAGTTTTTTTCCGTTCGATTTATTAATAAATCCATAGCACTGCTTCACTACAAAGCTCATAGTTGTCCTAAAGTGAACGGAAAGGGGGGGTTCGGCGGGACAACACCACATGCTGGAAATCGCACGTGCTTTATGGAGAAACATAGTATTTTTAGCCTCCGGGTATATTTTTTTTTTGGTTATAATTCTGTTGTTTTCTTTGTTTTTTTTTATGGTTACTATTCTGAAATTATGTTAATATTTTCATTAACTATTAAAGCGTTTCGTATTGGTGTTAAAAAAGTTAACACGTTAAAAACCTACTAACCCTTTTTCTGAACATGTTCGTTGTCTGTGAGAGAAGTCTCTAAATTGGGTTTATCTGTCATGCCCGTAGCGCGATCGTGTAGTTTAATTATATAGCTTAATAAGATTTGTAAATTTCAAAAAACTTACGCGTTCTTTGTCTATGGTCGATTGGTGAAAGTGTTTGTGACGCTGTTTATGTTCTGGTTTTAGTCAATCTGCAAATAAAATAGAGAAAAGGCATTAGGAATGATTAGATGAATGTGTTACCAATGGGTTTAATTTCATAATAAAATAATGATAATAATAATAACATTTTGTAATGCAATTAATTTTATTACTTATTTTCCTTGACAAACCATGCAAGAATGACGTGGAATTTCTTTGAAATAAGTGAGGTAATTTATATACTCATTGTTTGGGAGCTGCTAATTAACGCCAGCTTCGAGAACTGCTTTTAAATAAAATCAAAGACTTTTAATCCCATGCGATATCTCAGAAATTGTATTTAAATCTCTTCTGCCTGTTCAACACAGGTTAGTTCTGAAGTCTGTCTTTTGAATATTCAAAATAAACGGACATTATTCACCCCTGATATTCTGGTTGTCTTTCAGTTAAGAGTAAGACCTCTTAAAGTATTTTAACGGTATGTCTTTAAGTTCCGCCATATTATTCTGTAAGGCTCGAAATTTATTTCAAAAGAATCGATGTAATTCCAAGTTTTCCTCATTATAAATATTAACGAGCTCAATTATTATTCTAAGGAATTTTCGTAGAATTTTATAACACTTGCAACGGCCACAAAACACCCTCTTAAGGAAGAAATGTTTTCACCACAAGAGAATTCATTTTAATGAGGTCTTAATTTCACCCGAAGCATTGACGTTTTATCTTCGGTTTTTTTCTTCTTCCACCATTGCATGTAACGCCAACTTGACCAACTTGTAGACATGGGATTTTTTTTTATAGACTTGCTGTTTCCTGCGCTGTTGCGCTTTTGCACATTATGCCACAATAAAACGAATAGAAATCTATAAATTAGCCAAAAGCATGAGCCTAAGAAAGATGTGAGAGCAAGTATGGGAGAAAAACATAAAAATATTTCGGGTTTTTTTTTGGCGTTGAAGCTGTGGAAAGATAGAGGGCATCAGCAAGATGCCAACCCAGAGATGACCCCACCACGAAGTCCAATGGCAACGGCCACAACAGCATCAGCAGCAGCAACAATTGCGGGCCATGACAACCACAAGAACTATTTACACCAACACAAATCCGTTATTGACACTAAATGCTCTTACAACATAATGGGAATATGCAACAAGTTATTAATACATCCCATGCGAGTCCGTCCAAAGGCATTCCCCACAATGGTCGGACACTCATATGAGAGGTGCTTTCAAATAACATTCAAATAGTGGTTGGACATATTTTTGTTTGCGACTAGAATTAAAAGGCAATTTCTTTTATGCTATTCTGTGGCAACAGACGTTTGCTATGTGTGTGTTGCCCCCGCATTCCCTACATTTGAATGGCGGGGGGGATATTCGTTGTGGTCCGAAATTATCTCAACTAAATTTAGAAAAATCATTTGTCAGCCCACACACTTGCTGTGGCACCCCGTCTCAGCGAGATATGATACCAGATATGTATTTAGTGTTACATTCAGTTCATGTTACCAACTTTTTTTTTTTGGAGGGGAACGGGGGCGTTCTTCACTATGCAAAATTGTAAATGATCCTAATAGTGGCCATATAATGGATGATAATGACCTATTGTTGGTGGGCAACAGTTGTGGCACTACTATTTGGAAATGTGTGACATGCTGTGGTGCAGCTAGTTAGTGGGTTGTTGTTGCTGTTCGAGATAATCATAAAAATAAACAGCTTGACAAGATCATAGATTTAGCGAGTGAATTGAATTTCTCTAAGAGAGATAAATAGAAGGAAAGAGCGTGTGTAAAGAAATTCAACAGAACACTAAATTCAGGTACAAAAATGAACTAAAATTGAGTAAAATTGACCAAATTTGGTCAAATTTACTTGATTCATGTAAAAGTCAACTATTCTGGAGGAAAATATTCCAAAATCAAGTAAATTTCAAATTGTTCCGAATGAAACTGACAAATAATGTGTAAATTTAAATACAATTTATGTCGAGTTAAGAAATTCACCAAATTCAAATAAAAAAATTCAAATTAATTTGAATCACATTTACTACATTAAACATGAACATGAAATAAGTGAAAAACAACTAGTTACAAATTTCGTAACATTTGCCAAATTCAAGTAAAATTGATGGAGGAAAATGAAAATATAATTAAAGTTGAATTAGGAAAATGTTCAAATAAAGGGATCTTAAAATTAACTTTATTTAAATACTAAATTGAATTGATCGTTCTAGAGCAGTAATCCATTTGTCCTAAACCCATTTTATATTTTTTTTTTAATTTTAAAATATTATTTGTACCTATTTGGTTTACATTCTTATTAATTTTGGCCCAAGCTCCTGAAAGGACTTCTGCATACCACCCCTAACAGGAAATAGGTGGCTGCTTCGAATTTGTCCTACAGTTGCCATGGCTCTTTTGATTCCAAATCGATGGGAATATACTAATAATTCCCAATTATTTCAGAATCGAATTATCTTATCTTAATATATATTTACCCTCGACACTGATTCACTGACTTTGTCACGCAGTACGTAGGAATTTAAATAGGCATTCTATAATTTTCTATAAATAATAATAATAAAAAAAAAAATATTTTTTTTTTGTACAGAAATTGTGTTTTCCCCAAATTTTTTTTTTACCAAAATTTTTTTTTTTACAAAAATTTTTTTTTTGCAGTATTTTGTTTTCCAAATTTTTTTTTTCAACAAAATTTTTTTTTCCCAAAAATTTTTTTTTTTCACCAAAAATTTTTTTTTGAAAATAAATTTTTTTTTTCGAGAAATTTTTTTTTTTCAACAACATTTTTTTTTCCATATTTCAACGGGCGCCATAGGCGCATTACAACTTACTAGTTAGGAAATATTTTCTTTAAAATGCTCAAAGCGGCTACTACCGATTTGATATAGCGAAAATGTGTTTTGGTTTTGTTGTCCAGTGTTATTCATTACCGATTGCATTATTTTGAAACATAAAAAAAGTGTTTGGTAATAATAACTTAAATGTTGATTAAATCATTCTGCATAGAAACAGAATTTAACAGAAAGAAAGTCATTTCCTTTACTTCTATGGCAGCTCTCTTTGAGCTGACCACAAGAGCTGACCTAATTGGAGAATTTATTTTATATTATTTCGATAATTCATCTCTCACATACTCTACTATTATGGAGCCAAGAGTTTGCTACTTATTACTGAACTTGTCGTAAGAGTAGGTCGAACTACTTATTTTTCAACTAGTCGTAAGCATAAGTGGAACTAGAATAATCTACATACTCAAACGGAGTTCCAGTGTAAATATTATTTGAATTATGACCAAATTGTAGGTGGTGTCTTATTTTGAAGCCGTATTCTATTGAATCATTCAAGTTTCTTATTCTACAAAGTCTTAATATTAACATAATTTCTTTTGCTTTTCGATCCTCTGAATTAAAAGGTAATCATATCTAACAAATGAAAAAGACAATGATCGATGAGGGAAAGTAGTCTTACATTTACACTCAAAACATATAACGGGCAACGACGCAAATAAAAAACTTGTGTTTAATGTAAAGAACGTATTATTTTTATACCTTACAAAGTTTTTTCCACCACTTCAGCTATTTTAACTATATAAACCAATATGTTTTTCTTTCCCATCATGTTTACGACAACAAATATTAGAATATTTCTTTTCGGTGGTTTTTGCTGCTGCCAAAAAAAACATATAATTCATGAGATACAAGACAATTTTCATTCATACATTTGCCTACACTACTCGTATGTCATACA
This sequence comes from Hydrotaea cyrtoneurina, assembly GCA_958296145.1. NCBI lineage: Eukaryota > Metazoa > Arthropoda > Insecta > Diptera > Muscidae > Hydrotaea > Hydrotaea cyrtoneurina. The sequence goes on from OY282512.1 coordinate 122,079,321, forward strand.
CGTTACAATGACCACCGACCACCACATTAGTATTCCATGGAGCTGGACTGGAGAAATAGTAAAAAAAGAACAAAATAAAAATCTTTGATATGAATTATAAATGACAACATCAGCAACATGTGACACATTTTCTTTTTTGTTATGAAGAAAAACTTTCAAAACATTTGCGCAACAGAAGGAACGGGGAAAACTGGGTTAAATTTAATGTGTTCACTGTGTTTGTTGTTGCCTTCTTATCATACTGGGACAACGACATCAGACATTCGCTGCCGAGGAATGGGGCAAGTTACCAACACACACACACACCTGGGCACTGTGAGAGGAAAGGACATAAAATATTCGCGCGCGCAATATGAGCAACAAAATATGAATGCCACAACATGATGCTGCTGCGGCTGCCGCTGTTGCCGATACAGCTAATGGGGAAGAAGCATGCCCGGATGGAAACATGCATATCACATGTACTTTATATGCAACGCGTTGACGCTATAAGTATTTTTCAAATGTTTGCCTACCAACGTGCAACACTCCTCGCACAGACGGCCATCGTCGAATCTAGTCCACCAGCAGGCCTTAAAGACGTTGCAGCATTATTAGATTAAATGCTTAATAGACATTGCAGTGCATTGTCGTCATGTGTTGCATGTTAGGTGATATTGCTGGTGGTAAGTTGTTGTTACACTATCCGAAAATACTTGCTGTTGCTGGCTGGTGCCTTATATACTCCACATTACAGCAAGTGGTGGCCGGGGGAATTGTGTAAATATATGCATTTATGCATACATAATCAATAAAAATAAAAAAATAAAAATGCTAATGTTGTGCCACACACACACACACAGGATGAGAACAACAAGAAAAAGAAACACAGCCGAAGAAATTCTACACGATGGAGATTTTCAACTATGCCGGACTCTCGACACAGTGTGTCGCATTGGAACTAGAATACAGATGGGTTAAGCTGTTGCCATAGCCAATCATTGATCTAAAGGATTAGCTGCCAAAGAAAAAAATTAGACGTATAGAAGAAAAAAATGGAATATTCCATAATCGAGAAATTGTCTGAGCAACAATTCTGATTAAAAAATAGTATTAGGGGTAAGTCAAACTTATACAGATATAGATCGGCAACGAGGGTAGATTTAAAGCCTTTGGACTTCTTTCTGTGGGACCATTTCCAAGGTAGAGTTTTTTTCTCAAGTAAACTGGAAAGAATTGAAACCTTCAATTATGCCGAAATATTATTGAAAATTTCACCAAAATGCAAGCGAGTATGCGAGTTACATCATTTGTAGACCCTCGATGATAAATTTCAAATTCGAAGTGCGTATTTAATTTGAGTGTGAAAAAAAAACATCAACTTTAAAGACCACGCAAACAATTACAGCTCTTGAACGGAATTTCAGAAAATCCAGAAAAGATACCAAAGGATAAAATAAATTCTGCAAAGCTTTGAAGGCTCAATGTTGCGAATAACGCCAACGATTTAAACTGGAGTTATTCCTGTTAATTAACAGACATCATCCAGGCCTGTGGTCGGTACAAAGAGAGCAGCTAAAGAATGACGCTTTTGACCTATCCTTCTTCTTCTCCTTCATTAATTAAATGAAGGAGAAGAAGTGTACATCGGAAAATAGAGAAACGTGAGAGATTAAGCTTTAAGGAAGTCAGATACACGATGACTAGATGATCCCAAAATAAGTGACATAATATTCCTATAAGCGTTTACGGATTCCTTCACTTCTGTGTCGCAGCAGCATTAAGTTATACATTTCCATTAAACATTTAATAAAATCTACAATTTGGCTCTCACCAAATATTGTTCGGTCATCAGAGTTATGGAATGTTAAAATGTCTCCATTTAATTTGTTTTTTTCTTCTTAATTTAAAATCTTCCTAATAATGATTCAACTAAAATGTTACCGATGAAATGTATCTGAATTTCATCTACATTTTATCAATTTGAAGGGGAAGTTCCATCGGCGTTGTACTCTGTCACTGCCCACTGTTAATGCGTCAACGGAAGCTCTCCGATGATTGCACCAGAATCTGGAGATTGTAGAACGGTCGCAAACCGATTTTTGCTGTTTTTATTTTTAGCATTTATTTATTTTTTCCTTACTGATGATGGCGGTCAACAATTTTTGTGGTTTAGTTTCACTTCACAAAAACACAAAGCAAGTTCGGAGCAAAAAACTGAAAAAAACGACAGCGAATAAAAAAATACCTACAGCTGTTGTAAAATGCTAATGATGCCAACTCCTCGACTACGGTGACTAAGAAGATATGTTGTTTGCGGCAGTGGTTGATGTTGTTGCTACTTTTGCTGCTGACAATGCTGTTATTCCAAAGGCATCCTCAGAAGCTGTTTATGCAAGGGGGCAACATTTTTTCAAGTACACTGTCAAGTACGCTCACCGAGAGCGTAAGTAGCTTTATATGTTGTATTCGTATGTACATTATATGTTTTCATTTCAAAATAAATGTCTGAAGGAAAAATAAAACGAAAAACAATGTGACGACAGACAGAATTTCTTGTAAGTCAATCTTCAACAAGTTCAACACTTGACTCACTCAGTCTGTGAGTCACAGTCCACGGTGCCCGTACCCGTACCCAACCAACGTCAACATCATCACCAGCATCCTCAGCAGCAACTTAAGCCTGAGAGCCGCACTTCCATTTCTCCTGGCCATGCATTAATAAATGCATTTTTCATTTGTGTCTGAACTTCAGTTTAGTTATGAAGAACTGAAGTTGGTCAGAACAGAATCATGGCCATAGACTGGTGTCTATCTAACGGCTCTGAACCATGGCCATAGGAATTATGTGAAAATGTTTTGGAGAAGAACAAAAACAAAAACAAAAAGTGCAAGAAAAAATCGTGCTTAAAGAAAGTTTTTCTTGAACCGTTTTATTTTCTATTTATTTATTAGGTGGGTACGTTTTAGCTGTTTTCTTTCATTTAGAGTGATTTCTGCTTCTTCTTCTTTTTCTCTATTATTGTGTTTGGCGCTGGCTGTTGTTAGTGCAACATGATTGTTTCTATTCTCTTGGTCTTCTTCCCATTAAAGACAATCATAATGTGGCTCTTTTGTTTCCATTTCTACCACTTTATTAGAAACTCGGCAAAAGAACTGTATTACGGAGTCAAACGAAAAACTAGAACGTGTGATTAGTGGCTGTTGCTTGTTCTTTATTGCAAAATAAATGATAAATTAAAAGTCAATAAACGGTAAAAAGGTCAGCTAAGGACGCTGTAGAAACATAATAACAACATCACCATTCTGTTGCTCGATGAAGGGCAATTAAATCGTTACTTTGTTGTTATCTAATTTATTTTCGATACATTAACACAAACAATTTTTTTGACATTGAAAGGCGTTAATCGGAGGCATATGGAGTTGGTTGTTTTTAGAATAACTTTTGTAAACTATGTTAGACGTTTCATAAAAAATATAAAACATTTCGTAAAGTTAAATTTTGAATTTTTTAATGATTTCACACGCCAGAGAACGTAGGTGTTTTTTTTTTTTTTTTTTTTTTTTGTTGGTGATGATGTTGTTAAAAAAAAAACGAAATATTCGAAATAAAAAAGGTTTATAAAAAATTCAAGGTTTATAAAAGATACAAAATATTGAAAATTAAATTTCATAAAATATATGAACATTTTCATAAAATATGGGAAACATTTCATAAAATATATGAATGATTTCATAAAATATATATATAAAAGTATTATTAAATCTATGAATCATGAAATATGAAAAATTTCATAAAAATATGACCATAAAATATGGGAAACATTTCATAAAATATATGAATGATTTCATAAAATATATAAAAAGTATTGTTAAATCTATGAATCATGAAATGTGAAATAACATGAAAATGTGAAAAATTTCATAAAAATATGACCAAATATGAATATGAAATAGTTCATAAAAAAATTAAATATTTCATTAGATTTATGTAGTATTTCACAAAATATATGCACATTTTCATAGAATATATGAAACATTTCATTAAAATATGAAATATTTCCTAAACATTTTGAAATGGTTCTTTTAATAATTATGAAAATATTTTTTTTTTATTTATTTATTTATAACATTTCTAAGTAACATTTTGTGATTTTTGCGAATAGAACCACTTCTGTGTAAAGTACCCAAAGGGAATTTATGTGGTCTTGGCATAGACAATAATAACATGAACAAAAACCACAACTTGAGATTTCGAAGGGCTTATTAATTGCATCATTATCAATGGATATATCAGAGGATTTCATCGATTTGATCATCTCTTATTAATTAGATCTGAGTATGGTGGTAAAGAATTCAGAAAGAATAAGGTTCTCACTGACAGGGTATGAGAATTATGAACATGTTCCTTTGTTGGAAAAAGTATGATTATCAGAGTGAAGTACCGCAATGGGAATTTACGAAGTTTTGAATAGAAAATAATAACAAAATGGAACAAACAAAATTTGCCAATTAGCTTAGCTTATAAATAGCATCATCATTAATGAATTTATCGATGGTGTTGACATCGGCTTGATATTCTCCCAATTTCCCCCCAATAAATGAAGCAGTTTTATATATTACTTCGCATAAAAGAGTCCTCCATTGTAATGGTATTTTGTAATGGGTTTGCCAAAACTGATGAATTTCAAGGTTTGCAAATTTTCTGTACAATAACGTTACTAAACGGCAGACATTATGGCGACATCACAAAACCAACGTTTTTTTTTATAGAAATTTTAAAATTTATGATAACACATTTTTCAATGTGATTCGGTAAAGGAAGGTCATAACTTTGATTAAGCGTAAAATATGGTCTCTGAAAATCGTGTGCTGTCGTTACCATATCGGCGATCCATATTCACAATGGCCTATAAACAAATTTGTTTCATAGCTTTTGTACTTTACCCAGCAGACAATTTGTGATAACTTTCCGCAATAAAATGCAACAGATCTACAAAGATATCTGATTGCTTCAATTCCCCCAATTTTTAATGTAATCCGGAACTTGGCTAAGACCAGAGTTCTCGCTAGATGAACTAAAACATCACTTTAGAACACGCTTGTTCTGCCCGCGATTCGTTAGGAGTACCGAGAATTGGCTTTCAAACATGACTTAGCAGATGAAGCGGTGTCAGATGAGGCATTTTTTTTTTTGTACTGGGCACTTTGACTGCCACCTATGAGTTGAAACTAATTTTTATGGTCACTTATTTCTAGAATAGACTCACTATCGACCCATTACTTTACAATGTGATTAATTGCATAATCTTGCCTAAATCGTTTTGATATCCCTGCTCGAAAATATTTTTCCCCATTTAATTAAGTTCGTTTTCGATATTGCGTCGCATACAATTTAGCATTTTACTCATACGATTAGTATACACATACAATTCTAATAAAATTCCATTTGAAGCAGCTGTAGACAACGTTCGAATTTTGATTGTATCGCTTTGTTATGAGCTGAATTCATGTGGCGGTAGCAACAACGTTTCGCTTTTTGATTCTGTTTACTTTTGTTTTCTTTGAACGAATGTTGTGATTTTACACAGACGACCGACAGCAAATTCAAGTAAATTGAATTCCAAATGGATCTGTCGCAATGATCGATTGCGACGTAGTTGGACTTGCATGAATTGTGGCAATTTGTAGTTGAGGGCTGACTATAGTTCAATTAGTTTTCGAAAATAGTAAGCGTGAACGCTGAGACAACTATGAAACTATCGTTAGATTTAAAATATTTCCTCAATATGAAGTGAGTTCATTAGCACTCGATTATTGTCGGGCAGTTGTGCTCTAGAATCCGGTTACTTTTGAATACTTGTTTTATTCAACGTCGTAGAATCGGCGTCGCACAGTGTTTTCTGCGAGACTTTTTGAAGTCTTTCTTAGGAGGCTGACAAATGTAATGTGATTTTTTTTAATACAGGATTTTCCAAAGAAAAATTCCTTTTTTTTTAAGATCACTAGTCGGATGTTTATTTCATAATAAAGAGAAAGGTGTGCCGTTAATAATGAACAACAACATCAGCCAAATGACCACCACGACCACGCCTGCAGGACCATATCATTTTCATGAAATTGTCCACGACCAAATCGCAAAGTGGCTGCCCTATGTCCTCGACAGCCTCACGAATCTCTTCCTCTACCTTTGAGGTCCTTATCTTTCACGTGGCCTAAAAGGAAGAAGTCGCAAGGTGTTAAACCACAAGATCTCGGTGGCCATTTGTGATCACCTCTTCGAGAGATAACACGGTCCAGAAACTTTTCTCGTAGACCCAAGTCTTTATGCAAAATATGATGTAATGACGTTTTTGGATTGCCCAATTCCAAAGTACGACGAGGAATGGACAAACCTGGGTTTTCTTCAACACTGTGGGCAACAGCAGCAGTACTCCCAGTTGTTTTTGAGCGACGTGCACCGGTTTTATTCTTCACTTGTCCTAAAAGCGTGAACTGAAGAAAACCTAACACTGGAAAAACAAAATAGCAAAAAGAACACCCTTTAGTTAGAGATGCCAGAATATTATTTACTAGTAAGTTGTAATGCGCCTATGGCGCCCGTTAATTTGCTTGAGAAAGTATTTGTTACTTACTTTTAAAAATTTTGTAAAAAATATTTTGAGAAAACTATTTTGTAAAAAAAAATTTCGAAAAAAAATAAATTTGGGAAAAAAATATTTGTGGAAAAAAAATTTTGTTGAAAAAAAATTTTTTGTGGAAAAAAAATTTTTGTTGAAAAAAAAAATTTGTGGAAAAAAAAATTTCGTTGAAAAAAAAAAATTTTGTAAAAAAAAAAATTTATGTTGAAAAAAAAATTTTTGTTGAAAAAAAAAAATTTTGTGGAAAAAAAAATTGGATGAAAAAAAAAAATTTTTGTTGAAAAAAAAATTTTTGTAAAAAAAAAATTGGGGAAAACACAATTTCTGTACAAAAAAAAATATTATTTTTTTTATTATTATTATTTATAGAATTATAGAATGCCTATTTAAATTCCTACGTACTGCGTGACAGAGTCAGTGAATCAGTGTCGAGGGTAAATATATATTAAGATTTGGTTGAGGAGACCAAATAAGGAATCTTTTCGGCTTTGAGGAACATTTTAATCCAAATTATTTGGTTTAATTAAAGAAATTTCTATTTCGTCTGTCGTAGTGTCCGAATATCCATTGAAGTAACCAAATATTAAGAAATAATCCCATTGTATCAAATTCTAATTACACTCGTTGTTACAATAGACTTTCTATTAAATATCAGTTGCTTAAACTGAAATTCAGATGACTGCAACGGTTTAGTTAGTTAGACAATGCAGTCATTAGATGACCGTCAACATTCGACTGGCTCCAAATTCAATAGTAGCAAAGAATCGGTTTTCGGTGTGTATTCGTTATTCGATACTTAATATTTTAAGAAGCAGACTTTGCCCACGAAATCAAATCGAGCTCTGTGTGCATTCAACTGTTGCTGGTTTACTTCGTCAATTGGCAATTTTTCAACTCAAAAGCCGATGAAACTTCCTCAATGAAAAGTGAATGGAAATATGCAATATGCTTAAGTGGAATGCGCAACCGAAGTTCTCTGTCGTTTTTTTTTCATACGCTGACATTTGCAATTTTGTTGAAACGCCTTTGCTTTTTTTTCGGTCATTGCTTCAGACAACAAATGTGGAAATAGTGCTTGAGCAAGATCGTCTCTCTGATACCCTACTGCAATTGTTTAGCTTCTATGAATTTTGGTTAAACTTTGCTACAGGGAATCTACAGAGGCAAGGCTAGGAGCCGAATGTGATAGTCGGGTGTGATTTTTAAATGTGAAATTGAGACATGACACTCAAAATAGTACAAGAACAACTTAAAGCTCCTACTAAGAGTTGAGGACTTATATTGTTCCAGAATTCGTTGACCAGTTTCGATATTCAAATGTAGGTCGTCAGACTGAAATTCTGTATTGAAATGAAGGCTATTTCAGTACTTTGTCATTAGGGTGTACTGAAAAGCCTTTTTGGATTTTTAATTTAGAAACAGAGTCGTACGATGAGAATTAACCTTTAACTGATGTGGTAGTGGTAAATTTTACACATTTTTAGGCCACATGTCCAAAAAATTCACCTCATCAGTTAAAAGTTAAGAGCCTTTTTTTTTGATTATGTCAAACATTTTTGGGGGTTTTCTTTTGTCCCCCCAATGCTCGTTTATGATAGAGTATTTCGACAAAGAAAAATGTATTTCTCGTGGTAAAAAGTGCATATGTATGTACATATATTTGGGAAATAGAATTTGGAAAGATTTGGTCAGAGTTTGCTGCCAACGCAAAAAAATAATCATGGTAACCCACTCGAATACACATACAACGTTGGTGTAGCGTATAATGCAGTCACCCTTGACCGACAATCGCAAGCTGTTTTAAATGGTGTTTGTTGTTTCGGTCTGTAAAACAAAACCACGTTGATCATTTCGTTACAAAAAAAAAAAATAATAAATAAAAAATATGACAACAACGATTTCTCAAAACTAAGAGACGGTGAAGAGAGCGCCAAAACTATTCAACAAAATAAATCAGTGATTTACTTGCTAGGGGGAAGGGGGAGAGGCACAACAACTGGTCGCTGATCGCTCGTATGAATCTCTTCCGTCACGAGAAGCACATGGGACGACCGCCGGTCGCGCTCCTCTCTCGGCCTGTGTGTGTGTGGTGTTTTTATTGTTTAGTGACGAAATATCAAAATTTGCGAGAGACTGTTTGGACTAATAACAAACAAACAGCACCTTGTGCCAGTGTTGCCACTCAGCGAATATAAAATTACACAGTTCGACGAAGTTTTCATATTTATATGAAAATGGGCATTTTGCAATGTAAAAAAAAAGAAATCAAAAGTTCGTATTAAATAATTTTTATATTTTCTTGAAACAATTTGAAATGGAAATTAAAATCGAAAAAAGCCTGACTAAGATGGAATTCAGGTAAATTTACACTAGTCGAAATATAAGAACTCCAATCACGATCAGTATTTAATCCTTGCGCGGTTCGGTGTATCCTATAGGATACAACCAAATTTTGACTTTGTCGCAATTTACAGTACGGGGTCAACTTTTATGATAGGAAATACATCATATATGTCGAATGGTACTGTACTGTGCCAAAATAACTCATAATTTTTTTAATTTTTGTTAAAAACTGCGAAATTATAAAGATTTTTTTTGGTTGGAACTCATAGTATACTCCGCGCATTTAAGTTTCAACGGAGCCTCAAAGATCCCGCAACTTCATATCAATTGTTGACCCTTTTTTCTTGCACTTTTTCTACTCTGTTCCTGAAAAAGTCAGATTTTAGAAAAATCACATAGTTTTAAAATTGTATTTAAAAGAAAATACTATTTTAGAAAAATTACCGAAGTCTATATAATTGATAGATATGGCGAAAATAGAAATGGTTGGATAATGTTAATAGTTGATACAGTAGGTAACAGATATAAGAACATCTCGTATAAGGAAAAAACTCATATTAGAAACAACATTTTGGAATTGGTTGACTTTCTTATATCCGTTATCTACTGTGTCAAGAAAAAACGCATATAAGAAAAAAAATTTTGGAATTTGTTGACTTTCTTATATCCGTTTATTATTATCCATTTCTATTTTCGCTATATCCATCGATCGTTTTTTTTTTAAATACAATTTTAAAATTATTTAGACTTCGGATATATTTCTCAAATCAATTTTTTTTTAATTTTCTTATATATCACCAATTTTCACATTTGATTAATTACACCTGGATTAGACACACAATAATACACTCCCAACAAGTTGTTCAATTAAAGATAACGTGGCAACCATGTCCCGCACAAATGCAAAACTCACAATAACACAAAACCGATGAGAGACAACAAAAGATAACCAAAAAACACGTCAGTCGTTCGCGAACGATACTTAAGTACGGTTGTATCATTTTGTATTTGATTGTTGGGGTTTTTCTATTTTTAAAACCTACAGACGTCCGGCTAGCTGTGAACTCTATTATTTAATTTATTTGCTGCCTACGTTTCTGTGCATTTAGATCCGCGTTTTGTTTCCTATTTGTATGATTACACTAAAAACGTTAGACAGACGATAAAGAGTCTAATCTGTAGCCAGTGATGATGATAAGGCAATGCCAATAGAGCAAAACCGTGTAATATTTAATTTCTCTAGCCGCTAACGTTCCCTGCGTTTATCACTTGATTTGCTTTGCCGGGAAACGTCAAATTGCCCCAACTAATGAATAGAAAAAAACGAAAGTAGTCTTCTCTTAACATTGACAACGTACGACAACCACCAAACGATACCGGCAGAGGCAGAGCAATTATCCGAAATATAATACGAAATGAAGGGTGTAAAGAATAAATCCAGACTGTTTATGGGCTTGGCCAAGGCCAGAGCAGATCTAAGCTCCACGAAATTCATACTCTATTATGGTCCCACATATTCCGATAGTTCGATTTATGATTTGGATGATTTTGAATCGGTTCTGAGTGATTCGAAATTCGATAAAACGCGCAACACCGTTCTGTACTTGCATGGCTATCTGGAGAATCCCGATGTGGAGAGTGTTCACGTCATTGTGGATGCCTATCTGAAGCGGGCGGACACCAATCTCATTGTACTCGATTGGGGTGAACTGGCGGATGGTAATTATGCCTTTGATGCCGTGGTCAATGCTAAACAACTGGGACCGGTGCTGGCCAAGCATTTGCTGGCTCAATTCGACAAAGGCCTGGATATCGAGAAATTCCACATTGTTGGCCATTCACTGGGCGGACAAATGGCCGGCATTATTGGTCGCGAAGTATACGAACGCAGCAACAAAGCCAAACAGATCAAAAGGCTAACGGGTCTGGACCCGGCCTTTCCCCTATTCTATATGGGGCGATTGGCCAAGCATCTCAATAGAAGAGATGCCGAATTTGTTGATGTCATCCATACGGATGCCTGGATTTATGGCGCCCCTGCCAGTTCTGGGTCCGCAGACTTTTGGCCCAACAGCGGCAAAACGCTACAACCCGGCTGTCCCAAAAGAAATTATCGCATGCTCAGCGACAACGATCTGTCCAGCCATCGTCGTTCCTGGTGGTTTTGGGCCGAAAGTGTGTCCAACGAATATCCACAAAAATTTAATTCCGTTAAAGCCAAAAATTGGGCTGACTTTAAGGTGGGCAAACTTGTCAACGATGACCGCGAACATGTGGTCATGGGTCATGCTTGTCCTGTGAATATTTCCGGAGATTATTTCCTGCAGACAAACGGTTCAAAGCCTTACGGGCGTGGTATTGCTGGTACCACATATATCGATCCCACAGAACTGCCCGGATTTTTATACAACGAAGATGAGGAGAATGGACACGTACAGTGAACTTAGTTGTAAACGAATTTTTGTTATTAAGTAGTTATTTTGTTTTTTTAATTAACCTGACAAGTACTTGAACGAAAGCTTTATGTATATATTTAAGTATAGTTAGTAAGTTGTATAACATCCTAAACTTGGCACAAGATTGTATATTTTTTTTATAAAACGAAGAAAGAAAATGGGATTTGAAAGTTGTTGTTTTTTTGAATTGTATATAATAAGTGAGGTGAATTTTAAGCAATAACAAATAGTTGCTGGATTTTAGTTTAGTTTAATATGTTTATCATACAAATGTTAATTGCGGAAAATATCACCGCACAACTATTTATAGTTGGAAAAACAATGTCTACGCTTTGCGATATCAAGTTTTGTGAAATTCTATATTTTATATAGACAATATTCAATCTCATCTATGTTCTTGTTGTATATTTAACAGCAAATTATCTCTGAATATATTCTAATCACAAATTATGACTGATCTCATGCGCAGTTCATTAGAATAGCAGGAAATCGCAATCAGAAACACTGGTAGAGCCCACGTGTTCTTCTATTGCCATGAATATCAATAGGGTTCGGTGGGCTTGAATAATGAAATGTGTTCTTGGTGGCTTTACAAATTGTATTCTCTCTCAACTGAAAGGTTTTACGAACTACCTTCGTAATACCTTTATTTTTTTTCACAAATATTCAGGGGGGTTTTCCTAACATCATGTCAGACCCTTATCAAAGTCTAGCGAACCTCTTTGCATAATTCCACCTAATCATCGGTTTGGTTATTCTTATCTACATATGTCTAAAGAATTTCACTGTTTATGAAGTAGTTCGTGGCGTTTAAAACAATCTAATCTAATCGGATGGCCATTTGGTATTTTGAATCCATTTTCGTTTTTAATATCTTGCATTGTAGTAGCCGCAACCAATTTAGTGGATGAATTGTGATAAGAAATCATGATTATTGATACAATTCAGAATTTTAGTTTAACTTTATAAATTTTCAATATTAAAAATTTTCAAATGTGGTCTTTTTAATGTCTTTATTTTCAGTTTTTTTTTAATAAAAATAAAATTTTCATATTTCAATATTTATATTGAAATTGAAATATTGCCATTCTTTTTTGGAGCATTCGTAAGGGACTTCATTTGCAGATCTTCCATATTCCTAAAAATAAGAATATTAACTTAACCATGCCAAATTTCAGAGTGATTGCTTCACTCTTTCGAACGTTATCGTGCTTACCAGCATGACAGACAGACGGACATGGCTCAAACGATTTAGAAAGTCATCAATCGAATTTTGTTCAAAGACACCTGGGTTCTAATCTGAATATTTGTATGTGTTACACTTATGGGTCGTATCAAATGATATATACCCTCCTACCCGTAGGGTGAGGATATAATAAAAATTAACAATTGTTGGAAATATTGTGTATTTAAACTTAAAAAAAAATATTTTTTATAAATTTTTTTTTTTAAAAATTATAAAAAATAATAAAATGTTTTGACCCGTCTGTTTGTGATGTTCAAACTATAAGGCCTACGGGGAGACTCATTAGTCGGAGGGTCTAACAGTCCATGTATCCTAAAAGATATAATTTTTTTTTCGTTTTAACAAATGTAGCGATAAAATGCAAACTTTTTTAATTTTCTAAAAAAAATTTAAAAGTTGATTTGAATTAGATAAATAAAGTAATAAAAAATTTTTTTTTGAAAAATATATCTTTTAATAGAAAACCTAAAAACACCCATCTCGTATGTTGCTAGCGGTTGAAAACAAAACAAATTTTCCAAAAATTACTTTATTTTATAACGACGAAAATTACATATTTTTTTAATAATGAGAAAAATTAATTAAATTAATCTGTTTTTACAAATATTTTCTTTAAAAATTTTTATATTAATTTGTGATATAATTACTAAAGATATAATTACATAATTTTTTTTTAAAATCTTAGTACATTTGTTTATTTTACTAAAACTCAATGAAGCATTTTTCATTAAATTAATTTTATTAATTTATCATATTAAAAATTTTTCAAAAAAAAAAATAGGAAAAAAAAGGAAACAAAAAATTCAAAAAAAAAAGAAAATTGTCCAAAATATATATAATTTTTTTTTTTTTTTTTAAAAATAACTTCTTCAAAAAAATAAAATTTTTCTTATAAAACAAATTTAATGTTGTTTTCAGCTCGGCATGAAAACTGCGTTGTATAAAGTAAATTCCTACAATTTGCAGAGACTGTGTGAGATCTTTTGTCTAATTATGCTGACTGAAACTGTATTTCATTTATCAGATATTGTTAAATAATATATTTACCCTTAAATACAAATTTTTAAGTTGTGTTAAATTGCAGTTGCATACCTGAAAAGACAAAATGAAAATAATCAGTAAACAATTTAAATATTTGTTAATTGCTGTTGTCATTTGTATGTTTACAGAGTGAAATGATTTTTTTTATTAGATTATGAGATTTTTTTTATATTAATTTCATAGTTTCCACTTTTAGGAAATACAATTTCGTTGTCAATAGACTAAATACTGGGATTTTTTCTTACATTTCTACGTAATTTCTGCTCCCATCAAGAAAAGGATACTAAGACAAATCCATTCCCGGATAAATGTAATGCATGCTCCATTCTGAGTCATTTGCAATATTGACATATTCTCTAATTTATAACTTCATTATTGAGTTATACTCGTTGGGAAATACTGTATTTAACCAAATATTATATATGAATTAATGGAACACAAATTTGTTTTGTTTCTCCGAAAGTGAAAGAAGATTTGGTTACCTTGTCTGCTTCGGAAAATCTATCGCGAATTATTTAAACAAAAGATATTGCCAACTAACATCAGTTGATTCGAGCGATCGATCGCCATTTGAACAAACTGGTTACAGGACTGACTCAATGTCATGGAATACAGGTCAACTAAACAAATAAATTATTTAACTTGAACAACCACTAGGAGATCAGAAAAAATACTGTTCAATCTTTGAAAAATAATTTTAACAATTAATTCTAATAGCTTCATCTTCATCTTTCACTTTAAAATTGGATAATCGCTGTTGACTTCATATCTCCTCCCTCAAAACACTGCTAAACGAAACTAAATAGAATCACTTTAGCAACGAAATATTCTCATTGTTTTGGTCATATGTGACTGTCTGATTGGTCATCAGTTGGCTCCAAACAATTATCCGTCAATACCACAATTAAGTTATTATCGTAGGATGATCAGTATTGTTTTTGTTTTTTTTTTCCAACTCAAGTTGCTGCCAGACCACCATCACCGTGCGACTGATCAAATCAAAGTTTTTCACACCAGGCATACCCAGCAAATTCACTAGACCCTCTGAAACCGCCTTCGACATCTATCGAACAACTAATATAGCCACACATTGAAAGAATGAGAACAACAAAAGATTGAACCACTTGTAACACTCATCCCATGAACACATTTTTCAACACATTTTTCGAGTGGTTACTTTCTTCTTTTGCAGAGCACAAAGATTGTTTTCTATTGCCTGTGTTTTTCCTTTTATTTTTTTGTTTGAGGGGAGTTTTATAGAACTTCATATACTGTTGTTATCTGTTTTAATGGATCACCTACCAGAAAACTCCTTTCAAAGTGAGTTTATTATTATTTTTTGTTGTTGTTAATTTCAATGATTTTTCACTTCTTTTTCTGGCATTGTTGGTCAAAATGGTGTGAAAATTGATTTGGTGGTAAGCCGCCGCCTCATTGAGGTTTTTAACTAATTTATAGCGATTTTATCAAGATTTTAGAGTTGGTTTTAACGATGAGTTTATGGTTATGCACCAGCATGCCTGGCCACGTTGTCGTGTCTGTGTGTGTTCTAATGTGTTAAGGAAAATTAATTTTTCTTTTCATTTGTCGGTGTGTGTGTTTTTTTGTCTGGATTCAAACAAGATCAAAAGCAATTTGTTTGGTTAATACAGTTTATCAGGCAACTTTTTCCTTGCCTCTCAGAGTTGTATGAAGTTATTTGGGTTTAGCTATCAGATTTTAATGCAATGGTTTTATAGCACCATTATTAGAATGAAATGGTAGAGGAGGGTTTCTAATAGTGGTTTCTGTCGCTTATGAAATTCAGTGCAGTAAGTATTTACAATGATTTTGGTCCCCTTTCAGTTCTTGTCCTAGAACAATTTTAGGGTAATCTTGATTATGTTTCCGTTCAAAATAACGAGCTTTTTCTTTGGACCTGTGAAAATAGTTTTAAATCGAAGTCTTTTAAATGTCACCATCAATCGTCGATAAAACTTTCAAGTTCGAGTTTCTTTTTCAAATTTAAATTAAATGACATTTTGAATGGAGATTTGCCAACGATTCACTAATTTATATACAGCCCCATTCTGAATACTCCCGGGTAGATAATTCCCGGGGAATTTACTTTTTTTCGAGCACACTATCCTCCTATTCTAAACAAACCGTTCAAATAATAAAAAAGGACATACAATTTCGATTATTCGGAGTCAGAGGATTTGTTTGTTTCCCGGTGTGTTTAGAATAGGAGGATTTTATTCTCCGAAAAATGTAAAGTTCCCGGGAATTATCTCCCCGGGAGTAGTAGGGAGTCAACAATTTATAAATGATAACTAGGAAATATTTTGCCCGATGACGCTTACACATGTCATTTCCTCTGGTGAAATTTTAAAAAATATTTCGGTTAATTGTTGCTCTATCAGGACAATTTACGAGGAATATTGTCTTCTAATTCTTGTCTTGAATTGTTTCTGCTTTATTTGAAGATGGATCCATATAAAATACTCCAAACCCGTTAAGTCGACGAACTTGCTTCACAAATCACATATCGTCAATGTCCAGATATGCAACACGATATCGGTTTGTAGAGAAGTTATTGGATAAGTCGCTGGAATATATGATATGAACCTGGGTTCGCCGTATAATAGTCGTACACACCACGGCGTTTTTAGGCGTTACAAACGAATTGACCAACTAAACATGCTCTGCTTCATGTGAAGCTTTACATATTTCCCTTCTTAAATTTTAATCGCAGAGTCTCCTATCTCTGCCGTTTCATACTGAAATGTAGGATAATGTAAAGGACATCAACTCTATGTGTGTCACATGTACATGGCCATTTCAACCTTCACCCTTCAGCTCAATGCTCGTGGGTCATCTTACAAAGCTGCATTGCTTTAACCCGCAGGCCGATCAGCATATTCAGTGGCATTTGGTCTCTACAGTAATTACTTTTCGTTTGGTCTGCTTACTTGAATCGCTGACAAGACGACACACAACACAAAATTATCCAGCATGGACTGAACAAAACAGGCTAATTCGGACAACAACTACTGGCAATGCAATAACTAGTTAGCCTCGGTAGCCAGCATTTTGTCGTTGTAAATACTTAGTCGACTCCAACCGTCGCGTTTGTCGTCTCTGCCGACGGTATTCCTGATTTGCTTGATTTGACTGTTTTTTTCTTTCGTCGTACCAATTCATTGCATTATTATTATTACTAGTGGTATATGGCTGTCCGAATCTGTTCGGATATTATCGGTCATGGCAGCAGCATCATCACCGCCATTCTACAAGTTCATTTTTTTGTGGTTTAACTTTAACCGAACAGCCACCGTTCGTGGCTTATACGATTATAACTGTGTTGTCACGTTAACTATAAAGCACAAGTCTTCCTGCTCTCAATCTCCTCGGTCCAAAAAGCATATATGTAGCTCACCAGAGTGTGTTAAATATATTCGATGTTTCTTCGACTGCTGCTGGTCTTTACTGGCCTCACCGTCATAGCCAAAAAATTAGGCCAAACAATTTAAGACGTTCGCAATATCTTTTTTTATTCAGCCACTGTCCTCTTCTTGCTGTGCGCCGCACAAACAAACAACTCAATGAAATTGTTGTTGGGTTATTTTTATTAGCCAACGACCAGCGGATGGATTCACCGCCACCATACAAACTGCGTTTATAATACAATTGCAAGATTTTCGGATTAAGTAAAATTGAAAAGTTTTTTTTTCTCTTTATTGAGCAAGAATTGTCAATAAATACTTATATTAACAATGGCAGCAGCGTGATGGCGTTATGCACTGGAATTGGTGTGGCTGATTGGTGGATTTTCGAGATCGGTAATCCGATCGAGAACGGCGAAGATTTATTGCAACGATGCAGGAAATCGGATTTTAATTAAAAAAAAAATGCAATTGTTTTTGAAGTGTGCGAAAGAGATTTAAAGATTGTAGGCTTGAAAAAGAGAATAATTAATTCATGGATTTTAGGACAACCAAGTTAATCTTTTTTTAACAGATCAGCTCAAATACAGTTGATGATTCATAGGGGAGTAGACAGAAAACTCTTCTCGAATCAGTGAGCTGTCGACGATATTATTAGTATATTCACGAATCCGACAAGTACTTTTTTCGAAAACAACTATTGCAAGATTCGTTCGTTGGAATTCAACTATCTGTAATGATCTTCAATATTTTGCAGAAGACCACCGAGATCATACGAGATACGAAATATCCCAATTAGGTGGACCAGCGATAGGCATAAAGAGATGGATCAAACATAGGACATATCCCATATTGATGACCAAATTAATGGCTGCTATTTATTTCTCCACCGATGTTCGTGTTGTATACATGTGAGGTCATTGCTCGATATTCCACTAAAAAAAGATGATCTTGAACAACTACATCTAAAATTAGGGCACCATGTGTTAATTTTATATGATAATTGCTGTTAAACTGTCAGTCTTCTGCCTCAATATGGAATCACACAAATATGTCTCATCTGTTTGCTAT